>CM057825.1:55533744-57933744 GCA_030068075.1 Paguma larvata | reverse complement strand
ATGTGCCCAGGCTGGTACTAAGCTCTCCCTCATTAATCTTCATAATCAAGCCCATGAGGTAGATTCTATCATGATCTCCATTTTACACTTGAGGAAACTGAGGCATAGAGAGGTTAGCTGCTTGCCCAAGGTAATTCAAGAAGTGGCACTGCAACAGGGTAAGACCCTGCAAAGATTGGTGCTGGAGGAGAGCTGCTCAGAACTCAAGGTGGCTCTTAGGGCCTGCTCACAGGATCCCTGCCCCCATATTCTACTATTAACGTGACTCAGATACCCCCACGTGGCTGCTGCTTTCCATGCCACCAACATCTGATGTTTGCTGCTCTCCCATATTTCAATCTGCACCCACAAGGCTTCCCATTGCTGATGCCTCCTCAGGAACTTTCAGCTACAGTTCCCAAATTAAACTGGTAAATTCCATCCATAGTCCTTGTTTCAAAGTCCCCAGAAGAGCTAGAACCAGCTTGGCCCAGCTCAAGTTTTTGAGACAGACCAGAGAAGTCACAGGTTGCTCAGCAGAACTTAGGTTGGCTCGGTGCCCTCCCTGGTCCTGTGGCCTATGAAATGCGAGGACAGAAAACATGGCCATCGAGGATGTAAGGTCTTGTAGCCACAATAGCTTTTCTTAGAACGGGGTATAGGCATACTTTCCAGCACACTTTTGTTCTCTACTATCTAATCTATACAGTGTACTCAAAGGGCATATTCCAACTAATTGGCTGTATTTAATAAGTATTTTTATATGGCATTTATAAACTATACCATGAAAATTATGCAAATAAAAATTTCTGCTTTATAAACAAGGCTGGACTGTGAGAAGGAAAACTACACTCCTCTTGAGTCTCTCCTTTACTCTCACATGACTATTGCACTCATAAAACTTCTGACACTAGATACATGGGGCTTTTTGCCCATGTTGAACAATTCTGCAAAACCAGCTGGGTGTCCTACAATTCAACTCAATTCTGACACTGTCTCCCTGGAGATCCCACAAGTTAAGGGCTCAGCCCACAAGATTGCTCCCTCCACTTCAGATGCCAATCACAAGTCCACACTGTCACCTGTGCTTCTAACCAGCTATAAATTGGAGGTTCCCTGGCAGCATCCTTGGGTTCAGTAACTTGCAAGAGCAACCACTGAACACAGGAAAATGGTTTACTTATTATTTACCAGCTTATTATAAAAGGATACGATCAAGAATACAGATGAACATCCAAATAGAAGAGATGTGTAGGACAAGGTATGTGGGAAGGGGCGCCCAGCTTCCGTGCCCTCTCTGGGTGCGCTACCCTCCCAGCACCTCCATCTTTTCACCAACCCACCAAGTTCTCCAAGCCCCATACCACTGGGATTTTTATGGAGGCTTAATTATATAGGCATGATCAATTATTAGCTCCACTTCCAGCTTCTTTCTCTGCTCTGGAGAATGAGTGATGGGGCTGAAAATTCCAAGCTTCTAATCAAGACATGGTCTTTCTTGTGACCAGCCCCCATCCAGGAGCCCGCCAAGAGGCTCCTCATTAGAACAGACATTCCTATTGCCCAATAGATTGTAAGGGATTTAGGAGCTTGGTGTCAGGAACCAGAGTCAAAACAAAATATTAGGACAAAAGATGCTCCTACATGCTCTTCTCAATTAGGAAATTACAAGGGTTTTAGGAGCTTTGTTCCAGCAATCGGGGCAGAGACCAACACATATTTTCTATTATTTCACAGATCACTTTATATACCAAAGTGTAATCAATTCAAACCAATATTTAATTGAGCGTGTACTAAGAGTAACATCAAGGACAAACTTCCTAAGAGTAGGCATAGAGTTTTTAGGATTTGAGGGGTAGGAAAGACTTACTATTCCCAAGTGTCCCCCAAGCTGGGGTCAGATGTATCGTAAAGGACACACATTCTTTAAGAAATCTTAACTTTTGCATTTGTATTCTAATAATAATCTAAAAAATATAGGAGCACATCTGGGATCATCTGCCCGGCTGCCTCAAATCTATGTACTGTCATGCAATTTTGGTGTTTAGGTCTGTGTTTTTGTTGATGCCAAACAGCATCAACCTTCATTTTGGTGAGCAAATGATAAAAGGAAACCCTAATGACGCACGTGAGCCACATTTATGACAAAACACTGTACGTGATGGATTGGTTTCATAGTGGTTTGAATGAAAAATAGTGACAGGATTGAGTAAGTGAAGGCACACCATTCATGAAGGGAACGGCAACTTTACTTTAAAAAACATCATTCTTCGGACCCGGTTAATGTTGTCAAGTTTGATTTTTAGCTTATAAATTAGATTAGGTTGTACGGCTGAGTGACAATTACTGCATAAGGCAACGAGTTTATGCTTTCTCAGGTGGTGGTGTTTATTTTCAAGTAACATTATCACAAAAATAATTTACTAAATTTAATAATTCTTAATAATTTCATTCTCTTCCTTTTAATAATTTAATAGTTATTTAGTTTTTAGAGTTTCATTAATTCTTTTCTTTTTAAAAAATTATTTATTTATTCATTTAAGTAATCTCTACACCCTAGGTGGGGCTGGAATTCACGGCCCTCAGATGAAGAGAAGCACGCTCTTCCTACTGAGCCAGCCAGACGCCCAATTCTTTTCCTTTAAAAAAAAATTTTTTTAATGTTTATTTATTTCTGAGAGGGAGGAGGGAAGGCAGAGAGAGAGAGGGAGACACAGAATCCAAAGCAGGCTCCAGGCTCTGAGCTGTCAGCACAGAGCCTGATGCAGGGCTTGAACGCATGAACTGCGAGATCATGACCTGAGCCAAAGTCAGACACTTAACTGATTGAGCCGCCCAGGCGCCCCTGCCCCCACCACCACTTCTTTTCCTTTTAAAAGAAGTAGGGACTGTGATTTATTCATCTCAAGAGCCCAGAACTTAGATCCTCCATACACTGTTGTTAACTCAAGTGCCCGGGACTACAGCAAGATGGTAATGAAGGCAAGGCTAGCTTTTTACACCTATCTTCTTTCCTAGACTCCACCCTCCTACGCCCCAGGGTGGAGGGGCGGGGGGCTTGTCGGTCCTTACCTAGCTGGGTCACCTAAGTGTGATTTTCTGACTTTTTTAAAACTGTAAATATATTTGACACATAATGATGAAGGAGCATGGGGCAAGCTGAGGGCAAAGTACAGGCTAACAGCACTCCCCCCCGCCCCCCACCCCCAGATGGGATATGTGTGACATTCCTCCGACACTCCTGGCTGCCCAAGAACAGGGGAAAGGAGAGAAAGCAGATGGTTGGCTGACAGAGATCACAGTCATGCAGGACAGGAGTCTCCTTCAGTTTATGGATAACTTAGTGAACTGCAAGAAAAAGGCAATATTAACCATAGCCTAATCTCCACAAACCTATAGATTCTATTTCCTGGAGCCCTAATATCACCCTCATCAAGATGGAAAGGGGTTTAAGTGCTTGCCATGGTGGCATGGGAAACTAAGGCAAATGAAAAAATTAAATTCCCTCACTGCCTAGAGCCCATTGACAAGTCCTTGAAATAGGCAAAGTGACCTCCCTCTAGGAGCTCAGCTGCCTGGATGGGGACACTTTGCTAGGGGCAAAAGGGATCTTGGTTTATTATCCTGGACTCCCCCCGACCTCCACCCCAAATTCTGTATGTCTACTTTAATATATAAAAATTCCTTTGGAAACTTCCTTTAACTCAACTTCCTCAAGAGATATGCTGGCAATTATACTCCAAGATTATGGCCCCCTGATGTACATTTGAAGGGTCTCATGACTGAGGTTTTACTAAACGGTAATAAATGGCATTTTCCTAACAGCTGCTAGCCCCCCAAGGTCCTGGAAACCTTGCTTCCAAAATGCCTTAGAGACTTACTCTCTCCCTGACCCCCTCCCAACCTGAGGGTATATAATCAGTTACCCATCAGGACCCCATGCAGCTCTTCCTGCCCACGGGTCCTGTCCCCGTGCTTTAATAAAATCACCTTTTTGCACCAAAGATGTCTTCAAGGATTCTTTCTTGGCTGTCAGCTCCTGACCACCCCACCATCACCCCAGAACCTCATCAATACTGTCTTCCATTAGTTTTCCAATGTCCTTTTCCTGCCTTTTTTCTCTCTTCCATTCTCAGTAGTAGTAATAATTGTAAGTACAATTCAACTATAGCTACTATGTGTCCAGTACTTTGTAAACATTACCTTATTTAATGTTTAATTAGACTTCTCAAATCTTAAACAGTCTTCAGTTTTGTTTTGTTTTTCCCAGGTCTTTGTCTCATAAGAGTTGTGTGTGTGTGTGTGTGTGTGTGTGTGTTTAGCTTAGCAGCTTTTCAAGATGAATGGCTGCTGAGTGTTCTTGAAGGTGGGCACTCTGAACTTGAATCAGGCTACTGGGTCTACTGAATTAATGATACTTGTCTATTGAATTAATGATATCTAATGAATTAATGATACTTGCACAGTCATTATCTTAAGAGGTTTTTGTTGTCTTTAAAGAGAGACAATTCATTTTGCTCGGGACAGAACTGTGGGATTTGGCGCTCAACAAAAGGCAGTTTCCACATTCGTGGAAACCTCTGTTTCATGTTCTGCTGTGAGCTGCTTTCTTAGCCAGGTTCCCTGAAAGAAAACACCCCTCCTCTTCTCCTTTCAATCCATCATTTTTCGTAGACAGGGTTCCCAAACAAGACAGGAAAAGTACCAAATGTAACACTGCTCTTCCTTTACGCAGTGCTTTCCACCTACCCCACAGAGGCCGGGCTCCACAGCCAGGGACACTACTGTGTTGAAAACCCTTCTCTCTGTTCCATAGAGGTGGAAAGATTTTCCTGGTGGTATTAGAAATATCTAGAGTGTTATCCAAATTGGAAGGCAGAAGAACTTAAGTTTAGTCTTTAATTCATTTTTTTTTAACGTTTATTTACTTTTGAGAGACATAGAGACAGAGTATGAGCAGGGGAAGGGCAGAGAGAGAGGCAGATACAGAATCTGAAGAAGCAGGCTCCAGGCTCTGAGCCGTCAGCAGAGCCCGAAGTGGGGCTTGAACTCACAGACCGAGAGATCATGACCTGAGCCAAAGCCGGCCGCTTAACCAACTGAGCCACCCAGGCGCCCTGTTTAGTCTTAATTCAAATCATTGTGGTCCCATTTATGACACTGTCATTACAAGATCGATCGAGTCCAGTGATAGTTACAGAAAAAAACAGAATGAAGGGGGTAGGAAGGAAAAAGTTTTTCTCCTCCCTCTATGGTCTCTGGCTGGATCTGAAAATTAAACCGACAAAAACGGATTAATAGGAGAAAAGCGTACAATTTATGATAACAGAAAAATTTCCCTCTTTAACTTTATATCTTAAAAAGAACTTCTCCAAAGACAGCTATTCCCGATGCCCACTGTGAAACTATTACATGGGACGGGTATCTCCCATGTAATCTTCCCAAGAAGAACTTGTTAACAAAGTATACTAAAGTCCAGACATAGCTAACAGATTTCTTCTGCAGTTTCTCTTTTCCTTTCTTCCCTCCTAGTTTCTTAGACTAGTCTAATAATCAAATTCACATTAGCCAGGGTGACAGGAGAAAAAAAATTTAATTTCACATGTACAGGAATCCCAAAGATAGGAGGCTCCCAGATGGTCAGGCAATTGAGGTTTATTTTCAATTCTGAGCTAAGGAGAAGGGGGTAGGGGGCCTGGACTTCAAAGGGAAAGAAGACAATTCACAGGAAGAAGGGAAGAGCAGAAATTTGATAAACAAATATGACAGGTGCAGATAAGTCTTTCTAATGTAAAAAGTTATCTTTGGTAATAGCTTTTGCTGGTAAGTCCCCCTATCAAAATTCTCATAGGCAGTTAAGGGAGAGGGGAAAAAAAACCCAAAAAAATCAAACAAACACCTTTTCCTGAGTCTGTTAGGTCTTGACTACCTTCGGCTCAAAATAATCCACAGGGCAAAATAGCACATTTTGGAGTCACATATTCTGCTCCTTCTCGCTCCCTAGTAGTGATGATATCAAGATTGAAAAGAATAACTTAACATTGATTCTGACTTAAAAACAAATTATTAAGAGTGCAAAAACATAAAAAGTAATACTTGTCAACACACACGCCTGAGTTTGCTGACCGTGGCATCTGAAAAACAACACGAGGCTACTAACAGGCAAGGGAAGGAATGAATCCCAGCACCTCGAGCACTTTACAGGGCTTGACCTTGAACGCTGGGCAAATCTGCGAATTTGCCGAAGTCAAGCGGGGTTGAGGGTAAGAAGGTTGTTGGACCCACTACTGAAAGTACAGGCTCATTTACCAAAATAAACAGAACTGAAAAGACCAAAACCAAACAAAGATCTCTTGACTTTTTTAAAGATTATTCCAAAGATTTTTAAATTATTATTATTATTATCATTTTTGCTCTTACTGAAGGGTAGCCCAATGTGACACTCCAAAATGAGCTTCTTCAGTGTAAGGATGATTTTGAGCTAATTATTTTTAAGAAACTGCAAATGCAGGAGAAGCTCCTTTTGTAAAGGGTATCTACATTTATAAAGGGAATTTACATTAGAAAGGGGGCCTGTATCAGGAATAGTGCTCTGACCACAGAACTTTTTCTCCTGAGGCACTTGCCTGGCAGGACGATCTTTGTTTACAAAAGATCCTTTTTCTCACCTTCCCCTCAATTGCTTCTCCCTTTGAAGCCTCAGCCCCTAAACTTATGCTTAGCTCAATTCCTGTACCTTTTGAAACTCATATTTTCGTGGGACTCCAGTATGAATGTACGTAATTACACTGGTTATATTGTTCTCCTGTTAATCTGTCTTCTATTACTGGGGGGCGGGGGGGACGGGGAGGGCAGGAAGTCTTGACCGTGAACTCAGAGGGGTAAAAACATAACTACAAAATAAGAAGATGATAAGCATCTTTATAAGATCTTTAAAAGTTAAAAGGGTATATATGTTAAGTGTTCAATTCACACCTGGCTCCCACCATGGGCTCAATAAATTATAGCTATAATCATTGCTGTTATTAGTATTTTATTATATCTTAAAATTCAAATTAAAATGGTCAGGATCCGGGCGCCTGGGTGGATCAGTCTGCTAAGCGCCCAACTCTTGACTTCAGCTAGGATCTTATGATTCATGACATCAAGCCCCTAGATGGGCTCCGCGCTGACAGCATAGAGCCTGCTTGGGATTTTCTCTTTCCCTCTCTCTGCCCCGCCCCCCCTTGCTCTGGCATGCTTTTTCTTTCTCTCAAAATAAATAAATAAACTTAAAAAAATGGCCAGGGGCACCTGGATGTCTCAGCTGGTTGAGTGTCCGACTTCAGCTCAGGTCATGATCTCACAGTTCCGTGAGTTCCCCACATAGGACTCTCTGCTGACAGTCAGGGTGTACAGAGCCCACTTCGGATCCTCTGTCGCCCTCTCTCTGCACCTCCCTCTCTCTTTGCCTCTCCTCCACTTGCCTTCTCTCAAAAAAAGAAATGGCCAGGCCTGAGATGAAAACAGTAACACTCTATTCCAGCTATTGCCCAGGTGAGCACCCACGCACCTGTTTTAGTGTATTAATCTTTGCTTAAACTATTGTCACCAGCTCTTTGTTTCATTTTGATATCATTTTAAGGATGCTGTGTTAGTGGTGGATCAAATTTTAAATTCCTTAAAATTTTACAATCCAGTTGGCTTTTCCCCCAGAAGAAATACACTTGTTGCCTCCAAGCTTTGGCTATTGTAAAGGTTGTACATCAAGGGCCTCTTTGTACAAGTTTTGTGTTCCTAAACACTAAATACCATGGCAGCTTGGTAAACTGCAAAAGTCTGTGTTTTAATGGACCCCAAGATTCCAATCTGGTATTATTGCACGAAAAAGTCAAATATCTTTTTTTTAATGTTTGTTTATTTTGAGAGAGAGCAAGTGAGAGAGAGAGCATAGGAGGGGCAGAGAGAGAGGGAGAGAGAAAGAATCCCAAGTAGGCTCCATGCTGTCAGCACAGAGCTTAATGCAGGGCTCGAACTCAGGAATCATGAGATCATGACCTGAGCTGAAATCAAGAATCAGACACTGGAACGACTAAGCCACCCAAGCACCCCAAAAAGTCAGGTTTAAAAGTGTGTGTTTGAGAGAGAGAGAGAGAGAGAGAGTGAGAGAGAGAGAGAGAGAGAGAGAAAAGGAGGAGGAGGGAAGGAGGGAGGGAGAGAGAGAAAACAAAGTCTGGAAAGACATATGATAGAATATTTCTCTCTCAGTGGTGGGATAGCAGGTACTTTGTACTTTCTCCTTGTTTTGCTTTTTTTTTTTAAGGACTTTAAAAATGAGAGTGAATTACTTGTATCTTTATTTAGTTAAAAATGTACTTATATAAAAACTGTAATTGAATATCTTTAGATATACCTACTAGGGAGAGCTTTTTATCTCCTCAGCCCAATGGGTCCTTTTTGTATCTCGCTGGGCTCTGAAGGAGTCACACCGGTTATCCACGATGTGCCTAGTTTGCTGCCTACACCCTTAATTCCAGCCAGACATTTTCAAAAGGTAACCAACACACAGTACAAATCAATACCACTGCTACTGAGAAGATCGAGTTCTTGCTCTATCAGATGTGAGCTAATGACTTCATCTTTGGGATCGAAACAGCCCTAAATTTTAATCTGCCATTTAGGAGCTGTTATCATGTCGGACACATATTCCCAATCTATAAAATGGGTGCATGAATCCTGACTTCGCAGGAGAGTTTTGAATATTAGGGGTGAGTATACCACGCCAAAGTGCCTGGCAAGCGCAGCATTCAACATGCAGTAGCAATGCTTATGATTCTTCTCTGTAGGTACGACTGCGAGTGGTCCTTGCTATTTCCACCCCCCACTAAGTATGGACATCTCCAAAACCAGCCTCTCCTATACAGCTTTGCCAGAGAAAGGGAACCAGCCTGCACTCCTTTGCTGTTGAAATGATGAAGATGCACATACCTCTTCAGACAATACTATTTTATATATCGGTATTTAGGTCAGCTGATTATACTGATCTAGCAGCCGATTAAATGACTACCAGATTGTATATGTTACTGCCAATCCAGAACAGTGAAGCTTTTGTACTGCTTACCCTTCTAATTTATTAACCAGCTGTATTCTTAAAGACCTTCTCCCTCTCTGAATAATTAAGTTGATAAAATCCTCCTTGGGCAGGGTTCATTTTCAGATTCAATATCTCTGAATCTCTTTTTAATTTTTTTTAAAGTTTATTTATTTGAGAGAGAGAGAGAGAGCATGGGAGGGGCAGAGGGGGCAGAGAGGACAGAGAGAGACCATCCCAAGCAGGCTCCTCGATGTCAGTGCAGAGACCACTGCAGGGCTAGATCTCATGAACCATGAGATCACGACCTGATCCAAAATCAAGAGTCAGATGCTTCACTGACTGAGCCACCCTTGCAAGGTGCCCCTTTCAATCTTTTCGACAATTATCTTCTAAGTCAAGAAAATTGTTCAAGGCTACAGCCAGAAGTCTCAAATCAGACTGCCTCAGCTCAAATTCTAACTCTCCATTTCAAACCGTGTGATAAATTACTTATCCCCACTGTGTTTCAGATTCCTCCACAGTATAATAAGATAATCACAGTACCTATTCTGTCTCATAAGGTAAAGTGCTTAGAACAGGGAGAGCCCAGCATACAGTAAGTAGCTATTATTATATGTGATCAATATTATAAAGGTGAAATATACTCCACGAATATTTGCAACTCCATCAGAATGGCAAACTGCCTACCTGCAGGATTCTCTTTCGAATGATAACCATTGTTGGAAAACCATCAAATGTGCATACAATTGTCATAGTAAAGAGAACATGACATACACAGACAGTCTTTAAAGTAATTTCTGCATGACCGATGCTACTGGAAGTTGAGTGGCAGAACATTATTCACTCCCATGGAGAAACCTGGTTTGAGGGTTTCCAATAAACGGCAGTAATAACTAGTTGGCTCTGCCCCCAGTCAAGTTCAGTCATCTCAGATGTGTTTGAATGCTGAGTCGCTTATTATTTGTTTAATCCCCGGTTTCCTCTTCTTTATTTGGGCCTCCCCCAGTAGATGTCCCCACACAAATGGGAGTACTTGAGGAAGACCAGCAGCAGCATACCCCACGAGGGGTCACATCAAAACTATTCCCAGACCATTATCCAGCAACTTGCTGAGCTGATTGAAGGGCACAAAGTTTCTCAGACATTCTTTGTTCCTTCCTCCCCACTGTGTGCAATCACTCAAAACAAGGCTCTCTGAGCGCCAGCACCAGTGATGATTCTCTTACTGGTTTAAGCGATTCTGTGGAGGATCAAATCTCTGCCTTTTAAGACTGTGTTTTCCACAAACCCAATTCCCAAAGATGGTGAAGATGTGCTTCAAAGATACTCATTTGAATTTTTACTTCCATGGTGAAATGCCCTCTAATTTAATTACTATTATTACTCTGAACCAGAAAAGACACGTTATTTGGCAACTGAGAGGGGAAAACCTGAGCCAGAAAGACCTCCTGACATTTCATATCGACAAATTAGGAAGCAATAACCATGCTCTCCTGAAAAAGATGGAGATCAGCAGAAACATTTTGTGATGGGCTTCATGTACGTGGAAGTAGTTCTAATTTTTTCTTCTAATAAACTTCGAGAGCTCCAAGAATCACATTGTTGGGTGTGACAGGTTGGAGGTCATGTAGGAGTTTCTACATGTCTACAGTTAATCACAGTCTGTGGAGATTATGCTTAACCACGTGTAAACAGCTGGTGTGGAAACACAGGATCGGCCCACTGTTCCACCCAGCTGGAAAGCACCAGAGTGGTTAAGCTAAAGACTGCAGGGGCAGCAGCACAATATCTACCAGCTCTCTGCTAGAGGAGATTACCAGGGCAAGTAATACCTCCCAAGTGATTTTCTGGCCTTCCATGAGTATCTGGGCTCACAAAGAGTTTGATTCTCCTTTCTCAAAATTCCTATACTACTTACAGTCTGGTGTTCACATTCTGCCACTTGATTTTAACAGAGACTAACTAATAAAGAGTTAAAATAGTCTAATTGTTTCCGTAGATTGGTCTTTTCTCACTAGTCAGCTCTCCTAATCAGGGTCATTGATAATATTCTTTGAACACCCAACAATTCCACAACAGTAATAGGCCAGACTAGCTGATACTCTCAACTCAACTGGATAAAACACCAGTGTTCAAATGTCACACCAGCACAGCCTACTCCTTCTTTCCACATGTCAACAGGCAAACAAAACATGAGCTTCATAAAACAAAATACATTTTAAGAATTTTATTATTATTACTTTAATGTTTATTTATTTTTGAGAGAGAGAGAGAGCACATGAGCAGGGGAGGGGCTGAGGGAGAGGAAGACACAGAATTCTAAACAGGTTCCAGGCTCTGAGCTATCAGCACAGAGTTCAACACAGAGCTAGAACTCACAGAGCTTGAGATCATGACCCGAGCCGAAGTTGGAAGCTTAACTGACTGAGCCACCCAGGGACCCCTAAAATTTTTTTTTAGTAATCTCTACACCCAACGTGGGGCTTGAACTCATGATGCCAAGATCAAGAGTAACATGCTGTATCAATGGAGCCAGCCAGCTGCCCCAAAACAGAATACATTTAAATACTTAGGTATAATGGTAGAAAGATTTATCAGCCAGGTGACATGGTTTACAATACCAGCACTGCAAACTATCTGTGTGATCTTGGGCAAACCACACTTATCCTCTCTGTGCTATAATCATTGATCCAATTAGTCATTTAACAGACCTTTAATTATCATTTGATTTGTGCAGAATGTGGTGCTAGAATGGGATACAAAGGTAAATAAAGCTTCCTCAAATCTATCTTCTGACACGTATTAAAGTTTTCATTTCTGTTATTTTTTTATTTTGAAAGCTCTCTTTTCTTGGTCTCTGAGTATTTCCTCTTTATAGCACTCTTTGTTTAATATCTTCTCATCCCTTGGAGATTATTAGTGTTATCTTTTTCTTTTAATGTTTATTTTTCCATGTAGAGTTTCTGTTTTCACCGAGTTTCCTCTGTTTTTTGTTAGATTTCTGTCTCTATCATATTACATGCTTTCCTCCAAAGTCATCTTTTAGAGTGAGGGCAAAAAGCTGATGGAAACTCTGAACACTTTTTGGTGTAGCTTGTAAACTGTGCTTTCACTGGAGAGCAGCAGCTTTCCAAATGTTTTGACCAGAAATCGCTGGGAAGATGAGGCAGGAGGACCCTAAGCTGACCTCATCCCATGGACACTACTGAGTAACACTCGCATCAGTGTATATAACCCGGGAAACGATGCGAAGACGGGCAGAAAAACTCCACAAGTAAATGGAAATAAGAGGCTACGTGAAAAGGGTAGGAAGGGCAAAGACATGTTGGGAAGCTGAAACATGGCGAGGCTGTCCATGGGCAGAGGACCTGTGGGTAGGGAAAGGGGAGAGAAATAGACTATCGCACCAGGAAAGATGAATCCCCATACCATTTGGCGTTGAAAACCAGCAGGGTCAAATTCTGTGAATTCTTACAACCATGAAACTCAAACCCGGAATTTTAAAAATTGGTGGGCTCAGCTCTGGGAGAGCTGGGAAGGCAAGAGGAAACTGGGTTCCTACCCTTACAGAGAGTACAACAGTCCACAGAGATACATCATACAAGGAGGAGTTAGAAAAATGCCTGGGATACATGGCAGGGAGAGTTATTTACTAATCTCAGAGCACGTGAGAAGGGACTAAGATATGTATGGGGAACTCCTCCAGGAACACAGGAGCTGGGAGGCGCCATTTCCTTCCCACACACCCCAGCATAAAAACATAGCCATCTGTAGGAACCAGTGCTGTGGCTACAAATAGTACCTAACATCCTTATATCAAGCCCTGCTCTTGGGCATCATGGATCTACACTTTCCAGTCAGGCTTCCCTCAGTCCCACTGCTGTGGGTCTCCTTCCCAAGAGACCACGGCAAGCCTTGCTAACACATCATCTCCAGACCCATGGGCTCTGCATTTTTTCAAATGAAAAAAGAGGAAAAAAATCACAGCTAGTGACCTAAACAAAACATAAATAAGTAATATATGCCTGATAGAGAATTTATAGTAATGATCATAAAGATATTCACTTAACTTGAGAAAAGAGTGGAGGACATCAGTGAGTCCTTTAAAAAAGAGATACAAAAAAACCCAGTGATAACAGTGATCAAGAATACAATAAGTGAAAATAAAAATACACCAGTTGGAATAAACAGCAGACTAGAGGAAGCCAAAGAACAAATCAGTAACCTGGATGATAGAATAATGTAATCACACTGAGCAACAAGAGAAAAAATTATGCATAGTTGGAATAGACTTAGGGAACTCAGTGTAATAACATTTGCATTTCAGGGATCCCAGAAGGAAAAGAGAAAGAAAGGGGGACAGAAAATTTATTTGAAGAAATAACTGAAAACTAGCCAAATTCGAAGAAAGGAAGAGAAATTCAGATTCAGGGGGCACAGGGATCCCCTAACAAAATGAACCGAGGAGGTCCACACCAAGACACATAGTAATTAGAATAGAAAAAAGAGTGATAAAGAGAAAATATTTAAAGCAGCAAAAGTAAACAATTACATTACATACAAAGGAAACCTCATAAGCTATCGACTGAGTTTTCAGCAGAAACTTTAGAGGTTTCAGAGAAACTTAGATAATATACTCAAGGTTCTGAAAGGAAAAAATCTATATATAAGAATACTCTATCCAGCAAGGCTATGATTCAGAAAAAAAAAGAGATAAAAAGTTTCCCAAACAAAAGCTAACGGAATTCATGATCACTAACCAGCCCTACAAGAAATGTTAAAGGGGATTCTTTGAGTGGAAGGGAGAGGCCATAAGTAAGTGCAATGAAAGAAAGAAGCACAAAAGCAGTAAAATTAAGTATATTTTTAAAAATCAGTCGAGGGACTCACAAAATAAAAGAATGTAAAGTATGACACCAAATCTCTAAATGGGGTGTAAAGAATGGGTTCAAGCTTAAATACCCATCAAACTAAGATAGACTGCTATATGCAGAAGACATTATATACAAACCTAGTAATAAACACAAACCAAAGACCAATAACGGATATGAAAGAGAGAAAGGAAAGCCAAATTAAGAAGAGCAAGGGAAGAAAGAAACAGAAGAACTACAAATACAACCATAAAACAAGTAACATTTAAAATAATAAATACATACCAGTCAATAATTATTTTGAACATAAATAGACTAAATGTTCCAAACAAAAGACACAGAATGACAGAATGGATTAAAAAAAAAAAAAGACCCATTTATATACTATTATATGCTACATACAAGAGACTCATTTCAGATGTAAAGACACACGCAGAAAGTAAGTAAAGGCATGGAGAGTATTTATCATGCAAATGGGTGTGAAAAGAAAGCTAGGGTAGCAATGCTTACATGAGACAAAATAGACTTTAAAACAAGACTGTAAAAGACTTTAAAACAAGAGACAAAAAAGGACACTGTATAAAGGGGACAAACCAACAAGAAGATACAACAATTGTAAATATTTATGCATCCAACACAAGATGACTCAAATGCATAAAGAAGTTAATAATAAACATAAAGAAACTAACTGATGGTAATGCAATAATAGTAAGGGACCTTAATATCCCACTTACATCAATGGACATACCATCCAAACAGAAAACCTAAGAGGAAACACTGGCTTTGAATGACATGTTGGACCAGATGGATTTGAAAGATATATTCAGAACACTCCATCTGAAAACAACAGAATATACATTCTTTGCAAGTGTACATGGAACATTCTCCGGAACAGATCACATATTAGAGCAGAAAAGAAATCTCAACAAATTCAAAAAGATCAAAGTCATATCATACATCTTTTCTGACCACAATGGTATGAAACTAGAAATGACCAACAAGAAAAAAATCTGGAAAGAGGACAACTACATGGAAGTTAATTAACATGCTACTAAACAATGAATGTTCAACCAAGAGCCAAAGAAAAAAATCAAATAATATATGGAGACATATGAAAATGAAAATACAATGGTCCAAAATCTTTGGCATGCAGCAAAAGCAATTCTAAGAAAGCAGTTTACAGCAACAAAGTCCTACTTCAAGATCTAAGACAAATCACAAGTAAACAACTAACCTTACACCTAGAGGACCTAGAAAAAAGAATAAAAACCCAAATCAGCAAGAGAAAGGAAATAATAATAAAGACTAGAACAGAAATAAGCAATATGGAAACTAAAAAAAAAAAAAACAACAGAACATACCTCAACATAATAAAAGCCATATATGAAAAAGTCACAGCTAACATCAGAGACAATGAGGAGAAACAGAGCTTTTCCCCTAAGGTCAGGAACAAGACAAGGACATCCACTCTCAACATTTTTATTCAACATAGTACTAGAAGTCCTTGCGCCAGCAATCAGACAAGAAAGAGGAATAAAAAGCATCCAAATTAGTAAGGAAGAAATTAAACTTTTGCTATATGCAAATGACAAGATACCATATAGAGAAAACCTGAAAGACTCCACCAAAAAACTACTAGAACTGATGAATGAATTCAGTAAGGTCTCAGGATACATAATCAACATACGGAAATCTATTACATTTCTATACCCTAATATGAGGCAGCAGAAAGAGAAATTAAGAAAACAGTCCCAGTTACCATTCCGCCAAAAATAATAAAACACCTAGGAAGAAACTCAACCAAGGAGGTGAATGGCCCGTCCTCTGAAAAGTATAAAACACTGATGAAAGAAACTGAAGATGACATGAACAAATGGAATGCCATTCCATGCTCATGGATGGCAAGAACAAAGATTGTGAAAATGTCCATACCACCCAAAGCAATCTACAGATTTAATGCAATGCCTATCAAAATACGAACAGCATTTTTCATAGAACTAGGACGAACAATCCTAAAATTTGTATGGAACCACAAAAGCACAAATAGCCAAACCAAAAAAGAAAAACAACGCCGGAGGTATCACAATTCCAGATCTCAAGATGTACTCCAAAGCTGTAGCCATCAAAACACTACGGTACTGGCACCAAAAAAGACACACGGATAGATAATAGAACAGAATAGAAAGCCTAGAAATAAACCTAAGACTGTATGGTCGATTAATCTTCGACAAAGGAGGCAAGAATATGCAATGGGAAAAAGACAGTGTCTTCAACAAAAGGCGTTGGGAAAACTGGACAGCTCCATGCAAAAGAATGAACCTGGACCACTTTCTTACACCATACCCAAAATGAAACCCAAAATGCATTAGAGACCTAAATGTGAGACCTGAAACCATAAAACCCTACAGAAGAAGACAGGCAATAATTTCCTGGACGTCAGCCATAGCGACATCTTTCTAGATAGGTCTCCTGAGGCAGGGGAAACAAAAGCAAAAATGAACTATCAGGACTACATCAAAATAAAAAGCTTCTGCACAATGAAGGAACCCACAAAACTAAAGAAAACCTACTGAATGGGAGAAGATATTTGCAAATGACACATCTGATAAAGGGCTGGCATCTAAAATATATAAAGAACTCTTACAACTCAACAGCCAAACCCCAAATAATCCAATTAAAAAATGGGCAAAAGACATGAGCAGATATTTCTCCAAAGAAGACATATAGATGGCCACGGTACACACGGGAAGATGCTCACCATCACTCATCATTAGGGAAACGCAAATCAAAACCACAGTGAGATATCACTTCATACCTGTCAGAATGGCTAACATCGAAAACACAAGAAGCAACAAGTGTTGATGAGGATGTGGAGAAAAGGAACCCTCATGCACTGTTGCTGGTGCAGCCACTGTATAGTTTTTTTTAAGAAGGTTCCTTAAAAAACTAAAACTAGAAGTACCATATGCTCCAGTAATCACATTACCGAATATTTACCCAAAGAATACGAAAATTGTAATTTCAAGGGATATATATATATACATCCTGTGTTTATTGTAGCATTGTTTACAATAGCCAAATTATGGAAGCAACCCAAGTGTCAATGGATAGATGAATGAATAAAGACAATATGGTGTATACACACGCATACATGTACATATGTACACACACATATGTACATATGTACATAAACACATATATGTGTATGTATACGTATATATATATATGTATATACATATAATGGAACACTATTGAGCCATAAAAAAGAATGAAATCTTGCCATTTGCAACAACATGGATGGATTTGGAGAGTATAATGCTAACTGAAATAAGTCAGTGAAAGAAAGGCAAATACCCTTATTTCACTCATATGTGGAATTTAAGAAACAAATCAAAACAATGGAATTAAAAAAAATAAGAGAGACAAACCAAAAATCAGACCCCTAGTTCTGGAAAACAAAGACATGGTTACCAGAGGGGCGGTGGGGGGATGGGTGATTAAGAGAAGGGGATTAAGGGTACACTTCTCTTGATAGGCATTAAGTAATATATGGAATTGTTGAATTGCTACATCGTACATCTGAAACTAATATAACACTGCATGTTAAGTATACTGAAATTAAAAGAAATTAAATTCTTAAAGTGTGTTGACTGAGTAAATAGTAAGAAATTCATTCTACATAATAACTCTATGTGAATGTGTGTGTGTCTTAAAGAAAATTTTCATAATCCATTTACTTTATTAATACTTTCTTTTATTGCATGTGATATGTTCTCATATTTTCTTTTCTATTTTATAAACACAGCAAACTAAATTGATTTCATGATATAGTAATGTGTCCCCATATTGAAAAGCACTTGTAGCGGTGATCTTGCTGGGCTGTTTTTTGGGGGAATCTTGGGTCAGACCTTTGGTCTTAGACCCACCAGGCAAGTACCCAGGAGATACTTTTCCTTTCTCCTGGGAAAAAAGAGCTTTCATGGGAAGTTCAGAAGTGGCCCGACATCTTGGAGTAAATAGGGGTAGAAGATGGGGGCCTCCATCTTCAAAATGTGAACTATAATCATCTATTTTTAGGTGAAGAGATCCCCTTACTTCAAATGCCCTTTGTTACCCTCTAGAGATGACAAAGCCCCAGTCTTGGAGGCAGTATCTGGGCTCTACATGCTTCTTACATCAAAGTTTAGCCATTCTGCCCCTTTGTGGTTCACCTGTACCTTCCCCCCGCCCCCCCCTCCCCCGACCAGTACCCTTATTTAGAAACGTATACAATCTTGCCAATTCCTGAGTATTGGGAATTCTAGCCCAGAAATGGCACTCCTATTTTTGGCATTCCTCACTGCTGGTTAAGAAATCCATTTTCTCAAGTTGGTTACCATTCTACCCTCTCTTTTCCAGTTTCTAAAATGTTTCTTTTGTCTCCTCTCCTAACCTCTTTGATCTTGTGGTTTTCTGTCTTAAAAACAACCAACCAACAAAGGACTCCTGTTACTGTGGTTTAGTGGGGTATGGAAGGGAGCATGGCCAATTGTTAGTATTAAAACCAACATTTTAGTAAGCCTTTATTATAACATATTTCCTTAAAAATTTTAAGATATTATAAGAGAATCATTTCCCTGTGACTAAAAACTTGGTATCATTTTAATATTCCTTTGTCCTTTCTTAATAATTTCCCCATCATGGACAATGAGCTTATTTCTAGTATTTCCCATTATAAATAATACTGTAAATAACATCTTTGTGCATAAAACATTGTTCTCATTTTAGATTATTTCCTTGAAATAAATTCTCATAAAGGGAAATATTATGTGAAAAATAAGAGAATGTGTCGGGAGCCATCACGGGCTCACAGGTTGAGAAGCCTCCCTGTGTGGATAAGGCAAATGTTGCGAAGTCTCTTGCTGACCAAATGGTGTCCCAATATTCTCTCCTTCTAATAACTGTCCAGGCCTGGACTTCGTGAACTGCTCTGGTTGGCCTCAACCCGGACCAACTCTTGGGGATAGGTTACACAAATTGATCATATGGAATAGCAGTTATGAGTTGGCTAAAGTTAGTGTAACTTATGTAGACTTTAAGCCCCTATTGTGTAAATTCACTCACTCATAAGCAAAGGAACTTAGGCAGGCATTAGAGAATTATGTCCTTGCCAGATGAGTTACACTTCCCCCACTGTAGTTTAGGAAGCTAGACAAAGAGACTCCTGACCTGTCTGTAGACGATTAGCATGAGTCTTAAGGCAACACTGTATGTGCCACCTGCTTGCTCAAGGTTACACTAACAACCCTGCTTTCTTCCTGGCAAAAACAGTGTATATTCATTAGCTCAGGAATAGAATCAACAAATAGCTAAGAAGACTCTCCCTCAAGGTCTGGGAGATCGACATAATACACACTGTCTTCTTTCTTTAACTATTTTCTAAGAGAAAAGTAATGTTCACTGGTGTAATGTAACTCACTACCTTAAAATAAAATCCTGAGACCAGAAAAGCAGAGTTGGCTGCTGGTCCCAGAGACAAAGCAGCTCTCTCGAGTCATTCATCGTGCCGACACCGTTCATCCATCAGGGACCCCTGGACTAGCCAGAGCTGGACTCCGGCAAGAATGCAGACAGATGAGAGAACAAGCGAATCCTCAGAAGAGGTCTATACCCATGGTCCTCGAACTTTAGTTGCCTTAGGGGACTTGACAGCCCGCTGGGCCCATTCCTAGAGGGAATGACTCCTAGGTCTGGGGTGCGTTAACAAGTCCCGAGACCTGTGCTAAATCTTTGTCACACTGGGGGAATACTGATCTAAACCACAGAGAAAAGCAGTCTTGAATGACAGGAGGACAATGATGGGTAAATGAGACTGCAGCAGTGTTAGGTGGACCTGCCATCAAGAAACTTCATCTTTATTTCCAACTGAAACAGGAGGCAGAATTCCGAGCCAAAAAATGGGGTAACTGTCACATGAGTGTGAAGAAATGGATGACTGGTTTGGGTTAGCCTGAGTGATTTTTAAAGGAACTGATATGGAACCCTATAAAGCATTAACCAGCAGCACTAAGAATTCATCTTAAACTAGACATCGAAAATTCAGAACACTACTAGTCCTCCCATCAAATGAGGTTTTACAACAGTGCTCAGCTGTTAATGCTCAGTGCTCAGAAAAGGCCTACAGGATGGGTAGGGAAGGAGTTGACACTAGTGGTGAGCAAGAGACTGAAGCAATGGGCCATGAAGTCTAGGCTTGAGAGGAAAGATCTAAGCATGCGGACTACTGTGCTAGAAGGCAAGAAAAGAAAAAGCTATCAAACGGGTAGTAGTTTTTAGTAAAAATATAAAGAAGGCCTTGTGCAAGTAAGGACATGAGCAAGCAAGAGACAGAACAGGACATAGTTCTTGAGTCATGCTATTAGGCTGACCATTCTACAAATGGAGCTGTTTTGAGGTGTGAAAAGAATTTGAGGATCCTTAGAATCAGATCGAGGGTCTGGAGGTAAGCTGACAGATGGGTCATTTGCATGGCACCAAAATTCCTGAGGATAACAAATCCTGGGTTACCCAGAGGTTGGTAAATGAGAGCTGTGGAAATGGATAACGGAATTAAAGGCAGGGGTTAAAGCTTTGGCATCAAAGCTGGAAATTAGTAAAGTGAAATCAGCCATCAAGAACTAGGAGAATTCGTACACAGTTTTCTTGTTTATAGTAGGTGAAGGGTGGGAAGCTGATGGGTGTCATCTGGAGCCCTGGAAATGGCCAGTTAGTTGTGATGAGGGGCCAGATCTGTCAGAAATTACAGGTGCTGAGTGCGGCACTAAGATTCGTTTCTATAAGAGCGAGAGGGTAATGAGAGTTCCACAGAAAAGCATGAGGTCCACAGGGTTCTTTTTGGTACACAAGAAACCCAGACATCTCTCAGCCAGGATCAAGGCTCACGAGGAGAATGCTGATGCACTTTGTGACCATTAATTCTTTCTTTCATATCAAGCCAGAGTTGAGTGGTACTGTTCTCTCCCTACTTCCCCAGGGTGTTCCAGGCAATCACGACCAATCCATCAGTTTGTATTACGAAATGAGGCTCCCTCGCCATCCTTGTTGTAGGTGATGAGAAAACTAAGCCCCTATTCTCAAGGATCTCAGTGACTGGGGTAAGGACAGTCCAGGATATGAAATGGTTTTGATCAGAGCTCAGAAAGGGAACATGTTGGGGGCACCTGGGTGGTTCAGTCAGTTAAGCATCCAAATCTTGGTTTTTGGCTCAGGTCATGATCTCACAGTCTGTGAACTCAAGCCCCACGTCGGGCTCTGTACTGACAGCTCAGAGCCTGGAGCCTGCTTCACATTCTGGGTCTTCCTTCCTCTCTGCCCCTTCCCCACTCACTCACTCTCTCTCATTCTCTCTCTCAAAAATAAACAAACAAAAATTTAAAAAAAAATTTTTAAATAAAAAGACACCCTATCTTGAAAGACTTGGCCCAAACAGGGGTGAGTAGGGGAACAATAAAGGAGGCAGGAATACTGTATGTGAACGACCACTGGAGTGTGTGTAGATAGAGCATAGGAGAGCACCTAGATCCAAACCCCCAAGAACAGTTGTAGGGTGGACAGAGTGAAACCTGCTGAGGAAACGGGAAGGTTACCTATACAGGTGGGCCTCCATGGGTTCCTGGGGAAATGTGACCCATTCCATAGCCAGTGCTGGGAAAAGCAAAAACGACCACCAAGTGATAGAACAGATGGTGGATGGTGGGGTCTTGAGAAGAAATAAGAAACACCTAAGTCGTTGGAGAGGCCAGAGAAATAAAGACCAATTAGTAACGAGGCTGGATTGAAATGACTGATTTTTTGTTCAGGAGAGCCATTGAGGAACTGCAACAGGGGAACTATATGGTTGTGTGTGTATGAAAAACAGTAGCTGGCCAGGTGGCGCTAGGTGGGTGGGTGGAGGTGAGACAGGAAGCAGGGAGATGATTCAGTCTCTCTACATAGGTCCTTCATTCTTTGTCTATCATTTTCTCTATTCCTCCATCTATAGGAGCCTAGGAAGGCTTAGGCCAGAGACTTAATTTTCTTCCCAGGGTGTGGGGGTTGATTCTTCCTTTTTACAGTGGTGAGAAATCAAAGTGACAAGCCTAGCCTCATTCTCACGAAAAGAAAAGAAGCCTTGCTAGATTTTAACAAAAAGGAGACTAGGAATGTTGGAAGTACTATAACCAGGAAACCCTCCATTGGCTTTCCTGGCACCTGCAGGTATTATCTTGATTCACTGAACATTTACTATATGCCACTGTTGGGGGGGAGGAAATTCCCTCTATGCTTCTAAGTTCTTGGTTGAGACTACTGGTCATAAAAAGACAGATTAACAGGGGGAAAAAACTAACTTAATTACATCCATACTTACTGGAGCCCCACAAAGATACGAGACAGAAAAAAAGTGACCAGATTTGTAAAGAATTGACAACACAAAGGGGTTTGGGCTAGGAATAGTAAAATGGTGAAGAAATAACAAGGTTTGTTTATACAGCATCTTGGCCCTAAATTCCCTAAGAAAGTCTTCTACTCTACTACTACAGGGAGGGTACTTTTCACATGGGAGATTTATCTCCTGCTTTCAGGGAGCCAAAGGAGGTTCAGAGTATCCTCCTTGAACTAGCTATTTCTCAAATATCTTCAAAATAATATGCCAAAATGGCATATTTGGGGTAACACATTCTGAATCTCTTCACCAGCCATGGTACTGAGGTGAGAGCCATGAACAAGACAGACACAGTCTTGGCCCTCCTATAGTTACATTCTAGGCAGAGTGTGCATGTGTGTGTATGTGTTGGGAGTAGAGGGTGAAACAGACTGTAATCAAATAAGCATGAAAACTTCAGAAGAGGAGCTGTGAGGAAAATAAATAGGGATAATAAAATATATAGGGTCCTATAATAGAATATAATAGGGCTGGGGCACCTGCATGGCTCAGTTGGTTAAGCCTCCAACTCTTAATTTTGGCTCAGGTCATGATCTCACAGTTTGTGGGTTTGACACCTGAGACTAGGCTCTGTGCTTTCAGAGCCTGGGATTCTCTTCCCCTCTACCTGCCCCTCCCTCCCCTTGCTCTCTCTGTCTCTTGCCAGCTTACTCTCTCTCAAAATAAATTAAAAAAAAAAAAAAAAAGAATATAATAGGGCTTAGGAAGGCCTCTCTGAATATAACAGAAGGCCTGGGAAGGTGACATTTGAATATACTTGAAGGAATCAGAGTACAAAGATCATTTCACAGACAGAAGAGTATGTGCAAAAGCCTTGAGGGGGTTATGAGTCTGAGGTTCTTGTGGTAGAATCACACAGAGCAAGGAGGTCCGAGTATAGGATGAGATGGAGGAGGCAGGCAGAGGCCAGAGCATGTAGGATCTGGAGCAGTAGAAAGCTAATGAAGGACTTTTTAAACAGAAAAATGACATAATCCAAGTCACTTTTCTAAAAAAACCCAAAAAAACAGCTGTGGCTTTTGTGTAGCTATAATTTAGGAAGTCACAGGAGTATCCAGAGAGATAATGGTGGTTTAGACGAGAATGATGGCAGTGGAGATAGAGAGAAGTGGATAGATGGGGGATAGCCTTGTGGAAGTAGAATCTACAGTGTTTGGTGAGATTCGATATGAGAAATAAGGGTAGAGAAGAATCAACTTGGATTTTAGCTAGAGCAACTAGGTAGATGATGATGGCATTTACTGATCTGGAGGTGGAAAGATCTGGAGATGATGGGATTTTGATGAGGAAACCAAGAGATCCATTCTTAATATGTTTGTTATATTCAAAATGACATCGAACAGCTAATTTAATATAGGAGTGTGGAGATCAGATGGAAAGTCCTTGCTGGAAATATGGTGTCAGGAGTCACAGGACATAGTGACTCCACTGCTTACGGGTTGAGATAATTTGTTCCTCAAAAACAATCTGATAAAGTCATATCTTTGCTAGTTTAAGAGCCTGGCATCCCTCATGCCATCTTTCAGTTAGTCCTCACAGTCCAAAGGCAATCACTGTTCTGATTTCTACTGCCCATTTCGTCTGTTCTAATATTCTACTTTCGCTATAATTCAATTCAAAATATTTTTCCCTCCTGATATCTTTTTTGACTCATGGATAATATTTAGGTGTGTGCGGTTTAATTTCCAAATATTTGAGACTTTTCTAGATAAGGTTAATTTCTATGTAATTCTCTTGTGGTCAGAGAACATACTACATATAATTGCGATTTCTTTAAAAACTTACAGATACTATTTCATGATCTAGAATAAGATTTTTCTTTTAATGTTTATTCATTTTTTGAGAGACACAGAGAGAGAGAGGGAGACATAGAATCCGAAGCAGGCTCCACACTCTGAGCTGTCAGCACGCAGCCTGGCAAGGGGCTTGAACCCACAAACCGTGAGATCATGACCTGAGCCGAAGTCGGACACTTAACCGACTGAGCCACCCAGGCGCCCCTAGAATAAGATTAATCTTGATGAATGTTCCATGTGCACTTGAAAAGAATATGTATTCTGCTACTGTACAGTTGCTGGATGAAATATTTTATGTCAATTAAGTAATTAAGTTGCTTAATGGTGTTTTTCAAATTCTTCATATGCTGGTGTGTGTGTGTTAGGTCTAATTCTGTCAATTTTTTGAAATTTATTTTGAGAAAGAATGTGAGTGGGAGAGGGGCAGAGAGAGGGAAAGAGAGGGAGAGAGAGAGAAAGAATCCCAAGCAGGTTCCCCACTGTTAGCACAGAGCCTGATGCAGGGCTTGATCTCATGAATGGTGAGATCATGACCTGAGCTGAAATCAAAAGTTGGGAGCTTTACCTATTGAGCCACTGAGGCACCCTAATTCTGTCCATTTTTGAGGTAGGGAAGTAAAATCACCTATAGGATTATGAATTTCTTTAGTTTTCTCTTTAGTTTTGTCCAAATTTTTCTGAAATTTTTTTTTGAAGTTTGTTATTAGGTTTGTAAGCATTTAGTATTGATAGGTCTTCCTGGTGAAATAATCCCATTATAAAATATTCTTTATTTCTGGTAAAACATTTTGTTATGAAGTCTAATTTGCCTCATAATAATTTAGCCATTCTTCAACTGGGTCTCCTTTTTATAGTACTTATTTGTTTTAAAACTTCAGGACTACTCTTTCCTTTTCTTTTTTTCTTAAGTTTATTTTAGGGAGAGAGAGCGAGCAAGCACACATGAGGGCCCCAGGGAGGTGCAGGCAGAGGGACAGAGAATCCCAAACAGGCTCCATGCTGTCAGCGTAGAGCCCAAATTGGGGCTTGATCTCACAAATCATGAGATCATGACCTGGGCTGAAGTCAAGAGTTGGACACTTAACCAACTGAGCCGCCCAGGCACCCCAAGTTGGTCGCTTTTAGATAGCACACAGTTAGATACTTCTTTTTAAAATTTAGTCTGACAATCCCAGCTTCTTAACTGGTGTGTTAGGTTCATTCACATTTGATATAATTATTGGTATGTTTTAATTCAATTCTACTATTTTGCTGTTTCTATCTGTCTGAACTGTTTTTTTGTTTTTCTAGTTCTCCTTTCCATTCTTCTGTTTGCTAAATTAGTGTTTTTGTTTTGTTTTTTTAGTACTCAATGCTTTAGTCCCTCTATTAGCTTTTTAGCTCTGACACCTCAAGCCAGTAAGACTGCAGATCTGAGTTCTAGTGGCCCTGTGCTACACAGACATGGGAATATCTATATAAATGTAGATCTCCTCTACTGTGTGTAGTTCCCTTCTTTTAGGTCTTGAAGGTCCTGCTTCAGTTTCTGCCTGCTTTGGGGCCCTCCCTAGAGTCTTCAAATATTGTTTGGTTACGCTTTGTCCAGAGTTTATAACTGTGATCTCTGGGAAAGTTATTTTCATACTGGCTATTCTGCCATTATCACCACCAGAACTCTCAGATCTCTCTTTTTGTTTAACTACTTATTTTTTATTTATTTTTTTAAGTTTATTTGAGAGAGCGAGAGAGAGAAAGCAAGAAGAGGAGGAAGAGAGAGAGAATCCCAAGCAGGCTCCGTATCAAGAGTTGAAGGGAGGCGCGCCTGGGTTGCTAAGTCAGTTAAGAGTCCAACTTCAGCTCAGGCCATGATCTCACGGTTCATGAGTTTGAGCTCCACATCAGGTTCTCGGCTATCAGCTTGGAGCCCGCTTCGGATTCTCTGTCTCTCTCTCTTTCTCTCTGCCCTTCCCCCTCGAGTGTGTTCTTTCTCTCTCTCAAAAAACAAACATTAAAAAAAAAAAAAAGAGTTGGACATTTAACCTACTGAGCTAGCCAGGCGCCCCTCAGTTCTCTGTTAATCCTTTAAAAATCCTTATTATATAAAGGAGATAGCCTTTGGTTTTATCCAAAATAGAACATGTCTCAGGCTTTAGAAGAAAAGATCAAATTAGAATTTAATAATCATGTTTTGTATGTTATCTATCATTTTACTGATGGCTAATTACACTGCTTTTCCAATTGAAGCTAGGATTTCAAGTTTTCTACAAGTGAAAATGTGAGTCAATGTACAGAAAACTAATAAAAACTAACAGTATGAGGGTTGCACAGTTACGGCAAAACATGAGACAACAGTGCTGGAATGACTGAAGGAAAATACTTCGCAGTAACATACTTCCTCTGACCATGAGACAGTGGCAAATGACAGTCTACAGTTAGGAAGAGAAGTCAGGACCGGAAACAGAGATTAGAGAATTCAAAGGCTTAAGACCTTCAGTCCAGTGCCATTGTTAAAATCAGGTTTTATAGCTTTACTGTAAAAGGTTGTTGAGAATACAGCCATTCAAGAGGTTCTATCTTTGGTTCCCTGAGATGTTTTTATCCTCATAGGTTGTTAAATTTTGTAAGAATCAGTATAACATGTTCAATTCCACTTCTGATTTATGTGTTTTTTATTTGATTTTTGCTTTCTATTTCCAACCATTGTGAAGGTAGCTTTAAAATATCTCTATAAGTTCATTTGTTTGAATGTCTCTGATGAAACTTCAATTTCAGAAATATCTATTGTTGCCTTTCTTTTTTTCTACATTGATCTTGATCCTGAGGAGAGTTATAAAATTTTCTTTTAAGCCATATGATTCTAGTCCTGGATCAGGTCAATATCACCTGAAAAGTAACACTTTTGTTATCCAAAGAATATAAAGAAAATAAACCCCTAGGGAGATGGCATTGACTAGAGATTAGAAGAGGCTGTCAGGATGATAATCCAATTTAATCAGCTATCCTCTTTCTAAACTCTGCTACCAGTACTTTCTACTCTGGCTTTTCAGGGGTTAGTATGACAACTTGGTGCTAATACTTATTTATATGATGAAGGCACAGTTTTGCTTTCTTAAGAAAGTAGCTTTTCATCAGTCCACTATGTAGTAGCTGGTTCCTTGATCTATTTTGGATGATGGGACTAAAGAAAAAATTTCCAAGAATTCTGTTAAGTGCCTAGCATTATGAACATGTGTCCTATCATTTTTTTCTTGCTGGTAGTATGCTAAAGTTGAATTACTCTAAGACACAGATTTTGGAATACTTAAATACATTTGATGAGAAGCCAGTGGTCATTTGTATTGTATTCTCATGTATATATTTTTAAAAACTGTTTTTAAGATTTTTCTTTATCATTGGTCTTCAAAAAAATTTACTAGAGATATCACAGATGTGGCTTTCTTTGTATTTATCCTATTGGGATACGTTGAGCTTCTCGAATCTGTAAATTTGGAAAATTTTCAGCTATTATTCCTTCAAATATTTTTCTATACCATTCTCTCTCTGCTTTCCTTCTGGGACTCCAATTAACTCATACATTAGGATTTTTTATATTGTCCCATACATCACTAGGTCCCTGTTCTACGCTTTTCCTTTATTCTCTCCAGTTTTTTCTTCCTGTTCTTCAAACTTAATTCCTAATCATCTATCTTTATGTGCACTTATTCTTACATCGCCTCTAATCTTCTGTTAAGTCCATCCATGAGACATTTCATTCAGGTTATTTTCCAGCTCTAGAATTTCCATCTGGATTCCTTTTTAAACACTTTTGATTTCTCTGTTGATATCTCTTATTTATTGATTGCAAGATATTTTCCTTTCTGTCCTGGAGCATAGTTAAAACAGCCATTTTACAATCTTTGCGAACTTCAAAATCTGGGAAATCTTGAAGTCAATCTGCACTGAATGCTTGAGTTATGTTTTCTTTCTTTTTTCCCCCGTATCTAGTAATTTCAGATTTTACTCAACATATTATTAACAATCACTATAGAAACTCTGGATTCTATTCTATTCTTTCAAAGAGTCCTGATTGTTCAACAGAAAGTTAACTAGGCCTGCTTCAAACTTCAAACTCAAACTCCTCTGCAGCAGGCAGCAACAGAAATCTGTTTCGTTCTTTTAGTCATGGATACACTTCTTGGATCTGTCTCACATGTGTGGTTTAGGAATCAGGCAAAGATTTGGGCAAAATTTATGTGCAGAACTGAGATTATCCCTTTATGATTCTCTTCTTTCTGGGATTCTCACTCAGATTCAAGCTGCTGTGGCCACTTTAAACTCTGGTTCTTCAAGCCAGTAAGACTGCAGTTTTCTATTAGCATTTTAGCCTACTTGTCTGGTGCCAACTAGGGACTAACCCTCGGGTGAAAAGTCATAAAAATGGCAAACTCACACTAAGGTAGTCCCTTCTTCCAACTCTTCAGTTCCTGATTGCTTTTGGTCACTCTCTCTTATGTCTTCAGGTAACTCATTTTTATATTTTATCCAAGAATGTTGGTGCTTATAGGAGCTTCTACACCATTACTGGAGACTTAATAAGCACTTTTTCTTATGATACCGGTCTCTCAAAAAAAAATTGGATTGCCTTAGGGACAGTACTTTTAGACTTTTACTTTATAGATAATTGTTCAGTATACTATATGCTTAACAGCTTTATTTTTATTTTTTTAAGTTTATTTATTTATTTTGCGAGAGAGAGAGAGAGAGAGAAAATGAGTGAGCAGGGGGAGAGGCAGAGAGACGGGAGAGAGAGAATCCCAAGCAGGCTCTGTGCACACAGCCTGCTACAGGGCTTGATCTCACAAACTCTAAGATCATGACCTGAGTCGAAATCAAGAGTTGAATGCTTAACCAACTGATCCACCCAGGTGCCCCCTAACAACTTATTTTTAAATCACATTTCTGATTTTTAAGATAACTATAGATTCCCAAGCAGTTATAAAAAGAGAGACTCCCATGTGCCCATTACCCAGCATCTCCCAAAATGGTAACTTCTTAAAAACTATAGTACAATATAACAACCAGGATAAAACCAAGATTCAGAACATTTCTATCACCACAAGCATTTCTTATGTTGCTTTTTTATAGCTATGCTATTTCCCTTTTGCCCTCATCCTCTCTTTAATCCCTGGCAAGCACTACTCTGTTCTCCATTTCTATAGTTTTGTCACTTCAAGAATGTATATAAATTGGGGACCTGGCTGGTTCAGTTGGTAGAACATGTGATTCTTGATCTTGGGATCATGAGTTTGAACCCCATGTTGGAGGTAGAGATTGCCTTAAAAAGACGTGTAAAAATGGAATCATTCAGCAGGTAGTCTTTTGGGATTTTTTTCCCCAGTTTTTCATGAACTATTATGAATAAAGTTGCTACAAAAATTTATGTAGGTTTTTATATGAACATAAGTTTTCATTTCTTTGGAATAAATGCCCAGGAGTGCAAATGCTGGAACATACGGTATATGCATGTTTTGTTTAAGAGACTGGCAAATTGTTTTCCAGACTGGCTGTGTACCTTTATATTCTCTCTAGCAATATATGCATGATCCAGTTTCTCTCCATCCTCACCATCATTTGGTGGGATCACTGTTTTTTATTTTAATCACTCTGGTAGGTGTATAGTGATAATATCAATGTGATTTTAATTTGCATTTCCCTTATAACTAATATCAAACATGATTTCATGTGCTTTCTTATCATATATATACTGTTTTTCTGTGAAATGTCTCTTCATGTGTTTAATGTACATTCAAGTTGGATTGTTTTATTGTTGAATGTTGAAAACTCCTTTATACATTTTAGATACTAATCCTTTCTCAGACATGCAGTTTATAAATATTTTCTCCCAAATTGTCTTAATTAAGCTTATCTTAATTCTTAAATGTTTGGTAGAATCTCCTTTGGATCTGGATAGGTCTTTTGTGGAAATTTTAAAATTACACATTCCATTAACAATTATAGGATATCCAAATTATCTATTCCACACTGGGTGAACAATAGTTTGTTAGCCTTAAAAATAATGAAATTTTGATTCAAGTTTCATTCATGCAGCATGTAAGTGTTCTGTTAAGTGAAATAAGCTATACACTAAGGACAAATATTGTAGGATTCCACTTGTATGAAGCACCTAGAATAGGCAAATTCATAGAGACAGAAAGTAGAGAGGTGGCTGGGGTTGAGAACTATTATTTAATGGGTACAGAACTTATGTTTGGGATGATGAAAAGTAATGGAAAGGGACAGTGGAGATAGTTGTACAACACTGTGAATGTACTTAATGCCAGTGAATTATATATATGTTTAAAAATAGCTCGAATGGTAAATTTTGTGTGTATTTCACTACAATAAACAACAACAAAAAAACCAGTACATCAGAAGTTTTGATTCCACGAGGACTCACGGGGTCAGGTAAAAAGGTGGTGGGAGTGAGGAGGAGAACCATATTTCCATTTCACTCTCTCCCAGATTTCCAGAGGAGAAGAAATTACTGTTTTCAATATGACAGAGTTATAAATAGTTCACAAAGTCATAATACACAGCTTCCTTTTGCTGTAAGTATTTAAAAATTATAATTTAAAATAAAAATAAATTTTACTAACAATGGCACATAATCTCTATTACCCACATATTCTCATTTCATGGGCCATCAGAAAGAAATGAAAACATCCAGAAGTGTCTATCTGGCCTAGTATACAAAGACCCAGCAATGGGAGAAATGGCATCCCCATTCCTTGGTGAGTATTACCTAATTAAAATATGGTACACTATATGTATCATGTTCTATGGTAATAGAACACTCAGGCTAAGTCAGGTATCTCCTGGAACACTTACGGATTTTTAGTACAAACAAATGTTTTGGAACGGCACACAAAGATTCTACTCTAGTGGTCTGTAAATGGTCCTGGTGAAACTTGTTTCTCTTGGGTTGTAACTCAAGATGGCCTACTCCCTTTGGAATTTAATGAAAGAACTGTAAAAATTGGAGGAAGCCTTTTGCTCTTTCGAAAAGATCAACATCTGCAACCACATGTGTCACCAAACATCTACATTAGTGATTAAGAAGGTGATGGGGCAATGGGAGTTGCAATAGCAAGGTACTTTGCTGATTAGGACCACCAGACAATGGAGTAGACAAGAGCACTTATGGGTGCAACAGGGGTGATTTAACGGCAACCAAGAATATCCTAGGAGCCTAATGGGCTAGGATTTAATGAAAGGCTTAAGTCTGGGTTGTATCCTGAAGGCAATGGGGTTTTGAGCAAAGGAACAATACAATAAAAATGCATTTCAGAAAAATCGCTCTGGCAGTAGGATGAAGAATTTACAAGAAGGAGAGCAAAGAAGTTGGATGCTGAAAACCCAGGAAGCTATTCTAGCCATCTAGACAAGAAATGATGAGGGGCTAAGTTAATATTGTTCAGGTGGAATTGGAGGAGTAAACATAAAACTCGATATAAAAGATTTTTAGGACAACATAGAAAGAATATAAGCAATGAAGATTGTAAAATGATAGAATTGATAAAGAGATTTAGAGATTTAGAGTGCTATTATTAAAGAAAGAGTATCATTAGGGTTTTCAAACATAAGCCAATTAACTACATTCTTAAGGATGTAAGTTTGTACATACATTTGAAAAACTGGAAACTAAAATCTAAAACTAAAAACCATGCTTCCAAGAACAAATAGATATCATAAATAATAGTACAACATTGGTCTCCAGTTGGAATTAGTTAATTCTTATGGTGATAACAAAGTTTAGGAAAGACTTCACATATGGAGCACCTGGGTGGCTCGGTCGGTTAAACACTGAATTCTTAATTTTGTCTCAGGTCATAATCTTGCGGTTGTAAGACTGAGCCCTGCATAGGGCTCTGTGCTGACAACACAGAGCCTGCTTAGGATTCTCTCTCCCTTTCTCTCTGTTCCTCCCCTACTTGTGCCGTACTCTCCCTCTCGCTCTCTCTCAAAATAAAAAATATTAAAAAAAGACCTCACATATAAAAACCATAAAACAATTAACAAAATGACACAAAGTATATGCCCATCAAAAGTTACTTTTTTTCCATCAATAATTATTTTGAATGCAAATGGACAAAATGCTCCAATCAAAAGAAACAGGGTAACAGAATGGATAAAAATAACTCTCATCTATATGCTTCCTACAAGAGACTCACTTCAGACCAAAAGACACATGCAAATTGAAAATGAAGGGATGGAGAAGTATTTCTTGTGCAAATGGATGTGAGAAAAAATTCTGGGTAGCAATACTTACATCAGACAAAATAGATTTTAAAACAAAGACTATGATAAGACAAAGAAGGACATGATATAATCATATAAGGAAAAATACAACAAGAAGATATAACAATTGTAAATAATTATACATCCAACAGAACCACACAAACACATAATGCAATTAATAATAAACATGAAGGAAGTAAATTGGTAGTAATACAATAAATAGGGGCTTTAACACCTACTGACATCAATGAACATACTATCCAAATAGAAATAGGAAACAGTGGCTTTGAATGACACATTGAACCAGAGACAGTAAACAGATATATTCAAAACATTCCATCCTAAAACAGCAAAATACACACTCTTTTCCGAAAGTGTACATGGAACATTCTCCAGAAGAGATTACATATTAGGCCAGAAAACGAGTCTTGACAAAAAATTCAAAAAGATAAAAGCCATACAGTGAACCTTTTTTTAAATGTTTATTTTTGAGAGAGAAAGCAAGCAAGTAGGGGGCAAAGGATCCAAAATGGGCTCTGTGCTGACAGCAGAGCCCCTGATGCAAAACTCAAACTCAAAACTCGTGAGATCATCATGTGAGTTGAAATCGAGAGTTGGAGGATTAACTGACTGAGCCACCCAAGTGTCCCACAATGCATCTTTTCTGACCACAACTCTATGAAACTAGAAATCAACCACAAGGAAATAAATCTGGGAAGAACTCAAATAACTGGAGGTTAAATACCATGCTACTGAACAATGAATGGGTCAACCACGAAACCAAAGAGAAGATCAAAAAATACATGGAGACATGAAGTGTCCGGCTGGTTCAGTCAGTAGGGTATGCGACTCTTGATATCAGAGTCATGAGTTCAAACCCCATGTTGGGTGCGGAGATTGCTTAAAAAAATATATATATATATAAACAAATGAAAATGAAAGCACAGCAGTCCAAAATTTTTGAGAGGCAGCAGAAGCAATCCTAAGAGGGAACTTTATAGCAATACAGGCCTATCTCAAGAAGCGAGAAAAATATTAAGCTAACCTTACACCTAAAGCAATTAGAAAAGAATAAACAAAACCCCAAACCAGTAGAAGAAAGGAAATAAGATTAGAGCAGAAATAAACAACATAGAAACTAAAAAAATAATACAACAGATCAATGAAACCAGGAACTGGTTCTCCGAAAAGATCACCAAAATTGATGAACTTCTAGCTAGACTCAAAAAGAGAGAGAGAGAGAACGGATTCAAACAAAATCAGAAGTTAAAGAGGAAAAATAACTAATATTACAGACATACAAATGATTGCAAGAGAATATTATGAAAATTATATGCCAACAAACTGGACAACCTACAAGGAATGAATAAATTCCTAGAAACATATATCCTTCCAAAACTGAAGCAAGAACAGAAAATTTGAACACACTGATTACCAACAATGAAATTGAATCAGTAATCAAAACCTCCTAATAAACAAAAGTCCAGAACCAGATGGTTTCATAGATGAATTCTACCAAACATTTAAAGAAAAGTTAATACTTACTCTTTTCAAACTATTGTAAAAAAAAAATCAGGGGCGCCTGGGTGGCTCAGTTGGTTGGGCGGCCGACTTCGGCTCAGGTCATGATCTTACGGTCTGTGAGTTCGAGCCCCACGTCGGGCTCTGTGCTGACGGCTCAGAGCCTGGAGCCTGTTTCGGATTCTGTGTCTCCCTCTCTCTCTGCCCTTCCCTTGCTCATGCTCTGTCGCTATGTCTCTCAAAAATAAAATAAAAATGCTAAAAAAAATAAATCAAAAAGGAAGGATTCCAAATTCATTCTATGAGACCAACATTACCCTGGTACCAAAGCCAGATAAAGACACTACAAGAAAAAGAACTACAGACCACCATCTCAGATGAACATAGATGCAAAAATCCTCAACAAAATATTAGCAAAGCCAATCCAAATTCACCACGATCCGGTGGGATTTATTTTCAGGTTGCAAGGGTGGTTCAAAATTTGCACCTCAATCAATGCGATATATCACAACAATAAGAGGAAGGATAAAAACCATATGATCATGTCAATAGATGCAGAAAAAGCATTTGACAAAGTACAACATCCATTTATGATAAAAACTCACAACAAAGTGAACTCAGAGGGAACATACCTCAACACAATAAAGGCTGTATTTGAAAAACCCACAGCTAAAATCATAGTCAATGGGGAGAAACTGAAGAGCTTTTCTCCTAAGGTCAGGGATGAAACAAGGATGTTCACCGGGACCACTTTTATTCAACGCAGTACTGCAAGTCTCACTACCATATCAGATAAGAAAAAGGAATAAAAGGCATCCAAACTGATAAGGAAGAAATTAAACTTTCACTACGTGCAGATGACATGATACCATATAGAGAAAACCTGAAAGATTCCACCAAAAAACTACTAGAACTGATGAATGAATTCAGTAAGGTCTCAGGATACATAATCAACATACGGAAATCTATTACATTTCTATACCCTAATAATGAGGCAGCAGAAAGAGAAATTAAGAAAACAGTCCCAGTTACCATTCCGCCAAAAATAATAAAACACCTAGGAAGAAACTCAACCAAGGAGGTGAATGGCCCGTCCTCTGAAAACTATAAAACGCTGATGAAACAAACTGAAGACGACACGAACAAATGGAATGCCATTCCATGCTCATGGATGGCAAGAACAAAGATTGTGAAAATGTCCATACCACCCAAAGCAATCTACAGATTTAATGCAATGCCTATCAAAATACGAACAGCATTTTTCATAGAACTAGGACGAACAATCCTAAAATTTGTATGGAACCACAAAAGCACAAATAGCCAAACCAAAAAAGAAAAACAACGCCGGAGGTATCACAATTCCAGATCTCAAGATGTACTCCAAAGCTGTAGCCATCAAAACACTACGGTACTGGCACCAAAAAAGACACACAGATAGATAATAGAACAGAATAGAAAGCCTAGAAATAAACCTAAGACTGTATGGTCGATTAATCTTCAACAAAGGAGGCAAGAATATGCAATGGGAAAAAGACAGTGTCTTCAACAAAAGGCGTTGGGAAAACTGGACAGCTCCATGCAAAAGAATGAACCTGGACCACTTTCTTACACCATACACAAAAAGAAACCCAAAATGCATTAGAGACCTAAATGTGAGACCTGAAACCATAAAAACCCTACAGGAGAAGACAGGCAATAATTTCCTGGACGTCAGCCATAGCAACATCTTTCTAGATAGGTCTCCTGAGGCAGGGGAAACAAAAGCAAAAATGAACTATCAGGACTACATCAAAATAAAAAGCTTCTGCACAATGAAGGAACCCACAAAACTAAAAGAAAACCTACTGAATGGGAGAAGATATTTGCAAATGACATATCTAGTAAAGGGCTGGCATCTAAAATATATAAAGAACTCCTACAACTCAACAGCCAAACCCCAAATAATCCAATTAAAAAATGGCAAAAGACATGAGCAGATATTTCTCCAAAGAAGACATATAGATGGCCACGGTACACATGGGAAGATGCTCACCATCACTCATCATCAGGGAAATGCAAATCAAAACCACAGTGAGATATCACTTCACACCTGTCAGAATGGCTAACATCGAAAACAAAACAAGTGTTGATGAGGATGGAGAAAAAGGAACCTCGTGTACTGTTGTTGGGAATGCAAACTGGTACAACCACTGTGGAGGACAGTACAAAGGTTCCCCCCCAAAATTAAAAATAGAAGTATCGTATGATCCAGTAAGCACACTACTGGATATTTACCCAAAGAATACAAAAACAGTAATTCAAAGGGATATTTGCACTGCTGTGTTTATAGCTGCATTATAGAAAATGGCTAAATTATGCAAGCAGCCCAAGTGTCCTTCGACAGACGAGTGGATAAAGATGTGGGGTATATATTATTCAGCCATAAAAAAGAATGAAATCTTGGGCGCCTGGGTGACTCAGTAAGTTAAGCATCCGACTTCGGCTCAGGTCATGACCTCACGGTTCATGGGTTTGAGCCCCACATCAGACTCTGTGCTGACGGCTCAGAGTCTGCAGCCTGTTTTGGATTCTGTGTCTCCCTCTCTCTCTGTCTCTCCACCACTCGTGGTCTGTCTCTTGAAGAATAAACATTTAAAAAAATAATAAAAAAAAAGAATGAAATCTTGCCATTTGTACCAATACAGGTATTTCTAAAGAGTATAATGCTATGTGAAATAAGTCAGTGTGAGAAAGAGAAATACCATAGGACTACACTCATATGTGGAATTTAAGAAATAAAACGAATCAACAAAGAAAAAAAAGAGACAAACCAAAAAAACAGACCCTTAGCTACGGAAAACAGAGAAATGCTTACCAGAGGCATGTAGATGGTGGGATGGGTGAAATAGGTGAAGGAGATTAGAAGTACACTTATCCTGATGAGCACTAAGTAATATATACAATTGTTGAATCACTGTATTATACACTTGAAACTAATGTTATGCTTTAAGTGAAAGATCCTAGAATTAAAATTTAAGAAGTAATTAGTCTGTAAGTGATTTGAAAGCACAGGGTGGACTGTTATCTGCTAGTTTGACAGGATTTCAAATCCACTTGTTTGTGGCAAAGAGAAAAAAAGTTGTTTTTAGCAGTAAAGTTGTTTTGATATAAGAATGCAAAAAAGGGGCACCTGGCTGGCTCAGCTGGTAGAGCATGAAAGTCTTGATCTTGGGGTTATAAGTTTGAGCCCCATGTTGGGTGTAGATATTACTTAAAAAAAAAAATCTTTGCAGTACCTGGCTGGCTCAGTCAGTACAGCAAGTAACTCGATCTCTGGGTTGTGAGTTCAAGCCCCACGTTGGACATAGAGATTATTTAAAAATAAAATCTTTAAAAAAAAATAGTAAGGCAAAAAGATAAAGACCTCACATTACTGTACTTTCTCTGTCTAGATAGCCACCATGTGCCCTGTGCTATACTAACACACACACACACACACACACACACACACACACACACACACAGACATACTAACATAAGGCAGGAAAACAGGATCTGGCATTCTTGCAGCAAGGTTCATAATAAACCGAGCTCATCCCTATAATTACTTTCATTCTTAGAAGTTTATATTTTAAATGTCTGCATTTAATAGATACTTATGTACATCAATATGCTTAAATATTTAAATACTTTAATATACTTTAACATGTTAAGTATTAGAATAAGTATTTAAATATTATATCAGCAATGTTGATGATGGTTAAAGGTACCACTTATTCATTCCGTAGGTTGTAAAGATAGCAAGAAAGGATTGTAGCAGAACTAGAAATGGGATGGAAAGTGCAAGGAGGTTGTGAATTCAAAGATTTAGAAGCACCTTTAATATTGTCCCATGAGAACATCTGTAGATATAGTAGCTGGATATGATTTTAGGAACTTTTTTTTTTTTTAAAGGAAAAACAGGAATGTGAGCTTACGATTAGTAAAGTGATATATGAATCATGTTACTTGAAGGCATCTTTGGAACCACAGAATGGGAAAAGTCACGGGTTTACCATGCTCAATATTAACAGTTTGAACTTGTAATGGAAACCCTCATAGCCTGTGATAAGTATGATAATGTAATACCTAGAGCAAACATTATTAATGATATACAAAGAGATACACTAAAAAATATTTTCAATAAACCAAAATGGAATTTTTTAAATGTTCAAGTAACCCACAAGAAAGCAGAAAAAATAAAAGGAAAATAAAGAAACAAGAGAAAACACAGCAAATAAAAAATTAAATGGCAAACTTAAGACCTAATAATAGCTAAAATGTATTGAACACTGACTATATGCCAGATATGTACTCATTTAATCCTCATGCCAACCCTAGGAGGTAGACTTGGATTATTATCTCCATTTTATAGATTAGATAATAAAACGGAGATCGAGACTAACTTGCCCAAGATCATAAAACATGTGGCGGGTGGCAGAGTCACTACTCAAAGCCAGGCAGAGCCCACACTCTTTACGACCATACTGTGCCGGACAGCATCTGAATACCCAGCCCTGTCTGCTTAAGCACCGCATTTGATACGTCATAATGTACTCCTGCTCCCAGAGCGCACAGATTGGACACCTGACATAGAGGCCACCCATCCACGTTAACTTAGTGGCCCCATATACACATACACGAGATGAACCTAAGCCAATCATTTTCTCTTGGTTTAATCTCTTGTTAATACCAAGAGATCATGCTGGTCAATAGTAAGATTGAAGGCAAACTGACGCTGAGTGCAGACCAAAGCTTGCTCTAAGTCAGTGTCATGAGGCACAAGAGACCAAATGGGCAGTAAGAAAGCTGGGTTGCTTAGGAGAGTATCAAGGAGAAGTATTTAAAACTTGGAAAAATTAGGAACTGTAAAATTGGCTGTTTGGACTACTGTTAACAAACAACATAACACAGGCTACATGGCTTAAACAAACATTCACCTCCCAGAGTTCTGGAGGTTGGGAAGTGAATGATCAAGGTGCTGGCTGATCCAGGGTCTTGGTGAGGGCCCTTTTCCTGGTTTGCAGATAGTGGTCTCCTTTATAACCTCACAGACTGGAGAGCAGGGAGAAAGGAAGTACACTCTCTTTAGTGTCTCTTTAAGGGCACTAATCCCACTCATGATGGCTCTGTCCTCATGACCTGGTTACCTCCAAAGGACTCACCTCTAAATACCATCTCATTAGAGATTAGATACACATATGAACGGGGTGGGGACAGGCATACAAACATTCAGCCCATTGCACTGGCTCTATCTATGAACACTAGCTGGAAATTGGGAAAGCCTGGTTATTCTAGTTGTCTTTCAGAGCGAGAGTTTGAAAGATCTAATCTAGTCTGTCACCAGAGTTGTGATGGCAATGCCAATTCCAGCATGAAAGTCTGGTCAAGCTGGTTCTGATTAGAGACTGGAAGCCAATGGGGTTGTATTAATTTCCTGTGGCTGCCATAAAAAATTAACACGGGGTAGGTAGCGTGCGCCTGGGTGGCTCAGTTAAGTGTCCGCATCTTGATTTCCACTCAGGTCATGATCTCATGTGGAATCGAGTCCCATGTCTCGTTCTGTGCTGACAGCGCAGAGCCTGCTTGGAATTCTCTCTCCCACGCTCTCTGCCCCTCCCCTGCTTGCGTGCTCTCTCAAAATAGTAAACTTTTTTTTTTTTTTTTTTTTTAAACACAGGGGCACCTTCATGGCTCAGTCAGTTAAGTGTCTGACTCTTGATTTTGGCTCAGATCATGATCTCCTGGTTCGTGAGACCCAGCACGGAGCCTGCTTGAGATTCTCTCTCTTCTTCCCTCTCTGCCACTTCCCTACTCTCTTCCTCCCCCAATAAATAAACGTTAAAAAAAAAAAAAATTAGCACAAACTTGGTGGCTTAAAACAACAGAAATGTATTCTCTCATAGTTTTGGAGACTAGAAGTCTGAAATCAAGGTATGGGCAGGACTGTGCTCCCTCCAGAAGCTTCTGTTGCTTGTCTCTATCAGCTTCTGGAGGCTGTCCTCATTCCTTGACTCGTGGTTGCCCACCCCAATCTCTGCCTCCATCTTCAAATGACCTTCTCCATGTCTCTGACCTCTGTCTCTTACAAGGACACTTATCATTGGGTTTAGGACCTACTTGGGTAATCCAGGATGGCCAAGATCCTTAACTACATCTGCAAAGATCCTTTTTCTTTTTTTCAATGTTTATTTATTTTTGAGACAGAGAGAGACAGAGTACAAGCAAGGGAGGGGCAGAGAGAGAGAAGGAGACAGAATCTGAAGCAGGCTCCAGGCTCTGAGCTGTCCGCACAGAACCCAACGCGGGGCTCCAACCCACTAACTGTAAGATCATAACCTGAACCAAAGTCAGACATTTAACCAACTGAGCCACCCAGAGATGCCCCTGTAAACCTTTTTTTCTAAGTAAGGTAACATTTTACAGAGTTTGGGTATTAGAACAAGGACATATATTTTGAGGGGCCACCGAACAAACCACTGCAGGTGTCCTGGGTGTGGTACCAGCTGTTTTTCTGAAAGCCTAAGGAAAGGTAAAGTAGAATAAGCTTTCAGGTTTCTGCCAGTGTTTCTTTTGCGTAATGAATTCTGTGGGCTGGGATACATGAAATTCCAGACTGACTGGTAGAGAAAGTATCAGCCCATAGCGGTTTGTATGCTTTATATTTGTATGCTTTATATTAGAAGACTGAGGAAAGCTGTTTTGAAAAACAATTAGATAGAGATGAGCCATTACAAGGTCACTTTTGGGGACTCCAAAAAAGATAAAGAGAAAAAGCTGTAATTCTGTCAGTTGATCAGTGAAATTGATGGATCATCTGGTATCTGTTTTTAACTTTTTAAGGACTGCTGCTAGACTGTTTTAATTCCATACATCAATGTGAAGATGAGGTTCTTCCCTGGTTTCCTCACCATATTGAATTTTGTTCACTCCAGAAATTAGCCAATTTACACACAATCCCTAAGTCTCTTTTAAGCTAACAGTTAAACTTCCTCTCTCTGTAACAGTTCTCTTTCCACAAAGAGCTGCTTAAAAGGAACAGATCTGAAGAATTCTATGACCTGAAAAACTCACAACTACAATAGTTTAGAAGTTGCCTATGCGGCGAATAGAGACTTCTCATACCAAAAAATTGAGATTTTTTTTTTCAGCCCAGTTGTTTCCAAAAGGGGAAATGACCAAATTAAAAACAAACAAAAAGTTCTTGAGTAAAAACAAAAGTCATGCTAGGTGCGTGTGGGTTAGAAGCTGCCCAGCAGGACATTGCTAGCATATCCCAGGAGGTGGAGCAGGTACCAGTCAGGGCTCCCAGGACGACTGAGGGGCGTGTCATAGCTGCTGTCCCACAAACAGGCTCTCACGTTCCTGGCCTCCATTTTCCCCTCACGAGGCCACCCGGGTCACCCTAACTGCCTCGGCCCCTCTTCCTTTGTCATAGCTGCTGCCCCACAAACAGGCTCTCACGTTCCTGGCCTCCATTTTCCCCTCACGAGGCCACCCGGGTCACCCTAACTGCCTCAGCCCCTCTTCCTTTGCCTGGTTTGTGTTTGTGATGTTAAGGACAGGGAGCTAGCTACTCTTCTATTTTCTTCCTGTGGTTTTCAAAATCACTTGAGCTCACTCTAGATAATTTGTAAAGAACAAGAGAAAAGAGTCAAAAGAAAAATCTCCTCTAGCTCCCTCATCCCAGAAGAGATCTCTGCTAACATTCTGCCATGGAGGTTGCTGGTCTTTTTTCCTCCCTTCACGGTGTCTTCTAAAGTTATCATTACATCAGAAAGATAAGAGATAACAAGTGTTGGCGAGGATGTGGAAAAAAGGAAACCCTTGTACACTGGTGGTGGAAACACAAATTGGTGCAGCTATTGTGGAAAATGGTATGCCTGTTACTTAAAAACGAAAACAAACTAAAAATAGAAATACCATATGATCCAGTAAATCCACTCCTGGATATATACCCAAGGGAAATGAAATCACGATCTCCAAGAGGTATTTGTACCCCTATACAAAAATTTCGCCAGAGGCGAATTTTAAAAGTTACAGCAAGAGAACAAGTGTGACGGGTGTTGTGGCTGGTAAAATGTCGGCAGTTAGGTTACAGCTACAGTTCAGCTTCTGCAATGTTGGAACTGATTCAGTAATTAAAACACGACTTTACCCCATCCAGTGTTCAATAGTGTTTTAACGCTTCACACAGTGAAATATTTCACAATGAACAAGACCTCTCCGTGAAAACCATGTATTTCCTCTTGTTACAGAGGACCAGCTTTGCATTCATGTTTCCATGTTCCTTTCTCTGTTCAGGTATCAGTTGTCTGCAAACCGATCTGCTGAACAGCGCGGACATGGAATCAAAAGCAACATACCAACAGAGTTTGAAGAGGGAGGATTTCTGGCCTAAACTGAACCAGGGTGGTAACGGGGGAGGCCCTCCCCCAAAGTGGCTTCTGGCAACAGAAGGGTAACTTTAGGCCTTTTTGGTTTCTTGCCTTTGTACATCCGAAAGCAGACGCTGGGAGGTAAACCTATAATTAGGGGGTTATTTGAAATAGAGATTTGTGACCTGACAGACTGCAACCTGTCTGTATTCTCAAACACAGTGAAACCCCTTCCCAGTCCTTTGTCTCTTGGGTGTGAGGGGTCTATTGAAAGGTCTCTAGTTCACTGAGCCACTTGGGTTCACATTACATTTCCTGAGAGAAGGAAGGGCGTATGGGACCGAGAACAGCACATCCACTGGGACATCAGTTTTGCTCTGAAATCACGTCTAAAAAATAATACATCTTGGGGCACCTGGGTGGCTCATGTCACAAGCTCAACGTTCAGGAGTTCGAGCCCCACTGACAGCTCAGAGCCTGGAGCCTGCTTGGTTTCTGTGTCTCCCTCTCTCTGCCCCTCCCCTGCTCACACTCTCTCTCTTCCAAAAATAAACAAACATTTAAAAAAACAAAAATAAAAATGATACATCTCATTAATTCTTGCCTTCTTTGTCCTAAAATCAATCATCTTGAGTTCAAGTTTGACTTTAGCTCACTTCATTACATAAGTGCTGAGTGCTCAGAGTCTCAGGGTCAAATTTCAAACTTAGTAATAGGAAATGGAATTCTTTGTGCATAGTGAATAAAAGCCATAGGACAAACACACCAAACCTTAAAGATTAAGCTCTTCAACGGGAGACAGGTATTTTAGAATGTTTAGATTTAAAACTCCATCTATAATCATTTTAGTTGGTGGTAACTATTTTCAAAGTACCTGTTGTATTACAGTCCTCATACCAGATACTGTCTGTAGATGTCAGGTACGTGCTTAGGAAATGTCTTTATTCCTGTTACCTGTTGCTGTCGCCTGGGCCTTCATCATTCTCTGCAATGAGTTTCCATTCTTATTCATTTCGTGTCTTTCATTTAAAAGGCACATATTTACCAGTATACGATTAACATAGTGACTTAAGACCTTTATGACATACCTAAAATTGCAAGATGAACTTGCATTTCCATTTACAGCACCCTGTAAAGGGACTGCATATTTAACACTACAAACATTTATCTTGGTTGATGGGACAAATGTTCCAAAATTTTAAAAAATGTTATCATAAAATGTTTCAGATCCAAAAGAAAAAAAAAATCCATAGAAAGTAAAAATATAAAAGACACTTATGTACCCATCACTCACATGTTTTAAAAAAAAATTTTTTTAATGTTTTATTTTTGAGAGCAAGAGAATGGGAGACACAAAATCTGAAGCAGGCTCCAGGCTCTGAGCACAAAGCCCGATGTGGGGCTCAAACTCACAAACTGGGAGATCATGACCTGAGCCGAAGTCTGATCCTCAACCAACTGAGCCAGCCAGGCACCATACTCACATGTTTTTAAATAAAGAATCAAATATAGGGGCGCCTGGGTGGCTCAGTTGGTTGGGTGGCCGACTTCAGCTCAGGTCATGATCGCGCGGTCTGTAGGTTCGAGCCCCACGTCCCGGCTCTGTGCTGATGGCTCATTAGAGCCTGGAGCCTGCTTCCGATTCTGTGTCTCCCTCTCTGCCCTTTCCCTGCTCACGCTCTGTCTCTATGTCTCTCAAAAATAAATAAACATTTAAAAAAAGTTAAAAAAAAGAATTAAATATACAGCAGGCAGAAGGCCATACCTCCTCTCTTTTCTTTCCCTCTTTCCCTCCTCGAGTATACTTCTATCATATTTTGTGCATGTTTTTATACTTTTACAACTTATGTTTTAGGTTTCTAAAATTTGCATAAGGAGTACAATTGGCAGAAATGTTTGCAATTTGCTTTTTCATTCAACATTAAGATTTATCTGTATTGATGTAGGTAACCTACATCATTCATTTGAACTACTGTTCAAATTCCATTGTATAAATATACTACTATTCATACATCCATTTCCCTTCTGAGGGGCATTTAGTTTATTTGCAATATTTTACTATGATACGCAATGCTAAGATGAATGAACCGTCCATCCCTCCAGTGCCATTAGCTCTATCTTCAAAATAAGACATCTTAAATCTGAGCACTCCTCCCCACTCCAAAACTACTCTAGTCCAAGCCATCGTTTTCTCCTCCGGGGGCTCCTAAGTGCCTTGAGCTTTCAATCCCATTCCCTTTCAATCCACAGTTCACACAGCCCATGGGGTCAGATTGGGTCTGTCCTTCATCAAAATCCTTCCCGTTGCACCTGGGATGAAATCAAAGCTCTCCCACGGTCAGGAAGACCCCACATGATCTGGCCCCTCTCCCTTTCCTTCCCTAGCTTTATAGTCAAGAATACTTTGGCTTCTGGGGCACCTGGGTGGCTCAGGTCATGACTCATGGTTTGTGAGTTCAAGCCCCGTATCAGCTGTTACCATTGAGCCTGCTTCAGATCCTCTGTTCCTCCTTCTCTGCCCCTCCCCTACTTGTGCTCTTCCCCAAAATAAATATTTTGAAATAATAAATATTTTAAAAAAATACTTGGGTTCTGCTGTTAGCTGTCTTACAGAGCCTTTGAGCCAGCTGTTAATTCTGCCTGAGATCAGCACTTCCCTCATCTGTCTATGGCTTCTCCCCTTGCTTTGCTCATCAGGCTCCTCATCAGATAACTCCTAGGAGAAGCCTTTCCCATTTTTCTTATCTGAATTAATACCTCTTTCATTTCCTTTCTCCTTATCCTGCTTTTTTCTCCTCAGAAGTTGTCACACCTGAAATCATCTTGTCTACTTCTGTTTCTCCACTAGAATGTCAACTCCCTGGCCTCTGTGTCCCCGGGTCTCAGAACAGCGTCTACTGTGATAGGCATTGTCAATACTTAACCTGAATAAAGAGAGAGCACCAGTATAAGACTCAACATGCATGTTCTCCAGGACACAATCTTAAAAATGTTGTTGATGGCGAAGCCCAATATGAAATACACATTTATGTAAAACACACCCAGAGAGACACAAAGTTTCAGAAAACAAGACTCGCGCGCTTACTACTCTTAAATTTTTTTACCCAATTTCAAAAAGAAAAAGAAAATGTGCTAGCGGTAATCCACTAAATCGATTTCACAATTCTCCTGCAGTGTGAAAAACTTTTGTTTATAACCTGAAGTGGTTTTGCTGGGTTTTACTAAACATTTCTGAATTGCCCTCCAAAGTACCATAAAATTACACTACTAACATCATTGCAGGAATTCCTCCTATCCTTACCGACACCTCATCTTATCAGGCTTTTTCATTTTTGCCAGTCTGAGTGGAACTATCTCTTTGTTTTAACTTGCATCTTCCTATTTACTAAAAAGACTGATAGGCATCTTAGCCTTAAAAAAATGTGCCAACTATTTCCTAGTGCCCCAGAGAACTAAGAATTTTCCTATCAGAATTTTTCAAAGTGGCTTAACCTTCCCTTAATTTATGCATTTCACAATTCCAAATTCTCACATACTTCATTTTAGTGTCACAAAACTATCCCCAAGGTCACAGCACTGACCACAATTTTAGTTCTTTCACCATTTGTATGGTGATTGGCTCAACACTTACTGACACCCCCCCCCCCCAACACAACTACTGCCAAGAATTTCGCCAGACAAACCTCCCTTGGCTGCTACCTTCGAGACCCTGAGTTCTTTGTCCCTTGCACTGTGAAAGAATGACCACGGTCAAGGCGTGTTTTAGAAAGGCTCTTAGACTCTGACCAAGACCTCCCAATTCTTCCAATCCATTGTTCTCTGGCATGACTTGCTCCCAAGATTTTGTATTCAGTAAAACCACAGAGGTACGCGGTGTGTTCACGCATGCTCTTACTGCAAAGGAATTCTTCCCCCAGAAAAGTTTTTAAGGGCGAAAATTCGAGTGGTTTTCATTTCAAGCACTTGTTTTAAAAGTGAGATTATAAGGGCTTTTTAAAGCAACCCAAATTACTTTCCTTTTTCTTCTGAAAACCTTACTGCGTCGGAATGCCAGGTTTGATTAAAAAGGCAAATGAAAAACATCTCACGTTCGTTCCAATTTCGGTAATTATAAATTCTGACGAAAGATCAGATCACCAAACCACATGAATAGCCTTTAGCTTCTATTCCCGACGGAGGAATTCTAAAGGCTTTATGATCCCGCAGGTTAAGTCTTAACTAATAACAACGCCCTTTTTTCTAATTTAAAAAAATCACAAGTCTTATGTAAAACAACAACACGACTGAGGGTACTTTCTGGAATGAAACGTCAGGAGTTAACCCATTTTACTGCTGCAGATAACGATGTGGTTACCAGATAAAAGGTGTCTCACTCAGGGACAGTGACTGGGCTAATAAAGATTGCAGTTTGCGCTTAATTCTTTGATTTTCATATTTAACGAGGTAAACCGCGCGTCGCAATTAAAGTGCTAAATACCAAGATCCCCAAGACTTTCGCGCTGCTCTCCATTACCCCACAACTCCACTTTTCCTCTCTCAGCCCGGGAATTCATGCAAATCAGCCTGCTAACCCCAAGGCAATACGAACCTCTTTCGCGCCATTCGCTCAGGACCGTGCAGCGACGTAAAGAGAGTGGTCCTGGAGCCCTAAAAGGGCCGCTTTTCCACGGAAGCTTTTGGGAGATTCCAAGGCTGTTGCTCGAGTTCACAATATTTTGGGGGCCGCTTTTTCCCTCCGTGCCGGATGGGTCTCGCTCCTGGACACGCAGTTACCACAGCTTGCAGGACCTGCGCCCCAACGCGGGAAAGCCGGCCGGAGCCCCGCCCCTCCGGGCCCCGGTCTGCGCGCCCCGCCCGCCTGCCGCAGCTCCAGCTTCTTCGGCTCAGTGGGACCGCGGCGCGCGCCGTGCTTCGCTTTCCCAGCTCTGAGCGCCGGCCTGGGCACTCGCCACCAGCATGGACGCTCGCCGCGTGCGGGTGAGCGCTAGGCGGAATAACCCGAGGGGCGGGTGCGGTGGGTGCTGGGCGTGGGCCGACTCCCTCCAACTCCGCGGACGGAGTTAACTGGTGGCCGCCCTGGGCGGCGTCCGTTTAGGCAAACCCCCAGGTTTTGTGCATTTTGGATAATTCGGAGCGCGGGGCCGACCCCACCTCGTGCGCAGGCGGTTCGGAGATGTGAGCAGTTTACAGGGTTGGCTGGCACGCTGGAGAACCCGAGGCCACGTGCGCTCGAAGTGCACGTGCGCCCGGGACCAGACAGTAGCTGGGGCTGGCGGCTTCCCCATTGTGTCTGCCGGCCTGATCCCGGACTCCCTCCACCCTCCCTGCTTCCTGCTCCCTAGGGGCTTGCCCTGCAGCCGCCCAGCCCTTTCCAGCGTGCAGCCACAGGCGGGTGGGTAGCTTGCTGTGGCTTGACTCGTGCGCGGTGGGGGGGCCCTTGGATGCACTCACCACGGGATTTTGCGGCTGCCACACCGGCATCCGCTTCTAACCGCCGAGAGTCGGTGGGTTTGAAGTTTAAAGGTGTTGCAAAAACGATCTCTTTAGAACTTGCGTTGCGCACATGGGGGGTGGTGTCTCTAGTTCAGGGCGGTGGTTAAGAGCAATTAAAGGACCTGGTGGTCCAAACTGTTCGCCCACCATTTGCTCGTTTTCCATTCACCACCTTGCAGCTGCAGGACGTTGCCCTGAATGGAACGTTACTTTTTGCTCTAACGGAAACCGGAACGTAGGGTCTGCCCCAGGAGAGGTTAGAAGATGGGGGTTGGGTGGAAAGGAAGAAAGTGACATGCCGAAAATAAATAAAGATTGACACAAGTGGGGAGGCTGGGGTTCTCAAGGGGGTGGGGGGTGGGAGAGGGCGTGTTGGGGGCGTGGTTTTAAAGACAGCTCTGCTGGGTGTAACCCGGGCATAGATTTAGGTTGAAGAAAGCCTTGTGCAGTTGGCCTTGGAATCTGACGTACCTGGGTTCAAATTGGGCCATCTTGTGACTTGAATAATCCACTTAACTTCTCATGCCTCAGGTTCCCCGTCTGTTAAATGGGAATAATGACAGCACGTTTGTTACAAAGAATTAATGTGAAATCATGCTTAATGCCTGGCACGAAAATAAAAACACCTACTAAATGGTATAGTTACCGCCTTCCAGAAAAGTTCATCTTAACCATAACCGTTTGCCTTTTTCTTTCTATGGTCTTTTCCTCCACCTGCTGACTCTTGGTATGTGCTGACTCGTTAAAGCCCAGCATATGTTCCTTGTCAGCTTCCAGTAGACTGCCTCCCTTGAGGCCGCCTTGGGCCTCAGACTGCTTGCAGGTAGATTGACGAGTAAATGGTGATAATTGCTGCAGCAGTGCAGGGAGCGCCGCTGTTGTAGGAGATTGCAGAATTGGGTTCTCCTGCCAACTGTGTCAGCTTGGGCACTCTATTTCACCTCCCTGGAGCCTTGAATTTCCTCACCTGGAAAATGGGGTGTTTATGAGAGCCCTTCTAATAGGTGGTAGCTCTATTCTCACATTTTCCTGCCTTTCCGAAAGGACAAAAGACATCATTTTTATTTGCAAGAGATTGAAATGAAATGCAGAATGTTAGGTGTACAAGGAAGGTCAAGAATGTTCTTTCCATGGGGCGCCTGGGTGGCTCAGTTGGTTAAGCCTCTACTCTTCGTTTCTGCTCAGGTCATGATCTTAGGGTAATGAGCTGGAGCCCCCAATTTCCCCTCCCCGCCATGGGCTCTGTGCTGCTTGAGATTCTCTCTCTGCCCCTCCCCCCTCAAATGAATAAATGAAACTTTAAAAAAAAGAGTGTTCATTTCACCTGACACCTCACATCTTGGCATTATTTTGTGGGACCCATAGCAGAGCTTGCCTTCCAAAGTTTTCAACGTGAGGAGTCACTTTTGTTACGTGGCCATATTTAAGAAAATTAAAATACAGGATCTGATACACTTAAGAAATCTCATTACATATTAAGAAATGGCAGAAACTGCTGTTTTAACAGGAGATGGGCGCCAGTCTCATTTTCTGATGAGCAATGCCAGGTTGTTCAGTGTTTATGAACAAGTAATATATAAGTAATTTGTGACTTAACAGAAGGACTTCTAAAAAAAGTAAGACTTGTGTAGCAAGGAGACTGCAGAAAGAACCGAATGTCAGGCCAGGCTAGTGGAACCCTGGGCATTCTACCTGGGTTTGGAGTGCCGTTTGACCTTTAACTTGGCTCCCTCTGTTTGTTCACTGAGTTGATGTACTTGATTTGTAAGGACTTGTGCTGAAATCACCTATACCCTTCCTGGTTGGAACAGGGCCTGTTTGAAAGCCTGCCATCTTGAAGTAGAGGTGCTGCCCAGTTTTTGCAGTTTGGGAAATTAGCATCACAGTACAGAGCCCACAGCTTATATCAAAAGACCTCATTAGCTTGATTTTGGCCAAGGAACTCTACCATTTTGTACTTTTGAAATTTCCCTTTAGAAGTGCAGTCTGATGTTTTTAACAGGCAGGTTTTAGGAGGGCAGCATGAAACCCCTTGGGAACTCAGTATAACTCAGCTTGCTGGGAAGGGAGGCGCAAAGTGAGGTAGCTCTACAGATGTTCGATTAATTCGATAAATGTTCTTAGCAATATCCCTTCAAAGGGATCCCCTTTTATGATATTACCGAGTTTTGAAAATATTTTTGTAGCATTTGCAAATCCTCCTTTTTCTGTATAAGACATAAGAAATGGTGGTATCTACTCTGTGCGGTTTGAACCTACTAAACTCAAAAATGATGTCTTTAGTTAGTGTAGTAAGTGTCCCACTTAATAGTATTGCCATTTTCATTTGCAGCAAAAGGGTCACGGAGTAAAGAAGAACTTAAAGAAATTTAGATATGTGAAGTTGATTTCCATGGAAACCTCGTCATCCTCTGATGACAGTTGTGACAGCTTTGCTTCTGATAATTTTGCAAACACGGTAAGTGCTGCCTGAGAATAAACAGAATTGAGTCTGCGGTGCTCAAAATGCCCCCAAATGCTTTGCGCGTGATTAAAACTGCTTGCTTTTTGCCTGCATTTCTATACAGCCGCTAGGAAAATACAGTATGCATTGTAATTTCATTTCACTTTTTGCTGTGGTTCTAGGTAGTAATTGTTGGAGGTAGATTAGCTACTTATTCTATCCTTTTGAAATGTCGCCTAACCTAACATGCCTGATGATTTGCCATAACAACTCAGAAATCATTTGTAAACCTCTGAACCATTTTTCTTTGTAACAAAAGCTGTTCTCTTGTAGTGCACTTGTAAATGTGATTTGCTCTCTGCACGGTTTATGGAAAATTGGTTCTTGAAAAAGGGGGAAAATGCACAACCACATTTATTTATTTATTTTACAGAAACCTAAATTCAGGTCAGATATCAGTGAAGAACTGGCAAATGTTTTTTATGAGGACTCTGATAATGAATCTTTCTGCGGCTTTTCAGAAAGTGAGGTGCAAGATGTGTTAGACCATTGTGGATTTTTACAGAAACCAAGGCCAGATGTCACTAAAGAACTGGCCAGTATTTTTCATGCCGACTCTGACGATGAATCATTTTGCGGTTTCTCAGAGAGTGAGATACAAGATGGAATGGTGAGTTTGAGACCCACTATCAAGAAGTAAGGTACATTTACAGGCATGACACGCTTGTTTTAAAAAAAAAATTTTTTTTTTCTTGTAATTTTCATTTTGGTCGTGCCAGAAGATTTTGTTGACCTTTTTAAAATTTTGAGTTATTTTCTTCCTGTCTTAACAAGTTTTTACTAATGTAGTCCTACTTGTAAAGCTTGAACGTTCGGTAGGCTCTGCAAATCTTGAAAACTGGTAAGATAAAATTGACCGACCTCCAGATTTCTGTTGCCACAGAAATCTAACCTGATGATCGGAAACACATATGTCCTCAGGATCAGCCATTAAAGTTCAAGTGCCCAGCCCAGTACTGGCCTGGCACGGGGCAGGCCTTTGGTTAATGTTGGTTGACAACATCTGCATCGGGACAACCTGTGATGACTCGTGCGCAGGAGCTCGAGGGCAGATAACGACAATTAGGGCCCTTCATGCTTTCCCTCTTGCACTTGGCTGGCTTTTGTGCACGCTGCCTTGCCCATAACCTCTGTCGTTCTGCTCAGGCCGCTGCCGCTGCCGCACCTCAGTCCCACTCTCCCCGAGCGTACTGCTTCGTTCTGCAGACTCTTGCTAACAAGATTGCCTCAACAAAGGAAGCAGTGTGTTGGTTTATAGTCAGGTGCGCGCTCTTCAGCTCATTGTGGTCTGCTGTGGAGCCACTCCCGGGGACCACACCGATCCTGACTTAAGAGAGCACCTGGCCAAGGAGTGTTTCTCACTCTCTGACTTGGTGGTAATGTAACATTTCCCCTAAGAAGTGACGGTGGTGCAGATCAGTGCATTTTGGGAGTTATTCCCGGTCTGCAAATACTGGGAGTGACCCAAACACTGTCTACAGCCTGAGTCATTTCTGGGCAATGTTTCCACTCTTTGTAGATCTGTTTGTTTCGATTAATAAAATGCCAGCTGATTAAAAGTCTTAAGAACTCCTAAAAGTTCATCATTCTCTCATAATCATGCATACTAAAAGTACTTGAGGAATACTAAAAGCCTTTGAGATTTCAGTAATGTTTGAATGTTTAAAAAAAATGGGTCTTCCATTTCTGGGACTTTATGAGTGATATTTTTGCCTTTCTCGTTTTTTTTTCCAACCATCACTGCAGTCGATTTGGAATGTTTTCATCACCTCCCCCAAAAACCTTGTCCCCTTGAACATCCTTTCCCAATATCCTCAATCGACAACCACCAATCTATCTTCTACAGTTTTAGGGGTTTCCTGTTCTGGGCACCATATAAATGGTGAAAGTCTTTTTGTGACTGGTTTCTTTCACTTCACGAAATGTTTTCAAGGCTATTCCATGTTGTGGCATGTGCTAGTACTTGATAACTTTTTATTGCTGAATAATATTTTCTGAATATACTACATCGTATTTATCCTGTTCATTAGTTGACGGATTTTTGGATTGCTTGCACCTTTTGGCTATCGCGAATAACACTTCTGTGAACATTCATGGTCAAGTTTTTGTGTGGATATATACTCTTGAGTATATATATATATATATACGTATGGGTCATATAGTAATCCTGGCCTTTTAATGAACTAACAGGCTGTTTTCCTAAGTGGCTGCACTATTTTACATTCCAATCAGTAGCGTATGCGGGTTCCAGTTTCTCTACGTCCTTGTCATCCATTCTTGTTACTGATTTAGTTCTACTAATGGGTAATGAAGCAGTATCTTGTGATTCCGATTTGGTTTTCCCTAATGGATAATTTTAATACATCTTTAATGGTGGAAACTTACTTTTAGAATCCCCCCTTTTTTTTCTAATTTTTAAATTTACAGTTAGTAGATTAGAGAGGTACCTAGAGTAGCACATTCATAGCGACAGAAAGTAGAATGGTGGTTGCCAGAGGCCAGGGGAGAATGGGGAGTTAGTGTTCAATGGGCACGGTTTCGATTTGGGAAGATGAAAAAGTTCTGGAGATGGATTGTGGTGATGGTTACACAGCAGTGTGGATGTGTTTAATGCCGCTGAACTATACACTTAAAAATGGTTAAAATGGTTGGGCACCTGTGTGGCTTGGTCAGCTAAGCGTCTGACTCTTGATCTCAGCTCAGGTCTTGATCTCAGGGTCATGAGATCAAGGCCCATGTTGGGTTCTGCACTGGGTGTGAGACCTACTTTAAAAAAAAAAGTCAAAATGGTGAATTTTTATGTATATTTACTGTGAATGTTTTAAAAAGTAGATTAGAGCACGAAGATCCCTTTAATATAGTTTAATGCCATAAGCATTGAAACTGTGTTTATGGGAGAACACATTTGCCTGTAGGAATTCTTTTTTAATAAATCAAAGACCTGTTTTTTTAAAGAAATTTAAAAAGCTAGGATTTTCACATTTCAAAAAGATTCAAAACCACTGGCCTAAGGGCTATGAAGGTGGCTTGTAATGATGTGTCTGAGATAGGCTAGGTGAGTTAAATTAACACTCAGATTGTTGTAATTCCTTATTTTGTTACCCAGAGCTATCAATTAAAATTGACAAAGTGTTCAGTTAAAATTTATTAGATGCCATTGTCTTTTGTCCAAAAGGAGTCTTACTGGTGCAGCCTGTCTGGACAATCAACAAGTCATTAACGATTCCATTGTTCCCAATTAACTAGAGACTGCAGTCAGACCGCGCTGGCTGCAGGACCCGAAGCCAGTGCAGAAGGTCCGGACCCCTCCGGGTGGCCATGAAGTTTCCAACTCAGAACAGCAGGGGAGCCGCCAACAAGAGAGCAGCACCCCCAGAACCCTCTGAGAATTCTGTGACCGATTCCAATTCTGATTCAGAAGATGAAAATGGCATGAATTTTTTGGAGAAGAGAGCTTTAAATATAAAGCAAAACAAAGCAATGGTAGGTATCTGACTTTGTGCTTTGCCCTGGCCTTCCTCTAAGCCACTTGTTGCTTATATTTGTGTCCTAAGAATTATTTTATTTTCAGTGTAGCTGTGAAGTCTTCACGAAGTATGCTTTAAGATGTGCTTCTTTTCCTAAGTTCTTTTTTAATCATTAAAGTCTCGTAAACGTATAAGTGAAACCAGAAGCTCGAGATGTGCTACTGTAATTTCCAGAAGTTGCTCATTTTCAGCAGTTAATCTAAACTAATAATTTCTGTTGAATTTCTTGCCTTTTTAGCTTGCGAAACTAATGTCAGAATTAGAAAGCTTCCCCGGCTCATTCCCTGGAAGGCGTTCCCTACCAGGCCCCAGTTCGGTGAGTGCGAATCCTTATTTGTATAATAGTATTATGGACAGGTTTAATGCAGATTTGTTATTTTAAAATCCAATTACCTTATTTTGTGTAGTCCTATAAAGAGGAAGTAGAGAAAACCTTCTAACAGATCCCTGGGACCTCTTCTGTGCACCCCAGGGCAGGTGGCGCCTCCCCAAGCCAGTGCTTCTGCAGTGCTTAAACCCCTTTGGATTGGTTATTTCTCTCTTTCCCAACCCATCTGAGCTCCTCGAGCACAGGGAGTAAAGATTGAAAAAAAAATTTTTTTTCCCTAGCATTAGTATATTCCCTCTATGTAATCGATGCATAATAATAGAGGTTTTTAATAACTGAGAATGAGAAAGAAGAAGGAAAATACAGTTCTGTTTAAACATTTATTTAGTTTTGAGAGAGAGTGCACGCAGGGGAGGGGCAGAGAGGGGGACAGAGGATCTGAAGCGGGCTCTGTGCTGACAGCAGCTGGAACTCCCGAACCTTGAGATCATGACCTGAGCCACCCAGATGCCCTAGAAAAAACCATTTCTTAACCAAGTGATGGCCTCCTATATGTGATTCTTTTCTGAGGAACTAAGCTGGTGCAACTAAGGGGAATTTGGGGCGGCCGCTGTGGTACAAAAAGAAAGACTTTCTTTCCCCACCTCTTCCTGAGGAAAAAGGGAAGAAGCAAGAAAGGAAAAGAAGGAAAATGTATACATACATTTCTCTCTGGTGCAATATAGAAATAGTGAGAATGTTTCAGGGCTCAAGAGATGTTGTAGAAGAGGTGTTTTTTTGGGGGGCGGGGGGGACCAGTTCTGTTCTTTCATCTCCATTAAGTGGAAGAATAAGTAGATGATCTCTCAGTCTGAGAGGAAACAGCTTGGTATTAGAAAAGCAGAATTGCAATAGCTCCATCATTTGGGGCTCATTTCCCACAAATTCTAGAAAGGTCAGAGAATTAGGAAATGGAGCTCTCCTTTTACTTCTACAAAAACATACTTAAAGAGAAGGTGCCACCTACCTTAATTCTGGAATAAATGGGTTCCATCTTATATGTTGTGTTTAGCAGTCAAAGACACCCCGGAGGCGCACATTCCCAGGGGTTGCTTCCAGAAGAAACCCCGAACGGAGAGCTCGTCCTCTCACCAGGTCAAGGTCCCGGATCCTCGGGTCCCTTAGTGCTCTGCCCACAGAGGAGGAGGAGGAAGAGGAGGACGATAAGTTCATGTTGGTGAGAAAGAGGAAGACCGTGGACAGCTACCTGAGTGTGAGTTCTCCACGTTTGTGCTAGCCCGCCCTTTTGTCATCTTCCGCAGGCCTAGTGTCCAATACACAGCACAGGGGCACACGCAGCCTCGATGCCAGATGACCCGTGGTAAACCTGCGTCTCAACCCGTGCAGAATTGTTAATGCCTTTTGTGCCATCGAATAGCTGGGTTTTGTTATTAGATGAGAGGCTCAAAGGTTTCCTCACGTTTTCTTAATGTCGGAATCATTTTTACGATGTTTTCCCGATATCCTTAGTAAACTTAACGACTTGCCTCTTCTCCATAAGCCCTAAAACAGATTGCTAGGTTGAATGCCTTGTGGAGAAATTACAACTCCTGTGCCTGAGATTCAGGACTGGGGAGCACACGTGAGAACGCTGTTGCATGATTTGTGTCACGCAGGAAGACGACATGCCCAGAAGTCGGCGTGCTGGGTCCATGACCCTCCCGCATATAATTCGCCCCGTGGAAGAAATTACAGAGGAGGAGCTGGAGAACATCTGTAACAACTCTCGAGAGAAGATCTATAACCGTTCATTGGTACAAGCGTCTACTTCGTATCCGTGAACGTGGATGTCTGTGAGAGAAAGGATAGCTTCCGTCCCTCAAGTTCTGCTAATGTTAGAGGGCTCACCGTGTGGGCTATGTGCCCATGTGGTTTCGGGGGTTTTTTCCATATAAGGAAAGAGTTTTCTAGCATCCCTGGAATACAGACCCCTTAATCTCCAGTAGCATTTGCTTAGGAAGCCTTTGGAGTAGTTGATCTTTTCTCAATTTAGAGACTGCTTCAATGTAGATTTACTATATACACAGTGCTGGGTGTATGGGGGTATACTAAAGATTAGAAAGGATTTGGGTAGGGTTGTTGTTTTTGTTTGTTTTTGGTTTTTTTTCTTTGCATAAGATGTTTTTTTGCAGAAAAAAGCAGTATTTTGTTATTTTTTTTTTTCCTTCTTATTTGCCTCTTTGTAGGGATCTACTTGCCACCAGTGCCGCCAGAAAACTATTGATACCAAAACAAACTGCAGAAACCCGGAGTGCTGGGGCGTTCGCGGCCAGTTCTGCGGCCCCTGCCTTCGAAACCGTTATGGTGAAGAGGTCAAGGACGCTCTGCTGGATCCAGTAGGTGCCTCGAAGGGGTGGTGCTGTGGGCTTGAAGGTCAACTAAGAGTTGAAAGGGCCTGAAGGAGGGCATGCGTGAGAGGACTGAGCCCTTACTGTTGTGGGGCATGCATTTCAGGGGAGGCCGATGAATTCATAGTTGGTGCTAGGTAAGTGTGAGTGGAGCCCCTCTCCAGAGTTCGCGGGACCAGGCCATTCAGGGGACGCCGACTCTATTGACCCCTGCTAGTTGCTGTGTAACTTCCTCTGCTGCATTTCCTAAGAAAACGTCAGGATGACGAATGGGAATTAATCATTAAGGTTTTTCTATTATTAAAAAAAAAAAGATTTAAATGCAATTAATGATACCTATCTTAGGTTAAAGAGGAATGGATAAGTAAGGAGAGGAAAGTAAGATTTGATTTAACTGTGCCTTTTCACGATTCTCCTTCAGAACTGGTATTGCCCGCCTTGCCGCCGAATCTGCAACTGCAGTTTCTGTCGGCAGCGAGATGGGCGGTGTGCGACTGGGGTCCTTGTGTATTTAGCCAAATACCATGGCTTTGGGAACGTGCATGCCTACTTGAAAAGGTAAATGGCTGGTTTTTCTCTCCTCCACACCTAAATCTTAACTTTCATTTATGTACCTTAGTAAGATGATGATAAAAGTCAGAGTAATGGTGGTGGGGACCGCAGGTTTTGACTGGAAAGAGGCACATGAGGAGTCTTTTTGAATGTTAGAGACATTTTTATATCTTCTTCTGGGTGGTGATGATGTGTGTGTGAGTGTGTAAAAGTTGTGCATTTCAGATGTATGCACTTGACTATATATTTTACAACTCAAAATATTTTAAAAGAATTTTTCTTAAAAGTTTGTTTATTTTGAGAGGGAGAGAATGTGAGTTGGGGAGGGGCAGAGAGAGGGAGAGAGAATCCCAAGCAGGCTCCACACTTGTCAGGGCAAAACCTGATTCAGGGCTCAAACTTACAAACCTGGAGATCATGGCCTGAGCCGAAATCAAGAGTCGGACACTTAAACTGACTGAGCCACCCTGGCGCCCTTCAATGAAAACAATTTTAAGAATTAGGCTTTCAAAAGAAAAAATGCTTAGGTTGAAAACTGTATCCCGACATGCTCCCTTCTCTCTTTCAGTCTGAAACAGGAATTCGAAATGCAAGCATAGCATTTGGAAGATCCACCACCCGTCTTGCACTGTGCAAATCTTCTTCCAAGTTCAGGTTTTCAGTTTTGTCATGTGATTGGAACCTGAGTTAAGAATTTTGATGATCAGTCTGTTTTGTAGGAAAGGCAATCAAGTTCCTCTCATTAGACACATGTGTTTTTCTGAGCATCACAGAGGTATATCACTAGCTCTGCTGTGCCCTCCTGCAGTTTCTTTGCTTTTCCCCCACCCCTTATCCCATATCATTCCCCTTCCCAGTGGTTCTCTCCCACCATTTTGTTTCTGAATTCTTTTTGAACAGCAATTTTATGAAAGCGTGTTTGATTTAATTGGCATTGAAATCGCCCCGGAATCCACCCATAAAACCAAGCACTTAGAAACAGTATTAACATTAACTAACTACATCTATTGAATTCCAGAGAACAGCCCTCTAACTTGTTTACGGGAAAGCAGTGAGTATGATTTATGATTTATTGCTCATACTAGTTAACCTTTTTTTTTTTTTTAACAATCAAGGCACGCAAGTCTTAAAACCATGTGGAAAAATTGGGTAATTGTTTGAAAATGGAGTATTATTATTTTGGATGCCTCTTATGAGAATATTCCATGTATCGTGCAATTGTACTTTGCCAAGTTTATTTCCGTTCCTACATGATGTGTTTCAAATTAATTCCTGATCATTTTGCATGGAAAATTGATATCTATACTAGTCTACGACTACTAGTCTTCGCAATTTTTGCTCTCTTGAAGTTATAAACTAGGCACAGAGTTCATGTTTAGGTTTTAAGCACTTTTATAACAATGAGAAGTGCCTTTTTGAAGTTGGGTGACTTTCAACGGTTTGTTAACTTGACACCTCTGTCCTTTTAGTTTCTGGGCAGAATTCATGTGTCGCCCCTACCCCCCTACCGTACCCCTTTTTGCATTAGTCAGATCATTTTGTAGAGTGGAATCAAAGTGTCTGTATGTCCTTTTTCTTTGCATGTGCTGTGGCCATTCAGTGTTTGATGCCTAATTGGACATTGAATCAATAAATGTAAATACAGCTTTTGATCTGTAATGCTTTTATACAAAGTTTTTTATTTTAATAATAAAATGTTTTATTCTAGTTTGTCTGGTTTCTTTTTTATTCTTTTAATAATCTTAACTGCACTGAATCCTAATTTTCTTATATTTAAACAAAAGACCATTTCTACCTTTTGTAGAGTCTCCCTTTTGGCTTAAGTTTCTGAAGGTTAAGGGCCAGCTCTTTTGACCCAGTTTGGTGATATAACCAGTTGCCGTGATCAGAAAATCAGCTGATATAGCTACAGACAGAAGATAATCCATGCTCATGAAGTTTTACAACATCGTTTTCCTTCACCATTGGCAACCCAAGAACTAACAGCGATTTCAAAATACCTGGCTTGATTTTATCAGCCATTTGAATATTTCTTAAATTAAAAAAAATAATTTGTTTTGAGAGAGAGAGAGAGCAAGTGGTGGGGGGCAGAGAGAGTCGGAGAGAGAGAGAACCCCAGGCAGGCTCTGCACTGTCAGTGCAGAGCCCGATTTGGGGCTCAAACTCAGGAACCATGAGATGACCTGAGTCAAAGTCAGACACTTAGCCGACTGAGCCACCCAGGCACCCCTATTTAATTTTTAATTTTTATTTACTTTAGACTCCATGCCCAGTGTAGGGTTCGAACTCAAAACTCTGAGATCGAGTCCCATGTTCCATGGAACCATTCGAATATTTAGGGCATGCTGTACCTTGAGGCCTGCTCTAGGACTGAGAGAAGCCAAAGACAAGGCATGGTCCTGAAAGCTCTCACAATCCAGTTTAGACCATAATTGGCAAATTACAGCCTGCGGGCCAGATCCTACTGTAGCCTATATTCATACAGCAGTTGCACTAAGTATATTCTTTACATTTTTAGAGGGTTGTAAAAAAAAAAAAAACAACCATGTGACACTGGTTTACAAAGCCTAAAATGTTTGCAATCTGCCATTTAACTATAGGTTTGCCGACTTAATCTCTAGACTTCTCTCAGAAATCCTGTATACCCATACATACTCATTTGGGGAGAAGATCAAGCTATATGAAGTTCTACAACTGGTATTCTAGATAGATCCAAAAGAAATGGGTGTTTTATAATAAACTTGGTAATCTTAACACAAATTGTAATCTAACCCTTTTAGGTATGTAATTAGGAAGGTTAAATTTGGGAGTTTGTAAAATTGGTGGCTGTTGGGGATATTTTTAGTGTCATCATGTTTTAATATGAAATGGAACTAATGTGGTTTTTCATTCAAGAATAGGGACTAGTAACAGCTGATTCTGAGACTTAACCCTTAAACTGTTTACAGTCCAGTGAAGGAACCAAGAGAAGAACCTAAAAATGAAGTTCTAAGTGGGAATGAAGACAGGAAAAGGCATTTTATAGCACTGGTGGGCCCATGGGTTTTGTAATGACTTCCCTCTTACAGGAAAGATAAGATCAGTGGCTTTATTTTGGGGACAGCATGAGTGGGGTAGGGGCAGAAAGAGGAAGACAGAGGATTAAGAAGTGGGCTCTGCGCTGACAGCACATGTGGGGCTCGAACTCATGAACTGCAAGATCATGACCTGAGCTGAAAGCAGGCACTCAACAGACTGAACCACCCAGGCACCCTAAGAATTTGTGTTTTAAGAGAAATCTGTGCCTATATTGGCCGAGCAACTTAAACAGGGAAAAGGTGGAAGTAGTGGGTGGCCTCGATGCCGGACTGGTCCAGCTTCACTGGTTTGCAGGTGATGGGGAACTAGCCCAGGTAGTGGCCAATCATCTCCGTCAGGGAGATCCTGCTTCCTGGGTGCGCCTTAAGCTCCTGGCGCCCCTCCCTGCGCTGGCGGTCCCCTTCCTGGGCCTTGCGCAAGCGCCTCAGCAGCCAGTATCGCGCCTGCTCGCCGCAGGCCCGTGTTGCTAGTCCCGCAGCTGCGCACTGAGCCAGTGCGTGAGCTGCTGGAGGAACAAGTCCAGCAGATGGTCAAGGCCCGCTCCGCTGCAGGTGAGCGTTATGGCCGCTGCTGCTTCTGCTCCACTGCCGCTATCTTGTTGGCTGTTGGCTCTTCCGGACAAGGTGAGAGAACTTAAGTTTTAACAATTAGGTGTGAAGAGTAGCGTCAAGAGTAGTTTATGGCATTTATGCTCCAGGAATTGTCTTCACGTTGGTCTCTCCAGCCTGGGTTCCTGAGGTTGCAGAGGCTCTCCGCCTTTATCTACACCGACTGAGGGGTTGAGAAAAAGAGACTGTAATTGACTTAAGTAGTTTAATAACGAAGAGGGGCAAAGGCAGTAGGGGGTGCTGCTGCGGGGCATATTTGTGTTTTCTTTTGCTTTTAAAAGAAGTGAGAGGGAGCGCCTGATGACTCAAGGTCAGGTAGAAAATTGGGTTATTTGCATACCAGGGGAATGGAGTAAGAAAGTTCAGTGCTTTGAAGCGTGGCTGCAAAGTATTAGGTTCTGAGAGAAAAGTGATAGCAAGTCCTAAGGGGAATAAAAGGTGACCAAATGTTATTTTATCTTAATGTTAACCACACATTTGTGGAGTAGTATCTGAAGGATGAGGAAGTAAATCCAGAGAAGTTGCGAAAAATGCCCAGTGCCACATAGCTAAAATGGCAGAGCTAGACCGTTTGTTCCAGGGAAGAGGACTTTATCTTTTTTTTCTTTTTTTCTTTTAAAACTAAGCTGAGGGGTGCCTGGATGGCTCAGTTGGTTAAGTGTCTGACTTCAGCTCAGGTCATGATCTCACAGTTCGTGGGTTCGAGCCCCGCATGGCACTCTGTGCTGTCGGCTCAGAGCCTGGAGCCTCTTCGGATTCTGTGCCTCCCTCTCTCTCTGCCCCTCCCCTGCTCACACTCTGTCTGTCTCTCAAAAATAAATAAACTTTAAAAAAATAAATAAATGAAAATAAAAGTAAGCCGAGCTTGCCTGCCTTAGAAAAGCAGAAGAAGGTATTAATCAGATTCTGCCCCTGAGAACAAGGGCATACTGGGTGCTGAGGCGAGCCTGGCTGAGGCGGCTTTTGCAGAAACCTTGTTGAACAGGGAGACAAGAGGGCTGGGAGGGGACTGAGGGCTTCCTGTGATCAAGGATAGTGAGGAAACCCAAGTATTGGATCACTGGCAAGGATGCTGTCAACCCCTGAGGCTTTTAACCACAGGGCATAAAGCCTTGTGTGTAGAAGATGACCTTTTAAATAACCACAAGGTTGAAGGCTGAAGATAAGGGGACAAGAACTTCCAAAGATGTTGCTGAGACTGTGGAGGATGGACTAAAGCTTGAAGTGGCAGGAGGAAGCTGGGGAATCTGCTTGGGGACGTGTAAGAAAGCGACTTTTGGTTGCAGAGAAATTGGCATGTTCCGGGTAGAGTCTTCCATCCATTATAATATCCAAGTGATGTTTGAAAGAGCAAGAAACTAAGGAGACACCATTTAAGGCTAAAAGTCACTAACATTTTGTTTTTTTTCAATCTCCCTTGCATTTTGTTTTATATGGTAGTATTTATACTATATGTACAACTTTTTTAGCATCAAGAATGTCAAAACAAATTTTTTTTTAATGTCTGTTTTTGAGAGAGAGCACAAGTGGGGAAGGGGTAGAGAGAGAGGGAGACAGAATCCAAAGCAGGCTCCATGCTGTCAGCACAAAGCCCCACGTAGGGCTTGAACCCAGGAACCACGAGATCAGTACCTGAGCCATGAGATCAGTACCTGAGCCAAAGTTGGACGCTCAACTAACTAAGCCACTAGGCACCCCAAAACATTTTTAAGTACCCTGCACACCCAGCGTTAGGCTTAAACTCATGACCCTAAGATCAAGAGTCAGACACTCAACCCACTGAGCCACCTAGGTGCCCTATGAATGTCAAAATATTATATTTTTAATTAATTAATTAATTAATGTTGAAAGAGCATGCTCGAGCAGGGGAGGGGCAGAGAGAGGGAGAGAGAAAATCCAAAGCAGACTCTGCAGTGTCAGCAAGGAGCCTGGTGTGGGGCTCGAACTCGTGAACCATGAGATCATAACCCTAGCCAAAGTTGGACACTTAACCAACTGAGCCAGCCAGACACCCCAATGTCCAAACATTTTAAATGGCTATCCAAGATTTGTTTATATGGATGGTCCATATTTTACTTAAACAGTTTCCAATCTTGGGGTGTCTGGATTGTTAATCTTTGGCTATTATGAGTAATGCTGTAGTTAGTATTGTGAAGGCCAAATCTTGGGTTAAAATAGAAAGTCAAGTAACACTTTAATTACAGAGATGAAGGAAGATAGTAGATTAGGAATTTGGGAGAGTGTGTGGCTGGTCTGAAGACCTAAGCTGCCAAGTGTTTGAAATAAACGTAGGCGCAGCCCACAGGTGGGAGGAGAGGAGGTGAGCTATGTCACTAGACACCAAAATAAGAGGCATGGTTCACCTTAGGGGAACTCATCCTGTGCATAGCTGGCCAAATAACGTGTATGTATCTATTTATATATATATATATATAGAGAGAGAGAGAGAGAGAGGAAGAGGAAACATAAGTGATTTTATTAGACATAGAATATTGTATAAAGAATTCTGAAATATACTTAAACATATGAACACTGAACTAAGCTTTATTTTTTTTTTAACATAATTTATTGTCAAATGGATTTCCATACAACACCCAGTGCTCATCCCAACAAGTGCCCTCCTCTGTGCCCATCACCCACTCTCCCCTTTCCCTGCCCCCACCCCCATCAACCCTCAGTTTGTTCTCAGTTGAACTAAGCTTAAAAGTTTTAGAGAAAATATATATGGTGGAGAATGGTTTTCTGTCTATTCAAACACCCAAGGACAAACTGTGCTGTGAGCTTACGCTAGGGAAGTTATATTCTCTTCTTGCTTACCTAATAGGCAAGCCATTTCAATAGGAACTAGTATTTTGCCTTATTTTTAAACACCCAAGGACAAACTGTTCTGTGCGCTTATGCTAGGGAAGTCATATTCTCTTCTTGCTTACCTAATAGGCAAACCGTTTCAGCAGGAACTAGTATTTTGCCTTATTTTTATTTGATTACACGTTCTTTAATAGACTGATCCTCAAGTTTGTCTTCTGAATTGAATAGCTGTAAATGTTTCTGAACACTTTTTGAAGACCATACAGTATGGCTTTTAAAAAGGTAATAATCACTGCGGGAGCTTGCCTGAATCTCCAAGATGTGACCATTTTGAGTATCCTAGTGCTTAAGGAGGAAAAATATGTAAATAAAATTCCTTTATGCAAATGTTTCCTGCAATTCTCATTGCCATCCAAATTCTTGTAAATCATGATAAACAGATGCTACTGAACTAAATGACTAAGTAAAATTATGGAGATAGATTCTATTTATCTTATTTTTCAGTGTTGGGGAGGGAGAGAAGGATATTAACTAAATTTTCTCTGTCTGCATGATGATTAGGGCAGACACCAAGAACTCTATTAATTGAGTTCAGCAAGGCGAGATGTGGGACTCTTCAGAATTGGAGAGCTGCCCTCCGGGAGGGAGAGGTTCTACTGCAACTTAGTTTGCTTTATCAGAGAACTGGGTTTTGAAACAATTCAGTATCAGGCTTGCTGGGTCTTTGCCTACTGTTTAAATTTTTGTTACTTTTATTCTTAAGAGAATTGAAGCAAAATTTACTTAACATAAAATTAAGCATTTTTTAAAAATACGCAATTTGGTAGCTTCCAGTACGTTCACAGCGTCATGCAACCATTGCCACTCTGTAACTCCAGAACATTTTCATCATTCCCAGAGGAAACTGGGTACTCATTAAGTAGTCACTCCCCTTTTTCCCTCTCCCCTTCAGCCCATGGCAACCCATCTGCTTTCTGTCTTCATGGATTTGCCTGTTCTAGACATCTGGGAACATACAATACGTGGCTTTTTGTGTCTGCCTTCTTTTCACTTAGCATAATGTTTGCAAGATTCATCCTTGTAGTAGGTGTCAGTACTTAATTCCTCTTTATGACGTAGAAATATTACATTGTGTAGATATATCACAGTTTATTCATTCATCAGTTGATAGATATTTTGGCTGTTTTTACCTTTTGGCTATTGTGACCAATACTGTTATGAACGTGTGTGTGTGTGTGTGTGTGTTTTAAGTTTTTTTATTTTGAAAGACAGAGAGAGCACAAGCTGGGGAGAGGCAGAGAGAGAGGGCACAGAGGATCCGAAGCAGGCTCTGTGCTGACCGTAGAGAGCCCTGTGAGGGGCTCAAACCCATGAACTGTGAGATCATGACCTGAGCTGAAGTCGGACACTTAACCAACTGAGCTACCCAGGTGCCCCATGTTATGAACATTTGTTTACAAGATTTTGTTTGAACACCCAATTTCAATTCTCTTGGATATATACCTAAGAGTGGAATTGCTGGGTCATATGAGAACTATTTTTAATTGTTTAAGTAACTGCCAGATTGTCTTTTCAGTTGCTTGATTGTGTTCTTTGATGCACAGTTTTCATTTTAATAGAATCCAATTTATCTAGTTTTTCTTTTGTTCTTTGTGCTTTTGGTGTTATATCTAAGAATCCATTGCCAAATCCAGCTCCACGAAGATATATGCCTATATTTTCTTCTAAGAGTTTTATAGTTTTAACTTTTACATTTAGGTCTTTTGAGTTCATTTTGTATATGGTGTCAGGTAAGGGTTTGACTTTATTCTTTTGCATATAGATATTCCCTTGTCCTAGCACCATTTGTGGAAAGACTCTTTTTTTTCCCATTGAATGATCTTGGTACCCTTATTGAAAATCAGTTACCCATAGATCTATGGCTTGAATTCTGGACTCTCCGTCCTGTCCCATTGATCTTTATGTCTGTCCTTATGCCAACATCGCACTGTTTTGACTACTGCCGTTTTATGATAAGTTGTTAAATTGGGAAGTGTGAGCTCTTCACCTTTCTTCTTTTTCAAGATTGTTTTGATTATTCAAGATGCGTTGCAATTTCATATTAATTTTAGGATCTGCTTATCTATTTCTGCAAAAATAGGAGTTGGAATTTTGACAAGGATTGTATTCAATCTGCAGTTCAATTTAGGGAGTATTGCCATATTAACAATACTATGTCTTCCAGTCCATGACAAAGGGATGTCTTTCTATTTATTTAGGTTTTTCTTTAATTTCTTTCAATAATATTTTGTAGTTTCCAGTGTACAAGTCCTACATCTTCCTGGTTAAATTTATTCCCAAGGATTTTTTCTCTGCGATGCTGTTTTAACTGAAATTACTCTCTCAATTTCATTTTCAGATCATTTATTGCTTATACATAAAAACACAACTCATTTTTGTATATTGAGGTTACTATTATTATTATTAAGGGACCTGTTTTCCCACCAGTGCGTCCTTGAGAATTTTTGCTGCTTCTTGGGGTTTAACAGTCTCTCTCTGATGCTCAGTCTTTCTAAATGCTGAAGGATATTGCCACCCTCCTTAGTCTCATACATCTTGATCTGAACATTTCAACACTGCTTTATTAACAAGAAGTTAATGCTTTTAAATTAACCAGAGGTAATACTTTATTTGGAAATGCTGACTGAAATGTTGGGGAGGAGAAAAGAGAGAGATCTGGGAAATAAGCTTATATTCATCTTATTTTAAATGTATTCTTATTTATCTTATTTTTTCTTCAGTATATTTGGATGGTTATAAAAATATCTTTTGATTACTTATTATATAAAATTGGAGTTTCATGATTAAAATCACCCATAATTTTACCACTCACAGATAACTACAGTTAATATTTGGGTTACTCATGGATTGGATGCTGAACATTGAGTATTGTTAACATTGCTAAGATTATACTCTGCATATAATTTTTAGCCTTTTTTTTTTAACATCAAATTGTGTAATAATGCCTCACTGTTAGGAAACATTAATTTAAATACACTCTAAAAATTAGAAGTAAGTAATTTTTTGACACTTATTTGGGACAGCCATTTTTGGTATGTCTTTTTCACAGATCCTTTTTCTTAAAATTAAAATAACACATGCATTTGGTTAAAACAATGAAATTGTTCTGAGGGATTCATAATGAAAAGCAATAACTGAGGGAAGTTGGGTGGCTCGGGCAGTTAATCGTCTGTCTCTTGACTTCGGCTCAGGCCATGATCTCATGGTTCATGAATTGGAGCCCTGTGTCAGGCTCTGCACTGGCAGCACGGAGCCTGCTTGAGATTCTCTCTCTCTCTCTCTCTCTCTCTCTCTCTGTCTGCACCTCTCCCACTCACATGTCTCTGTCTCTCTCAAAATAAATAAACTTAAAGAAAAGAGAAAGCAATAATGCATTTCCTCCCTTTTCCAGAACCCAGCCCTACTCTCCAGGAGGCAACCACTATTAATTCCAATTTTGTAACTTTTGAGAGATAATCTCCATCCCTCCTCTGATATTTCTTGATTTATCAACTTTTAACATTATCCATTGACTTCCTGACCTCTTTTCCCTACTTCCTCATCAACCTTCAAGGCCTGACAAGATATTAAGGGCCATTGGCCCTAGATATTAAGAGCAATTAGAATTTCCTAAGCACTTATTATGTGTCAGGCACCCTGCTCTAAAGTTGCTGTTTTAATCCTTATAACAACCAGGTAAGTCCGTCGACATTATTCTAGTTTAAAGATGAAGAAAGGGAGGTCCAAGGAAGTGAAGAACCTAGTCCGAGGGTGGCAGGTCACATTTTCCAAAAAATGGCCGCAACAATATTTCTTGTCGCACCTGCTTTTCCGAAACACTGCCATTTCTTCTTGCCTTGGAGTTTACTTTCTCTCTTTTTGAACATGAGCAAGCCTTTGTAACTGAGCTGATGAATAGAACACTCTGGAAATACTGCTGCTTCGTGACTTATGAGGCTGGGTTTAGAAAGGTGGAACGGCTTCTTACTGTCTCTCCCAGAGGGGATTCTTGACCATGGGATCCAATCACCATGTTGTGAAGCTCCGTGAAGAGGCACATGTAGGCTTTCTGGCTCACCGTGCCCGTGCGGTCCCAGCCAACAGCTGACATCAGCCGACATGTGGGAAAACAGGTCTCGAGATGATGCAAGACTCCAGCTGTGGGGTCATTCTTACCTTCCCAGTCTCCCAGCTGAGGCCCCAGACACCGTGGAACAGAAACAAATTGCCCCCATTATGCCCCATCCGAATTCCTGACCCACGGAATCTGCGAGTGTGACAAGGGTGTTTTATGCCACTGAGTTTTGAGGTAATTTGATACACAGAGATAGGTAACCAGAACATCAAGACACATAAATCTGGTAAGTGACAGCCTTGGGGTTTGCACCTGGCTCTGTCTGTCTCCAGAATCAACTCTCTTAGCGAGCAGGCTCCATAAACGTGCAGACTACTGTTTTGGTTTGCTACGGCTGCCATAAGAAAGTACCACACACTGGGTGCTTTAAGTGTATTTCCTAACTATTCTGGAGACTAGACGTCTGAGATCAAGATGTGGGCAGGATTGGTTTCTTCTAAAGCCTGTCTTCGTGGCTTGCAGTTGGCCTTCTCCTCCCTGTCCCTTCACCTGGTCTTCCCTTCGTGCTTGTCTGTGTGCGATCTCCTCTTCTCACCGAGACGCCAGTTACACCGGATTACAACCTACTTTCATGACCTCGTTTTACCTCGATTACCTCTTCAAAGGCCCTATCTCCAAATACAGTCCTATTTCTGAGGTACTGGAGTTTAAAACTTTAACATATGGATTTGGGGAGGACACAGTTTAGTCTGTAAAAACCACCCACGGGGCATTCTGGTGGCCTTGGGCCTGGATCTGGCTTATGTCTCATTTATCCACCTCTTGCCCTCATCTACTTGCCTCCCAGGGCAGTGGTTTTAGACCCTGGCCACCCGCGGGTATAATCCAGTGAGTGCCAAAAAGAAGAGTTACAGCTAGGCCCTACCCCAGACCAATTAAATCACAATCTGTGGGGCAGGCGTGGGTATCAGCATGTTGTAAAAGTTTCTCTGGGATTCCGATGTGCAGCCAGGGTTGAGGATGACCTCTCTGGGGTGGAGAAGGGGTCTGACAAGAGCAGTCAGTGAGCCAGCCAGCAGAACTGAGGGTCATTTGGGGCAGCAAAATTGCTGCTTTGGTTAGAGGAGGAGAAATAAAAATCACAGAAGATCCTTTCATGTTTCATAGTAGCTAAGGTATGAGGAGGATGGGGTAGTAAGTGGCATAAAAAACAGAGGATGTGGGGAACTATCCAGCCCACTAGTTAAGATGTGAAATTTTATTACAGGACATTAGAAGCCAAAAAAAGGGAAAGCACAAGATATTTAATGGAAATAAACGCAAATGAATAACTAGGGTTTAGTAATGAGTCTCCTCTCTTATAGCCTGGTCTTCATGATTTACTTTGGAAATTTGTAACTGAGCAGAATTTATTGACTCTGTTTTATAAAATGCAAAAATCAACCGCCGGCGTTGTGGTTCAGCGTGGGAGCTCATTACCCACACGCCAGGAATCACGAGTTTGATCTCCGCTCACAATCGGAAGTCAGAGCAGCCCCAGCCAGTCCCTACCTAGCCTTGTGTCGGCTACAGACATTCAGCAGACCTCTATTCCGGACAGATTTTTCTTTCCTCCTGACTCCCAGCCTTCCCCTTCAGCTGTTTCTGCGGCCGTATGTTGCTTGCGAATCGACATGGGGGATGTTGCCTATTCTTGAAGTCATTTATATTGGTATTACTACAGTAAATTCTTTATGAAATAAAAATCAATAGTCACCGACATCCTGAGTAGTGAGGAAAATAATTGTTTATGGCACTCAGCTTAAGCTGTTCTGGTAATCACGTTGAAAAATACAATATTTATTCATTAGATCAAATTTAATGAGGCCTCCTGGCAGTAATTATAAAAATTACTGTAGCAGTAAATTACTAATGAGTTGTGATGTGCTTCCTACCTGTGAAGAAGGACTGGGGGTTGAAAAAGCCTGCTACCCAGATGACGATGTGCGGGAGGGAGCCCCGCAGGCCCGGCGCGGCTCTCTCACCCAGGCAGGAGAGGATCAGTGTACCCAGACCACAAAAGCAAATGAGAAAAAAAGACCAAGGACACACAACCCCGGGGTGGGGGTGGGAGTGGGGGTGGGAGGTTCTTGCAGCTTCGAACAGGATCAAGATTAGAGCATTCTTTTCCCCAAAGGTGAGCATCCTCTCAGTGACTCGGACTTGCCGGCGTGCTGGGGTCACAGAGGAGCACTAATCTGATGCCTGGGAAGGCCAGAGCTTCTTATTAAGGCTGGGAAATGATTCCAGACACACGCCGCCCTTCAAGTCTGAGGCCTTGACTCTGACCGCCAAGGTGCAGGTCCTGCTCAGCGTTTTCAAAACCAGCCGCTGAGCGTGGCGCCTGCTCTAATGCAGCCACAGTTGATGGATTTTACAAGCTCCTAGGGGTTTCTTCCTCTTCTGAAGGCTCAGAACTAGCTAGAATTTTTGCTTTTCTATTTATAGCGTAGAGCTAAGTTGTGTGTATGTGTGTACGCGTGTGTTTTGAAAGGATGCGAGTAATTAATTTGAGAACCTATATGTAAAAAAGTCAAGAAAAAATTACATTGATCTGAGGGCAGGCACAGTTAAAAAAAAAACGCTTTAACAGAGCTGAACAGGAACATTAAATCTTGACAAGGGATGGTTCAACATAGCTTTGCACGATAGTCTTCTGAATTAATATTGACAGCGTGTTACTAGCCTTACCCCCCTAACAGGGCTACCGTGTCCGTTCACAACATTAGCCTTTGTCCCCTGGACGCAGAACCTCAGCCTGCGGGTGAGGGACCAATGACACCAGGTGAGGGCCTCCCGGCCACCAGCACCTGGAGTGTGGTAACCAGCAGAAACGCCCACCGAAGCTGCAGCACAGAGTCCCCCTCAAAAGCAACATCTCTGAATAGCAGGCAGGCTGTCGTCTGGAGTGACAGCTATCTATTCAGGTAGTGGCTGCTATTGTCTTCTCCCTTGGAGCACCAAGAGGAATTTTGTTTAACTTTAAGGATTCTGACAGCATCTCAGAATGTCGTACTCCAAGCGGATTCAACCCCTCCTCTCATGGGGAGGACGCAATGACATTAGAGTGTACATTTTTTTCTTTAAATTGCAGATGCCTTAAAATGAGATTGTCAGGTTTGTTGGCTTGTCAGACTAAAGTATCAAGATTGTCACAGTGTATTATATCACTATAATATGATCATCGTACACGGAACTAATGAGTAATATTGTACTTAGTGGTGGGACTGAGTCACATTAACATTAAAAACGGTGAAAGCCTTGCATTTTGCCAGAGAATGTAGGAAAGACGGCTAGCTTGTGGGGTGTGAGACCGGGATTTCATCATCCAGGGAAGGTCAGGAAGCCCTCTTTGGAGAGGCAGGTGTAGCGCTGGTGGCAAGCTGAGGACTGTGCTGGGGAGACCAGGGCAGCACAGAGTGGGGGGCTCCTCCAAGGAGGCCGATTGAAGCACCTGATAGGTACTCAGCAATGGTTTTCAGAGGAAGGAATGAATGTCAATTGTGAGTTTTCTTCACAATTAAAATCACATGCGGCTATACTAGAAGCAGGTTGAAGAGGAGTTATTTTATTTTGCTTATTTATTTTGAGAGAAAGAGGGGCAGCGAGAGGGGGAGAGAGAGAATCCCAGGCAGACTGTGCACTGTCAACACAGAGCCCAACATGGGGCTTGAACCCATGAACTATGAGATCCTGACCTGAGTGGAAGTTGGACGCTCAACTGACTGAGCCACACAGATGCCCCAGGAAGAGTATTATTTTCGTATCTGTCTTGCCCTTCTTGGCTGTTTATTCACCCATTTGCTCATCCATCCATCCATCCATCCGTCCATCAGGTGTTAATAAGCCCTACCACGTGCCACGCATTAGGCACCCACTGGTATAGGTAATAGGCACAGGCCTGCCTGGCAGGCTTGAAATACAGGACTACAGGTGTTGACCAAATACAAGTATAAACACCTGGTGTCCATGTGAGGTAGGCACCGGAGACACCTAATGTATTTGGAGGAAGTGATGGTGAAGCTGAGAACTCAGAGGAGGAGGAGGAGGGTTAGGATGGGAAAGGTGGGGTGGGGAGCTTTGGAGGCACAGGAAGCCGCATTCCTGGGCTAGAGAGTGCTGAGCGCCCGTAGGGACTGAGGGAAGGTTAGAGGGACTGGAGTTTGACGGGGCAGTCACTTGACCTCTCTTAGTTGTAAAGGATTAAATAACAGTCTGTGAAGCCCTCAGCACAGGCCCTGGCACAGAGTAGAAATTCGGTGCATGGAAACAACCGGTATTGTTACGTATTGCTATGTGGCAGTGTGAAGACACCCAACTACCTTTGTGGGCAGGGGTTGGATAGACAAAGGTAAAGGCATGTGCTAGCATGACACTACCGGTAGTCCTGAATTAGGATGCAGAAGAGAACAGAAGAGCAAGTACTTATGTCGATTCAGGATAACAGTAACCCAAACTAAACATTCATCAGCTTTGTTAGCGGTAAGCAGTGCCTTCACATGTGGTAGATTAGCTCGTACATTATAGTTTATTTGAGTGGTTCCCCCTAGATTTGTTCAGGATACAAACTGCAAAACCATACTCCAAATCCCTGAATCCAATACACTGTCTTGGAGTGCCTACAAAGTGGTAAATTCGAAGTCTGTTCTTTTTTCGCAAGCAGACTACTCTTGTGCCTGCTGCTATTGAGTGTTTCCTAAAACCGATAGGATTTATAGGGATTATCTTTCCCAAAAGATGCATGTAGATTCCTCTCACTCATGTTACATTTCCCATGAGAACTGCTAGAAAAGTTAAAAATGTGCACCCAGAACCCTTCCAGAAGTCAAAGATATCAGTGTTTAGAATATGCACACTTGGTTGTTTGACTCCCCTGGACCCCATTTCCCCGCACTCCAGAAGGGCATGCGAAGGTGGCGTGCCAAAGAACATCCTTGTCGATCTTACCACAGCGGCATCTTAAAGCACGGTCGAGATGATTCTGCGTGGGTAGGGTGTGAACATATTTATAAAGGTCTAACCTGGGCCTGGTATTCCAGCGAAATGATTTGGTTAAATGCATATTTTATTCCACATGTCTCCTTCATTGGTATCTCCCCCTCGTTATTCTTGACACTAGTCCTTGTTGAGGGTATATAATGTACATCATTAGTATGCCTCTAGGTGAGATGTAGCTTTTTCCAGTCCGTACTTCCAGAAGATTATAAAGCTCTTATTCGCTGTGAATTTTTGTCCAGAGGAAAACCATTCACTGATGGGTTGACTGAGCTTTGGAACCAAAATGGCCGAACAGATGAGATGTGGGGATTCTGTGCGGGCTCGTCACTCCGGAATGCATAAAGCGGGGATTTCTGGGGAGGAGAGAATGGGGAAGAAGCAGGAGGAGAGCAGAAACAGGCTGGAGACTCACCAGTCCTGCCAGGCACGGCTTTGTTTGGCCCGGACTGTCTGTGGTAGGCGAGGGCACACGCGTATTCTCACGCGGCTCCACTCTCCCTTGCCTGCAAGCCTGCTGCCCCTGACTCTTTTTAGAGTGCCAGGTCCGAGTGTGGCTGAAAGAGCCGTCTGCAGAGCCGGCCACGTGCACACGGTCAGCTTTTTGTGGAAGCTGCTTATTGGGGGTACTTTAGAACTCAGCCTCTTTGTCCCACAAACAGCATACTTCTGTTGGTTTTTTCCCCCTAAATTGAACCACTCCTGTCCCTAATTGTGTCACTCCTGCTGTCACCTCCTAGCCATCAGAGCCCGTGGCATGGTTCTGATTGTGTTGCAATGCGTCCTTGAAGCATTCTTTTTGTTGTGTTCAATGGCTCTCCTTCAGCTCATAACACAGTGGTCGCACTGGTTTCCTAGGGTCACCCATTCTCTGCTGAGGACCAGCCCAGAAAAGCTCAGTCGTAATGAACGGGGCTTCAGACGGACAGACGCACACACAGGCTTGAGAGCCCTCCTGGCTTCGGCCACTCTAACAAGATTTTGTCATTTGTGGCTTTTGCACATTGGAAAAAACTTTCATCTCTGAGTTTCTATGGGCTATAAATACTTGGTAGGTTAAAAAGGAATCATTCAGAACATGAAATAAACATAACCTGGCACGTACACAGCAACACACCTCAACGGAGCCCTTCAACTTGTAGGCCAGAGCTGCAGGAGCCCGAGACAGGGTTTCCTTCATCTCCTCTCTCATTCACTTCCCTCCCGGGCTGGACACTGCTCTGGTTTATGACCTCTTTTGGTTGGATATTTTCCTAATGAGGCAGGAGGATTAGGTCTCCATGTTACTTACACCTTTTAACCATGAAGTGAAAACTGTTGATTTGGTTGGGATTGGGGAGAATTTTTACAAGGTCTAGAAAAAATGTTGTGGATAAATAATATGCATCTACCACAGATCGAGAAACGGGTCTGCGAATGGGACGTTCTATCTTGGTTCTGAAACATCACTGCAGTCCTGGTCTTTACGACCGTATTTGTTTTCTAAAGTAGATGCTTTCTTATTTTTTCAGATTATAGGAGAAACATGTGGTTCTTGTAAAAATTTTAATAGAGATAGACTGTGAAAGACAAAAATCAATTATATTTTCCAGAGATGATATCTTTACTGTCTTGGTCCTATGCTTTTTTTTTTTAACATTAGAAAACATTTAACATTAAAAAAGAAAACATTTTTTTTTTACACGTAGAAAAGTGCACCATGCTAAGTGCACTTCTGAACATTTAAAATATCTTTAAAAACAGTGCATATCCATGTCACCACCATCTAGATCGAAACATATCTAGTACCATAACAAACTCTATCGTGCCCTCTCCTAATCAATACCCTCCCCATGATCTCTCTTCCAACATCTATAATATACATATCACATCTTTGTACCTGATTCTCTCTAGGTTATACCATTTGCACCTTGTTTTATGTATATCAGACATTTTTTCAAGAACAGATCAAGTTCTTTATGGAATATTGCAATCGAATCTTCTCACTTTATGTAGTATAATAAAATGTGAATTTTAAATTATATAGTATTTATATGATAAAATATATAATATTACCATGTACAATGTCACTGAAATCTCCCATTTGCATTATGTACAAATATATAATTTATATAATTGTTGCTTTCTATGGTGTCTTTCTGTGTCAGTAAATATAAAACATCGTTTGTAAAGGCTGCATCCCATTCTTAGGCGTACCATCGTTTGTAAACTACTTCCCCATAGATAGACATTTAGTACCGTTCTCTTGTGATTATATTTAAAGCTTGCCGTTTGGGCAGCATCTGCGAGCACACTTATTCCTAAGTCTTTGTAATCCTCTTTTACTGTTAATAAGTATGATGATTCTGAAATACTTCTACATTTCTGTGTTGTGCATCTCTTTTGTTCTTTCCCTAGCAAGCAGTCATCCCACAGCGGCTGAAGGACAGCGTGTGCTTGTGCGCGCGCGCGCGCGTGTCCCGTGTCGCTGTTATGCAGCAGTCCCAATCCAGGCGAGTCTTGGAGCAGGAGACAGGAAGTATGTTTGGGTCCACACGCCATATCAGGAGGTTTTAAAAGTCATTTACAAATTCTTATCAGGTTGCATTTCATTTCTTCACAGATCATTCCGGATCTTTGAATTCGCAGGAGCAAAAAACTAAAGTATCTGGTTCAAGTCTTCTGTGCAGTCGTTGTAATGTCACCCCTTCCACTTGACTGGAGAGCACCTCCGTGAATACACACGCAGTGCATTTTTTTTTCCTCCTCTGATCCTTGAATATCACTGCCCTTGTTTTCCCAACCCCGGCCCCCAGGCTTTTGGTATAATACGCTTTGCTTTTTATTGGGAGTTAGAGTCTCTCATACAAAACTCCAGTGCTGTGGCTTGGCATTTGCTGAAATTTAAAATGAGGGGTTCATTTAAAAAATTTTTATTTTTTAAAGACATCTTTTATTTTCAATCAAAAAGACAAGTAAAAATAATTCTCAGAGATATGTGTTTAAAGTAAACGGGGGTTTTTATTAGAATGTTTGTTTATATTGACTCTACAGAATTCTTTTTAGTCTGGAAGCCACAGGGATTGTTATTTCTTTGTCATGGAATCCCTAGATCTTTGTGGGAGGCCTAGAAGAACCAGTTTCTCTTCCATTTAAACAAATTCAATTCAATTCACTTATATTGGCAGAGCACAGGAAAATCTTAATTTTCTCAGCCGAGGAGAGCAAAGTCTGCCTGGGAGTTTTTTAAACATGGATTTTTTTTATCCTTTTTTTTTTTCCTTTTGGCCCAGAGATATAGATAGATAGATCCACCGGCCAACCCTCTTCTCCAAAGCAACGAAAACATACACAGTTTCTCTCCTAAAACCCTTCCTGTCCCAGGAGATTATGTACGAATGAAAGAAAGTAAAATTTTCTTGTTGGCTTAAAAGAAACAGCCAAGCAAATAAATACTTGTTTTACAAAATGCGAACAAACATCCGAAAAGTAAAAAATTAAATTTAGTCTCCCATGGTTCTGTTAATCGTCATTACTCAGGGTTAACCATCGTTAGGAGCCGGTATTCTTATCCTGCATTGGAAATAAAATATGAGATTGCACTATTCATATCACGATGCGAAAAGCTGTTTTCACTCCACACTACGCTGGATACTGTTTTGTGGCAGTGAAGGGGATCAGAATAGGTCACCCCAGAATAGTCCACTTTGACGTGTGGATTATGTTGGGCTAAACACCATCAAGACCCAGTAGACTCAGGAACAACTTTTACCCTTTCCATAACTGCTTAAAAGAATTGAGATAGGGGGTCTGGTGCAGAAAGAGAGCTATTACCAGAGATAAACTTTTTCTCTGAAAGACCTGTCTGCATGGCAGGGCAAGCTTCTAATTACCAAACATCTGCTCTTCTTATCTTCCTGTGAATTGCCTTCCTCCCCTTTGAAGCCCCAGGCCCCTGGCTCATTCCTTAGCTCAGGATGGCATGTATAAGCCTCAACTTCCTGACTTGCCCTTGAGTCTCATATCTTTGGGGCTCCTGTATGTACAAAATTTAACTTTTCTCCTGTTACTCCGTCTTATGTCAAGTTAATTACTGGACCAACCAAAGAACCTAGAAGGGAAGAAATTTTTCCACCCCTCTAACAGAGCACCAAGATCTACCTCATTCTTGAATGGTATCAGAAAATTCCATAGTATGAACCCCTATTATTAACCATTTTCTATCAGTGGTTGTTTAGATTTTCTACAGATTTTTCTACTTAAAAGCTTAGGTAATGATTCTTATTCAGCCGCAGGTCTTAGCCAGGCTCAGAGGTAGTCAAAATTGGTGGTTTGTGTTTTTTTGTTTTTGGGTTTTTGTTGTTTGTTTGTTTTTATCCGTTTCTGTTCCCAGAAAGGAAGGAATGGGGCAATCCACAGCCAGTGCTTGGCCTGCCTCCCCAGTACAAAAGTAGCAACACAAAATCGCCTTCCCTCTTTCATCCCAGCCTCCCCAGCTTCTTCCTCCCACCTGCCTTTCCCTTTCTCCCCGCCCATCAGATGGGAAGAAAAGGTTCCAAGAGAAAGTTTGCGGCTTGAACTAGGCTGGTGCATACAAACTCATTGGACCACGTTATATTTTTCTGGCTCTATATTCCTAGTTTTCTCCTACAATTCTCTCAGTTCTCTGGATTGTTCTCCATCGGGAAGGTGGTGACTGTTGTCTGTGAGAGGATTGCCTGTGGGTGGAAGGTGATGGTCGATGATGTAACTTGGGAGCAATTGCACGCCAACGGTAGCATTTCTAATTCTGACAAGGTGCTCTTAAGCCAAATGTGTGGCATTTCGAGTCTCCCTGTTTGTGTTCCCCTCCTTCGTCATCAGTAAGCTAGTGGAAAACAGTACAAAGGGGTCAGCCTTCAGACTTGCATGTTAAAGTGGTAGAGTTCTGTGTGTTGTGGTTATACTGTCAGCCCATGAAAAACAGACAAGATTTAGGGGAAAGGAAGGCTATTTACGAGAACAAAATACACGATAGTTCACATCCCATATTTCCTTGATGGACACAAAGTGACATCCATACTGATTGACTGTCGGCATGTGCCTCTCCCCTGAGCCTGGCTCTCTGTGATGGATCAGCCAGGCTCAGGCAAGTGTCAGAAAGATGATCAAAAGAAAGAGCTGTCTGTAGTTGTTCCATTTCTGAAGAGATTGACAACTCACCCTAACAAAAGGAAACATTAGTGTGCTATTTGCGTCTCCAAAAGAGACTGTGATAAGATGACGTGATAAATGGTGGGGTGGGGTGGGAGGGAGGTTGCCATAAAAACACATAAGGTAGCTAACTCCTGAAGTGCAAAGAAACCTCAGCTCACACAATTGATGAGGCTTGTTTGTTTTAAGAAGCCCAGCAGATCGGAACCATGAGAGAGCCTGCAGGTACCTTGGATGACAGCCTAAGGTCTCTTACCAGTGTTGCCCACAGCTTCAAAAGAAATCTTAAATACTACGTGCCTTCCCCTCCTTGCATCCCTTCTCCCAGTTGCTTTACTATGACCACCGATAGCTTGCACAAAAAGACACTGTGTACCATGGAGTAAGAAGGAATTGGAAGAAGAACCAGTGGAGTCCGGTCTGGCCCAGCCCCAGCAGCAGGAGTTTGTTTATTGGATTCAAAGAGGGCATTTATTGTGATTCTGAAACAAAGTGAATGAACTTGAGTGTATCTAAATAGGAAATTGTCCCCTCAAAAGTTGTAGGGATGGCACCAATCTCAAAACATTTTCAGGTCATCTTGGTAGGCTTGCTTCCAGAATATGTGGGAGTTGATGTGCAGTGAACAGGTTGCGTTTGGAGGTGAGAATGCTTTGACAGCTGGCTCAAGTCCGCATAGCACATGGAGGGGCTGTTTTTCTCCTTGCTGACCCTGCGTTGCCACAGCATTCCCGGTCCCCACTGCTGCTGGGGGTTCTCTTGGCCGTGGCAAATCGGACCATGTCTAGCAGGTGGGAGGGCTCCTCCAGCCTGGGCAGAGGTGGTTCTAGATCTCAACCGACTGCTGCAGGAGCTCAGCCTTGGGTCAGGCTGTTTCCACTCAGTGTCCTCAGGGTCGAGGCTTGAAGTGGGTCCTCAAGAAATGCTTGCTGACCTTGACTGTGACTCAGAGGAGCTGAGGGCTCTGGAATGCTTTGTTTAGCATGGATCTCAAGACAGGATTCTGACTGAGCCGTGGTGCCTCCTGTGCCCCAGAGATCCAAGAATCTCTGCCACTCCTTCCCACTTGCACAAACTAACTTTGGCTTTTGGAGTTTAGGGTAGAGACTACCTAGTGAATCAAGACAGGTTCTTATATATGCAACTATCAGAGTAGAGAAGAGTCTTGTGAGCTGTGTGTAGCGTCAGTCATGTAAGCACTGACTAGGTGGGGAATAACTTGCTGCTCACAATTTCTTGGTAGAAAACATGGCCAGCATCAAATGCCAGTGATAGCGATGGGGGAGAGTGGTTTTCTGATTTCTTAGCAACTGTTTCTTCCTGCTCTGTGGGTGCTGGCCTCTACTATTACATCCTGTTTGATGACCTACTTCACTCTATTTTTTTAAATGCCATACTTTCTCCTGAGACTTTAAAGTGGTTTAATCTTGGTGTGATTAATCTTTAATCCCTGGGTGGTTTACATTTCATTTAAAGCTGTTCTGTTAAAGACGACTGGATGGAGGCTGTGGTGAGCCTTTGATTCATGGTGCTGGGAGGGCTACAGCGAACAATAAGTCAAGCTCCATTAGTGTGTCTTTGTTGGTCAGTGGGAATGACATGATCAGGTCGTGCCAGCCACTAATTTGGATACTTCAAAAACCCTGGGGGGACCTCACCCTGCTCACAGAGGAGGCCAGACACAGATCTGGGTCTTTCCACATTTAGGTGACCTCTGGGAGAGTAATGGACTCCCTTTCCCTGGGGCCAGTCTTTATATTTCGAAGGCTCCTTGGACCTGTCTGTGCCCCTAGAGAATCCACATTACAATTACACCTTCTTGTCTTCTCTCGTTCTTTGTCTTCATGACCATGAAAAGCCACATTCTGTGTATAAAAGCCAACTCTAACTTTTCTACCCTGGGTAGCCTCCTGATTCCGTTACAGGTTATGAGACCCTCTCATCCCTGGAGTACTGAGGCAGACCAGCAAGTTTTCAGGAGGGTCTAAATCTAAAGTGATATAGAAACAAGCAGTTGAAGGAAATGGTGAATAAGCAGAAAGTCCGAGAAGGAAACTCTTGCAAGGATGGGGAGAAGAAAGGAGGCAAACAAACAAGCTTCAAAGAGGAATCAGGGATACTGGAGGGTGAAGGGGGTGGGGAGAGGAGAGAGAGAGAGAGAAAAAGAGACAACAATAAGAAGGCCAAAGAGAAATCAAATTACTCGTGTTAAAAATAAACCAAACAAAAATGGCAAAAAACTAAACCCAAATGACAACAACCCCCAGAGTCTTCCCCAGGTTTCCTCAGATTAGGAACACCCACCAGGTGATCGGACAGTGACACCAGGTGGCTGATGAGGCCACACAGAGAAATTAGCCTAAATTATTTTATGATAGTAAGCCGAACTTTGTGTTATAAACCAGCCCTCAGATTTAAACAGACTCATAAGAAACCTAAAATCACGTAATTGGATTCAACGTTCTCATTTTACAGCTGAGGACACTGGGTCCTCGAATTAGCAAAACTCACCAGCCAACCAGTGAGACAACGATACGATCCAGGCAGGACTGCAGACATAGCACTTCATTTTAACCAGCCTCGTGACTTCAGCTTTTGTTGCCATTAATCTTTAAAATATAAAAGCTACCTTTTGGTCAATAATGGGCAACTAATAACAAAAATGCAAATCGTAATGATCTGGGTATTATATATGATCAATTTAGATGCACACAGGAAATTACTGTATAACGTTAACGGTGAGAAAAAATCATCACAAACATACGTACGGTACCTACTGAGATATAATAGATTATTGGAGGCAAAGCAAAATTTTTCCACCATCGTTTTATATTTTGGAAAGTTACAGAGAGCTATCTGTTATCCTGGGAGGAATGTCAGATATAGACCATGTGCTTTTGGTAGTTTTTAAATAATGTTGTGCAAAGAATCGTCAAACGTAAGAGAAAACAGAGGAATTCTAAATCTTTTTGGTGTTTTATACAGTAAATTAGAATGCAGGGGTCTGTTGGTCCTAGTTATGTATGAATATGGTTTCATTTAAATTATATACCAAATGAAGCATTTGGATGGAGGGGAAAAAAAAAGCCATATTCAGTATTAGAATGTGAATCAGCAAGTACTGAGCATGCAGAATATCACCCTGGACTTTTATAAAGCAATTTGACTCTTGGAAGGAAACAATTCTTATAGGGAGGAAAAGGAAGAAATGAAAATACTTAAGCAAGTTACAACTGATAGGGCATATTGAGAACTGATTCTCTAACTTAAAATTCCTTACATGCCCAAGTCTTATAAATTATTGAAAATAAAGGAAAAATCTTTATGATTTCAAAGAGTGGTTTATGTAGTTTGATTTTTTTATTGGCTATTTTTCTTTAAGCTGTAAAGCCATTTCCTGCTTTGCTTTTGTCAAATTAAAGGGCAAAGAAAAATCAAACAAGAAAATAGCTATGTTAAATGAAGACAATGACCATACTGAAGAACACACACGCTTTGTCACTTTTGTGAACTATTTCCCATCCCTGTGTGTTTGGAAGTCTTTCTCTCTGAGCATCTCTGTGTCTGTACACGGAGCCAGTGATGTCCCCTCACCAATGATGAGGCTGTAGATCAGGCTACCCAGCGTCCCCTCAGGAGGTCAGTCTCTACCTGAGCGTACAGGACACGCAGGGTCAGGCCCTCTTGGGGGCGCTCTTTCATTCCTGCACCAAATTCAGCTCTGGAAATCCCTTGAAGAAGCCACCACAAAATAGGGTGGGGAGGGCAAGAAATCTCTGCCTTATCCAATTCACCCAGTGAAACCCCAGTTGTGTTCAACACTGCCCCGATCAGATGCACAAGCCAGTGATTCTGTTGAAGCAGTCATGTTGATAATGACCCAACATTTATAATGTGTCTGTGCATGCCCAAGTGAGTCTATATCACTAAAACGATATGCACACAACACAATTATGGACTTTTCATTGACAAACATTCCCACTTGGGCTGCTGCTAGTTCTCTGAACCATCTTTTGAATCATCTCAATTGTTATTAAATACGAACATGGACCCCTTTTTTTCAGAGGGGGCACATCTTCTCCCTCTCATTTTTGAAGTGCCATCTCATTGCAAAACATTATTATTCCATTTGTTCCAAATTAAACAATTTAATATTTTAGAAAAATACGTTCCCTTATTTAAATGAAAACAAGTAATGTAGTTGGCAAAGTAAAAGGCAGGGTTTCATCTTTGAGACAAAAAAAAAAATTAAAACAGAGAAAAAGAAAGACATGTATTGTCTATTCGACAATCAAAACACTCCAATAAAATAAAATAAAATCGTGGTATCATAATAATGAGTTCTCTTTCAAATGGTTTGCTCTGAACTAAATGGTGTTCTTTATGGAACAGAATGACAAATGGTTTAATTCAGTATCAAATATTCATGAGCTCTGAATGTGCTGCATCACCAGAACGGGTGCAAAATCATAAACAAATACTGTAGCGTGAACAGAGATGGGAGCTAACAGAAGTGGACATCTGCATTGGTTTTTAACGTTATTGTGGCTTTAAGTCTAAGAGACGGAAGAGTGAGTACTGCCTTGGGGAGAAAAAAAGGGTGAGAACAGAACCTGCATGAAAGATTCTCATAGCCGCTTTTCAAATCAGAAAGCTCCAAGTAGACCAGGGATTGGGCCTCAATGTGACAGAGATTTTTAGACATTTCAGAATGGATCGGGGTAGTATTTCTTTATTAGAAAAGAGTGTGTAAACTGAGGTTTTGGTTTTTTCCTTTAAGATTTGAATGGCTGATTACCATTCCCAAATTACATATTCAAATTACCATTTGAATCTAAAATTAGAAATGAAGTGGATTCCGACCATTCAGGGAGCTAGAGAAGAGATCAGCCTATGTATCGTCTCTTCGACTGTATCGTTTGCCCCTTACGTGGCAGGACTTTGTGGGAAGACATGTCTGTGGAAATACTGGAAATTACAACTAGATAAACCAGCCCTATTCTGCAAGCTCTGAGGTCTTCTTAGACCTCCCTGGGACAAACAGATTAATTTGGAATAACAGATTTCTTCTTTTAGCCTCAGCCATGCTGTCTCAATACTGCACAGGTCTGTCCATCTCTCATCTGACCGTGTTTGCCTCAGAGCAATGAAGGGACAGCAAACAGTTCAGAAGGAGAGGGGAGTGTGTTAATTGCCAAGGATAACATGCAGGTTCCCTTTGCCTCACATGGGGCCATATTCCACCATTTCCCAGCTGCCATGTTCACACTTCTAGAACTCACAGGTTCAGGAAAGGTTGACACCACCCAGTGTGTGAGGCAGTCTATTAGAGGAGTTCCGTTCCCCATCCCTGTAAGCATTCACGTGGAGTTGCCTAAGAAATCCGTAAGAACTTTACAGAACTGAAATCAACTCTCCCAAATGGCATGAAGAGTTTTTGGTTATTAACTCTACCATCTCCTGTTAGCTAAGCTCATTTGTTTTCCCTCCGGAGAGAAGAGCTCTTGCATCTAATCATACCTAATCTTTCTGCAAAGATGTTTTCCTAAAAAAAAAAAGTGTAAATCAAGTTTTTCTAAATCTAATCATATGTTTTATGCATCAGGGGAACTTGGAATGTAAAGGAATCCCATGGTGCATCCTTCTGTAAAATGAAGATTTGCTCTCTTATTATTCATTTTTGTAAATCTGAATAATTATTCATTGGGTTGAAGGAGGTATGCCTTTATTTAGGCTTTTGCATTTGGTCCCTTTCCATTTCTTATTTTCCATGAGCTCCCAAATGGGCACACATTCCACCTTTAGAGAAAGGGAAACAGGGCAAACATATGCTCTGATTCTAAGGTCTTAAGGAGCCTCCAAATTCTGTGCCACCAGTGGATCATGACAGGTCATCATCTGATCAAAAAAAAAAAAAAAAAAAACCACAAAAAAACCTGCAGAAAACCTTGCTCTGTGTTGCTCCATAAAGCCAGATGTCCATTTCAGACTTGTCTTGGTTCCGTTCCTTCCTTCTTTCATCTTCCCTTTTGGAAAATAAAAAGATACACAAAGTTTTCAATTTAAAATAGGATGGTGTCTATTAAAGCTTTATCTAGCAGGAATTCCCCAAATCGAGGGTCATGAAATTATGCGACCACCAGGGATTCTGGAGACTCTGGGCTCTGGAAATGAAGTTAGAAATGAGGGATGGGGCGCCTGGGTCGCTCAGTTGGTTAAGCGGCCGACTTCAGCTCAGGTCATGATCTCACGGTGTGTGAGTTTGAGCCCCACGTCGGGCTCTGTGCTGATGGCTCATCAGAGTCTGGAGCCTGCTTCAGTTTCTGTATCTCCCTCTCTCTCTGCTCTTCTCTATGTCCCTCAAAACAAAATAAACGTTAAAAAAATTTAGAAATGAGGGAAGGTTTATTGTTCATTCAACTCGGCAGAAACCACAGGGTTCTATAGCAAGGAAAGGCTTGGCAATCAGAGCCCGGTGAAACTAGATTCCCAGCATTTGTGTTACAGACCTTACTCCAAAGGGGAACTTTCTTGAGGTATTTTTTCACTCTGCGTTTCCTGGATCCGAGTTAAAGGAAACTGTTTTTAAGACATGTCTTTTCCCCGTGAAAGAAAAACAGGGCCTTTTCTTTCCCACTCTCTCTTTCTCTCTCTTTCTTTCTTTCTTTCTTTCTTTCTTTCTTTCTTTCTTTCTTTCTCCTTTTATCCATCTGGATGGGAAAGGAAAAAGACCTGATATTTGAGAAACATGACTTTATTAATGAGAAACCTATCCTACAAAGACATCCAGGTTTTAATTTGGGAAATTTCCCAAACCTAAATCCCCAGCCTAGAGGAGTCCAGTGCTATATGGACTGGACAAACTGGACTTTCACTAAAGGAGACATGGCCAAGAGAAAGTAAGAATCACAAAGGCTGAACATTTATGTCAGCTCAAGTCCTTGGAAAAAGCCACAATATGAGAATTAAGTGGCTGACTGAAAGCTTACTCAGTCAGGGTTTCACACACACTTGCAGGAATAAAAGAATTCTGGGCAGGGTTACCAAGTGCTTTGGTTGCCAGCAGGGGGAGCTCTAACTCTGGAAACCTGTCAATGGTCACGGAAAACTATTTACCGGGTCCAGACCTTTCCATGTACTGTTGTTCACCATTCCTGTAACTCTGGTCATAGAGGTCAGTGACAAGACCCACAGGTAATGCCACTGAACCAGAAACAGAGGTCTCCCTTCTCATGGTCTCTGGATGAAGAAAACAGTTAACACCTTTCTAGAAACAGAGCTGACTCCCTAGCCAGGTTAGAGAGGCATTTTCGGAGCCTCTGGTGACCAGAGTCTCCCAAAGACAGCAAAGAAAAAGCCCCATCTTCCTTCTCTTTTCCCTCCCTTCACCCCTAGGCACAACAATCTCCCTCTGCCAGGGACTTTGGTTGGATCTGATACTTAGATGATCCATTTAGCAGGGGAGGGGCCACCCCAGCTTGTACAAGCTACCTGTGGTTGGGGTGAACCAGATTTTTCCATGCCATCAATCAGCTCTGGGTCACTGCTGGGTTTCCGCTGCTCTCACTTTGGGTTTCTAGGAAGGAGAAACAAAATCCTTAAGCTGTAATTGTATCAGGGCCAAGAGATTCCACCTCTTATGTCTTCTGTGCTTGGTGCAGAAGGTTCTTCAGAGAGAGGAGGAAAGTCTTACAAAACTCAGACACAGATTATAAAAGCCGTTCCAGCCCATGAAATGTCTGAGAAGCTGCCTGGTTTGGAACAGCCTTTCCCCCTCCCCCACGGAAGCTTTTAGAAGCCCTATGAATTCTACAGTTCAAATGAATAAATGAAAAAAACCAGTTAATTTTCTTTAATCCAGCCTTTCCATGATTTATCTGACCATGAAATATCTTTTCCTCTCCAGAGAGTACCTATACCCTAGGCACTTGTGTTCTGTGGAGCACACTTTGAAAAATGCTGAATATAGATTAAAGGTAAAATTCTAGGGGCTCCTGGGTGGCTTAGTCGGTTGAGCGTCCGACTTCGGCTCAGGTCATGATCTCACGGTCTGTGAGTTCGAGCCTCGCATTGGGCTCTGTGCTGGCAGCTCAGAGCCTGGAGCCTGCTTCAGATTCTGTATCTCCCTCTCTCTCTGCCCTTCCCCTGCTCATGCTCTGTCTCTCTGTCTCTCAAAACTAAACGTTAAAAAAAAATTAAAAATAAAATTCTAGGGGTGAAAAAACATGTACATTCTGCAGATTGGCTCTGAATCTAACTGTTGGTGTGAATTTTTTTAATTTTTAATTTTTTTTTGTTTATTTTTGAGATAGGGACAGAGAGACAGAGCATGAGCAGGGGAGAGGCAGAGAGAGGGAGACACAGAATCTGAAGCAGGCTCCAGGCTCTGAGTTGTCAGCACAGAGCCCGATGTGGAGCTGGAAACACAAACCATAAGATCATGACCTGAGCTGAAGTCGGACACTTAGCCAGCTGAGCCACCCTGGCACCCATATTGCTATGATTTTTGACGAGTGACCTAGCTTCTCTGGTCTTCAGATTTCTCTTCTGTAGGGTGACAGTTGCTCCAGTTCTGCAAATCTATGTGGCTCTCTGCTGGAAGGGGAATGCCAGATATTCAAATGCATTCCAAGTTCCTAGAACTTGTGCTTCTGAATATGGAAATTGATCGCACATTTATGTTGAAAGAAAGTTGTAGACTTTTGTCCACGAACAAAATCATACAACATGAGGAGGCAATATTCCTCTTTGTATTTGGCTTATAAACCATGCCAGTCCTATGGCTACTTCTGTGTCTTTATCTGTGTACTTTGTTTAACCTTGGAACCGCTGTACACATCATTCTCTTTGCTTTACTTGTATGAGACTGCAAGGGGTTTGTTTTGTTTTAATTCATGTTATGAGTGGATTTTAATTTTTCAGGACATTTTTCCAAAATTTTAGCAGCGATTCCACAGATTGTAAGGATTTATAGGCTTCTCTGAGCAACAGCATGAACCAGAGCACCTGCCCTTGGGAGTTAGGGACCGACATTAATGAAGTGGTACAAGGTGGAAAGCATAAGAACCTGAAGGTTTATTTCTAAGTAGCCGTAACAGACAGTAGTTGGAATGTTTGGGTCCTCTGTGCTAAAACGACCTTTTGCTTATTTCCCAAATCCTTGCCTCTCCTTCCTTGGAAATAGAAATGGTATTATAAGACCTTGAATACCTTTCCTTGGTGATGTTGATCCAGGTGCATCAGAACGAAGAAGGGAAATAGGGTTTTGCAGTATGACGTCACTGGACGTCCACCTTGCTCGTGCCCACCTGCAGGTGCTTGTTCAACAGTAATGAACAAATCCAGCAAATCCTGATTGAGCACCTTCTGTTTGCCAGGTGCTTATTCCCGTTAAGTGAAAAGTCTTCCCTTCTAAGCTCTGACTGAAATTCTGGCGCCTCTCTGGAGATGATTCTGATATTTCTGGCTTTCACTGATACCTGCCAAGTGCCGAACTGTGATGGTTGGGGTCACACAGTTGAGCACTCATTATATCCTGCCTTGTTGCCGTGGTTTCCTATGAATCCCTAACTAGGAAGTAAGCTGCATGGGAGCAGGGGCCAAATCTTAACACTCTTTTCCTTGCCGGGGGAGCCACCATAAATGCAGTTCACCAAATCATAGCAAATCGCAACAGAATCTGGAGAATCCTCCTGACCACAGTTCTCTGCACCTCAGGGTGGTAAAATGTGCTTTTTAACCGATGGTGTCTGTTGTGCAGCACGTGCTCCTAACTGTCTGTCATGTCTGCTGTCTGCTTCAGTTGCTTTCTGTTGGTTTCAGAATTAGAGGGTCTGATTTGGAGTTTATGTCTATTTGTTATCGATAATGTTGTGCACTGAGATTTGTTAAACTCCACAGAATTAAGTGCCTTTCTGGGTGGTCTGAATTCATCTCCAAAGGCAACTTCCACTGATGTGGTCTTTTCCCTAGCTTTCTGTTTTACTAGTTTATGGCTAATTATGAGGGTTTCCGTCAGTTCAATGTAGCCACAGATGGCACCGACACCCCAGGTGGCCCAGAAGAGGATTTGTGGGGCCGTGGCATCTGGGCTCCTTCAGAGAGACCCACAGGGAAATCACTGATGTGGTTGTGGTTGCGTGTCTCCGTCCCCCTCACACCTCTCCTCCTGGCCTCCTTGTGTCTCTTGGAGCCTCTTCCTCCGCCTCTACTGGAGCCTTAAAACTTAGGTGTTTTCTGCTGCCAGGTCACTGCCCAGTAAGGTGGGGGCCGATAAGCGCTCATGGTGGGACCCCTCCCAAGCATGTACTTGCATGAAAAATGGATCTCGGACATCTAAAAGTCCTTCACAAAGCCTGACTTGACTGGTCTTCCCCAATTCTCTCAAATTGTAACCTTTGCACAACATTTTTTAAGTCAGCAAAACGCTTTCATGCACGGTATCAGTCGAGCTCCAAAACAAGCAGGTCAGGTGGGGGAGGAGGTGGAAAGCCAAGGACAGGTGACCTGTGCAGAGTGTGGAAGAGGTGGCAGGACCAGAGCCGGGCTTTTCTCACCCCCTCTGCCTGTGCTTTGCCTTGCATCGTGATTCTTGGCCAATCCATCCTTCCTCGTCATAGCCTCTAATGGGGGTAGTGGACAGGTATTCAGTCTAAACACCTGGGACTAAAAGTAGGTCTTCCCTTCACAAGCAAGCGGACATGGTGACAGTGACAGCCAGTCCTGTATTCAGGACTTTCTAGGCTCGAGGGCTTGCACACACACATTCTGTCACTGTCTCAATCCATTTGGGCTGTGAACCCCAGAGACGAAGTGGTCATAAACAGCTCACGTCGATTTCTCACAGCTCTGGAGGCTGGCAGGTCTGAGGTCGAGGTGTTAGCAGGCTGGAGTTCTGGCGAGACCCACTGCCTGGTTCATAGATGGCCAGCTTCTCTCTGTGTCCTCACTCGGTGGAGGGGGCGGGGGAGCGCTCTGGGGTCTCTTTTCTAGGGCCACAACTCATTCATGGAGGCTCCCAGTCACCTCCCAAAGGCCCGACCTCCAAAAACCATCATACTGGGGGATAGGTTTGAACATACGAATTTGGGGGGGAGGGACAAAAACATTCAGTCTGTTGCACTCATGTAACACCCATAACAGACCCAGAGGCATGTACTTTACCCCGTTCTGCAGTGGAGTCTTGGAGCAAGGTTTCACCGTCACTAACTGGTGCCTCTTGGATTAAAAGCCATGTTTTGTCTGTTTTTGGCTCATGATTATTCAGTTTCTTCATTGGTTGTTGGGATGTTTAAACAAGATAAACAAGGGTCTACCATGGTGCCACACTACCCACGGTGAGCTCACAGTAAACACTAGATCTTTCTACCTTTTCCCTTGAGCCTAGGGACTTAGTCGTGTCCCGCCAGCCCCGCCATGTAGATATTTCCTGCAGTATAGTGCTTTACATAAGTTGGTTCTCAGTAAATGTTCATTGAGTTCATTGGAAATCAAAGCTGAGAGTGAGGAACTCAGTTTGCTTTCTAAAGCAAGTGGAGGGAATAAAGGAAGTAGTCCCACTGTAGAGGTTGCTGGTACTTGCGTTGGAGCACAGTGACACCAGAGTTAAGGTTTTGGCCCCCAGTCACTTCTTCTGGTTCTTTGCCCATCTCTGTGGCTGCCCGTTCTTACTCTCCTTTGTAGGTTTCTCTTTCTGTGTTTACCCTCTTCCTACTGTATCTGAGGGTTCTGTCTGCACTGCTAACTCACACATCCATTTCACAGGTGCAGTTACATCAACACCTACTCAGCTTGGATCCCCACACCTCGTGCATAGCATATCCTGGATTGATTTCATTATTCCCTCGTCTTGCTTAGTGCTTTACATTTTAAGCTCATTTTAATCATTTCAAGTAATGGTGGTTTTATTGTAGGATACACATGTGAGAAAACCTGTTAAGGCTGAAAAAACAAGAAAACAAAGCCAGGCCTCGAGGGAAAAGAAACCATAGTGGATGAGGAGAAGTGGGAGCCCAGAGCGGCTCTTAGAACATGAACAGCAGGACCTGGCATGCTTTCTGTCTGCTTGCCATTGCTAACCCCACGCACCTGCCCTCTGCACTCCGCCCTCCTTTGCAGCTGTGTGGCTGGTCCACCCTACGGGGTGCGTGTCATCATCATTTTTTTTTTAACCTCATAACCTCTGTTAACTTTCCTCTTCCTCATCTTGCCCACAGTGTCTTCTGCATGACCCCCTGGCTTGCCTTGACCCCTCAAAACCTAACTCCAGCTCATGGGGTCTCTTGTGCATTTTGCCAGCTTTGGCTCCCACTGAATGCTACCCCTGAATCCCACCGAATCGTTCTCTCAGTATTTTTGCAGTTCCGACTTGCGAGAATCCGGCTGCCAGGCACATCTTTTCCTGACAGGCCACCTTCCCAGTTGTTGACCAGCATATGGATTGCCTGTCGTTGGATCAGGTCCAGTCCAGTCGGCTGTGGCCAAGGGTGGGACCCCCGGGCTGCCTTTCCTCAAACGTGTTTCCACAACCCAAATGTTCTATGCTAAGTGAAAAAGTCAGTTGTAAAGGATTTCATATTGTGTGATTTCATGCACGTGAAATGTTCAGAAATAGCAAATCTATAGAAACAGGAGATGAGATTAGTAGCTGCCTAAGGCTGGTAGGGCATGGAATTAGAGGATGGCAGCTAAGGGGCGTGGTGTTGGGGTGATGAAAATGTTCTAAAATTGATTGTGGTAATGATTGCAAAATTCCATGGATATACTTAAAGACATTGAAGTATATACTTTATTTTTAAATTATTTTTTGAATATTTATTATTTTGAGAAAGAGAGCATGAGCAGGGGAGGGGCAGAGAGAGGGAGAGAAAGAGAATCTTTCTCATCAGGCCAAGCACAGAGCCTGTTGTGGGGCTCGATCTCATGACCCTGGCATCATGACCTGAGCTGAAACCTAAGAGTCGGACCCTCAACCACCTGAGCCACCCAGGCGTCCCTGAAGTGTACACTTTAAATGGATGAATTGTATGGTAACCAAATTATATCAGAATAAAACTACTTTAAAATAAGAGTGTTTGGTAGGGCAGTTTTCCATAAAAAGGGGCAAAGACTAGGCAGATACCATATCCTCTTTAATTGTTTATCTTAATAAATGCCTCCACTTTTACCCTCTTTGCCAAATCCAAACTCTGACGTTTATCCTGATATCCTCACCTCTTTCAGTTTAATGGTTACCTACTTCCTTGGTGCCAGCAGTGATGAGTGCAGTAGTTGGGCCTCTGTCTGGGCCAGGTGCCCATCTTCTGTGCTCCAATGACATGTCATGCATGAGCATCTCATTTATTATTCCGTATTATAATTGGGGCCTTGCTAGCAAGTCTCTGAGGGCCTTTCATTCCTAGCATCCTCCCTGATGCTCTAGGTACCTACATAGTTTTCTTACATGGATGGGATGGGTGGATGGGAGGGGATGAGGGGATGAATGAAAGAGGAAGACAATTGTCTATACCCACGATTACTGCCTGCTTTTAAATATCTTACCAATTCCCAGGGTGCCTGGGTGGCTCAACTGGTTAAGAGTCCAACTCTTGATTGTGGCTCAGGTCATGCATGATCTCACGGTTTGTGAGTTCGAGCCCTGCATTAGGCTCTGCTCTGACAGCACAGAGCCTGCTTGGGATTCTCTCTCTCCCTCTCCCTTTGCCCCTTTCTGTGTGCATGCATCCTCTCTCTCTCAAAAATAAATAAACTTTAATATATAAAAAAAAGAAATCTTACCAATTCCCTAAAATAGGTGTGCCAGTGGGAGAATGAATGAAAAATGAGGAGATGGGTACAGCTCCACCATTGTGATCCTCTGAAGAATCCAGGACACAAATGATGTTAATGTGGTTTAGCCTGTTCCTGTTGGAACAGTTATCTGGGCGACTGGCAAATGTCCAAAGCCTCCGTTTCCACTCACTGTGATTTGAGTTGAGTTTCCGATATGTCCTGTGGTGTGATATACTCCTTGGGGTCAAGGCAGACTCCGTGCTGACAACACAGTATAGACCCATGTTTCCAGTCATTTTTGTGCCAAGCCCGATGGCCGAAGGATCTGGAGCATGGTGGAAAGGCAGCAGGGTGGGAGAAGGAGAGTGGGGAGAGGAATGGACTTCCCAGAGAGCAGCGATTGATTTGAAATACGAAACATCTTATTGATAAAAGCAAAGCCTAGACGGAAGGAAGCAGTTTGATATAGCACACTATCTGAAAAAAAAATCATGTGCATCTGTTTAGCACAATATACAACATAATGACAGCAATCTTCCCTGTTTGTATCTATTCATCTGATTATACAGAGTAACAATTCTTTTAGTTACACATTTATTTACCCAGGGATTTTTTTAATGGATAATAAGTTAGTAAATCAGATAGCATGTGTTCTGGATAATACTTTAGTAAACTGTCTACCACACAAGACAGTTGCAATTCACATTTTATATAACATCCAGTGTTGCGTTAATATGCGTTGCACAATGGGAAGCTATGAGCAGCTCTTCTAGAAGGACAAAGCAGATTTTAATGATTATTTAATACTGTTTGATCTAGACACATATTATGTTGAAAAGCTACAGATTTCAGCCCTGCAATGCACCGCAGATGTGACAAGAAATGTGGACGTATTTGAAGTAGATACAATGCAGTGGCCATGGCTGTTGGTACTAAAGTTTCCGGTCTCTGACTCAACGAATACATTATGAGCTTTTCTTACTGGTGAGAATCCAAACTTGAACCCCAAAATGCATTTCTTGCTTCATGTCAAAATAATGAATACTAAGAAAGAGAGGATGGGGTTTAACTTGGGTCATTGAAGAATGATAATAAAAATATAAATAATTCTCTTTTTCTGAAGTGAACACAGAAGTCAACAAAATTCCTGGTCCTTTCCAGAATATTGAGTGGGGCAGGAAGTCTTAACTGTTTAAGACTTGAATTGGAGGTGGGAAAAGGGCACTGCTGGGAAAAAGTCTCCCCACCTCTCCCGCACGCACCGCACATTAGGGTCAGGCTGTCAGGAAAACACAGCTGCTGTCCTCGCAAGGTCCATGGGTAGGGACAACCTCCGATGTATCCAACAATATCTACTTCCTCTGTGCCTTGTCACAAAGCTCATGGCGCTTCTCAAGGTCATTAAGATGAGCTCTGTTGTGGCCTTAAGGCCACCTTATCTATCTTATTTTAAAAGAAATTCCTTGGGTCAGATTTCCCTTGCAGCTCACATTTGTAGGGTATCACTGGGAAGGGTGATTCATTATTCAGCAAGTCATTGAACAGAGAGCATTTGCAGGCACTCTCTGGGCTGCTTCGAGTCATTTCCTAAAGGGAGAAGAATCTACATGTTAGATATGATTAGATACAGACAACAGCATGAGCTTTCTGTTCCTCCCATGTCGAGGCACCATGACAGTATTACTGGATATGGACTTGTTGCTCCACAGTGTGGCTTTCACACTTGGCTTGTTCTTGCACAATCCCAGCAGACAAGCTCCTTCTCCAGGGACTCCACAGCTTCGCAAAGGCAATTGCTTGGGACAGAATGAAAAGACATTGGATATTTGAGCTACTTTCTGGAAATAATTTAGCAAAATTACATTTTAGAGTATTAAAATAATTGAAGATAAGGGTGCCTGGCTGGTCAGTCGGAAGAGCATGCGACTCTTGACCTTTGGGCTGTGAGTCTGAGCCCCACATTGGGTGTAGAGATTGCTTAAATAAATAAAACTTAAAAAAAAAATCCAAGATACATAGGAAAGGAGCTTGGCATTAATAGATATCTACCGTTGACCAAGTATGTTCCACGTATTTTCTCATCTAATAGTTACGATGGCCTTTGAAGTCGGGATTATCATCTCCCTTTTCCAGACAATGAAACAAGATTCCAATTCGCACACTTAATCAGGGGCAGTGCCAGTCTCTGAACCCAGTGCTAGCTGGCTCCAAAGCCTGCGTAGTTTCTCTGTACCAGTATGCTTCAAGCCTCGCTGCACAATACTATTCTTCGGGAGTTAAAAATACACCATTGCCCCTATTCTACACCTAGAGTTGCTCAAGAAATTGGTCTAGGCTAGGGCTAGGGCACTAGCATTTTCAAGAAACTCACCCAGTGATTCTACTAAGCAGCTAGGGTTAATAACCACTGGGTCACACCATACCGCCCACAAAATTACAATCCCACTATAAGTTACGTACATTTACCTGAACTACGTAAGGTCACAATTGACAAATACCATGCTATCTCTGTTAGGGAACAGGTAGGAAAAAGTGGATGCCGTTGAAAACAATTATCAATCTTTTCTATAAATTACTCACGCATTAGACATTCCACAGGGAGATTTTGGATTCTACTGGCCTCTTTTTTTTTTTAATTCCAATTCGGCAAGCATCTTAATGTTTTAAAGAAGTTCATTGAGCTGTGTTCTAGTAGTCGTTATATTGTACCAAACCTATTCAAGGAACTCAAGAAAGGAAATGATCAAATGAAACTATATCTTTGACCACAGGGTAAAAAATTGGGTTAAAGTTTAAAATGTAGACATTTCCAGTCATTAATTTCTTTTTTTTTAAATATTTATTTTATTTTTGAGAGAGATTGAGACAAAGCATGAGCAGTGGGAGGGGCAGAGAGAGAGGGAGACACAGAATCTGAAACAGACTCCAGACTCTGAGCTGTCAGCACAGAGCCTGACGTGGAACTTGAACTCATGAACCATGAGATCATGACCTGAGTCAAAGTTGGTTGTTTAACTGACTGAGCCATCCAGGCACCCCCGTTCATTTCTTTAATTCATTTTCATAATCTCAAAACTCTTGCCTGATTGGCTCTTTCTCATCATTGTTGTTGTCGTTGTTAGTAGGCTACATGTCCAGAATGGGGCTTGAACTCAAGACCCTGCGATTCAGAGTTGCATGCTCTACCAACTAAGCCAGCCCTGGAGCTTTCTTTTAATAACTAGAATCTAGCTATTCACCTGGAAAGTTCTTCTGATGATGCAAGAGTCCGTTCTGTGGATGAAAAGTAGTAAACACTCAACAGTATTAAACATGGGCTTATATTTGAAGCAGAAGTAACCTCTTCATGGAATTTTTGTGGTTTTTTGGTGCCATGAGTACTTTCTTTTAACATATTAATACCATTGCTTTCCCCAAGGCTATGGAGGCTCTTTTTAAGGCACAAAAATCCTCTAAAACCCCCCATCTAAGAGTTAAATGATGTAAGCATTGGTTGTGGTTAGAAATATTAGTGCTTATTGGAGGAAATGCTCCAAAATGTTAGCAGTGGCCATCCTTGTTGATTAGAGGTATCTGCAAAAAATGTCCAAACTAAACCAAACACATTTTTTAGATTTTTAGAACTGTTTGTATCTGTGGTCCTATTTATCATTTTCTTGGAAGACAGTGGCTCTGGATCATTTTCAAGACTCTTTTTCTTCCTTCTCTTTCTTTCTTTCTTCCTTCCTTTTTCTTTCTTTCTTTCTTTCTTTCTTTCTTTCTTTCTTTCTTTCTTCCTTCCTTCCTTCCTTCCTTCCTTCCTTCCTTCCTTCCTTCCTTCCTTTCCTTCCTTCCTTCTTTCCTTCTTTCTTTTCTTTCATTTTTCTTTTTAAAATTGCATCTTAGTTCAACGACTTGCTCTAATAAAAGCTTTTTATTTTAAACATATGGGAGTAGAGATTAAAAGCATTGGCATTTTTTGCTGAAAAATCTTCTAAAATGAACAAATATGCTTCCAAAGCTTTCTCAGACTTGAATTTCTTTGAACTACTCTGTTTCAATATATATATGCATATATATGTAGATCTATATTGTATATATATATTTTTTTACGTGATTCTGATTCCAGATTTCATTGAAGAAATGAAAGCCAAAGAATTACATATGGTTTAACAAGGCAGAAGTTAAGTGAAAATAAGGAGGCTTAATTCTCACAAAAAGCTTTTAACATCACACAGTATCGGGATTAAGAAAACAGACGCTGCTGCCACAGAATGCCTCTAGTTGATCCTGGTCACATGACCTCAGTAAACCTCCTTACCTCATCTGCCTCAATTTCTTCATCTGCAAGATGGGACCAATATTTGGTAACTTCCCTGTAGGGTTCCTGTGAGGATTAAGTAAGTTAATATACGAAAAGTGCTTGGAACACGACCTAACACATGATAAGTGCTCAATATGTGATAGATATTATTGTTACCGTTATTTTAGACAGAATAGATACCTTGATCGATGGCAAAGGTAGCAAAATTGTGCAAAGTCTAATGTGGATAGCCTATGTTTTGAAAAGGATGTTCACCCTTAACTGAGTGTTCCTAAGCAAGGAGGGGGCTCACAGGAGACAGGCAGTAGGGAGTGGAGAGAGCTGACAGTTTCTTCTCCTTGCTTCAGAGTCATGGAAAAACTTCATTTGTTTTGCTTTTTGTCTCTGGATGCTTCCCTGGGAACTTCAGTAGATACTGGAGACAAGTTCAGAGTTTTGTCTGGATGGCCAGCAGTTTACATCCCTGGCCAGGACCATAAGCTACGATTTTAGCAAGAAACCATACTCTGAGCCTGGACTTGGACAACACCAAGATCTTTACTCGGGGTACAGAAGGATTGCCACACGTCTTCTCCCTTTCCTCCCTCACCTTCTCCTTCCTCCCCATTTTCTTTCCTTCTCTTTTCTTTCTTTCTCATTCTCTCTGTCTCTCTCTCTCTTTAAGCATTTCAGTTGTTTTTAGTTAAAGAAAAATAGCCTTTTCCAATGGTGACAAATTGAACCGAAGGTCAGAAGGAAGCAGGGTGTGGGCCGCTTAGAGCTCTTGCTCCAAAATCTGGAGGTGAGGAAAGAAGGCCCTCCCCAAAACTGAGGCTGATTGGCCAGCAGAGGGATGACTTTGATGAGTTTGGTCGTTGGATTGGTCAAAGTAGGCTCTAAAGGTGATTTCCACCTGTGAGTTGGTTGATATGATTAATATTATAATTCTTGGGGGCTATTAAATTAAGGAATAATGCAGGAAGCCAAGAGAGGGGATTCAGTTTGATTCTGAATCACAATCAGGAAATTGTCTTCATCTGGTGTAACCATAATTTCATTTTTCTTGGAGGAAATTCAAAAGAAGTTGAGGTCATTCTGGAGGTCAATTTCGTGTAAGATGCTCTGGGCATTTAGATGAGGTTGTGCGTGAGGTTGGCATGCTGTGTGGTGGTGGGATTGTCCATGGTGCTCTTGATGGGAAGGCCCTTCTGTCCTCACCACCATGATTTTTGTACTCCTTTCTGTCTCTGAAGTGGCTTCAGTGTCTCCTCTACCTCTGCCATCTCCCACTGATCGGGTAGCTCTGTGACACTGGCACTCAGCCCCTCATTCTCTTTCTTTTAAAAAAATATCAATTCTAAAAATAAATCCCTTTATGTCCCTGTTTGATTAATAAAAAGCATAGAATAAAAATGGAATCAGTTAACTAAAAAGTTAATTCTGTTGCTAATGTAGCAAACAGCACACACTGCTATGTTGGTGTTCTGTGGTATGTGTACTAGTATTGTGGGGCCTCCCTGGGAAATGAACCCCCAAACATGCACAGAGAGTTCTTCCCCCTTTTCCTCCTCCCCCTTCCCCTCCCCCTTCTCCTTCTCCTCCTCCTCCTCAGGAGCCCTCCTCCAACCCCCTGGGGGGAGGTGCTGAAGGAGAAGTTGTTAGCTCTTTTGCCTAGGACTTCTCACCTTGCTCCAGTCCGGAGGGCCCCTTAGAGCCCCTGGGCTCTGAAAGAATTTCTTCTATCTCTATCAGCTTTTACTCAACTACTGCATTAGATTACAACATTCTTTGTAGCAACATTAAATATCAGAATAAAGATGATTTTCAAAACTACCCCTCATGTCTTCTCTTATAACTTGGACCACATTTTGAGTGTGTGGAGCTAAGTACAAGGCATTCTTTCTTTGGCTGTAAGTTCAGATGTCTTGTCTTCATTACGGAAAAGTCCCACACAAGCCCCAAATTGCTCATATTTCACTTTTATGTCTTTCGATTCACTTAGTATATTATTCTTAAATCATCTATTAAAATTCTTGACTAAGTTTCCTTTAAGTTTTGCCTCTACACTTTGATATCCCCTCTGCCCTAGAGCTTATACTCATTTTTTTATTAAAGAAACACGGGAGGCCTAAATGATCTTGTTTCTGTGTATATTCCCCCCATGATAGGTTGTTCTTTCAGTGACTACCAGTCCTGGGCTCGCCACCTACCTTAGGATAGAGAGATTTAAATGGCCTTGCCCATGTTTGGTCGAGCACCAGTTAATCTGATGAGTCACAATTAAGCCATCGGACCAGGACCAAGAAAAAGGGACTAAAAATGATGGATGAAGCCATCTTTTATTAGAATATAGGTTTTTGGGGGTCTGAATGGATCTCAGAAATAAATGAGGTGTGTCTAGACATTTTCTAGATGAAGAAACCAAAGACCTAGGAGGTTACTTTTCCTGGTCAAGTGCCACACAAATAGTGGTGAAGTTAGAACTGAAATGTAAGTGGGGCACCTGACTCAGTCGGTTTAGAGTCCAACTCTTGATCTCAGCTCAGGTCATGATCTCACGGTTCGTTGGTTTGAGCCCCACGTTGGGCTCTGTGCTGACAGGCCAGAGCCTGCTTGAGATTTCTCTCTCCACCCTCTCTCTCTGTCCCTCCCTTGCTCTCTCTCTCTCTCTCTCAAAATAAATAAATAAACTTTAAAAAAAAAAAAAAAGAACTAGAGTCTAAGCTTCTGGAGATCTCCTAACATAGCACTTTCATTCATTCATGTATTCATTATCTTTTTTCCTTCCTTCCTTCAGTATTTATTCATGACTACTATGTGCATGTTTTCATAATAAACAGGGGACCAATAGTGATTTATTTTTGGAATTAAAAACATGGACAAACATGACCTGACAAGTAGGAGAGTTCTAAATGGACACACAGAAATAAGAACAACTCTGGAAAATCTGATTAAGGTGGTCACTGTCATTATTGTGTAACACTTCGTTGTAACACACACCACACCACCTTTGCCATAATACCATAGAATCTTGATCCAAAGCAAGGCAAAAGAACCAATGGACGATAAGAAAGTACATATACACTTTCAAACCCATGAGATGGAGCTGCCTTAGATGTAATTCAGCAGATAATTAGTACACTGACATTTTGGTAAAATTTCCAGGCATTTCCATAAACCCTTTTTGTATTCTTTTTCCCTCCAGCTCAGCAAGGAGGTCACATTTTTCTGGGCCTCAGACAAAAAATAGCCTCCAAATGATATTTAAGAACAACCCCCTAGCATGACAACGGAGGCTCAACCCATCTCAGGGAAAAAGGAAGGTCACCATATGCCCCGTGCTCTTTGTGCACGGCCTCGCTGCCATTTTACAGCTGCCTTCGCCTTTTCATTTCACTTTGGGAGACAAGGGCTCAACTAAAATGCACAAAGGGGATTTAGGATTAAGCATCATCTTCTGTCTCTCTAACCTGTAACCTCTTTCATCCTAACAAAGGTGGGAGGAGCTGAAGAGAGAGCTGGGGCTAGCAGGAGGAGGGCCAGGAGGAAACCAGCAGACAATGGGGGGGGGGGTGGTGCAGGGGAGAGAGCCATCTTTTCTAAACTTGCTGTCCCTCTCACCCTCATTTTTTCTTCATCATGCAGAAGCACCATCTGTTCACAGACTCGATGCGTCTGCATTTGTTTTCCCCGGTAACAGCTTATATAGAAAGCAGATTATGAAGGGAGCAAATATGCCACGGACTGGATCAGTGACTGTACATCGTTCATGCCCCTTCAGACTTTGCAGACACACCCTGGCCCGTTCCTAGCGCCGGTGCGCTGGCCTCGACTAGCACCGCCTGACTGCGATTAGCCCCTTCATGCTAAAGCCCCTGAGGGCTTAGGCACTTGATTCATACAGTATTTTAAAGTAGGCTTAAATGATGTTTTCAAAATTTTTTCTAGCATGCCAGCCTAACAAGAGCGTAAACAGTTTGAGAACAGGGAATTTACTGTTTCTTGCCGTACACCCGTTTCTCTGGTCAATCGCAGAGTCGACTTTATAACGCGTTGACATTGGGCAAAATTTCCAGGCATTATTTTAAATACGTGGACTTATTTGATCATCCTATCAGAACTAACATGAGAATAAGTTACAGGAGAGAGGAGTGGTTATAGATATCAAAACATCACTTTTGCTACCTCAAAATAGAAAAGATATACTGTAGATTTTTAGGCGTCCCTGAAGAAATGATGCAGGTCCAGTGATCTTCACGCCAGCTCAGGGCATGTCCCCGGTAGGTGACTCTGACATGCAAAAAGGCCCACATATCATTCCATACAGCTGGTATACTCAAGACTACATCCTCAAATATCATTGGACATTTTAGTTATTTTAAAATTTTCAATTATACATAATGCATCAAATTTGTGAGCATAAAGCTTTTTTTAATTTTTAATTATTTCCTTTTTTTAAAAATTTTTTAACGTTTATTTATTTTTGGGAGACACAGAGACAGAGCATGAGCGGGGCAAGGGCAGAGAGAGAGGGAGACACAGAATTGGAAGCGGGCTCCAGGCTCTGAGCTGTCAGCACAGAGCCCGACGTGGGGCCCGAACTCACAGACAGCGAGATCATGACCTGAGCTGAAGTTGGCCACCCAGGCGCCCCTAGAATTATTTTCTTAAATTTTTCTTAAATTTCTTAAATTTAAACTTAAATTTAAATTCAAGTTAGTTAACATACAGTGTAGTACTGGCTTCAGGAATAGAATTCAGTGATTTATCACTTCCATACAATACCCAGTGCTCATCCCAACAAGTGTCTTCCTTAATGCCCATCATCCATTTAGCCCATCCCCCCACCCAACATCCCTACAGCAACCTTCAGTTTATTTTCTGTATTTAAGTGTCTCTTATGGTTTGCCTCCCTCTCTGTTTTTATCTTACTTTATTTTTCCTTCCCTTCCCTTCCTCTATGTTCATCTGTTGTTTTTTTTTAAATTTAATATTTATTTATTTTTGAGAGAGGCACAGAACATGAGCAGGGGAGGGGCAGAGAAAGACGGAGACAGAATCTGAAACAGGGTCCAGGCTCCAAGCTGTCAGCACAGAGCCTGATGTGGGGCTCGAAGTTACAAGCCATGAAATTATGACCTGAGCTGAAGTCGGACATTTAACCGACTGAGCCACCCAGGTGCCCCTCATCTGTTTTGTTTCTTAAATTCCACATAAGTGAAATCATATATTTGTTTTTCTCTGACTTATTTTGCTTAGCGCAATACACTTTATCCACGTTCTATCCATGTTATTTCATTCTTTTTGACCACTGAGTAATATTCCATTGTATAATGTATACCACATCTTGTTTATCCCTTCATTAGTTGATGAACACTTGGGCTCTTTACATAATTTGACTCTCGCTGATAGCACTGCTGTAAACATTGGGGTGCATGTGTCCCTTCAAATCAGCTTTTTTGTATTCTTTGGATAAATACCTAGTACTGCGATTGCTGGATCTTAGGGTAGTTGTATTTTTAATTTTTTGAGGAATCTCCATACTATTTCCCAGAGTGGCTCCACCAGTTTGCATTCCCGCCAGCCATGCAAAAGTGTTTCCCTTTCAAATAAGCGATATTTTGAATTTAATTTTCAAACTCTGCTATTGAAGAAAAGTTTAGTGTTTTGAGTAGGGATATGAAAGTCAGGGCCACTAATACATCATCGCACTTATATACTTTCACCCAAACTTTACTGAATAGCTTCAGGATATCACTTAACTAAAGTTTTCAGCTGTCAAAATTTAATGTTTATCTCCCTAAAATACCTTAAGATCTAGGCATATAAATTGCTATTAAAATTATTCCTTGTTTTTCTTAGAAATTCAGTGAACATTTGGGAGTGCCTGGGTGGATCAGTCAGTTGAGCATCCGGCTCTTGATTTTAACTCGGGTCATGATCTCACTGTTCGTGAGTTTGAGCCCTACATCGGGCTCTGAACTGACAGCATGGAGTCTCCTTGGGATTCTCTCTCTCCTTCTGCCTCTGCTGCTCCCTCACTCGTGCTCTCTCTCTCAAAATAAATAAACTTAAAACAATTACGAAAAATAAAAAAGAAATTCAGTGGACATTTAAACACTCTGCTAGAGAATATGAGTAGATTGGATACTTACTGAAAACTTAAATGTACTATTCTGGAATTATAATACATTCTGTACACACCATAAATTGACTAGACATCAAATTATAGAAGTGCAATAAAGAATTGCCAAATTTTAAACTCTAAATGTCATAGATTAATAATTTTATCCTGATTTTTTTAAAGAGCTAAATTTAACTGTGTTATAATTTTTGATCCTATTTCATATTTCCTTAGAGATTTTTACTGGTGTTTTAAAATTTTAAATTAGATTAGTGGAGCAGAAAAATCTCAGGATGTCCATTTTAAGATGAAATTGCCATGTGGATTTCAAGAGTTATTTTAAGTTGAACTACTTGTGGTACTCGAACTTTTTATTCGATTAATACGTCTAATTGCCTTGTTAATAATGTGCATTTCTTGGTTAATAATTTCTCTTTTATTACACTCGAACATAGACATTCTTTTGTTTGAATGGAGCTTTTATTTTTCACTCAAAATTATCTGCATATAAAATATGTGCACAGGACAACTTTAGTGACGTATCACAGTGGCCAGGCTTAACCACAAATAACACACTGCTCTGTCACCGGGTCTCATCCCTACGCATCCTGCTGGCACAAGTCCACGCTCTGACAATCTACTGATAAGCATAAAAACCCTGTAACTTCTCACAGAATGACCTTGGCCATTCCAATGTAAAGCTTATCATAATTAATGTAATAGCTCCCAATTATCAGACAGAAGATAGTCCCTCGGCAAGATTGTGAATTTTCATTAAATCTTGTATTTTCCCCAACTTGACTTTTCTTGGATCTGCTCTAATTTCTTTTGAGTTCCGAGTTAGTGTGCATGACCAAGATAGGGTTGTGTAGAGCTAGGTGCGTTGCGGGATGAGGGGAAAGACCTGTCACATTGTCCCTATTGAGCAAGGAAGTAGAGACATTTTTCAACCATTCCTGCCAAGGGGTTCCAGTGCTTAAACATGGGAGGGGAGGGGCACCTGCGTGGTTCAGTCAGTCAAGCATCTGACTTTGGTTCAGGGCATGATCTCACAGTTTGTGGGTTCGAGCCCTGCATCAGGCTCTGTGCTGACAACTCAGAGCCTAAATAAAGCCTGCTTCAGATTCTGTGTCTCCCTCTCTCTCTCTCTGCCCCTCCCCCGCTCATATGTGTGCTCGCTCTCTCTTTCTCTCTCTCTCTCTCTATCTCAAATAAACCTTGAAAAGAATAAACTAAACACAGGAGTGGATCAGATGTTTCCCTTTAAAGTATTTTGTCTGTATCAGCTCAGAGTGTAAATAGAGAGATAGAGTCACACCCAGAGTGTTATGTGAGCCCAGAATCACCTCTTGGGGTCTCTCACAAAGCTACAGATTTCTTTTACTTCTCCAGAAGTTTGGAAAAACAGAACCCATTGTTCACTGCATGCGTCCCAGCCTGGAGAGCATTGCAGGTGGGAGTATGAATCCCTGCTGCTCATCTCCACAAACAAAGCATCTGCTCTTTCTCTTTGGGTGGCGCCTCACAGAAGGTACACCAAGCCCCAGTCTCTCTGACAAGCATTCCCCTTGGCCCACTTGAATTTGAGTGCGTGTAATGTCCCTTGGATGTTTTCTTTCTTTTTTTTTTTTTTTCCATTTATAATAGTTTATTTTCAAATTGGTTTACATAAAACACCCAGTGTTCATCCCAACATGTGCCCTTTTGGATGTTTTCTTCTCTGTCACTCACTCATCTTTCAAGGCCTAACCTCAAAACATTCCCTTACCACCCTCGCTTCCTACTCTGCATTATAGCTAATTTGCTCCAGGCGAATGGTAGGTAGATTGACTCTATGGTGCTCACACAGATTCCCTTGCAAGGACCTAGAATGTGCTTTTTGCGACTCCCCACCAGTCTTTCCCAGGGAATTGCCCTGGGCCGGGGTTATGCCCCCAGCCTGAAGCTGCCTGCATGCCGAGACTGGCCAAAGAGAGGAGGAGGGAAATAGGCTCACCAGCCTTGGCCACCTGCCACCACATCACAGTTCAGTCCTTCCCCCTGCCAGTCCCTCTCCTCTCACTCCCTCACGGGTGGCTGCTTCTGAGAACTCTCTCCCCAAAATCTCTTGCATGCAAATCTCAGAGTCGTAAGGTGTGTTTCCAGGGAATCTGACCTGGGACAGGGCATAATTTAGGTGCTGCCATATGCTGTTTGTAACAAGATCATTTTTATTGATTGCACATACCATTTTTATTCTTTAACTTATTTTGTTATTATATGTTTTTAAGATTAAAAAAAATTTTTAAGTGCAATCTCTACCCTCCATGTGGCACTTGGACTCCGGAGATCCTGAGATCAAGGCTCACATGCTTTGCTGACCAAGCCAGCCAGGACCTTCCTGAATATGCCATTTTTAGGTGATGCTAGGTCTCGACAGGGACCAATAAATAGTTTTGAACCAATAGGGAAATAAGGCAGACAAGTTAGGCAAGTATGGGATCAAAACATCACCTTCGTTACCGAGAAAGCTGATTCCAGGAATAGGACCCGTTTATGTAGAAATTAGATGGAAACACTGTGTTTCCAGCCACAGCAGTGCTGGGCCACAGCTGGCCCCACAGAACGCATGCAGGTGGGCACAGAGGAGAAGGCATGCTTCTTGCAGGTAGGCCTCTCCCGAGGATGACTGAGGCTTTGCCCTTTGTCTCAGAGGCATCCACGAGGACATCACTTCACCCCCCACCTTTGGGGAGGGAGGAATTGAGAGGTGAGCCCAGGATTGTTCTGCTAGGTAGCTTCCTACCCATGGAAGGTGAGGGATGGGGAAACAATTCTCACCTCCATATGTGGCAATCTCCCTTTTGAATTCTTGGGAATTGAATCCTTTAACAGATAATTTTCAAATATCATCAGTACCTACCCTGTGACAGGCACTGTTTTTGGGGGAACTCCGATGTGAACAACAGGAAAATCTCTGTCCTCGTGCAGGTTACAGTCTAGTCGGGGACGCAGAGAATAAACAAGGGAAATAAGGAAAATATATAGCGGGTAGGGTGGTTAGGCGTGAGCAAGAGAAACCATGAAGTGGGGAAGGGCGAAGGAGGGATTGTGAGGGATGGTGCTTTCATGTGGAGAAAGCCTCCCTCTGCTTGAGTACAAGGGGACCAGGGAGTTAATATCTGCCAGTGGAACTGTGCTGCCCCTTCCAGTTCCCGTCCCCTCTGACACCCCCTCTCTCACAGCCCCAGCCTTCACCTCTAGCCCTGCAAGATTCTTAGTGCTCTGTGAGCATGAGCACGTCCTGCAGCCTTGCAGCCTTCTAGCCCTTCCTCTTCAGGGGCAGCTGCAGTCAGTGGCCTTGACGGTGGCCTTGACTGTGGCCTTGAAGATATGAGCATTCTAGGTGTTTACCCTTGGCAGAAACTTAGCATTCCTTCTCTGTCTGCTGGCTCGCTCTTTGCCAGACCCCAGTGCTGGTCTAGCTGGCTGTGACTTGACCAGCCCTGAAGGGACTTGTGTCACCTAAATCCAGTTAGAAGTCAGCTCATGCAGCTACATTTATAGTTTCAGCTTTACTACTGTAATATGAACCCCGGAACAAGAAATTCTTTCAGCAGTTGGAAATTAGGAATGGGTTAGGGTAGTCCTGGAGTGGTGGATATTCCTTATTTTGTGTTCCTTCTGCCTTTTGGCAATAGCCCCATTTTCTTTGGGAAGCTGTTTTCTCTACCCTACATGAATCAAATGGGGGAATTCATACCTTTACATGATCCCACTTGCCCGTATATAGGGTTTAGTCAAAAGGTAGGCCCCTGGCCAATCAGGGATAATCATAGAGGTCACTGCCCTGGCCACTGTTGACACGTCCCCAGTGGGTGACTCAAGAAACCCATCAAACTCTCCTAGGGTTTCAATAACTAAATCTTAGTGGTAGAGAACTTTTTTCTCTTGAGGAAAAGCTGGGAGATATAAGTCCATAGCTGTGGTAGCCATGCCGCTGTTCTGTGAAGACAACTGGACCGTAGTAGGAGAGAAAGAAGCCAGTCTTCAGACAGAGGAAGAGATGAGCGTATGACTAGCCTGAGTCCCTGGCTCCAGGCATCTCCAGCCACACTCCCATTTTCTCCTTAGCTGGGTAAGGTTGGGTCTCAGTCACTTGGAATCAAGGAAGTCATGACTACCATACTTGGAAGAACCCAAAGAGCTCAGGCTAGCTTCCCTACGTCTCCAGCCTACCCTTCTTTGGAGGATTACTTCTTCCATGAAGCTTTCTCTGACTGTCCCAAGAAGAATCGACTCTTCCTCCCTCCTTTGTGCCCACACAGCTCTCTGTTTCTTCATTCTCTTCTCTTCTTGTCTTTGTGGGGCTTGTAATCCTTAGTGTACTTATTGGTTTACCTGTCTGTTCCCACTTAGAGGACAGAGATTGGTCTTCCTCTTGTTTGTATTCCCAGAGTTGGCACATAGGTGCTTAGTGTATGTTTGCTTGTTTGTTGATTGAAATGAATACATGGATGGACAGATAGATAAGTACCACTCCATTCAGCAGGTCCTTTAATGAAGATCAAAATCCAGAGATTCTCTGGGCATTGAATTAATTCTGAGATTTTGAGAGCTCCTTCCCTCCCTCTCCCCCTCCCTCTCACTCTCTCCCTTGCTCCCTTTCTCTCTCTCCCTCTCTCCATCTCTCATTCCCTCTCTCCCTCGCTCCCTCTCTTTTTCCCTCCCTCCTTTCTTCCCTCCTCACTCTCCTTCTCCTTCTGCCTCTCCCTCTCTCTCTCTCTTTCTCTCTCTCTCTCTCTCTCTCTCTCTCACACACACACACACACACACACACACACACACCTCATTTATGGCATTCACTTCTTTCTACCTGATTTTTTATTTTTGTCTTTTACATAGAGATCATGTACTTTTTAAGAGCAAGGGTCATATTTTATTCATCTTTGCACCCTCTAGGGCACCCAGCACAGTGTCTAGAGGAAACGGAGTTAAATGTTTTTTGAATAAACTGTGTTTCCAGTTTGGGTTTATCTAGTTCAGTTCAGATCATTAACACAGATTTCTCCAAAGAGACTTGTATGGCACGTCATTGGCTTCTTCATTTCCAGATAAATTTTATATGTAATAGCATTAATGAATATTGTGAAAAGACAAAGAGGTCTCTGCACAGTCCCACAGTATTATGTCCAAAGTATGTGTAGCTACTCCATGTGGCCAGATACTCCTCCAGAAACATGTGGACAGTTTCTCCTTGTGTGGACTGTCCAGCACATTGACCCATCCTTCCAAATGCCAGCAGGTCCCTCCATCATTGTGGGAAATAAAAAATACCAAGATAGTTAATTCTGTTTAAACTTAGCCACTTTACACCTTGATGCATCAATACACATACGTATAAATAAAAATAGCATTGTGCTATATGTTCTGTTGTGTAACCTACATTGTCTCTTAACAATATGTTATAAACACCTCTTTGTTGGTGATAAAGACATTTGTCTAACATTGGCTTTATTGACTGGCAGATTATTTTATTCTCTGAATGTGCTCTAATTTATTTTCTCAATCCCCCATTGCTGGAACTTTTGGTTGCTTCCAATATTCATGATTATCAACAGAGCTGCAGGGAACCTCCTTATTATAGCTTCTCATAATCTATCATTGTTTTAGTTTGATGATAAGCTCCTAGAGTGGAATGTACATTTTAAAATCTTTTAAGACATACTTACAAATGCCCTTTCCCATAGTCTTTAGTTTGGGTTGCTTTTATAGCCTTCCTTGTAGCCGTTTGAACCAACTCCTTGTCACCCTGTGGTGACTCCAGCAAAGTGCCAAGGGAACCCTATTTTCCCCAGACCTTCTCAAAGTCTCTCCCAAATCCCAAAATTAATTCTAGGTTTTTTACTACAATTTTTCCTCAGAGTGACCTGTTTTGTTATTTAAGGACCACCCTGAAATTATTGCGGTACAAAGTAACAAGAACTGTTTTAGAAGTCAGGAAAAGTAGAAAATCCTGTAGAAAGTCTCATAGACATGCCAGAATTGTCTTTACAGAGATAAATATAGGTTGATCATTATATCTCTTAAATATATCTTGAATAATCTCATTATGTGTCTTTAAAATGCTATTTTGAAATGCTGTTTATTACTACTTAAGATGTAAACAACTCATTCTAGGTTAAAAACTGTATGGTTAGAAGGCTTCAAAAATAGTAACTGTGTGGTTAGAAAGCTTCAAAAGTAATTCCCTATGTATAGTTTTGAAATATGGAACTCCATTGCTATTCCCCTAGATCCCTTGCCAGAAAACCTGAGGGAGCCATTACAGTCTGAAGATGACACGCACATGCCTCTCATGGAAGCTTCTAGAGCACAACCAGGTAAGGCAAGACTTGGACCCAAAGTCCTATGCTCGGTTGACTCACAGTCCCTACCTAATCTCTACATGAGGTCAAAATAGAAATGGCCAAAATTTCACTTTTCCCAATTTTCTATTTTTGCTAATTGCATTTACCTTGCTCTTTTCCTTTATATCCTACACGTTTGACATTTTAAAAAGGTGTTTTAGCCTCTGAATTTAAGCAAATTGGTCCACAGAACTCCCCAGTGAGTAGTGAACTCAGAGTTAATATTCATGGTGTCCTAAATGTTAACATTGCCATCAAAGCAGCTTGGTTTGCCTTGGCTCCAGCTAAGTTTAAAATGTCTTTACAGAGTTACTTGCCTTTTTGTGTGTGTGAGTCAGAATATCCAGCTAAACTTGGTCAGCTCTCTCAGTGTTACGCTTTACACAGGACAGTTAATTTATAACATTACTAGTAAAAGCAGAGGATCCATAGTAGGCTTGTGTTTGGACAAGAGAATGCTTTTCTGCCAGAGGTGAGGGTCTTCTGGGCCTTACGTTCTAGAATGTCTTCTTTAGTAAAGAAGAGCAAACAAATCTCTGGAATTATTGGAGAATGTTCTTTCATTTTAGTTTTTAAAAAATGCTTGTTTATTTAATACTCTGTTAATGAGACGGCATAGAGGACAACCAGAGTTGAGAGGATTGATCACAAAGTGTGTAGCATACTATTGACTGAAAAGTGACTCCGAGGGCGCCTGGGTGGCTCAGTCAGTTAAGCATCTGACTCTTGATTTCGGCTCAGGTCACCATCTCACAGTTTGTGAGTTCCAGCCCTGTTTCAGTCCTGACGCTGACAGGCTAACAGCACAGGGCCTGCTTGGGCTTCTCTCTCTCTCTCTCTCTGCCCCTCACCTGCTTGTGCCTGCGCATATTCTCTCTCTCTGTCTCTCAAAATAAATAAACATTAAAAAGAAAAGTGACTCTGAAAAATAAGGTCCTGATACTTTATCAACACCAAATAACAAAGCCGGTTATCTGTAGATGTATGTGGGGTTAAAATGCTGTCAGATTACACATTCATATTTTTTCGTACTGTTAATCCCTTCTTTGGAATTCCCACAGCGCACTCAGAAATACCTACTACCATTCATATTGTAATCCTTGGCTATGAGGAATAATACTAGACATTTCTATCAAGATGATATTTTCTTTAGAACTATCGCTCTTCCCTTATTTGTCAGAGAAATATATGAGCAATGTCTTGTATTGAATGCGTATCCCAAATGTTCCCGATTCATCACTCTGGGATTTCTGTCATAATCGTCTGAGCCCCATTCTGTTTAACAGTCTTGTAATTTCCACGTATCTCTTCTGGCTGTGTCTTGTCTAATCCGGTTGTCTGCCTCCCCACCATTGCTCTGCTCTCTCCCCTGTTTTGTGACCAGTTTTCTGCTCTGTTGTTTTCTCTGTCCTACTTTATCCTGACGGCGAACACAGACCCTTCCTGCAATCCCCCAGTGGAAGTTGAGACCAGGCTACAACTTTTGAGGGTTTGGAGTGTGGGAAATGAATTAAATCCCAAAGGCTGCAGGTAGGATTGCTTACAACATCAGTCACCCCTTCCATGACAGGGATGGCCCCCTGGACACCTTTCTTCCTAGACCCTGTCAACAACCACTTTGCAGGACCTACTTATCTTCTTTAAGTGGGAGACAATCGCCCCTTACCCCAGGTAGCATGTTAATGTTTCCCTCACTGAGTCCAGACCCAACATCTTACAGATCGAGAAAAAGGAAAAGATTCTTCTTTAACTTTCTTTGTGTAGGAATTTGTGTAAGAATTGTTCTTTCCCAAGATTCTGGATATTTGAATATGCTTACTTCTTTTAGGGGCAACTCCATCCCCATGACCTTGCCATTCGATTTATAAAATCAAATTAAAAAAAAATGCACTGGTTTGATGTCGTAAATGTCCAAGAATTTGGTGACGTAGGTTTGGGGCTTTTGCAGAGGGGTCAGTGTTGGACTTTGGTAATTCCAGTCTTCCAACATGAGGGCACTTCCCATGGCCTGTTGGAGTCTATGTTGCCTAAATCTACATTTACTAAGGCAACATTTTTCCTGAAGGAAACCTGATTTGCAGAAGCATAGGTCCCATCAAACACCACACCTAACCGACGTTATTGAAAAAGGTGCCGAACTTCCCAGTCAGGATATGTGTATTCTGGTCTTTCCCAAGAACAACAAGAGTATTTGTTTTACATTTGCACATATCTGAGTGATGGGTCTGGAAGCGTGTCCAGGCAGTACTAGAAAAGAGGTTTTATTGTCCATCATTCTATAGCAATTTTTCTCCAAATGCGAACCAAAAAAGGTTCTGTAAATCAAATAAGTATGAGAAATACAAGATTTTTTCCAAATCAAATATGTCTCAAGACTTAATTTGCTCTGTGCCTTATGCCTCCTCCAGGGATGGTGTAACATGTTTCTTAAACTTTTGACCCTTAAATCTCCCTCCCGCCCCCCACTCACAAAGAGTTACATTTCTAGAATTCTAAGAAAGATTGGATGGATAAAGATGAGACCCTCTGTCTTCCTTGGTTAAGGACACACAGTTTATATCCCATTACTAGGATATGCTTAGAATTAAATTCTAGCCTGCCCCAGGGAATAGAGAGAAATCCCAGAAATCCTATGATCTGGCAGCTTTAACATCATGAAACAATCTGTTCCACTCCAGATGGCTTGTGTCCAGGGAACCCACATGGCATGGCAGAGCCAAGCATCCAGGATCTCTGGTTTCCTACCTTTTTCTCTTGTTCTCTCCTTTCTTCTCTCATCCTGAGAAGTTTAGGCATGTACACTTTGAGAATTTTTCCCCCTCTTACTTAGCACCCCAGAACCCTTCCTGATAGGTCATTGTATTAAAAAAAATATTTTCTAGAAGGTTTTTGAGGAACAACTCTGACACTATTTCTCAGACTTGAGAAGATTTTAATCTTTTGGTGAGGCAATGATCATGTAATGTGCAGTTTCTGGTAATGGTCATGCACGGTAGTTTATCAGTAGTCAATAATTCATTCATGCAAAATATAAATGTAACATTGTGATACTATAAATGTTAATGTATAATACTTGTTTCAAGTTTTCCTTTACCATCCTGGGGCGCCTGGGTGGCTCAGTTGGTTAAGCCTCCAACTTCAGCTCAGGTCATGATCTCATGGTTCATGAGTACGAGCCCCACGGTCGAGCTCTATGCTGACAGCTCAGAGCCTGGAGCTGCTTCAAGTTCTGTGTCTCCCTCTCTCTCTGCCCCTCCCCCACTCACACCGTCTCTCTCTCTCTTTCAAAAACATTTAAAAAATTAAAAAAAAGATTTTCTCAACCATCCTTCATCTTTAGACGATGAATCTTGTGTAGTGACCATAAACACTTTCTCAGCAAAAAGTAAACATTTATCATAGAGGTCAAGTTAATTCCATGTCAAGAACGCATGTGGTACTAAAAGTGCAATTTGTAATCATAGCTGCCTTACGTTAACCTCCTGGAGACCTGTAAAATGCCCTCCCTATCCTCAAGAAAGGTGAATAAAAGTAGTGTGAGGGAACATATCTGTGCTAATAATAAACTTGGGGAGTAGCACCACAGTTACTTTAATGCATGTGGTCCCAGTATGCACAGACACCCATCACAAGTATTTTCTCTAAAGAAGCTGGAAAACAAGATACCTACTGTGTGCATGTATTTGTCCCAGTAGGCCACAATGGACAAAAATGGACGTGAAATGGATGACTCATCAATCAGGCTATTGATCTCTGTCCCGATGTTGACGAGTCCCATCTGCAATATTGTTTTGCGGTGGGATCAAGGAGGGAGAGCTGTTGTGGGGAAGAAAGAGAGAGAAAAGGTGTAAGAAAGTCAGGAAATAAATTGCCCTAAGAGGAGATGAGCTTTTCACACAGACACTTTGATCTGCTCTTGTAGAGTCAACTGGAATAAGAGCTAATATAGATCTTTTTGGTCCTAAATTTATAAAGCTCATCTACGAGGAAATAGAATAGTAAAGACTTTATTTTACTTATTTGTTATTTCCCCAGTAACATTATTTCTAAGACTTGCCAGTGACAGAGACCCAGTGAAAAGAGGAGGGTTTATTCTTCACTGCCAGAAGGAGACAGAAAGTGGGCTGGGGGTTTCTTGTTGCTGCAAATAAGAGGGTAACACATTCGAGATTGCTCGGTATTAGTAGTAATCATTTTTGTATGTGTGTGGTGCTCCCAGAACAGTTTAGCAAAACCTCCAGAGTAGCACATAACACTGCATTAAAACCTCTTATTGCAGTCCTCAGATAGATTTGTGAACAACTAGGTCATATCAAAAGGTTTAATGTAGAAATTTATAGACCTAGAAAATCTCAAGCTTTCTTTTCCACAGAGCTGTGAAGGCTCTCAATACTTTGGAGAGGCACCCACAGGAGAGGTGTGGCTGAACACAGTAGGTGGTAAGGAGGCAACAGTGAAAAGAACATGATCCCTGTAGTGGTTAGCATGTTTTTGGCTGCAAGTAACAAAACAACCTGACTAATGGTGATTTAAGTCAATAGGGGTTTGCTTTTCTCACATAGAGATGTCTGGGGATGGATGCATACTGAGTGTCAGTTCAGCAGCCCAGTATAGATCTAGGATGCTCAACCTTTCCTTCATGGTGGCAAGATGGCTCCTGCAGCACCAGCCACCACACCCACATTCAAGGTAGCGCCTGGACAAGGCACTGCACTTGTTGCTTCTAGTATCCATTCATTCATTCAACAAATATTTTACTGAGAACCTGTCATGTGCCAAACTAAAGTGGGCACTGGGAATAGAAAGATGCTGAAGACAAGGAGTAGAAAGGAGAATATTGCATGTTTTCATTGTTTCAGGAAAGCAGATGTCTCCCTAGAAGCCTTCCAGAGTCTTCTCTTATGTTTCATGGGCAAGACACAGATCCATGCCCGCTCCTAGTTCAATCACTAGTAAAGAGTAGTTGGAAGATTACAGCCTTCCACCAGTCATAATTAATCTTTTGAGGCTAGGGTAGGGACTGTTCTTCCTGAGAACATGTGACAGTTACAATTCCTGGATTTTATCTGCAGTCATTGCTGCAGATAAACAAGGAGTTCCCAATATCTTAGAAATTAAAACAGTGCAAACAGTGAATTGTAATGCAGTATGATAAGATGAATTAAGATGATGTTAGGAGTGGACAGAATCCCAGAAGAAGTTACGAATTTTCTTTTTTTTATTTTTTTTAACGTTTATTTATTTTTGAGAGACAGAGAGACAGAGCATGAGCAGGGGAAAGGCAGAGAGAGAGGCAGACACAGAATCCGAAACAGGCTCCAGGCTCTGAACCATCAGCACAGAGCCCGATGCGGGGCTCGAACTCACACACCGTAAGGTCATGACCTGAGCCGAAGTCGGCCGCTCAACCGACTGAGCCACCCAGGCACCCCAAGTTACGAATTTTCAAGCAGAGAGGAGAGGGATAGATTGAGATAAACGAAGACATCCTAGAAGAGGGGATATTACAGTAGGCCATTGGGGGATAAATGAGATTCCGTAGAGCATAGAAGGTTTGAAGACAGAAGAGAGGTGGTGAGGGAATCAGGAGTCTCTGACCTAGTTGCAGTGATCATGAGATGCTTGGAGTCTTTATTTCCCTACGGAAGTCAGCCTTTTCCCGGGTCTCTGTGTTGGCTAATTGTGCCAGTGGTTCAAGGAGTGTGAAGCAGTGAGCAGTGGATGCAAGGGAAGGCTGAATCTACATTGGTGTCTCCTTTTCGAACAAAAAAGATCTTCTATTAAAGTTGCAATCTCTTCAACCTTTCCCTTGTCCTGCCAAACTAAGAGACAGGAGAGTTAAAGTTCTCCATTTGGCACAAAAAGATCAAACCTTCAGAGAATGAGAAGGGAGGGGACAGTGTTCCCCTCATTGTTCCTGATACATTTCTAACCTGTCACCCTCACTTCAGTAACTTTATTGGCATGACAAGGCGCACAAAGAACTTTCCAGCTGCAAGCTCTACTGCTCACAAGAAAGGGGAAGGCCTGAGGTCCCCCATTATATTCACGAGGGAGCTTCAGAGTAGGAAGGGGCCCAGCGTCTGCCTTCGTATTAGGCAAGTCCAAACAGTGCCAGGCAAAGAAGACTTCCAAGTTCCCCCAAGTGCTAATCCATAAAAGACCTGGTTGGTCTTCTTTATAAACCTAATCCTTCTGTCAATAGCAGTTACGAGTCTGAGTACACACTGCTTCAGAAGCACTGGTTTGTACCAGCCCTTTTCTGAATTAGTTGCTGAGCAAGTACACAGCAAGCCCTTCAGAAACCATGGGGTTATGACATCTGACCTTAGAGAAACCAAGTGACATAATCCAACTCTACACAACTCTATTTTGGGTCTGACTAATGAAAATCCCCTACTGAGGAAGAAGGATCTGCGGTTTTAGGATATATCTGAGGGTATAGGAAGAGATTAAGTCTGATGGTTTTATTCTGACCTAAAGATATTGTAGCTTAAAAAGTATTCTTGATCCCTCAGAAAGGAAAATTAAATGTGGTTTGGGGAGGAATGTCTTGAATTGGAATGATTATTGGATGCTGTAACCTGGTAGGATGTTGCTAAAACTCAGACATGTTTTCTCTGAGCTAGAAGAAGGATGCCAAGTTTACCAGCAATGGTCCTTAGCATCAGAGGTTATAGATGCCTGGCAGCCTGGGGGAGAGGAGATTTCCATAGAGACCAGATAATACAAAGGCACCAACTTTTCCTTCCACTACGGTTTTGCAAGGCAAGGGGTCATGTTTTTCCTCAGTGCATCTAGTCACCATCTAGAGAATTCAGCTAATAAGGGAGTCAGAAAGAAGACTGAGCAAACCGAGTGTCTGAAAATAGTTCTTTCTTAAGAGAGTGAATAATATTTAAAGGTATTTTTAGTTAAAAATAGAACTACCCTATGATTCAGCAATCACATTACTAGGTATTTACCCAAAGAATACAAAAATACTAATTCAGAGGGATCCATGCACCCTCATATTTATGGCAGCATTATCTACAATAGCCAAATTATGGAAACAACTCAAGAGTCCATTGACTGATGAATGGATAGAGAAGATGTGGTATATGCACACACACACACACACACACACACACACACACACACACACACACACTGGAATATTACTCAGCCGTCAAAAAGAATGAAATCTTGCCATTTGCAATGACATGGATAGAACTAGAGAATATTATGCTAAGCAAAATAAGTTAATCATAGAAAGACAAATACCATATGATTTCACTCATATGTGGAATTTAAGAAACAAAACAAAGGGAGAAAAAGAGAGGCAAACCAAGAAAGAGTTTTAACTATAGAGAACAAATTGGTGATTACCAGAGGAGAGGTGGGTGGAGGGATGGATTAAATAGATGATGAGAATTAAAGAGTGCACTTGTGATGAGCACTGGGCGATGTGTGGAAGTGTTGGATCACTATCTTATACATCTAATACTAATATAACACTGTATGGTAACTAAGAATTCAAGTAAAAAATTTTTAAAAATGATGAACACAGCAGAAAAAATATACATAAATGGATTTTTTAAAGTCTGTTTATTTTGAGAGAGAGAACACAAGTGGGGAAGGGACAGAGAGAGGGAGGGAGAGAGAATCCCAAGCAGGCTCTGCACCACCAGTGCAGAGCCCAATGTAGGGCTTGAACTCATGAACCGCAAGATCATGACCTGAGCTGAAGTCGAATACTTAACTGACTGAGCCACTCAGGTGCCCCAACGGAATTTTGAAATGGTATAAACAGCCTAAATTTTGAATGGCATAAAACAAGAAGTTATTTTTCCCACCAGAAAGTGAGAGGTCAAAAGAAAGGTTAGCAAGAGGCAAAAGGACAAAAGTATGTACTCTCTTTGCATGATTGAGCTATGCATGAGTTACATTTGCAAATGTGATGCAAAAATCCTATAGATCTGTTTTCCAGATTTTAAACAGGAAAACTTAGGATAACAATAAATGAACATTTCTAGAAATCCATCTTTATAAATCAAACAGTGGAGAACATTGTTATAGGAGTATTATAGTATAAGTTAAGCTATTTTTTATCCTAAGTATTTCTTTCCATTTTACTGTTTAATTAGATATATTGGGCATTATATGAATAATATTTTTAAAATAAATTTTTTTTTATTTTATAGTTTTAGATTTGTAAAATAGTTGCAAACCTAGTACAGAGGTAGCCCATATAGTACCAATTTCCGCTCTTGTTAATCTGATGTTAGCTTGGTACACTTGTCACAACTAATGAATGAATGCTGATCCGTGATTATTAACCAAAGTCTATAGTCTCTTCAGATTTCCTTTTTATATAATGTCCTTCTTCTCTCCCAGGATCCCTCCCAGGACACCACATCATACCTCGTCATCACGTCCCCTTGAGTTCCTCTAGACTATGATTGTTTCGCAGACTTCTTTGTTTTTGATGGCCGTGATAGTCTTGAGAAGTACTGCTCAGGTATTTGGTAGAATGCCCCTCAACATGGGCTTCTTCGATGTCTTTCTCATGATTAAACTGGGATTATGGGGTCTTGGGGGGAAGTCACAGAGGAAAAGTTCCATTCTCATCATATATCAAGGATAGATTGTATCACCATGACATCACCTTGATCCCTGGCTGAGGATGTTTGTCGGATTTCTCCATAGAAATGGTGCTCTTGCCTCTTCTTTGCATACTGAACTCTTTGGGAAGGAGTGCTCTTTTGATAATCATTCTCCTGGGTTTTGTCTCATTCTTGTCGTTTTATATGTCCTTTTGCTTCCTCTCAGCAAGAGCCTGGAACTCCATGCACAAATAAGAGAAATCTGCCTTCTGTGTTCTTCTATGAAGAAGTTATAAAAAACAAACAAACAACTAAAGAAAAACCTTTTTTGGCACTTAGTGAAAGATAATAGAAACAATTAGTTTTTATTTAGAGAAGTATGTAAAAAACATCTCTCGGCACATGAAACAGGACACATGGAATTTACTCTAAGGCTGGAAATTGGATCACCATGAAGGTAGTTATTTTTTTCTTAAAAACAACTTTTTTGATGTTTATTTTTGAGAGAGAGAAAGAGAAATAGTGTGAGTGGGGGAGGGGAAGAGAGGGAGAGGGGAAGAGAAACAGAGGGACAGAGGATCCGAAGCGGGCTCTGTGCTGACAGCAGAGAGCCTGATGTGGGGATCAAACTCATGAACTGTGAGATTATGACCTGAGCTGAAGTTGGATGCTTAATGAACTGAGGCACCCAGGTGCCCCTTGATTTTTTTTCAATGTTTGTTTGTTTGTTTGCTTGTTTGTTTGCTTAGAGTGTGCGTGTAATCAGGGGAGAGGCAGAGAAAGAGGGAGACACAGGGGAGGGGCAGAGAGAGAGGGAGAGAAAGAGAATCCCAAGCAGGCTCCATGCTGTCAGCTCAGAGCCTGACATGGGGCTCAAACTCATGAAACCGTGAGATCATAACCTGAGCCGAAATCAAGAGTCAGATGCTTAACCGACTGAGCCACCCAGGCGCCCCCCATGAGGATAGTTATTAATGGAAGTGGCGGTGGACCCCAGGAGATGAGGTCATTACCTCTTCCTTCAAGAACGTGGACTTTGAGGACAGTGCTGGGGTGATATTTCGCTGTGCCTTCCCACCATTAGTTTCTGTAAACTAATTCTTGGTTCCCAGTTTTCCAGGAACCAGGTCTAAGATCTTGGGCCGAATCATTTCACCTTTACACCCTCAGGTCCACACTGTCCTACAGGGATGCTTACCTATTTTACCAACTTTAGTGCATATCTGACAGGTGCTTATGAAGTTTGTGGGTAATGCTGCATTGAAAAGGATAATAAAGTTGTGTCAGCCCTTCGCTACACTCTAAAATTGAAAAACTTTATCTGAAAACTGGAAGTTAATATTTTATAACTTCCTTGGCAGCAAAACATGGCATAATCTGCTATACAGTTATTGATAATTTTTCTTACTTCATTTAGTACAAACGTACATTTAGCTGTAGAAATATGAGCGTGTTTAATTGTGAAATACTGCCCACACTCTGATGCAGATATTACATAATGTATGACATATGTACTCAGTTACAGTTCTAAACTCCTAACATTTCTAAATCCTGAAACACATCCACTGCAAAGGACTTCAGGTAAGAGATTGTAAATCTCTATATCAAGGTATCATTATTATTTCCCTGTCATTAAGTGGGACTTCTCTCAACCCTTTCTAAAACCACAGCCACTACTCTTTTCCCCTTACTTGGTGGAGACTCACAGTAAGCTTCTCTATATTTTCACTTATGGTAGTCTCAAAATTCTGCAATATTAAAGCTAAGAGGCATATGGAAAATATTGTTGTTTTAGATTGTCAGATGGGTGCTTTCCCACTGTGGATGATCTAGGGCCCGAAGCAGTACACAGAAGGTCACCTAGCAGTAGAGGTATACAGGTAAGCCAGAAAGTCATGTGACCTTCACTCCCAATTCTATCTCCTAGAGAGCACAGCCTTTATTCCTAGTTGGTAATCTCTTCTCTGGATTAAATCCATTTGATAGTACATTCTATTTATTTATTAAAAACAGTTTTATGTTTATTTTTGAGAGAGAGAGTGAGTGAGTGAGTGAGTGGGGGAGGCACAGAGAGGGAGACACAGAACCTGAAGCAGGCTCCAGGCTCCGAGCTGTCAGCACAGATCCTGCTGTGGGGCTCGAACCCACGAACTGCGAGATCATAACCTGAGCCGAAGTCGGACACTTAACTGAACCACCCAGGCGCCCCTTTATTTATTTATTTTAAAGTTTATTTTGTGGGGGGGGAGCAGCAGAGAGAAAGTGGGGAGAGAGACTGCCAAGCAGGCTCCATGCCATCAGCACAGAACGTGATAAGGGGTTTGATCTCACAAACGCTGAGATCATGGCCTGAGCTGAAATCAAGAGTTGGGGGCTTAACCAGCTGAGCCACCCCGGCATCCCTGATGGTACATTTAAATCAGCTACAATTGAATACTTGCTCTGTTTTAAAAATACCACTCTTCCTTATCTATGTAATTTTTCTATCCACACTATCACTTTTTTTTAAGCAGAATTTTTCTGTGTGCGTGGATGAAAACAGTATGTAAACTCGGGGCTGGTTCATTATCATCTGGAGGCAAAAATTTTTTTTTCCACTTATTTGGTTAACTTCACCTGATGACAGCCTGGGAAGCATTATAAATATTTTTAAACCCTATATAAAGAACTGTCTTAATTAAATGCAGTGCATCCCTTTGAACGTCAATGAGCTGTAAACCCAGCTCTTCACCTTCAAACTCCTGATAGCTAATTTCACATGCTATGCTAGCAACAGGCAGCTGTCAAGTTGAAACCAGAACAGAGTCCTAGAAGTGGAGAGAGAGAAGTTTTATGTCGCTTTATTTATTTTTTTATTTATTTAATATAATTTATTGTCAAGTTGGCTAACAGACAGTGTGTAAAGCGTGCTCTTGGTTTTTGGGGTAGATTCCTGTGGTTCGTCTCTTGCATACAACACCCAGTGCTCGTCCCAACAATATGTGGCTTGTTTTTAAACTTCCCACCTTAACTCTTAATTTTACCTGGCAAAGTGGGTATGATTTGACCTCTGAATTTTATTCCTCTTCATTTGAATTACAGATGGCTTTGAGTACAAATAAGAGAAGCATAAAAGAGGCTACTCTGATTAATAATTTGTGCTTTCTAGTGAATGAATGCATCAACAGGTGGATGGAAATGTGAAGGCCACAGTAGACCTTTTAGCCCCATATATGCACAGGAAGAGAATTGATTGGAACTAACTCTATGAATCATGTGTAGATTATGTTATCCTTGCATGGAATTATGTGTGTGTCCTAAATATAATGCTGTTATAGTTTATTGGCCCTGATCCTACTTGCGAGCAGAGTAAATTGTTCTCCTTTACGGTGGCATTAACGATTTCAGTCTGCCCTGATGAATCATAAAGCAAGGAAAAACATAGCGTGGTATTTTTTCTAGATTTTTACATACACATCTGTACCCACTGCTTGAGTCTCTAAGGGCCTTTGTGTACTCAGAAAGTACTAAATGACAAAGTAAAATCACACATAGATGAGACTAGCCAGTCTGTTCCAGAGAAATTCCTTAATCAACCACTTCCAGCTGGTAAGAAAACTCCTTCCCAGTGAAATATTTTTAGCCAAGGTTTGAGTCAAGAAGAGAAGCTTACATTTTGCAAGATTACTCCTGTTTCCCACAGATCGTATTTTGTGTTTGCGTGACAAGCTCAGGTATTCCAGCCAGAGATGGTCGAGATATTTGCGAAAGTGTAATGTACTGTCTGTCATTTAAAAGAAGATGCCTGTGACCCTCTACCTGGAGGGCATGCTCTCTGTGTCCGTTTTGCTGCAGTGGATAAAAGTGTTTCTCTGATACGTCCACATATTCTCTTTATTCTGTCCTTGACCCTGAGGGTGGTTCTAATGAAGTTTCTTGGTAGTTTCCCTATAAGCATCTTCCCCACAAACATTTTTACCACATAACTAACTGGTACAGTAAGATATTTAAAAAAACTGGTTGACAGTTGGTTTGACAATTTGTTCATTCCATCAAGTGGTTGACAGTTTGGTTTCATTTCTCCATTGATACAGTTACACCCATTTCTGTATTGATGTATATCTTCGCCCTCATAACAGTCTATGCAGTGACACAGAGCTTTTACCCCGCATTCCCCATAGAACTTTGGAAAGTTTATCAATAGGCACGCGACAAAAGGCCAAGAACAAACAACAGCGAAGAGGGCTTTCACAGTGCAATTCAAAGCTCAGTTGCAAATATGCATCTTGGTATTTGTAAACCGACACGTCTCTTAACGAAGGAAGAAATTTTAGCAAGAATAGAAAAAGTAGAATGCACAGGAGATGCATCAACAAGAAAAACTCTATGTGTGCATAAAACACCGTGAAAGAAAGACTCTGAAGACGTGTTCAGGGACGATCCACATTTGCATAGTATTGCCACGAGTCTGCACCCATTTTAAATGTATTCAAATATTTCCTATTTCACAGTAAAATCTTTTTGACTTTGTTGTCTATTTTTCATGTTTCATATGTCCTTTTCAATGAATATCTCTTTTTTGTGTGTGTGATTTTTTTTTTCTTTATGGCCAAATTGTCTTACAGCCAACTAGTTCTGTGGTGAAAATGCTTACCAAATAGATGCCAACTGTGGAAATGCTGGACACGCCTGGTGAACATGGTGGGGGGGGGGAGGACACAAAAGCACAAAACGACACCAGGACTCCTTGGAGAGCTTCCTGCGGTGGAAGCTCGGGCGGCTCTTGAGAAATAACAGAATGTACAAGGACGAAAAATCCAGAAGAAACTGGGGTTGGTGGGAAACTGCCAAATCATGTTTAAAAAAATTTTTTTTAGCTTCTTTCCTCATCCGAGTCTGAGACATTATCATACATTTTAAATCCACCCTCCTCCTTTATTAAATTGGAGTTTTCTCTTTTGTCACTATGAAGAGTCCCTTTTGCATGTTGATGAAGGTGCTTTGTTTTACTTCTCCATTTGTGGCTCCTTCATCCTAGAACCTGGAGGATGAGGTGAAATCAATTCAGGCAGGAGTCTGAGAAACCTGAAACATCAGAACAAGCCCAAGACCCCTTCCCTCTCTAGCCTTCCATGCTTCCCCTGGCAGGATTGCACTACAGAGAATGGGACGAGCACAGCTGAGGGCAGATTTGTATCCATCTTTTAATTTAATTTAATTTAATTTAATTTAATTTTATTTTATTTTATTTTTCATTATAGAGAGAGCATGAGAAGGGGGCAGGGTGGGGGGGAGGGGGAGGAGCGGCAGAAAGGGAGAGAGAGCCTGACGTGCAGTGCCGTTTGATCCCACCACCCTGGGATCATGACCTGAGCCGAAATCAAGAGTTGGATGCTAGCAAGCTGAGCCACCCAGGCACCCCTGTATCCATCTTTAAATCTAATGCTAAAAGCATCCATAAATCTGATGTTAATAAACACGAGGAATGTTACACTCCTACCTGTGCCTTCTGCAGAACGTGCTACCTGTATCTTAGAATATAAGGGTGGGATCCTTATAGTTAAAATGGGGCATAACCTGCACACACTTCGTATATATTTGCTTAAACTACATATGAATATGAAGTGACTTTAACTCCATTTTTGTAGAGTAAAACGAAACAATACTGCCGTCAGCTGCAACAGGTGCAAGCTTCAATATCAGGGAAAAAATTGTGTGCGGCAGATTTTTAAAGGAGTTAATTTGATTTTATCATCACAAAACCCCTGACACAGAAAGAAAAACAAATCAGGCTAAATTGACAGTAGTGATTGAAAATGGTGAGTTGCTAAAACAGTATCGATTTTCCCAAAATAAGCAAGAGAAGTAAAGTGTCCAGAAGTTCTCTTTAGGTAACTGTGAGCAACAGATTAAGTTTGAAAAATAATGTTAGAGTACTTACTTTTTAAATATTTTATACCGGAAAAAATCGTTACACTGAATTTAAAGAACTTACTTTCTAGTGAGCAGTTTTATTATTTAAAAAAAAAGACGAACAGGAGCACCTGGGTGGCTCAGTCCGTTAAGTGTCTGGCTCATGACTTCGGCTCAGGTCATGATCTCATGGTTAGCGAGAGCGAGGCCCACGTTGGGCTCTGCACTGACAGTACAGAGCCTGCTTGGGATTCTCTCTCTCCCTCTTTCTTTGCCCCTCCTGCATGTGCATGCACTCTCTCTCTCTAAATAAATAAATAAACATTTTTTTTAAAAAGGCACACACATATATTTGAATGAACTAATGATTTCTAGACACCTACTGCTCCCATCCACTTTCAGCAGAAAAGAATGTTAGGTCATAAGCAGGTGGTAGCAACTCCCGGGCACGGTCATCACAGAGGGATGCCGGTGCCGAGGGATATCATGAGGATTCGTTTCTGGACTGGGCGGTCTCCTGGGCAGCTCCCAGAGATCTCTGGTTTGCTCCTAGGTCAGAGACCTTGTGCAGCCCTGCCCGTTCCTCCTGTTCAGTGTCTTGTAATTTTGGCAGTGGGTTTAAGGGCAGTGATGATGTACTGTTTGCCCAAGGGCACTCAAAAGCCAAGAGGGGAGAATCACTGTCTTCTTTGTATTCATTTCTTAGGACTTGTGTCACAAAGTACCACAAACTGGGTGGTTTAGAGCAACAGAATTAATTGTCTCACAGTTTTGGAGGCCAGAAGTTCCAAATCAAGGTGTCAGCAGGACCACACCTCCTCTGAAGGTGCTAGAGGGGTCTGTTCCAGGCCTTTCTCCTGGCTTCTGGCACTCTTTTGGCTTGTGGTAACATAACCTTCAATCCTTACATGCCCTTCTTTTTACGTGTGGGTCCCTGTGTCCAAGTTTTCTTCTTTTTTTTAAAGTTTATTTATTTATTTTGAGAGAGAGAGAGAGAGAGAGAGAGGCAGAGAAAGAGAAGGAAAGAAAGACTCCCAAGCAGGCTCTACATTTCTACATTGTCAGTGCAGAGCCTGATGCAGGGCTCAGACTCACGAACCGTGAGATCATGACCTGATCCAAAGTCAAGAGTCGGACGCCCAACCGACTGAGCCACCCAGGTGGCTGTAAATTTTTCCTTCTTAAAAGAACCACTGCTCGTAGTGGTTAGGGGCTCACCCTATTCCGGTTTGAGTTCATTTTAACTTATCTGATTTCATCTGCAATGACCCTATTTCTGAAGATGACCACCTCGTGAGGTCCTGGGGGTTAGGACTTCCACATAAGCATTTGTGGGGGGATACCATGCAACACGTGAGCCTCATCAAGTAGACTTCCTGTATATTTAACTTCTCTCCCAGCCTCTGCAGCTGTATTAGGGTGTTTCTAGCTTCAGCAATGGGGAAGTGTCCTTAAGGAAATTACTCTGTGCAGAGGGAAGGCAGGTGAGGGACTCATCCGATAGCTGAATTTTCAGTTCGATTTCGAAATCACCTTCTGTCTTTGTGACTGCAGCCTGAAACAGCAATAAGGACTTTTCAAACCTCTAATGTCAGTCTTGTCAACAGAGGAAACATGCATCACTGCCTTTGCAACTTGATCATCTCAAGGGCTTTTGCTGCGATTTTATGGCTTTTGCTGCAGTTTTATGGCTTCTGTCATTCAATTCCCAGTCAACTTCAAAAGGGAAATAAAGCGTCATTTTGCCCTATTCTTGAAGTGGCTGTGGGAGACTAGAGAAATAACCATCTGCAGAGGGAGCATTCGGAGTTAGTGGACCAGGATTAATACCTATCAGGAAACTGGGGGAAAAGCAAACTCACTTGGAGGGCAGAGGAGATCCTGCTGGTGGACAGAGGGTCCCACGGCAGTTTCTTCACTCTGGTGACATTGTCTAAGTTCAAAGTGACACAGGCAGATCTTTTTAGGACTTTCCAGATTCATTCTCCTCTGTGAAGAGCTTAGTTTCTCCTTCTCTGATAACTGGCGGAAATTGTTTAAAGGGATCTGAAACCAGATTTCAGGTTCTCATCCAGGATTGGAAAGCTGATAGGCAAAAATGTACACCTCTTATTTCCCACCCTGTGCAACTGACCAAACACAAGAAGCAGAGTCGGGGAAAAAGTGGCCATACAGAAAACCAAAAGCAAAAGTAAAAAAGTAACCAAATTAGAGAGATCATGTTAGGAAAACAAGAGCATGAAGGACAGTGAGTAAGGGAGAGGGTTAATAGGAAGAGGAAAAGTGCTGGAACAGAAAGCTGTTGCTAAGAGGTTACTCGATTGCCAAATTGTAACCAAAACATAAAAAGTAGTGATCATTTCCCACGTCTTTGCCCACCATGAACTCAGCCTTTAAAATCAAAACCTCTAGGACTGTGAGTAAAGACGGGTAGTCCCGGTACATGCGATAGTGAGTGAAATGTGTGCACTCTGTAACCCAGAGCCTGAATGCAACATCCAGGTGTGTGTGTGTGTGTGTGTGTGTGTGTTAGTAGCACCCGAGTGCCTTTTCCCAGGGACGCCAGGACAGCCACATGTATGTGAGAGGGTCAGCACTCTTATTTCCAAGGAATCTCTAGTTGCCTCTAGGAGTTTTAAAATCAGTGTCCGTCGTTAAATCCTTAAGAATAGGAGCGGCCAGCAAGATCCAACCCATCTGCCTTCTAGTTGTTCTCTAGTCTCTCTTGGAGGCTCTGGGGAGAATATGCTTCCAGGTGCGTTCAGGTCGTTGGCAGAATTCAGCTCCCGTGGCTGTGGAACTAAGGTCCTTCATCCCTCCGGGCTGCCGGCAGGAGCAGTTTTCAGCTCGTGTTCTTTGCCGCTTACTGGGTCCCTTCGGTTTCAGGCAGCAGTGGAGAACTTTTCCACGTCGAATCCCTGTTGTGCTTCCGATCTTGGATTTTCTCCTTTTCTGCGACCAGCCAGAGAAAACCCTCTGCTTTTAAAGAGCTCATAGGACTAGGTCAGGCCTAATATATGATAATTAGAGATAATTCTCCTATTTTGAGCTCAGCTGGTTTGGAAGCTTAATGACATCTGCACAGTCCTCTCATTGCAGCGTTTGATTGAATAACGGAGAGAAGGAGTTTACACCTTCAGGGTTGTGAATCTTGAGGGACTGTCTTAGAATTTGGCCTACCACAGGGTCCCGCCTTCATTAGTGCTACTTCTGCTGAAATGGTAACAAGCCAATTTGCCATATGTATAGACACAGATCTCTAAATAGCAGAAGACCGCAATAAAACTGCATGATAAACTTTTCAAGATTGCTACAGTATTTTTGAAAAATATCTTCCATTTGCAACAGCAGTTCTTAACAGCTTTGCATCAACAGGATGACTTTAAAACCAAAGTGGTAGTGGATCTCCAGCGATGGAGATGTGGCCAGTGTATGGAGGCCAGTTCTTAGGAGGAACTGTAGGACTTGGTGTGACCCCACATCCCCACCCAATGTGCCGATTGAATAGGGCCTAATAATGACCATTTTTGTTTTGAATATGAATTATGTAGCAAGAACATAAACTCCTGTCAAGGCTTAACTTTTGCTAGCATAATAATGAATCTTAGAAATAGAAATGAAAAGAAAAAAATAAAAAGCCTCTCACAAAATATTTTAGAAAATATCGTGATTCGCAGAGCCCAACATGAAAAAGACCTATTATCACACTACCCAGAGTCAGCCTCTGTTAAGTTTTTCCTTTCTGTCTCAGTGGTTTTTTTTTTTTAACGTTTATTTATTTATTTTATTTTATTTTTTAATGTTTATTTATTTTTGAGAGACATAGAGGCACAGCGTGAACAGGGCAAGGGCAGAGAGAGAGGAAGACACAGAATCGGAATCAGGCTCCAGGCTCTGAGCCGTCAGCACAGAGCCCGACGCGGGGCTCGAACTCACAGACTGTGAGATCATGACCTGAGCTGAAGTCGGCCGCCCAACCAACTGAGCCACCCAGGCGCCCCCGTTTATTTATTTTTGAGAGAGAGACAGAGTGCGAGTGGGGGAGGGGCAGAGAGAGAGAAAGAGGCAGACAAGGAATCCAAAGCAGGCTCCAGGCTCTGAGTCGCCAGCACAGAGCCCGATGCGGGGCCCAAACCCACAAACCGTGAGATCATGACGTGAGGCAAAGGCAGACACTTAACCGACTGAGCCACCCAGGCGCCCCTCTGTCTCAGTATTTTATCTCTCTTTGTATCTGTAAACATGTGTGTTAGTCAGGGTCCAATCAGGAGACGGAACTCACACAGCAATTTTTATTACAAAGAACTGTTAACTGTAACATAGGTGTAATTAGAAAGGTGAAAACAGAACTCTAAAGAGTACCCTGAAGCTGAGAAAGAACATCCAAGGGAGGAATGACCTTAAAAGGGGGGGCCTTCTTCCCAAAGTGGATGCAGGCTTTCCTGGAGAGGATGACAGCCCCCCTGGATGGTGACATTCTTGGGTTGCTTGAGCCAGCACTGGTCCACAGTGGTCACGCAATCAGGGAACATACCTCTGCAGTGCAGGTGCTCAGAGGCAGTTGGGTTCCCAAGAGTCCCCTTGCTGGCAAGATGAGTTGAGCCTGGGGTGACGGTGTCCCTATTGGGAAGGCTGCGGCCAGGCAGTCACTGGCTGGGGTGGGGCTGAGCGCCTGCCGAGGGACGGCTCGTTCCAGGTGTGCGTCTGGGTCAGACGCCTCTGGCAGTGGTGTCGGAGCTAGAAGAAGAATGAAAGAAAAGTCCTGGAATCAGGAGAGGAAGCTTCTTCCTCCTGCATGCTCTCTCCTCTGCCCTCTATTGACAAACCTAACATCATGCTTGCCGCCAAGAAAAAATGAGTGAAGAACCCAGCCCGTTAAGGCAGAAGAGGTAATCAAGTAAATTTGGAGCTGAGAGGCAACGTGTGGCCAAACTGAGATCACAACATATGTCTTGTTTTGTAACTTGCTTTGTTTACTTCAAAATATACTAAGAACATTTCCCCATGTGGTAAAAATATTCTTTCACCACATAATTTTTAATGGGTATATGCCATTCCATATTATGGATGACCCGTGAATTATTTAGCCAGTTCCCAGTTTGGCTACATTGATGTTATGTCTAACCTACAGCTATTAGAAGCAGTGCTACGATAAATATTATGGTAATGAATCCTTGCCATATTCCTTCTTCCTTAGGGGAAGTCCTAGCAGTGAGATTCTTGGGTCAAAGTCTGTATACTCTATGCTCTGAAATTTTCCTCCAGAAAAATATGTTTGAAAGCAACAGGTCTTCGTAAAATTTCGGCACTTCATTTTTTAATGTGTTCTAATTTAAAAAACATGCTAATTAAATGAATTTTGTGATGGTAATGAAATAGTCTTGGAGAAAACAATTCTTATAAAAACATTTAATAATGAGTGATACCAAAGAATTATTTTAAATGATAATGAAGTGGCTATTAGTACAGTACCAAAGAGGGAGAAATGCTCAGAACTTACAAATGAAGACTCTGATTATTCCAAACATAAATTGCAAACTGTAAACACAGAACTTATTGTAATGAACCATTTCAGTATTTTACAAAGAAAGAGACAAAAATGTAATAATCTGCTCCAAAAGGGTTGCCTTTAAAAAAAAAATCAGTGCTAATTAGATTTCTCCTCTTCACACAGAAAAATACAGCAGAAAAAAAAATACCTAGAAGGAAAAAAGACATGGGATGAAGAAGGAGGGGAAAGAAGGAAGAAAGAGAAAAAAGGAGGGAAGAAAGAGAACAAGAAGTCGGAAAGGTTAAAAAGAATACAGGGAAGGTGCTATGGAAAACAGCATGGAGGTTCCTCAAAAAATTAACTAGAACTATGCCGTATGACCCAGCAAGCCCACTTCTGGGTGTTTGCCCAAAGGAAGTGAAAACAGAATTTCAAAGAGATATCTGTACTTACGTGTTTATTGCAGCCTTATTTACAATAGCCAAGGAAAGGAAACAACCTAAGTGTCTACCAGCAGATGAATGGGTACAGGAATATGAGATACATGAGATATATACAGACACACACGTACATATATACCCATATGTACATATACACGTATAGGCGTGTGTGTATATCTATACACACGTGAGCGTGCGCACACACAGACACACACGCACTCTGGAATATCATTCAGCCGTGAGAAAGAAAGAAGTTCTGCCAGTTGCAACAACATGGATGCATCTCGACAGCATCACACTAAGTGAAATAAGCCAGACAGAGAAAGACAAATACCACATGATATCACTTAGGTTTTATGGAATCTAAGAAAAAAGAGATAAATTCATAGAAATGGGGAGTAGAAAACTACTACCAGGGACTGAGGTGGGGAAGGGGATAGGAAAAGATGGGTGAAAGGGCACAGACTTGCAGCTGTCAGACAAGTGAGCTGTGAGGATGCAATGCAAAACATGGCGACCATCATCGATAACTACTGTATTGTTTCATTGAAATTTGCTAAGAGAGGAGATTTAAATGTTCTCACCACTGCCAAACATAAGTATGTGAGGTGATGGGTGTGTTAATTAATTCAATGGGGTCCTTTCACAGTGTATACATATATCAAATCGCTATGATGTTCACTTTAAATATCTTTGAATTTTATTTGTCAATTATACCTCTATGAAGCTGAGATTTAAAAAAAGGAGGCAGGAAGGAGAGAGTAATGAAGAAAAGAAAAATGAGAAAAGAAAATACAAAAGAGCACAAAATTAGAACACAGGCAAAAAAGAGAAGATATTTTTAAGCAAACTCCATCTCTGGGATGGTAATATTTAATGAGCTAAATATCAAAACATTTTTTTAATGTTTATTTTTGAGTGAGGGAGAGAGAAAAAGAAAGTGACTGCAGAGTGTGAGTGGGGAGGGGGGCAGCAGAAAGAGAGGGAGACACAGAATCCAAAGCAGGATCCAGGCTCCGAGCTATTAGCACAGAGTCTGACACGGGACTCGATGTCATGAACCACGAGATCATGACCTGAGCCAAAGTTGGACACTTTACCGACTGAGCCACCCAGGTGCTCCCAAAACATTTTCAAGAACAAGGAATACAAAGCTTAAGAGAGACATGGTTGCAGGAAATGAGCTTTAATTGCTCAAATTTCTAGAAAAGCAAAGATGGCAGTGTTTTTGACCATTGTATGGTTGGGCCCTCTCATCATGCAAGTACAGACAGCTGTGGATTTCTGAACTGCCACACAGTCTCCAGTGCTTTCATTTGCTATGAAGCACCTCAAAATAAATGGCACAAGTATTCCATCAAAGAAGATTTGGGAGTAGACACACCAAGCATCTCCAACATGGCATGGTAGAATTTATTTGCTGATGGGTGAGTTGCAGGGACATGTATTCTCAACAAGCCGAATGGGAGTCTGGCTGGCAAAGGAGCCAGCACAAAGTCAAAGCGGCTGAGGAAAGGCAAGTCTTCCCGCAGATGTCCGGTGTTCACAGTCCTGGTAGAATGTTCTCTGGAGGCCATAGATTCATTGTGTCAGAAAGGGTAGAGCAAAAGGCATGGAAGACTTTGGAAGAGATCCAACTCTCTTTGGGCTTAGATGGTGGTCACCGCCCTTAACTTGTTCTAACAGCTTCTTTGCACAAAGAGCTTCATCAGGTGGAGTGAAACTAAGTAAAGTTCAAGTACTGATGCTCTTTCAGAGTACAGGGATTCATGCTACTCCTTGGAAAAAAAGAAATCCATTGCTACTCCTCTACTATTTCCCCTGATCTATCGGGGAACTGGCAAATTGACTTGATAAAACAGTGATAGATTTGTCGGATTAAGATATTAATTTACTTCCATTAATTTGAAAGACATCAGTGTCTCACAGTGAGAAGAAATATGGCTACCCTGGTGGGATACATTTAAATTCATTAGATTTTCCAGCTTTCATCGGAGACACTGAGACTTTTTCTTCATTGCCGATAAATCCTTTCAGTTTGTACTTCAAATGGCACTAAACAAGCACTCATCAATTTATATTTTAAATTCTCCTAGTAATATCCAGTTGGATAAATCTGTTTAATTAGCAGTGGGCCGATGTTTTCTTGGCCCACTGCAAGTCCAGTTACCAGAATAAAAGAAACGCATGGAGAGCCGCTGGTTGGAAAAAAGCATGCCTCTGACAATGGCGGGGAACAAGAAGAGACATTCTCCCAACAAATGTTAACCCAGGGAAAAAAATTTGAATATATACAAAAGATTAAATTAACAATAGTTGAATGGCAAATGAGAAAGCTGCCAGTGACCAGACTTTCTCAGGAGCCAACCTTTAACAATATGGATTATTTCGGATAATTCATGGTTTGCCACTCTTTATTCTTTGTCTCCTCTGTAATATCCAGGGCCCATCTTAGACAGATAATTAGGGTATTATCATATTCCTTAACTAAGTCGGACAAATTGCATTGTGCTTCGTGGTAAGCCAACCTAGGGCTCGGTCATTAGCATTGTCTAATTGTTCCAAATAAAGTCTTTGCCTTTTTAATTGCTTCAACTTTATTTGTCAATACTCAAGAAAGAGTGACTGTTTCCTTTCCTGTAGGGCTTTGTGAATGTGCTAGTCACTAGGTACTCTTACAGTTAACACAGGCCGCAGCATGGTAAAATGTAAGAAAATGTAAAGGTCAAAAACATGTTTCTATTATGAAAAAAATGAATGCTAATGACATAATTTTTTCAGCTCATCAGGCTCTTTGCTAAGTGGTGCTGTTCTTGCCAGATCAGTAGTGGATAACAAAGAAGTGCTTTCTGCAGCCTGCTTCATTAGTCTGCCCTGTAGGACCTCACCTCCAGACCTTTCACTAATCTGTTGGCCAGCTCAATAGTCTTGTTAGTTCTATTCACTTCGTCCTGACGGCGGATTTTCTCAGCTGTAGCCCTCCCAGAGGCCGTGGCTAAGGCAGCCAGGTTTGTGTCTAGTTCCTTTAAATAAAAACAGTGAGAGACAACTTTGGACATTGTCAGAACAAGTAAAAATATCGCCGCTGACTTATTTTATATTGCAGAAAGTTAAATTACACAGTGTGCCCCAGAAGTAAACACAACCGCGTTCGGGAGACTGTGCCAATTCGCACAATGAGAAGGTGCAGTAGGGGAAATGGAAGCGAAGGACATTCAGCAGTTTATGTAATTTTTGTTGTTTGTTCAGAACGGCACCGGGGGGAAAAAAAAAGAGCATACACACAAATTCAAAATCCTAGTGGGAAATGGAGAATGTCATTTTCGCAGACAAATTACCTGAAGTCATGAAGATTTAATACAATTGGTTTGTGTGTACCATTAGTGCCAATAACACACTTAATACGAAGTGTCCCCAAACATTTTGCATTGAGTGCTGACGGCAAGATAAAGCCCAGGGGAAGCTTTTAAGGTGAGATTTGAAGAGCTGTGATGAATCAACGGCTCAGAGGGAGGGTGCCGGGCTGGGAGCTGGGGCGGTGCCGGCGAGAGCACGACTTCCAGCTGGGGCTGTAATGGAGAAAGGGAGCCAAGGAGATTGGGGGGTCCCATTGAGCAGGCTGCAATGACAATGGAGCTCACCGAGGATAAGTGGAAAGAATGGGTAGGAAAATGAAGGCTGTGCATGTACCTGCGTTCAAGAGACTCGGCTGTTTCTCTGGGTGGGAGGGAAGGTGAGGAAAGGGAGATTTGGAAAAGAAAAGGCAACATTTAAGAAAAATCGTTGTCCAAGTGGTGTTGAAGTAGCAAAAGAACCATCTGTGTGTGTGTGTTTCTGATTGGCTGCTCTCTTTCAACAAATCATCTGCTCATTTAATGTTTATAAAGAACTTCCACGGAGACAGGGAAACTGTTTATGCTCTCACCAGTATATTGGGAAGGCACTTGTAGAAGTGGCATTGTGCAGAGTATTTTGCTCATGGTATTTTTATGAAAAAATACATTAACACTGGGAATAATTAATAAGAACCAGAAAAACTCTCTCTAGATATGCACCATATGAGAATCTCAAAGTTCCTTTGGTATGACTAACTGTTTACCCAAGGGTTGCTGAGCTATTATCAGTCTGTTTTATTATTAGGGAAACGGAGGCCAAAAGCCTAATTGGAAGTGGGAAAGAATTGTTTACAGAACCTGAGGGAAGAAACTCAGTGTTTCTTGGGCCTGTGGAATTACTTTTTTAGACTAGCCCTGATCTAGCAACTACTTAAAATTCCTCAAGCCTCTTAAGCGACATCCCTCTCCAACCTTCTGATCCCTCCCTTCTCTCCTAACAGCTGGATCATGGTTATATGCCTACAAAACCATTGTAGGTCATTAAACCGAATTAGGAGAAAAGACCAGACATTGCAAAGTCTATCCAATATCTTATATTGTCGGCCTGCATTGATGATAACTCAGGATAAAGTGGGCAACCTTTCATCAGGTAGAACAATTATTCCTTACTTTCTAGAACCCTCTGATTCTATTAGACATAGGGCTGCTAGGGCTGCTGCCATAACAAAGTGCCGGAACAAACTGGGTGGCTTAAACAGTAGGTATATATTGTCTCCAAGTTCCAGAGGCTAGAAGTCCAAGACCAAGGTGGTGGCAAGGTTGGTTCCTTCTGAGGTCCGTGATGGGGAGTAGCTCCATGCCTCTTCCTGGTGCTCTGCTGGCAATCTTTGGTGTTCCTTGTTCACTCTGTTCTCTTCCTTCATCTTCACATGGAATTCTCCCTGTGTGAATGTCTTCAGATTTCCCAGTTTTATAAGGACACCAGTAATATTGAATTGGACCCACCATAATGACCTCATTACAACTTGATTAACCCTATAATGACTCTGTCTTCAAATACAGTCACATTTTGAGGTACTAGGAGTTAGCGCCTCAGCGTAAGAATTTTGGGGGTACACAGGGGTGCCTGGGCAGCTCACTTGGTTAAGCGTCGACTCTTGGTTTCAGCTCAAGTCATGATCTCAAGGTTCATGAGTTCGAGCCCCACATTGGGCTCTGCCCTGACAGCTCTCTCCCTCTCTCTTTGTGCCCTTCCTCCACTCACATGTGCATGCACTCTCTCTCTCAAAATAAATAATAAATAAACTGAAAAGAAAAGAATTTTGGGGGGTGCACGATTCAATAGCTGCCAGGTGCCAGATGCCGGGCTATGAACTTAAAGGGAAAGGATGGTACAAAGATGAGCAAAGTATTGTCCCTGAACTCATATACTTACAATTCAGTAGAGAGATGGGTTGATGTGCAAACGAGGGCAAATTAAAAAAAAAAGGAATTTATAGCCAAGTGCAGCCACAGTGAGCCTGAGGGGCGAGAAGCCCAAGTCATTTGTTTCTGGGGAGGGGAGGAAAGAGGGCAGTGACCCAGGCCTCTACTTAAATTCCCCCTTTATTCATGGGCCTGAGGGGAGTATGTCCCCATCTTCCAGGAAGTTGTTGATGGGGGCACCCTGCCAGGGGTGAGCCTAGCAGGGGCACATATTCTCATCCCCTCACCGTCAGGTGGCAGGCGATCCTCTGGTTCTGGGACTAAGGTGGGTCAGAGGGCAGAGCACTTGATGTTTGGGATCAGGAGGAAAGGGGAGCCCTGAGGGCTGGCACCTACAGGAAGGGAGTTTTGTCTTCAACCCAGGTGCCTTAGGAACCCATGGGGACCCAATGCTGGGGCAGGGGTGAGAGGTCCCCTCAGCTCTCCTCAGCTTCACAGCCCCTGGAGAAAAGTAGGCCCGGAAGGTCTCTTCAGATGTCTTCCCCATTCCCTAACACGAGTTCTTCCTGCTGGAGGCCATCCGCTGCCTCCCTCTCCCTCCTCCTCAGTGAAAATGGAGAAGAGCTGCGAACGCCTGTGGGTTCCCCCTCCAGCCTGTGGGAACTACTCTACGATCTTGTTGAGAGTTGGACCCTTTATGGACTGTTACCAAATTTCATAAAATTATGGTTCAACTATTCTTTGGAAGATCATTTGAGTTCATTCTGGAGGGAAAGAAAAAAAGGCAGGAGTGGGAAAGGAGGGAAAGGATAGAAAACAAATTCGTTGGGAGTGCAGGAAGCCCCCCGAGCAGGGGCGAGGGAGGACACGGGACTTCTGTGAGGGCAACAGAAGCCAGGTCCTGGGCTTTTATTCTTTTGCTCAAATCTGTCCCTCACGCCACTTGTCCGAGTTATGTCTCCAAAGCACAGACTGACCCCGCCCCCACCCCCATAAAAATATGTTGCTGTTCCCCATCGCCTCTAGAATAAAGTCCAGGCTCCTTGGCATATCACACAAGAGCCTCTATGGCCAGGTCCTCGCCTGCCTCTCAGAACTCCCCGGCCCCACCCTCATCCCTGCTTCACAATATTTCTTCCCATTCCTAGAAGAAGTCACACTATTTCACACCCTAAAACCTTGTAAATGCGGTTTTCTCTGAAGAATCTTCCAGGCTTCCACACTTGCTCCTCATTCGAATATGTCACCTCCTTCGCAAAAGCTTTCTCTGAGCCCCGGGGAAAAATAGTCCCACATCCACCCTCCTCTCAGTTCCCACCGCCTTGTTGCTCATCACAGTACAATACAAATAATATTATATCCTAATTATATATGTCTCATCCGCCTCCCCCTCCAGACTGTGAGCGACTGTAGGAGAGCTCTGTTTTACTCACCGTGGAGGCCCCAGCCTTCAGCACACGGCCTGGCATGTAGCTTGCACAGTAAGCCTCTGCCAAACGAATGCATATTGGTAAGACTCAGGAAAGAGACGAGAAGACAGGAACAAGCAAGAGAGAAAGGCAGAAAGACTAGGTGAAGGGAAGGAAAAGACAGGAGAGGAAAAGCAGAAGCATTGTGATTCTTCATGGCTCTAAGTACCCCTCCCCCATCCACCCCTCTACTCACTTCAGTTCACTAGCTCATTACGGCATTACAGGGCTAGCCACTAGTTACTACTATGGAAATGAAAAACATGGCGTCTGTCCTCCAGAAGCCCCCAGTTTAGGTGATGTTGGGGAGAGGGGTGCAAGGAGAAGGTAACCATAAAAGGACAACCAATGAGCAAGTCAGGTTTACCACGTAGTATGATGGGGGAGGGGAAGAGGGCGCGACTCACCAAGTCTGCAGGAGTGGAGGTCTTCGGACAATCGAGGGGGTCTGCTGAACGAGAATAATGAGTGGAAAGCAAAGAAACAAAGGAAGGAGACTACTGATGTTTATAATTTGTAGAAGAAAGCCTTTAAAATTTAGTGCTTTCAGTTTTGTTTTTATATCTGAAATTGGCAGGACCAGCGGTGTTTCTTGAGGTCATAGATCTTCTGGTTCTCTTCATATTGTACAACACTGATGGAGGTAGTTGAGGTTGCCCAGGGATTATAGGATTCAGCCACCTGAGCGGTGTCTTTCGGTTTGATACCGATCACTTAATCAGGAGAAGGTTTATAATTTTAAGTTGGGAACCTTCCTTCATTTTTCCTGATTCGTTTGGGTTTTTGTGACTGAAGCAACAAACCGCTCACTCAGACCCAGGTCTGTATCTCTCCAGTGCGTGTTGGACCCTGGAGATCGGAAGTGAGCTGCCCGTGCTCCCTGTGTAGACCGTGTCACCAAGAGCTCATATCACACTGCATTCGTGAGGATTGGAGACTGCAAGCCGCCATGGTTTTCTTTTAGGTTCTCTTCTCTGAGTCGGTTTTGCTCGACTGTAGTCGTTTCTGACATTCTGAAAAGAAGTGCTAAACCCATAAGAGACAATGTCATTATCCCCCATCCTTCCGTGTGGTGGATCACAAGACATGCCCCTTCTCTTCTAGGGCATATCAACGCAACAAATATGAAAAAAAAATGTAAGTGTCCAAGTCCCTTTCTTTTTCAGTCTCTCCCTCTTTTTTTTCCCCTTCCTTCCTTCCTTCCTTCTTTTTGTAAGCGCTGCCCTTTTCAAAACAAGGGGAGATTCAGCACAGTTCCCGTGCCCCAGTGAGCCAACGGTGTCACGTCACTATGGCAATCGCTGCCCAGGGCAGGAATGCTGAGCAGCTGTAATCGTGCAACGCCTTATTGCTGGTGCATGTCAATCAGAACCTATGAATTGAGAAAAATTTGCTCTGTTCATTCTGTTAAATGATGTATCCAATTAAACCTGTTAGAATTCATGATCTTCAGTCAAGGTTAAATGAAAGTAGTTACTCCTGTCAGCTAGGTGATTAAATGCTGCCTACATCAGGCACATTTATGTGCAAAATTAAAATTTTGGTATAAAGCATGAATCTTTATGCATGCCAGTTAATTATCTTGCGGTTCCTCCACTTATTAAATGCCCACTGCATTTCTTCTTAATCATCAGCTTCCTTTCAAAACTTATTCCCTACTTCACATTACACCACATTTCAATGTTTAAATGAAATGCCTCACCAATGAAAACTTTCCCTTTGAGGGCTTGGCCATCCTGTGCTACGGAAAATAATCGTTGTTAACATTTTCTCATTATTATGTACAAGTATTTCTAGAAGGCAGGTGGACTAGTGCCAAGGCATTCTGGAAGTGATCCCTGTTCGGGTTCCACTGAGGCTTGGTTCTAACCTGGGGGTCAGCTGCCTGCACACCCCTGTACCTCAGCCACTGCAGGCTGCCAGTGCGCAGAGCCTCTTGCTGATTTCAGGTACCATTTCTTTTTCTTTCTGATCTACTTTGAGTAGATACTAAATGAACACAAAGGTGATGATGAAATCACCTACTACTCTACATCAAGAGAACATTAGAACCGTGGGGGGGGGGAGGTTTGGAAATACTGCTTCTTCCTTTTTAGAAAAATAAAACAAAGGCTTAACCACTTCGGGTCTCAGGCATATACAAATGTTGCCTCTTCTGTTGGGTTTTAAAATGAACAAAAAGTACAAAGTGGTAATGACACAATTCCATGGTGCCCGTGGTTCCCAGACACAGCATTACAGAAGCAGTGGGATGCCACAGAAGCACGCCATCAAATACTTCTCTTAGAAGTGTTTCATACTATAGAATCCACTTTTTGGACCTTTTTATTTTTACTAAGAAAAATTCAACGACGTTTTCCCAGAAATTTTGCAACAAACTTTCTCCTACGTTTGTTCCCATTTCAGACACTTTACTTCTCTTTTTATAAGGCAGATGCTACCCTTACAAATTTTTTAAACTTAAAAATAAATTCCTGCTATTTAGTTGATTTACAACTAATGATACCAACAAAGCCAACATTATTGAAATCAGTTTCCATTCGATTATATTCTCTGTGTCGTGTTTCATAGTTTTACAATCTTTCCTAACCACAAAGCATTCAAAAACCACAAGGAAAATATCCTTAAAGATGAAAAGTGTAAGTCCTCAATTTAGTTGTTGCCAATGTTTAAATAAAAATACTTCCCGTCCTGGAAGTTATGAAATATTCCTCTTAACTGAACTTGAAAGGGACTGATTTCCATGAGAATGAAAATAGATTTATTAACAAATGAAATGGAAGAAATGTTTTTCACTGAATAATATTAATGAATTAACCAGTGGTTGGTGACGCTGAGCCGCCTACGTGGGAATGTGTTGGAAACTCATTTTCACTGCAAATGCGCCCTCAGACACACCCCACCTCCGTAACGATGCCCCGTTATCCTTGATTTTACAGCCCATAATAATACACACTAATATCCAATGTCAGTTTTGTTTTAATGGAGCTCTGGCGCCAGTCTTTTGAAGAAATGATGACACTTGAACTCCAGCAAATGTAGGTCCCTCCATCTGTCGCAAAGCCCAGCCTCATACAGTGATGTGGGTGGATGGGCCTGGGGGTAGGGAGTGGGCCCTCCGTGTGGCAGAGGTGGTTACCAGGCCTCGAGCGCTGGGTCACCTTAGGCACCTCCAGTGCCTGCAAAGCTGATCCCAGCCTTCAGAGAATGAGAAGGTAGATCAGGGCTCCTCACCCTGTTAATCCCCTTGCCTCTCAGATCCTGGTTGACTCGGCATCTGGTCTTCAGTAGCTGCTCAGATTCCTTGGTCCTTCGCCATCATTGGATCCATTGCTTAGGTCAGCGCTCAGCCCTCCTCGGAGAGAAGGCAGGGGAGACCATTAGAGTTGAAGCCGGCTTGGGCCAGGCTGGGGGTACTGGGGACAGCAGCTTCTAAGGGCTTTGTAAACATAATCGAAATGTAAAGGGCTAGAGAATCTTGCATCTAAGATGCATGTCAGAAAGCATCAGGCATATAGTTGGAAGAGCTCTATGGCTATACCCCCCCAGGGTGGGCCGAAGGTTTGGAGAGACCCCGTCTCCAAACAAGCAAGGAGCATGCTCGAGCAACAGTAGGCGGTAACCAAAGTGCCAGCTGAGAAGGAGACGACCAGCTGAATTCGGGGCTTTGGTTTTATGCAGAGGACTGTCACCCATGTCCTCTTACCCTCTTCTCCTGTTTGCTGCTCATCTTGTTTCCACTAGATGAAGGCTGACGGTTCGTTAAAGGACGTTGATGAAAAGCGGCCCCCAGTGATTACCCAGGGCACCCACAGGTCTCATTCTGGCTCTGAGGAGGCTGTGAGGTGGGATGCCGGGAAAGAAAGGTGTAAACTGGAGCTCTCCTGAGTTCCGTCTTGAGGGCTTAGAGGTTGGGAGAGAACACACAGCACCGTCAGGCAGAAACAAAGCTCGAGGATGAAGCAGACCGCGGGTGAGCGGCAGAGTAAGCAAATCTCTGTTTGAGTTAATTCTTACAAACTGGTCTCTTTGTGTGTGACCATGTGTGTGTTTTGTGGGTTAGATGTCAGAAAAACAGCATCTTTTCTGGGACCCTTTTCTTTCCTTTCTTTCTCTCTTTAAAAAAAAAATCATTTAGAAACAGGAACAATTTTCTGTTCAAACGGTCGCTGTCCCTAAGTGGCTTAAAAACTCCCAGTGGGAAGGACAACAGCCCTCTCAGAGGCAGAGTGGCCTCTGTCTGTGAGAAATATTCACCTACGGGGATGCTTTTCTGGCTGACTTTATCGCTAGCTTTGCAACTTGGAGATGTAACATAGCTTGAAATCAGCCGTGTGTTTAGCCCTGCTTTGTCAGCCCACCTAGCGACAAATCGGGCTGTTTTGTAGCCCTGCTGCTCTTCCAGGTCACACAATGCCATGGCAAGTAGAAGGACTGGGTCCGATTTAATCAAAGGCTTTTGATTGTACAAAGCTTAGAGCTTCGTTCCAACAGGGAAGCCTCTTCTGGGACAGGGAAAGACGGGGTTTGGTGTGTAACCGACACACACGGGTTTGAAGCTCCACGCAGAGAGATTGATTCGCCTAAATCTGCCTGGCAGCAGCATGGGCAGACCACCACCGCTGCAGATGGCTCCCACGGGGGATGGTGGGAAAGCAGGGGAAGGACTTCAGGGAGCCGCTGGCCAGAGGTTGTGGTCAGCTGCACTCGGGGTCTCCCTCGACGGACTGCCATCTGTCTAGTTAACCACCAGGCAGGGGTGGGTTAAATAAAAATAGGTGGCATAGCACCTTGGGGCTGGTTTGCAGATTGGCAGAGAGAGAGGCTGGCTCATCACTTCGCACTGTGTGTTCAAAGTCATGCTCTGATACTGGGTTCTGTTTTAACCTTGACAGTTCCCTGACCTGAGGTCGAAAAGGTGACCTAACTAATAGGTGTGTCCCCTTTTTCTCTACTTAAAATAGAGATGAAAATATTTCCTACTTTCCAGTCTCTCGGGTATGAATAGGATGGTGTCTCCAAAAAACAAAACAAAACAAAAACAAAACAAAACAAAAAAACCCACCGAGACTCCTATTGCCTTTACTGGTTTGCTGTGAATAATTTTCCAGTGAGCAAGACGTTTCCTTTGAATGTAATTAGAGAAAAAAATCAAGATCTACACAAAACCAATGGCTGGCAACTTTCTCTGGTGGCCTTTGATTCATCTCATGAGCTCATGGTAACCTGTGATGATACTCACATGTCCGGGCTGTGTGGCTTTGTGGGCTGATAAAAGCAGACATGTCCCATCTCTGCTTTTGTGGGAGAGGACGCTGTGCTCTCAGATTTGCTGTCTGCAGGGGGTCCCCTATGTGTGGGGACATAGAGAACAAGGGAAATGGGAGTTTGGTTTGAAATACCTTATATCGCGGTGCCTGGATGGCTCAGTCTGTTAAGCTTCTGACTTTGGCTCAGGTCCTGATCTCACGGTTCCTGATCAATTCATGATCTCACCATCTGGCTTCAGGTAGGCTCGAGCCCTCCTTCGGGCTTCCACCTGACGGTGTGGAGCCTGTATGTGATTCTCTCTCTCTCCCTCTTTCTCACCATCTCTCTCTTTACCTCTCACTCACTTGCACCCTCTCTCTCTCTCTCTCTCTCTCTCTAAAAGAATGAAATACCTTATAAATACATTTACTAAAATAATTCCCTTTATTTAAAATGCATACAGTATGACAGTGGCTATATTGGAATCTGCCTTAAAAGTAGCCTAAGTTTCCTTCGGTCTTTTTTAAAAAAAAAAAAAAACATTTATTTATTTCTGAGAGACATAGAGACAGAGTGTGAGCAGGGGAAGGGCAGAGAGAGAGGGAGGCACAGAATCCGAAGCAGGCTCCAGGCTCTGATGAGCCATCAGCACAGAGCCCGATGTGGGGCTCGAACCCACAGACTGTGAGATCTGACCTGAGCTGAAGTCGGCTGCTTAACCGACTGAGCCACCCAGGTGCCCCTCCTTTGGTCTTTTTTAAATGGCTTTTTAGCCAATTTGGGTAGAAATGCCCCACCGTAAGGGAGAACCAGGGTTTTAATCCAGTTTGTACTCTTTCTGTATGTTCAAACAAAATCAGCATTCGAAAGCTGTTTGGAAAATTAATTGAGAAAAGGAGAAAAGGTGGAAAGGTGTCTTAAAGAAATGGACGGATGCCAATACATTGCTGCAGTGGCTAATAAACACCAGAAAGAACTAAGAATCAAAAGAATCAATGTCAGGGCCATCTGTTAGATCGGTGTTTAAAAGAGATAGATGGCCTAGTCAATTGATGATGCAGATTACTTTTTTTTCTCTGGAATACTGTGACAGGGATAATAGAATAGTATTTCCCCCTACCTGCATCTCCTCACACTCATTTAGGCCATTACATAGTAGGCTTTCTTGGCCCCAAGGTGGGGGGTGGTATAGATCAAAATCTTTAGCCCTGTAGACCTACTTCAAAGTCTGGGTATGAAACAGGAAATATTTGGAAGAAAACATGGTTTGTGGGAGGCAGCCCCTGTCACCACCTCCATGTCCCCAAAAGAAAGATTTCCTGATCTGAGGGAAAAAGGAAAAAATTTTAGAGAAGAACAAACTAGTTAGAAGTTAGTGATTGTTCCTCCCAAAGGTGTTTCTCCGTCCTTCCTTCTGCTAATTGTGTGTGTGTGTGTGTGTGTGTGTGTGTGTGTGTGTGTGTGTGTGTGTGCGCGTGCGTGCGTGCGTGTGCATGTGTGCGCATGCGTATGCACGTGAGCGACCGAGCCTCAGATGAGTCAGGGGTCTGAGAGGAGAGGAGCTCTGCAGCTTCCGGCACTCTGGGCCCCTGGGGCTGTGGCGGCGGGGGGGGGGGGGGGGGGGGGGGGGGGGGAGCACAGGGAGGGAGCGCAGAGCTGCCTGGGGCAGCACAGGGACGTGGTTCCACTTTTACTACTGAGAGGTATGGGGAGCTGGCCTGAGGGAGCCTCCCAAAGCCCTCGCAGGCCCTGGCAGGATGCAGGAGCAGTGACTTGCTCTCCTGTGCCCCACCCCCCCCCCCCGCTGCCCCCACAGTGTAGGCATGGCGCCAAGAGCTATCCCGCACCCAGGGGTGCTAGCGTGAGAGAAGGCAACCCCAACACGGAGTGGGATGGAGGGCTGGAGGCCAGGTGAGAACCGCACTCCCCCCCCTCCCCCCACCGTAGATGCCGACAGGCAGAGGTGAGGACAGCTGGGAACCAGGCAGGATGCATGCATTTCTGAAGATGCTAGTCAGGGGACAGGTGAAGGCCGAGGACCAGATGCCTCCCCTAGGGGCCGAGTCCCTTCGCACTCCCGGGAACGTAGACAGCATGCCTCCTCTGGGAGGAAGAGAGGCCTTGAATTGACCAGTTTGCCCTGAATCAATTGGGCAAACCCTGCTGTGGTTATGAATTGGAAAATGTTTTCTATTAGAGAGCCGGATGAAGGCTTCAGTTTCTATTGAGACGGAAACTTAGTGCAGTTAGAGAAAACTAAAGAGTTGCAGTTTTTGAAAACCTGACTGGTGGATTAAGAAATATGCCTATTTCAGTACCAAATGACCGTATTCTGAGAAACATACAAAATACCTGACCTAATCTTAAACTTCAATATTGGGAGGAGAGGAGACACAACTAAATGCTCTCCTCTGAAAACCTTGGAGATACATGATTAGTATGGCCTTCACGCTGTAATCTATGTAAGGCCTGGACTTGTGTCTCGTTGTTCTTTGAATTCTAAATTAAAAAAATTTTTTTTAACATTTTTATTTATTTTTGAGAGACATAGAGACAGACTGTGAGCAGGGGAAGGGCAGAGAGAGAGAGGGAGACACAGAATCGGAAGCAGGCTCCAGACTCTGAGCCATCAGCACAGAGCCCGACACGGGGCTTGAACTCACAGACTGTGAGATCATGACCTGAGCCGAAGTCAGCCGCTTAACCAACTGAGCCACCCAGGCGCCCCTGAATTCTAAATTTTAAAAAGTCATTTGTATGTTAAAATATTTATTGAACACTTATTGTGTGCAGGTGTTTGTCCACATGTGGGGAAGATAAAGTCATTTGAAATGCCTTCCCTGACCTTACAGAGCTTAAAGTTGGCTGTTTCACAAATAGTATGTAGGTAAGTCACTCAAGACACTTGTGTTCATTAAAGTAGTAGTAAAGCAAAATGATGAGAAAAGGATCTTTAAATATAACAAAACTCATTTCCTTAGTTTAGGTTTCGCATGTGTGTAATGCATTAACTGGCCAAGCGTGTTAGGAATTACGAAGATGAGAGGCAGCGTAGCAGGATGAAGTGCAGAAACTCTGAAGTCAGACCGTCTGGGCTTGGATCTCCGCTCTATCGCTCACCAGCTGTGTGGTTTTGAGCAAGTTACTCAACCTCTCTGTCTTTTCGTTTCCTCAGATGTAAAATAAGAATAATAATAATGCCTCTTCAATAATATATCAATAGGGATTGTTATGAGAGGTCAATGAGTATTCATATACATAACACATTTTATAGGGTCTCGTAAAGAGACTGCTAAGGATATGTGTGTATTTATGCATTTGTGTAATACACGGTAATGCATGCGTTTCTTAAATACTCTTTTTTCCACCCAAAAACCTAACAATTCTATTCACTTGATGCTGTAGTGCAGAATATAAGACTATCTCTCTTTAAGAAAGATGGAGACACGAAAATAACAGATCTTTACTCTCAAGATTGTAAGTAGCTTTTTGAAACTATCGAGTGCTCTAGAGAATCTTGTAGGTGGCTATTTGATGACTCTGTGGAAGACATAATCATGTCGGGAACTATACTGCCCACACATTAGCTAGAACCATTTATTTATTTGGAAATTATGGCACAAATGGAAGAGAACTAGGTTGGAAAAGCTTGCAGCCTTTCAACAGAAGATAACTTCTTGTTTTGCAGATTGGGCAGGTAGTTTCTTCTGAAGTTGATACCATTAGTATGTTGGATAAAACAATGACTGATATTTTATTCACAAAAAATAAAATGAAAACTGCTGTTACTTGTGGATTTGATCAGATTCCATTTGTTTTGTTTTAAGTTCCTATCTGCTGTAGATCTACTGGTAGTTGTAGGGTACCATCAGATGAAATTCAGTAAAACTAAAATTTAAAACTCCCTTTAGCCAAGGGTGCCTGGCTGGCTCTGTAAGTAGAGTGTGCGGCTTGATCTCAGGGTTGTGAATTTAAGCCTCATGCTGGCTGTAGAACTTATTTAAAAAAAATCCCCTTTAGCCAAACATCTTACAATATATTATTTTAAATATTCCACATTCGCTGTTGATTTTTTGCTTCCTTCTGGAGGGCAAAAGAGTTTGTACATTATTAAGCTTGGAAAGTAAATTAAAATGATTTAAAGTGGTTTGTTTTACTTTTCAGATTGTTGAATTATATCATCAAGTACTGTACAATGAAATAATTTCAATTTTAATATGCATTAAACTTTTTTATACATTAAAATATTTTAAGTAATAATAAAAAATCTTTAAGTTTGGGGCGCCTGGGTGGCTCAGTCAGTTGAGCGTCCGACTTCGGCTCAGGTCATGATCTCATGGTTCACAAGTTTGAGCCCCTCATCGGGCTCTGTGCTGACAGCTCGGAGCCTGGAGCCTGCTTTGGATTCTGTGTCTCCCTCTCTCTCTGTTTCTCCCTCACTTGTGCTTGGTCTCTCCCTCTCTCTCAAAAATAAATAAACATTAAAAATATTTTTTTTAAATCTCTAACTTTTAAAATTTAATTTAGCAAATTAGTTACATTAATGTTGTACATTAAAAAATAAAATGGACCAAACAATCCCTTTAATGTTGTTTTTGCAGTCACAGCATCTAATATGAAGTCTCAGAGTGTGGGAATTGCCACAGACATTAAGGAACATCCATGTATAAAATACTTGAAAAATGAAGCACCAGAGTTAGTTAAATATATGACTTTTTGAATTGACTGTGTGATAAGAGGGAGCCAGTTGATAAAGGACAAGAGAAATGCTAAATATGCATCGTGACAAACAGTGAAAAATTAAGGATTGTAACTAACATTAATTACATTCTAGTAAGATGAATAGGCTGCTCATCATTAATGAGAACATACACCTTTGTCTAAGTTTCACATCCACCTGTGATGAATGTGCTAATGGGGATAAAATACATCATAGTAACATTTGAATTAACAGCACACTAATAGATTGACATATGAGTATGAATAAAGCATTTAATCATATAAACTCTACCACACCCAAGAGCAAATTTTTCTGTATTGCCTACATCATATCCAAGTGAGTGTGGAAAACATTAGAACCTTATTTTAAATAATACATTTAAGATACTGTTCATAGTGTATAATGTTCTAAAGAAAAGGATGGACTTATTTCGTTCCAATGAAAACTAAGGTGAAGAAAAAAATTCTTCCATCGAATTCTGATGAGGCCAAAGGAATTCAAAACCTGTATATATTTCTCAAGCTAACCTTTTCACTTTGTTTCCTAGTGTATGTGCTGCTACTGAAATGTTATCAGTTTACTACTAAACAGAACACATACTGTGGTAAGGCCAGTCTCCTGTTTTGGGAAGAGCTCTATGATAAGTTAAATAATACCCTTTTGGTTGATACCTGATACCATTTCTATAGCAGTAGAATAGGACCTCATAAATAAGGCAGTGCCATGATATTTTGATGGATGTTAGATTTCTAATATATTAAGTAATATTATTTAAAGCCTTACCCGCTGTGATTAAGTATTCTTGGAGGAGAGCAATTATGCATATATCACAACAATGGGGATAACAAGTGTATGTTTATAATCTAAATTCGTTCCTATTAGAGAAAAGATATATGCTGTGCAGTATTTCTAAGCAATCCCAAGATCAAGTACAGACTCTAGCCCTTACACTTGCTTAAAGTCAGGAGTTAAAGAGAATTTGATTAATAATAATAGTGAATAACCTTTTGAAGGACATGGTAAATCATCAATCATTTATTCAATCACCGAGCTCCTGACAGGTGCCAGGTGTGATGGCAGTGCTCGGACAGATCTGTGGACACCAAAGGCAAGGTTCTGGCCTTCACAGACTAGCTGTGGGAAGACAGAAGTACCAGCAAGTGTGCTAAAGACCTCAGCTGTTGACCTAAACTGCACAGGTTCTAGCACTGAGGAATTGTAGGAGGCTGTGGATGGGAATTGCTTTGGGGGTAAGATAGTTACTTATGAGGGGACAGAAGAATCTCCTAGCAAAAAAAATACATGGGGGAAGAAAGGAGTAGAGGAAGGATTTGAGCCTATCTTTCAGCTTTTCCTTCCCGCTAACTCCCACAGACATATATATGCCCACAGGGCTGAGGGAAACACCCATGTTAAAAGTGGTTTTCTAAAACATCTTGACCCATACGAGCCCAGTAGTGTAGCCCGTGAAACTATGGAGTGCTTCGTCCACTAGGCGTTTCAGGAGGAGCTTGCAGGGGGGAATTGAATGTGATAATCAAGTGCACACAAATAATTACAACGACCATGTTGCAGTAACAGAGGTAAATATAAAATGCTACAAAGAGAGAAGAGAGAACAAAAAGGATCCCGTCTCTAACATTGGTACACATTTTACACAAAGGAGGTAATGTGAGTTGCGTCTTAAAAAAAATGAATGTGAATTTTTCGAAAAGAGGAGAAGAGGGTAATTCCTAGAAGTGGGAGAGAAGGCACAGGGCAAGGTATGGAATAGTCAGAGAGGGGCATACAGTTTGATATGGCAGGAGGATAGGTTGCGTGAGGGCAGAATGAGAGAGAAGGCTGGGTGTAAAATTTAGGCTTTATCTTTTTAAATATATACTTTCTCTCTTTTTAAAATTTGGGTACAGTTGACATACCATGACATAGTTTCAGGTGTACAGCATAGTAATGCAATAAGCATACACGTTATGCTCTGCTCATCAATCACAAAGTAGCTCCCATCTGTCACCATCAATGCTATTACAGTGCCACTGACCATGTTCCCTATGCAGTGCCTTTTATTCCCACGACTTGGGTATTGGTTCCATAACTAGAAGCTTGTATGTCCCACTCCCCTTCTCCCATTTTGCCCATCACTCCAGCCCCCCCTTCCCTCTGGCAATCCTCAGCTTGTTCTCTGTCTTTATAGGTCTGATTCTGCTTCTCATTTGTCTATTCATTTATTTTGTTTTTTAGATTCCAAATAGGAGTGTGATCATATGGTATTTGTCTTTCTTAGTGTGACTTATTTCACTTAGCATAATGCCCTCTAAGTCCATCCATGTTGTCACAAATGGCAAAATCTCATGTTTTTTTTTGACTATCTCATAATAGTCCATTATGTATAATATATGTAGATATTTCATATATACATACATGTTTATACATACACACTTGCTTCCATATCCTGGCTATTATAAATAATTCTGCAATGAACATAAACTTATCTTTACACATTAGTGTTTTCATTTTCTATGGATGAAATACCCAGTAGGGGAATTACTGGATCATACGATATCTCTATTTTTCATTTTCGGAGGAATCTCCATACTATTTTCCACAGTGGCTGCACCAATTTAGATTCCAGAGACAGCGCACAAGATTCCTTTTTCTCCACATCCTCACCAACACTAGTTACTTCTTGTCTTTTTTATTTTAGCCATTCTGACAGATGTAAGGCTGATACCTCATTATGGCTTGAATATGTATTTCCTTGATGATTAGTGATGTTGAACATCTTTTCATGTGTCTGTTGGCCATCTGTACGTCTTCTTTTGAAAAATATCTACTCAGGTTCTTTGTCCATTTTTTAACCAGATTGCTCTTTTGATGTTGAGTTGTATACATTCATTATATATTTTAACCCCTCAACCCCTTATTGGATATATCATTTGCAAATATCTTCTCTCCTTCAGTAGGTTGCCTTTTTGTTGTTTCTTTTGTTTTGTTAGGCTTTTGTTTTGTCGATGATATCCTTCACCGTGCAGCATTTTTCTAGGTATGTCTCCTAAGGCAGGGGAAACAAAGCAAACATATACTGTTGAGATTACATCAAAATAACTTAGGTCTTTTAAGGATGAGATTTCGGAGACCATAGCAGTCACTTTTTCAGAAACTGCCTCACTGTGATTCAAATGTGCCCACTATGTTAACTACTTAGACCAGCATTTCCTAGAGTCTATTAGATAGAAATGTCTCATGGAGAAAAGTTTCATAAAAAAGAAAATGTATGAATACTGCATCCACTTATTCCTGTATCAGTTACCCATTCTCGTGTAACAGACTACTGCTAAAACCCATGGTCAAAATAACAAACATCTCCCTGTTAATACTTCTGTGGGTCAGGAATTTAGTCAGGGCTCAGCAGGGCTGGCTTATCTGTGCCCTGTTTGCTGCCAGCTGGGGGGCTCAGGTGGATCTGGGATCCCAGATGGGCTCATATTCATGGTTTTCAATTTTTATTTTAGCTTATCTTTTTTTTTAGAGCTCCTTTACAGCCTTATTTGGAATCAGTGTTCCAAAGACTACAAAAATGGTGTTGATTTAAATCCTGCTTCATCTGCATCTGTCAGAGCATCAGAGGCAACAAATCACTGTACCAGAGTTGGCTGTGTAATATCAGTCAAAGCTGAAACAATTGCCCTGATCCTTGTTTGAGCTGAGATCTCTATGAAGTATGCCCAGCACACTCTGTGGAGTGTGCATGTGCTGGTCGTGTACTTGTATGCGTGTGCATGTATGCGTGTGTGCCCCAGTATGTGTGAGGTTTTGTTAGAATGACATGTTTCCCCCATTCCTGGTGTTCTCTTCCTGTAAAAGGAAGTACTGGTTGAAATTTCTGGCCCCTCTATGCCCCTTTATTTTCACTCTCCCTGGAGAGGTGGGAAAACTTATTCGATTGGTAAGTTTGGGAAGAATAACTTAGTCTGCTTGGTTTGGCAACGCTCTCTTGCTTTTGGGAGCTCCCCTGCCTTCTGAGGACATGAGTTTTGTTCTGTTTCTTTGTTGCTCTAAGTCCAGCAGGACTTTGGCAGGGATCCTCTGTACTGCTGCCCAGGGCTAAGAGTGGAGGCCTGTCAAATCCGGGGTTCAGTTATAACAAGTCTCTTTTCCTAAAAGGCCTAGGGGGTACCTTGGTGGCCCAGTCAGTTGAGCATCTGACTCTTGATTTCATCTCAGGTCATGATCTCATGGTTTGCGGGATTGAGCCTCACATGGGTCTCCATGATGACAGCAAGGAGCCTCCTTGGGATTCTGTCTCTCCCTCTCTCTCTGCCCTTCCTCTACTCTCCGTCTCTCGAAAGAAAGAAAGAAAGAAAGAAAGAAAGAAAGAAAGAAAGAAAGAAAGAAAGAAAGAAAGAAAGAAAGAAAGATGGAAGGAAGGAAGGAAAGAAAGAAAGAGAAAGAAAAGAAGAGAGAGGAAGGGAGGCAGGAAGGGAGAGAGAAAGAGAGGAAGGAAGGAAGAGAGAGAGAAAGAGAGGAAGAAAGAAACAAAGAAACAAAGAAAAAGAAAGAAAGGGAAAGAGGAAGGAAGGAAGGAAGAAAAGAAAGAAAGAGAGAAAGAAAGAAAGAAAGAAAGAAAGAGAGAAAGAAAGAAAGGGAAAGAAAGAAAGGGAAAGAAAGAAAGAAAAGAAGGGAGAAAGAGGACATGTCTTCCAATTTGGCCTTTATCAGTGATAAAGGTAATATTTTGATCTCCATTTTTGTCCTTTTGTTTTATTTCTCAAATTGTTCAGAGCTAGGCTAGGAAGAGTGTTACTATTTATTGAGGGCACCACCTTATAGATTGAGCATGGTGTCTAGATTCCAATTCTGTGACTTTGGGCAAGTCACTTCACTTTCTAGGGCTCAGTTTCTTTATCTATAAAATTAGAATAATAATAGTACCTATTAGGTTATTTTGAGGATTAAATGAAAAACATTTATAATACTGTAAAATAGTCAATAACTTTAGCTATGATGCATTCATTTATCCTCCACTCATCAGATTACATCACATGTGGGTTTCTCTGGGTGCTGTGGGAAAGAAGACAGAGGCTGGGCTGCTCGTGTGCCCTATAGAGTTTAGTAATGGAGACAGGCAACGGCTAAGTAAACACATACATACACAGATAATTTCAGAGAGTGGCAGATGTTATGAAATAACAAATAAATCGGGATAGAGTGGGGTGTGGAGAAGGGGTACTTTAGCCGGAGTGGTCAGGAAAGGTTTTTCTTCATGGCAAGAAGCTGTGTGGGTGGGCAGAGGATATCACCTCCTCAAGTGAAAAGCCCCTGAAAAGAGAATGGATTGTTAGTAGCAAAAATTACAACCATACAAGCAAAAGCCATTTGCAAAGCCTGTGTCCTCAAAGTACCTTCCTAGCCTTCTTCATGGAATTAAATGCTGTTATAAATCTCAAAACAGTCATGGATGGTTTTGTGCCCAAAAATTATGGATTGATCTCTGGATTTCTCAGATAGTTTCCTTTGTGGGCCTAAGAATGATTTTAGGGTTATGGAGGCTAATTATTTTTTTTATTAAAATAGTTTTTTAATGCTCATTTATTTTTGAGAGAGAGAGAGAGAGGGAGCACAAGCAGGGAAGGGGCAGAGAGAGAGAGAGAGAGAGAGAGAGAGAGAGAGAGAGAGGGAGACACAGAATCTGAAGCAGGTGCAAGGCTCTGAGCTGTCAGTACAGAGTCTGATGTGGGGCTCGAACCCACGAACCATGAGATCATGACAGGAGCTGAAGTTAGACGCTTAACTGACTGAGCCACCCAGGTGTCCCATGGAGGACATTCTTTATCAAGATTAACCAACTGTTGGGGGCAATCATCCATATAGAAGAAAGGAAGGGAAGTGGTTTATGGAACTTTCAGAGTTCTTGCAAGGGCGGTGACTAGTTACTTAGTACCACAGGGATCTGACCTTGACAGTGTGGCATCATACTCACTTAGGTCAGCACTCAAGGTAAAGAGTTAAAGCTCAGTGTTCACAGGGGTGAGGTCTGGGGTCACTTCCCACACGTGGAGGAGGATAACTAATGGCCCGCTGAGGTTTCATGTGCCTGCTGGGTGCACAGCAAAGACTGTTGCTTAGCTAATGGGTCTGCTTACTTTTTTGACTCTGGCTAGGCAGGTTATTGGGGACACACACAAATTCTGTGATATGGTAACATCCTCCACTCCTCCTAGTACAAGAAAGACCATAGTTTTGCCTGTTCATCAGTCACACTGGCAGCTACTTCTTTAAAGAGCATGTTAAGAGCACATGGAAGGGGCCCCTGGATGGCTCAGTTGGTTAAACATCCGACTTCGGCTCAGGTTCATGGGTTCAAGCCCCACGTTGGGCTCTGTGCTGACAGCTCAAAGCCTGGAGCCAGCTTCAGATAATGTGTCTCCCTTTCTCTCTGCCCTTGTACTGTGTCTCTCCCTCTCTCAAAAATAAATAAACATTAAAAATTAAAAACAAAAGAGTGTACATAGAAAATAAAAATCTACTGATTGAAGCAATGCAAGTTTTTTTAACAAGAGGTCTGATGAAAGATATCTGCCCCCCAAATACCCAAATGATAAAAATAACAAGTAACAGGGGGTGTATATTAAAAAGGCCACAGATCTGGGTATTAGCACCTTGGCTCTAACTCTGCCACCTGTTAGTGAAGCAAGGAAAAGGGGAAAAATGAACTTTTGTTAGGCATCTATTATGTGGCTATAATGAGCATCTATTTTGTGCTATTTGCTTTATATAAAATATTGCGTTTAGTCTTTAGGATACCTTTATATTCTATTTAGTTTTTAGAATATTTACTTTATAGAGTAAGTATTATTTCCCCCATTTTTACAGATTAGGGAACTGAGGTTCAGTGAAGTGAACTGTTCATATGATTAATAAGGGAGCCCTGACTGAAACCTACAGCTGTCTGGCATCTACCATTGGACTCTTCCTAGCATACTAGGATACTATGATACTATGATCTACCTACCTATCTATCATCTATCTATCTATCATATATACACACAGATATATGTATTTGTGATGTGCAGATCTCAAAACGGAGCCATTTTTCACTACACCCACTTCTACTGCCCTCTATCCTGGTCAAAATCATATCATTTCTCATGTGGATTACCATAAAATAGATTGCTGTAATTACTGAATTACTTACTGTCTAGATTACTTCCAACTGATCTCCCTACTTGTATCTTTGCTATCTGTAATCTACTTTCAACACCAGAGCAGAATGATCCTGTTAAATGAAGTCAGATCCTGTCATTACTTTGTTCAGACCTCTTTAGTGGTTTTCTGTCTTACTCAAAGTGAAAGCAAAAGTCCTCATTATTATCTACAAGGATTTGCATGATTTGACTACTGGGCCACCCCCACCCCCACCCCTGTGAGTCCGATCTCATCTCCTTTTTTTCTTACTCTGCCCCAGTCATGTGTGTCTCTTTGTTGTTCCTTGAACACTGTAGGCACACCCCTGTTTCAAAGCCTGAGACCTTCAATGGCTACCCTAGCTAAAATTTTAAGTCCCTCAATTCAACACCACATATCCTACTTCCTAGCTCTTATCATTGTGAAACATGCTATGTATTCAATTTATTTTGTTGTTGTTGCTCTGTAGTGGTCCAAGGAACCGAGATAATGGCTTGGGGTGGGTGGGGTGGGAGCAGTGAAGATGGTGAGAAGTGGCAGAATTCAAGATACATTTTGAATGTCATGATTACAGGGCTGTGGGGTCAAATGTGGAATTGAGAGAAAGAGAAAAATCCAACATGATGTCTTGGGTTTTGACCTCAGCAACTGAGTGAATGGTGGTGCTGTTTTCTGGGATACAAAAATATTTGTTAGAAATGACTTTTTTCGATAGGAAAAATCAATAGTTCAGTCTTAGTTATAATAGTTTAAGAGGCATATTAAACCTCCATATAGAGATCCAAGTCTGTATACAAGTCTAAACCTCACAGAAGAAGTCTGGACTGGAAAAATAAATTTGGGCATCATCAACATATGGATGATATTTGAAGACGTGGGACTTTTTGAAATGACTAAGAGAGAAAGTATAGCCAGAGAGAAGATTTATAAAAGATTCCTGGGGCAATCAGTGCTTAGAGATTTAGTTTAGAAATCTATTTTGGAATGGATGATGTGGAAAAAAGGAAATTCTTTTAGGAGCCAAGTCCAGGGTAAAGAGAGCAAGATGGGATCCAGGACACACATTTACCAGGGCATGTGATTACCACAGACAGAAGTAAATTTGTGGAATGAAAGGCGGGCAGTTGAAATGGTTTTCATCTGATTGCATCTATATTTCTCTATGAAATATATGACAAGGTCTTCAGCTGAGAGTTGGGTGGGAGGAGATGTTGGAATTTGAGGATTGAGGAGAACATGCATAATAGTCATCTTGGGAGTAGGTTAATGAATTTACTAGGGAAGTTTCGTTGTCAGATAGTGTTGAGTGCTCACTGAAGATTTTGGTCATAAATTTGAAATGGATCCTGATAGAATGGTTGTGAGATTTTCTCCAACAACATTCAGCTGCTTGGGTATGGAAATATAATAAGCAGTTAGTTGGCTTTAAGAGGATTTCGAGTGTCACCAGGTGAGTACAATGGGCAGAGACGAAACAAGGTAGTAAAGAATATTTGAAAATGGCATAGATCACGGAGTCCAGGGTGGGTAGTGAGAGCTGTGAGGACTTGGGGAAGTGAAAGACAGTGAACATGTGACTGAGTCAGTGGGTTGGCAGTCTCAAAGAGGGGTGCTGGAATGACAGAGTGTGATGATCAGGGAGTGCTCTGCTTGAGAATGAGTTTCTCTACTGTACAGCTGGCACTGTTCTGGGCACAGGGGATATCACAGTGAATGAAACAGATATCTATGACACTTATAATCTAGTGCATAAAACTAACAACAGACAAACCATATAGTGTGTCAGATGATGATAAATGCTACGGACAAAAATAAAGCAGAGAAAGAGAACAGGGAATAATGAGGAGGTCATTGCGATGTAGAATAGGGTGGTTATAGAAGGCTTTTCTGTGGAGGTGATTTCTGAGCAGAGGATAGAAGGAAAGGAAGAAACTGACAGATATCTCAGGCAAGGGTGTTCCAGGTAGAATAACAACAGATGCAAGGACTCCGATGGGAACATGCCTGTGACTGAGAGGGGCAGCAAGGAGGCCAGTGGCTAGGATAAAGTGACCAAGAGGAGAGTAATAGGAGAGGAGGTCAGAGAGTCAGTGGTGGCGGGATGGGGCTCAGATCACACGGAGCCTCGTATCACATTGTGGAGGGCTTTGAAGGTCATTGCAAAGATTTGGCTTTTATCTTTAGTAAGATGGGAAGTCTTTGAAAGTTTTGGAGCAGAGACAAGACTTAAAGGGATCACTATGCCCACTATATTGAGAGGAGACTGAAAAGGGGGATAAGGATAGAGGAGGAAGAACAGCTACTGCAGAAGAAAGCTACTGCAATAATCCAGGCGAGAGATGGTAGTGGCTTGGGCCTGGGTGATAGCACTGGAGATGGTGAAGAGTGGTTTGAATCTGACCTCTAATACATTGTAAAAGTAGAACAAAAAGAGTTTGCCAGTGGGCTGGATGAGATGTGAGATCCAGAGAGGAGTCAACGAAGATTCTAAGAATTTTGGCCTAAGCAACCAGAAGGTTGGAATGGACATTTACTCAGGTTGAGAAAACTGAGGGAGGTTAGATTTGGTTGAAGATCAGATGTTGATTTTGACCATGTCAGGGTTGAGATTCCTCTTAGACTCGTGAGCAGAGATGTGGAACAAGCAGTGGGTATATAGGACTAGAGGTCAGAGTCTTAGACTCTAGTTTAGTTCTATTTTATTCTGTGGATAAAAATTCGGAAGTCATCCTAAGCTGTGAGACTGTATGAGACCTCATAGAGAGTGTTCATGGATATAGGAGATAAGAGGCTGAGTATCTGAGGAGCATCCCAATGTTTAGAGTTCAGAGAGATGAGGAACAACCTGCAAAGATTGCTGAGAAGTGTCTAGCAATGTATGAGGAAGATAAGAGGAGTGGGGTGTCTGGGACCCAAGAGTTGTAATTATTGGCAATGACAAGCTCTAGATTATGACGATGTGAGTAGATGGTTGAGGTGAGGTAGAGGAAAAGATCATTGGAGCTAAGAAGCATGAGGACCTGAGTGTCAGGATGTTGGATGACTCCAACACTGATGATGGGAATTGTGGTGGAGAGGTAGACAGGAAGCCATGTGTTGACATCAGCTGTGACTCTGCTAATCAGGAGTCAGGGACATGACTTAAGAGGCAGTAAAGTTTGATGATTCACTTCCAAAAAGCTAGGACTTTTGAATGAGGAAGGACAGACATCTGAGAGGTTGTACAGTAGCGCCAAGTGAACATTTACCCCCTCCCCTGGCCTTGAGGTGCTTGGGGACAGGAAAGACATGGTCTTCAGTTGAGAGGGCTGCTGGCAGTGGTAACCTCAGGGGACAGCCTGGATTCCCTTTGCAGGAAGATACATTAGAAGAGGAAGGAAAATAAGTTTGCTGGTGACAGTGAGTTCCTGAGAACACAGTGGAAGGGTTTGGGCTTAGCTTATGGATAATACCTTTATGGTTAAGGCGCATGTGGTGGGGGAGAGGGGTGGTGGTGGTGGTGGTGGTATGGTGGTGGCTGCAAGGCATTTGGGATCAGTGCAGAGCAGCACAGGGCAAGATCTCTAGCCTGAAGCTGGACATCCTTGGCAGCCTGAAGACAAGATGATTGAAGACCAGCCAGAGGCCGGTCACACCCGGTTGGGTAGGGTGGTGGTGAGTAGAGTGACTCTCTCTATGATAGCTAATTATAATAATGCCATAGTCATCAGAGCCGAGGGAAATTTATCAGGAACTGGGCCAGAGACTGAGGGAAGTTTATCTGCAACTAGGTCGAAAATTGATGAATTACTTTTCACCCAACCCACTGACCATCCTAATAAATGTTGACAAACACCAAACTTTTGCTGATAAAAAGAAGAGATATTGGGGAAATCTGGAAAAGAAAGAGGTGATCCTTCTATGAACTTCAGGACACGGCCAAATCATTCGAGAGGTGGGTAGAGGTGGGTAGAGCAAAAAGATAGCAGAGAATCACTACCATGAACCCAACTTGGGAAAGTCTTGTCTGCCCCAAATCCACCCTTTCATGGAATGTGTGGATATAAATGACTTTCCTGTGTCATTTATTTATTATAATTTATTAAGGGAATGAAAATCACTGTGATTCATGCTGGAGCATAGAAATCCACACTACAATCTGCCCAAATAACCTGCCGCACAACACTCATTTGATAGGTGTGGAAAGAAAAATCTGAAGATCTTATTGCCTTTCAGAGAGCCCCCAACAGGAAGAGTCAATTGGTATAAATATGGCCTCTATGACCTCAGATCCATGGGGTTTATTTCATGCAGAACTACCTCTTTTACAGGAGAGTAGAGAAGTGTACAGTGTAGCTGTCAGGATTCTGGGCTCTGAGGTCTCTGAGTGATACAGTGATATTGGGCAAATTATCTAACCTTTGTAACGAGTATATCTAACCTGGTATGAATAATTATATGGGAGAGCTGTTTTGAGGATAGAATGAGGTAATGCATTATCTCAAGGGCTGTCACTGAGGAAGATTGTTGTGAACATTTTTTCATATTACTTTCTTACATCTTCCAATAAAACAAATGACTTAATGTCTTGCAGTGAGTCAATTTCAGAAATTAGTGTTTTTCCCTCTAACTCTGGATCTCTCAGGGACGAGTGTGCATCTCTGCATCTTCAATGCTTGAGATAGTGTCTGGCGGCACACAGGAGGCAATTCAGTGAATGTTTCTTGGAGTGAAGTGGAGTCTTGCTCCCTGAGCATTGCTCCAACTATTTCCCATGGTCACTTTCCAGATAACAAGGGATCCTACGGCAAATGAAATGTGTATTTCACCAGTTCCATTTATAAAAAGAAATGATCTTGGACACATGTCTTCAATGAATTAGTATTTAATTATCCAACATCGGAGCCAAAATACAAGCAACAGCTGAAGACCATACATAGTGATCTGAACTAAATATGAAAATATTTTGTTGTGCTGACATCTGTGTTGTTAGGAACATAAATCCGTTGGATGTGGCTCATTTGATAGAGGGAGAGCAGTGGGTTAAACGGTAAGACTCTTGGCTGCCCTGATGAGACGGGAGATGGGGAATTAGGGTGGAAGTGCTTATTGCATGAAAAGTAATGAGGCTCCTGTCCAGCATCACAGGGCATCTATTTCAGCTCACATCTCATTCTGAAAGTTCTTCTTCCAGCCAAAGTGTAGAACACACGCACTGTAAGAGAGAATGGTTAGAGAGAGGAGAGCTCCAAGCCTGTGGCAGTGGGAAAAGAAGTCCTTCCTAGGGCAATAACTGGCAGTGTCTGAAGGAGAGCATGTTACCCAAAATGCATATGTTGGAACCTAATCTACAATAATGGTAATTGGAACTGAGGCCTTTGGGAGGTGATTAGGTCCCCTCCCAAATGGAGTTAGCGCCCTCATGAAGAGAGCTTCCTCGCCCCTTCTGCCATATGAAGACACAGAGGAAAGGCCTGTGAACCAGGGACTCATTGGACTCCAAATTGCCAGAGCCTTGATCTTGGACTTCCCAGTCTCTGAAATTGCGAGAAATAAATCTTGATTGTTTATAAGCCACTCAGTCTATGGGATTCTGTTATTGCAGCCCAAATGGACTAAGACAGAGCCTGAGAACAAATCTTAAGCTTTAAGTAGAGTTGATAAATAGATTGTTACTTTACCTGGACTTAAAGCTATTGTAGTCAGAGACTAAGACTTTTCTCCAAATCCTAATAAGGGCCACGGGGCAAGGAAACCTCGGGGACTGAGAGCAGCGCAGGATGCAGAGCACTTGAAGGCAGCCCGATTCGCTAGGGACCTTAGGACAGGACCATGCAAGAGTATTCCCAGATGCTAAGGATTTCCACTTGCCCCTGGTGAGGAGGAACTGAGAAAAATGACCACAATCCCTCCACCAAGGCTTGCTGTATGCACTTGAACTCCAAAGTTAATTATTTATAGTTCTTATTTAAAAGTTGTATCAATTATTCCCCGATATCCTGTTCCTTTATTTTTTCCATAAAATTTTCAGTTAAAGAACTTTGTGAGATCACATAGGAGGACATCCTTATGCTTAGGAGGTGGGTGCTGAAATATCTAGAAGCGAAAGGTCAGGATGCCTGCAGATTACTTTCAAGTCATACACACATAGAGAAAGAAATATGATCACCGTCCCCGAACTACCGCTTTCTTCAAAAATGTTTATAGATTCAAAAAATCTCCTACTAAAAAGTTGGAGAAAAAACTACATGTGATATTGGTACAGACAGGACACCAGGCTAAGTAGCCCTCACTTGTCAATTTTCATCAAGATGTGGCTGCCCTCGGTGATCAAGCCAAATTGTCAATGACCCTTACAGAGCGTTACCCCACAAATGCTTATTTCTGTTTGTTCTATTCATTTATTCAACAGATATTTGTGGAGTGCTTATAACATGAGGGCCACCGTTCTAGGTCCTGGCTAGATTGCTGGGTGGCAGTGGGGAGATGTGGTCTCTTTCTACTAAGTACCTGTGTAAACTACTATTTAACAAAAATACCTTCTAGAGAAAATAAATCTTTTGGAATGTATAGACTTATTTTTAAGAATGTCTGTCTTTAGGGGCACCTGGGTGGCTCACTTGGTTAAGCATCTTTTTTTATTAACATTTTTTTAATGTTTATTTATTTTTGAGAGGAGAGAGAGAGAGAGGGAGCATAAGTAGGGGAGGGACAGAGAGAGAGGGAGACACAGAATCTGAAGCAGGCTCCAGGCTCCCAGCTGTCAGCACAGAGCCCGACGCGGGGCTCAAACTCAGGAACTGCGAGATCATGACCTGAGCAGAAGTCGGACACTTAGTTGACTGAGCCCCCCAGGCGCCCCTCAGTTAAGCATCTGACATTTGATTTTGGCTCAGGTCATGATCTCATAGTTCGTGGGGTTAAGCCCTGCGTTGGGCTCTGCCTTGACAGCAGGGAGCCCGCTTGGAATTCTCTCTCCCTCTTTCTCAAAATAAATAAATAAACTTAAAAAAAAATAAAGAATGTCTGTCTTTAAAAAAAAAGCATTTTCTTTAAGTGACTTAAGTTTTTCTGGAAAAGCATTTGTAAAACATACTTTATTTCTCTCTTTATATAAAGTTTTCTCATTCCCATTAATTTAGGGTTTTGCCCCAGAGAAACAGAAAGACCCAACCTTATAGTCCTGCAGTTATCAGAGGCAGGAAACTATGAAGAAAATTAGTTCAGTTTAGAAATGAGCAGGTGCACAGACGTTAGGTTCGGTAATTATTTTAACCAGGATAATGGGATAAGTAATCTGAGAGTAAGTAGGAAGCTGTTCAGACTTCCTATCAAACTTATGAAAAACAACCCCGTGCCCTCTGTGCTGAGTGTTTATAGCCACATTTGTGGCATCCCGGGCAGGCTCTTCTGGACTAGGTCATCTTCAGATACTTGTGGCTGTTTTATCACTTACTTCTGAAGAGCAGCAGCCCAGAAAACTTTACCCCTGCCCGTTTTTAGCCTGCTGTAATGTCACCATCAAAGGACAAAGAGTGCCCTTCCAAATGATGTCTTTAATTTGCCAGATTTCATATCCCAAAGAACCTTCTAAAGTGCATCCGATCTTCCACACTGCCATTTATACACTGTTTCTGTAGTGAGCCAGAAGCAGACCACCCCCTACCATGAACTAGAGAGTTTTCTATAGAAGAATATGGGAATCCATGATTGCTATGTTGGGCTTATATATTTTGTTTGCAAAATAATGGGTTTTAGGTTAAATTGAGGCAGGTGTGCACATGTTCTGGTGAAGTCCGTGCCACCTCCCTCTCAAACAGCAAACTGTAAAAGACTTTGATGATAGTTGTCACCAGCATCAATAATTGTAACAGAGGTCTTGAATATCAATCAAAGGAAAGACAAGCATTTTGATAGCATTAATCAGAGCTGGCTTCCTCCTGCAAATCATGCCAAAGCTCTTGGACTGCTGCCTGTTCCTATTGTTTTCTGTCTGCTGGTTTGGATGCAGATCCTTTCCCCCTTCCCCAATGTGGCCATAATGCAATTGGGGAATTAACTCAGAGCAGAGTCGTCCTAGTTTGGATGTGAAGGTAAACACAAACGGAGAAAGTTCAAATTGTTAAGAAGAACAAACAGCCCTTGTTACTAAACATTAGCTGGCACGTGCAGTAGACATGTACAGTGGGCCGATACCACAGATGATTTCCCTTACTGGCCCAAAGGAAGGATGGTCACAGGCTACGGTGCCCGTGTATAATGTCTCCAGAAAGAGATTTTAGGCGTTTCCAGTTTTAGCAGCCAAGCCAATTTATCTGGTCTCAACATTTTGAATAATACTCTGCCGTCACTAATACAAAGAGATCAGGGGAAACCTGTGTGCTTGGATTTCTTCAGTTATCATCCTGAACTGAGCAATTCTGTGTATCTTTAGAGATGCTGTGGGAACCAATAGGATCTTTTTGCTTCATGTTATTGTTGGATAGGCTGTCTTTCAGATATACAATCTATACAAGTCTTTTTATTTTAGTTTTTCATGTTTTATTATATTTGAGAGAGCAAGAGAGTAAGCAGGCAAGGAGAAGAGAGAGAGGGAGACAGAATCCGAAGCAGGCTCCAGGCTCTGAGGTGTCAGTATGGAGCCCAACACAGGGCTCGAACTCACGATCCATGAGATCATGATGTGAGCCAAAGTCAGACGCTTAACCAACTGAGCCGCCCAGATGCCCCTATTTATTTATTTTAGATTCCACTTGGACCAATTACAAATGACACCCAAAAGCATGGCTAGGACATTTAAACACTTCGAGACTGGAATTTTTCCACAACAATAAATGAATTTAAACAATGCTTGAATTTAGATAATGACAGGATTTTATGTGACGAGGAGAAAATGGATAAGGATAAGGATAACTTTTCAAAGGATCAGACATCAGTGAAAGAAGATGTGTTAGAGTAGAAAAGTCTGCCCACTTAGTTGGAACCTAAGTGCTGCTTTCCTTGGATCCACTCAAAGGGGGTAGTAAAAAGAACGCAGGAACCCAAGAATCAAGAGCAAAGTCTCTTACTCCCCACCACACACATCAAGTATATTATATATAATATGTTTTGGTATTATTGTATACTTTTCCATGGGATTAAAGCCATTGGAACAGAAAAAAAAATCCACATTTGTATACCTACACAAAGCCAAAATAAATGGTTGAGAAATGAGAGATTCAGCCAACTGGCTGATTTATCTAAGCGCTGTCAAACAATCATCTTGATTAATATTTTTTTCACTGACTTGACTGATATTTTTAGTGACTAGAATGAATTGCAACATTGCATAGACATCTCATATATGGAGTTATAGCAATAACTCCTTGGAAAATTAATTGGTCAGCTTCAGCCATAATGGATCACAACCTATGTTAGAGATATCTCTCGTAAACAAATTATTATCCTTTATAAAATAAGCAGACTAATTAATTTTCCAGGGAGCTCGAAGGCCTAGGAACTATTATTAACTAGCAGTAAATGAAAATGTGTTTGAATTTCTTATACCTTTTATTTCATAATAAGGGGTCTATTTTCTCTAAATACTAATAAATAATTGCCTTTAAGACAGAGTGTAAATGGGAACCTTCCTCGTGACTTTGCTTATTTTTTTCTGCACTAACATAAGTCAGTTTTTAGATAACACACACACATGCACACATGCACACACACACATTCTGGATAGATTTAGGAAAGCTAATCATATCCTTATGAGAAAAATGTTGCCCCCAAATTATATTTACATTAATTTGAAAACGATAAGAAAAGTATAGAAGAAAACTTATGAATAGGTAGAAATAGTTAATTGGGATTATTTATAATCCATAATGACCAAAATATGTAATCTTCCCAAGAAATTATAGGTTAAAAAATTAATGTGGCTTGTATATTAATATTCATGCTTTCTCTTAGTGGGCCCCCTGTCTCAGGGCCCACATGGCTCCATCCTGACAGAGTTTCTCCTATTGTCCTATTTGGGCAATCAGTGACTCAATGTCTTTGTTTCTCTGATGAGGTTCTATTTTCTGAATGGCAAGTTTAGACTTTAAATCTTCCACCTGAATTATTACAAGAGAGATTTGGTAATTAAGTTCTAACAAGATTTAAATGATATTAAAAACAGTCAGTTAAAAGGAAACACAGCCTTGGGCTTTGTTGTAAATTTGTATAATTATTTTTAGTCCTCTAGAGGATGCATAATTATGTTTCTGTATTTATAAAAAATACTGCCTCTGAGGCACCAAAATGAATTTTACAGCATGCTGATTTGCATATTAATGTTACTCTTTGTATGTCAAAATTTCTTTGGTTGGAAAAAAAAAGATTTTCTAGGAAATTTTCAAAGTAACCACAAAAAGTATAAAATCTTTTGATCTGCGAGTCTGGCAAAACTACCATTCAGGCAGAAAGTTTGATAGTCAAGGAAAAAAAAAACTTATAAAGCGGACATAATAAGACTAAACCTCTTCACTTGGAACGGGGTAGAGGGGCATAGCCAGGAAGAATGCCCAATAGCATTTATTGTGTACCTATTATTTGCTAAGTGAGATTTAGTCCCTTCACATGCTACATGCAAAGATCCTATGAGGTAGATACTTTCACTTTCCCCACTTCAAAGATGGGGAAAGTAAGGCACAGAGCTTAAGTTAACAACTCAAGGACACAAACTGGCATTTTAACCAAGGCAGTCTGATGTTAGGACCTTAACTGTTAAACACCGTGTTATCTTCTGGGCAGAAACGTAAGGAAGCACTAAGGACCTCTTTATATTTTGAGGGAGAAAACATTTTCCTGTGAGATCCACAAGGCTGCCGTTGCCCCCCTCATGATGGATTGACGTGCAGTGCTGGAAACACCACACAGCTCAGGGGTGTGTGCCCACTTTTGAAACTGCAAGTGGCTTTGTATCTATTTTACAAGCAAGTGATCTCTCTGCACTGGGTTTTAAGCTCCTTCAGAGGAGGAACTGTGTTCCTTGTTTCCTTCTCTACTTTTCCCTGCACTTGGGAGTCAGAGTCATGAAAATGAAACCAGGGAGTGAGTCTGTCTTAGTCCATTCCGACTTCTAAAATAAAAATAGCACAGACCGGGAGGCTGAAACAGCGAACATTTGTTTCTCATAGTTCTGGAGTCTGGAAGTCCAAGATCAAGGTGCTGGCGGATTCTGCGTCTGGTGAGAGCCCACTTCCTGGTTCATAGACAGCCATCTTCTCAGTGAGTGCTCAGAAAGTAGAAGCGCTAAGGAGCTCCCTGGGGTCTCTTTTAAAAGGTCATGGGTGTCATTCATGAGGCCTCCACCCTTATGACCTAATCACCTTCCAAAGGCCCCCACCTCCAAATATCATCACATTGGGGATTAAGTTTCAACATATGCATTTTGGGAGGACACAAACTTTAGTGTGAGCAGAGTCTCAGGAAGCATCTGAGGTTTTTCTTCTATGATTGTTTTTTTTATTGTAAAATATTCATAACATATAATTTACTATTCTAACCATATTTAAGCACACTTTTCAGTGTCATTAAGTACTTTCACACTGTTGTGAAGCGATTACTTCCATCACCTCCAGAAACTTCTTCATCTTTCCAAACTAAAACTCCATAGCCATTAAAATAACAACTCCTCATTCCCCCCTCCTTCAGCCTCTAGCAGCCACCATTTGCTTTCTGTCTCTCTGACTTTGACTACTCTAGGTTCCTCACATAAGTGAATGGTTAGTTTTAAATCGAAGGTAATTTCTCCTTGAGATGCATTTTAATGCCGATGATCTAAGCTTCTATTCTCTTAAATTGTGCTCATACCACAAGCATAGCTTTTCTAGCTGGAGGTAGAAATGGTTGGAAGGGTCTGAGGAGTATGAGTGAGATAGTTCTACACTATAGGAAAGAGCACCACCATTTGGTCGTGGTTGTGGGGCAGATTGCACAGCATGTCGGAGTCATGGGTGAGCTCTGTGGCTCTTCTGAAGGATTCTTTGTGGGAGAGACGATCAGTGCTTCAGGGTTCCATGACTGTAGAGTTCTCTAGAGTTGACGTGCTTGGAGAGAGACATGTTTTAGCAATGGGTAAAGGGGAGGGTCATGTTCACCTAACATGGATCTTGGGTCACAGTTTATACACATACTAAGGTAACTGTGGGTAAATTTTTTAAAGTTTATTTATTTTGAGGGGTGGGGGCAGAGAGAGCGGGAGAGAGAGAGAATCCTAAGCAGGCTCCACACTGTCAGCGCAGAGCCCCACACGGGTCTCAATCTCACAAATCGTGAGATCATGACCTGAGCCAAAATCAAGAGTCTGACGCTTAACGGACTGAGCCACCCAGGCACCCCATGAGGAAAATCTTACCTAACAATTTAAAAAAGTACTCGAAGAGGAAAATACAGAAAGAAATGAGAATAAGCACGGAGATATTCCACAGGCGCTAGGCTGTACTACAGATTGTTATCTAGAACCCATTAACTTGGACTTTGGGAAAGATACTGAAATCGGATATAGCCAATAAGAAAAATGTTAGCTTATAATACTTTAAACTCCTTTAAGCTTCCCTTTATAGGAACTTTTGCCTTTTAATTGGAGGCTATTAACATTTTCTGGATGCAAGAAATATATTTTATAATGAAAGAATTACAAGCAGTAGAGCAGTCTATTTTGGGCAGAGGCTTCTCCTATAATTGTGCTCATCTATCTACTTCTCAGATTGTGTTAGGAAGTAGAAAGGCTTTGGCTCAGATCCTTAATTTGCCACTTACTCATTACCCATATGACCTTAGGAAAGTTACTCAGTCACTCTGAGTCTCAGTAATGTGCTCCTTAAAAAATAGTATCAATAACATTTGCTTCAAGGTAGTGAGGATTATATGAATGTATTAGGTAAAGTGCCTAAAATAGCTGCTTAATGAACGTTACATCCCTTTCTCTTCTCTCCTAGAGCCCTTTGTGAAGAGCTGTGTCTAATGAAAACCCATTTCTTAACCTAGTTCTAACTGTATTTTCACTGCACAACATTGGCACTGGAGAAAACAGAAGTCTAGGGTTAGACAGAATGGTCTCGTTTGGCTTAATTACACTGCCCCCAAGTGTGAGTTCCTGAGGACCTACTGCTGGGGTAACTATCCGTCCCAGTTTGCCAGGCACTGATAGGTCTTCCAGGACAAGAGACTGCAGTAAACTTGGGAGAGTCTCAGGCAAACGGGGACGAACTGGTCACCCCACCTATTTTATCTATGTCAAAGACATAGTCTTCATCGCTCCCATGCGTCTTTTCTTGGTAGAGGGTAAAAAGGGATTACTCTGTGCCTTATAAACAAGGGAGATCTTATTCCAACTGGCAGGGACAGACAAAATGAACCTCAAACAAAATTGCTGACTGAACATTTCATAGAGGTGTCAAACATGTTATCTTGGAGTATTTTACTTACAGAAATCATCATCATTACTTTTTGGCCATAGAAGGGGTAGCGAGGCATGAAAGATTTCTTTTTTCTTTCTTTTTTTCTTGTTTTAGAAAGAGAGAGAGGACATGCAATCAGGGGAGAGAGGCAGGGGGAGTGAGAGAGATAGAGAGAGAGAAAAAAAAATCTTAAGTGGATTCCACACTCAGTGTGGAGCCCGATACGAGGCTCAGTCCCATGACCCAGGGATAATGACCTGAGCTGAAATCAAGAGTCAGACGCTTAACTGACTGAGCCACCCAGGAGCCCCGAGAATGAAAGATTTCTTCATCTAACTTTTCTATACTATTTGGCTAACTTTCCTCTTCATATAGAATGAAAAGTTTGTTGTTAAAATGGATAGGATTCTAATCATTAGGGAAATGGAAATAAAAAAATACAATGAGATACCCAGTTGGGTGGCTACTGTCAGAAACTCAGAAAATTACAAGTGTTGGTGAGGAGGTGGAGAAATTGGAACCCTTGTACGTCGCTTGTGGGAATGTAAAATGTTCAGCCGATGTGGGAAACAGAAGGGTGCCCCTCAAATATTTAAAATAGAATTATTGTATAGTCCAGCAATTCCACTTCTGCATCTATACCTCAAAGAACTGAAAGCAGAGTCTCAAAGAGATATTTGCACACCTACATTTCTAGCAGCACTTACCACATTAACTAAAATGTGGAAGCAATCCAGTGTCCACTGACAAATGAATGGAGAAGCAAAATGTAGAATATACATACAGTGGAGGGTTATTTAGCCTTAGAAAGGAAAGACATTCGGACATCTGTGATAGCATGGATGAACCGTGAGGACATTATGCTAAGTGAACTATCAGTCACAAAAAAGACAAATGCTATATGATTCCACTTATATGAGGTATTTGGAGTAAACAGAATCATAGAGACAGAAAGTAGCATGGTGGTTTCCAGATGCTGGGGAAAGGGAGAAGGGGATTGGAGAGTTGCTTCATGGGTCTAGAGTTTCTGTTTTACAAGATTAAAAGAGTTGTGATAGTTGCACAATATTATGAATGTATTTAGTGCTACCGAACCGTACACTTACAAAAATGGTAAATTTTTGTTACGTATATTTTGCCACAATAAAAGAAGGAAAAAAGTAGAGAAGGCTGTTATATTACCCAATAGAAGATTCTGTTGCCTGTGCTGCCTGCTCTAGATCCATGCAGATCTCACCTCTTTTTGTTCACTTACCATTTCTTATATTGCAGATGAGGACACTTAGGTATCAAAGGGTCCATTTTGTGCCATTGGAGTCACAGCCAGGCAAATAATTTCACTAGACTGGTAGCGTCTTAAAGATGCTGGAGGAACTGAAGAATTGCTTAGAAACACCAGGCCTCTTTATAAAGAATTAGAAAACTACCTGGGAGCTAACAGTTAAGAGTTTTTAGAGCTCATCTTTAAATATTTCCATTTTCTGGGTTTGTTTCCTCTTCCCAGGACTGGGAAGGCTCGATAAATGGGAGAGTGTGGACGAGGGCTAGCTATAATTTTCTAAGTATTTCATGTGAGTGATTCAGGGAACTTCACTTGTGGTCTCGCGCACCAATGCAGATGCGCAATGCAGATGCCAGTGCACGTGTTCACTTGAAGAACAAAAAGCAAACCGGAAGTAGATGATTTCAGCAAATTCTCAGCAGTCAATATTTAAACAGTTCCTCTTTAGACATCCCCAACTGGGGGCCCTGGTGTTGAACCAGCAGCCTATATCATTTGCTGACTTGGAAGATTTGTGTAAAGACAATTCAAATCATCAACAATACAGATGAAGATACGTAAAATGCTGTCGGGATGGCTTTGATTTTTCACAAATACATTATTAAGAAATTGATGTCCTGAGTTTGATCAATAACAGCAATACATGTGAATGCTTCTGCACCCCCTTATTAAAACCACTGAACTGGGTCTGGAAGCCAATCTATTTCAAACCACTTGGTGTTAGGAAAGCTTTTCCCAGCCCCCAAGGAAGTCTCTGTCAAGCCAGCATGATGCTACAGATGCCCCAGGACTATCTCTATTCCGGACAGTGCCATCTTGGAGTAATAGATCATCGGTGTCCTAGGTTTGGGTGATGCATCGCTCCGATGTGTCAGGACAACAGCTGGTTCAGTTTCTCTATGCTGGGGGCCCAGCAACAGCTGACTGCTGTGATGGATTACACGCATGGTGCAGCCTATCGCTGTAATACATCAAGACACAGCACTGATTTGAAGGTGAATTAGTCAAAAGATGGAGTTCTGCAGGCTCCAAACCCAAGAAAAGGACTCCTGTTTAATTATAGAATGAAAGACAAAGTGGCTGGCATGAGGCTCAGTGGCTGTCAAATGCAGGGCTATTTCTAAGATATAATTCACATTAAGTATGCAGCATTACCAGATGAGGTTTGATCGTTGCTCTGCTTTCTCGAGGTGTGATTCACATCTTCCATCAGCACACCGCCCCCGCCAGAGCAGCTGGACTGCAGTTGGGACATACTTTTTCCATGTGCCTTTGTGGAGACTTTCTAAATCCAGCCCTACTATAAACAACCAGACTCCTTCTGTCCTAAGTTCAAGTATTCTTTCCATCTCTTTGTCTTCCCTTGAACCTCTTTGCTCCAAATCCTCACAGAACAGAATGAAAACTATAAAACAATAAAGTCTGTGTCAATCTGTTTCACGTGAGGTGGTTGAGCCTGACATTCATTCACTCAGTTATTCATTTAACGAGTATTGATTAAGCATTGAACTTATTAAGATGTTTCAGTTGCATATGATTTAAAAAAAACTGTAGTGGTTAAAAAGTAAAGAGATTAATTAGTTCACATAATGAGATGTCTAGACGAGGCAGTTCCAGGTTAAAATAGTACAGTGGCTCAGTGATACCATCACAGATCTAGGTTCTTTCTCTCTCTGTGTTCTGCCATATGGCTTTTGTCTTTAAGCCTTTAGCTTCATGGTTGCAGTCCCAGCCATCATGCGTAGACATAATAACATCGATCCAAGCAAGAGACAAAAGAAGGGACACTCTCTCATGTTCTTAACAGTGAGGAAATCTTTTTCAGAAGCCCATATCAGACTTCCCCTCAAGCCTTACTGGCCAGAATTGTGTCCTTTTACCATGTGCAAACCATCACTGGTAAGGACAATGAGACCACCATGAATGGCAGGCGAGAGCCTGTCTTCCCTGAAGGACATGGCTACTGGGCTGAAAGTGAATAAAACTGAGGCTTTAGAAATGAGGAAGAAGAAGAGTGGGTATTTGCTGTTTAGAGGTCAAGTCTAGCTCCAAAGGCCAGGTGAAGGCTTTCTTAAGGCTTCCAGAGGGCAAGTTGTGGTAGACAGAGTGATGCATCACCCAGATCTTCCTTCAGGAATAAAAACCTATTCTACCAGCTTCTGGATGGTCCCAAATGTCAGCTCTCTGCAGAGGAAAACTGTCTTTCTCAAGATCATGCTCTTTCCAGGGTGAGCCTGCATGCAACGACTGATCAACATGGGGAGAGAGGCCTGGCTCCCTAGTTCCACTTGGGACAACTCTGAAGAGCCATCCCAGGTTCAGGACTCCTGGGCACTAAGAAATTCCTTGTGCTTTCATTGCAGCTCAGTGTCTGCAGCCCAGTCCTGCCTCCTTCCATACACATGAGTTCATCCCAAGAATGTCTTGCCTACTGATGTCTCAGAGTCTGCTTTCTGGGAAGCTTGCAACACAGGGTTTCTAGCTGGAATAGTCCCTTCAGACTCTGTGACATGGAACCACCCAGAGAGATGGCCATTTTTTCACGCTAGACAGTAATTAGAGTATTGCACATAGGTAGCCGAGTCCTGGACCCACTGATGATTCTAATCTGGTAAGAAGACTCTTCCTAGCCACCAGTCATATCAATTTCTTACTCACTTTAGCTTCCTGAGGAAGTATAAAATGTGAGAACTCATTAGAGCTTAGAGATTGGTCAGAATAATAGCTGTGTTTCTGGCGTTGTCATGAGCAGAAGTGGATCAACTTATAGGTTATTGCCCATGTGACATGTCATGAAAAGTGATTCTTTGCTACTCAAAGCAGGGCCCACGAACCTGCAGCATTGATATCACTGGTGAGATTGTCAGAAATGCAAAATCCAGGCTATACCCCTAGATCCATTGAATCAGAAACTGTTTTTTAACAGGTGAGTCACATGCACTTCTGTCCTAACTTCTCTCCTGCAGGTAAGTCAAAATATTTCCCCTATTTAGTTACCACGTGCCCCAATTTTTATTGTTATGGTTATGAGTCTTGGGTTTGGATACTTAAAAAATATTACAGATGCTCTCAGGGGCTAACATATACAGTTACTAACAACTTTAATCAGAAGTAGCTTATGTTATTACAAGCAACATTAGATCCTTGTACACCAACTCTGTGCAAGGACCTACATTGTGTCAGACTTTCCTCCACCGCTGGAGCATCCAAAGCCAGTCGACCATCTGATGGATAAAGAAGAAGCGAGACAGGAGCCAGACAACAGAGAAGTGATATGGGAGTTTCCAAAGTCAAACTACACCGTTTCCCTCAAGGACAGAAGAGCATCTGGTGCTTCTCATTGGTTCAGTCCGGAGGTGTGAACTCCTGACCACAAGCATGTCTTACTCCATGAGAGCCTTCAGCTTTCTGCTTGTTTGACCATAAGGATACATTGAAGGAAGCAGATCTTGAACCAGTGATACCTTGTTTCAGGGAAGGGCTCCAGGGTTTTGGGCATGGGAAACAGGTAGAGTCCTGTAGTTAAAAACTATAGGAGGATAGTAAATAGTCAACACAGAAGCAGAATGATCCTGTTGCTGCAGGCTGCTTATCAGGAGGACAGTGCTGGCTGCTGCGAGTGGTGTCACAGCAGAGGGGTGCAGTGGGGTGTGAATGCAGGGAGGCCAGGGTGGTGGCCCTGAAAACTTGCCAGAGTGAAGTAGGTACTAGAGGCACCAGGGACAGTCTCTACGAACCTCAGCTGTGGTCAGTACCAGAAACCTCTTGCTAACTGAAGGCCCACTAGTATGTCTGGCAGTGTGAAGAGCCAGTGCGCATCTGAGGTTCTTAATTTCTTGAGATCCTTGGATCTTGAGGGTCTCGACCCTTGGATCTTTTCTGAAGCCTCCTGTGAATGGTAATATCGATGCTGAGAGCAAGACACGATGTCTATAGCAAGACACTATAGATGAGATAGTTTCCTCATCTATAAAACTGGGTAACAAACTTCACTATGAGGTAAGGTTCTCTGGAGGTAAGATATTAGGAGAGAATTTAAAAATTATACTGTAAAGTCTGATTTTTCCATTCATAGTAAGGAAGTTAGCAGGAGGGAAGCAAGAAAGAGAGTTATTGTTGGTAAGCTAGGAAGCAGTAACCTCAATCCTTAATAGAGGGACCTCAAGCACTGTGGCATCTAAAGAATATTAGGGATAAGTCAGGAGCCCAGGCATCTTCTGTCTTCCTGTTCTACCTTTCGTATTGTTCCACCTTCACCGGCATGTCCAAGATGGCCAATTACACATCTAGCCAAGGGGAAGAGAGAGGGAAAGACATGCTCCTTTCTTTGAAGGGTTTAGTCTATTCATGGCACTCACCAGCTCCATCCACGTCTCATTGGCCAGAACTTACTCACATCGCCATCTTTACCTGCAAGAGAGGATGGGAAATGTAGTCTTTTTTTCTTTAGGCAGCATGAAAAGATTCTGTTACATTGAGACAGAAAGGGAAAGACTACAGATTCTGCTATGTGAAGAGCAAGGGAAAGTGATATCGGGGGACAGAAGGCAGCCACTGCCGCACCGGGTACCATTCAAAATACTGAGACCTCGTGAGAAACAACCGAAGGGGAGAAGGAAATCACATCTCCCTCCACGTTCCTGCCCGTCAACAGCTCCCAGCTAGGACCCAAATCTGGGTGACAGGCCTCTCTTTCATTTTGAGTCCAAATAAATTCCTTGGCAGAATTCATTCCTTTCTGTATTTAGAATGAAGGAAAACCACTACTCTTCTAACACAATGTTAACATCAAAGGAAGATTATTTCTAAATGGTGAAGAGGAAAAAATGCCCAGAAGACAGGAAAAGATGCTCTTGGAACTGAACTGATAGTAAATGAAGGTGGTTGAGACTTGGAAAGCACTTCTACCTCTTCGTCTTTTTTTTTTTTTTTAAGTTTACTTATTTATTTTGAGAGAAACAGAGAGAGAGAGAGCGCATGCTGGAGCTAGCACAGGGGAGGGGCAGAGAGAGCGGGAGAGAGAGAGAGAAAATCCCATGCAGCCTCTGCACTGTCAGCGCCAAGCATAAAGCAGGGCTTGCTACTATGAACGGTGAGATCTTGACCTGAGTCAAAATCAAGAGTCAGACACTTAGCGGACTGAACCACCCAGGCACCCCTGCTGCTTTGTCTTTTAATTGCTGTCAGGAGGAGAAAAATGGAAACGATTGTCCCTACATGACCGCCCATAAGCAGGAAGCATAACACGCGGCCAACAGGCACCATTCTTGAGTTACAAGACTTAGAGTTGGAAAATGGCTGGTAGTCCATACAAGACCTAAAAGTCCTGGTAAGAGACTTTTTAGGGAGTGGTAATTTGGGGAATCTGCCACTTGCCCAGGAGCAAGCAAAGGCTGCGGGATTAACATAGAAGTTCTAACGAAGATATTTGACAGTTAGCTTTGAGACAGGTGTCACTTACATTGCTGTGCACAACAGGAAGAATGATACAGAACAACATGATTAATAACCAGTGGGGTCTGAAACACTAGGGGCCCTCACACACACTTCCTAAAGACTAACAAAAGCTTTCGCTGTAAGCACTGCAGGTTTAGCCGCGAATGGTACTTGGTGTGTTCTTAGCTGCAGCAACACGTTGCTTTATTGTTGGCGATTTTACAGGGGAGATGAAGCCGTGGGAGAAACAAAGGAGGTACAGAATGAGGCAGACGAATATTTGAGTTTTTCTGTTTGGTTCATAAAGACACAGCACATATGGGTCAAGCACGGAAGTAGAAGTGAGGATAAAGACGCTGGGTTATTGGCAGGGAGGGAGAGAAGACGGTAATTATTGAAGCAATTTCATCCTATCTTGTAGGGCACCATTATGAATACCAAATGAATTTCCATAAGATACCCATAGTTTTTCCCTCTTCTCATCAGCTTATATAAGTTAGGGTACTCATGAAGAATAAATATTATACTAAGGTTAAAAAAAAAACAATTATTGTGGAAACAGAAAACTAGGTCATTTGATGAATTTCCAGGAGAATGATACAGATGGGTTGTGCCTGAGCATTTAATCATACCTCGCCTTGTATTTCTCATCACTGAGCAGCGTCTAGCCCTGCGTCGGCCCTGCTTATAGGACTATTTAGGGATTTAATCTCAGGCCTCCTATCTCTCCAGGGCCCAAGGCATATACAAAATTTAGCATCTACATAAAGCTTCCTGGAAGATGGAGGTGAAGTGCTGCTTCTGTTGCTTCCACAGAGAGATAGGCCGATAAAGTAGACAGAAATGGTCCCAAGGCTTCTCCTCTCTCTTTACCCCTTTCCCTCCTCCCAGGTTTAAGGGCACTGACATGTGTCCGACACTCGAGACATGGATCTGAAGAAGCTGCCGTGCACGTCCTCAGCATGCTCAGTCGAATGGAGAAGACAGACCTAGAAACAAATTACCCCATACTGACTGATGGGTAGAAGGGACCATGTACAGAATGTTCTGAAGGCGCAGAGGGTGGACAGAATGGATGGCTGAACTAACTCTCTCTGGGAGTGACATTTGGCAGAATTTTAAAGTAGAAGTAGGAATTTTCTGTGAAACTGAGGAGGAAAAGGCCCCTTCTAGGAAGAAGGAAAAGTGAAAAGGTTTAGAGGCTTGAAATAGCACCATGCATTTAGGGAGTGTCAAATGGGTCGGTGTGAACCCACACAGGACGTGACTGGAAAAGAGGTTGAAAAATGTGGCTGGAAAGGAACCTTGATGCTCTGCTAAGCAGTCTGGTGGTTTTTTGTTTGTTTGTTTTTCCCATCGTGTAGGTGATAGGACTGTGGTGGAGGGAGAAGGTAGGGCTGAGGAGTCCTTGAATAGTGGCCAGAAGGGGCTGGGCCCGTTCCCTGCCACGTCTCACTGGAGGTCTTAGCAAAGCACAGAAGGAGCAAGTTGAGGTCAGAAAGGTGTGACTGTGGCAAACCGTTTGAAGTGCTGGAGAGAGAAGTCCAAACTGGGTACTGGTAGGTGGCCACTGGTCTGGTGACCCAGAGGGCAGCTGCCAGGAGTATCATTCAGGGTCCAGCGGGAAGTGGAATCCAATTCAGTTACTTTGAGTAAAGAGACTTATGTGAAGGGACTACCCCAGGGGTGTGAGCAGGTGAGGGATACTGTGGCACTCAGGCACTAGCCACAGTGGGAGCCATGCCTTTGGGCTGACAAGGCAAAGGAAGATGCCACTGCCAGAGCCCAGTGAGGCTGCCCAGAGGAGCTGGCGTCTAGCCAGCAGATCATAGTATCTGCCAAAGATATGACCCAGAGGTGTGACGCCCAGGACAGAAGTAGGGGAGGAAAACCCCACCTCTTGCTTCTCCAGGCTTAGGATTCCTTGCTGGTGCCTCCACTGGCCGGACCCAAACAAAGCCAGCAGATAAGAAAGTCCAGGTGATGGAGCTCATAGGGTCCTCCTCCTCCCGGGAGGAGTGCCAGAGAAAGGCACAGACGGTGAGGAATGCAGGTGGGTAGGGACTGGGACAAGTAGGGAATAGCCAGCTCTTACTTTATCTGCTCTTTTCCCAAAGACCTGCGTGGATGGGGAATTAGATCCCCTGCTCATTTAGGCTCTTTTTTGTTGTTGTCAATTAATCCCATACAGTATCTGTTTTAAATCTTTTTTTTTTTTTTTTGACAGAACCTTTTGAGAATCTGATGAAAACAATAGGACCTCTCCCCAGGAAAGAAAAATCACATATGGGTGAAATTTGCATTCAATTTCCATATCCTCTAGAACCTTACTGCTCAAAGGGTGATCCATACATAGACCAGCACGCTTAGCCTCACCTGGTAGCTTAGAAATGCAAGCTCTTGGAACCCATCCCAAGCCTGAATCAGAATCTGCATTTTAACAATATTCTCAGGAGATTCACATGCTCATTAAAGTTCTAGAAACACTGCTCTGGAAGTCAGTGGGACCCAGTTTTAATGCAGATGATTGAGTGGATGTGGATATATCGGTTAGGATACAGGTTTGTCTGCAAATAAAAGAAAACCCAGCAAAGGGCGCCTGGGTGGCTCAGTCGGTTGAGCATCCAACTTCGGCTCAGGTCACGATCTCATAGTCCATGAGTTTGCGCCCCGCAGCAGGCTCTGTGCTGACAGCTCAGAGCCTGGAGTCTGCTTCAGATTTTGTGTCTCCCTCTCTCTCTGCCCCTCCCCTGCTCACACTCTGTCTCTCTCTCTCAAAAATGAACTTTAAAAAATTAAAAAAAAAAAAAAAGAAAACGCCGTGAAACAGTAGTTTAAAAATAGATGGTTTTATTTTTCTCATGCAACATGAAATCTAGAGATAAGTCAGTTCAGGGCTGGTGTCATGATTGCCTCACTGTCCCTCCGTGTTCCTACTCTGCCATCTTCAGTGTGTGGCCGTTTCCCTTGTGGCTGTCAGATGAGTCCTAGACCTCCAGGGATCATCTTCACATTCTGGCAAAGGGTAAAAGAGTGAAGTGAGCAAACCACTGAGCCCTTGTACAGGTTATTCCCAGAGCTTCCCCTCAGAAGCTTCTGCCGGCCATGAGTTGATATGGCTGCTTCTAGCTGCAAGAGAGGCTGTGAGGTAGCGTTCTTTTCTAACCTCAGGTGAAATAGGGGTTATGTTAACGAGAAAGGAGAAAAAGTTGTCATTGAGGAGAAAATTATCCAAATCTCTCCTCGTATGTAATAGTGAAAATTACTAACTCTGAGAGTCGCCCTCTTTCCATCTCTCATCACTGATGAGAACCTACTCCATGTATTCTTCTCTTTGGAATCTCTGTGCAAAATAAAATGAATTCAGAGCTTCTTAGCAGCGGGCAAAATAGAATTATAGAAAAGAGGAGTGGGAGATAAAACTAGGAACTGATCAATTTGGGATCCAGGTACTCGGAATTGGTAGTAATTCCTTTAGGTAGCAGAACTGAAATATATTTTTGTACTGTCTGAAGAAAGAACTGCCTAAATACACCCCTCAAAGGCATAGAACAACTCAGATTTTTTTAGAGAAAGTGTGCCCAAATTTAATGTGTGTGAACATTTTGTGTGTTTTTCTGGAAAGAAAGGCTACAGCTTTCACTCTGTCCTCTTTAGTTAAAAACCACTGATTTAGAATTATCGCTTATACACGTATTCAATACTTTGTCTTCACTCTGTGTGATAATATATTTTCAAGGATGTTTTTCTTTATTTTTGTTAACATTTTAAAAATCTGATGGGCATAACAAGAACTATTTAAGGGGAAGGTAAGATTTCAATTTCTGAGTGTCACGCTCTGATCTGGAGAAACTAAAGTTCAGCGAGTTTCTCTTTCTTAGCTCCACGTTGGCTTATTTTCGTAGGACAAGGTAACGTTTGATGTAAGATGTATGTAACCTAATGTTAACTGTGAGGTCTAAAGTGTTGAGCGATCAGATTCCTTAGTAAAACCAAAAGTTTTTGTCACTGAAGTCTTCTAAGCTATACCTTGATGGTTTAATAGAAAAATAAATACTGGCTAAACGACTTTCACCTTCTAGGATCTACTTTTTAAATCTTCCATCCCCTGTAGTTATCAACTGCCTGTACCAGGCCTCTAGACACTAGTATGTTAGGGGGGCACCTGGCTGGCTCAGTCGGTAGAATACGCAACTCTTGATCTTAGAGTTGTGAGTTCAAGGCCCACACTGGGTATCGGGATTATGTAAACATAAAATCTTTAAAAAAGGAACTAGTATGTTAAACTGAACCAAGTAGATGGGTTCAACCGACTATTTCTAGGACTCGTTTCCCAAAGAAGAGCACTGTTTAGAGTGGCAAAGTTATAAGCCTCCTTAGGGGCGTTGGAAAGCTGTTCAAAAAGTACCTCGGCAAGCTTTGTGAGCGGAAATGTAGTGCTCAGATCACATGCTGCTTTAAAAGATTGTAACAGATACAAATATAGTGGAATTCTGATTTATAAGCAAATGGCATCATAATTCCAGATCTGTCTCACTGGACTCTCAGTGCAGACACTCAGGGTTCTCCTAGCCCACTCAGGCTAGGCCATACTTCTTGAAAGGGATAAAGTACTTATTTAAAAAAAATCTGTTTGTAATATTCTTCACTAACTCAGACAGGGTTTTCCCAATTACTCTAAATTGGCGATTTTTACTGGATTCAAGTAACCAATGTCTCTATGATCTTTGAACTGTCTACGCTAGCAATAGGGTACAGTGTTGTCTTAAATATTCAGCAGAATTCTTTTTTTCTTTTTTTAAAGATGTTTTTAAAAATATTTCTTCTTCTTCTTTTTTTTTTTTTTTTGGAAGAGCATATGTGGGGGAGGGATAGAGTGCAGGGGATAGGGGATCAAAGTGGGCTGTGCGCTGATGGGCTGACAGCTTGTGTGGGGCTCACACTTACCGCAAGATCATGACCTGAGTTGAAGTCGGACACTCAACTGACAGAGCCACCCAGGTGCCCCGAGAACTGAATTCTAAGGAGACACAAGACTTGGATTAATGTTCTGGATTCTGAAAAATAATCTTTGTTGCCTGGTGTCCTCAAAATACTTTCAGTCTTTTATGGGTTTCTATGTGGGGACATCTGAGAGTGGATAGGATCTCTGTCGAAAGGGTTTCCCTCTCTGTGGAGTCTGAGCTCCTGGCAGGACCCAAAGAGATTCCTGAGCTTAAGCTTAGCTGACAGATGCTGTCAGAACGGGACTCTGCATCCAGTACTTAAAAATAGGCCGCAGATCCTCAGCCCTTGGAGCTGAAAAGATTAGCCATGACAATATCATGAGACTTCGGGCAACAGGTGTGTTCTAAGATATGTGTGGGTTGTTGTCATTCTGTTATTTGTAGAGAAACACTTGATTGGGTGATGGCACCTTGGTTCATCCATTCATCCAGTCAATGTTCGCTCAACACCAATTATATTGCTTTCTCCCTGCTCGAGACTCCTAGGAGGGGGAGAAGATGCAAAGAGGAACGAAGGATGGTTCCTGCCTTCAAGAGACATACGTATACATAATTGGTCATAATAAGAGGTGTATGCCAATACTAACAGTTTTGCAGATCTGCGAAGCGTTTCTATACTCCCCTGCAGAACAGTTCTGATGCTGAATACAATAACATGAAACTGTAAGATTTTGATTCAGCTTTCTGGTTTGTAGATACATTGGAGAGAAATGTACAGCCAATATTTAACCCTCCTTAGTAACAGCTAGATTTAAAGAACCTATGCCAAATATTTACCAAGCTATCTTTTCAGATCTAAGTAAGTTGTCAGTACCAAGTTTGGGCAGCCCATGTATGTCTACACTATCAATGCTTATTCCAACTGTGTTTGGACATCTCATTTTTTGAGAACGATACTATTCCGCTTCTATAAAAGTCACTTCTTGTATTGACGACACATGCTCACTTCCACTTCATTTCCACAAGTATGTGCTCATCAGGATTATTAACGCTCATGTGATGCTACATTCTTCATCGCGTTTTTGGGAAGGGGCTTCTTCTAACAGCAAGGGCTGCCATGTTATAAGCTATTCAGACTTTCAGGCTTGATCCTTCCTGTTTCCAAGGCGTCTGTGGTGTTATTGGCATGTTAATTATTACAGCAAACGATAAAATGTGCAAAATGGTACCCCCCTTCTTAATGACATAAATAAATGAAGCAATTAATTTTACACAATAAAAACAAGCAATACAATAACTTACAAATTTGGAGTTTCTTCATTATTACATCAAATTGCAAAATGGAAACATGTAATTTCAAAAGGCTCAGAAGTAAAAATGGAAACACAGCTGATGCCGCGTCAGCTTGTGGGCTGCGAAATAATGTGGGGCTTGCACAGTGGGGAGCAGTCAACATCTTTTAGATCCATCGGGCCACATACTCAGAAACTGCACATCTTCCTAGAGCTGAGCCATCCCAAAGATGCGAGCTATGTGTGCACCCTAATAAAAAGCAAAACACAAAAAACTTTTTTTTTCTATTTTCCTTCGTGTATTAGTTTGGAATTCCAGCAGCTCCTTTGGTGAGGACCCTTATCTCCATTTATCAGCAGTTGCAGAAGCTGGAAGCCTATGATTGATCTTGTAACTTCAATATCTAGAGAGAGATAAGTAGGGAAGCGAATTTCCCCGTGAGAGCTGACAACAGTTTTTAAAATGAAATGTGTATACACCAAACCTGACATCCTCTATTGCCCACCATCTCCGAAACCGTCAGTTTCAAGGCTGACATTTGGTTCTGTGTGTTTGTTTTGGTGAGTGAGAAAGTAACACATATTTTCTTTGACATCTTGTGCAATTTTACAAGTATTCAGGGCACACTTCCTCCTTTGCATGGAGAATGTATTTGCACAGTTGTCAGAATGACGGACAGCGGAGTGAGTGACAGGATGGAGCGTTGATCTTTGCTTGTTATTACATACAATAGCCTGGTAGGAATCATGATGTGTTGGTGAGACAAACTGTGTCCCATTCTGGAACATATTAAGTTTGTCTCCAGGACACACATGACTTCGCTAGGGTGTCGAACCTCATTCATAATAGATGCTAATCTTTTCAGGGCTGACTGATGACAGCACTTCCTGCCCTTCACGGAATTAGAGCTGGGTTTTATCAAAGGACTCAAACTGCCTGCTAATTAGACTAATTCCCTTCATCATGAATTATTTATTTCCATTGGTAACCGATCACTGTGACATTAATGGGTTCTGCTCAACTTGGTTTCATACTAATACACACTAGGAGTTAAATGTTTAAAAATTCCTGATACTTCACTCCAGGTCAAGTGTATCTTTGGCTAATATTTGACAGATTTGATGGAGTTTCCACGGTTGTGTTTTAGTTACAAATAAAATGGGACAAAGTTCCTGATTTGGTTTAGATAGGAAAACAAATCCATTTCTTTCTCTGCGCAGGTGTCTCCTGACTTAGCTAGAACGGGTCATCTTTTTCTAGGCCGTATAATCTATAATGCACGGTCTTTTACCAAGGTCAAACCACCACACAAGAATGCTGGCGATCCTCTTTAGAATAATAATATTTCATAGCGAAACTAGACAGAATGTCAGCTAATAAAGTTGAAGTGATGCTCGATTCAGTTATTGATATCTGTTGATAAAAATCAGAGTGCAGTATCTTGTTTACCTATCTGTAAAATGCAGAATCCACTTTTAAAAAATAGAATTTATAGATCTAGCCCAATGGTGCAGTTATTTGTTAACATCTGAGGTTGTATAGGTCAGTGTGTCTCAAAGCACAATCCAGACACCACCTGTATCCCGGAAGTGTTTGCTAAAATGCTAAAAAGGGCCATATAAAAGGCCTGTTAGTTAGAATCTCTGAGAACGGGATCTTAGAATTTGCATTATTAACAAGCACTCCGTGTGATTTTTAAGTACCGTGAGGATCATTGCCATCAGTATCCCGAAAAACCCTACTAAGAGTCATTATTTTATTAGAAATACCAAATCATCTCATCAAATAGGGACAAGACACTGTCATACAAGGTTAGGATTGGCTTCCAGAATTGGCTTCCACAACAGTTTCATCACACATAGAACATATGTCATTTCTATTTATCGCTAAGGAAGATCATCACTCAGGTCTGTGAATGATAGAAGCAAATGTTGGGGCCTCACACTTTCGCTCTGAGGACACACATGAAGAGGCGTAAACAGGCACCATCCACCAAGGTAATGGGTATCAGTGAGGAAGGCTTGCTGTGTGCATACACCGAGGTGTGTGTTTGCACTAGGTGGTTTAGCTATTAAATAGTGAATTTTGAAAAGTGGAATAAGAAAACGTGAAAAGAGGGCAGTATAATGAGTGGTAACTAAAGATGAGGTGATAAACACTGAACAAAGGCATCATGTAGGCCACAATGCAGTGAGACAAAGCCACAAATAACAGGTTCTGTTCAAAGCAGCTACGGTTCCACACCAAACGCTGGTTTTCACATGAGTCCCACTCATCAAAGGTGAGTGGTCTCAAATAACGTGTACCCGTGTAAGCAAAAAACGAAGCTTTCAGCAAAGTCAGGAGTAAGTCTAAGGAACAATATGTTATGCACACTTTTTCACACCTAGTAAGTTCTGTCACACTTTTAATTTGAAGCATAGTTAACATATTCTTTCAGATTTTCCTTTTTTTAATGTTTATTTATTATTTTTGAGAGAGAGAGACAGAGACGGAGAGATGGAGACAGAGTGAGAGCAGGGAAGAGGCAGAGAAAGAGAGAGAGACAGAAGCCAAAACAGGCTCCACGCTCTCAGCTGTCAGCATGGAGCCTGACATGGGGCTCGAACTCATGAATCGTGAGATCATGACCTGAGCCGAAGTCAGACGCTTAACCAACTGAGGCACCCAGGTGCCCCAATTCCTTTAGATTTTTGAAGAAAAGTGATACTGTTGTATAATATGAGTGTTTTAATCCTCAAAGACACATGAGATCTGAAACTAGATCTCACAAAAATATATATGGAAAGATACGGATTCATGAAGAGTTTCTAGATGTTTTCTGAACTACTTACTGTGTATAAGTGAATTATTCTACCTAAAACCACAGATAATGTTTTTCTACTTAAAACAACAACAACAACAAGGCTATCAGTGAACTGAAGAAATGTTTTTTATTTTTTCTTTTTTTCTCATGGAAGTACTCAAATGACTTCAGTTTTGTATTTTCACACACACACACACACACACACACTCACCCAGAGAGAGAGAGACACACATTTAAATGAACCTCGAATTTCATTTCACTATCTTATATCCCCCCTTAGTCATCAGGTTTTTGTTCATTTCATTTGATCTGAACTTGTTAGCTTACCAAATTGTTTTCCTCTTTGCTTTCCTGTTCATCTCTTACAAGTCACATTGCAGCTGGAGTGGTTTTGGCTTGAAGAGTTCACTCATGTGTTATATTTGGTATTTTGAACCGATCCTACCCTTGCACCTTCTACAAGGCATAATATCATTTTAAAAATCCTAGAAGTAAAGATTTTCCTCAAAAGAAAAAGAAAAAGATATCAGAGGTTCTGGCTAGGGATGGATGGTAAAAGCATCTCATGAGATGCTAGCCTGATTGCATCCTGATGGCTCTCACAGATTTGGAAAAGATGGGCTATTGAGAAGACTTGTTAAAAATATTTTATCTTGGTAGCGCCCGGGTAGCTCAGTCGGGTGAGCGTCCGACTTCGGATCAAGTCATGATCTCACAGTTTGTGAGTTTGAGCCCCACATCAAGCTCTGTGCTGACAGCTCAGAGCCTGGAACCTGCTTCAGATTCTGTGTCTCCCCCTCTGTCTGCCCCTCCCCCACTCACACTCTGTCTCTTGCTCTCAAAAATAAATAACATTAAAAACATTTTTAAAATATTAAAAATATTTTACCTTATACATACTGCAGGCTTCATAAATACTTATTAACTTGAACCAAAGTTTTCAGTGGCCCCAGGAAATCATGTTGGAACCTCTCCTTGTCTATATCTAGAGATTCTGTCTGACCCTCAAAGAATTCTTTTACTGCTTTTCACATTGTATTTTCTTGTTTGAAAATTGTTGTTAGGGCAGTGTAAAGAATAGTGACCAAAGAGAAACAGTGGGACGGGACCCGAGGTCTGAAAGAGAAACCAGCTTGTGGCCCAGGAAGGAACCCTGGCTGTCAGGAGGCCAGGCCGCTAGAGCCAGAGATAGTAGCTGATCACATATGGCATCATCTTTCACATTCCGCCCCAAGGGAAAATAATGTCACCTATCAACTGGTGAGTCTGGGGACATTTGGGTCACTTATGCAAGCATCCCTGAGTATTCCTTAACATATCTGTGGAGAAGAACCCCCTAAAAATCACAGACATTTTGCTGGTCAAGTAGCTGCAAGTTTAAAGTATTAAATAAGAAAATGGATTAATTGTATTAATTTGGGTTTTGAACTTTGCCGTGTCATGTCGTCCCCTGGTAACTAAATTATTCAATCAATACGGGATACTTAACAGTAAGTAGTACCAAAGCATAATTTGAAAACATGAAATCCTATATCCAAAGCATAGACCAAACCAAATTTACTGAAAGATGAGCCATTTGGAGAAAAATAACTATATTAGAAATATGCCGACTCCATGACACCCTACATACTCCTGTGCCTACTCTAAAGAATATTTTCCTTAAAGCGACATGTTCCAAAATGTCTTCCAAGGAAACTAGTTCCTAACGACATTAATAGGGACTCTGTAGGGGCACCTGGGTGGTTCAGTCGGTTAAGCATCCGACTCGATTTTGGCTCAGGTCGTGATCTCGTGGTTGTGAGATCGAACCCCGTATTGGGCTCTGTGCTGGGCACAGAGGCTTCTCTTTCTCTCTCCCTCTGCCACTCCCCGCCACCCATCTCTCAAAAATATATATAATTTAAAAATAGGTACTCTATAGGAAGTGGCACATAGTCAAATAAATTGGGAAATGTTATGAGAACTTTCAAACTTGAAATTCTTGAATTTCTGTTTCTTTCCAGAGTGGAGGCACTGGGACCAGTGCCAGGTAAATTCTTTCACCATAAACAAGTAGAAAACTGGAAAAGCTCTATGAAACAGCTATTTCCAGACATTAGACAGAGACAGCTCAGGGCTGGGGTTCCTGAGAGACAGGAACAAACAAGATGAGCCGAATTCTCACCCTGGTTTCTACTTAGAGGCAACTTCCAACCGTAGTGCAGTGAGGGGAATCCCAAGCAAAGCACAGTGGGCTTGCCGAACTGAAGAAAAGATTAGGGAAGCTGAGGCACTTGGAAATTGTGGATCCTAATTCTAAAGAAATAGAAATACTGTACAGAAAGAGAGCTGCATGAATTTTCCTGGAGGACTCCCTTGCATTTTGCTAATTATTACATTGTGTGTGCCTGGGGTAAAACTCCATGAAGCTGAGGGAAAGTACAATCGGGGACTTGTTCATTCACAAGGGCAAGGAAATGTTTCAACTCCAGTCAGCCAGAGTAGAAAGTCTTCAGTGGTCACCCCGGGCATTCAGTGGAGACCACAGGGGGTCCTGCGTTAACAGTAAGGTTGAACAATCCCCGGAATGAAACTACACAAAGTGTGTGATAGAAAAACCTAAAAAAACAGGTCTAGAAGGGATGAAGCTGGAAAGCAAGTCATCGCTTGTCAAAACAAAGCCCAATACTCCTTAAAGGGAAACAAACAGACAAAAACCCAAACGTTCAGCAGCATAACATTCATAATATCTGTAATCCAATTTTAAAAATCATCAAACATACTACAAAGCAGGAGAATGTAATCCACACCAGGAGAATATCAATCAATAGAGTCTAGTTCTATAGATGGAATAAAGAAGGATGTTAAACCAGCTATAATAAATACGTTGAAGCAGGGGCGCCTGGGTGGCTCAGTCAGTTAAGCATCTGACTTCGGCACAGGTTATGATCTCACGATTCCTGAGTTCGAGCCCCGCATCGCGGGCTCTGTGCTGACAGCTCAGAGCCTGGAGCCTGCTTTGGATTCTGTCTCCCCTTCTCTCTCTGCCCCTCCCCCGTTCACACTCTGTCTCTCTCTCTCTCTCAAAAGAAATAAACATTAAAAAGTTTAATAAATATGTTGAAGGAAAGAAAATCCTGAACATAATGAGAAAAATGGAAGATAAAAAGAACCAAATGAAACTTCTGGAGATTAAAATACAATACTTGAAAAGAAAAATTTAGTGCATAGAATTAACAGATTAGAAACTGAAGAAGAAAAAAATCATTGAACTGGAAGACCTAAGAACAAAATCTATACAAAATGAAATATGGAGGAAAAAAAAATCACTGACACAAAAAGCCAAGCTAACAGAGCAGCAGTGACTGGCAGGATAATATTAAGGAGTTTACCATATGTGCGATTAGAGTCCCAGAGGAAGGGGAGAAAAGAGAAGGGAACAAGAATTTATTTGAATAAATAATGGCCAAAGAGTTTTCCAAATTTGATGAAAATCATAGACTTTTAGGTAAAAGATGCTCAATAACTCCAAGCAGGAGAAACTCTCTTTCTTTCTCTCTTCCTCTCTCTCTGTTGTCTCTCTCTCTCCTGCTCACAGCATATCATAATCAAATCCTTGCTGACCACAGAGTGGCTCTCAGGTAGAAAAGAAAGCCTGGAAGTTTGATGGTGAACTTGCCGTGCCATTTTCTTCAGGCCCACCACTGGCTGCCCAGGACTCCCTGCCTTCCTTCCTGCAAGGAGTTCTTATAAAAGACAGCAAGGCCTTTTTTTCTTTTTTCCAGCAGCAGTGGGTGAGAGTGCAGTCATGAAATAAACGCATCTTCGGGAGCTTCAGGGCCCAGTGAATGAGGACGAGCCTGCTGGAAGTCAGACGGTGGGCACACTAGAGGCTCACGTCACCACCCATTCAAGAAATCCTTCTAACTGCATGGAATTCTGCTTCTGTTTTCTCAGAGAACTCAGGACACCTCCAGAAAACAGTTGCTGTGTTTTAGCCCATTTCCACGCATAGGCAGACGGAAGGCAAGCGGGGTGTGGAGATCCAGGAGGAGAAAGATGTGGATTTGATCGTTCAGGAGGCAGCCGTGGTGTGGTGTTAGGAGTGGCCTCAGAAGTAGCCAGACCCAACTCTGTGTCTCACTTTCCATGAGCCATTGGTAGATTTCTTATTATCTCTGAGCATTGGTTTCTTTATTTATGAATCAGGGATAACAATATCTACCTTGCACATATATCCTAAGCACAATAGGCACTACACACACACACACGCATATAATTTCATACCATTTACCTAATGAAATAATGTATGTAAAATTCCTTTTATTCCTCAGACACAGTGCACAAGAAACAGGAGCTGCCATCATAGTTTTCAAAGTCACCGTAATGATTTAAAATAATGAATCCCTGGTCTGTGAGCACAGACTGTCTGCTATAGAAGGAGGGGCTCTGAAATAAACCGAGGGACAGGCTTTTAAAATTTCTGCTAAGGGTAGAGATAGGAAGGAGAAATGATTTTAAACTACAGAACTCTATGTAAGGAAAACTGCAAGATATTGTACATTGTTTTCATAGGCAACCTGATCACCTGATCCTAGCTATTCTGGGAGGCATAAATAACTTTATACTGTAGTGTTCTTTTTGTTCTATGGTTCTAATAGAAAGCCCATTTTCTTATAAAAGCAGATGTTACTCTGCACTTCTGTAATGGGGTCCCCTGAAGATAAATGCTCCATTTAAAGCTTTCTATATGTTCTATAGCCTGCACACGCTTTCTAAATATAGTAGCTAGATGATTAATTTTGCCAGAAATGGCAGATTGTTGACAAAGCATCCCTGCTGAGTTCCAATGCCTTGAAATGCAGCTTTTGTAAAGCAAATCATATCTGAAGAAATGACTTACAATGCCATTTGCTTCATATAGTGACATAATATTTAACTCTGTCACTGGAGTATAATTGCCTTATTTTTACAATGTTAGTACTCTATTGACAAATATAGATTACCTGCACAAGTCAGTCCCACTGCAAGGGCAAAGCAGTTGCGCCGAGCGAAGCTTTCAGACAAGGAAACTATCTCCTGCTCAGACCTACCATCTGTTCTCCAACAGTTGGTTACTCAAATCATGTGTACTCAGTTCATACACGCAATCGACTCATATAGCATCATTTCCCTAACTCACAATGTAATAGATATTAGAGAAAGAAACGAAGCAATCGGTTTCATACAACTAAAGATGTGAAGGGACCCGTGACTATAAATCTTGTCGCCATTGTGCTACTTGGTCATAGTGCGTTGAGGGAGCGATAGGTTTTAGAATGAACACAGCCCTACTTCTCTTACCTCTATGATGAGTACGTGCACCCCTGTATCTCGTGCCTCCCAGGTTTAGCTGTGGTTTTTGATGACAGTGTGCGTCATTCCTCAAGGGTATGGAAATATGGTAGAGTGGAAAGAACTCAACTCCAACTGTTTAAGCACAAAGGGAATTTATCGACTTAGAGAAGTGAGCAGCGCAGGTGTTCAAACAATCAAATCCATCTGCGTGTCTCTTTCTGTCTCTCAGGTCTCCTTTCCTTTTTGGTGATTCCTCTGCATGGATTAAGACACCCATGGGTAGCATCCTTATGGCTTGAGGTCCTGACATTTAAATAGACATTATAAATTGCCTGATTGGACCAAGGCAGGTAATTAAAGAGCTATGTGCTCTGACCAGAGAGTGATTTGTTCCCTCAAATGGCTTTTGCTGAACAGTGCTTTGAGGTTATATCATCGGCTATGCTGATGTGTTTTCCAAAATTTGTTCTTGGGGGCTGTCTGTAGCACACTGTGCCCTTCATAAATTACTGCAGGAGAAAGTTTTCGCAGGAAAACGATTCTTTCTTGTGCAACTATCTTTTCATTTGTTTCTTTTCTTTCTTTAAAAAAAATTTATCAGACTTTGTGAATCTATTAGACTGTGTTTTCCTCTTTGCATTAGCTAATTCGAAAGGTCAGAGACAAGTTTGTTTACTATCTCTAGGAACTGTATAGGATATTATGAAACTATTTTGTATATTAACCTTACCCTGTACTTAATTTTCTGATTTTTACTTTTATATTGCTTGATTTCATCTACTCATTTAATCCTATTTATCCTATGTATTTTTTTAAGTTTATTTATTTATCTTGAGAGAGAGAGAAAGCATGAGTCAGGGAGGGGCAGAGAGAGAGGGAGAGAGAGAATCTCAGGCAGACTCTGTGCTGTCAGCACAGAGCCCACTGCAGGACTTGAACCCACGAGCTGCAAGATCATGACCTGATATGAGGTCGACACTTAACCGACTGAGCCACCTGGGCGCCCCTATTCTTTGTATTTTTAAAGCCACTTAAAATCATTTTCAGAGATAAAGTATGAATGAGTATATTTATTATTAAAACGATATACCCAACATCTATTTAAAAGATTTTTAAATATCTTGTGTTCGCAGACTGACCCTGTAGGAATATTTTCTGAAATCCTTCTGTGGCTCTTCTTGCAGAAGTCTTGGTGGTAAAACTCAGCAACTCTGCATTGTGAATTGCTTTAACTAGCTGACCTGTAAGTGATCCCTCAGTGCCTATAGGAAGCAGAAGGGCAAGTGCTTGTGGGACGGTAGTTGTATAGGAAATTGTCCTGATTCTGGCCAAACCCTGGTGTGACCAAGACCCTTTCTTGACAGGGGCCAGAATTCATCCTTAGGTCTAGTGATCCTAGAGAAGCTGGGGTATTCCTAGGGTGACTCCTCCCCTCTAGATGGTTGGGACATTGGTTTGTAAACACAAAGAAGTCTTGGAGTTTGCAGATTCATCTAGAACTCAAATTGCAACCTTAAATTCTGTGCAGAGGTTCCTGAAAGTGTTTTGAGGTCCCTAGCTACAAGGACCATTTAGGGGTGGCCCCAACATTTCAGACTTACCATTGGCAAGACGAAATTTAGGGATTTGCATGGGAAGTAGCTGAACGTCTGTGAAACAACGCTTAATTTTGTGTTGGCCGTTGTATCAGTTAGGTTTTAGTTGTATATAAGATAAACCAAACTCGAATTGGCTTAAACAATTAAAAGGAATTTATTGGCAGAAAAATCCAGAGGAAGGAGAGCTTTATGCAAGAATTGATCCAGCTGCTGAACCATGTCTCCTGTGTCCTCTGGTCTGTTTTCCTTTCCCTGCTCTGCCTGGCACTACGTCAGCCTCTTTTAAGGCCAGTTCTCCTAATCATTGCCGAACAGTGGGCGGCAATGACTGGAATTAGATGGGTCTTAATCATCATTTACTAGGAGAAAGCACCAGCTTTTCTCCTCTATAGATCTTTTCTGCTTAAACCAATTTGTGTCACTCACCTCAGAACCAATCAAAGGAGACAGGTGACTAAGGCCAATCTATCCTAGCTGGGGAAGGGCCAAGGACACCCAAATTATGTAGCTAGAAATTTCAGGGTCCTCGTAGGGGGAAAAGGAGAAATGAATGCTCAGCGAGAGAGTGGGGGGTGAGTGAAAACAAACAAAAAAGCCCACTACTATCTTATGGTCTTAGGGAAACACTTTGGATTGTTTACGGACCCATGAAGACCCTCTAGTGTCTGCCTGCAAAACGTTGCAGTGGCTCCTACTTGTAGAATTAACTGCATCATTTCTATTTTTGAACCTCCTGCATGATATTATGCAGAAATAAAACCTATAGTTAGAATCCGGACAATGTATTTTAGGGGAGTTCTAAGCAGTTTATGCTAAGGCAAAAGGAAAACGGATGTGTCTCACTTATACTAAGTACATTCAACTTCTCAGTGAACAACCACAGTTACATTAGAGAGACTCTGGTAACCAGCTAGGAAACAGGCCAAGATTAAGAGGTGGAGGAAAGCTGTCTCCCTTGTATTGAGGGCAGACCAGTGAAGGAGATGCATAAAAGACCCTAAAAAACAGCAAAGAGGGGCGCCTGGGTGGCTCAGCCAGTTAAACATCTGACTTCAGCTCAGGTCATGACCTCACGGTTCACAAGTTAAAGCCCCACATCGGGCTCTGTGCTGACAGCTCAGAGCCTGGACCCTGCTTAAGATTCTGTGTCTCCCTCTTTCTCTGCCCCTCCCCCAATCATGCTCTGTCTGTCTCTCTCTCTTTCAAAAATAAACATTCAAAAAAATTAAAGGGAAAAAAAAAACCCGACAAAGAACATGCTGCCGGCAGGACGCACTGAAGAGCTGCAGGTCAGGCAGTGGAACTCAAAGACCCTCCAACAGTGTGTGATCAGTGGGTCCAATGGACTTGGGTTTGAGCAGCAGGTATCGCACAGCCTGGAAGTTTCCGTTGGTGCAAACAACACAGCCAACTATAAGAGAGCCCTTAAAATAAAGGGCACCATTTCTCTCTGATAACAGAGATCCTGACTGGGCTTCACCTTTGCTCCAGGTATGGAGCTTGGCTTTTTAATCTAAGGATTAAGAAATCCTTAGATTTTGCAAAATCGCTTCTATGGGCTCTCTCTCCTTGGGGTCTTCCTGGCTCTTAAATGGTTTTGCAGTGTACATCACAGCCTCTGTATTTGACTAATAGTTTGCACGAATAATAAAATCATCCAGAAGTAAACAAGCTCGTATTTTTGCCATTTTCAAACTTTATTGCTATTATAAAATCAATGTTTTGCAACCAGAACTCTTTGTCAGTTCTCACGGACACTAGCGGTGAGTGTTAACAAGGTGCCATGGACTTTTCTCCTTTTCGATGTGATTTTTCTTTTCATATAAAACATTAGTATGATTTTTATATATGTGATAATGACTCCTCACTGTAAACATCTCAGGCGGTAGGGAAGCAGTGGTGTAAATAATGATGGGCGAACCAGTGTCGATACTTGTGGATGAATGGTCCTCCCAGCTCAGACCACAGACCTGGCAGAAATATGGCCATACTCATATGTGATGAAGCTCAGAAACTGGTAACCTCTGCTTACTCAGACATTTGACCTTTCTTCCTTGACCTTCAGAATTGTCTAGGTTGGAAACTCCCGGAACCACCTTATCTGGTTCCTAATTTTGCCTTGCGCTGACTCTCTTGTGATTCTATTAGCTGGTCTAGCACAAGCATTCGCCGATATGTCTGTTTATCTAAATGACCTGGTGTTTTCTTCTTTCTTAGTGATATATTTTATTTTAAATTTTAGAGAGAGAGCGCACAAGTGGGACAGAAGGGCAGAGGCAGAGAGAGAGATAATCCCAAGCAGACTCTATGCTCAGTGCGGTGCCCAACGTGGGGCTCGATTCCACGACCCTAGGATCATGACCTGAGCCGAAATCCAGAGTCGGATACTCAACTGACTGAGGCACCCAGGTGCGTCCTAACCATTTTAAAAACCATTTCTGTTTTATGTCATTCTTCTGGTGTTTACCTCCAGGATATTCAGCAATACGCTTATACTTTTATTCAAGGTGTACTTCAAAGTATTTAACAACTGGCAAGGTGTATCTAACAACCCATCAGAGCTGTGCCTGTCCACAATGCTAGAACAGTCTCCTGGAAACCCCTTCTGTACCAAGCATTAACTTCATTTGCAGGATTATGGGGAGATGCAGGGGTATATTAGTTTCCTGGGGCTGCCGTAACAAATTGCAACAAACTTGATGACTTAAAACAACAGAAAGCTATTGTTTTGCAGTTCTCGAAGTCTGAAACAAAGGTGTCAGTGAGGCCTGCCTCCCTCCCTCTAAAGGCTCTAGAGGAGAATCCTTCCTTGCTCCTTCTGCCTTCTGGTGGCTCCAGACATTGCTTGGCTTGTGACTGCATGACTCCAGTCTCTGCCACTGCCCTTCACATGGCCTTCTCCTCTATGTCTGACACTTGTCATTGGGTTTAGGGTGCATTTAAAAAAATCTTACCAGGTAATTCAGATGAGGCTGTCTTACCACTGATGGGAATGATTGATTTAGAGCCGTGATTCATGGTCCTGGGGAAGAAGGACCAGGATCTCTGTGGTGTGCAAGAGACGGCAGTAAAGACGCAAACATGTCTTGGAGAGGGGCCTTTGCCATTGAAGTTATTTAGCTCATCTTGTTAATGACATTACAGTTATTTGGCTCATTTGAAACCATTAGCGGAAGATCGATTTTTCTAGTTTCCAAAAGGGATTGAATTTAGAAGACATTTTTGAAAGAGCCTCTGGTCTCACTAGACCCCAGGCCTCCAAAGAAAGGGCTTTACCCAGAGATGGGTGAGCAAGTCTCTAGCGCCTTTTCCATTTATTGATTCAGTCTCTGCTATTGGTTTTCCTTCAAGAACAATTTGCTATATACACAAAAGAGGCAGAAACTGAGAGCAAAGTAAAGTTTGCCAGTGTAATAAGGTCCGACTTGCCGGGAATTTGTCGGCTCATCTTGTGGTGTGCACCAGCAGCCGCCCTGCCCTCAGCTCATTCAGCATCTGTTGAAACTCCTCCTTCAGCTTCCTGGACGCCTGGGCAGGCACGTGAGTGGTTCCTGTGACGTGGGCCAGTTCGAGGTCGGTTACCCCACTGTCGGAGTTGGAGGCTTGAAGGTGCTGAGAGACTGGAGTGGGTTCCAGTGAGAAACAGATGCAGGTTCCAGCTCCTCCTCCCAGGCTCCCATCTGCGCTCCCTTCTCTCCCACTTCCCATCCACTGTCCTGTTCTCATTCCTGGCCCTACTGACTTCATGTCCATCGTCCGACTTAGGGACAGCAGACTTAAGTATCTGCTTACCATGCTCCAGTGATCCATCAAGGCAAAGTCACCCTACTGATGCAGAGCTGGGATATCGTAGTATTCTGTTTTTGGTGTTTGGAAAGAAATTTATAACACTTAACTTCCCGACTGTATTTTCAACTAGAACTAGAAGCATGTGGCAGGGAGGGGGGGAGGATAAAGGTTATTCTCCTGTCTTGAAAGGGTAGCTTGTCACATACCCTAAGTACTGAGATGTCATCATGACCTCTCCAGCCCTAGCTCTCTTGGCTCTTCTATCCATCTTGACCTCCAGACCCGTCACTCCTTTTCACTCTGTACCTGTTTCCAGCTTTGCTCGTCTGCCCATCCAGGCCAGTGGCCAGGTCTTGGCATCCCGGGCTGTCCTCTCTCTCTGCTTCCCTTTTCCTCACTGCCGAACTCCTTGACAGGGCAGCCTGCACTGGCCGTCTCAATTTTCTTGCATCCTAGAAGGTCAGAGATTTCCTAAGCCCAACACCCAATAGGTCTTTGTCTCAGACTTTATCGTCCCTGACCTATTCACAGAATGTACCATAGTCGGCCCCCGCCCCTACTCAGAAAGCTCATTTTCCTTCTCTTTCCTTTCCTATATCACCTCCTCCCATGTCTCTGTTTCTGCTCTGAATCATTCACAAGCTGTTCTTGCCACTCCAGACTCTCAAGGCAGCCGTCCCAGGGGAAGGAGGCTTGCAGTGTGCTCATTTGTGGACTTCCATACAGGTTTGCATACATCTGAAAGCACAGGTTTTTGCCTTACTTAACTTTGTAATTTCTCACAGTTCTTGAATACTATTTTTATTAAATTTAGAACTTTAAAAAATGTTATCATATGATCAGTTTCTACCCTCCCGCCCCTCTATCCCTTCCACCCCTAAAGTGCATTTCTGGTCTGAGTACATAAGCCACTGGGGGAAAATAGCATTGAATGTACTGTGTGAAAACTTGCTCGACAGCTAGGTTTTTCAGGAACTTATCTATTCTTTATAGCAGTGCTGGAGGAAAAACTAGAACGAATCAGTTTGAAACAGATACAAATGCCTAGTTCTGCTGCTGTTCTTTATTTTCTAAACCAACAAGCTGCCTTGTCAACTCTGTATTTATGCTTAAATCTTACCCATTCTTCCAGGTTCAGTGCATATGAAGCCCCAGTGTCGTTCATGTTTTTTCTATACACTCCTTAGGTGAAAACTCTCTCATGTCTACTTCAAAATTCATATAAGTTTTCATTGTTTTCTCTCTGATGACACTCTTACATTATAATTATTTTCATGCTTATTTTCTGCCTTACACCGGGCAAGTTCCTTGATGTCAAGGTCAAAAGGTTACAAGTTCACCACCACCCCTTTTCTTGTTTGGCCCTCTAGCTTTCCCTAGCTAGCGCTGTACTTTGCATGTCTTAGGTGTCTGGTAAGTGTTTTAAAGTTTAAATCAAGTGGACAGATTTTGAAAGACGGGCTTGAGTTTGAGCCATCATGTAAGTTAAAGGAGCAACCAATAGAGCCACCAGCAGAAGATGGGGTGAAGAAGACTGTTTCTGGGTGAAATCTGTGGCATCTCTTTTCCCCCTTGAAGCTCAACACTCGAGCACCAAGTTCATGAGGATATGTAGGGATGTGTAACCATGAGGAAATCTTTAATTTCACTGTTGGGAGTCTTATTTTAGTATCTAGAAGAAATCTCAGCTATTTCTTGATATCTTGGTATTTCTTGAGTCTAGAAGAACGGGCAGAAGATAATCTGGTGAAAAGTTTTCAAAAAGACATTTAGAAGTTCTGTTTATGGCCCTACTTTGAGACCCAGGATGCTCCTACTGACCTCCTCTCCCCCTTGCCGGTTCTTTCCTGAGTTTGGGACATAAACATAATTAAAGGAAAGAAAGAAAATCTATGAACAGCTCTTCAAGGACTCCTTGAAACAAAACAGTGCCAAATTCCTTCTTTGCTTCCATTCTGATCAAAAGATTTTCCTTCTTATTTAAGACAGAGAGGATCATCCATCTTTCCCTAAAATATGGACATATTTTTAAGACTCCTCGGCTGAAGGTCAGTTTAGAGTGTCACATGGAAACAGCAAACCAGCCCAGATAAGAGTTTCCAAAGCTATCCATCACTTGAATAAAAGCCAAGCAGCAGGTATTGATTCCAGTCCTGAAGACAGGTTGAAAGGAAGAGGTAAGGTCACAGCATTGCAGTTGCTCAGGGATCTGAAAGAGGTGAGGTTGTGATGGAGAGGCAGACACACGGCCAACCAGACGTACCATGGACCGGGGGGAAAGGCACATACGAGACAAACGAGGTGTGACCTGGAAAGCCCTGCGGGTGCCTTTATGTCACAAAAACCAGGGAACTCAAAGTGGAACTCAGTGGGTTTGGATTTCCAGGCAGAGGGGACAAGATTGAACTTTAACCAGGTGAGTCACAGAAGAGGCTCACAATCTGAGACCCTGAAAGTGATAGCATGTTGATGACTTTGGCACAACCAGATTACGGCCTCCTGATAAGATGCAGGCCCTGATTCTCCAGGCCAGTACTCTCTCCTGCCCTTTTATTTATTTATTTTTATTTTTATTTATTTTATTATTATTATTTTTGAATAATTTATTGTCAAATTGGTTTCCATATAACACCCAGTGCTCATCGCAACAGATGCCCTCCTCTGTGCCCATCACCCACTATGTATTTATTTTTAATTTGAGAGACAGAGCTTGAACAGAGAAGAAGGGCAGAGGGAGAGAGAGAGACTCTTAAATAGGCTTCATGCTCACCGTGGGGCCCCATGCAGGGCTCAACCCCACGACCCTGGGGTCATGACCTGAGCCGAAATCAAGAGTCAGACGCTCAACCGACTGAGCCACCCAGGCACCCCTCTCCTGCCTTTTTGGGTCTATATGTCCTTAGCAGATGTTTCTACTTCTTGGTTGCTAAATCTTAGAGTTTCAGTCAGCCCCACTATCCTTCTCAGTTTATATGCTTTCCTGGACCACTCTCTTGTTTTCCTGGACTTCCCCAAACTATGTAGTAAGTGCCAGTCATAGTATACAAGCTGGCATGTGGAAAGAACCTAGCTTTCTCGATTTTTCTATAACTTAATTTCTGTGTTGCATCCCTCTTCTACTGCAGTGGCAGAAATTAACATCAGGCAGTTAGTCTCAGTGTAGGGTTTCTCCTACCTATGAAAAAAATTTCTGCAAAACCGTCCCAGAGCCTGCCTGCCCTAAACTCATGATGCAGCTTCTGGCTCAGGGCTGCTACTCAACTCCCCTTTTTCCTCTATCCTCCCAGTGCTTCCCTTCCTTCCACCTTTGCTCCCTCAACACAACCAGGGCAAATTGTTTCTGGTTTCCTTGTGGTTTGGGTAGGTGGTGGGGGAGGGTGACTACTCTCCTTAAACTTTTAAATATTGTGGCAAAAACCTTGATTTTGCGTGTGCGTTCCCTTCAGGATCTAGATTACTGAAATAAATAAAAAAGTCAAGAATGTCCCAGAATACGCTTTTCTGTCCTGTCGGAGGCAATGATCACAGGGCAAGGCTCTAATGGGGGAAAGTGCCAATGGGGGGGAAAGGACACAGATGGGAGGTGCAGAGTGAGGTGTGGAGGAATGTACCAACAGTTCCGAAATGGTATCCTAGGGAGACAACCGCAAAAGCCGGCGGTATTTACCCCCACCCCGTGGATTGTTTCTGTTTCCTGTCAGACTGTGGTTCACATCTTTTGTTATTAAGGACACTTTGCCTTCCTTTATCTTTTCTTTACCTTTCCTGAGATAAGCCACCCACTGTCCATGCTTCCAGTCCAAGTGTGAGCTTTCTCTCTCTCCTGCCACAATCACAATGACTGTATTAGTTTCGATGTTGACCTCGTGTTTAAATTATAGCAATAGAGGATGTCATTTTTGACGTCTACAGATAGATTTATAACAAATCTTACCTCTCATGTATCATTCCTGCCAGAGACTGAGACATTCCACATAAGGTACTATTCTGGAGACCTGGAGCTTGCCCACTTTAAGTCGCATATTTTGAATAGAGTTAAACGGTGTTAGATTCTGACAATTCTAAAGCACTTTTTGTTACGGTAAAATATACATAACATAATATAAACCATTGTAACAAATTTTTAAGTGTGCAGTTCAGTGTGCATTCATAGTGTTGTGCAACTGTCACCTCCATCCGTCCCCAGAACTCCTCATCGTTCTAAACTGAAGCTCTGTATCCAGTTACTATTTAGGAAATTCCCATTCCCCCTCCCCCCAACCCCTGGTAACCATTATTCCACTTTGTCTTCATGGACTTAACTATTCTGTGTATGTGGAATCCTACAACATTTGTCCCGTTGTGTCTGCTTTAGTCTACTTAGCATGTTTTTAAGGCTTATCCATGTTATAGCATGTTTCGGAATTTCATCCCTTTTAAAAAATTTTTTCCTAATGTTTACTTCTGAGAGACAGAGAGAAACAGAGCACAAGTGGGGAAGGGACAGAGAGAGAGAGAGAGAGAGGGAGACAGAATCCAAAGCAGGCTCCAGGCTCTGAGCCTTCAGCACAGAGCCTGCCCAATGCGGGGCTTGAACCCATGAACCATGAGATCATGAGCCGAGCCAAAGTCGGACGCTTAACTGACCGAGCCACCCAGGCGCCCCAGAATTTCATTCCTTTTTAAGGCTGAATAATATTCCATTGTACATATAGATCACATTTTTCTTATCCACTCATCTGTCTATGGACATTTGGGTTGTTTCTACCTTTTGACTATTGTGAATAACATTGCTTTGCTATGGCTATATAAATATCCTTGCTTCCAGTTCTTTTCAGTCTATACCTAGAAGTGAAATTGCTGGATCTTATAATAATTCTATGTTTAACTTTTTGAGAAACTGCCACGCTGCTTTCCTTAGTGGCTGCACCATTTTACATTCTCGCCAGTAGTGCACAAGTGTTCTAGTTTCTCCACATCCTTGCCAATACTTGTTATGTCCTAGTTTTTTGATAATAGCCCTTCCGTGGGTGTAAAATGGTATATCACTGTGGTTTTGATTTGCATTTCTCTAATGATTAGTGATGTTGAGTATCTTTTCATGTGCTTATTGGACGTTTGTATATCTTCTTTGGAGGAATGCCTATTCAAATTCTTTGCCCATCTCTGAATTGGATTGTTTATATTTTGTCATTATTGAGTTGTAGGCATTTATTATGTATCTTGGACATTAATCCCTTACCAGATCTATGGTTTGCAAATATTTTCTTTCTTCCATGGGTTGCCTTTTCACTTTCATTATAACGTCCTTTGATGCACAAAGGTTTTTAGTTTTTGTGAAGACCAATTTATCTTTTATTATTGTCGTTGTCATTGTTGTTGTTGTTGCCTGTGCTTTTGGTGTCATATCGAGAAATTGTTGCCAAATCCAACATCAGACATCTTTCCCCCTCTGTTTTGTAGTTTCAACTCTCACGTTTAGGTCTCCGATCCGTCTTGAGTTGATTTTAGTATATGCTATGTGTCCAAGGTAACTCTTTTGCTTGGGCGTAGCCAGTTTTTTCAGCCCCATTTGTTGAAATGCATTTTTAGATGTTTAAAATGCATATGACACACTATTCTGTTTTCTTCAACAGCGTGTGGAAAACAGCAAACCTTTTCTTGAGAGTTCTTTGTCACCTCTAAGATCATTAGCTCTTGCTCCGTGCTTTATTACAGGGACTCTCCTATCCTAATGACCTCCCACTGCTAGGCTTTATTCGCTCCGAAGTTTTCATTGCTTTTCTTTGTCCTCCTTTGCTGTTAAGCTGTCTGCTGCTAAGATCTTAGCTGTTGTGGCTCCCTCATAGCAATGTACCCATCTCATTTGTTTTATAGACTAACAAACCTAGTAGCCAAACTGAATAAGAATTGTACATAACCTTACAGTCGGTATTCTCTGAGGAAGGAGTGGATTCATAATAGAGTAAAGGAAATTATCTTTAGTTAAAGGACTTTATGAGGGCTCTTGACTTTGCTGAGAGGTCACGGCCATTTGCGTTGAGGTCTTCATCTGTGCCTGATGTCTACATAATTGGCCATTACACACTGATGCCCTAGCGAATGTTTAAAAACCAGCTTCTGAGGGCAGCAGGGAGAAGCTTTCTTTTATAGCGGTTGCTGATTTCCATGGTGTAAATACTCCCAGGGTGGCCAGTTTCAAGCTCCCAACATGACGTCACTGAACGTAGAGATGGGATGAGATGTGTAGTCATGCATCATTATATAGCACTTTTACTATATAGATACATCAGTCTTAAAGAGTTTAGATAATAGTAAGATGTGGCAAAATAATTAGAAGGGGATGTATTTTGAGTATTTATTGCTCTTATTCCCATTGTTCTTAATATAATTTTTTCAATTATAAGTTTATAAGTCTAGTTTTTCACAAAATCTGTGTTTAACAACTGGCTCACAAAATTCCTGAAAATGTAACAGTTAGCTCTTTTAAACTGAGACAAGCCAGCTCCAGCACACCGTTGGTGTTAACTTGACTACTTTACACTTTGGGTAATAAAGTCATAAAATTTATTATCCCCAAGAATTTGCACAGGCTGAAAAATTTAATAGACTTTTTAAAAGTTTCAGTTAATTAATAAATGACTTGCATGACTAGTTGCTAATGGAAATAGGAATATTTGGATGGGATTCTCCAGGATATTAGATACAAAAAATTTGGGGGTTCTTATTTTGTCCCAGGCAGTATGGTAATTTCTGTATTGTCATTACGTTGTTAAATCTTGATAAGAACCCATGGGTAGGTGCCATTTTTATCTCTATATGGATGACGAAACTGAGGTTTGGGGAAGTTCATGTGTTTAAAGACACAGTAGGTTTGAAGCCCACAGCTGCATGATTTCTTACATTCAAGAATTCTTAGGGGGCACCTGGTGGCTTAGTCAGTTGAGCATCCAACTTTTGATTTTGGCTCAGGTCATGATCTCACAGTTCATGAGTTCGAGCCCTGCATCAGGCTCTGTGCTGACAGCATGGAGTGTTCTTGGAATTCTCTCTCTTTCCCTGTCTCTCTGTTCTTCCCTCACTTGTGCTCTCTCTTAAAACAAACAAACAAACAAACTAACTAAAAAAACGTTTTGAGGTGCCTGGAAGGCTCAGTTGGGTTAAGTGTCTGACTTCAGCTCCGGTTGCAATCTCACGATTCGTTGAGTTCAAGCCCCACATTGGACTCTGTGCTGACAGCTTGGAGCCTGGAGCCTGCTTCAGGTTCTGTGTCTCCCTCTCTGACTCTCCCCTGCTTGGGCTTTCTCTCTCTCTCTCTTTCTGTCTTCTTCTCCCTCTCTCTCTCTCTTTCTCTCAAGAATAAACATTAAAAAAATTTTTTTTTGAAGAATTCGGTATTGAAGGCATAGTTTACTAGATGACGAGTAGTAAAAGGGACTGAGGGGAGGATAACGTGGCTGGGCAGAAACTGGAGGGGACCATGGTATAGGATGAAGCTAGAGATACCCAAATGGCCAAACCATGCAAAACTTTCTAGGCCCTGTTAAGATTTTGGTCTTTATTGAGGAACATTGAAAGTCACTGAAAGATTTTAATTGCAAGGTGTGAAATGTGTTCAGTTCTGCCGTTGAAGGAACTATCTGCATGGAGTACATAGGAGACCAGTTAAAAGGTCACTGCAGCGGTCCCGGCAAGAGACGATGAGATCTTGGTCTAGGGTGGTGCTGGTTTCTTGGGTCTGCAACTGTTCGCATGGTGGTGCCATTCACAGAGACGGGACACCGTACAAGAGAATCACCCCAGTGGGGATAGCAAGAGTTGGATTTTGGACAAGTTGACTGCGCTTTTTGTAAGAGTTCAAAGAAGAGAAGTTAAGTGAGAAGTTGGACACCTACATTGGGAAGATATAAATTATTCCCTCAGTCTTGGTGCTGTACTAATTAAGTTCTGAGTTGGAACAGATGAATTTTGAGATCTTTTGGAACCTTGGCATTTCATGATATTATGTTCTCTGACATTTGAGGTAGACATGAAAGAGAGCCTCTACATCGTTCTACTCATGTCTCTTTACACTAACGGAAATGAGATCTTTCTTTGGATGGACTTTGAGACTTACCTCCTGTAGCACTGTTCAGTTTTTAAGCTCACTGTTACAGAATGAACTCAGATGAGGTGGCCAAAGTAAACCTAGACTGGTTCTCCAGCCTGATACAGCTTCTTGAGAAACTTGCCTGGACTGCACAATAGGAGGGTATACTAAATTCCATGTAAAGAAAGGAAAAAATACAAACACAAATCTTTATTGAGGATCCACCATGGGTCTGACACTGTGCTAGGATCCAGGGCTCGATAGAAATGAAACAGCCCTTGGCCTTGAGATCCTCATCGTAATTGGGGGAGACATAAACATACAATTTCATAATAATTAGGCTTCAGAGAGGCGCAGAACCCAGAGTAAATGGCCAACCCTGTGGTCCAGATGGGCCCTTGGGCCAACTGTATTGCTTATCAAAGAATTTCAGATCAGGAAGACTGCAAAAGACAACACACAGGGGACAAGAACAGTAGGAGGTATGCAGGGATCTATCAGTATCCAAACATAATTAGAGTATAGACTTGAGACAGGACATGGGGAAGACAAGGATGGAGAAGCAGGGAAGCTCATTCAGAGCCAGGAGCTCAGACTTGATCCTGGAGACCCGTCCTAAATGCCAAGTGTATAGTAGGATCCAGAAGCAATTATGGTTGTGGTGACAAGGGATGGAGAAGGAGAGTTAAAGGTGGAAAAAGCTGGTATTTTTCTTTTGTTTCTCTTTTATTTTTTTAAAGGAAAAATTTCATTTTTCCTTTAAAAATGCATGCAAATAGTTTTTAAAAATCTTATAATAAAAATTCTGATAATTTACCCAACCTATCCCCACCTCTAGTCTTATTTCTCAGAGCCAAATACATTCAACTCTTTTTTTTAAATTTTGTTTAATGTTTATATATGTTAGAGAGAGAGAGAGAGAGAGAGAGAGAGAGCGTGAGCAGGGGAGGGGCAGAGAGAGGGAGACGCAGAATCCGAAGCAGGCTCCAGGCTCTGAGCTGTCAACACAGAGCCCGATGTGGGACTTGACCTCACAAACCGTGAGATAATGACCTGAGCCGAAGTCAGATGCTTACTCGACTGAGCCACCCAGGCGACCCCTACATTTAACTCTTTTACAATTTCTCTGAGAATTTACCTCCATGTTTCTAAACTACATGTTTCTACGGCTATATCTTCATTTATACATTTTATTATGATAAGTGTGTAGCACTCTTGAACCAAACTGCCTTTTTTAGAATCCTGACTCTGAATAAACTAGCTGTGTGAGCTGGGGTGAACTCCTGAACCTCCCTGTGTCTGTTTCCTATTCTATAAAATAAGGATAACGACAGTCCTGGTCTCATCTGAACTAATCTTTTGAAAAGTGCCTGACACGGGCATGTAAGTATTTGTAAAATAAATTGATAAAGAAGAGACATTACCTTTTGACTCCCTATGAAGGGGATTGAGAAGACCTCGCTCCTTTACACCACCGTGGCCATCCACACACAGCATACTTCCCAGCCCCGGATTGCCAGTATATGACAATATCACAAGTTTTGCTTAAATCAAGAGCAGTATTTCCATTATGACAGATTATCATTGCCGAACCAAGTTATAGATGACATTTATACTACTTTTAATTTAACGTTTTGTCGATAATAGAGTTAATAGAGATTGTAAATAAGCAGAGTTGCCTGGTTTTCTTATAGCTCTTCTCCCAGCTCCAAGATGGACAGGTGTTCTTTAACTTGATACATACACATCAGTGATCCTGGGACGTCTCCAGTCCCATGTCCCCATTTTTCTGGATTCCAAGCTTTTGCGGAGGTCTCTCTCATTTTTCTGGGGCACATCCTTCAGGCGTTCCCTAAGGCTGGAGAAAGAATTGATTAATCATTCGAGACTGCATGTTGGAAATGGTCTCTATGCGATCTTTGATGGACTGAATGTATATGTATCCCACCAAATTCTTATGTTGAAGTCCCGCCCCCTAGTGTGGTTGAGGTCGGGGGTGGGGGGGTGGGGTGCTGATTCAGCAGGATTAGTGTCCCTATGAAAAGAGATACCAGAAAGCTCATTTACCCCCACTTCCTCTGTGCTCTGACTGCGGGAACACATAGCAAGATGGCAGATGTCTGCAAACTCTGGGAGAGGGCTGTCACCAGACACCGGTCTTTATCTTGGCATCTTGATCTTGGACTTACGGTCTTCAGAACTGTGAGGACGTACATTTCTGTCGTTGAAACCATCCAGACTATATTTTTTTAATTATATGAGCCCAAACAAACCAAGACACTATCCTCGCTTGCTTAATTGATGTTTTGGCAAATATAGAATTCTAGTTTGAAAATCATCGTCCTTCAGAGTTTAGAAGATGGTGGCGTTTTTGATTCCCATATCTTTGTATGCGACTTGGTTTTTTCTTCTGTTTGGAAGCTTTTAGGGACATCTTTGAATTTTACAACAAAGTGGCTTTGGCACTTGTGCTTTTCATTCATTCATCATGCTGAGTGCTTGGTGGTTCTTTTTGATCTGGAGACTCGTGACTTGAAGTTCTGGAAATTTTTCAAAAACATTTCTTTTGATAATTTTATTGTCTCTGTTTTCTCTGTTCTCTTTTTCCAGGAATTTTATTAATCACATAGGAGCTTAAAGATTGATTCTTTGATTTTATTTTTAAAAGTCCATTTATCTGCTATCCTCCAGCTCTATATTTTTTATTCAAGTTTCCAGAAGAAGTTAATTTTGTAGAATAAATCTTCAACAAAATTTTTAAATCCCAGGTACTACCTTCCAAAAGGTCTTTCTTGTCTTCTTTTTTTTTTTTTTCTAATAGTATCTTGGATTTGTTTTATGAACCATTATCTTGATCAGATGTTGGTTTCTTTTCTATGCTTAAATTTTCTTCTGCTCTTCTGTTCCCTATTTTGCCTCTGCTGCTTTTTATTTGCTTATTTTGGCCTCTGTCCTGCACCGTGGAGATTTTCCTCAAGTGTCTGTTGATCTTTTATTTATTCTGAAGATGGAAGCATTGAATAATAGCTTGGGAAAACAGTGGGGGTGGGGGGAGAGGTGGGCCCGTGGGTTTGCAGAGTGGAGGGCGTCCCTGTCTGGCATTGGGACGTTAAGCCAGCCTTTCTGTTAGGAGATTCTTAAATGTCAGATTCTGAGGTTCATTCCCTGAGGCTGTTTAGTATTTTTAAGAGAAGAGTCCTCCAGTCTCCTTCTTGAGAGACTTGGCTGCTGGTTTTGGGGAAGTAGGGAGCTACGTCCCACAATTCTGTACACGATGTTTACTTCATCCCTCTGTGTGAGGTCAAGCCTCGCTCCTACCTGCCACGGATCCTGGGGCCCCATCTGAAGTCTCTGTTGTTCAGCTCCTCAAGATGGACCTGGATTGGCTTGGTGGGATCGGGGCAGGTTCTCTGTTTCTGGTCATCTCTCTGTGGCGCTCCTACCTGCTACTTCCTCAGCCCTACTAATTCTGCTTCCAGCTCTCCAACCCAGGTTTCATCTTTAAAACAACTTGCTGAAGCCTCTGTTCCATTTTTGTCTCCTCTTTTGTCCTCTCTGTCCTCATATATTAATACTTTTTTTACCCCTTTATTGTCAATCTAGGGAAGTTTGAGGAGGAAGAGGGGACAAGTGCATGTTGCATTTCAGCCATGTTTAACTCAAAACTTCTTTGGTTTTTTTCTTGCTTTAAGATCTGGAATCTACATAAGTTTTGTTTCTTTTTTTAAGGTTATAGCCTATATACTAATTATGAATTATCAGAATGAGATAACTTCTCATTCATATGCACCACAGTTACCCAAAACAAACCAAAAAACAAAAAAAAAAAAAAGAAAGAAAGAAAATATTTAGAATTTTCTCCTCTCCAGTCCTCTAATGATCCACCATGAAAGATGTTTTATTAATTAATCGGACACTGTTATCACAATATATTTGTAGGTGAAGTGTCACCAGGATATAGATTCTAAGAGACAAATCCACTTTTAAAAATCTCTTTAAATTCCGTGAAGATGAGCTGTTCAGTGTCTACATGTAGCAAATTCCCAAGATGGCTTTGGCTATTGTGAGTTTAGCTGAGACGAGTAAAGTCATTTTGATCACTGCGATGCATCCTAATCACATACATTTCCTTTGAATGAGACACGGTGGTGTGCTTCCCATCTAGCGAGGGGGTTGAGCAGCATTTTCGTAGGCCTTCAAGGAGAGGTATTCATCTGGGGCCCCCCTGAAAGTGGCAAAGAAGCTGGAGTTGCAGTAAAAAGCACCAGGTTCCTATGGTGCAGTTCTGGATGAAAGCAAGAAATTAGCTGTCACCCACGCCAAAGGAGTGGAGCCAGGCAGAGTAAGTGCGCCCATCATTCTGATTGAAGTGGAAGAAAAGAAGGTAAAAGAGCTTCTATTCCGTATTGAGTACCAGGGAAGTAAAATAGAGAGGAAAAAGCTTTCAGCGCCTCCGCAGCAGTTAACACATTCTGAAAGGGAAGGAGAAGTGGACAAAACTGCATTGCTGGAAAGTTTTATTGAGAAGAAAGAGCAAAGTGCTTGATACACAAGGTGAAGAAATGACGCTCTTGGTTTTTAGAAAAGAGAATGTGAGTTATAGGTAAGAAAACAGTACTTACAATTCACGAATTTTTATAGCAACCTACACATGGCATTCAGTGAATGAAATACAATGGCTTCTTAAGAGAAGCAGCTTGAAAATATAGCCAATATAGGAAAGAAATTCCGTTGTAACATTCATAAGAGAATATTTTAATCTTGTGGAGAAATATTAGCAAATTTAGTGATAACGAAGTGGAAAAGCCAATGTTGTCTAACAGAGTCTTGGTCAAATCAGTTCCAGAAAGAACTGCTGACAGTTTTTATTGACAATATTTTCTAAGAGCTGAAGATGAGGAGAAAGATGTGAAGAAAAAAACCATTTTCCCCCATTCAGTCAACAAATAAATCCTCCAGCAATGAATTCTACTAATGACAGTATTTTTGGTAAATTGTCTTCTTTCTTTCTTTTCTCAGATTTTTTTTAAAAGTAATCTCTACACCCAGCTTGGGGCTCGAACTTACAACCCTGAGACTAAGAGTCACATGCTTTACTAATTAAGACAGCCAGGCGTCCCAGTAAATTGTTTTCTTTAGTAAAGGGGAAAATTTTATCTATTTTTTTTTTCATCATCAATACCCAGGGGCCTCAAAAACTCACCTCTTCAGTCAGGAGATATTTGAATAAGAGTAAATTAGAAGATGAAAAAATTCTATAAAACCAAGTGGTTTCATGATATTTTTATCATGATTACAAAAAATAGAGAGAGAGCTTTTAAGGACTAGAGACAAAGCCATTTATTTTCAATTCAAACACTTCTCCCCAAACTCAGTTATTGATAATTCTCTGTGTCAAGTGAGCAATGTAAATTGGGTTTTCTAAAAGACCTTTGGGGTACAGTGATCTCCCAAATCACCCTCCAAAAGGGTTAACTTGAGTTCTGTATAGTCTCAGAGTTAGAAATAGTCTATGGTTGAGAGTCCTTCTATTGCTAGTCCAGGAAAATGGTGCTGTTAGTCGAAATGATGTAAATCATCTCTGACTTGACTCGTAAATAGTGGTGTAACACTTCCATTCAAAGATCCTATGTCCAGGCTTCCCAAAAATGACTTTAACTACCATATTTAATGAGCTATAAAGGGTATGCCTAGATACCGGGAAGCTTTCTAAAATACATTCAGTAGTTCAACTAACGAGACCACATGGTAACCAATCACCCGATAACATCACAGACCTCAGTTCTATCAAATGTCTGTCTTCATCATTCCTGCTTATTTTTTCAGTAGCAGAAAGAAGGTGAAAGAAGAGTTCCTTCAAGGCAATTAACATGGGAGGGAGCCTTTAGGGGGAGACTCCTTTCTTCTATTCTTCTAGTTTTCTTTAAGGGATTTGATGGGAGGTAGGAGGACTTTCAAGGTCCTTTTTGTAACAGAGATATAGGTGTTTATTACACTAGCAACTTTTTCATTTCCTTCCTTATTTCATTTCTCCCTCTCTCCCTTGCTCTCTTTTTCTTTTCTTTCCTTCCTTCCTTTCTTCTTCCTTCCTTCCTTCCTTCCTTCCTTCCTTCCTTCCTTCCTTTCTTTCTTCCTTCCTTCTTTCCTTCCTTTCTTTCTTTCTTTCTTTCTTTCTTTCTTTCTTTCTTTCTTTCTTTCTTTCTTTCTTTCTTTCTTTCTTTCTTTCTTTCTTTCTTTTTAAGAATTGCCCTCATTGAGTGCGTTCCAGTTCTCTAATGCTGAGTAACAAATCACCTCAAAACTTAGTGACTTAAAATAACAACAGAAAGGCACTTGAAATGAGTTAGGTAGGGCACTGGACAGGAAGCCTAAGGTCTTGGGTTCAAATGCTGACCACGGGTTATAATAAATTAATGCCCATGTGCAAGACTGTTCACCACTCTGAGGATTCACGTCTCTAAATCAGGGCCCTCTGAGGCCTTCTGCAGCTCTAAAGTGGCTTTATTCTAGTTACCTCCCATTCCCCAAGCCTTTTGGTGATTAAGTTGTTGACCACTTCAGTTCTTCCTTCATCTGAAGGCTGATCAGGGAATGCAAGACATGCTTGACTTTCTATGACCCAATCCAACTGTTCACTGGATATAGATATTTTTTTCCTTTAATTTACTACTACATTTTCACAATGGAAAAATGGCTTGAATGATGGCCATATGCCAAAGTGTAGAACCTTACAGCTGGAAGGGAACATAAAAGCCCACAATTCCAAGTTTGATTCTAAACCCACAGAGTTAGAAGTCATAAGTTCTATACCTTTTCTTAAGATCAAAGATTATAACCATCCCTCAAGCACTGATTTTTTTCCCTTAATCCGCTTTATTTAGGGATTGAATAAAATGTGTGGGTATAAAAAATTTTTTTAGAGTATTTTAAAATTTATTAAAGTAACCTCCACACCCAATGTGAGGCTGAAACTCACAACCCTGAGATCAAGAGTCATACGCTCCCTCCAGCTGAGCCAGCCAGGTGCGCTGTGTGGGTATAAAATCTTAAGCAAATCTTATTTTACTTCTAATGACAGTTGTCCTTGAAAACAATCTGTTTTGGATGCTAAATGCTTATTCAGAGGATGTTTTACCTATTCAAAACGTTTGTGAGACTCTACTTTTGAATCGCTTTCAGAACTTTCCCTAGATTTTAACTTTATTTATTTATTTAAATCCAAGGTAGTTAACCTATAATGTAATAATGATTTCAAGGGCTTTTAGAACCTTTTGCCAAACTAGCTCTTATTTGATTTTTTTGGTTGATTGTCCTTTTGCTGTTTCCCCTTCCTTCTCTTTGGGCAGCACCCAGTTCGTGTTCTTGTCCCTGCCCTACCACTCCGGCTTTGCCACTTAAGCCTATAGCTTTGTCATGTTAGCAAAGATATAAGAGACCCAGGGACAGACTCCTTGGAGGAGGTAGGGTCTTGACTAAGAATGAAAGCCAAGAGGAGAGTTTTATGACACAAATAAAACATACACAATCTAGGGAAAGTTCATTTTAAAATGTTGATTTCTACATTTTGTAGGAACGTCTTGTAAAGAGTTTGGCTTCTACAAGTAGGAAACATTTAATGATGTGTTGATTCATTCAGTACAGGTCTGGGTGTTGGGTATATATCAGTGAATAAGACAGGGGACCTGTCCTCTTATTAAGGGAAGAAAATATCAAATGGAATTAAGTGGAAGGAAAGAATTAAAAGTGAGATATTGTGATAGGGGGCAACTGAGTGGTAAACTTTGGGCTGGGGTCAGGGAAAACCTCCCTGAAGATGGGGAAAGTGAGCTGAGATCTGAACTAAGAGAAGTGGCCCATGCGTATCTTCAAGGGAACAGCATTTCAGTAGAGGGAGCAGCAAGGACTGCTAGGACCTAGGGCAAGGACAGAAAGAATGACAAAGTGAAAGGAGCACAATGGAGAGGGGAGCTGAGAAGAACAGGCAGGGGCCAAATCAGTAGGACATTGAAAGCTAGAGTCGCAGGTATTTGGGTGCAATGATATTGTGACATGTTCTGGCTTCTATGTGAAAGTCGTTGGAACATGGACACAACAAAGGTTCCCTTCAACAGGTAAATGCATAAACAAAGTGTGGCACATTAGCACAATGGAATCTTATCCAGCAATAAAAAGGAATGAGCCATCAAGTCACAGAAGGACATGGAAGAAACTTAGATGCATATTAATGAGTGAAGGAAGCCAATCTGAAAAGGCTACATACTATATGACTCCAACTATATGACATTCTGGAAGAGGCAAAACTATGGAGACAGAAGATCAGTGGTTGCCAGGGGTTTGGGCGAGCCAGGGAGGGATGAATAGGTGTAGCACAGAGATTTTTAGGGCAATAAAATTATTCTGTATGATACTGCAAGGCAGGGACAGTGTCATTGCATAGTTACCAAAACTCACAGACAATTTAATACAAGTGAACCTTAAAATACTTTAGTTAATAATAATGTATCAATATTGGTCCATCAGTGATATCAATCGTACCATACCAGTGCAAGGTGTTGGTAATAGGGGAGGGAAAGGAACGGTAAGGAGGTATATGGAGCCCCTCAGTTTTTCTATAAACCTAAAACTCCTTAAAAAAATCTACTAATTCATTTTTTTTAAGTCACTGGAGCTAATATTTAAGGGAAGAGTGGTTTGGAAGCTATTGCTGTCGTTCACATGAGACATAGGTGGCCCGGACTTCAGGGTGGAGGGGAAGGAAGGAGGAGATAACCAAAATAGACAGATCTAGAACATGTTTTGGAAATTGGTTTAACAGGACTTACTGATGGCCAGGATATGAGATGAAAGGAAGTGAGGATTTGGGGTTAAGCCATTGGGTGATTGATCCTACAGTTTGCTGAGACCGGGAAAGGTGAAGAATGCCTACATGACAGGCCCATGCAGAAATCTGAGGCTAGATCAGGACTGAAGATAGAGGTTTGGTTGCCATCAGAATCTGGAAGATGTTTAAACTCACAGGACTGGATAAAATCATCTTGGAAATGAAAATAGATAAAGCAAAGCAAGCACTGACTGCTGAGCAGTTTAGCGTCGGAAGGGAGAGCAGACAGAAATCGGCAAAGGAAGTGAGAAAGAGCATCCAGGAGGCAGGAGAAATCCAAGAGAGTATGATGGCAAAAAGCCAAGAGAAAAATTGCTCATGCACTAAAGAACTGTATCTAGAATTGTTCGCATGCTGAAGAGCTGTGTCTAGCTTCAACTCCAAGAGATACAAACACCAATTCAGATGCAATACCCCTTCCAATGGCAGACTCTCCATATTTCCCCAGGTCAGTTCTGGTCCGTGAGCAAGGGGACTGCGATGCATCTCCTCTGTGCACTGAGGCCTTGCCCTTGGGTCCACACATTTATTTTTCCTCTTTAGGGAGTCACACGAGCATATTGGTTTAGAACAAGAGTTGGTAGACTGTAGCCCAGGGGCCAACTTGGCCTGCTGCCTATTTTTTTATAGCCTACAAGTTAAGAATGGTTCTTGCATATTTCAGTAGTTAAAAAAAAATCAGGGGAAGAATATTTTATGACACATAAAAATTATAAGAAATTTGAATTTCAGTGTCTACAAAGTTTAATTAAAATGTAACTATGCACATTCAATTGCTTATTTTCTATGGCTGCTTTTGCATAAGAATGGCAGAGTTGAGTAGTTGCTGCAGGGGTTGTATGTCCTGCAAAACCTAAGATATTTAGTACTTGTCCTTTTGCAGAAAACGGTTTCTGACCCTTGGTTTAAAGCACAAAATCTAATTGTCATGTGTGAGGAATGGGAGGATACAAGTTTATCTCTCTTCATCATACATGCTGTTGGACACAGCTTAACCTGAAGTCTTTCTTTTTTCTTTTTTCTATTAAAGTTTATTTATTTTGAGAGAGAGAGTGTGTGTGCAAGTGTGGATGTGGCAGAGAGAGAGGGAAAGAGAGAGAGTCCCAAGCAGGCTCTGCACCATAAGTGCAGAGTCAGATATGGGGCTCGAACCGATAAACTGTGAGATCATGACCTGAGCTTGAAATCAAGAGTTGAATGCTCAACTGACTGAGCCTCCCAGGTACCCCTGAAGTCTTTTTTCTTTTCACTGTATTTCACACACCGTTGAAGTATTCATAGGACCATTTCATCCAAACTGAATTTCTGCCTCCAGTTGTGGCTTCTCTCCTGAGTTTCTCCTTGGACATCTAATTGCCTGCTGGATGTAGCACTTGAGTAATCCATCAGTTCATCATGTTCAAAATGGAACTAGCTATGTTCCTCTGAAAACTTAGTTTACTTTATTATTTCTCAGTGTGGTATAATAAAAAAAATTGTATTTGGTCTTTGCCCCAGTTCCGGGCACAGAGCTGCAAAAACTCTTGGAATTTTCTTGCAAATCACTTTACACCTGACTAAAATTGACCACACAAGAAATAACTGATGTTGGTGAGGATGCAGAGAAAGGGGAACCTTCCTGCACTGTTGGTGGGAATGCAAACTGGTACAGCCACTCTGGAAATCAGTATGGAAGTTTCTCAAAACGTTAAAAATAGAACTACTATATAATCCAGCAATTGCACAAGTAGGTATTTACCCAAAGAACACAAAAATACTAATTCAAAGGGATACATGCACCTCAATGTTTATAGCATCGTTATCTATAATAGCAAAATTATGGAAACAGTCCAAGTGTCCATCAACTGATGAATGGATAAAGAAGATGTGGTGTGTATATATATATATATACATCTGTATATCTATAGGTATACACACACACACACACACACACACACACACACACAGAGGAATATTACTCAACCATAAAAAAGAAAGACAAGATTTTATTGTCGTTTGCAATGACATAGCTGGAGCTAGAGAGTATTATACTAAGTGAAATAAGTCAGTCAGGGAAAGACAAATACCATATGACTTCACTTATATGTGGAATCTAAGAAACAAAACAAATGAGCAAAGGGGGAGCAAACCAAGAAACAGCCTCTTAACTATAGAGGACAAACTGAGGGTTACCAGAAGGAAGGTGGGTGGGGGGTTGGGTTAAATAGGTAATGGAGATAAAGGAGTGTACTCGTGATGAGCACTGAGTGATGTACGGAAGTGTTGAGTTACTATATTGTACACTTGGTACTAATATTACACTCTATGTTAACTGGAATTTAAATAAAAACTTTTAAAAAACTTTTGGAATTGTCTGAGTGTTAGGAGCATCTTTTGTTACCCATAACAAGCCCCTTTCAACCATTCCTGAGTTTATGCTAACAAGGTGAGTCATAGTAGGGCCTTGGATAGTTTCAAGAAATGATCTGGCTGTATCAGAAAGACCAAGCAAGTGATGAGAGGGCTGGAAATTTCAGCACCCTCCATCTCTAGAGAGAGGAGTGGGGCCGGAGATTGAGTGGCCAATCATTTAACCAACATACCTATGTAGTGAAATCCTAGACATCCAGAAAAACTCTGAAATGAGGAAGCTGAGGAGTGTCCTGGTTATTCGAATATATCAATGGACCAGGAGAGTGGTGTCCCCCCGCTCAGGGAGGCTGAGGCTCCTACACTCAGTCCCTTCTGGATACTCTGTGTATCTCTTCACATGGCTGTTTATTTGTGTCCCTTATAGTAAAACAATCATTGTTAAGTATAATGCTTTCAGTGAGTTCTGTGAGTCATTTTAGCACATTATTGAACATAAAGGGATCTTATAGGAACCCCCTAATTTGTAGCCAAGTCCAAACAGAAGTGTGGGTCCGCTGGGGACTCTACTTGTGGCTGTTATCTGAGTGAAGCAGTCTTGTGGGACTGAGCCTTTAACTTGTGGGGTCTGCTTTAACTCTGAATAGTGCCAGAATTGAATCGAAACGAAACGAATTGAATTGAATAACACCCAGCTTGTGTCAGAGAGTTGGTTAAAAATGTATCTAGATAAAATCTTCACCATACAACCAGTCACCCAGGGTGGAAATCTGAGTTATTTTAGATTGTTTGTTAGTCTACCCTCCACATTCAACCACTAAGTCAGGCTGATTTTGCCTTCTTAATGTGTATTGACTCACCCTTCCTACTCCTGAGCCCCATCTCCCTTTCCAACTTTCACTGCCCTAGTTTAGAACCCATCACCTTGCACATGGACAATTATAGTGGCATCCCAACAGCCCTCCCTAACACCAGCCTTTCTCCATGTCAGATTGATCCATTATGTATTAACCAGTGATCTATTGAAAAAATACAGATCCGACACGGTCCTAAGCCATTTAAAGACTGCCCTGTACCTATAGCAATGGTTCCCAAGCCTGATGTACATCACAATCACCCATGAAGTATCTGAAAAATATAGATGTCTGGGCTACGTCCATATTGATTGAGCTCTAGCTAGGTCCTTCCTGAAAGACAACAGAATAGCTTTTTCCTGGAGTTTCTAGATCAGACACTTCAAGCATTTGTGCTCAACTATTTGAAATTCATGCTGATGAAAAATTAAATCATGGAAATTTTTAGTTATTTCTGACAAGAAAAAGTAAATCTTTACCTCACCACTTAACTAAAACTTTATGGAACTTCATCATTCAGAAACGTCCAAAGGGCGAGTGTTTTACAAATCTACACCCCGTCTTTTTTGAATCAGGCTGCAATTTGATGACTGATCAAAGCTTGCAAAACTTAAGTTCTAGTTTCCAAATCTCACCGGGTAAACCCGATTTCAAGGTAAATTCTTTAAACTGCCAGAAGAAGGCATCTCTCAAGAACTTGGAAAAGCTCTTTTGACCAAAGAGAAAACTCAGATGGGGGAATGTATTCCCAGGGCTCTGTGTTAGAATACTGCAGACGTGTGAAGGTTCCATGCCATTCTTTATCAGAGATGTTGTCCTACAAAAGAGGGATAATCCTGCAATATCTCACCCAAATGGATTACCCGTTCCTATAACATCCTAGGTAATTTAAGTGCTACTTCTACTATTTTAGAAGAAATCATTCATTTTATCAGCAATACACAGGTGATTTGACCTTAAACTTAGGTAATTACAGTAATTAAAGAGCTAATACCACATTCACAAGCATGTGCAGGCCCTCTCTCATTGCCTATTGTCTAGAAACCATTATGCTGCGTGTAGCTCTCTTTCTGTTCCCTGTTTCTTTGGAGTGCTTCCAAGATTCAGTCTGTTATTATTTAAACTCTCTCTGAATGTTGGTATGTTGGTATTTTTGTGCCCTGCCTTGTATGACTTATGGATTTTTTTTTCCTTCTTGGTGAGATATTTTCCATATCCGTTCACAACCATCATTCATTCCACATGCTCCAAATATAATGCCCACCTGAATCAATCACCACTTCTGTATTTGAAAATCAGACCATCCTTTCTTTATTATATTGGGCAAATTAGTCAAATGAGTGTTTTCTAAAACTTGCCGCCTTTTTAGGGCCCTTGGCTCTCAGCCTGCCTTTCTCTATTGCCGCCTCCTCCCTTTCTCCTCCTCCTGTTTGCAAACAGTATCCATTTCCTTTCACTGGTGTTCGGTGGATTGTGATCCTCCCGACTTTGTCAAAGTCGTCTGCTTCCCTGATCACACATCCTTCCTCCTGAGCACTCCCTTCCCAGGGAGGCCTTGCTGGTGCTGCAGAAGGCTTCATCCCCTTCTCCCTTTGAGCCGCTGGAAATTAAGCAGGGGATACTCTCCTGTCTGACAGATTTTACTTCCGAAAAGCACAGCAATGGTACAGTCAGTATTCATCACGGAAACTGATGAAATGCCATTGTTGATGGTTTGCTTGAGACAAGGTGATGAGAAAGAAAGAAAGAAAGAAAGAAAGAAAGAAAGAAAGAAAGAAAGAAAGAAAGAAAGAAAGAAAGAAAGAAAGAAAGAAAGAAAAAGAAAGGAAGGAAGGAAGAAAGAAAGAAAGAAAGAAAGGAGGGAGGGAGGAAGGAAAGGAAAGGAAGAAAGAAAGAAAGAAAGAAAGAAAGAAAGAAAGAAAGAAGGGAGGGAGGGAGGAAGGAAAGAAAAGGAAGAAAGAAAAGGAAGGAAGGAAAGAAAGGGAAGAAAGGAAGGAAGGAGGGAGAGAGAGAAGAAAGAGAAAAAGAAAGAAAGAAAGAAAAGGAAGAAAGGAATGAAGGAAGGAAGGAGAGAGGGAAGAAGGGAAAGAAAGAGAAGGGAGAAAGAAAGAAGGAAGGAAGAAAAGAAAAAGAGAGAAAGAAAGACAAAGAGGAAGCTTAATACCTCATTTTGCCCTTACCTGTTCTCGCCCAGCCCACAATTTCCTTAATATCTCTATGTTAGTTTAATTTTAAGAAGGGTTCCTTTGTTTTAAGAGACCAAGTTTCTTTTGTGCCAATCCCAACGGTTTTTTCAATTAAGCCTCTTTAAAAGAGAGAGCATAGTAAATAAAGCATCTGCTGCCACAAAAAGTCTTGTGGCCAAAGCCTGTTACAGAGAACTCTAACTATTGTCCTGGCAAAGCAAATGGCTCTTAGAATCATGATTCTTTCTAACGTATGTGTTTATAAGCAATTAAACTCCAGTTTTAGGGAAGACTCACTAACAGCATACATTATTTTAATAGACATACTGTACTACTTTAAACCGTCTTCGCCATCTGCTCATCATGATTATAAATGCAAAAAGAACATATTTTACATTAGCATCAGAAACTAGTGTGATATTAGGGATTGAAATGCCCATATATGCTCTTTGTACAATACCGAATGCATCTGTGCTATTTTCCTTTTCTTTCCACAATGCAAATCAGAGAAAGAAGACGCTTGTTCCTCATGGTATCTTTCCCGACATGGAAGATAATTTTTAGGACAGAAATTCATTAGAAGGGGATTTTGACTTACTGTTCAGCCAAAATGCTTTTAAAACTGTGTGAGCTGCTGTGTCTGGCTCTTGCTGGCCCTATTTGGCTATCTTAGCTCCTAGCCAATGAGGGAGAAAAAAACAATACACCAAGGGCAGTAAATCTACTATAATCTTCTTTAATGTCCATCAGAGATACAATGCATAATGTATAATGGGGTAAGTGTTTCTTCTCTATAAATAAAATTTAAAAGAAGCAGGGGATGCATGTGTTTGGGTTGAAAAGCATCTAGATTGGCATTGCTCTGTTTTTAATTTGCATCTTCATGGTTGGATGATGTTTTTAGATAGAGATAATACCATGATAATGTTGGAGGAAGCAGGGATGAAACACTCAGTTCTATTTTCTTAGCTGGTCTATCAGAACATATTCATCTCATAAAAAATGGGGGAGATGAGTACATTAGCTTCTATACTAAGTAGGATTTTTAGGCAGTGTCTAGAAATGTAGACCAAAGGAAAGGATACTCAGGGTGAGTTAAAAGGGGTTCAGAAGTAGTCTACTTGAAAGAATTTGCCCTTCCTCAGCAGCAATTTGATTTGTCACTTTCTTGAAGAATTTAGTTCACATTGTCTTTCCAGTCCAACAAATTTAAGAACAAAGATCAGGAACCATCTCCCTAGGGTTATTAACTGCCTATCTGTCTTTTGTTTTGCATTCTGGCCATACTGGACAGTATCAAATGATAAAGACATGCATTTCAGGATGAGAAATGTTACAGACATACCTGCTCATTAGTTATGAGTGACTGCGCACTCTGAGCAACTCTGTGGAACCAGGTAATCCTCCCCAAAGGTGACTGCCCCCAAGCGGGCAGGATCGAGACCTGCAGTGGTCCCAGAACAGCTGCCAGATGCAGAAAGCCATAGCTGTTCTCTTTCCTCAATTCTAGACACAGACATACAAACAAAAGCACTGAAAATATAGTTCCCTACAAGAAAATTTCTGATTTCCTTGGGGGAGCCCCATATTGTAATTCTGTTAAAGACTGCCTCCTGGCTGTGGCTGCTGTCATTCTGGGTAAACACTGAACTTTTTGAGTCCTTGCCTCCTAAGCTAACCCAACTACAAGATCAACGTCCTTAAAGTACACTCACTATGGTACTCCTTCTTCGGAAATATGCAGTGGCATCCTCAGCCGATAATGTGAGATGGCTGCTGAAGCCTCTGTTGACGAGATCTGCCAGCTTTTCACTTCAACTCCGGGACCTCTCTGGTCCATCCAGTTTTCTAAGGCCTCCCACGCTCCTCAGGAGATCACGAGGGGACGTTTGGATCTCCACAGTGTCGCAGGGGAGCTCCGTGTCAGACCCTCTCTAGCAAAGCACATCACACGGCCATATTCTCCTGCAGTGATGCTTGTTGGTCACCCAAGGTGACCTCTTCCCTAAATTTCAATAGAAAGCCCCATGCCCCCTTCAGAAGACCTTGGGTTTCTATCATTTTGCACTCTCTCAAGCCAACGGTTCAAACTAAGACATAGGTCCTTTCTCACACGTGTAATTAGTGTGTTAACCCCAGGTCTGTCTCCACTAAATGCTTCTCTCCTCTCCACAGTTGTCCCCTCCCTTGGAGAGACTTTTTTCCTTCCAGGGTATCAGGAATTTCCTCCCTCCCCCATCCCCTATGGCTAATTATCAAAATTCTGCCCCTCTAACTTTGGGTCCCTGAAATCTACCAATCCTTCCTTCCTTCAGCAAGAGAATAAATAAAAGCCACATGACTTTGGGATCTGAAATAGGGAGAAAGAAATACTGTCCTTCCTTCGAGGGCTGGGTTCTACCCTTCTCTAAAAGAAAGATTACTTCAGCTCCAATGGATGGAGAATTGCAAAGCAGGAAGAATCGGGGAATAAAAATTACCTGGGGTAACACTTTACAATAATATTTTACAAGAATAAAATACAATAAAATAATATTTTAGTCCATATGCATTAAGACCCAGTTCAAATGCCATCTTTGCTAATTGCACAGATTAAATGTGATTCCTACCACCTCTGAATGCCTGTAGCATACAGACTTCATATAGATCCTAGAGAGTCTTGCCTGCAGCAGTTTCTCTTATCTCTCCAAACTACACTGTAATCCTATTATCCCCCATCCTGCCTGATGAGCTACCTCTTCACATCTGTTTAATTAGGAGTTACAGAGCAATAAGTATTGTCTCCTTCCTGATAGCCCCCTGGAATCTCCCTGGGGCTAATCCTGTGTGTCACCTGGTGGTAAGCTTGGCACGCAGGTGGTGCTGATCAAAAGGCTGAAAGCCCTGGAGGTGAGTCTGTTGACTGGTCCAAATCTTGCCTTACACATTTGCCCAGCTTTCTGGACTTCTTCCATTCCCCGAAGTTCAGGGCCACGGCAGTGCCTCAGGGTCAGCCAGCTATGAACTTGATTTCCTGACCCTGAGTACAATTGCTAAACGGAAAAGACTTGATATTGAGGAAACGGACCCCTAAGCATTGCAGTCTTCCAGTGCACCCAAATTTGACATTTAGCAGAGCAGTGGAATGAGTACAGTGCCCTGGTGGCAAAGAAAGGCAGTCCTTTCGCCAAGAGATTTTATAGTATTTAATATAAACGGTATAAATAAAATCTTGCTCAAAACACTTTAAACTGTTATAATTTATTTATTTATTTATTTATTTATTTATTTATTTATTTATTTATTTATTTATTTATTTACTATAATTTAAAAAATAACAATTCCTGCCTCTGGCCACAGAAATCGATCAGTACTAAAGATTGTATGTCCCTCTCATCCTAAATTCCCGTCTGGTGTCTCCTCCAGAGGCAATTTTTGTTAACAGCTCCTTTCTTATCCTTCCAGAAAATTCCTGTGCATATACAAGGTGCATTTATGTAGGTGCATAATATGCATATGTGTATAACCCTCTGCTTTTAACCCCAAAAGTGCGCATGCTTTATACACTGTTGTGAACCTTGCTTTTTCCACTCAAAAATGAACCTTGCATATGTTTATAGGTCAATATGTACAACCCCCACTTGTTCTTTTTAATGAGTGTTTACTATTGCATTATTTGAATGTTTCATAATTTATTTGACCAATTCTCTATTGAAGAACATGTAGGCCAATTATATTAGCAAGAATTTCTAGAAATAAAACTTCCTCAGCCAGACCGATGATAAAAATTCAAGGCCTCAGGTTATGCTAAATTTCGATGGGCTCAAATCACTGCATACTTCTATTTTACAGGACCCGTGGGGGTTGGAAGTGTTACTGGCCCTTCTCTGTGTGTAAGGAAAACACGGCGGAGGGGTAGCTTTTCCTGAGCTAATGAGGAACATTGAGGCCCTCGAGGCTTATATGTAGCGTTATTTTTTCCCATGTCCCAGTGCTGGCTTAATTGGGTTTTAATGCCAGTTCCCTTCTGACCCCGCCCTTGCAGTTGTCCCGGCGTGTTGGATCCATGTGTCCTGCCACTCTGTCGTCAGACTATCCGTACTCTGCTCTGCTCACTGCCTGAGTCTGTCTTCTCAACCTACTTCATGCGTTTCACCTTTCTGCATCCACAAGTCTTACTTGACCTCTAGGAACTGTCCACACCTACCTTTTGGAGATAGTCTTCTCCACACTTCTGGGACCACGTGTCCCCACCTTCTCACCCATCCCCGCCCTCACCCTTACACCATCGGTCGATCTCTACCTCTAAGGCAGCTCCTCCCCTCAGCCTCTCTTGTTGGCTCCCTCTACTCTTCCCTGCCTATGGTGGTGGAAGATGCCAAGGCTCTGAAATTAGTAACACCTGCTTCTCCAGCCAAACTCCCCTCCCTAGGGGATGCTACCAATCCCACCATCTGACGTGATCGAGCAAGGAGAACACCCGAGAATCCTTCTTGGCTCCTCTCTTTGCTTCATGTCCGGTGTCAGTAAGCCCATCAATTCCACTGCTGCTGCTCTGGTCAAAACCACCCTTGTCTTCATAGGCTGGATTGGGCTGAAGACAAAGAAAAGCAGCAAGGGAACAATTAGCCTAAGGAATAAAACCGTGGTTAGCAGGGACAACAGGAAAGCTGGTGTGTTTCATGAGCTTTTGAAGTTCTAAGCTGAACAGGGTCCCATTTCCAGCCTTTGCTTCCGCCGGGGAGAAAGGGCAAGTAAAGTATCCAAGTGACCACTCATGGCAGGTCCAGTGATTGCCTGTTGCTGCCCCCTGCAGTCCACCTGCAAAGGTACCAGTCCAGGAGGGCGCAGGTCCAAAGGGCTATGAGGCAGGTCTGGAGTCGCACTGTCTAATCTGGTAGCTGCTACCACCACACGTGGCTGTGAGCCCTTGCGTTGTGGCTGGCGGGAATGGAGGTGTGCTGGAAGTGTGAAACAACACACCAAATTTTAAATTCGTAAGGCAACAAGAAAAAAAGAATGTGAAGTATCTCACTAACAATTTTTAAGTTGACTATATGTTGAAATAAGAACATTACAGATATACTGGGTTAAATAAAATATTAATATCCAATCAAAAGTAATTTCACCCACTTCATCTTTTTTTAATGTGGCTGCTAGAAACTTCATATTACATAAGTGGATTGCATTATATTTCTACTGGACAGCACTGGTCTAGAAGGTCTGATGGCTGGGGTTTTAAGAATCCTAATAGAGGGGCGCCTGGGTGGCTCAGTCGGTTAAGCGGCCGACTTCAGCTCAGGTCATGATCTCATGGTTCATGAGTTCGAGCCCAGAGCCTGGAGCCTGCTTCAGATTCTGTGTCTCCCTCTCTCTCTGCCCTTCCCCTGTTCACGCTCTCTCTCTATGTCTCTCAAAAATAAACATTAAAAAAAATAAAAAAAAGAATCCTAATAGAGTTTTTACATTTTAATGGCATACTGCCCCCAGAAGTCCTGAGAAGTTTACATTGTTCAAGAAATGTTCAAGGAAAGACGGTAATAGAATAGTCTTCAGCGTCCAGAGCCCTGATGGAAGCACATGTTTATCCTCTAAGAATGAATTTAATTTCCAGAAACCACGCCCTCATTTACTGAGCAACCATCCTTTGAGCGCCTACCATGTGCCCGACACAGTTAGAAAGCGATGCAGGTAGAGGTGAAAATGAAAGCTTCCTGACCTTAAGGAGTTTATTACACTGGAGAAACAAACCCATAGATAAACACCCCAGAGAATGATTTAAATAGAAGGTAGTACAAAGTCTGAGAAATGTCCATTCATTTGGAGCCAGGCCTGATGAATAAAATGGATGATTAAGCTGGGGTTCAAAAGAAGACTCGAGTCTAAAGTAATGAAACGGATTGCTTTATAAGCAAGATGGACCCAAAATGTGAGAAATAGCAGCATCATTGCTCGTGTGAGTAAGTGTTCTCATTTATGTATTAGCATGTTTGTGAAACTGAAATCCCATCCCTATGCCCTGCTCCCCATACCACCTCTCAATCCAGCATTCCCATGAACAGCTAGGCTGGTTGGGGGTGGGGGTGTGATGACGGATGGAGACTTAGGAGAGGGAGGGCTGCCAGGGATTAGGGGTATCTTGTATGAGATCCTGAGCGGGCTGGACTGGGAACCAGCAATGCCTGTCTCTGTACCTCCTCATCACCTTAGAGGGGTGTGCCTTCTAACCTAGGCCCCCACAGTCTGTCCAAAAGGACAGCTAGGACACTTCTCGTGTCCCCATTCCCAGTGTGTGAAATTCAAGGGAATTCTATTTGGACTGCTGTTGTGCCCCTCATGGTTCTATTTAAAGTGTTTGGGGGAAAGGAATTATGTCGGTGATTCAGACGGACTAGGAAATCCATATGAGACACACCTATAATGGAGGGCGCTGACCAGACAGGGAAGAGTTAGAACCAAGCTTCAGGGCCCCGGATTACAGACTCGACTGATTGATGTGCGGTCACACAAACATTTTCTTGTGCCGGTAAACGGTGGCAACAGCGTGCAGAGAGTGACTGGTCAACTCCAGTGCAAACCATTAACCACATTAGAGAAAATAGCTCTGGAGAGGTATCGCTCAACGGTTTTTAACTTCAAAAGATGTCACGAGAAGAGCCACAAATTATTATTGCTGACAATTTGTACAATTTGTCCCTGGTGAAATGTGTGTGTCCCTACACTGCACCATTTTACATAACAATATGAAATATTAAAAGGGAAAAACGTTTTGTAATAAACAGCAGTTTTGCTGATTGCGGCTGATTATGGTAAGCAGCTCGTACTGTGGGTGTCAGAGGAGACTTAATAGCTCCTATAACTAATCTCCACGGCTGACCTCTCCCCTCCGCTGATGAAGCCTATTCAAAAACCCGCTGCCCTTTCTCATTTTCAGATCTTATATTTCTGAACTGTTTTGATCATGCATATATTTGCTAAAGTTGTTGTGTGCAGGATTTGTGTGTGTGTGTGTGTGTGCCTATGTTTTTAAAAATATATAATGCATAAAGAGAGATTCCTGCCAAGTCTGTCTTATGCTTTATTAAAAGCAAAACTACACAAATGTAGTTCACAACATGCATGCGTGTTCACAACATTCTTATCCGATGCCAAAATGTCATTAACTATAGTGGAAGACGGTTCCCCTGTCTGAGAGAACCGATAGGCAGGAATAACAGCCCGAAATTTTTTACTCCAACTTTAAAATAAAGGGCAAGGATGTCTTTCTGGGGAAGAATGTCATCTTGGTCATTTCATCAGCCTCAATGGCTAGCACTTAGAAGCAAAGTGCTATTCAATCATAGAGCAATTTGATTTTTCTGATAAAAGTTTTTGATTTAGATGGGATTTCGTAGAGAACATTTCAGAGCGTAGGGAACACCTCCGTCGATAAGTGCAGATAAATATGTAAGTGCATATGTGTAAGTGTCTCTCTCTAACTCACAGTTTGCTCTTCCTCTGTTCCCCAAATCCAGAGATGTTTACAAAACCACAGGGGAAATGTGGTGGAGGTGCAGGAAGCAAAGCTTTGAAGAGAGCTGAGGGGTGCCTGGGTGGCTCAGTCGGTTGGGCGTCTGAATTTGGCTCAGGTCATGATTTCACAGGGTCATGAGTTCCAGCCCCACGTCCGGCTCTGTGCTGACAGCTCAGAGCCTGGAGCCTGCTTTGGATTCTGTGTCTCCTCTCTCTGCCCCTCCCCCGCTCACACTCTGTCTCTCGTTCTCTTTCAAAAATCAGTAAACATTAAAAAAAGTTTAAAAGAGAGAAAGGAAGGGAAGGAGGGAGGGAGGGAGGAAGGAAGGAAGGAAGGAAGGAAGGAAGGAAGGAAGGAAGGAATGAGGGAAGGAAGGAAGGAAAGAAAGAACTGAGTCGAGTGGTCCACACCACATCGCAAAAATGTAGCCATCCTGGGGAAATAAAGACAAAAGAGGGAGGGGAAAACTCACCAACCCAAAAAGTAAAGTGTCTGAATGCGACTTGCTAGGGAAAAGGGTGGACTCAGTACAGCAAGGTCACCAAAAGGTGTGGCTTTCTGTGAGACAAATAGTGACTGAAGCCAGCTGATAAATATTTCCTGTAGGATTTGAAGCAGATTGCCACCAACAAAACAAAAATCCCTAGGGGGCAGTACATAATTAACAATTTGAAGATGCGGCTGCGTGTCATTGTCTCAAAGGGAGCCAGGGAAGCCTACCCCAAAACCACAAAACCCGAGTTCGAATATTAATCTCCTGACTCCCCATAGAGACGAATGTCAGTGTCTCCCCAGAGGCTGGGAAGGCTCCTTTGCTCTTGGCTGGCAGACGTTTCCTGGTTAATGGTGTCATTTCCCTGTGATTTTTCTATCAGCACCACCAAACCTGTTCCTCTAGTCTGAGTTTAGGAAAGCAAATGAATCTTTGTTTTCTGTTTTTTTTTTTTGTTTGTTTGTTTGTTTTAACAAAGAATCAGGACTGAAAATAAAAAGCTGTCTAAACAAAGTGCCTGAGTGTTCAAAAACTTTTAAAACAGTGACTTTTTCTCAAAACTTTCTTAAAAGTGACCTTTGATTAAATCGGACTCATAGATGAAAACAAAAGCTTGGGAGACGTTAACAGCGACAGGAAAGGAAAGAAGTCGTAAAGAGGTTTGGGCGTAGTTTCGAAATTTCTTTGGTTTGTTTCAAGCCAGGTTGGATTTTGTAGGGAGGAAGAGATTAGCTACCAGAGAGAAAGGACAGAAACAAAGAAACAGTAAACTTTGTATCTTGGGGTGACACTGGAGTTTACTTGAGAGAATTCAGCAATGTTCTCCAAGAGGCTGCGCCCAGGACAGCACCAATTGTGTGTGGTTGCTGGGGCTGAACCCACGAGGTGGTGCGGACCGCTGCTCAGAGCCAACAAATTTGGGGAAAGGAGGCCTGGCTGACACTCCCGGCTCTGAAGCCATGTGCTCCCTGGGAAGTTTCTGGGCTTCTCGGTGTCTTGGTTACTTCGATTGCAAACTGAGTTCAGATCACTTGCCACCTGCCTACCTAATCAGAATATTGTGAGGGTTAATGAGATTTCGCTTGCAAAGTGATTGCCTCATCATATAACTCCAAAGTATTATTATTCATCATAAAGACACAGCTGCAATATTGTATATTGTTACATACCAGACGCCATGGTTCTATTTTTAGCAACTTTGAAATGAGAGCGTCTTAGAATTATACAGTGGAAGGGACCGCCCCATACTACCTGCCCCCGGCTCTGTTGCGGGGCAGGTGAAAGTCTACCCACCCAAGACAGGCTGGCATTTAGTCTTAATTTTACATCTAAGGCAGAAACTCTTCAGTTCTCCCTCCAGAAGAAATCCCAGTGTTATCATCCTGATGCTTAAGAATTGTTACTTAGGTCCGAAATGCTCCCTTTCTGTTTCAACTACAATCAGCTTTCTCTTTTATTAATATGTGCCATAGTCCCTTTCAGTGGTCTTAGGGGGCAGAAACCAGGTCCCATACATTCTTGTATTTTTAAAACCACTTCCTGGTGAGGCAGCACATAGTAAACACTCAAGAAAGACCCATTGGATTCAATTCAGTTGTTGGCATTTCCATGTGTAGAAGGACCACCGATCAAAGTGTATTTTGCACCAAGAGTGTGGGCTCTGGAGGTTCGGGCTAGAGGCTGACCTAAATCCAGGAGTCCTGGGTGAAGGGGTGGTCTATGGTGTGTGGCCCAAATTTGGAAAGACCTTAAACCTTTCATTCCTTAGGCATTTCCAAAAACAAAAACGAACAAAAACCCACTGGTTGCTTCCTGTTTTAAGGTCTTCTTTTTTTTTTAATTAAAAAAATCTTTTTAATGTTTATTTTTGAGACAGAGAGAGGCATAGTATGAGCGGGGGAGGTGCAGAGAGCGAGGGAGACACAGAATCCGAAGCAGGCTCCAGGCTCTGAGCCATCAGCACAGAGCCCAACATGGGGCCCGAACCCATGGACTGTGAGATCATGACCTGAGCTGAAGTCAGACGCTCAACCAACTGAGCCACCCAGGTGCCCTTGTTTTAAGGTCTTCGATGCAGAGATTAATGAATGATTCAATCAAGTTTTCCTAGTTATCACTGCTCTTTGGCCTATAATTACTGTAGTGATTCATTTCCACCTCCCAGCTTCCATCTGTTAAAAAAATGACTACATTCACTCTCATTTCTACTCAAAAGGAACTTCTGTCCTCTGTAGTCAAAATAAAATAAAATAAAATAAAATAAAATAAAATAAAATAAAATAAAATAAAATAAAATAAAATAAAATAAAATAAAATAAAATAAAATAAAATAAGTAAAATAAAAAAAGTAAAATAAAATAAAATAAAATAAATAATCCTAATAATCCTGGGGCAGGCCAGGGGATGTGGGGGCGGGCAGAGGGAGTCCTGGTCGCTGGTGCTGGTCTCCAGGAGCTCAGACAAGCTTGTGTCTGCTAGAAAGCTCTATCTGCATGTCATTAGAACTGGCTCACTTACATACATCCAGCTTTCGGATTCTCAGTAAACCTCTTTGGCCTCTGGTCTCATCTGGTTTCAATTTTTCCAATACAATAGAGTCTTGATGGGTTTGTAGTTTACACTTGATATTTCGAAACAACAAACGCAAGAGACAAATGACCACTCCTGCCTTTTACTGCCCTCTTCTGCATTCCTTCCTGTCTGTAGAGGAGGCTGGCTTAGGCCTCCCCTCCATCAGCCCTTGGTCCTGGTCTGACTCCGCTGCTGCCGAAGCAGCTTCAGTAGTACTTGGACCCCAGGGAGCCCACAAGCTGAGCCCCAGGATCGTGCTCCCCTTTTCCTTGGGCTCAAAGCTTCTCCACACCCAGGTTTTGCTTGAAAACTCGAATCTATTAATACTGCGAGGTCTCACATCCCTAAACATCCTTAGTCAGTATCCAACCTCTAAGGCTGGAGCAGAGGAAGGCGGGACTTGACAGAACATTCTGCACATTCGGCTGAGGGGCACCTCTACCTTAGGAGGAGACTGGGTGTCCCTGAGGTTTTGCTGCACAGTCTTTTCATTCTCAGCATTATAACTGTTGTGATTCCAACCCAAGGTCTACAAATACCCTTCTTTGTTTACACATTCTTCACATTTTCATTCCAGTATTTTAGTAAGGAATAAAGTTATTAGCTATTTTCCTTCTTTACAGTCCTTACCAATGTTTAAAGAATTTAACTGGGAATTGCCAAATCTGGGTCAGAGATGGGTTTATTTCCTGATTTCTTGGGGCTGAGTCCCGTGAATGTGTCCTCAGCCTGCCAACAAGGGCAGGCCAGAGGCCGTGGGGGCGGGCAGAGGGAGTCCTGGTCGCTGGTGCTGGTCTTAAGGAGCTCAGACAAGCTAGAATCTCTGCAGATCCTAGGGCTACATGTGGGAAGACCCAGTGCAGACAGCTGGTGGCACTGCCTTCATTCATAAGCCTCCATTCTTGGAAAACCCAAGTTCTGAAAACAGCCTTGTCCTGGCTCAGTAAACCTTATCTTCTCTATAGCAAAGAAAAAGTAAACAGATTTTTCTTCACCTCTCCCTTGTTTTCTATTCAAAGTTCGCCTGGAGAGGAAACCTTTTCTTCCAAGGCCAGAAGATTCTGATGTCACACCACTGGAGGGGTCACCAGTTCCTAAGTTTCAGGCCAAGCCTTCTCCAGCCACCCCTGGCATCAGTGCCAAAGGGCGTGGAACAAGTGGGGAGGAGTCACACTGCTTTAAATAATATTAATATTGTGAAATCTGAATAACCAGAAGAATAATGACCACTCATTGAGTGATAACCCATAACTAGGCACAGTGCTAAACCTTTGACATTCATTATTTCATCAGGGAGACAAAGCACAGAAAAGTTAAGTAACTGTCCAAAGATCCACAGTACGTGGGTGGAGGGATGCTTCTCAGACTGTCTAAAGGCCCCTGGCCTCCAGCAGGAGTTGCCAAATGATGGAGGTCACTGGGGTGAACCCAGAGAATGAAGCCATTGCATCCATGACTAAGCTAGTTCTCTTCTAGAGTAGCGGCAGCTCTGGGTCAGCAGTTCTAGACCCTCAGTGTGTCCAAGGTCATCCCAGAGCAGGACGAGACTTCTTGAGCCTTCAAGTATCCTTGTTCTGGTCTTGGGACTTCCTAAGCCATAGAATGTCTCTGAAACTCCACGAGTGCCGCTGCTCTCCCAGGTTCACCCCAGCAGCGCTCATCAGACAGAGCCTTCCCACCCCATTCTCTGTACTCCGGCAGCATAAATCTAGGGGTGAGAGTATGCGAAGCATAGGGGGAGAAACAGTCAGGTAAGGGATTGTTTCTTAATTGCCTTCTATCCCGCTGACCTCTCTCATTGTCCTTAGTGCCCACAGAACTCATCTGATCCAACAAGATGTCTGAGTATCCACCACCCTAGACCTCTTGAGGAGACTGTTCTGCTCTGAATGGCTAGGATGGAAACCATTCAAGATCGCAGGTCAAGTACACAGCGCCCATGCTTCAGTGCAGTGCCGGCAAACGGGCACATCCAAATGCCATCTGGGTTCTTGTGGCAAGAAGGGGGAAGACGTATAGTCAGGCGAGGTCTGCCTGCATGCCCTTAGTGCCACAGTTTCAGTGGCACTTAGGGGGAAAATGCCACTCTAATTAATCTCACCATAAAACCAGCCCCTGAACCTGGCTCACTCCCCCACCGAGCACTCAATTCAAAGTTCTCTCTTATTGGGGCTTTATACATGAATCCCTGCCTGAAGGTACAGGTGAAAAGGGACAGGAGGATCCGAGACCTACAGCCATGGGGATCCAAGGAAAACCAGTGGCTCCCTCAGGAACCAGATGATTCATTGCCGGCACATCATTCTTTCGCTCTGCTCCTGGGAGTCCTGTGGGCACTAATGGAGGTACTTGGTGCGTGGATCAAATGAAGGACACGATGAAAAAGAAATGTGCGCAGGACAGAACATGGCTGTCTGCTCTTTCAGGTCTTTGTGCTTCAGAGGGAGTGTCTCTCTCTGCACCCTCCTCTCTGGCAGGAGGTGTGCCGGGCCTCCTGTCTAGGTCGAGGGGTCGTGGAGTGCACATTCTAGCTCCTCTCGCAGACCTGACTGTTGTGAGAGAGGACCTTTTTGTCTGCGGCTGTTAGGTTTAAAGTTCAAGCAATTCGTAATATTTATTAGATCTTTAGATTATGTTCCCTTTGGGAAAGGTCCGTTTTTATTTCGAGTGGGGTATTTGAATGGTTTGGGGTACAATTATCCTTTTTTGCCCACGCACTGTGAAAATTTTCCGTTTTCAGAACTGATGTTCAGAGCTCAGTGTGAAAGACCAAGCCAACATTCCCCTCTACACACCCCCCCACCTCCCCCCCCACACGTCAGTGAGTTTTCCTGTGGAATAATGAGCTGCTCAAAGCCAAGTTGGAAACAAGGTAATACTGTGAAATCTGAGAAATTAGAAATCACCACTTGACCTAAAGTTTGAGGTATCATGTGATTTGGTTACAGGTGATGTTAGTATGGTTGCAAAGTCACCATAGCATTCTTACAAGTTGTGAATAATACTAGCTTTGGGGGAGTTATTTGGAAAACTTCTGACAAAACGAAGCCCTCTTCAATTCCCAGCAGGCCTTTCCCATAGGAAGGTTAAGAATTTAACTGATAAAACGGCTGATGAAAATAAATGAAGTAAAAATCATTCTTTGTATTCATTTGTAAATGTCCAATTCAAAGTCAGAGTTTCCCAAAATGTGGTCTGTGGGTCACCTGGGGTTCTTCCGGGCCTCACTCCAGTTGGGAATCAAAATCCCTGGAGGGGAGTCCAGAGAATGACAGATAATAGCTCCCTCGGGTGATTGTGGGACATTTTAAAGTTTGAGAACCTCCTCCTGGAGGGGCGATCGCCTCGCAGCCTGAGTAGTTATGCCTCACAAAGCCTGTCCCCAGATGGACCTCAGTTTCTTTCTGGGTTGAAATTTATAAAGTTAGAGTTACTTATCTTGGTTAATTCAATTCATCGAGCATTTACTGAACAACATCGATGCACTGTCAGGCACACAAGGATGAACAGAGCCCAGTTCTTCTCCCCACTAATCTTATAATCGAGTAAGAAGAATCAGACAAATGTACCAATAAATATAATAAAGGCAGAAAGGGTGAGATCTTCCCAAAAGAGAGCTCTGCTAAGTACCAGAAGTTCAGAGGAGAGTGGCCGTGCCATGTTCTGCAGGAAGACTAGGAAGCCATGGTTTTTGAGACGGGCCTTGAATGACGGGGAGAATTTCACAGGTGGAGGTGTTTGTGGAGAGCGTTGGGATTCTGGGAAGAAGGAACAATGCAAGGAGAAGTGTAGAGCCAAGGATGTGCAGGGACCACCAATTAGTGGGTTTGAGCTAGAAAGCTAGTTTAGAACCATCTCGTGACTGGTATGCTGGGTAGATGAATTTTTTTTAACTGAGATAGAATTCACATGTCATAAATTCATCCTTTTAAAGTGTGCGAAGCACGGTTTTAGTATATTCACAGAGTGGTGCAAACATCAAAATTACCTAATTTAGGAGCTTTTTCATCACCCCAAAAAGAAACCCCACACCTGTTAGCAGATGCTTCCCATTCTCCCCTCCCCCAGCCCCTGGCAACCACTAACCTACTTTCCATCTATCAGGATTGGACAGATGAATTTGTACATACATAGGGCATGGGGAGCGCTACCAATGATCTAAGTCGAGATAAAATTTGCATAAAATGACACAGAACAGATCTCACATGTACAATTCAGCGAGTTTTGGCAAATGTATACGCTTGTCTTATGAATTCTTCAAAATATACAACATTGGCATCAACCTAGAAAGGTTGATCTCTCGTAGATCCTTCTAGCTAATCATACCCCATGAGCAACCATTGAACTGATTTCTATCATCATAAATTAGTTTTGTTTTTTCTTAAACAACATACAAATGGAAGCACACAGTATACATCTTTTGTGTCTGGTTTCTTTCGCCCCAAATAATATTATTTTGAGATTCATTCCTGTTGTTGCATATGTCAGTAATTCATTCTTTTTTATTGCTAAATCGTATGAATGTACCGCCTTTTATTTATCCATGCTTCTGGCCATGGGCATTTGAGTCGTTTCCAGTTCATGACCAGTTGTGACCAAAGCAGTTGTGAGGTTTCTCCTTTGGGTAGTGTATGCTCTCTTTGGGGGCAGAGGAACAAATACGTAGGGGTGGGATTGTTGGCCAGGGAGCTAAGGATATTTTTAGATCCAGAATGTGATCCTCACAGGACTGACCTTGAAGAGAGTGGATGCAGCAGCAGGATACAGGAAGAATCCGGAATGGAATTTAGGAAAATCAATATGCATGACGTCCTTCATGCCCGGGGCCCAGTCTGTACAGAACTTGAAAAAGGAGTGGGTATGGGTGGGCAGTGAACACAAAAGCATCAAGGGCCGTTTACTGAGTATTTACCCTGCACGTTATCCCTGGGCTGCAGGCAGCCTGACTGACAGAACGATGCCCTCATTCTTGTTTGTGGGAAAGCTAAAGGTTTAGGTTCGGGACACACTAGATCCCTGTCCCCAGAAGGCCATTTACCTGATACTCCACGAGCCTGGTTTGAAGTCTCCGCGGAATGAATGAGCTGCTAACAATCATTCGATTCTTGGGAAGAACGAAAGGGCATCGGGGAGAGTGGGTGGGCTGAGGCAGAAGTTCACACACCAGAAATTAGCCCACTTGCTGGCCTGGTTGATTAGATTAGTTACTTGTGTAATGAGGTGGAGAATTTTATTCATCAGAAATTCTCCTCCAGGATTGCTCCCAAGAAAATCAGTCAGAGCATGCCCCCTGATTCTCCCTCCCTTCCCCCACTCCCCAGGGAATCTCACGGAGCCCCTGGACATGTTTATTCAAAGAGGATTTTTATGGGCACTAGAAGCACAAGAAGGTTGTTGGATTAGAATTTAGAAAATCCAGTCTGAATTTTTTCACAGTTACCAGGCTGTGAACAGCTTTAATCATCTATTTGTTATTTTCTTTATCTGTAGAATGGGAATCATAACATGTTTTATTTCCTTATAAATAGGAAGATGATAAAAATCAAAATAGATCCTAAATGCTAAAATACTTTGAAATAGGTAGGCTCCCAGTTGTCTACCGAGTCATGAAATAACGTATAAAGTTCTGAGCTTATCTTTCAAGGTTTTCCATCTCCTAGTGGTCCCCGCTGCCTTCTAGTTAATTCTCCTGCTACTCCAGCTGTAGCGGGCGCTCCTCCTACACCCGTCCACAGCTGGGCTCAGCCTTTACCTCTGCCCGGATTCTCTTCTTTCCAGTCCTGGTCCCATGAAATCCTTCTCTAGATCTGTCACTCACACTAACACCTTCATAGAGTCTCTTTTTATGTTGCCCTCCTCTTCTGCTCTGGAGCCCAGATTACAGCAGAGATCACCTGCCCTTGGATTTCAAACCAATCCTGTGGGAAATGCAACATGCACCCCTCCATCCAGAAATTCCTGGAGACTTAAAACTCATGGGTTCTCCTGGCTCCAAACTCCTGCTCTCTCTGAATCTTTAAACTCTGTATCTTACCTTCTGTGGCTCTTCTCTTACGAGATATGGGACTCAACGCCACCCTCTTTTTTACAACTTCCAACACACACAGCACTCAGCGGAGGAGGCACTGGCGTGTCAAGTTTACTAGAGAACTGAAAAATGGAGGTTTATATTCCTATGATGTAAATGCCGCGATATTAATATTAAATCTTATACAGCCTTACTCTTAACAGCTCTCCGGTCACCCTTCCACAGTATCTAGCGAGCTACTTTTCCCCATGCCAAAGCCTGCCCCCTCTTCCTTTCTTCCCCCTTGCCTTTTTTCTTGATTCTCCTTTTCTGCTCCCCACCCCCAAACAAATCCTTTTAGCCAGTTCTTTGTCTCCTACACTTCAGCTCTAGGGACTCACCTTTACTCTTGGAATAGCTGATCAATTTATTTTTCCAGAGATAGTTTTCTCTTTAAATATATTTTTCATCTTTTGAAGTATGTTTTTTCTCTCTGTTACATTGACTAACGTTATTTATGATATGTCTTACAGCCCTTATGGGGTTATTTGCTCCTTCATAGCAAGTGTTTATTTCTGATTCATATTTTTAAAACATTTCTCCAGAGTTTAAACCCATGGTTTGCATGGAGTAGACCCTCAGTGTCGAATGGAGGAGTGAGTGAGTGAATGAAGAAAAGGGGGTATCTTCTGCATAACCCCGGAGGAAACAGAGCGAAAGGAATGGAAGCACCAGACTGCCATGATAGGGTATTAATATGTTCCAGCCACCACCAGATCGATATGGGGCACAGAGAGCCCCTCCGGAGCTCATTCGGACCCTAACGAGCAGGCGAATGCTGGGGCCCGGGGTCCGTGCAGGCTGGGTGGTGTGCCTGTTCCCTGGGAAATGAGTGTGTGGCACTGATTCTTTTTAGAGAGGCGGCCGACCTCCAGTTGAATGGTAACAATTTTTTTAAAATTATTTTAATGTTCATTTATTTTTGAGAGAGAGAGAGTGCGAGCAGGGGAGGGGCAGAGAGAGAGGGAGACACAGAATCCGAAGCAGGCTCCAGGCCCTGAGATGTCAGCACAGAGCCCGATGTGGGGCTCGAACTCAGGAGCTGTGAGATCGTGACCTGAGCCGAAGTCAGATGCCCAACCGACTGAGCCTCCCAGGCGCCCCTGGATGGTAATAATTTATGAGCATGACCAGTGAGAACTAGAACGGCTCCTGGGACCCACGGGACTTGTTCTCTCCATCCTACTTGTAACCCTTCAGATCAGATTTCCTTCAGTGAAATCAGGGTTGTCACGAAGAGTACAGATTCAGGGCAGAATCACAAAAACGCTTACGCCTCCTGACTGGAAACATGAAACGTGTATTTTATTTTAAAGACTCTGCCATTTACCTTATAAAAATGAGGGAGAAAGAAGGCTAATGAAAGAGGTTGTACAACAAAGAACAGGCTCTTGAAATTGTCATTGAATGCTACAGTTCTTTAGGTCCTAGACGTAAAAATACTGATGTTTGTAGAGCTTTATAATTCACGGATGAGTTCATTCAAGAGGTGCACGATCTTACTAAATCTTCGCAGCAAGCCTGGAAAGGAAGCGTCGTCGCTGTTGTCATTCTACAGAAGAGGGGACCGAGACCCATAGAGGCCAATTTTCCCAGTGTTACACACCTGCGAAGTGGCAGAGCTGTGACCAGAAGCCTGTCTTCTGGCTCCAAATCTTATCTGCTTTCCATCACATTGTGCCGCTTTGCCTGTAAGCAGTCGAGACCTATTCGTACACTGTTCATCATAGTTCTGGGACCTAAACCCCCCCCCCAAAAGAAAAATCACACCACTTTAAAAAAATGTATAAAATCGTTGGCCTCATGAATGATGCAGTGGGCTTCATTGTCAATAATGAAGTTATATTTTTAAGAGTAATTATGTCAATAAGTCATTTTTCCCTGCTGTATCTCAGTTTTGACCCAGCGCTGGGAAAGAGTAAGCCTGGAGTGTGTGGCGCCCGCTCCGGGAGAAGCATGCAGGGTTTCAGAAAGCTGAAAGAGAAGGAAGTGGGTGTATGCTTCTTGTCCTGCCACAGACCCTTCTTCCTTGGCTCATCTCGCTGTAATGTTCGACGGAACATAACAATAAAGATCTGTGTTTGGGAGTCTGCCTGGCACAGGTTATGTGTCCTGACTCTACCAACAGCTTTGGAGAAGTTACTGAACTCTCTGAGCTTTAGTTTCCTTTTCCTCGTCTGCAAAACGGGAACACGTCAGTTGAGTTCTTTGGTTGCACCCAACAGAAACAGACGCACTTATGCCAGAAAGGGAAATTTATTGAAATTGACCTTCATTCTCTCACCGAATCTTAGGGAAAGCTGAGCAATCAGACCTCGTAAAGAATAGAAATCCAGCAACTCCACACAGAGACAGTTGGCCCACATTCTGAAATCAGAATGACTCCGCTCTGTTTTCCATCCTGGTGTCACTCAGGGCAGGCTTGAGTCATCGGGCCACACCTGGGCAGGGAGACAGGGAAGGGACAGTCCTTCCTGAATTAACTGGAAAGGGGCAGAGGAAGTTACTCAAAGAAAAAGTGCAGTGTTGTTTTGAAAAAAAAAAAAAAGGAGAAAGCAAAGACAGATTTACTACAGAAATAAAAAAAAATAGTACTTCAGAGCTTTTTTAGGATGAAAAGATGTAATGCATTTAAAGTGCTTAGCATGATGGCTGACACGTAGTAGGTGCTTGATAAATATTTGTTGCTGTTAGAATGGAGCAGAAGTGAGCTGAGAAGGGCTATGAGTAATCCAGAGAGAAATAACTCAAAAGAGAAAAGGACTCAACAGGTGGCTTGGCAGGGCAAAGTAGAGGGACCTCCCTCTCCCCCTGACACCATGACCACCACTAAAACACCATGAAATCTGTAATGAATGTCTTTAATTAGTTGAACATTATACTTTGCATAAGGAATGCTAAGTGTAGAAGCACCAATAAATTGATACAACTGGAGACTATTTCACTGACTAAACTGAGTAACAGATACATAGACACATCTAGATAGAAAGCAAATGGCAGTAAAGGTGAAGTATAAATGCCTCATTTTCAGAAAATTCAGTTTTAACAATCTAAGGAATGGAGCGAATATTTTATAATTATTATGATGGAATCATTTAAAAATTACAGTAAAATGGCTTTCACTTATTCCTCTGTAGCATGAACGAAATGTATTGGCAATTAACAATTATACTCTGATATTTCTGCATACCACACTAACTGCAATGAACATTAATATTTATGTGTTACCCACACCGTTACTGACCGGGCCAGATTTGGTCCCCAGATCCTCATTTCTCTATTCCTAGAGACATAAATGGAAGCTGCAAGTGAGTGGCTGAAGGCACATTTTCGACTGCTGTAGTTTATCATTCTTATAGTTTATATCTTGAAAGCTTCATAACCGTGGCAAATCAGCCCTCACTCTGGGAATGGTCTTAAACAAGTTGGAAGCCGTAATCCTATAGACAGTGCCAAGTGTGTCTGAACAATCACTCACCTTACTGGTGGAAGCATGGTTCTATTACCTCTGAAACCACGAAGTATTTAAATTACAGCTTTGAACAAAATGATATCTATCTATATATCTATCTATCTATCTATCTATCTATCTATCATCTATCCATCTATCTATCGAATCAAATGGACATAGCTTCAGAAATTTACACAAGGACTCCTTCGTGTAATGCCGGAGGGTGTAGATCTCTTTTAGTCCTCAAACCTGCATGCGACCCTACACCTTTCTCAGAATCTTTGTACAAAAGAGGCTTAATGCATCCCTTTTGTGGGCCTTCTTCCTCCAAGTACCCCATCCTGTTGCTATTAGATCTTGCCTTTGGGGCATTAGGTAATGCCTGCAAAGTTAGAACCATCTCAGACTTCAGAAATGTATCTCGCATCAGTTCTTCCCTCATTTAAAGGAAAATGAAGTAGAAAAGTTTTAAAACTTCCAGCTTTTATTTTTTTTTTAGCAATTCTTGAATGCTCACGATGAGTGAAGGACCTCTTTTTATTTTTTAAAGGTAAATATTGTTAATTTGAAATGCTTTTCATTAGTGATATCATATGATGCCCCTTTAAATTAATAAATTGCATCGTTATTTTGGGGGGTATGCAGGACCAAAATATGTGGGCTTAAGAGAGATAAAAAGAAAGGAAAAATATGGTTGTGGTTTGAATTGGAATGTGTATCCTTGGCACTTATATTTTTCAAGGGGTGAGGAGTTTTAAAAGACCATTCTTGTCAGCATTTGAATGAATTTATACCTGAATGATTATCTTTGTTGGGGTCCACAATACACCGTTGCATGGGATGCTGACACATTTGTAGCGTCCTTAGAGAGAACAAAGTTCTCACAGCGTCAAACCCATTGCACTGCTCCAACGCATCTCTTAAAATTCTGGTCAGCCTCTCCCAATCAAATCCCAAGAAGTAATGAGGCATCATGGGCAAAGTAGTAGCAAATTAGTCGTTTATAGATAAATACATGCTCATCATTACTTGAAGGTAATAATACATGAGGTAAACAAACAGTAAACCAAAGTCTTTAACCCTTTAATTACTTAAGATTTTGCATGAGTAGTTCATCTTTAATTTTGAACCAACTTTTTCTTTTGTCTATGGAGAATATATAAAATATCTCAAAATAAATAAATATATAAACTTTTCTCTATCTTTTTCAAATAAGAAAGTATCTGAGGGGGCTACAGGAGTCCTGCCGAAGAATCACGGTTTTTCCTTTAATAGGGTCCGCCCCCTACCATTTTCAATGACCAATGCCACAGTCATACGGCCCAATTCTTAGGGAGTTCATATGTCCCCTTGTCTTCTGCAATTTTGGCATTTGGTTGCATCTTTAGCAAAAGGTAGCACTGAATATGTGCTCTACCGTATTGTTATGTGGAGATTGTTTACTCTAGAACAATATAAAATAGAAGCAGGGTGAGGGAGGAGAATTTCTGAACTTCAGCCGTGGTTTTCCAAACTTGAGCTGTGTTCAGACAGGCACAAAATAATTTTTAGATGATCACCGATATAAAAACGTAGCGTTTTAAGGATCTTCTAGAATTTCTACACCCTATAGACTTCAGTTTTATAAATACTGATTTAAACCTTTGCAGGGGGATAGGTTGGTTCCTGTCATTACCCTTGTGTTTTTTCCCCCGAGAAGCATCACAAGAATACCTGGGCGAGCCATTCCCAAGGTAAAGTATTCTTAGAGTCTGGAAGTGGTTTCTGAAATTCCCATATTGCAACTTCTCTCCTTTTAAGATGCATAGTGTCCCCCTCCCAGTTAGTAAACAATTCATATATTCTAAGACAATAATTAGGTTTCTTCCGAGTTGCCAAGTGATATCCCATAATCTTATTTAGGATTCTATTCTTTAAAACAAAACAAACAAACAAACAAACAAAAACCTGTCTCTACTCCTTTCATTGAAACTCTCTCCCTGGTTTCTGTTTCCCACCTTCCCAGTTGAAGCACCCTAAGCTAGAAACGGTCTGGCCCGAGCAGGTAACTATGCAGGGTACTGTGATGCAGTCCGCGTGCCGTCTTAAAATGTTCTCTATTGCTATTCTTCTAATGGGAGAAAAGTGATCCCGCAAAATAGTGTTGTGAAGAATCAATAAGTTCTACGTCAAAACGATCACATCGCTCTTTTCTGCAAGATTGTCTACATAGCTGTGGGAGGGTTGGTTCCTGGAGCCCTGGATACGGCCAGTCGGGTCCTGTTGGGCAGGGGCACGCCAGGGCCCTGCTGCAAGCATTCGCCGCTAGCCCATTTTCATTTTACATTTGCGTAATTGTCCTTCTCTCAACAGCTTACTCCCGTCGTCTGGTTATGAAAAGATGCTTCATAGAAGCTGATGATTGCTTGATTCATAAAAACATGTATTTTTCGCCTTCCTCACTTGTATATTTAATGACTGGCAGAGCAGAAAACTTTATATAATGAGGCAGTGTTATTGCCTTGGAAACATTGATCGCTTTCCTCCCTGACTCATTGTGTAACTCTTTCACGTTGGTTAGAAATGTCATTTCCTGTTCTTATCTCGAATATGCTCCCGTGTTCTCTTCAGCTGGGCATTGGCCATCTCGCCTGTTCTCACTGTGCCTGCTAATGGGTGCATGTACCTCTGTTCCACGAGTCAAATTTTTGCTAATGTCCAGGTTGCATTTCTGGTTCTTTTTTTTTAAACGTTTTATTGATTTTTGAGAGAAAGAGTGCAAACAGGGGAGCTGGCAGAGAGGGGGACAGAGGATCTGAAGCAGGCTCTGCGCTGACAGGAGAGAGCCCGATGTGGGGCTCAAACTCACAAACAATGAGATCATGACCTGAGTCAAAGTTGGAGGCTCAGTTGACTGAGCCTCCTCCCAGGTGCCCCTCCGGGTTGCATTTCTAAGTGCCGTGAGGCCCATCCATTATACTTTCTACCTGATGGGCCTCTCTGCAATCTGATAACAGCCTGGGAGCAGACACTGGCTTTTTCTCTCCTCATGCAATGAGGCAGCATTTGAGGCAAAAGACATGTGGTTTCCCTTCCTGAGAAACTTTTTTAACCCTTCACACCGGCAGGACTTCAACCTCATCACATTCTGCACTTTTTTTTTTTTTAATTTTTTAATGTTTATTTATGAGACAGAGAGACAGAGACAGAGCATGAGCAGTGGAGGGGCAGAGAGAGAGGGAGACACAGAATCCGAAGCAGGCTCCAGGCTCTGAGCTGTCAGCACAGAGCCTGATGTGGGGCTCAAACCCACAAACTTCAAGATCATGACCTGAGCTGAGGTCGGACACTTAACCAACTGAGCCACCCAGGCGCCCCCATTCTGCACTTTTAACACTGGTGTCAGATTCTGGCCAGTGTCCCTGATGGTCAAAATAAGCGATTCTCCAATGCTCCTCTATTATTCTCCTCCTACTGTGTGTAATCCTTAATATTGCTGGTTAGGCTCTGTGTTCAAAGCCCTCCGTGTGTGCGTGTGATTAAAACAAGTTGCAATACTCATAACAGTAGTACCATCTCTGTATTTACGTCCCAGGTCAAGGTTTCCTTGGAAAAACATCCAACTTTGAAATATCCGGACCTACATCGTTGACTTTGTAGTCAGAGTATCTGGGTTTGAATGATAGCTCCACCGTTGACTGGCTCTGTGGCTTCGGTCAAGTTTCTCGTGTTCCTTCTCTGTCAGCTGGGTAGCCCACGGGCAGTTGGGAGGATTAAATGAGATAATCATGCCTCGCTCTTAGAGTAGCATTCGTCAAAGAGGAAGCACTCAGTGATGGGGGTTACTACCAACCTCTATTTTTCTATCTTCTTATGAGATGTTGATTTCTGTATTAGAGGAATGGCCTATATGGGCCTACACAGGAAACATTCTTTTCCTTGGAGAAATAGACTTGGAAAGTGCCTATCACCTGGAGGTTTCCTTTGGGGGATCCCGTTGCTTGCTGCGGGGCCACTTTGTATTCAGAGCCCTGAAGCCTGGCTTCCAGCTCGCCCTGCCTCTAATCAGGACCAAATGAACAGGACAGCTGTCCAGAGGTGAAATCGGTGTCCCTCGCAAATATACTTTTTTTTTTTTTTTTAAATACAGCTCCGGTTTTATAAATACATGGCAAGTCTCACTTCTCACACTGGGCAGGGTTTCCACTTCACTTCAAACCGAATTTTTCTCCATCAATACCATGCTTTGCAGCTGCCATTTTCTGGCTCCCTGTGGGTCCACACGTCCCATCCAGAAGTAAAACCACTGGGCCAATTTCTGGCCTGAGTGGGCGGTTCCAGCGCGTGAGGGTACTGTTCTTTGAAGGGCGGCTGCCACTTGAGTGCAAGTTCATTGTTTGAAACCCCAGCTGCACTTCATTAGAGTAATGACCGCAGACCGAGAGGAAGGCTGCCTGCCAAAGGTGACAGTGGAGAGTGAGAAGCTGCTCCGAGAGAATGCAGCTTCACAAAGGCCTGCTTAACCTGGACCCCGGCTTTCAGAGGCCCAGGAGGGGGATTTGAGTCTCAAGTACTGTGGTTGTTTTCACAGGCCCATAAAGGGGATCTTTGTCAGAACCTAATCATTATCATAACATTTGAGTGGCCACGTAATTCCATTCAGTTCTGCACATCGCCGGTGACGTCAGTTGTGCATAGAACAGGGAGTTGGTCTTGATGGAATTCCCAGAAAGAAGACATGGTTCAAGCCCTCTAGTAGCTTACAATTTAGTAAGAAGATAAGGCAAGTCTAATCACCAATTAGTCAAACAAATAGTCATTGGGTTTCTCTTATGTACCTGGAAATGGGCCAGACAAGGCAAAGCAGGTGCATAAAGCAGTCTTTGCCCTCAAAGAATCAAAGTAGAATGAACTGTAGTGATTCTTCTTACTGTTTTTAACTTTTTGTTTTGAAATAATTTTAAACTCAGAGGAAAGATGGAAGAACAGCAAATCTTTTATACCCTTTATCCAGATTTCCGGTTGTTAAGATTATTACCATGGTGTTTTTTTTTTTTTTTTTTTTTTACCGTTCTTGTCCTGATAAATATATTTTTTTCTCCTTCTTCTTCTCTCTCATCTTCCTCTTCTCCTTCTCCTCTTTCCCCTCCTCTTGCTCTCCCCTCCCTCTCCCTCCTTCTCTTCCTCCCCTTCCTCCTCTGTCTCCCCCAAGTCCTTCTCCCTTCTCTCTTCCTCCCAAAACGTCCTCCTTCTTTTTTCCCATCTGAATCCATAGAAGGTAAATTGAAAACTTACTACTGCATCTTTCCTAAAAGACAAGGACATTCTCCTACCTAATCAAAGAATAACCAACCAAATCAAGAAATTATTATTGATACAATATTATATTATCTAATCCTAGGACCTCATTTAAATTTCACCAGTTGTTCCAATAATTGTCTGTATAACAGAAAGAAAAATTTCTTTCTGGTCCATTATCCAATCCAAGATAACATGTTGCATTTCGTTGCCACATCTTTTCATATGTCTCTCTAGTCTCCTAATTCTGGAGCACCTCCTTAGCCTCGTCCTTTGCGACCTGGATATTTTCGTAGCATTCAGTCATTTTGTAGGATGTTCCTCAATTTGAGCTTGTCTTTTGCGGCTTCTCTGTTGGATTTAGGTTACGCGTTTTTGGGAGACATGTCTTCACAGTGACACCGTATCCTCAGTATATCACGGCAGGAAGAAAATGACATTATGTCCCATCACTGGGCATGTTCACTCTGATCTCTGGCTAAGGTGATGTTTGCCAGGTTTCTTCACTATAAGTTATTATTATTTTTTCATTTGTAATGAATTAAGTATCCCGTGGGGCACTACCTTAAAATCGTGTTAATATCCTATTCCTCAGCAAACTCTCAGCTTATTTTATCATCCTTGGTTGGTTCTTGCCTGAATAAAATTTTCCTCCAATAGCCACCAAATTTTGATTTTCCTAATTTCATCTTACTTTTGCATTTCTTAGTTGTCTTTCTACTGAAAAGAAGTGCTTTACGTTTCCCCGCATGTATTTGCTTATTTATTCCTATCAGTAAGATCCATGGATTTCCATGGATTCCATAATCCATAACATCCGTTACATCGTTATTTATTTTGATGCTCAAAATTACGCCATATTTGGCTAGTGGAAGCACCTTCAAGCTGATTTCTGTGTGATTTTTGATCGGTCTTCTTAACTTTTGAAGAATTCCTTACTTTCTGGGACAATAAGATGTTTCAAGTTCATCTGGTGCTTTGCCTGCCTCAGTCATTTCTCCAAAAAGCCCCAATTGCTGTGAGTGGAGAACGGTATTTAGAAACCAGGATATGGGCATTGGGTGTACACATTGTGTCTAAGCCATCTCAGTGGACAGAGCCAAGGAATGTGTATATGTTTATACATATATACACACATACATACATCTGTATCCATTTCTATATCTATGTAAATATATTAAAAATTATGAATTCATACCAATAATATCTGTTCCAATACAGGACACATTTTGGTCTTTACCCTTTCCATATATTTTTTTAAATGTTCATTTATTTATTTTGAGAGAGAAAGAGGGAGAGCAAGTGGGAGAGGGGCAGAGAAAGAGGGAGACAGAGAATCCCAAGCAGGCTCCGCACTGCCAGCACAGAGTCTGACATGGGGCTTTATCTCATGCGGTGTGAGATCGTGACATGAGCCGAAATCACAAGTCAGATGATTAACCAACTAAGCTACCCAGGCGCCCCTACCCTTTCCATTTTTATAACCACTTTTTAAACTGCAAAAATGGTGGCTCCCTTTATCTGTTCATATCTTTATTTATGTACTTATTTTCCTTGCATGACAGCCATGTACTGACCACACCCTCCACTCGGGCCCTACAGACCCCAGGAGTCTCCAGCCTCCTACAGGCCCTGATGCTTCCTTGGCTTCAGCACTCTTGGCAGTGCCACCCCAATATAACAGTGGGTGCCATCCACTTAAAGGTATTTTTAAAGAAAAGGAAAGAAAGAGAAGACAAATGACAAATACCAGTTGCTACAGTCTGAATGTTTGTGTTCCTCCAAATTCGTACGTTGAAACCCTAATGTTCAACATGGTATTATGAGGTAGGGCCCTTGGGAGGTGACTAGGTCATCAGGGTGGAGCCCTCATGAGTGAGATTTGTGTTCTCCTAAAAGAGATCCCGAGGTCCCCTTTCTCCGTCTACTATCTGGGGACATAGTGAGAAAGCACTATCTGTGAAGCAGGAAGTGGGCCTTCCAGACACCAAATCTGTCGGCACCATAATCTTGGACTTTCAGCCTCCAGACCTGTGAGAATTTAATGTTTGTTGCATATAAGCCACCCAGTATCTTTGTTACCGGAGCCCAAACATGCTAAGACAACAGTCTTAAAACAAATAATAAATTGTCCAAAGTTCATTCCACACTCCACCATTTCCTCTTGTAATTATTACTAGATTCAGTTATTAGATTTCATTGTTTGGAGATTTAATATTTAATATTTTTAAACCCAATGAATTATTGTACTATTTTTAAATATAATTTATTGTCAAATTGGTTTCCATACAACACCCAGTGCTTATCCCAACAAGGGCCCTCCTCGATGCCCATCACTCACTTTCCCCTCTCTGCCACCTCCATCAATCTTCAGTTTGTTCTCAGTATTTAAGAGTCTCTTATGGTTTGCTTCCCTCCCTCTCTGCAACTGTTTTTTTTTCCCCTTCCCCTCCCCCATGGTCTTCTGTTAAGTTTCTCAAGATCCACATGTGCGTGAACATATATGGTATCTGTTTTTCTCTGACTGACTTATTTCACTTAGCATAATACCCTCCAGTTCCATCCACGTTGCTGCAAATGACCAGATTTCATTCTTTCTCATTGCCAAGTAGTATTCCATTGTATATATAAACCACATCTTCTTTATCCATTCATCAGTTGATGGACATTTAGGCTCTTTTCATGATTTGGCTATTATTGAAAGTGCTGCTATAAATATTGGGGTACATGATTATTGTACTATTTTGATAGCACTGTATAATATTTTTGAATTCAGAATCAAAGCAAGTGATACATATGACATCTTAAAAGAACTTGTATTTTTCTCATAAAGTGGAACAGCAAAATGTTGACTGTAAGAAATTCCACATCTTTCCCTTTCCTATCCTGATTGGTTTCCTTGGCTCTCCCTTAATGATTGATGCCATGTCCCGTATCTCATGCTTTGTATAAAAGAAATGGTGATGAGGAGTATTGCCGGAGAAACAGCTTCCCCCCGCCTGCACATCTGAATTGGGAGGTATGTGTGTGCTCACCTCCCAAGGGGTAACATGGCAGAAAGACCTTTATCCACCTACAATCACCAAACAATAGACACTTAATCCCCCACTTTCCCTCTCCTTTCTTTCATGGTATATCCCAAAGGGCTGGCCTTAACTAGGAGATATCATAGATAATTGCTCCTGGGCAAAAGATATCGAATGAAAATAAAGTTCTACAAAAATTTCATGAAGAGGTTAAAAGTGTACAAAGAAACATACTATTATTTTTAATTTATTTATTTTGAGAGAGAGAGTGCATGCATGTGAGTGGGGGAAGGGCAGAGAGAGAAGGAGAGAGAGAATCCCAAGCAGCCTCCATGCTGTCATCACAGAGGCCCAACAGGAGGCTCTATCTCATGAACTGTGAGATCATGACCTGGGCCAAAATCAAGAGTCGGATGCCTAACTGACTGAACTACCAGGCACCCCAAACATATTATTAATATTATAGTAAACAGGAGTGCATGCTGGGTATATTGGCAACTGATTCACTTTAGCAGGGTATCAATGGGCCTTTCCTCTTATTTATCCTAGGACAGGCATTGAGCCTGTGTGGGGCTTGTCACCTCCCAACAGGACTTACAGAGAATGAGTCACACCAGCTGGAGAGAGGAATATTTGGGGCTTTCAGTCCTTGCATAGCAATGGGAGAAGAAGGGCTACTTCCTTCCCTGGCTCACTATAAAAAGCCTTACTAAAATCTCGTAAAGATTGAGGGTGTCTACAAGAATACGAGACTGGCATTTCCTTCCTTGGTTGACTGACTACTTAGCTGGCAGATTTGCCGATCTGCCCCCTATAATACCAGAGCAGAGGGGAAAAAAATTGGTGAATGTTGGCCATATTCCTGGATGAATTTAAGCAATGGGCCCCTCACTTGCCCAGGGGCCTGAGAACTTACCACAAATTGTAGCTACAGTTCATGAAGGACAAGGAGATGAGCATATCAGAAAAATGCAGCCGGAGACCCCCAGCCCAGAGTCAGCTGGTAGACCAGCCGAGTATGGTGAGGGGCTGTGTAGGCTAGTTTGCTACATGAGATTGAGTCCCTTGCCAACGGGCCCTATGGAAGCTACCACATGTCCACCTTAACCCCCAGACAATGGGCAGGAAGAGCAGTTGTGGCCAACCAAGTGGAGGACTAGAGGCTGAGCAGTTAAGGAAGGAGACATCTCTCCTTTGCTCTTTTCCCTCCCCTCTCCCCACAAGCACACCTGAGGAACTAGCATCTCAAAAGAGGAGAAGCAGGTGAGTCAGGCACTCCCCCTGGGCCATACAATTTTACCCTGTGCTGGAAAGGAAGGAGATGATTTTAAATCACATTTGGGGGTGAAGTTTTATAAGCACAGGACTGGAAGAAGATTGTTTGAATAAGGAAAAATGAGTAAAAATATACACGATCTGGCCAAGTCGTCATTAAGGGAACCACTACCCAACAGTAAAAGGGAGGTGGGCATTGAGCATAGCAGAGTTGGTGTCAGTTCTTATAAATTTCTTTAATGCTCATATGCCAAAGAACTGAGATTTCTCAACAAACTGTTTCCATGGACATCGATTAAAAATATTCCAGAGTGCTGTTCTGGCTTGCACAATTCTGCAAAAGAGTGTCCAGAGTTAATACAGATATCTGCCAGGAGGTGCAAAACCACGTTACTAACCAAGTGCCACAGGAACGGAGAGGAGGGAGAGATGACTTCCACATGGAGCCTCCCTTGGGCTCTCCCGACAATAGGAACGTTGCCAGATTGAGCCCAGATGAACTGCCAGCCTCCTCTCACTTTGATCATTAGAGAAGGGAAATTCCTCAACTCCCTACTCCCAAGTTCAACCCAGTTCTGTACTTGTTCTTTCCCCTACCCCTAAAATGCACTTCCTGCATCGAAGACCTTACGTTTATTGGCTTTAGTTTGCTAGTTGGGATCGAAGGGGGCAGAGGCGGCCTCTCTTTGGCTCTGTTGCTAGAATGCTGTTCACGGCAGCCACGGAATGCATTTCAAATAAGATCAACAATTAGAGCTACAAAGTACCCATTTTCACGTGCAAACCCTGGAACGCCCTTTTAAAATATTTTGGAAGGAGCTTGGGACTTAAGAGTTTGACAGATTTGAAAGAAGATTCTAACTCCGACATTCCCTGGGAAAACCACTTCATTTCTTTGAGCCTCAGTGTCTTTACCCATGAAATAAGCGTCTTCCCCCATGGGAAATAAGACCAAGGTAATATTATTGGGGAGCTTCAGTGAGAGGATGTATTGAAATGCCTAGCACTGCCTGCCACCCTGGGCACCTCGATAGATGGAAGCTCTTTCCAGTCCTTCCTCACACCCAACATCTGGCCGAGCCATGGGGACAACAGAAGGTACTCAGTAATTGTTTTCAAGGGTGCGTCAATCACCCATTCCAGCTGGCTTCAGTGAGAAGAAGAGTTATTGTAGGGACACAGGAGAATCTCATTGACTGGCTTGCCTCATGGGGCTCTTGGTTCGCGCTCCCCTATAATGGATGCTGGTACATGACTTTGTCTCGTGATGATGTTCCTGCCTCTTGGGTTCTACATAACTTAGCACTTCAGCTCTTCATAGCCCAGGCAATGTGTCAGTTCTCTCGTTTCAGATTTCCTGGAGGGAGCATCATTTTGCTCAGGTTTTGTCAGGATTTTATCTCTGGTCCAGTCAGCCCTGGTCAGAGCTGTAAACATGACTGCCTGGGCCTACCTGGTCAGCCAGGCTGTGGGTGACAGAAAAGGGAACGTTCGGCCATGATAGAACCCCATCTCCACTGCCGTCGCTGTGACTGAATGGAATTCGTTCTGTGCTCTGTAACTAAGGAGAGCTATTCCCACAGCTCGTACTGACTCTAAAGAAAACACCATGTATACATTTTATAATCAATTAAGATTGTTTACCTTAAAAAAACATTCATTTATTATTTACTATCTGCCAGGCACTGTCCCAAGAGTTTAACAAATATTAACTCATTTATTCTTTAAAAAATTTTTTTAATGATTATTATTGAGAGAGAGAGAGAGTACAAGTAGGAGAGGGGCAGAGAGAGAGAGACACAGAATCTGAAGCAGGCTCCAGGTTCTGAACTGTCAGTACAGAGCCCAATGTGGGGCTCGAACTTGCAAACCACAAGATCATGACCTGAACCGAAGTCGGACGCTTAACTGACTGAGCCACCCAGGTGCCCCCTAACTCATTTATTCTTATAACTGGCTGAAGAAAGGTACAGGAAATGGCTCTGCATTTACAAATTTCACTAAAAGCACAGAGAGGCAGAGTGATTGGCTCAAGGACACACAGCTAGGTGGCAGTAGAGCCAAGATTTGAACTCAGGCAGTTTGGTATGCAGAGTCCACACTCCGGACCACTCTGATGCTGCGTCTCACACTAAGACAGCCAGTAACCAAAGATGTCAACATAGTTACTTGTGACCTAACAAAGTGAGGGTATTACAATGTGTGACACCCCCCCCCCCCCACTAAGCAGTTTCAGAGATGACCCACCGGAGACTGACACTCACCTCCTGCCTGTCTTCTATCCTTGCCAGGGTCGGCGGGCATTGTAGGAGCCCTGCTGCACACTTCATAATACCTCGAAAGGGTTACATGTGCTAATGGTTCAGTTTTATATTCATGTTTTTAAAACCTTTTCACCTCGATAACATTTTCCATTTTCTAACAACACTTTAAATTCCATTTCTATTACTTGAACATCAGGCACAATTATGCCATTTTGAGTTTCTTCTTTGCAATTAATGCAATCATATGACACATCACTAATGCCAACCAGGAGTCTTATCAAAAAATAGTATAAATTATCATATTTCTATATACATTTGCAAATGTCTTATCAACATTCCAATCCTGTATACATTTTTATTAAAAAACACTCTCTGTGTTGGATTTCTGGAACCGTTGCTATCAACCAAACTAGATCAGTTTACATGACTGTCTCTGGCACAGAGGAAAACTCTGATTGAAACTGGCAACTTAAATCAGGTTACATGAGATTTCTTATCCAATCGAAGAAGCTCTTTGAGCTGTCAAAATTGCTCATGAGACTATAAGACCATTTTTTTCTTTTAGCTGTATATAGGTAAATATAGATATAGATCATCTACATATATAAATATGCAGATGTATGATATCTATAAGGCCATTTTCTCATATAAGTAGTATTATACATCGACATATAGATACATACAATGAACAATTTTTATATATAAATTCTGGTACTCAGTAATGAGAATATTGGGGGTCAGGTCTTTTAGACACCTGGAAAAGGCATTGGTCAAAAGTTGCTCAAGTACATCGGATCACTGGTTGTGCTTTGGTTTGATTTCTATAAAAATAGGTATATCATCATAGAATTTGTTCCAGAGAGTCAGTGTAATTGTAATTTTAGGAAGTCACAATTCTTCTGGTTCATATCTTCTGTCTGTTAAGTAATTCAAGGACAAAAATATCTCCCTGTATGCAAGATGTCATTTTGCAGAAACTACCTCCTGCTCAGGCTTTAGAGTAGAAATTCATGGGAAGGAATGGGCCGCATTTCCCACTGTCCTCTCCTCCCCTCATCCAACTAAGGAAGGTAAAAAGTGTCTCTTTCTAATTTCAAAGCCCTTCCTGTAGGCCATTGAGCTCTATTTAATTATTGTAGAAAGGGACAGCAGAGCATGGGTTTTGTTGAGAAAGTAAGAAGGGGGAAAAGAAAGAGGAGGAAGGTAAAAGAGAGGGGGGTCTGGGTATCCTGGCTGCTTAAGTCATATTAGAATCATTTCTAGGGTTGTTACATGGCCTGGCATGTTCTGGGGCCCATGGATCAGAAAAGACCTCCTAAGGAGGCACTGAGCAAGTGTTCTGGAGCACTGGTCAGGTCACTGGACCCACCCAGGAGCACTCCCTGGGAATCTGTCCCATTGTGTGAGTAGGTGTATTACTGTCCCTGTCTATAAGATCTTTGTCTACTACCATTCTAGTCATAGTAATGTAAGTCCCTACATTTCAGGATACCACTGGATAATTTCCTAGTTGCACAATAGCAGGCACCCCAGGCAGGGCCAGCTTTATGAATGTGCCACTTATGCGGTTGAACAGGACCCCCAATTCAGAAAAGTCCTATGCTTGGCTTAATGCTCTGCTGTTGCCATCTTGAATTTCTTAATAGTTTTATCTTTGAACTTGTGTTTCGTAAATGAAGTCCAGTGGGACAATGGAGCATGTTTGTGAGCAGAAGGCATAGCGCCATATGCATATCCACATGATGCCGTCTTCACATACAGAATTCACAAAGTTCTGTAAGCAAAGAATTCCTATGGACGCATGATGCATAGGAGTTCCACAAGGCTCAAAAGAGTCCAAGGTAAGAGAGACCATTACATCTATAACTGAGTAAACGGGGGTGCCGACATCCCAGAGAGGCCACTCTTTTCTATTTGAACCACAGTTTGCCTCCAACATGGAAAGAAGGGACTGCTGTTCCAAGAAACCCCAAGGAACACAATAATAGTCTTTCTTAACTGTGTTACTTCTTCATATTAGCCACCTACTTACGCTGGGAAAGATGATATCTTTTGAAGGAAAGAAAATGCTAGGGCAACCCATAATTCTTTTTCGTCTCAGTCCTTCCATACTCATCAGCTAAAGACGGAAAGTGCTGGTAGAATGTGCATGTATTAAACAAGGAGTAGAATAAAGGGTTGACGTTTTGTGCAGCGTTTTCGCTGTTCTAGTAAGAATGAAATACATATGTATGTACGAGTTAGGAAATATAAATTGTGTCATTTCAGTGATTCCTCATACAAGTTAAATGTTCTTATATTTGCATTTAAAAGTGGAATTGGAATTGCACAATATAAAGATGAACAGTAAAATTCATGCCAATAATTTGAAATTCTAATTTTTCTTTGCTTAGAATGATCTTAAATAACAAATAAAAAACATCATAACAAATAAAGGGAACAGGCCATAGAAGAAAAAGCTTTGTATTTTAGCATCTTTAACAGTGTTTTCAGGGGCGCCTGGCTGGCTCAGTGGGTTGAGAGTCCGACTTCGGCTCAGGTCATGATCTCACCGTTCCCGAGTTTGAGCCCCGCATTGGGCTCTGTGCTGACAGCTCAGAGCCTGGAGCTTGTTTCGGATTCTGTGTCTCCCTCTCTGTCTGTGCCCCTCCCCAACTCATGCTCTGTCTGTCTGTCTCTCTCTCTCTCTCAAAAATAAATAAATATTAAAACAACAACAACAACAAAACAGTGTTTTCATTTTGACCTGGGACCTGCAAATGATGTAGCTGTCACTGATCCCGGGGTCCCTCCAAGGCACTCAGTGTGTTGGGAGGGACAGGAGTACTAGTATTTGGGATACAGTCTGGCATTCCAGGGCTGTCCAAGCTGAAGTCAGAAGGAAGTAGACATGAATCCCAGCCCCAAAGCCAAAGCTTCCTGACCTTCATTTCCTGACCTCAACGTCCACCCCCTGCAGCCTTTAGTCTTGGACTCGTACACAAACTCTTTCTTTCATTAACCTCTGCTCCATATTGATTTCTTGTTCTCTATGGAACACACCTGAGGTTTAGCCCTGACTGCTCCTATATCCATTTTTTTACTTGGCAGACCAGGTTTTAGCATCAAACCCTCATCTCCACCAGCCTCCAAGACTGGCCTGTTACTAGTTTGGGTTTCACTCACCCCCTGCCTTTTCTATGATTTTCTGGTTGCTAGCCTTGAGAGATCCTCCATCTCTCTCTCTACTGATAGCCCTTTCTTCTCAAATCATGGATGGTAGTGGTAGTGGTTATTGGAATGGTAGTAGGGGCTATTAGATGAAAACACTATATTTTGGTGTTCTGGAGTCATTCTCCTTGGCACAGTCTTCTTCAATGAGCTCTTTTGCTGGGAGAATTGCCTGTTTTATCCCATGAACATCTCCTAAGTCTGCTATTCTTAAATTTAATTTACAAATGAGTGTTCATTGGCTCTTTCTACTGTGAAGTGAGCAAAGCTTACAGACAAGTCAAGTCAAGGAGTTCAAAAGAAATAAATGAATAACCTCATGAAAAAACACTTTATGGTAAGCATGGAAGTGTCATGTTATTAAAGCTAAAGTTAAGTTAAATATATAAATGGTATCGTGTGTCTATTGTGCCAAATCTTATTAATCAAAAACATAATTAAATCGAATGAGCATTGGTAGGGTATTCTCCTTTTGTGCAAATAAATTGCTGTTTGTGTAAGTATGAAAATAAGTATCTCCCAGGATGGAAAATAACATATTTATGGTTCATTATAGTAGTTAAGAGGATAGTGTCAGGACTTGAAATCCTGGGTCCTGAACCTGGCTCTGCCACTTATTCACTGTGGACCTTGGGCAAATGGTCTCAATCTGGAAAATGGAAAGAATAGCAATGCTGACCTGATAGGGCTATTGTGAGTTTTAAATGAAGTAATATATGTAAAGTGCTTAGTTCCATGCCCTGCATATAGTACTTGATAAATATAAACTATCCCCATCATTATTATTACATATAGGATGAATAAGAAAGTTGAACTCTGAGCTTTTTTAAAGTAATCTCTGCACCCAGCGTGGGGTTCAAACTCATGACCCCGAGATCAAGAGTCACCTGCTCCACCCACTGAGCCGGCCAGGTGCCCCTGAAAAAGATTTTTTTTTAAGTAATGGAAAGGCTTTGGGAAATTAAGAAGAGGAAAACAATAAAGTAAAAAGGAAGAAATAGATGTATTTCTATTTGCTTTTGAAATTCACAAGTAATTTCAATTATTGAGAGTTTTTAGAGTACTTTACCTTGGCCATACAGAGAGTGCTATCACATTCACTGAGCATCTCACTCCATAGAGATTATAATTACTATCAGCATAGTATTAAACTGATCAAATGAGCCTGAACCAACAACCATACATTGCTTTTCAATGTCTTCGTGTTCTAAAAAAAAAAAAAAAAAAAGGAAAGGAAAAAAAAAGCTCCCTAATTTATGGTAATCTAATATGTGCCTAGTGCTTCATACTGCTTCAGATATTCTACTAAATCAGTGCAGTCAAAACCCTAAAATTTCAAGCTTTCTCAGACATAAGTTGCATCAGCCAGCCTAGGGCACTGGTTGAAAGGTGGAGGAGGGAGGGAAAGAAAAAGAAGAGAATGCTTTATAATAGGGGACTATTATTTCTTTTGTCATATTTTGGTTCCTTGAAAATTGTTCAGTTGCATTTAAGTCCCCGAGAGCCACAAAAATTATGTCGAACAATAGCAGGGATTTGTGAAAAGATTCCTCAGATAACATTTGAAAAACACAAGCAGCCCTTGAACCTTTTTGCATCCAGTCCATCTGACAGGCTTTGTGAGCTGCAGCCACCTGCAAGAGTTCTAAAGTAGATGCTTTCATAAAACAGAGAATTCTCAGAATTGATGTGTTAATATCATTCTCTTAATTACTTGACATCTGACCTAAGTAGCGGTAACAAGATGATTTCGACCAAAGTGAAAAGAAGAGTTGAGGCCGTCATTCATTTATTTTTGGTCACAAAAAAAAAAAAAAAAAAAAGGAAGAAAAAAGACAGCTAGTGAGAAAAAAAACATCTTATGGGATTGGTTAGGCCGATTGTCTACCCAGCTAAAGTTCACTAAGTAATTGCTTAATCCACCACTTCACTTTTCCTGTGTATACCAGATTAGGTTTTCAATAATACAAAGAATTTACTTACCATTTGAGGGTGGTGGGAGAGGATAGTTTGGGCAGGGGGTGTGGAATCTTCAAAGGAAAATGTATATTATAGTGATTTTGTTTGTGAAGACTTTTCAAAGCATGAAACAAAACATATAGAAATAAATATTGGTTAAAAAAAAAAACAACAACTTAGAAGCCCTGGGGGGGAGAAAACTCCAAATAATGGAAACTTCATTAAAAGATAGAAATTATAGGTCTGAAATTCAAGTTAAATCAGTAACTTCTCCTAATCAAACCAAGGCTCCCTGTGTGGGTCATATCCTAGCCCATCTGCTCACTTCCCAGCCCAAGACAAGGTTTTATTTTCTATTTGTCTTTCTCTTTTTTCAAACTGTCAACACTGCAAAGCCATACAGCTGTGGGCAAAGCAGCTGTGTGATATTCTGCCTCCCACATCGTCAACCAAATTGTCTGCTCAGTTTTTCTTTATTACTGGTACTGATGGGATAGAATGCCAAGGGCTGAGGGCTGATTTATGTCAACTAACTCTGGTTTATCAGGTATCTCTCTCTTTGGCACCTCTTTTTGCTTATCTTTCCTTCGGCCTTTATTCTTCCAGCCTTTTTTTCTTTTCCTCTGTCTCTTTTTTTCAGTATAGAAAGAGCGTGTTTGTGATACCGTTTTGATTCCTGTTTATATCCGTAATAAGTAGCCACAAGCGTAACCATGCACTTAAAAGTTCCCCTTCCCTTTCTGGATAGTTATATAGTACCACTGTGGAAGAATCACGCTTCATTTAGCTATTTTCATACTTAACCATAAACAACTGCATGATGAATATCTATACATAAATCTCTATCTTCGTTTCTGATTCTTTTCATCCGGATGCCCAGAAGCAGCATTGCTGGATAAAAGGCTATGAGCTTTTTAAAGGCTTTTGATGCATAATGCCAAATTGCTTTCCTTTCTGGATCTATGAGTGTAGGAGAGTCCAAAGCCATTTTTAGTACATCCCACATGGGATAGAAATGTGTTTTCTTTCTCTCTCCTTGGTATAATGCGGGGGCCATGTTAGACTCAGAGCAGTGTTTGCCAACTGGACCTGGCAAGCGCATTCCTCGGGGTGCTGGCTACCAGTAAGGATGTCTGGTGCCCTCACCTCAGGATTGTGATGCAGTAGCTTTGGGCTGGTCTCCAGACTCTGACTTGGCATGCCAGCAGGCTCCCTGGGGGCAACCTATGGCAGAGAAGTGGGCGAGGCATTCGCTTAGAGTCGGGTGAGCAGAGCGGGCTGAAGAATAGCAAATGGTCGGAGGCACTTAGGCTCGTGCTTCCTAGGTAGAAACTCGGGGAATGAAATGTCGGGATCGTGTCTTTTTCAGAGATCATAAAATTGGACCCACAGAGACAGTGGGAGGGAGAACGGGTGTGATGAGGAGTGAGCTGATGTTGAAGGTAGGCACGGTCAGTGTGAGCACTTTGGGAAGGCTTCCCAGCGAGGTTGAGCCGAGCTTGCTGACAGCTTGCCTACAGATCTTTCTCCAGTCGTTGAGTGTTCATACATTTGAATGTCTCCAGTTATACTGCAAATTCTTGTTTTGGGCAGAAGCTGTGTGTGTGTGCATGTGTGCATATGTCCATATATGTACATACACCTATGTATATACTTGACCCTAAAAATCTGTGTATAAATTGTGTGATTTCATTAGATAGGAAATGTGTGAATACATTCCTCCTATTAAAATCTTAAAAGCATTGCAGGTAAGTCTAAAATTATCTTTAGCTCTCATTACCCAGTGCACACCTCCCACCTCCTGAGCTAACCATCGCCATCAGCTTGCTGTATGCGTACTTCCGTAACTTTTCCTGTACACTTACATCATATGTACGCTTGTATAAAATATATAGAATCGTCATAAGTGTGAGCACATTGTTTTGCAGCTTGCCATGGGGAGGGGAAGCGGCATTTTGGTCCATTCTAACTTTATTTTAGAGTGGGCTGGATTTCAAATTAATTCTTAACTTGCACAACTAATATGACTGCGGTCTCCTCATAAATAAGTAAAAAAGAAGGAAATTGAAAATAAAGCTAAAATTTCCTTCGTCTGCCTCCTCAATCTTCCTCCCCTCTTCTCCTTTCCAGAGGTAAATGCTGTCGTCATTTTGGAGGGCATCGCTGGCAATGGCTATGTTTTATACTTTCTCTGTATCTCCATTAACTTCTCACCATCTAACTGCAGCTGGTGCACTTGAGGAGACTTAGAACCATAAGAATATTTTACAGATTGTCTAGTCTGGCCTTTCACGTACGGATGCAGAAATGGATCACATGCCCTGGCCTTGGTGTCTGTGACCCTTAGCTAGTGCGCACCACATTTTATCAATCTGTGTTACTTCTAGTAATTTCCGTGTATGTGGTTGAAATTGAATGCATCCTTAGGAGCAACTTCATTTCTGAAGAATCTGTGCCGTTCTCTTTCACCAAGATGTAGGCTTTGGGGAGGAAAGGCTCTAGGGAGGCTGAGCTTACAAGGAGCTACACTTCCTGTTACTTTAAGCAACTGAGGACACCAGGAAGAGCATGGCCGTACCAGGGATGAGAGCGGCCTTGGCCCCGACTCTGAATCCCTCATCCCTCAGTGCGGCAAGATTTCCATTTTGAGGCCAAGCGTTTGGAGACCGGGCTCCCACCTTTCGGCTCTCTAATAATGCCAGAGGCAGAAAGAACACAGCTTGACTCTTGTATTCCAGCGTTCGTCCATTTCAGGGATGAGCAGAAAGAAAAAAAAGAGAAAAGAAAGAAAAGAAAAAGCCCTTCGGCTCACAAAGTAAGAATCTTTGACATGAAAGTTCTGCGGAGAGTAAATACGGAGTGCCACAATGCCATCTCTGGGGCCACATTTCAGAGCACGAGGGCACTTCCACGCTGTAGCGGAAGGCTGAGAGATTTCATGTTCCTTAATTAAAACGTATCTCAGGAGCCAGTGGGAGGCACCCGCACAGCCCCTACCTGAAGATGCCGATTTACAGAAAAACTTCCAGCCGTGGGATTCATACAAGGGACACGCTGGCAATTGTGAGTTTCTTTTCAAATCGGCCTCTGTCTGTCATACCTATGTAGTTACAAAATCAAAAGAGATAATAAAGTTCAATTGTATATTCACAGTTTGATATTTCTATTGACAGGTCTCACACAAAAAACACCATTTCAGGAAACTCTGATTCTGTATCCCTCTATGAAAGGCACTGAAAGGCTCTCCCGGGTTGCACATCCCCACCCAACAATCCCTCTAAATCTGAACCTATAAAGTGGCCCCATCAAGGTTCAAAGGTGTCAAATTGGGCCTCCTCTCCCCAGGTTCTGTTTGTGATTTTAAAATATCCCTCTGATGGTGAGGGAAAAAGGAAACCACCCAGACCAAACCACAACTGAGTTAAAATCCCAGCTCCTCAGCAGAGAAGAGCAGTTAACCCAAGCGTCACCACATCGCAGAGGGGGACAGCAACACTGCCCGTACTGAGGCCTCGGGCAGATCTGGACGACCCTCGTGTCTGCCCTGCTGCCCTCTTCTCACCGACAAGACTCCCTATCAACTCCTAATAGTTCTCGTGTTTGGAAAATGTCAATATATTTCACTCCTATGGAAATATCCTTCAAGGCCCACCAGAAAACCAACATGCAGGTGCCTGTAATTTTTAGAGAAGATTTTTCTTGGAAAATAGGGGGGTGTGTTTGGCTGGATTCAAAACCAGCAAGTCTGTTCTTGTGATAGTGTATGGGACCAGGCTTATGCAAGAGCAGAGCACATCTGAATGCAAAAATTAAATGGAGGAATGGGAGGGGGGAACAGGTGCTCTTTTATAAAGGCTAAATTCCATATTTACCAAACTGATTTGCATGAGGCATATTTTCAATGAAAATATTGCTACTCATTTTGCTGCATTTGTGCAACAGAAACATAAGGATGGAGCAGAAGAGGGGTGGGTTCTCAAGCTGTCTTCTTGTACCTACCCTTTAGCTGACAGTTAAGTGGCACATTTGGGAGATTAGCTCTTAGAACCTCTGGCTTCCCACTGCCAAGTTAGCAGGACTTTGGATTTCCTCTAGCCCACAATACAGCCTCTGAGTCAAGAGTTAGATGAGAATCTAGAAGGGATGGTGAGAGGTCATTTGCTCCATTGGGTATCACCAAGTGAGGACCTAGATTATCTCCAAAGAAGGATTTTATTTTGTCAAGTTGATTCCACGCCTTCTCTTAGGAATCCAAGCCAGTGTTAAGTCTTATCACCAAAAATGTCTTCCTCCTATTTCAAACATTTTAACTTATGCTTTACTTCCTCTTCATGTAAACCCAAAATGGAAAAGTGCTTTGGCTACATAGATTACCTCATTTACATTCTTTTTTTTTTTTTTAAGGTTTTATTGTGAAGTAATCTCTACATACAACCTGGGCCTCGAACTCACAACCCTGAGATCAAGAGCCACATGTTCCATCTACTGAACCAGTTAGGCACCGCCTCATTTACATCTTTAAATCAATCCTGTGACATACAAACTATTATATCCCCACTTTACAGATAAAGAAACTGAGGCGGAGAGCAGTGAAGAAATTGGCCCTAGGTCACCCAGCTGATACGTGGTAGACCCAAAATTTAAATCTAGGCATTTGATTCCAGAGTCTATATTCAGTTCACCACCACAAGTTGCTACCTGGCAGTTTCAGATATGGTCAGTTGCAAACGGAGTTACTAACAATGCAGTAAGGATGCCCCAGAGAAATTGAACCCAGGCCAGATATGAGAGGTTGAAATTGGAATAAGGTTAGGCAAGCAATTGACTGATGGAAGATACTAGAGTAATGGCAAGTAGGTTGCCCATGCAAATACACACAGATTCACTTATAGGTGGGCAGGTGATGAGCAGATTCCAATAGGAAAGGCCAGTCTCTTGCGTATTTATAGTCCATGTTCTCCAGAGTGTGTTCCAACAGGGAGAATCCAGTGGACCTATGTCTTTAGGGGACTCCCCAAGGGATTGGAAAGCGCCAGAGTCACACCAAAGTTTCTACCTACCTGTGAGAGTTTTCTCTGAAAAGGTCTTGTGGAGCATCTTGCAGAGAAGTGAAGCTCTCAGAATGCTTCAGTCTTTCTTCGTTGGAATAAAACTTAGAACCAGTCCAGGCCTGCAGTGGGTCTTCTGGATTTTCTTTTCCCTAGGGACCTAGAGGCTATAGACAGAGCTTTGAGTTTCAGGATGAGGGGAGGGGCCACAGGGATCTGTGCTTTGGGAAGAGCACCTGAAACCATGTCTCTTCCCAGTGTGCAGCGAAGTGAAAACACCCTGGGGAGCCATACACACCTTGAAGAAGCTGACAGCTTCAGCGTTGGTGTCTGAGGCCAAAGAGAGCTTTCATTCCTCACTACTCAATGTGTTCGAAAGTAAGCGGCTCTTTTTCTGACTATCGAATCATCTAGTTGACCCTACAATTTCTTTCGAAGAACTGTACAAATTCTGTTCAGAGTTGTCTTTCCTTAGATAAATGGTTTGTTTCATCTGACATCTTGGCCATCTAGCATTTCTGTTTATACAAGTACCAAAGCTTAAAATGGGTGAAAAAGACATTGGAAGGAGCCAGAGCTTTCAAAACCACCCCACATTGGCTTCTCAAACTCCTATAAATGTCCTTGAACTTGCAGTAGATTGCCCTCTGGGATTTCCGCACTGAAACGGGGATCACAAGAGGAGGACAACTAGGAAAATGTTCTATACATGGGAATTAAAAGTTTCAGGGAAGATTAATCCCTTACTGGGGAAAAAGCAATCAGATAAAATCGGAGTCTTCAAACTGTCCACACTCTGTGTCAAACACAATTTTAATTCTCTCTATATAGTTCCTTACTTTAATAAAAGGAGGACTTAAAGTGTGTTGGTACCCAATTCTCCAGTTGCTGAACAGAGTCCCTTGTTGACTCCAGCCTGCCTCGGAGGCACTTGGATATCCATGACCTCCAAGGCACAGGTTCTGATCTGTGTTTTTCTGTTGCTGTCTGTTCGTTTGTATGTTTGTTTCTTATGGAAGTCTGGTGGGTAGGGAAAGTTTATATATGTGTAACTACAAAATTTGAAGAGTGACCCACCATTCAAGTGTCTCCATACCAGTGACCCTCGGCACTAGTTCATCACTGCATAGGCAACTCCAGTTATTGTTTTCATGTTTATCATTTGAGAGAGAGTCTCTGCGTATAAGTGTATGATGTGTGGGCATGATGTATAAGTATAAATGTTTCCTATGCTAGTGACGGCACACTATACTCGTTTCAGCATAATAGTTAATGGCACAAACTCTGGACAACGGACTTTGGTTTGAATCCTGGCTCTGCTGTATAAGTTGGATGACCTTGGGCAAGTTACTTAACCTCTCTGTCCCTCGATTTCCCCATTACAGAAACTGGGACCTTAATGGTACCTACTTCGTATGATTTCATGATTAATTAATAGATGTGGACGATCTAGAACAGCGCCTTAACAGAAATGGTAAAGTTTTTTTGGTTTACCATTTAGCCATAGATCTTGGAATTTCTCTATGAGTTTGTGTAGATGTGGCTCTTTGTTTCCAGTGACTGAAAAGTGTTCGATTATATGGAAATATAAAAATGGTCTCTTTCCATGATTTGGCTATTGTCGAAAGTGCTGCTATGAACATTGGAAAATAAACTATTATAAAAAAATGTATTTAGCCAGTATTCAACTATGCACTGTTAACTATTTAAATATTTAATAATATTTAACTACTGGTACTCATTTAGATTGTTTCTAGTCATTTGCTACCATAAAAATGCTCTAACGACCATACCTGTACATGCATCTAAAAGTAAAAAGAATACCTAAAGTAACTTGCTGAGACTGTCTCGCCACATTTAAATTTTTGATGGACATTATCAAACTTCCCTTCAAAAATGTGCTTTTAACTTATTTTCTCAGTAGCAATATACAGGACTCCTGCCTATCACACTTCTTCATTTTTACCGATCTAAGAAGCAAAACAGGTCTCTTGGCGTTTACATGCCCTTTCTTATGAGCAGAACTGAAGATTTTTTCAAGTACTATGCCCATGTTTCTATTGGGTTGTTAGTCTTTTTCTCACTGAGAAGTCCATTTTTTAAACCAGAGAGCCCTTACGTGAGTGATTGGATCTGCCTCCTGGTTGATCTCACTTAAAGTCTCATTAGCCTGTGCAAAAAGGTTTTCGCCATGGTAATTTTATTCGAAATGTTGAACAGTACAAATTCGATCACTGCAAGGATCTGTTAGCACTCATGTAACCTGATCTGCCGCGCTGGAGAATGAGAGTTTATTGCATCATAAAAATGTTACCCTCCACTTGCGCTGGGCAAGTACTGAAATTTTTATGAGCTCTTCTTAACTAAAGTTATCAATAAATAACACATGATTCTTGACTGGGCTAATCCTAGATTGATGTGACTTATTTGATAAATCAACACCATAAAGAAACTCTTGGCTCAATGGCCTGGGATTGTTCAAAAAGACAAGGAAGATTCCACCTCTGAGTTTCTGAGTTAGACTCCAGCAGTGAAAAATAGACAGGCATTTTAGCCTTCCGAGAGTTGATCCCCACTGGTCAAGGGCGTGGAGGAATCGCTGTAATCACTCTGCACCCAGGTTGTTAAAACACAGTGAATCCGTCATAACCTCATTGCTTATTTGATCTGCCCCAGAAGAGGCCAAGTCTACGAAGGTCTTTAACAGTGGTTTTCATGCTTTAATGTCTATCAGGATTATCCAGGAAGATAGACTGTAAACAAACTCACAGGTGATTCTGAAGCAGGTGGTCAGAGGCACCCTGGGAAGCTCATCCAGCAAAAGCCATGCTGGATGACTCATCAAAATTTCAAGCTGTGTGGCCCAGGAATCTCCATTTTCACAGGCACACCTGCTTAGTCTTTGTGCACCCTACCGTGGGAGAACCCCTGTGCCACAGTACGGCCATGAAGACATGTTGGGAGGGATTTTTGAATTGTCCAACAAATTTCAAATTGTCGGTTTGATTGGAAGAGACTTTTGAGTTTTTCTCTTCCCCACAGCTACTTCTTGGGGACTCGGCTTCTGTTTTACTTACTCCCACCCCATGAAATCACAAAACGAGTGAGGGACAAGACATCCGCCCACAGGAGAAATGGTAAATGTCCTGAAATGTCCCTCTTTGACATCTTGCCCCTACCTGAGAACACAGAGCCGGAAGCCTTGTCTGAGTAGGTGTTCCCTGACGCCCCATTTCCGCACGTGGTGTTCCTGTTTTTGTCTAAACTGTTCTGCACCTGAACGGGAGATCAGGCCTCTTTTGAGAATCATCCGATAAGAATAACAGCTAATATTGAATTTTGCCAGACACAGTGCTCAGTACATTTACACATATTACTAACAACCCTAAGAGGTGGTATTGTTATTATTCCATTTTATAGATGAGAAAACTGAATCTCAGGGAGGTTGAGGCAGGAAAGTGGAAGATGGATTCAAACCTGGTAGTCTGACTCGAGTCCCTACTCTTCCTTACTCAGGATATATTGCCCACTAGCAGTTCCTGATCCTCACCAGATAGATTTCAGAACTACTACTCCTACTGATCAGGCAGTGCGATCTAGTAGAACAAGAAGAATTTAAAACTCGAAAGCTCTGGAATGCCTCTGACACTGAAATCTTGTGCAAATCGATTTACACTTGCTCCTTCCTTCTAATTATATGTATTGAGTGATAATGGTATTGTTAGGGTATTTGTAAAACTGTTCGGCTTATACAACTCTATGTACATGTGCAAACATGATTCGACTCAACATTTTACAACATGCCTGGCAGAGGGATCAGCCCAAAAGGTAGTAGAGATCCCTTCAGACCAGCTCAGAATGCCACCACGTCACTGGAATAGGCGTCAGGGGGAAATGCAGGACGCTCGCTTCTTGTCTCACCTCTGCAAATTAGACTACATCTCTGGAATTCGTTTTCTTAACTGTAAAATGAGAAGAATCAACTAAATCAGTAGTTTTAAAACATGACAAAGAATGCCTAAAATATTCCCATTATTTAAAAAAATCCAAACAATAGGGAGCCTGGGTGGCTCAGTCCGTTAAGCATCCAACTTCAACCCAAGTCATGCTCTTGCAGTTCTTGAGTTCGAGCCCTGCTTCAGGCTCGGTGCTGAGAGCTCAGAGCGTGGAGCTTGCTTCTGATTCTGTGTCTCCCTCTCTCTCTGCCTCTGCTCCACTCGCTCTCTGTCTCTCTCTCTCTCTCTCTCAAAAAAATAAACATTAACAAAATTAAAAAAAAAAAACAATATGGAGAAAGTGAAAGCCTTCATTGACTGCCACGGATTCCTCCTGTGGTTACTACTATAAACAGTATGGTGCAGTGTATCACTCCACTTCCTTTTACCAAACATGCACACTCCTTTACCACTGTATACATTCTTTTGTGGTTATTTTACATAAATGATATCGGATCAGTACTTCTTGATTTTTTTTTTTTTTGATTCTAACAACTCAGCAAAAGCTAAATATCTGCTCTCTCCTGCAGAATGTACATGTACACAACATTTTGGTTTGGTTTTGCTTTTTTAGATTTTAGTTTTAAGTAATCTCTACACTCAGCGTGAGGCTGGAACTCACAACCGTGAGACCAGGCGTCCCACGCTCCACCGAATGAGCCAGCCAGGCATTCCCACGGCATTTTGAATAGAAAATATTTCAGGATATTCATGGACTCCCTTGAACCTCATCCCTGCATTCCAGATTCAGAAACCTGGACTGGAAGATTCCAAAAGCTATCTAGTTCAAAAATTCTTCCCTATAGTCTTAAGCACAGGGACATTTCATGGTTCTAAGTTCTCCATGTCACTTCCTCCCCTCCTCCTTTCCACACAAAAATTTGTGCTTTAAGTAAAAATTTTAAATAAAACTTCACTAACATTAAATTAAATTTTACTTTATCAAAGTCTTACTTGTATATCGTTTTTAAAATTCTATGAGCAAAACTCATAATGGGAAAAAAGATTCTTCTCCAACTCTAAATCATGTTCCCTAGAGGCAACCTCTTGTCTTCCAGCTGTTTCTTCTGGGATTTTCCTCCAATGTTTCTGAATAATCCAGTTATAAGTAGTTTACTGCAAAGGCTCAACTAGATGACATAGAAGCAGAAGATGGTTTTATTTTTCCCCAACCACAGCCTTCGATCTTTCCTGACCTTAATGCCATCTCAAGCAAATCCCCTAGGTTTTAATTATATTTTAGACATAATAATTTTCAGGGATAAGTTAGTCTAGACCTACTTGTATACTTCAATCAAATCTGTTTTCAAGCTTCCCCCGTCTCTCAGCTCCGGCCTGGCCTGAGGGGCACACAGGGACAGAACGAAGCTGATGTGTTGGTCAGGGGCAAACACCCTTTCCAATACAGTAGCTCCTTTCTTTGCCTGCTGTTCTACTGGCCGGAGGAGCCCAAAGTAACCACAGCATCAGGGGGCGGGGGGCAGGTCAGAACTCCAAGTTTCCTGGAAACTCCCTGGCACCAGAGGGGTTGAGAACAGACCTGGCTGATTTTCATGGGAAGAGTCATACTGTCCACCTGGTTGTTGAGATTCTCCCTGTCATGAGGGAGCACAAAGATCCCATAGATTCACCCTCATGCCCTTTCCCCAATACTCCCATCTCCGATGTCACAGTCTTATTCATGGCTGGCCCTTGGGCACACAGCCTAGTCCTTTGTCGCTGACCGGAACTCCTTTATAAGCTTCTCTTATAAGAAACGAGCAGCCGTGTGTGCCGCTCGGAGCTCTGCAAACTAGGAAGACATCCCTTCACCACTGTCCTTCAGAACCATCTCTGCATGAGGCCATAGTACGTCAGAAGTCCGCTGTCAGCCAGCACACACACTTCATGTCAACTCATTGGTGAATCTACCTTAAGTTCGTTCCTTTTCCTCCATTTGGCCAAAGTGGGTTCCCAGGAGCCCACAGGTGTGAGTTGAGGGCAGCACTTTGGCTAAATACTATGCGTGGTACGGGAGCCTCGTCCACCTTGCCGTGTAATTCACGTGTACCTAGGTCCCGAGAGGATCACTTCTGCTTTAGAATGGATGACTGCTGTGCTCCATTTCCCAGGCCATTTTTTATGAATTGCCTTGATTATTTGCTTTACTAAATACCATAACATGGGATAAATACTCTTGCAGAAAATGTATGCAAGAGAAAATGCCTAGACTAAATGCCCCATGTGAGAACTGTAATATAGGAACTGGCAAATTCTGGGCAACGTCAGCCTGCAAAGTGCATTCACTTCTCCCTCGACTCCAGCTACTTTTCCTCTTTTCCCAGATGGCTGTGGAACCTTGGAGTGCACCTGCTCTTGTGTTCCTTCCCGGCATTTCTTGGATCTCCATTCATACACTAGATTGTGCAATCAGTCAAGAACTCGCTTTCTGGTTATGTCAAACCCACCATCTCTGTGAAAGCCACTGGCTTGGCCATAGCTTTTCCTGTTTCATGCGCTCTCTCCCAAAGGCAGTGACACAGTAAGAGTGAGAGTCCCGGGTCACCTCCTCAGTGTCGCTCAAGAAAAAAGGACCTAAGCTTTCAAAGGAGGCCCCAGGCTTGTTTCTCTGTTCTACTCCATTGCTAATTCTCTCTTGACCAGAGAGCCACTTTCCTTCTCCAGATGGGTCCTCCACAGAGCCCCTTTACTCTTCGGTCTTATGACACTTCTCCTGGTACACCTTTCTAGTACAGTCGCATCACCAGTACTGTAAGCATTTGCCACAGCGATCACAGCAGTACAAAGAGATGTTGCTTTCTAGTTCTTAAAAAGCAGAAAACCAGCATGGAAGGTATTTCTGATACTTCTTGCTCTTAATACTTCTTTTCTCCTGCTCTGACTTGGGACGCTGAGTGGTGATTATGATTATTTTATAACACAATGGAATGGATTATTATAGCAGGAGAAAATGTTCCAAAGGAGTACTTAAATCCATCAAAGCATCCCTTACGCAAGTTTGTTAACTTAAATGAAGGATTGTTAACAATATATTCTCTTTCATTTGTCAAATGTCCTTCCTGACCTTTTCTTGTTCCACATTTTGAAAGGAAATTATGATTAAATTGTCTAAGCTACCGTCCTCTGGATCCAAAGGCTACTTAGTTCTGTATCTTGGACTCGCTCTAGGCTGAGTCTATACAACCCAGATCCTCTTTTTACGAGGGGTCTGTCACAGCACTTCTGGGGGCAGCAGGTGAGTTTTGGACCCCCCATGAATCAGTTCACATTTGTACTGAAGCCATGATGGTCTCTGGTGTGAACTTGCTCTGTTCAGAGTCCATATGATCCTTAGGACCTGACGCTTTGTGCCTTTCCTGCCATGTTCGTGGACCCTCTGTTAGATACTTAACATATAAATGTAATAAAACTTATCTGAGTAAGAAAAGAGAAAACAAGATGATATGAGAAGCAGAAGTGAGTCCTGGGAGGTGGCGTCTATGGAATTATAGGATTTATCCTGGAGAAAGTGAATGTTCGTGCTATTCTAAGAACCACCCTTCTCTAGGGTGATGTAGTCAGAGAAGCTTCCCAGAGAAACAGGGCTTGGGAGAGTCTCTAAATGACGGATAGGAATCAGAAATGGAGGCAAACTGGGCCTTCCAGGGAAACAGTGGCAGCAAGTGCACGGGGCTGGAATGCCGCTTTGTTGGGGTCGGGTAGACCCCTGGCATCTGAGTAGGGAGTCTGTTGTGGAAGAAATGGGAAAGGAGGTTGATCAGGTGGGCAGATTTGGGCAGTGTGAGGACACGGCGCCAGGTGAGTGCGATTGTATCCCGAGCAGTGGGATTTTTGAGAAGGGGAATGGCACGATGAAGAGAAGCTCTGAGAAGATGAATCTACTGATGAGGCGTCATATTCTAGAGTTAAGAGAGGTCAGAGGCAGAAAGACCAGCCTGGCATCATGGCCTTAGTGACTGGAATAGAAAGAAAGAGGCAGTGTGAGCGTCATTGTGGTGGGCGTGTTACAGTTCTGTGTAGCCACACATGCCTTCTTTTACACATGGTTCCATCCCCTTTCCAGTGGACACAGCTCTGACTCCAGGGTGATTGGCGTAGGATACAAGCACAACCAACCAAAATTTTAGTTTGGAGTGGGAGCAGTGGAGCCCCCAGAATGGGACGCCAGCTCATCTTCCATCCTCACAGCTGAGAATGAGGCCAAGCCACATGCAGAGGTAGAATCAAGAGATGAGGGAATGAGGAGACAACTGACAATCTCAAGCTTATCTGGGTTCTTGGATTTAGTTGTACCTCTCGGGTTTTCCAAGCTACATAACTCAATAAATCCCGACACTGGCAGTTGAAAGAGGCCAAATTAATACAAATGTTATTTTTTAAAGTCTCAGTAGGACTTGTGAACCGTAGATAAAATCGACAATTGACAACTCTATGTTTATGGGTGTCTATACTGAGTGTATCGGCTAGTGTGTACGTGTACTCATATCTCTGATGGATGAATAAATGAATGGACGATTCTGGACAATGGGAAGGTGTTAGAGTACTGACATGAATTGTTTTCAAATATAACATGTTTAAAAAATACAGCTTTTGGGGGTGCCTGGGTGGCTCAGTCAGTTAAGCGCCCAGCTTCGACTCAGGTCACCATTTCGCGGTTAGTTGAGTTCGAGCCCTGCGTCGGGCTCGGCGCTGACAGCTCGGAGCCTGGAGCCTGCTTCGGATCCTGTGTCTCCCTCTCCCTCTGCCCCTCTCCTGCTTGCACTCTGTCTCTCTCTTTCAAAACTAAAATAAAAACATTTTAAAAAATCCTTTAAAAACAGCTTTTTATGAGTAAATTTCTGTCTCCTCTATACCTTGCAATGGTATCTACCCACTGCTATGAAATTGGTATCAATATTCAGAGAGCAAAAAGAAACTTCTAAATGTGAAGATTATGTAGGAGGAAGAGGAAGAGGGGCATGTGAGATGTCTATGGCAAAAACACAAACACCCCTTATCTATAGCCCTAGAAAACAACTGGAAATACATTTCAGCCCCATTAAAAGGTGGTGGGGCATCACGTAATTCGTGATCGCTAACATTTGCACAGTGTTCTAGGCTTTTGCCTCTTGCCAAAGGCCTGCCCGAGGGCCTCTTTTTCGGAAGTTTGCTTTCGTGTTGGATGTGTTCACAATTTCAGCTGGGCTATAGCAGCCAGAGCAAAAGGGAGGTGTCTCCATGAGAAGACAGCTGCCAGCGGGCTTCGCGAGCTCAGCAGAGTTATTACCACGCGTGCCAGAGGCCTCATTCCACACCCCCTGTTTGTCATGTCACTGACGCTCCTCCCTGGAGAAGTGTGGTTTATGTCCCCTCTCCTTGAATTTGAGTAGGCTTTTGATTTGGTCATAACCAAACGAATAAAGCAAATATGATTGCGTGATTTCTGAAGCTCGGTTGTAAAAGGCAGGCAGCTGCTGCCTCCTTCCGGGAACACTGACACCGGAGCCCTGAGCTGCCATGGAAGCAGTCCAACGGCCCCAAGGCCATCATGCTCTGAGGAAGCCCAATTAGTCCACAGGGAGGGAGAGAGAGCGTGCGCACGGGGAAACCTGAAACCACAAGAAAAGAAAGCGAAATACCTGGCCAGCCCCTGGCTGTTGCAGACATCCCACTGTAAGCCACTGACTGTAATTGTGGGAGAGAACTACCTGATCAAGCCTGTCCTGAATTCCTGACCCGCAGAAATCATGAAGTAATTCGTTGCTCAGCATTCATAACCAGGACAGTTATGGAGCTCTCAGAAGAGGTTTTTAGCTGTGATTAGATCTTCAGATATCCTGGAAAACTTGTCAGACCGCAGATCTATTTTACCAACTCCAGAATGAACCTCCTCTCAGCATAATTCACTTCATCTGCTCCAAAGAGCAAATACTGGCACCGACAGCTTGAGCTGCTATACCATGGGCACTCTGCCTCTGGGAAGAGATCTAAAAGCACAGGTTAAGGCTCTGCTGAAAGATACAGGTCTATGCAATTAGCAAAACCCAAATACTAATTTAAATCTCCTAGATTTGCTTTTAGTCACTCCTCTAACAAAGACAGGGAAAAAAATAAATTATTTATTGTTAGCTTTAACTATGGGAAATGTAAAACTGTTTATATATATATATATATATATATACATATAATATAATATATATATATATATATGCATACATACATACACCAATGTGAGGCTTGTTACAGTCTTAATTTTCCAATAACAATGAAAAATTTTTGACAGTGCGCAGATCAGGCACGGAATAAATGTTCCAGTAAGATTACATTATGTAGCTTTTGTAACTCAATGTGGTGGAATATTGCATTTTCCTGCCACTGCAAATAGAGTGAAATGCAGTTATTAGAATTATTGCAATATCTATATGCACATTTTCAAATATAAATGGCGTACTATAAACATAAATCACTTAACTATAGTGCGATTATGTTGAAATAATACAACATGGACAGAAATGAAGAGAAATGATGTTGAAACTGCCTTTCCAGCGACACGATTTAAAATTCTACCCTGAAGATCAGAATTATAATTGAAAAACTGAGTAAATACTGTGGCAATAGTTTTAACCTGAGAAAAGCATCAATTTCTTTGAAACTGAAATTGGAGCTGCACGTTCCTATTTACCTCACCAGGCACTTCCTTCGCACTGCACGAAATAGTCATATCACTCGCAGAAATGAGGTAGGACGTTAGCGTAAATTGGAGATAAAATTTAAATCTGGCGAGGTGATAAAAACTAAAAAAAAAAAAAAAAAAAAGCAATGGTTTTATTCAAAAGGCTCCAAATAAGAGGCGAAATATGGAGGTCCCATAATAAACCATCATATCAGCCCTCAGGAAATCAGGAGGCACTAGTCGCTTCCATGTCAAATATATAGATTTTCTACATTTTCAGAATGAGTGAACTTTGTGCCTTCAGCTGCACACCAGCTGTCTGACCTCGCGCGGACGCCGTAGCACAAGGGGGTGAAATACAGACTAGAAAAGCGTAAAAATGGCTTCTTGTTGCGAGGGACCAAGGCAGGAAATCAGCAGGGCCTGTCCATTGATTCTCACAAGGCCATTTTCAGAGTCACCAAAGCTGCCGTCCCAGCTTGCAACAGTGGTCAGTGGTGGCAATTTCGGTTGGAGGAGGGGAGGGGTGTGCCGAGATAGAAAGACCAAGAAAACGGGGTAAAAGCGGTCCGGCATCCTCTCGTTCTTACCGATAGTGCAAATTGTTCACAGCCATAAAGAACCCTCATGAGACTTCGGGACCGTCTAGGCCAGTCCATCTCAGGGGTCTGAAACTAATGCCACACTGCCCCTTCTTATGATGAATCTCTTATCATGCCCCCTTGATAATCTTGAAGGAAAATTCAACCTACCTAGACACAGAATTTTTTTTTAAAGTCCAGGGGAGGCTGGGTGGCTCAGTTGGTTAAGCGGCTGACTTCAGCTCAGGTCATGATCTCACAGTCTGTGAGTTCAAGCCCCGCGTCAGCTCTGTGCTGACGGCTCAGAGCCTGGAGCCTGCTTCGGATTCTGTGTCTCCCTCTCTCTCTGCCCTTCTCCTGCTCATGCTCTGTCTCTATGTCTCGTGAGAATAAATAAACATTAGAAAAAAATTTAAAGTCCATAAAATGGCTAACTATAACGTAAAGGTATAGTAAAAGGCAAGTGATGTGTAACCACGTAAGGTGGACTTCTGTACATAGGTGCTCAGGTCTGAACACTGCTACCAACGATACGCAGAATCGCTGCGTGTGCAAGCTACACACACCCAGAGGGTGAGCCACTGCGCCGGCACGTTCGGTATCATGAGCTGGGTTGCAGTTGGTGCGATTTTCCAACACGGGGAGCAAGTTTTGTTCAAGCTGCACATGAAACAAAAGGCAGCCTTCCCTTGATCTATACGATATTCCAGAAAAATAGAGGATTATTAAAACCATACAAGGTGCTTTGTATGTGTATGTAAAAGAGTAATTTTTTAGGGACGCCTGGGTGGCTGTGTTGGTTAAGCATTCAACGTCAGCTCAGGTCATGATCTCATGCTTCATGAGGTTGAGCCCTACTGTTGGCTCTGTGCTGACAGCTCAGAGCCTGGAGCCTGCTTCAGGTTCTGTGTCTTCCTTCTCTGCCCCTGTCAAGATCTGTCTCTCTCTCTTTCTCTCTTTCAAAAATAAACATAAAAAAGAGTATTTTTTTAATATGTATTTTTGAGAGAGAGAGAGAGAGAGAGGCAGAGTGTGAACGGGCGAGGGGCAGAGTACTGTGGTGTACTGTGAGTGTACTGGGACACACCTGGGTGGCTCAGTCGGTTAAGCGTCTGACTTCAGCTCAGGTCATGATAGCACAGTTCTGAGGTTCCTGAGTTCGAGCCTTGAGTGGGGCTCTCTGCTGTCAGTGCGCACGAGCCCACTTCGGATCCTCCGTCCTCCTCTCTCTCTGCCCCTCCCCTGCTTACACGCCCTTTATCTCAAAAATAAGTGAACATTAGAAAAAAAAGAAAATGAGTGTACATTCTCGTCTCAGCTGATCGTAAACATAGCTTTCGCCTGTATGAGTGTCCAGCAGGGGACACTTGAAAGTCGAGCTGGAGGTACCACAGCTTCTCCCTGTGTTGGGCCAAGCACCCTGACCTCCATTCTCATAAGTGTCAGTAGTGCCCCCCCCCATCCTCCTTATCGCTTCAACAATTAACTTGTCCCCCTGAATTTCCAAAACACCGCTGATTTAGATGAAGCGCAGCTCTGGCTTTTATCCAGATGGGATCACACTCGCCCAACCAGTGAGAGTGTATCTGTTGCTGATTTGGGAGAAAGGAGAACTGGCGTTGATGAGGCTGGATGGAAACTGAGTCAGAAAGGGAGCCCAAACTGCCAGGGACGTCGAGGCTGGGGGAGGGGAGGGCCGAGGGACTTTACTGGGCTTGGGTTGGAATTCCCATGTCCACAAAACTGAGAGTGGGAAGGCAGAAAGCGGAAGTCTCAGGCATACCTGAGTCTCCCTCCTTCGCTTAATAGAGTTAAGAGTGTTTATAAAAAGACAGCCAAGGTTGTTCTTCCTGAACCAGCCGGGTTACCGTGGGGCTGTGTGTGCCATAGCAAAACCCACACAAGGGGCTGCACATACTGTTTATAAGAATACGTTACTCTGCTTGTCTCCCAACTCCAGCCTCTTCTCCATCTCTGCTCTGTCACGGTTGGACTGTGGCGGGAAGGAAAACAGAATGCCAGGCCCAGCACCGTCGTAGGGCAAGAGAGAGAAAGGTCACCAACTGGGCTTGTTTCTTTAAGGAGTCAGGATGATCCCTCCTCCCCCCACCCGCCCCCCCGCCTGGCACTGTTCTCCCCGCTTGTCATCCTTTCAGGCAAATCTTTGCTATTTCATGAACAGTGTTAGATTCTCAGCATGGATGCTGTTTGCCAAGAAAAATGTCTCTTTTCCATACACAAGAAACAAAAGAGTAGAGTTCCCGTGTCACTGAATCCGAAGGCGTTCCTCGAGTTTCCCGTGAAGCCTCCCCATAAGCATTCCCTTCCAGAGCTGGGCAAGACCCTGTCCAGAGCAGGAGGTGTGCCTGGCCACCTCCCAGCAAACTCAGCCTTCCCCGCACAGGCACGGTTTGGCGGTGGGGACTGTGTCTGGTGACCCCACTCCAGAAGCAAATGAGTGAGCATAGTCTCGGACCAAGCACCTACGCAGGTGATGGCAGTACCTGGGACATGTTTGACCACACTTTCTGGCATGGGGGGCATGATCTTTCTAATGTTAGCACCTGTACGATGCTATTTGCTTCTTTCTGGCGGAGCACGGTCAAAAGCTGGACTCATGCCTAGGAAGCTGTCTTGGTTTTGTTAAGTAGTTGGTCACAGACCCACGGTGCTTGAGACTGTGTACAGCCTGTAAGGCAAGGGTCCATGACTCTCTCACTCCCTATCCCTTTTTCTCTTTTGGGTGCTCTTACCTGCAACAGCATTTCCACGGCCCTGGCCACCGTTTCCTGAGAGCACACCAGTTTCCAGGAGCTTCTGGCCTCCCCCAGGAATTCCAGTGCTTAACTGCTTGCTGGTGTCCAGAACGAATTTAGTCCTTAGGAGATTCTCTCGGGCAAATAAGACAGGGATGACGATCTTTGATTAAACTCGGCATATATGCTGACATTCTCAGTTTCCCTTCCAGGAAATATTTAAGTAATTCTCTGTCTGTGGATGGTGGCTTTCAGGGGACCTTTCTGCCCGCTTGTCTGTCTGGGTTTCCATCTGAAATCTTTGGTCTCCAGTATCCTGGTGCACTCCATCCCAGTGAAGCTGGTTTCGGACGTTTTCACAACTTCTTTCAGACTTGAGATGGAATTCCAAGGTCCACGCCAGCCTGTCCTCGGTCTTTTTGTGGCTCCCTCCTCACGCACCTATGGTTTGCAGCTCCGTGGGGTCGTGCACCCCCTGGCTCAGGTCTAAGGCAAATGGTTTGGGCTGAGATGCAGCTGTTTACTGCCCCTGAGTCCAGACTCTTCCTGGGATGGACATCAGGCTTAACCTCAGTGTCAGCTGAAGTCACTCTGCCCCTTACGATATAAAGTGTAGTCCAAACCCCACGGGGAAAGGGCAAGGACTTTTTGAAATTTCTGAAAATCCTAGAGGGCCTTAAATTCTCGACTCAGGCCTGGTGCATGAGCTCAGGCTACCTCTAAATTAGTTTAGTTTGTAGCTTGCTTTCTCGTTTCATGGTTCCCGTTTCCCCAGAGTGTGAAACCCAGCTCCTTTCCTTGACGCGCCCTTGCGCATGTTCATTCATGGACTCATTCATTCATAAAACGTGCGTGTGCACATGGAGCTTACATTTTACTGAAGGAAGATGTGCAATGACACAAAGAACAAGGAAAACATCGGCTGCCGGAGAGCGATTCGTGCTACAGAGACAGCACTGCATAAAAATGGCTGCTCCGGCAGGGCAGGGAATTTTGGTTTGTTCATTGACCTATTTGCAACACCTGGCGTAGGACCTCTTGCAACACATGGGGTTGAGTAAGTGTTTATCAGATGACTGGAAGGGTACAGGGAATACGGCAGTGAGGTACTGGTAAATGTTTAACGCCTGCTCTCTGGGTAAAAGTATATGCATGTACATGGCATGTTATACATTTCACATTGTATCTAAATATGTGTTATATAATATATGATGTATATAATATATACTATATATTTTATATTTATTATAAATTTTACTACATAAAGGATTTGTAGGAAACAATTTATAAGTAATAATGAAATATATAATTCTTTCCATTATAAATTCTGTGTAAGCTACCAGTTCTCTGATTTTTGCCAAATTCTTGCCTCCATAGCTGCCCTCTGGTTGCAATGGACAAATGAGTGTAGTTCCAACACGAATCCTGACTGATAATTTTGTTTATATTAAGAAAAACACAAAAGTAGGGGCGCCTGGGTGGCTCAGTCGGTTGAGCGTCCGACTTTGGCTCAGGTCACGATCTCACAGCTTGTGGACCCGAGCCCGGCGTCCAGGTCTCTGCTGTCAGCCCAGAGCCCGCTGTCTCCCTCTCCCTCTGCCCTTCCCCCACTTCACGCTCTCTCTCAAATCTAAATTAAAAAAAAAAGCATTTAAAAGGAAAATAAAAATACAAAAGTAAAATAACACAAATATACGTTAAAACTTCCCTGTTTCATCAGTGATGCGTGTGACTGCTAAATCGTTAATAGTTTTCGAATGTTGGAAGAATATTTTCCCAATTTTTTGCACTGTCGCAGTGTAATAGCTACAGACATGAAACACTTTCAAGTTTAAACTGTGTCACTAACATTAAATCTAGGCCCTTAAACTCTATTTTGCACTTGCAGCTTTCCGTGGTGTAAATACTCCCACCGTGGCCAACTGCAGGCCACCAATGTGGTGCTTATTAACTACAGAATCGGAAAGGGACCCAGCAGCATACCCTTACACAGTGTCCAGTGTGTGGGTTAGCCATGCTCCACAGGGGACAGTTTTGTCCCCTAGGGGACCTCTGGCAGTGTCTGGAGACTTTTTGCTTATCATGACTAGGGAGAGGGGACACTCCTGGTATCTAGTGGGCGAGGCCAGGAATGCTACTGATCATCCCACAACAAAGAATTATTTGGCCCAAAATGTCAGTAGTGCCAAGCACATCAAAAGCATAGATAATAGTAAAATATAACAAAATATTAGAAAGCAATGTGTTTTGAGAATTTACTATCTTTGCCTTTAATATAATTTATTTAGGGGTGCCTGAGTGGCTCAGTTGGTTAAGCGTCTGACTTCAGCTCAGGTCGTGATGTCACAGTTCGTGGGTTCGAGCCCCACATCGGGCTCTACGCTGACACCTCAGAGCCTGGAGCCTCCTTCGGATTCTGTCTCCCTCTCTCTCTGCCCCTTCCCACTTACACTCTGTCTCTGTATCTCTCTCAAAAATAAATAACCATTAAAAAACATTAAAAATAATATTTATTTAATTTATTTAATAATATAATTTAATCGATTAATTATATCACTTAATTTTTAATAATCATGTGTTTAATAAGTTTGCAAAATTCCTGAAAATTTAGTAGCTAGTTCTTATACAGTGTCATGAGCCAGCTCCAAGACACCACTGGATAAGGTAGGGTAGAGAATTAGCCACTGTTTTATAGAAAACAGTCAAAGAAGTTCTTAGAAAGTGACTTAAAAAAAATTTTTTTTAATGTTTAGTTATTTTTGAGAAAGAGACAGACAGAAAGACAGAGCATGAGAGGGGAGGGCCAGAGAGAAGAAGACTAGAGCCTGACATGGGGTTCGAACCCACAGACCATGAGATCATGACCTGAACTGGACTCAGACACTTAACTGACTGAGGCACCCAGGCGCCCCTAGAAAGCGACTTAGACCTGAAGCAAGTGAGGAGTGAGCTCTGTGGGCCTCCAGACAGGCGGAGCAGTGTCTGCAAAGGCCTGCCATCAGGGAGCTGACTTGCCACGTGTTCAGGAACAGACAAGAGTCGAGTGGGCGGGACGGAGTAGGTGGAAGTCAGATGGGAGTCCATGGAAGGGTCTGAGCAGGGATGTGCCACAGACCCGTGTGTAAGGCAGAATTTCCTGAAAGGTGTTGGGTGATGGGGAACCAAACAACAACTTGACGTGCAATATCAGGAACCCCCATTCTTGGAGCACCTTTTGGCCACTTGCTACCTGGATATACCACAGTCTGTCCCACCACAGAGAGGGCAGAGCCAGGCCTCCTTTGCTCCTCACCCTCCCTGCCCCTTTTCTCCTCACCACCCTCCCTGCCCAACAAAGACACTTTACCCTTCATCATCCAGAGGACTCCCCACTCTGTCTAGTGCTACCCTTGAACTCAGCTCCAGACCCATCACGAGGCTCAATTAGACATAGGGCCTTCCTGTCTATCAGTAGTAGGGCCACAAGGAGCATTCACCTCCCCAGAGCACAGCTGAGGTTTCAACATACTTTCCTCTCTCTGATATTAACATACAAATGACCCACGAATAATTCTGTCGAGGTCTCCCCTTCAAGAAATCACTCCCATTGCCAAAAAAGAGGCATAATGCCAATGCATTGATTTTGCCACTTGACGTATATAATAGGTAGCATTTTAACAAGAGTTTGCTCTGTGCCTAGTCATAAGTGCTCAAGTATCCAGCGTGACCATAATCTTGGGCAAATGACATCATCAAGGATATCTTCAGTCCACAAAAAATAACATCGTCTGTGTTTCTGCTCTTTACATGTGCCTGCATTAGTTCTCTTACCCCTCATGACAACCTCTATGGGAGTATTGTCCCTGCGTTACAGGTCAGGAAGCTGAAGTACCAGGTTGCACAGGCAGAACGAGGGTTCAGAGTCGCACATCTGATTCCACAGGTGACTCTTACCTGCCCTCCTTGCATCCCAGCCCACTCCGTCTGCAGCTCCACTGCCTCCTGTACGGACTGTTCCAGAACCTCACACCCTCAGAAGGCGCACCTGCCTTGCCATTAAGATTAAGGAAAACACGTTGGAAGTTTTCCCTCCAATTGTCATAGAAGTCAATAAAATAAGGGCCCACCTTCCTTTACTTAGAATCACCAAAGCAGTTTAAAGTCTTACAAAATATGTCCCATAAGTACGGAATATTTTTGTAATTTTAAAAAAGAAAGCATCGATTTGCCTTGTGTTGCCACATTGTCGTTTGCTCGTGTCCTTCGAAGTTCGGTTTCAGTCAGAATTGCCTCTGAGTGAGGCCACATGATCAGTCCTTCATTGTAGGGTCCCATGTTTCCTCCCTTGGTGACGCTTGATCTCCTCTTTCTGTAACAGCTGCTAAGAATTCTGTCCTTCCCCCAGCTGGGAGGGAGTGCGACCCTCTTGCAGGTTTCTCTGTCTCATTCAGAGAGTCGTAATACGAAGTTTAGTCATAGCACATTTTAGAGACAGGAAGTGGTCACAGAAAAAAACCACCACTCCAAACCAGTTTGCTTCTGAGGCACCGAACACAGTCTCTGTCATGCGCCCGTGTCTTGCTTACTCCAGAAATATCAGTCACCCCGCTGTTTTCCCGTCGTGGTGACACTTTTCATTTGCCGAGCCATAAAGCTTGAACTTTGAAAGGAGAACCGTGGGAGAGTGAGACAGCAGTGAGCAAACACCAGCTGGGGCCAGCAGGATCGGGAAGCAAGTTTGCTACAGTTCTGCGGGTCTTGAAAGCAGGCTGAATAAAGTCATATTTTCATTCTGCCGGGTGTTCCCTTCCTTTTCGGAGAAAACCTAAACGGTAGGACTTTGTAAGGAAATGCCATGAACAACAAAAAATCAAGGAAAAAGACTAAACAAAAGAAAAGAGAAAAAAATCCTACATATATTAACAAAAGAACAAGAAAATGAGTAAAACATACAAACTTTCTTGAGAGCAGTTTGACTAAATATACAAAATTCATCAAAGACGTGTATAACTTTGACCTTGGACCCAGGATATCCACTTCTAGTAATTTCTCTTAAGGGAGTGATTAGGGAAGTCTATAAATTTGTAGCTTCAGAAATGTTTATCTTCGCATTGTTCGTAATGACAGAAAAACTGGAAACAATATAAACATTCAGTAGGAGAAGATAGATTTAGAAGGTTCTGGTCTGTCCAGCTGGTGGAATACTATGCAGCCGTTTAAAATCATATTGTGAACGTTATTTCTTGATGTCAAAATAAGCTCTTTAAATATTTTAAAGTGAAAAAAAAATCAGATTGCAAAAATAGTATGAAGGAAATTCTGACCAAAAAGGGGTAATAGGAACCAGATTTCTCCTCCTGTCAGAAACAACCAAGAAATGGACAAAATGTGTGAACAGTGACTTCGAGATACTGTATATCAGTCAACAAAGGAGAGTGATTTCCCATAAATGGGAAGTAAATGAGGTGGGCCCTACTACTGTTTTAGCTTACTGCCATAAGAGAGTTTCTGGACCAGAGTGCAAGGAGGAAACAGGTGGAGGTCAGTGGATTCCTCATTTGCAGAGATGGAAGTAAAAGTACAGAAACTGTGGGTAGAACTTGCAGGAAAGACCACATGAAGGGAGAGAACTTCACAGAGGGAGAACTCTGGGAATATGCAGAGGGTCCCTTGTAAGTATCCAGGCTGAGCACTGAGCAGTGCATACATGTGAGGAAGCTAACTGAGACCAGGAAAGTATCACTCAAAAGGGTTAGAGAGAACAGTGCCTGACACATAGACAGGGCCAGGAATGTACCTGTTCCCACCAGACAGACAGGAGAACTTCATGATTCATAGGGCCTTGGGCAGAGTATACAAAATGCCCTTGTTGCGATAATGGAGAGGAATTAGCCCTAAACTGAGCACTGCCCCAATCCTGCCTGCTAAACCTTGAAATCGGGACCTGAAAGGATCAAACTGTTCCCAGTAAGTTAACTGTGTCACAAAGCTCAATAAAATTGACAGGAATACAACAATATGCAGCACACAGTGGGTGAGATCCACAGTGTCTGGCATCCAATCAAAATTTCCAGGCACGCAAAGAAGAAGGAAAATACAACTCATAATGAGGAGAAACAGCAGTCAATTTAAAGTGATCCAGAACTGGAACAGATGTTAGGTTTGGTAGACAAGGACACTAAGAGTTGTTATAATTGTGTTCCATATGTTCAAAAAGTTAATAGAGGCATGCAAGATATGAAAGGATCCCAATCGAACTTTTAGGGATTAAATATACAATGTCTAAGCTTTTCTGAGAGAGAGAGAGAGAAAGAGAGAGCAAGCGGTGGAGGGGCAGAGGGAGAGAGAGAGAATCTTAAGCAAGCTCCATCCCCAGGATGGAGCCCAAGACAGGATTCAGTCTCACGACCATGAGATCATGACCTGAGCCGAAAAGAGTTGGATGCTTAACCGACTGAGCCACCCAAGCACCCCCAATGTCTAAAATTTTTTTAAAAATCCATTGTAAGAGATTAATGACAGATTACACATTGCAGAAAAAAGGACTAGTGAACTTGAAACATAGCAATAGAAACTTTCCAAAATAAAACCCAGAGTGTGTCAACTATACCTCCATAAAAATAAATAAATAAAACGCAGTTTCATTTGTGTTTTAGCTATCGAACAATTTCAGGCAGCCCAATATACTTGTAAGTGGAGTCCCTAAAGAGAGGAGAGACACATAGGTACAAAAACATTTGAGGAAATAATGGCCAAAAATTGTTCAAGTTTGATGAAAACTATCTGCGTAGAGATGCAAGAAACTCAACAAACCCCAAGCACTCAAAGAAACAAGAAGAAAACGACATCAAGGCACATCATAATCAAATTGCTTAAGATGAGTGGTATAAATAAAATCTTAAAAGTAATCTAAAACAAAATCATGTTAGATGCAGAGGAACAAATATGGAGATGACAGTCAATTTGCTGCAGAAGCAAGAAGATAGAGCGCAGGATCTGTGACGTGCTGGGAGACAAAAGACTGTCAATTTATAGCCTATATGCAGTGATAATATCTTTCAAAAATGAAACAAAATAAAGACATTTTCAGACATACAATAGCTGAAGAATTCATTACTCGTAAACTCGCATGACAATAAATGTTTTTAAAAAAGGAAAAAGTCCTTCAGGTAAAAGGAAAATGGTTCTAAGCGGAAATAAGGATCTCCACAAGGCAATGAAGAGCGCCAGAAATGGTAACTAGAATATGTAAGGTATTTAAGGCATCATTATTAATATTCAAATTTCTTTAAAAGAACTTTAAAAGATAATTGATGGTTAAAAATTACTAACAATGTAGTGGAGGTGGATATAACACAGGTAAAAGTAAAATGTATACCAACGATAGTGCATAGGTCAGGAAGGGAGAAATAGAAGTACACACTCGTTAAGGTATTTATACTGTTTGTGAAATGGTTTAATATGATTTGAAGGTAGACTATGATAAGTTAAAGATGTATGTTATAAACACTAAAGCAGATACTAAAATAAAAAAAGCAAAGAATTATAGATAGTAAGCCTATGGTGATAAAAATGTAATCATGAAAATTATAAATTAATCCACAAGGCAGAAAAAGAGGAAAGGGGGAGCAAAGAACACATGGGCTAACTAGAGTACAAATAGCAAGAGAATGATGGTTTTGAACCTAATCTTACCAAAAATCACATTAAACACAAGTGGTTTCAATTCTTCAATTAAAAAACAGAGATTGTCAGAATGTATTGAAAAAACAGGACTCAACTATATGCTACCTACAGGAAATGCACTTTAAATATAAAAATACAAGTGAGTTAAAAGCTAAAGGACAGAAGAGATATGTCATGCTAGCACTATTCAAATTAAAGCTGAAGTGGCTATATTTAGTATCAAATACTGTAGACTTAAGAACAACAAATATTACCAGTGATAAAAAAGGGCATTTCATAATGATTAAGGATTCAATAAAAGGACATAATAATTCTAAATGTTTAGGCCCTTAATCACATACCTGCAAAATACATGAAGCAAAAACTGAAAGAATTTTAAGGAGAAATAGACAAATCTGCAATTTTAATTAGAGATTTCAACGGCTTTCTCTCCACATTTGGCAGAACAAGGAGACAGGAAATAAGTAAGGATACAGAATCTTTGAACTACATTATCAGCCAGCTTGACCTAACTGACATGCACAGAACTTTCCACCCAACAGCATCAGAATACACATTCTTTTCAAATATTTATGGAACATTTATAAAGATTTATAAAGGAAGAACTAAATGCCCATTTTAGAAAAGAAAAAAGGCATCAAATTCATGATGTGAAATGGTTTAAAAAAAACTATGAAAAGCTACATAGCTATAAAAAAGGGTGAGATCTTGCCATTTATAGCAACATGGATGGATGTAGAGAGTATTATGCTAAGTGAAATAAGTCAGATTGAGAAAGACAAATACTACATGATTTTACTCCTATGTGGAGTCTAAAAAAATGAAGCCGATGAATAAACAAAAAGCAAAATCAAGCCTCTAAGTACAGAGAACTGACGGTTGACAGAGGAAAGCGGGGTGAAGGGATAGGCAAAGTAGGTGGAAGGGAATGCGAGGTACAGGCTTCCAGTTATGGAATGAATAAGTCATGGGAATAAAAGGTACAGTCGGTGATTTAGGAAGATCATTGTACGGTGACAGATGGCAGCTCTACTTGTTGGTGAGCATGGCATAACATACAGACTTGTGGAATCACTATGTTGTACACCTAAAACTAATGTAACATTGCGGGTCTACTGTACTTGAATAAAAAAATTACAATAAAAAAATAAAAGCTACCTGAATGTAAACAATAATAACTATAAAAAAGCATATTAAATCCAAACAAGAAGACGAAAATAAATAATAAAGATCAGAGCAGGAAAAAAAAAAAGCCAGAAAACAGAAAAACAAGAACAAACAGTAAAAACAAAAATTGTTTCTTTGAAAAGATTGATAAAATTGGTAACTTTCAGCCAGACCGATCAGGGAAAAGAAAAAAGAGTAGAGGCATACATTACCAAGTGTGAGTGGTGACTTTATGACAGATCCCATTAAAAGGGTAATAGAGGAATATTGTGAATAATTTCATGTGAATAAATTCAACTATCCAGAAGAAATAGGCAGATTCCTTGGAAGCCACAAATAACCAAAGCTCACTCAAGAAGAAATACATATCTGAAGACCCCATATCTGTTAAAGACATTGAATTCAGAGTTTAAAATCTTCCAACAAATAACACTCTCTAGGCCCAAATTCTTTACTGGTGAATTATACAAATTCTACACAAACTTCCAGGTAACTGAAAAGAAGATGAAAGTTCCAAACACATCCCATGAGACCAGTAAGCTCTGGTATCAAAGTCAGACTAAAATCTTACAAGGAAATTTTAGACAAATAGCATTATTAACATAGATATAAAAATTCTAAGCAAAATTTTAGCAAGTCAAATTCAACAATATGTAAATAAGATAATATATCATGACCCAGGTGTGAAAATCCATGTAATTCACAATATAAACAAACAATAAAAGAAGAGCCGTTAGATCATCTCAATAATGTAGACAAAGCATATGACAAAATCTAACATCCAATACTGAGAAAAACAGGAAACTAGGAACAAGAGTGAACTTCTTCAATCTGATCAAGGGCATCCATGAAGAACCTATAACTAACATCATATTTATTGGTAAGGACGGAATACTTCGCTCCTAAGATCAGAAACAAGACAAGGATATCCACCCTTACTACTTCCATCCAACAGTATGTTGGAGATTCTAGCCAGTGCAGCATGGCAAGAAAAAGAAACAAAAGGCATCCCTATTAGAAAGATAGAAGTAAAGCTGTTTTTGTTTACAAAGAAATCAAATCTACAAGAAACCTAGTAGAATTAATAAGATATAATCACTTGGAAACAATTTGACAGTCTCTTGAAATGTGAAAGTTTTAGCGGCCTTATAATTTAGTCATTTCACTCATAGGTGGGATATTTATTTAAAGCCGCCAAAAGAAGAGAAACAAACCAAATATTCTTAGGTGAAAGAATGAGCCATATGTTGGCGTTCTATCCAGCTGTGGAAATGAATAAACTGTCAATCATGCTGCGACATGGGAGAATCTCAAGAGAATTATGCGAAGTGCAAGAAGCCACATACAAAAGAGCACACAATGTATGAGACCATTCATAGAAAATTCTAGAAAATATCAACTACTCCATAGTGATAGAAAACAGAACTGTAGTTGCCTAGAAATGGAATGGCAGGAGAGGCAGGATGAGGGCTTTCAATGGGGCATGATGAAGCTTTGCAGGTGATGGCTACGTTCACCATCTGAATTGTGATGGTTTCACAGATGCATGTGCATATTAATGTATGAAATTGTACAATTTTATAATGTACGACTTCCTGTTTGTCAGTTATACCCAATGAAGCTATTAAAAATAGCGCCTGGGTGGCTCAGTTGGTTAAGTGGCCAGCTCTTGATTCGGGCTTGGGTCATGATCTCACAGTTCCTTGGTTCCAGCCCTGCATGGGGCTCTGCACTGACAGCACGGAGCCTGCTTGGGATTCTTTCTCCCTTTCTCTCTCTGCCCCTCCCCCGCTGGTGCACGTGCTCTCTCTACCTCTCTCTTTCTCTCTCAAAAAATAAATAGTGTAGCCTTTTTTTGATCAAAATATCTATGGCACTTACATGGTTGGGAGATAGCATATACCCTAAAAGATTGAAACAGCTTCTTTTTCTTTTTTTTTTTTAATTTTATAATAGTTTATTTTCAAATTGGTTTACATATAACACCCAGTGTTCATCCCAACATGTGCCCTTTTTAATGCCCATCACCCCCTCTCCCCCCTCCATCATCCCCCTCACCCTCAGTTTTTTCTTAGTCTTTGAGAGTCTCTTATGTTTTATCTCCCTCCCTCTCTGTGTCTTTTTTTTCTTTCCCCTCTTCCCCTCCCCCTGGTTTTTGCTTAATCTCACAAAGTCCACCTATTCGTGGAAACATATGGTATCTGTCTTTTTCCGACTGACTTATTTCACTTAACATAATACCCTCCAGTTCCATCCATGTTGCTACACATGGCCAGATTTCATTTTTTCTCATTGCCACGTAGTAGTCCATTGTATATAAGTACCATAACTTCTTTATCCATTCGTCAGTTGATGGGCACTTGGTCTCTTTCCATGATTTGGCTATTGTCGAAAGTGCTGCTATGAACATTGGGGTACATGTGCTCCTATGCATCAGCATTCCTGTGTCTCTTGGGTAGATTCCTAGCAGGGCTATTGCTGGATCATAGGGTAGCTCTATTTTCATTTTTTTGAGGAACCTCCACACCGTTTTCCAGAGTGGCTGCACCAGTTTGCATTCCCACCAACAGTGTAGGAGGGTGCCTACTTCTCCACATCCTCGCCAGCATCTATAGTTTCCTGATTTGTTCATTTTAGCCACTCTGACTGGTGTGAGGTGGTATCGCAGTGTGGTTTTGATTTGTATTTCCCTGATGATGAGTGACATTGAGCATCGTTTCATGTGTCTGTTGGCCATCTGAATGTCCTCTTCGGAGAAGTGTCTATTCATATCTTCTGCCCATTTCTTCACTGGGTTGTTTGTTTTTCGGGTGTGGAGTTTGGTGAGTTCTTTATAGATTTTAGATATTAGTCCTTTATCCGATATGTCATTTGCGATGATCTTTTCCCATTCCGATGGTTGCCTATTCGTTTTGCTGGTTGTTTCTTTTGCTGTGCAGAAGCTTTTTATCTTGATGAGGTCCCAATAGTTCATCTTTGCTTTTAATTCCCTTGCCTTTGGAGACGTGTCGAGTAAGAAATTGGTGCGTCTTAGGTCAAAGAGGCTTTTTCCTGCTTTCTCCTCTAGGATTTTGACGGTTTCCTGTCTCACATTCAGATCTTTTATCCATTTAGAATTTATTTTTGTGAGTGGTGTAAATTTTATTTTGTGAGTGGTCTAGTTTCATTCTTTTGCATGTTGCTGTCCAGTTCTCCCAGCACCATTTGTTAAAGAGGCTGTCTTTTTTCCATTGGATACATTTTCCCGCTTTGTCAAAGATTAGTTGGCCATATACTTGCGGGTCCATTTCTGAGTTCTCTATTCTATTCCATTGGTCTATGTGTCTGTTTTTGTGCCAATACCATACAGTCTTGATGACTACCGCTTTGTAGTAGAGGTTAAAGTCTGGGATTGTGATGCCTCCCGCCTTGGTTTTATTCTTCAGTATTATTTTGGCTATTCGAGGTCTTTTGTGGTTCCATACAAATTTTAGGATTGTTTGCTCTAGCTTTGAGAAGAATGCTGGTGCAATTTTGATTGGGATTGCATTGAATGTGTAGATTGCTTTGGGTAGTATTGCCATTTTAATGATATTTATTCTTCCAATCCATGAGCATGGGATGTTTTTCCATTTCCTTGTGTCTTCCTCAATTTCCTTCATAAGTTTTTTATAGTTTTCAGTGTAGAGGTCTTTCACCTCTTTGGTTAGGTTTATTCCTAAGTATTTTATGGTTTTTGGTGCAATTGTGAAAGGGATTAGCTTCTTTATTTCTCTTTCTGCTGCTTCATTGTTGGTGTATAGAAATGCCACCGATTTCTGTACATTGATTTTGTATCCTGCAACTTTGCTGAAATCACGGATCAGTTCTAGTAGGCTTTTGGTAGATTCCGTCGGGTTTTTCATGTAAAGTATCATGTCATCTGCAAAAAGTGAAAGTTTGACTTCCTCCTTGCCAATCTTGATGCCTTTTATTTTGTTTTGTTGTCTGATTGCTGATGCTAAGACTTCCAACACTATGTTAAATAGCAGTGGCGAGAGTGGACATCCCTGTCGTGTTCCTGATCTCAGGGGGAAGGCTTTCAATTTTTCCCCATTGAGGATGATATTAGCTGTGGGCTTTTCATATATGGCTTTTATGATGTTTAAGTATGTTCCTTCTATCCCGACTTTCTCGAGAGTTTTTATTAAGAAAGGATGCTGTATTTTGTCAAATGCTTTTTCTGCATCTATTGACATCTTTTCTTTTGTTGATGTGATGTATCACGTTGATTGATTTGCGAATATTGAACCAGCCCTGCAACCCGGGGATGAATCCTACTTGATCATGGTGGTTAATTCTCTTTATATGCTGTTGGATTCGATTTGCTAGTATCTTGTTGAAAATTTTTGCATCCATATTCATCAGGGATATTGGCCTGTAATTTTCTTTCTTTGCTGGGTCTCTATCTGGTTTGGGAATCAAAGTGATGCTGGCTTCATAGAATGAGTCCGGGAGTTTTCCTTCCGTTTCAATTTTTTGGAACAGCTTGAGGAGGATAGGAATTAACTCTGTTTTAAATGTCTGGTAAAATTCCGCAGGAAAGCCGTCTGGTCCAGGGCTTTTATTTGCTGGGAGATTTTTGATAACGGATTCTATTTCTTCACTAGTTATGGGTCTGTTCAATTTTTCTATTTCTTCCCGTTTGAGTTTTGGTAGCGTGTGGCTATTTAGGAAGCTGTCCATTTCTTCCAGATTGCCAAGTTTGGTGGCATATAATTTTTCATAGTATTCTCTGATGATTGCTTGTATCTCTGAGGGATTGGTTGTAATTTCTCCCTTTTCATTCACGATTTTATCTATTTGAGTTCTCTCTCTTTTCTTTTTGAGAAGCCTGGCTAGAGGTTTGTCTATTTTGTTTATTTTTTCAAAGAACCAGCTTTTGGTTTCATTGATCTGTTCCACTACCTTTTCTGTCTCCATATGGTTAATTTGTGCTCTGATCTTTGTTATTTCTCTCTTTCTGCTGGATTTGGGTTGTTTTAGTTGATCTGCTTCTAGTTCCTTTAGGCGTGCTGTTAGAATTTGTGTTATTGATTTTTCTTGCTTCTTGAGATGGGCCTGGATTGCAATATATTTCCCTCTCAGGACTGCCTTTGCTGCGTCCCAGAGCGTTTGGATTGTTGTATTTTCATTTTCATTTGTTTCCATGTATTTTTTAATTTCTTCTCTGATGGCTTGGTTGACCCAGTCATCTTTTAGTAGGTTATTTCTTAGCCGCCATGTTCTTGGATATTTTCCAGGCTTTCTCCTGTGGTTGATTTCAAGTTTCAAAGCATTGTGGTCTGACTGTGTACACGGTATGATCTCAATTCTTTTATATTTATTCAGAGCTTCCCTGTGCCCCAGAATGTGGTCTATCTTGGAAAATGTACCGTGTGCAGTTGAGAAGAATGTAAATTCCTTTGCTTCTGGATGAAGGACCCTAAAGATGTCTGTGAGGCCCATCTGTTCTAATGTGTCATTCAGGGCTATTGTTTCTGTGGAGATTTTCTGTTTTGTGGACCTATCCAATGCTGAGAGTGGAGTGTTGAGATCCTCTACTATTAGGACATTTTTATCGATGAGGTTGCTAATGTTTGTAATTAGTTGTTTCACAAATTTGGGTGCCCCCGAATTCGGTGCGTAGATATTTACAATTGTTAGCTCTTCCTGCTGGATGGTCCCTGAGACTATTATATAATGTCCTTCTTCATCTCTTATTACATCGTTCATTTTAAAGTCTAATTTGTCTGATATAAGTGTGGCTACTCCGGCTTTCTTCTGACTTCCAGTAGCATGGTAGATAGTTCTCCATCCCCTCACTTTCAATCTGAAGGTGTCTTCAGGTTTAAGATGAGTTTCTTGAAGACAGCAAATAGATGGGTCTTGTTTTTTAATCCATTCTGTTATCCTGTGTCTTTTGATTGGCGCATTTAGTCCATTTACATTCAGTGTTAATATTGAAATATATGGGCTTACAGTCACTGTATTATCTGTAAGTTTCATGTTTGTAAGGCTGTCCCTGGCAGTTTGTGTTCTTTGCAACCTTGCCTTCATAGAATGCCCCTCAGAATCTCTTGCAGTGCTGGCTTATTTGTGATAAATTCTTTCAGTTTTTGTTTGTTGGGAAAAACCTTGATCTCTCCTTCTATTCTGAATGACAGGCTAGCCGGATACAGAATTCTTGGTTGCAGGTCCTTCTTGCTCATCACATTGAAGATATCCTGCCATTCCTTTCTGGCTTGCCAAGTTTCTGTAGATAAGTCTGCTACTACCCTTATAGGTCTCCCTTTGTATGTTAGGGTTCTTTTGTCCCTAGCTGCTTTCAGGATTCTCTCCCTATCTTTGTATTTTGCCAGCTTCACTATGATGTGCCGTGCAGAAGGTCTATTCAAGTTACGTCTGAGGGGAGTTCTCTGTGCCTCTTGGATTTCCATGCCCGTTCCTTCCTCATGTTGGGGAAGTTCTCAGCAATGATTTGTTCAAGAACCCCTTCGACTCCTTTCTCTCTCTTCTTCCTCTGGAACTCCTATGATACGGATATTGTTTCTTTTGAGTGCATCGCTCAGCTCTCGAATTCTCCTTTCCTGTTCCTGGATCAGCTTCTCTCTCTTTTTATCTGCTCCCTCTTTTTCAATGATTTTGTCTTCTAATGCACTAACCCTTTCCTCTACCTCTTCAATCCGTGCTGTGGCTGCTTCCAGTTTCCCCTGTATTTCTTCCAATGTCTTCTTTAATTCTTCCTGACCATTTTTAAGGTCCTTGAACTCTGCCGCGCGGGACCCCTTGCATTCATCTAAGCTTTTTTCAAGGCCAGCGATTAGTTTTATGATTATCATTCTATATTCATGTTCTGTTATGTTGCTTATATCTGTTTTCATTAATTCTTGAGCTGTCACTGCTTCTTGTAGATTCTTTTGAGGAGAATTCTTCTGTCTTGTCATTTTGGCTGGATGTGATTTGGGTTGTTTCTTGAAGTTGCCCTGGAGTTACTCCACGCAGCGGTCTGAACTTGGCCTATGTAGCTCCCGCTGAGAGGTGTCACTCCTGAGCGGATGGGTGTGGTTTAGTGTAGGCGGGTGATCTCCACTGAGGCAGGGATGGCTTTGGGAGTGACTTCCTGGGGCTGGTGCTTGTGGGCCCGTAAGACAACAATGGCGTCCCTTCCGTCCTTTGTTCCCATTCCCGGGGCTTCCACTCGCCCCCTTGTTTCTGTCCTTACTCCGCTATGGGCACCGGTGCAGTGCGGTCCACTGGATGGTGGGCGCCTGCCTGCCTGCCACCCTCCAACCTTCTGCAAATGTGTCAGGGTTAGAGGTGCTCCGCGGGCGACTTGCCCCCCCCCCCCCCCCCGCAGCCGGTCACCTGGCGGGGGCGACTTGTGCGCACTCCCCAAACGGGCAACAGCGGTGGTGGCAGTCCCAGCGATCGTTCGCACCCCACGGGGCCCTCTGCGGGGACTAGAGCCCAGTCCCGGCTCAGGCGGGCAGTGGCAATGGTCCCAGGTCGCAGGCTCCCCACGGGATGGCGGCGCAACTGGCGCGCAATCCCTCTTCAAGTGGCAGCGTGGCGGTCCCAGCGGTTTTTCGCTCCGCACGGGGCTGCGGGGCGACTAGAGCGCACTCCCCGCTCAGGTAGGCAGCAGCGGCGGTCCCTGTGGTTTTTTGCTCCCCACGGGGCTGCGGGACGACTAGCGCGCCCTCCCCGCTCTGGCCGGCAGCAGCCGTGGGGGTCCCAGCGGTTTTTCGCTGCCCACGGGGCTGCGGGGCGACTAGCCCGCACTCCCTGCTCTGGCCGGCAGCAGCAGCCGCAGCGGTCCGGCGGTTGTTCGCTCCGGGGCCAGAGGCGGCAATGGCGCCTGGCGCGCACTCCCCACTGGGGCAGGCAGCAGTGGCAGCGGTCCGTGGTCGCTCCCCACGCTGCTGGCGGCTGAGCGACTCTGGGCCGGGCGGGCTGACTGTGCCTCGGTCCGCGGTCCCGCACAAGGAGAGTTCTGCTGGGTTCTGCTGTTAGACACAGAGCTTCTCCTCCTAAGCCCTGTCTTTAGGGGCTAGATGGTGGTGGTCTCCCCCTCTCTGTCGCTCTCCTTCAGATGTTGGGCACTTTCCCTGCCATCCCCGGCTCACCCTCCCCTCAGCTCAATTTCCCGAGATCGTTTTGTCCGTTCTCGATTAGACTCACGGTCCTAGGGCGTTGTCTATGTTTCTTGCGTTCCTTGTGAGCTGCTGCTTCTTTTCTGCCAGGTTCTTGGAGTTAAGAATCTCTCTGTTTCCGTCCCTCTCAATTCAAAAAAACAAGGGAAACTTTGGGTCTCTCTACTCTTCCGCCATCTTGGTCTCCCCCCAGATTATTTTTCTTTTCTCTCCTTTTTTTCTTCTTCTCGTCTTCCTCTTCTTCTTTTGCTTACTTACAATGTATGATTTTCCAAAAACTGACATGTATTATGTGTATCACAAAGCAAAATAGAAGAACAATGAGGAGTAAAGAACCAGAGAGATAAAAAAGGAAAGCTAGCGATTCTGTTAACAAATCAGAAGAAAGAACAGGAGACATAGTTTGGAGGAATTATAAAAAAGCATCTCTTGTTCTAGAACACAGATTTTTGTAAAAATTCATCAGACACAAAAATTTTAGGGATCAAATTGGTGAGCTTTTATGCAAACCCAAGTTGTCAGAATTTTCCAAGGCAGTTTCAGAAATATGTACACACACAAATAATTACGGTTTGTTTTTTTCCAAGCAGCAACTTCGGTGCAACATGGAGTAGAAAACAAGCCCAACCGGTGGCTGGAAGTTTGGAAAAAAAAAAATCATTTTCTACGTAGTGATGAGTTTCGGGCGAGGAGAGGATAGATGGTCTAGGTCGGATTTACTGCCAGTGGAAATTCTGATAAACAGTTTTCTGCCTTTGGAAGAATTAGCTGCTGCATTATTACAGCTGACATACATAGTGACCTAGATAATTTTCTGGAAGAAAAGGATTGTGCAAATGCCATTTTTGTGGTAGAGCAGATGGCTGGTGAAAGGAGGCACTAGAAGATCAAATGTTTTACTAAGTCCCAAAGTCCTAAGACAGAGCTGCACTCCAAGACAGGACACCTCAACTGTCCGCTGTTTCGTAAAATACACAACAACACTGTGGACTGGGGGGTGGGGTGGGGGGGCGCGGAAGGGGAGTACAGTGTAGCTCGGCAGTCACGTCTGTGTGTTCCGGAGTCAGACAACCCAGCCGAGATCCCAGCTCCACCACTTTCTTTCTTCTTTTTTTAAATATTTTTTAAACATTTATTTATTTTTGAGACAGAGAGAGACAGAGTGTGAGTGGGGGAGGTACAGAGAGAGAGGGAGACACAGAATCCGAAGCAGGCTCCAGGCACAGAGCCTGACGTGGGGCTCGAACTCCAGACTGCGAGATCATGACCCGAGCCAAAGTTAGATGCTCAGCCGACTGAGCCATCCAGGTGCCCCAGCTCCACCATTTTCTATGTGCCTCCAGGCCCTTTATTTTTCTCATCAGCCTGATACGAATTCCAACAGTTGTAGGTTAGTTGTGGGTTGGTATGGAGACAAAAATAGTACATGAAAAACACTTATGTTCAAAATGTCATACTTACAGTAATGTCCTTGATCAATTTTACAATGTTTTGGTTCATTCATAGATGTGAACTAAGATAATAAACCAGAATAATAGAACGTTAGAGCAGAAAGACCCTTAGACGTCGTGATCAGTGCCCCAGACTGAGACCCGGGTGGGGTTTACACCTAGGCAGAGCCAGATCCAGCTCTTTCTGTGTGAAGCGTGTCCCGTTACACGCCACAGTTGCTTGGCTCTGCTTATCTGGATTCACTGCAAGTTCTTCATCAGCTCAAAAGCTTCTACTGAGCAATGATTAGGATGTTTTAAGTAAGTACAGATGGTCAGCAGAGCAGAGCTCGCCAGGGTGCTTTGATAAGTGTTACCTGGTGATGGCAATTACATGGCAACGTAGAGACAAGGCAAGAGACTAGTTCCAGAAGCTCCCTAGTGTGAAAATGAATCCCGTTCTCCCTCGGTCTTTCTCTTTCTTTCACACACACACACATACACACACATATACGTGCTCTTTGTCTTCTTTGCCTGGCTCAATAATTATGTAGCAAAAACCATCTCGTTCTCAAACCAGAATGTCCTGCAATGTAATTTATCCTTAAAATAAACTTCCATGTAAGGTTGTCCAACTGTTCATCTGTAATACATACAAGTAAGCAAAACGGTGTTAAGGGAGGGGGCGAATTCTAACTTTCTCTTCTAGAACAACATCAGAAGGGTGTATAGAAACCTAAATATTTATATGGATAGAATGCCTGGCAGAGAGTGTAACATGGCATGCCTTGTTCTGTATTTCCTTTAATGGGTTTTAGAAGGCCTTTATCTGTTTCTAAAGGCTAAATCACAGTATGCTTACTCTTTGGCTAATATTCCAGTCTTTAAGGATTTCTGTACATTTATCTAACAAGTGACAATGTGATAGTGGAAATTTGCTTAACCCGGAGTATATCTGCATTCAGTTCTGCCTGAAATAGGGGATTTCGACCCCAGGACACATTATTTCAGATTTACAGACTGTCTACCTATTCTGAAACACTTGCTTACCTCATTGTCTTTAAAACAGAAGAGAAAATCAAGTCCTTAACTCCCCTCCCATATTTCATGGTAGCTTGGTTCAAATTCCTATTTGGCTTGGATCTGAGATTCCATCAACTCAGTCCCAGCACACAATGGAACACAGGGGGGAGAGGAGCCTAAGTGGTGGGAATAGACACTCTTCTAGCTTCTCCTCGGCCGTGTCTTTACAGTGCAGCTTCATTATTAGTTTTAAGGCAAATCTCACCCAATTTAAAACCATGCAGCAGAATGTGTTCCAAACATAAATACACATTATTTTCAGACTCTCAACTATTCAAGACCATCCGTACATCTGCTCCTCTCTCCACTTCTTAGAAATGATCAAGACTTACTCTTTGTAACCCTACAAAATTCTCTGGTTCGTTCCCAATTCTGCCTCCTCTTCCTGCTGTATTTTCACAGGATAATGGAAAACAAAGTGACAGTGAAGTGAGGAGGGTCTGGTTCTATGTGTGGAGCTAATCGAATCCTCCCAAGGCGGTTGCCAACAGCATCCTGACCCTTGCTGGGAATCTTCAATATTGCGATGAAAAGTGCAAATTGTAGTTCAACTATGTCTTCACTCTAAGTGCATTGGGTCATTTACCTTAACAATGTGAATGTGCTCTCATTATCATGTTCAACTTGATTAGTGTATGGTCTAACATTTAAAAGTGCACTTCAGATAAAGGAATGTATAAATGCATGATTGGTTCCTAATAAATTGAGCAACCCCTTAATGAACTGTGAACCATCTAGAGAGGAACTAGTACATACCAGTCACAGAAATGGCAACCCGGACAAAAATAGATTGTGTGTGTTTGTATGTGTGTGTGTAGGGAGACATCTTCCATGACACAATGATTGCTAACTTTGTTGGAAAAATAACTAACGGAATTCAAGACAACCAGGGAAATTAGTTGCTGGAACTAATTTACGAGCCAAAGACAAATGAGCACTGTCTTTTGGCAAATGTTCAGCATGACCGAACTAGCACGTCAGAGTGAGAACGTTCGAGGGGCACAGAGAAAAATCTGCAGGAGCTTCCTCACTGTTTTCTCCAAGGCAAAACGGAGCTGACTTAGGATGTAAGATTTTCTTAGTCACTTACGACACATTCCGTCCCACCCTCTTTATTCCCATTTCTCCTTTTTATCCTGTCTTTTTTTTTTTTTTTGTGGCTTTTATTTGCTAACATATATTTTATAAAGTGTTAGAAGAGGCAAAGGCACTGGCCAAACGACCTGTTCGCACAAGTTTAAAAGTAGCGGTGTGGTATCTCATTTATGAAATGTATCTTACATTGACTTCTGATTGGAATCTAAACATTTGCGGTGGGCTGAGGCAGTGTGCCTTTCTATTTTATTTCTTACTCATATCAGATAGATCCAGGTGAATTTTAAAAGTGCGCTTGAAGAATTTATATATTTGCTTGGCAGCAGACTTGCCATAAAAAATGTCAGAATTATGCAGATCAGCATACCCAACACGTGTTGACTGGGTATTGAGTAGATGCAAGAGGAATGTAAACAAATACGAGCCATCCACACAGGAAGGAGAGTTCAGGAGAAACAGGATGGCGGGGAAGGGCTCATGAAGGAGATGAAACTTGAGCTTAACCTTGAAAGATGTGACTGGGCAAAGATAAACCCAGAGAAGGGCAGTAGCTTCCAACTGAGAAAGAACACCTTGTGTCTGGGGTCTATGAAGGAGCCTGTTGAGCCTGCAGGGAACGTGCACGTGGGGGACCATGATGACAGGAGAGGCTGAGGTGAGGGCCACCGTGATGACAGAGCAGGTGTGGGAGGGAAGAAAGGAGAGACAGTGATGACAAGTAAGTAGTTCGAAGGCAGGATTCTGCAGGTGAGGGGGCTCACGCGCTGTGGCAGATTTTCCAAAGATGGAGAGAGCCATGTATATGCTTTTCTTAAAATAAGACTTTTTTAAATTTAAGTTTATTCACTCATTTTGAAAGACAGAGGGGGACAGAGAGTGGGAAGGGCAGAGAGAAGAGAGAATCCCAAGCAGGCTTCACGCTGTCAGCAAAGAGCCTGACGTGGGGACCAAGCCTGTGAACCATGAGATCGTGACCTGAGCTGAAATCAAGAGGTGGATACTTAACCACCTGAGCCGCCCAGGCGTCCCTTCAAATAAGATGCCAACACTCTTGTGTGGGGCAGCGGGGTCTGTGTGGTCTCCTCTTGGCCTGGGGAGAACAATGACAGCTACGACCGACAGAGTGCAGTGGAAGTGATGCGTATGAGGTTTGTGACACTGGGACATAGAGGGGAAATACGGTGTCCTGTCTCTCTTTCCCCCGCCCCCTGCGTCTCTCTCTTTGCCTCCTGCCCCCGCCTCCACACACATACCTTGAGAGCCCCGAGCCAGCAGGCACAAATGCCGGAGAGGTCGCCTGAAGAGAGCACAAAGAGACAGATCTGAGGAGCCCCAGCCTTTCAAACCCATCAGTATTTGAAGTCTCTGAGCTAAGATCTCACATGTGGTGCAGCAGAAACAAGACACCCCCTCTGTGCCCTGTCCTACCCTCTAGAATCCGTGATCATAAGAAATGGTCATTTATGCCACTGACTAAGTTTTAAAGAAGTTTGTCCTAAAGCCGTAAGTACCTATCACACCCTATCTCTTGACTATAAACTTGCTAAGCCCACATAGTCTTTCTACGGCCCCTGTTTCAGTGGTCAGCAGATTTTTTTCTATAATGAGCCAGAGAAGAAATACTTTCAGCTTTGAATTTACTCTGCTACTATCGTGTGAAAGCAGCCTTAGACCTTACCCAAATGAACGAGCCTAGGTGTGTTCCAATAAAGCTTTATTTACAAAAACAGGCATCAGGCTGAATTTGGCTGAATTCGATGACCACCCCCCCAACTATTATCCTATTCTTAAGGATAATCAGCAGTAAGTCTCACTATCATAATGATGCAAAGTCAGTCCTGAAGGCTGCGCCAGGGAGACAGGATGGTACATAGGCCCCATGTCCAAGACCACATCACAGGAAGCAGAGTGAGTAAGACCACATAGTTTCCCACCCCGACCCACTGAACAAGCTCAAACATTTCCAACACAAGTTAGGTTCTCGAAACTGTCCTAAGCTGGAATCCCTCCTCCTCCTCCCTCCTGTTTTGCTGCATTTTTAAGCGCCACATATTGAGTGTTCCGTGCCGTAATCCTGAGGGTTTTCCCACTGGCTCCAAGCGTAATGGATTTGTCAAACCCAGTTCCCTGTTGCTAAGCGCTCGGAATTCATTTCAGAAAGCACAAGGGTGTTCTTCCCCCACGATGCATGAAACTCAAGGACGGGTAAGAATGCATCCCATAGTCCAATTCCTATTCCTTGAAATGCCGTCAACTGTGAGCCACAGACAGTGACAGTAGGCGAGTAGTACAATGGACTTGCGCTTCTGGGCCTGCCTCCCGAGAGCGGAGTTGCTGTTGGGTCCTTGATATCTTTAAGTGCTGATTTCGCAAGGATGGCGAAGTAAGCAGTACTGAGTTCACAAGTTCACATCACAGAATACACCGAGAAAGAGGCCTTAATGAGAGACAGAAGGACTGTAAGCTAGCCAGAAAATTCGCCTCTCCTTCCTCCTGGTTTTACAGGATTCTCTAATAAGGGGATAACTTGGAGAAAAAGGGAAGAAACTCAACTAAGTGGAACAGCAGGAGTCCCTCCAACAATCTTCTAAGCCGCTTCCTGAGAAGGCCTCCAGCCATTCAGCAGAGCCCTGAAGGCTTAATGAGAGCATCCCCACACGATGACCTGTATACAGCCGCTCGGGTGCTGGTTTCCCTGGGGGCCTCTGCCAGCCCTGCATCCGCTGGCCCCTCAGGAAAAACAAAACAAAACAAAACTGGACAGGGGGGATTCTGAGTGAATGCCATCAGCCCTGGCCCAGCTGCTGTTTTATTGTGACTCTATGTCCACCGACAACAGTATCTGTATCTACAACGGCACCTGGACCTCCATGATTCTATAGCTGGTCCGTGTCTATATCTAAATCCGTGGTTTGTCTTATATGATGGGGTCACTGAAATGTCGGCAGTGAAGCATGCCAAGATAAATGGAGAGTGAGAACAGAACTATGAGGAAAGCTTCTGTTTCATCAGCCCCAAAAGCCATGGAAATCAGAAGCACTGATGGGTTGCAGGGAAGGTATGTCATCCTTAGAAAGTAGACAAAAGACCCATCGGACTAACCGAAAGGGGTCTCACGTACTGCAGCAGGTTAGAAATCTGGCAAGCTCGAACCACCAAAGTAGAAATGGCTTGAGAATCTTTGAATGGGGAAGAGCCTTTCTTCCTCCCCTACCTGTCCTCTGAATCGCGATGACTTTCTGAGGAAGCGGGACAGCAATCACAGTGCACCGTCACCTCAGGCCTCAGAGGAACTGACGCGTCCTTTCAGAAAGCATTTGATAAAACAGCTGTTTGTATGAGAGCTAGCTCAAACCTTCTCCTGGGAAAACTGTGTTTAAAAGGATCGCTTTGATTTATAAAAGGTAGCAGAGTGCATTCCTGTTCTGAAATACCACAGAAAGGCCTTCCACAGAATCGGATTGTGCTTTTCAGCGCGGAGCGTTGAATTTTGTGCCAGGCGGTGAACACGAAGGGTCGGCCTGGCCAGCCTCGCCACGGGCAGGCCACGGACTATCCCTTGGTCTTCTCATCTGCAAAATGGATCCAATAAACCAGCATGGCTCATCCGGCTGTTACAAGTAAGGTCCAAATGAGATCACATATGGGAAAGTTCTTCGGAAGCTGCACCACTTGGCAGAGTTGTCTTTGTGACATTTGGTACGACTCTAACGAAAACTCAATGGGGAGCGACGGGGACAAAATGGGGATGATCTGATGACCGAGGTGTTTTTATTATTAAGCATTTATACAGCACTTTATATTTTCAGAGAGCCTAACGATCTTTTTTCCTGAGTCACTCTGACAGGTTAACTTCTCACTTAACTGACCTCGGAGCAATTGCCATGTCAAAACATGGCAGAAAGGGTAAAAGTTCGAAAAAGTGATAGTGTCGCCGTTTCCCTTCTAGATACGTGTGGACATCAGCTCTGAGCAATTGCTCCGCCCCCCACCCCCCACAGAGCTATACTAGAGGCAACATCAGAGAGAGCCCAAGACCAAATTTCAACAACAACATTTCTCTCCCTCTGTTCACAAAACCAGGCCAGGAACTTAAAACTCAAGAAGCCTTCTGGAACATGCCAGCTACAGTCCTGCTTTTCCTAAACAGCACAGAAAAAGTCAGATTCCTGAGCTTTTCCATGGAAAAGTAAGGTAGACCCCACCCTGAAGCACCCCCGAGCCCCCTGTCCCATGTCCTGGCGGGAGCCCCGTGTTTGGGGGGAGGGGGTGCTGGTCAAAGGGCCGCAGGTTGCCTCCTGATTCCGTAATCCTTGATCCCTTGTGATCACGGATACCTTAAAAACAAACTAAGCTTTGGTGGTTCTTTCCATTGCTGGAGACGGAGGCGTAAGTGGAGGATGCACTTATTTTGCAGGAAGTAAAACACGAACAAAAGGTAACATTTCAAGAGATGAGGCAGATGTCAGGACAGAATGCTATTCTGAAATGGAGACATTCAGGGCTCTGTTAAAACGTTCGGTTTGGGCTTGGGCTCCGTTGTAGCGAGACTGGTTCGGGTTGGCCTTTTCGCCCTTCCCTTGGCTGGGCCCAGAGAGGAAAGCAAGTGCCTGGTCCTTGGGAGGGAAGAACATGGACAAAGTCCCTCACAATGGTGGCAGGCAGTGGGGCAGAGGAGGAGGGCCAGAGGGGTGCCGAGGAGTCAGAGTGGCCACTGGACCTCCTCGTGGAGGGCCATCACTGGTGCGTTCAGGGAAAGGGTTCCAAGTAACGGTGAGTTTTAAGGTTGGTTTTTTTTTTCCTCATTGAAAGTACCGTGTGTAAACTCCAGTCAATTTTATCAGGTATTAGGTATTACGGCAGGTGAGAGAACGGTCAAGCGTCAGCAGTGCTTTGGGAAGTCAAGGGGAAAGCCTTAGGGGGAAATAATACAGCCTCTTTGGGTGACAGGCTGGGGGTCAGATCCAGAAAGGGGGTGGGAAACAGAAGAAGCAAAGAGCTTAGAATGCAGAGATGAAAGAGGCCCCAGGGAACATCATACCCCTCCCCCCACCCCATACTACAGATAAGAAAACCGTGAGGTTCGTTTCCTTCCCAAAGTTTGATGGAAAAGTTCCCATGTGTTGTTTATACGTTTGAGCTGGAGTTTTCCTGCCAATCCCCACTGCTTCCTTCTCCAAAAAAAAAAAAAAAAAAAGTTGGGATTTTTCATTCTGGTTTTTTCCCCCAAACTGCTAAGATATACTGACTGAAGGCCAGGTCCAAGCTATAAGCCTCCAAACAAGTAGAATGGCTCACTGATAAGTAGACTCTGATTTAAGATTGTGCTGGGCTTTTTTCTCCTATTTTCCTGGGGTTTTCCTCATCCTAACAGGGGTTTTTATTTTTACAGCTTTCCATATAAGAATATGTCCCTTGACATAGGCTTAGTTGCTTAGTCTGTCTACAGTCTTTAGAAAGAGGTGACCATTGGCTCACCCCATTCAGCAAGTATTTATTGCAGGCTTGCTGTAGGCACCAGGCATTGTTCTAGACCCTGGTCGTATATGGTGGTCATGTGGGCAAAGGCCCTACCCTCCGGGGGGCACACGCTAGAGGTTTGCCACATCTCTCAACCTCAGGCACAGCCCTCCATGGAATAGCACAGTCCTTGTGCACACCTAACGGGTGCTAGCACCCAGAAATCTAGCCACAAACGAGGTAAACAATCCTATTTCACTCAAGTGCTGTTGACCCTTCTTACTGTCTCCTTTCTTTTGTCATTTTTAATCAGTACCTTCTTGGCACCCTTCAGCTCCTACACCCCCAAGTAACTCAGGAAGCACCTTTAAAATGCACACAGTACCATAAACCCTCGAGGAATCTCAGCTAAGCTCTCTTTCCTGTTTAGCATCCAGAAGCCAACTCAAAACGCAATTCACTTGACGGAGAAATGCCAAGTGCAGAGAACTTGGAAGTATTTTTGGAAGTTAAGTCTCTGTTACACCAAGATGCTTCATCATTTTGAAATACAGGGTGAGTTAAGGATCTGTTAAGAGAAACCAGGAAAATCTGGGAAGCTAGCTGAATTGATACCTTAGGCTAAGAACTCCTATGCAGGGCCCCTCCCGGTAAGCTCCCAGAACCCTATGGTGACAGGAAGTCAACATCAATGTGGCACAAGGCAAAACACAGGAGGCCTACCCGCATGTCTCCTCTTGGCTTTCAAGGCCTTGAATGAAGGTAAAACAAAACCTCCACTAGATCAAACCTTTCCAGATTCATTCTGGTGGAATCCACTTGAATCTTGGAAACCTATTTGGAAGGTCTTGCCAGCCCCAGGGCCTGGCAGAAATCTACAATTGCAAGTGGTTTTGAGGTCCGAGCACCTGTCAGTCAGTCACAACTATCAGGTCCTTGAGATTAACTCTATCACTTGCTTGTGACCTTGGGCATTTAAAAAAAAATGAAAAAGATGAAATGAACACATGAAACGAGCCAAGCAAAGGTACCTTCTGGAGACACACACCCGTCTCCAAGCCAGGCCAACAGGGTTCTTTAACTGACAGTAATCGATTTCAGTGATTGGTACGGAAACAAAAGCAGCTGGTTTACAACTGTGACAAAGAAGTTCCCATTGGCAGGAATTTCTGCGCAGGTGCCAAGGCAACTTTCGCCAGCCCAAGCGACTCACCGGAGTCCTGGAGGCATTACCTAGACTGACTTCATGCTTCCCAGACACAGCGAGCCCACCGTTCTCCTTCTGCGTTTGCTCTTGTTTGAGTCATAGCATGAACTGACAATAGAAGCATGGCAGGCAAAGTCCCCAAATTAAAACAAAGTTGTCTAAAGGGTGTACCGCGCCCCCCTCAGGCTCTTGCCATACAAATGCACGCATATCCCCCACACTTGGGGGAAAAAAAATATCCACTTTCCTTGTTTTTTGCAGATGTGTGACCAGAAGGGTCATTTTCTGCCTTGGTTTCCTCAAACTTGGTGTTTCGGGAAGATAAGCTGTGCATTTGGGAGGATGGTGAGGCGCCGCGGCCACAATATCTCAGCCCTGGAGGTCCTATTCAACGCTTTTTTTTTCCTCTTCAGTGAGCTTCGCATAAAGCTTACCCAAACCCACATGGATTTCTATAATATCCAAAAAGAATGACAATGAGTGATGTGATGTAGGTGGAGACTGCCTGAAGAAATCTAAATTGTAACAGGAAAAAAAAATTGACATTTTAGATTTTAAATGTTACACAGTTTTTATAAAGCTTCAGTCAATTTATTTTATTTATTCTAATGAAGAGCATTACAACTGCTTTACTGCACTGAAGCAAGCATCGATCACACCATTAATCACACCTTGTGAATAGCCACAAATCAAGTCCTAACAGCAAGCCCTGAATCAGGAGCAATGAAGCATAAACTCCTTCACAATTTATGATCTCTCCAATTGCATCTTTTCAACCATTAAATTGCAAGATACCATAAATTTTTATCTTCTTCACTTCAGTCACATTATTGATTCTGCCGTGTGAAATATAGAAGCGCCGTAAATCTCGGCTATTGAATTAAATTTAAAGTCCCGACTTCAGAAAAGAAACCCAACACACTGCCATGGCTGTTAATTTACACTGAGGAACAAATGATAGAAACATTAAAATTTAAATGGACAACAGGGATTTCTAAAAGCCATCGTACTGTCAATCCTAGTCCTTGTCAACCTTGAAGGCTTTTTTTTATTATTATTAATTCAAATTTTAAAATGTAAAAAAAAAAAAAGAATTAAAAAATTTAAAAGTAGAAGGAAGGTAGATTATTCTCAAGAGGGGATGGTAGAAAGGTTCCTCCATGGGAATGACTACCAATACTACCGGAGGTTTTAAAAGGCAAGATGATGGTATTTGCCCTCACCCCATCCCAGGGGATAGGTCTGAATGAACCCATGTGCGCCCTTCCCTCTCAGGACACCTCTGTCTACAGCGATGATCCCGCAGGAGGCACGGACAGTCGCTGGACAGGTGTGCTGTTGTCTCCGTCTGCCATCATGACTCCCAATGAACTTGCTGTCCCTCAGTCTCTCCCTGTGCCCCTAGCAGGCTGCCTTACCAGGCCCCCTTGCAGTGTGGCTTCCTGACGGGGTTAGCCAACCGGAAGGACCAGCGGGATCCCAAGGGGCGGGGTGGGAGAGAGGATGGAGTAAGAGTTCCCCACTCCCTCCTGCTCTGAGGCCAGAATTTGGCAGGGGTGGCGCACCTCCCTGTCACAGCTCCCCTGTGTGTTGGGGGGCGGGTGGGCAGAGGGTACCCCTCCTTGGCACTTGCTCTTTCCAGAGTTCAACTAAGACTCTTCCCTCCCCTTCCGCCTGCAGGCCTGGGTCAGGAAAGGTTTCTCCCAGTTTTCTTTTTCAGGCGCCTCACACTCCTTAATGGTGTCTTTAACCCTGCCCACAGCTCTGAAAATAGCCCCTTCATTAAAGTCTCTTCATTTTAACATCTGGAAGGGATTCTGCTTCCTGCTGGAAACTTGCTTGAGACAGGCAGGGCATAAAGAAAGTCTTAAAAGCTCCAGAAAACAAGAGATAGCTGCCCAGCTTTACAGTTAAAAAAAAAAAAAAAAAAAAAAAAAACAACCCTGGAGATATCACACCACCAAAATGGTGAAAATCCTAAGAAAACCCGAACCATATACCATGTCCAGGGCTGGCTGAAATTTAGCAAACATAAGCAGGCCACCAGCCTGTTCTCCCAGGATCCAAAATAACCTCACGGTGTGTAAGCTGTGATCCGAGGAAGCCTAACATGGCTTCTAGCCTTATCTACTTTCCAAGATGCATGAGTGTTCTGTCTTCCCAGCCACTCCCAAATCTCAGACCCGGCGGCTTCCCTCCCAGCTAAGAAAGTCATGCTAGAACAGCACTTACTCAAAATGCAATCGTAATGACTGTCTCCTGATCCAACACACACTCCCCTTCCCCGCGAAAAGACCAGGGACTCCTGGAATTGAATATGCTAATTCATCCAACCAAACAACAATCTTCTGAGATAAAGCGGTTGGGGGTCTTTCCCAGTCCAAGATGGTGCCAGAGGTCAGGACATCCCGAGAACGAGCAAAGCCATTCGGCATACTCCAGTAGAGTCCAGGCAGGCCCAGGCTGAACAGGATTTCTGGGATTGTTCTTGATTTGCCTGAAACCCACGTGAGAGGTAGAAGAGCAGAGATCCACACCTTCATCATGTATCGTACGTCCGTGGGCTCTAGACCTAGACGTTTCTTCTCCAGAGTGATCGAACTCCCTGCAGACTATACAGTAATGCCTCAGACCCAGCGGGTGATTTCAGATATCCAGAGAAAATACTAAGGCTCGAGACGAGGTGGCAAACTGAGGATTTTCAGGCCCTTCACGGAACATGTTTGGTAAAATAATAATAATAATAATAATAATAATAATAATAATATATTCATGTGGCTCAAAACTCAAAATATACAAGAAGGTAAGGTAAAAGGTCTCCCTCCTACCCTACCACTCAGCCATCCGATTTTCTTTCCCAAAAGCAAGCACTACTCCTGGTCTGTCTGTCTATCTATCTATCTATCTATCTATCTATGAATCTGTCTACCTAGATACAGACATATGTATGCATGTGTGTGTATAGACGTATGCTTTCAGAAATACCCTATTCGTATACGAACAAGTGCATACATATCCACAGATACCTTCTCTCCCCACTTTCACACAAATGGTTTGTGTGGGGTATCACAAACACGGCAGTGCACCTAACCGTTTTCACTTCATATGATGTCATGAAGCACAAAAGGAACTTTCTTGCTGCTTTCACAGCTGCAGAGCCGTTGTATAAGATGAACCACAATTTGCCAAATCGGTCTACTATTGAAGGGCATCTAGGTTGTTTCAAATTTCTTGCTATTACAAACAACGCTAAAGTAATGATATCATGCCATTTCACAAACGGTGCATTGTAGTTTTAAAAATTGATCAAATATTCTTTACAAATCCGATTTCATGTGAAAAGTGAATTTAGGGCTTCTCCTGGAAAATGGAACGTTCTGGGGTGCCTGGTTAAGCGTCCAACTTTGGCTCATGTCATGATCTCACATTCGTGAGTTCGAGCCCTGCGTCGGGCTCTGTGCTGACAGCTCAGAACCTGGCGCCTGCTTTGGATTCTGTGTCTCCCTCTCTCACTGCCTCTCCCTTGCTCATGCTCTCTCGCGTGCCTGCACTCTCTCTCTCAAAAGTTGAATGAACATTAAAAATAAAAAAAAGAAAGTTCTGGCAGTAGGGAACTCGCACTCCCACGTGGCCACAACAGCCGGCTAGAGCTGAACGGTAGTGCCCCTTGGGGAGAGTCAGGCACTCTCTGGGTTGCCATACCTTTCATGCACTTTTGCACGAGCTGCCTGGCCTCTGTGGACATTTGAAATCCTGTCTACCTCAGAGTGTGGTAAGGACGACACGAGATAATGATGGTAAGGCACCTGGCATGGTACTTAGCACCCTGTGTGTGGTGGAGACCTATTGGGAAACAAGAGGCTTGTTAGAGCCCCTTCCGTTCTCCGTCTCTCCCTTGGGTCGACGAGTTCCTGGCTCTTCAGCCTTTCTCTGATCTCACTAGAAAGCAAACTCTGAGAAGACGGAGGCTTCAGTTTGTTCACCACCAAGACCCCGGCACCTCGAAGAGCACAGGGCACGTAAAATGAGCGAGTGAATGAATGAATGAGTAAAAGAAGGCGAGAAAGCGTCAGTAACTGTATACGGAGATCAAGGGCCCCCGCTATAAATGCCTGTTTCTTGATGCTTTCCTGTTTTTATTCATTTTCCGTAGTTTTCCATTTACTTTCTCAGTCTAAGCTTTCCCACATTTTCAGTTACGTGAACATCTTTCCAAGTTCCTTCATGGCTTTTCATTGTTCATCTTCGGGGTTATCTTTTCCATTCTGTCCACTAATTCTTTCTGCTGCTTTCAGTTGTTTCAACCTCCTGGTTTCAAACCAGAAGAAATCAGATTAGTTTTTTTATGTGTTCTCTAAAACCATAAATCTAATTTTAAATTCCAAAACAGCCCTAACATCTTTGAAATGTTAATAACCCTATAAAAATATTCACATTAGTCCAAATTATATGATTAATGTGGCATCTCCCCCTTGAACATTTCAAAGACTTTAAACACTTGCCTTTGTGGCCTTTGCTGTGTGATACAAGTTCCACCTCAGAAAATTCAGAAGATTAACAATGTTACCTGATAATCGCAATTTTGAAATTAACACCAAAGGCTTCACCAGTCCACATTTATGTTCGAGCTTTCTTTATTATGTAACCACAGGCATGCCATGGTTGTAGGAAACTTTAAGGTTTACAGAGTGCTGGCCGCACATCACACGGGCTCATTTGCTTCCCACTGCAGTTCCTGTGGGGATACGGCAGTATGTTGGAGATGGTTTGATTGAGTTACAGAAACTCAAACTATCTTCAACTAAAAGGCACAGTTGTTGCGGGAGAGACACAGGTATCTCACAACTTGAGGACAGGAAGTGTGGCTCCACTCCAACAGGAACCGGAAGTGAAACTGCAAAATCATCCCCTACCGAGACCTCTGCTCCATGGGCTGCTCACTGGGTCCACGGTCTCTCATCTCGGCTTCCCTCTGAGTCTGTTCCCCACTTCTCTATCTGCAGTCCAGCTTTCTTTGCCGTTCCCTACACACGGCAGATGGCTGCCTCACAGCTTCAGAGGTAGTTTTCCACCCTCCCTCTTCAGACAGTTATCAAGATGAATCAGAGTCTCACAGTGCAAACGCTGTGAGAGACTTTCTCATTGGTCCATCTTGGGCCAGATGTCTCCCTCAGTCCAACATGAGATAGGAGAGTAACATTACTAACCACAGTTTATTCTTTGACATTCCAACTACATTAGCCAAGGGCAGCTTGCTGGAGGTTTGATTGTGACTTACAGAAACCATCCAGATAAGCCTGAGCAAAAAGAGGGAATCATGGAAGAGAGGCGTGGGCATCTCTTGTCTCAAGGAAAGTGCAGTTCACTTACCCACAGCTGGGCACCCCTGTGTATGGAGAGCAGCCAGGCCCATAATGTGTTGGGCCCAGTGCTGCATGAAAATGCAGGGTCCCTTGTTCAACAGTTATTAAGAATTCTTGATGGTGAGGGGCACCTGGGTGGCTTAGTCAGTTAAGCAGCAGACTCGATTTTGGCTCAGGTCGTGATCTCATAGTTCATGGGTTCAAGCCCCCTGTGGGGCTCTGCATTGATGGCATAGAGCTTGCTTGGGATTCTCTGTCTTTGTCTCTTTCTGTTCCTCCCCTGTTCATGCTCTCTCTCTCTCTCTCTCAAAAATAATAAACATTAAAAAAAAAGATTTTCACACTGGAGAAAACGAACTATCCAAGAGCAGGGCCCTTCTAAGCCCAGGGCCCTGGGGAACCAGCGGGGCTGCCCATCCATGAAGCCAGCCCTGTGTGGATGGCAGATCTTTGAAAAGTGAGGACAATGGTAGGCAAACACTGCCAAAGGTCTCTGTTGTAAGCAAGTGCTATCATTTTACCCTTTTTATAGGTTTATTGTGACTAATTGACTTGCCCAGGGCGGTACAGGTTGCAATAGACTCCTGACCTCCATCTGCTACACCCTAAACATATTATTTTAATTCCACCACATTCCCTTTTCCACAGCTTGGCAAATAATAGGCACTCAGGACTCAGAAATTTCCAGAGCAGAAAAAATGATAAAATATTTATGGATAGGCTGCTAAATGCTACATTCTCTAACACGATGATCATCCATTTAGAAAGCTCTAAATTTCAGTGGTAATTGAATTACCAGGCTTTTAGATCCTTCCAAATAGAAGCATATTCTCACCATCACCATCATTTTTACACAACGACCCCAATTCCTGGAATTCTTTCTGAACCCCAGACAGAGTGCCAAATTAACATTCACTTTCTAGGAATCATCAGATTTTCAGACGTCGAATTTTACTCTCGGTTTCTCTCCCATCAAGGCATGTGATAATTCTCCCAAAAAAGTGCTCCCCCTACCTTTTTACTTTTAATAAATGTAATTGAATTAGTCCTGGGCAGGAGCATCTGGCCTTGGGTGGCCATGTGGAGGGTTTTTTTTTTTTTTTTTTGGTCTGGAGGGCACATTTCTTGTTCTAGGGTCAATGAAATAATCAAAACCCAGTCCCTGGGGAGGAAATTTTATGGCTCTCATTTATTTGATCCACAATCTACTAAGCTCCATGCCATAGTCAATCAGCTGCAAAATCAAGAAGGAGAGCACAGCTAGTTTGCTCTAGAAAAGGTAAAATCCATTGGATCCTGGGCTGGTTAAGTGAGAAATAGATTGATGAAACCTAGGTTGGGGGCCCGCAGGGCTGCAGGGAAAATGCCGGGTAGTTGGGAGCACACTCATTTATTTTGCTCACAAACAGAAACTGCCTTTTGAAAGGACAAGATGAATCCTAGTTAACCGGGTTTCCAACCCAGGCAATGGTCGAGATTGGCAGGCTCAGATTGTCAGAAAAGAACAGCAGGAAGGTAATGAAGGGACAGCACTTTAGAAGCGACGGGCCGAGGTTCACAGGGAGCAAGTGTCTGTTCAGAGGCGCCCACCACTGCCCGCGGCCACCCAGAGCCATCTCCTCGGTGACCCACCCCTCACGGCTCTCACTTCTCTGGGCTGGCCCATCAATTGATCTCTAATGCCTGCCTTGGTTAATGTAATTGGAATGTCAAAGAATAAAATGTGGTTAGTTATGCGATATTCTCTTTCTCATAAAACTCACCCTTGGACAGAGGAAACCAGCCTTTGATGAGAACTGTTGCTGGGCTTCCAGAGAGCACTTATTTCGACATGTTCTCTGGGAGACATTTGAAGCATCGGAGACTCCAAGTTGAGCATGAATTTAAATGAGTGGTACAAGGGTCAGCGGGTTGTTAGACAACTGTGTGATCAGGGGCTCTAAGAACTTTTCGCCAGCCCATAGAAATAGTCACCCCCCAAGGAATCCGTATGCCCTCCCTGTCTCGCCAGTACTCACCACGTGCACGGAGATGGCTGTGGGGAAGGGAAGGTTCCTTTCCAGATTTACCTGGGGACAAAGCCCCCCTCACCCCAGCGTTGCTGTGATTCAAAGCCATATGGCATGCTGCTGTTGGCCCTTTAATCCGTGGCCTCCAGGAGGGTAGGGGCCATGTCTGTTACTTACTGCTGCGGGACTAGGGCTCCGCTCAGTGCCTGGCACACAGTAGGTGCTAATAAACGTTTGGTGAGTCATTAAATGGGTCCAAAGACTACCAAGGGAAAACGCCCTGCGAAGAGAGATCTCAGCTGGCATGACAGGTGTGAAATGGAGATTATCAATACTATCCTTGAGGTGAGGAGATGGGGAAAAGGCACATTAGTTTTGTTGGATTTTATTTTTTCTTTGTGATCGTATCGTCACTGTGTCGGGCAGCGAGGTGAAGCGCTGGCTAAAGCAGGGGCAGCCTGAGGATGAGTCTGAGGTAGGGTGTGAAAATGAAAAAAAAATGAAAAGAGTTTAGAAATGGCTAAAATATGGGTCGAGCAGGCATTGGTTCCCCCTCAGCGATGTGAGCACCCCCTGCCTTCGGGCTACATCTAAAGCACACCATTGAGATGAGAGCCATTGTTTGAAGGAAGAGCTAGAGAGGACGCCCCACGCATCACACACTGGCATGTGGCTCGTGGAGGCCCTTCAGGTTCAAGTACAATTAGACACAGAAAGTGTCTGTGTAGGAGCACCCACCCCCTTGCCATTGAGAGGGGTGGATTCCAAATTCAAGAGCAGGTGGCCTGCCCCACTTCAAACCTGCTACAGCTTTTTGTGTGTGTATATTTAGAGCTATTTGCTATTAGAAAACCCATGGAGATACTCTAAATTCATCTTTCTTCAAAAGTAGATGTAGCCTCTTGCTAAGAATAATTTGAGCATGAAATGGCTTTTCTGTCTAGTTTAAGCTGCTTCTGTGAATCACCAAAGTTGGAGTGGGTTGCAGGCATGTCAAATGAATCCTCCCACCCATACTGAACAGGCCTAGAAAAATGCCCCGAGAGACAGCAACCGCCTATTAAAACATGATAGAGAGGTGCTTTGTCCTGCAGAAAATGGACAGGGATGAGAGGAATCGGAACTCCCATCAGCAAACAACGAGTGTTTGCAGAATGAAAGCTGCCCTCAATATATAACGAAGCAGGCACACCCACTGGGGGAACACTTTCAAAAGCAAGTGATAAATATCTCAAACTCACATCATTTACTGTATTTTTAGATGAATGCATAAGTACTGTTGATGCATGTGAAGTGTAATTATTTTTAACACTTTTTTTTTTACCCTGGAATTAGGCCAATTCTGCCCCTTTAAGGCTTTTTGTACCCAAAAATGAAGCCTGGGGGAGATTTGTAGACCAAGTGGAAAGAGTTCCATGTTAAGAGATTATACCCCCAAATTTTAAATTATTTCTTAATTCAGCCACTTACCTGATCGTGGAAGGCCCAGACACTTGCAAATGCAAAATAGATTTCACACAGTTCAGGAGGAGAGTCTGGGGGTGTATTCTGGGCTGTCAGGAGACAATCCGGTAATGAGCACGAAGTCTTCAATAAAGACAAACAGAATAAAAGGGCTGTGTTAAAATTACTGCAGCCTTGCATAATAGCTGAGCTGCAAAGATGCTACAGAAATGGTAATGAGTACACTAATGCCCCGAACTTGGAGTGTTTTTATTTAAAGGATTTTAATTAACCAGAAAATGAGCATTAATCCCGGCAACTTGGAAAATAACACTCCATCTATTGCCACAAGCAGAAAGGTAAGAAAAAGAACAAGAAAACGTTATCTGGAGAAACAAGCCCTTTGAAAAATTAACAATTCCAAGCACCAGCTAGAATCTATAGTGCATCCACTTCTATATGGCCAACTCACAATGGATGGTTATATTCTGAAACTTCTACCTTTACGTTGTCGAGAATCCAGTTACCTTCGGTGTTCTGATCACAACTTAAATACACCGAGTGAAATTTTCAGTCATCCAGAATCTATATTCTGAAAAAAATTACTCCTCTTTTTGATTATCTACAACATTTGGAAAATCTGATGAGCCGGGAGATCTCCGCTGCCTGCCACCTCTCCTAAAATATCAAAGCAGCGGACACACCAGATGCCGAGGGAGACTTGTTTACCTAGGAAGGTCTCGGCAGAGGAAATGCTGCCACAACCAAGTCTCTACTGCTGCTCAAAAGAAATAGTTGTTTTTACCCGCTGCTCGAGCTATTTTTCCCAGTGGAACAGAGCCTGGGTTTTTCCTATGAATAACAGAAGCAGACCTCAAAATACAGAAGTGTCCCAAAGCTTCCCATTAGCAACCAGGCACCTACAAAACACAGACATTGTGGAGGCAAACTTCTTTCATAAGAAATCCTTTGAAATGCTCCCACACCATTTTTTTTCCTGGATTTACTCTTAGGATGCAGATTTCAAAGCTCGACGGCCGTAATTTTTATTGCCGTTAACAGTCACATGATAGCTAGAATTACAATCATAAAGCCTCACGCTGAACACCTCCCACACTTGACTTCACGACCTGTGCCTTGCCCTAAATTCCCATGACCTTCCAAGCTGGAAATCCCAAAGGTATCTTAGACTCTGTCACACAACACCTTGTCAATTCTACTCCGCAAATGTCTCTTGAACTTGAGGTCTTTCCCCTCCATCCCTTGGTTCAGCCATCCAGCCTTCCCTTACTTGCAACAACTCCCAGCATCTCGCAAGGTCTTCTTGCTGCCCTGATTCTGGTATTGTCTCCAGTATCTTCTTCCTAAGAAATAAGTAACAGAATTCTCATGCTTAAAAATTCCTGCTGCCCCCAGACTGAATCTATACTGATCACCACGCCTTTAGCAATCTCGCCCTACCTTTATCTCCTGCCCCTTTAGCACAAGTAACCCACATTCTGGACACATTGAATTTCTCGACATTTCTCATGTGTGCATGCTCTTTAACAACTTCAGCCATTGTACAAATTGTTTAGCAAAATTGCCTGTTGACCGGGCAAGAGGGCCACATGCCCAGGTCCCTGTGCTTTAAGGGGCTCCTGGCGTAACCCTCCTCTGGCCACCCTTCTCCACCAGGCAGGCAATCTGTGGAACCAAGGTCACATGCCTTCCCAGAGACGACGCATCTCCTTCCGCGCCACACTCCTGGTGCCCCGGGCTCCGGAGTTCTCTGTCCCAAAGACCGAACCTACTTTTGTGGGCCTCTTTCCTTGTGTATCCTCCAGAGGGCGGCCCACACCTCCATCCCGGCCACTTCTAGGGCTGAGGTGGCCATGAGGCAGCTGCTTGCAGTGGGGCTGGGGTGAAAACAGAGTCCACAAGTGGCACACAAAGCCATATAGGATACAGCCGGGGTGGGAAAACAAGGAAAGGGGCTCTTGGAAGGGAGCCCCGAGGACAGGCACCAGCTCACCGCATGCCGTTACATCCCATCACGGAACGCCTAAGAGTGCTAGAATTCAGAATGGAATTTGCTCTTCCAGGTCATTGTGAAAGTAAATTTCTCAAGTTAATAGAGTGGATTATGTTTTATTTAGCAGCTTATTAGCATGATTTATAACTTTTAAATATTTAGATATACGGCATTTAGATCTTATGCTTCAGCTCTGGGCCCTGCAGTAAACACGAGGGTCAGACTGCTTTCCTGTCCTGCTGTTATCTTCTTCCTCCTTCTGGCTGCCTAGCGAACTCCTCTCCAGCTTCCAAAACCCATGGCAAATATTACCTCTTCAAGGAGGCCTTTTCTGAGTCACCTGGGTGGCTCTTGGTTGAGTATCTGACTCTTGGTTTCAGCTCACATCATGGTCTCACGAGTTTAGTAGATTGAGATCATCTGACAGTATGGAGCCTGCTTGAGATTCTCTCTCTCCCTGCCTCCCTCTCTGCTCCTCCCCTGCTCACTCTCACTCTCGCGCTCTCTCTCTCTCTCTCAAAATAAGTAAACCTAAAAAAAAAAAAAAAAGGAAGGCTTTCCTTTTCTTTCTAAGGCAGAATTAATCACTCTGATTTAATTGGGACTTTTGATTGCAAATAGTAAGTAACATTATTTAGAGTTATATGCGCAAAATGTAGTTTTCCTTCTCCTCTTTTCTATCTTCCTTTCCTCTTCTTCCTCCTTTTTCTTCTTCAGTAAAGCTTTCCTCCTCCTCCCCCTCCTTCAATAACGTTAGGGAACAGGAATGCACCTGGCTTTAGACATGCCTGGAGCCAGGAAGTGGGGAGTAGCCTGGTCTCAGGTGGTGTGCTTAACCATCTTCTGCCAGCTCTGTCTGCCACTCATCCACATAGCAGAATATGGTCATGCCACACTTAAGAAAATGAGGTAGGCTAGATGATCTATTTGTCCCTTCAAAGATGCACCGCTTAAAATATTTGTGAGTTTTCTCTTCCTGAAAGTTTTATATCTCTTCCAGTCAAAAGAGCCACCCTAACAGAGGCCGATTTCTTAATGCCAAGTCCAAATTCCAAATTCCCAGGGAAGGGACTCTAAGGTAAAGGCAGGAACAACAAATACCATGTCCTTCTGGGGTGGGATGATACCTTGAGACGATACCTCCTCTTGTACACTTGTCTTTGCCTTATTTGGTCAGGGTCATTCGTTGCCTTGGAGACTAGGGAGTGGGGAGAGAAAAGGCTATTGATTTTCAAAAACCTTGGCTTTCACTTCATATAGCCTAGTTGCTGAGGAGCCTCTGGCCTTGGCAAACGTGCGAAGATGAAGACCAGGGCCTCACGCACTCCTGGATACGCACACTTAGATCTGGCTCTTCCTAGAGCAGGGAGGACCTAGGTCCCATCATGAAATGGAGGCTTCAGGAGTGCTAAGACCAAGAGTCGCCCGCCCCCCCAGGGCACCACAGGGCGGAGAAGTAGAAATGGCTAAGCAGTGTGTCTAGACAGATGGGCCTTGAGAGACTGAGCTGAGCGCCATGGGAACAGTGGATAATTTCCTGTGTGCTGCAGACAGGAGGACCACTGAAGAAGCCTAGAAAGCCTGCACGGCCCGAAGGCACCATTTTGGGCATGGACGATGGCGACCCAGAGGCAACCAGCAAGAACTGCTAAACAGTCACGGATAATGACAGGGCAGGGAGGAAACAACCCAGGACTATGTGGTTCTATAAGAACCTCTGAACTTCTCTTCAAGGAAAGGGAAGGATCCCTGACAGGAATGCCACATGGTTGAATGAAGGTTTGGAAGACAGACCTGGAATTAACGTTTTAGGGTTAATATTTTGAAAATAATGTATATTTTTCTTGATTATGATATAGTCCTTAAGTCAAGCCGTCTCAGGAAATTAAAATGATACGTGCTTTGGAATTTGCATTTTTCCCATTGGTGTAAACAAACCTGTATTTGGGGGAAGGAGGGGGGGGCTGATTTCAAGCGTAATGAGGAGTAATCTTTGCCCAAAGAAGTTAAGCCTTAGAGCTCCCGAAGTAGCACACTGTGGGTCATGAGAGCTAGGCAGTGCCTGGCAGGGAGGCCACGGGGCTCCAAGCTCAGCAGGGAGCCATGGTGGCGGGAAGGAGCCAAACAGGGAGTGAGGACTGGTCTGTGGAATTGGCCACTGTCCTTTATCACGAAATTCTGGACAGAGTTGGCTAAACATACCTGAGGGGCATCGGACGTGCTTGCCAAGTGGCCCAAAACATGAAAATTTGTGGTATGGGTGACCTGTTTCTGTTGTTTAAGTTGTATTTAAACAAAATATCCGAGGACTTTTTTTTTTTTTTCCTTTCTGGCTATTTTTCATTTGCAGCAGCTACTTTGTTTGAACCAATGCTTTTTAAAAACAATTAGGCAAGTTACTGGCTATGAAATTCTCTCTGCTCACAAACTTTGTCAAAGAACATCTGAAGTCACTACTTCATTAAACGCATTATATTATCCGAGCAATTATCTAAGTCACTGAAGACTTCCAGGGTAATTCCTATTGTCTGCCATGATTTCTGGAAGCGGCGAACCATGCCACCTCTGCTCCGAGGACCCCGGGCCAAGGGGCTTCCAGCTCCGGCAGAGAAGAGTTTTGGTTTGTTTGCTTTTTTTTTTTTTTTTTTTTAGTTCATTGAGAACTTAATAATCTATTTTTTGTTTCTTTCCTTTGAAGACTTCAGGAAAGAAAGGGTCATTGCTCGACATGAGGGACAAATTGGTACCGTCGGCAGAGAGGGCAGATTCGAATTGTACTGTTCTGGAATGATCTGACAGATGGGGACGTGAGCGTAAAAGCACACTCACCTCTCCTGTGCGTGCCACTCTCCAGGCTTCCTGCAAGGGCAGCCCGCTGTCACTTAACACAACAGCGGCGAGCATCGGCAGAACAATAGATTTTGATTAGAAAAACACTAATGCCATATCTATTTGTTAATTGTAGACTGTTAACAATTCCTGTCAAACGCAGGATTCTTTTTTAAATTTCAGAGAAGTAATCACAGCCTCCTGAAATTCGGGTGCGCGCCTAGCCATTCAGGCTTTTGTTTGCACAGTGTGCGGAGGGGTGGGTGGGGGCAAGACTGTGAGAGGGCCATAATGGAGTAGTTCGCTTTCCAAGGGCACTTGAGAAAGCAAGTGTTGAGCTTCCCATTTTAATCACGAAGGCCTAAAGATAACCAACTGAAAAGTTTTCGATCAAGATGTTTACATTTTCCATTTAAGCACTGAAATTGAGAGAGCGCCTCGCAAAAACGAGCGCCAAGGCCACGGTTTTGTTCCTTCACGTGGAGTCTGCGTGGTTACCTAGTGGCTCAGAATTTTCACGTATTTGTTGTGTGCTGCTCAAATGAAGAAAGGATAAGAAAATCATCCACATGAAGAGAAAAAAAGGAAAATCAAAGCCAGGAGAGAAAAGACTGCTTTGGGGAGAGAGAAGTTGTCTGGGGTGGTCTTGTATGAGAAAACAAGAAAATTAAGCTAAACATCTATTTAAAAGCCTATCATAAAACAAGAACATTTAACAGCTACTGAACAGAGAGTACAATAGAGTGCAATAAAACAATTCTGATTTATCACTGTTTGGGGGTGGGGGCTATCTCAGCTTAATCTGTGGTAAAAGACCTGCACTCTCCAACATGCCTGGGCATAGCTGACAAATAGCCTGACATTTCTTTGCTGAAGAAGTGTGTGTGGAGGTGGGTGGGGGAAAGGTACATTTGGGGTAACACCTCTTCCTTAGGAAAGAAGGATCCAGGCACATTGAATCTAACCCAAGGGCAGAAAGAGGGGGCATGAAAATAAACACAAGTCTATGCCTGTTGGATTTGTCTCCTAGTCTAGTCCCAAATTTGACTCATGGCCAGGTTGTAATAGGACACGAGGTAGAAGGAAGCATGAGTCATTTGTAAAGAATCCCTTCAGGAAAACTGGTGTGGCTCAAGTGACTTTGCTTGGGGAGCCATCCTAGACCAAACCCAAGAGGAGAGCAGTCCCCTTCCTACCTTCCTACCTGAACAGCAAGCGCGTGTGGTCCTCTAGGGGCACCGAGTGTTCCCTCTAGGGTGGAAACTCATTGCCTAGGGTCACTCATTGGAGGGAAAACCCATCACCTGCCCAGACATGCTTCAGAGCACTTGTAAAGATACCCCCTGGGGACTCTCAAAACCACCTGGTGGCAAATATCATTTGCGGGAGACCGAAGGTCAGAAGGAGGAAAGGGGATCAAAAAGCCAATGAAATAGTCATTATACACTCCAGGCTTCCTGCTTTGTTGACTGTGATATTTAGGTAAGTGAATTGGTGTCGCTATTCTAACATCTTGCTGAATCTCAAAGCTTACAATGACTCCTTGCTGATTAAGTGCTATATGGCTACATACTGGGACTATAAACACCCTTTAGTAGCACTGTAATAGCACTCTACAGTATTTGAATTTTAGGCATAGAGCTTGCTTCCTCTACTATGTATTCTGATGTTTCTAACTATAAAAGAGCCTTAACAAATATAGGTCTTAACCAACTTAAAAATTATTTCTGTATATGTTCAGCTTGTGTTCATTTCATGCCACTCATTTATTGCCACACAACAAATCACTCCGAAACTCAGTGGCTTAGACTCCATAAATATTGAAGTGTCTAAAACTAGAAAGACTGACCATACCAAGTGTCAGTGAGGAATTGGAGCAACTGGAACTCTCCTCCTCTGTTAGTGGGGATATAAAATGGTGCAATCACTTTGAAAAACTGTGGAAAACAGTTAGCACTTTCTTAAAATATTAAACATACACTACTGTGTGATCCAACCATTCTACTCCTACATATTTATCCAGGAGAAATATAAGCTGTGCAAAGAACTATGAATGTTCATAGCAGCTTTATTTTTTACTGGCAAAAACTGAAAGCAAGAGAATGTCTGACCACAAGTGAATGGATAAACAGATTGTGGAATACACATACAGTAGATATCTACGCAGTAGTAACTCAAGTATTAAAAATAAAAAGGAATGCATTTAAAAAATTTAAAAAAACATAGGGGCACCTGGGTGGCTCAGTCAGTTGAGTGTCCAACCTCAGCTCAGGTCATGAGCTCACTGCTCGTGGATTCAAGCCCCGTATCAGGCTTTATGCTGACAGCTCAGAGCCTGGAGCCTGCTTGAGATTCTGTCTCTGTCTCTCTGTCTGTCCCCTGCTCATGCTCTCTCTCTCTCTCTCAAATATAAAATAAAGCATTAAAAAAATTTTTAAATAAATAAAAAGGAATGAACTACAAGTACACCCAACAACATGCATGAATCTCAAAATAATAATGCTGAGTGAAAAAAGCCAGATGAAAACCAATGTTTACTGTATAAGTGCATTTGTAACATTCTAGAACATGTAAACTAGTCTATAGTGACAGGAAGCAGATCAGTGGTTGCCTGGCTGGGAGGAGAGGGCAGAGGGAGATATTTTGAAAGGGCACAAGGAAATGTTTAGAGGTAATATCTACTACATGTTCATTATCTTGAGGGTGGCAATGGTTTTACAGGCATACACATATATCAAAACTCATCAAATTAAACACTTTAAATATGTACCATTTACTATGTTTCAGTTCTGCCTCAATAAAAAGAAAATTCCAAAAAGCAATGCCTGAAGCAAACTTAGTGATTAAATAAAGCTAAATAAAATTTAATTTGCTCAGGGGTTTGCAAATTGGACAGGGCTCAATGAGAGAAGGTTTAGCTCTGCCCTATGCAGCACCAGCTCCTGGAACTCAATTGAGGACTGGAGAGGTGCATCCCAAGCTATCTCACTCATAGGATGACAAGTCGGTACTGACTATAAGCTGGGAGCAGAGTCTGAGTTGACTACTGGAGGCCTCTATTCCTCCACACCTGCACCATTACAAGTGACCTGAGCTTCCCACCTAGTGACTCAGTTCAAAAGGCAAGTGTCCAGGGGCACCTGAGTGCCTCAGTCAGCTAAGCATCCGACTCTTGGTTTTGGTTCACGTCATGATCTCATGGTTCATGAATTTGAGCCCCATGACGGGCTCTGCACTGACAGCACTGAGCCTGCTTGGGATTCTCTCTTTCCCTCTCTTTCTCTGCCCCTCCGCCACAAAAAATAAATAAATGAACTTAGAAACGAAAAAAAGGAGAGATTGCCAGGCAGAAGCTGCACAACTTTTTATTGCTTGGCTTTGGAAATCACATAGCATCACTGCTACCAAACTGTAGTAATTGAAGCAGTCAAAAAATCATACCCAGGTTCAAAAAAGGAAGTAGACTGTACCTCTCACGAGGAGAATCAAGTTCTGGAAGAGCCTGTGAAATGGAAATTATTGTTGAAGCTATATTTTTAGAAAAAAATTATCTACCACAGTCCACCCTTTGGCACAATGCTTCACATTTCTCCTTCATGCAAAATTCTCTATCTCCTTTTCTGAGACCACCCAAAGTCTTATCCCACAATGGTAGTAGGCTCAGACTTAAAGTCTAGGATCCCATCATCTGAAGCAAATCCGGTGAAAACCAGTTTCTTAAGAGGTTTCTTAAGAAAGTTAACTTTCTTCCAAAGTTAAATATATACCTGCTGTGCCATCCAGTCATTCTGCTCTTAGATATTACCTAAGAGAAATGAACTCACATGGCCATACAAACATGTGAAGTTCCTTGGATGAAGTTCTTATAGTACAGCTCCCATGTGAAATTTGTCTTGATTGGGAAATCAGTGAATCACAGAGAAAGTTATTTACCCCATACCAACATACAGTGGTTAGGACGGCTACATGATAACTTCTATAAACACTCTTGCTCAAAGGGAGAGAAAATGGGGGCACACAGGTCATTGCTCCACAGCAATTCTGAAATCCAGTTTGGCACATTTTGTCAGTACCTTTATCAGGGTTCAATTCTACTATTCGTGTAAAGTTTACTATAGCTCTTAACTCTGCCCTTTGGGTTCTTGATTCTACACTTTGAATTATCCCTACTTTGTGATAAAATATAGCCACATTTGTAGCTGAGTAATTTTCTCAGTTTACTTCCTGTCTGTTGAAGTTCAGGGTACAAAGGCCTATTGATGTTTTGTAGTCTCTATCCCCTTTAGTTCAAGTTGGTTTTGTATAGAACAATACAATTCTCTTAAAAGCTTATAGATTTCCTATGACTCTCATCGAAGTTCCGTTAGATAAAAGTGACATCTACAGATCTCATCTAGATAAGTCCTTCTTTTTCTTGAGCTACTGGTGAGTATGCTGAGGGATAATGCCCTTCAAATTCTTCTAACCTCTATTGTTTAACAGAATCTGTGAGTCACATCCTTTACTTACTTAGAGAGTCTTTGATCTGTCTGAAACGTTCCATAAACAGTGACTTAAAGCTTTCTGAGGTCTTAACAAATTATCTCAAAGTACTACTTTGGAGTTGATCTCTGGCCCCAGGTCATTTCTTAATTTAAGAATTCTGTGCCATCTGGAGAGGCAGAATGAAAAGCAGTTTTATTTTCAAATCCAATAAGTCCTGGCACATTTATATTTTCTTTAAATTTGCTTGAAAACCAAACAGTTGCTTATTTTTTCATCTCTATCCTATCAAGTCATATGTAGATCCAGTTGGCTCTTTAATGATTCAGCTTGGAAATTTCCTTAGCCATATTTGCCAATTCATTATGTATCTTTTCTATTTTTCACATCATCCCAGACAAGTCCTGTTTCCACCAGATTCCAATAACTTTTGTCTTCTCTTTCTTTTAAGCCCTCACTCACAACCTCCTCAAGGGCCATCTGGTCCCAGGTAACAGTCTCTTCAAGGCCCTACCAACTTCTCCCCACCTTCCAGTTCCAAAGCCACTATCACCTAATCTCAGACATTGTTTTAGGTTTTGTTAAGGTAGCACCCCACTTCCAGATGCCAAAATCTGCAATATATAGTGATACACACACACACACACACACACACACACACACCGATGCATAATAAACTACACTAAAACTGAGGGGTTTAAACAGCTGTAATAATTTATTATGGCTTCAGAATCTTCTATCTAGTCAAGGCTTACTGGGAAACACTCATCTCTGTTCCAGTCAGCATCAGCTAAGGCAGCTCAACTGAGAGACAGAGGATCTGTTTCCATAGTGACCCATTCTCATGGATAGCAAGTTGGTGCTGGCTATTGGCTGGGAGTTTAGCCTAGGTTGAGGGTCAGAAACTACAATATTCCTCCAATAAGACCTCTCTGTGTGGCCTGGGCTTCCTCATTGTATGGTGACTGAAGTCCAGGAGTGAGATTCCCAAGTGCTAAAGAGAGTCATTTTTTTGATCTGAGGATTCTGTGATCCTCCAAAGTCATAGAATACCACTTCAGCTACACTCCAGTTAATTGAGGTGGCCTCAAAAGCCTGACCAGTTTTAATGGTAAGAGACATAAACTTCTTATCTTAGGGTGGCTGTGTTAAGGTTCTGGAAGAACACATGGAATGAAAAATATTGTTGCGGCCATTTAAAAAAAATAAAATCTGCCACACATTTTTTTATTTAGTTATTTTTTGATATTTGAAATGTTTATGTGGTTCAGAAGTCAATATTATATGAAAAGGTATACTCAGGTTTTATTCCCATCTCTAGTCCTATAAATGATGTTTAATTTATTATTTATCCTATGCATTTCTGTTTTAAATTACACTCACACTCGTCATGCACACACACACACACACAAAGTATAGCATACTATACACACACACAAAGTATACTGTACTATTTTAATTCATTCTAGGTGAAATATATAAAAATAGTCTGATTGATTTCATAAATAAAAGACCCTATTATGTTCTCCCTACTACACATGGCTAATATGTGATGATTTTTGCTTTATAGCTTCTGCAAACTTCTCTTACATGACTGGAGTGAGGATATATTGCTGTTTTGCCCTCTTCTCTTAGGGTGTTCTGTGGTCCAGAACACAGTCTACCTGTTTATCAAGATCTCAACAGCACCTGATTCACCAATGATAGAACACCTGTAGGGAGCTGGACCTCAGGAGAGAATTCTGGACCAGAAATATAGACATGAGGGTCACCAGTGTGGCTAGAAAGGGCTACATGTACAGGGGAGAGGAAGAGAACCTAAGACAGAACTGAGAGGTCGTGTCTTAAAACTGAAGGAACAAGTAGACAAATATCCCAAGGGGACTCAGACATAGTCTCAAAGATTGGAAAAGAATCAGAAGAGAATGTTGTCACCAAAACCAAGGAGGTGATTGACCTTTGTGGAGGAAGAGGTGCATACACCCATAGAAGAAAGGTCAAGTGGCCGTTTGAAATTTGCATGTGGTGGTGTGTTTTCAGTGGGGTCCATGATGGAGTGGAAACCTGACTTCAGAGGGCTGGGGAGTAAATTGCAGTTGAGAAAGAGGAGATAGTACTGACTAGTCTCAGACAGATTTTCTGGGAAAGGAAACAGAGGAAATAGTAACTAGGCGAGCACATGGGACAAAAGAATTTTTAAGATGGAAGAAACCAGCATTTAAAGGTGAAAGAAAAGAAATCAATAGAAGAGAAAGGGAGAATCTGAAACATGGTGAAACAGGATGATCCAGGGGTGGGGGGGGGGCGGTAGTGAGAGCTGTTAGCTGTGGCCTGCAGGAGGGACACCTCTTCCCTGAGGCCAGAGGGAGGGAGAAGCGGATGGATGTGGACTTGGAAGAAAAGCAGTGGCAAATTCAGCAAGTCCCCTTCTGACTGCTTCTTTACTCTCTGATATAGGAGGTAGGTCATCACCAAACTCAACTTGCCCATTAGTCTCACTCCCACCTGAAGGAATGGGTTTCCCATGTTCTCAGGCCGATTAAAAGATCCCAAGTTCCTCAGAGGAAAGCCCCACCTATTTACAGAAATGAACTGACAAAGGCGAGCTTGGGCTCTGCACCAGATTCATCTCTGGTCTTGACCTGCTTGTCTCATGAGAAAAGAACAGAGACAAAAGGTAATTAAAATCCCAAGCAGGGGCGGTGCAGATGGCACATTGCTTGAGGAAGGGGAGCAGTCAAGGGAAGAGGGGTAGGCATGAGGAATACTTGGAGAGGCTTCTGCAGAAGACCTCAAAGGAGCTGAAGGATTTTGATGTGTCCAACTGGGCAGAAGGTATTGATGGACAGAGGGTCAAGGTGCATTCAGACAGTGAGACAAAGTACGCTGAGGTGGTTCAGACCTCAGTGAGTTACCTGAGCACAAGATCCTCAGGTGGAAAGCACACTAATGTAATCGGTAAGACTTTGGAGTTAGGTCATCCAGGGGTAACTCTTGGTTCCATCATTTTCTAGCTGGCATAACCAGGTAGAAATGAAATTAGTATTAGTAACCCCCAACCTCACAGGAATCTTGTTATGACTCTGTTATCTGTTAGATAATCCATTAAAGCATTAAGCACTAAACAACAGTAAGTGCTTAATAAGTGTTCCCTATTATTCACTGCAGGTGGGCATTGTATGTTAGGCTTCAGAGTTTGTACTTAATATATTGGGGAATAAGAACCCTTAAAGGTTTCTGAGTTTAGGAAATACATATGGAAGGAAGACCTGCCAGGCAGAGGTGTGCAAAATGTGTTGTAGCAGGGTGTGGGTGGAAGTGGCAGGGGAGTTAAATTGCCCTTTCGGCAGACTAGCCAGGAGGTAGTGAGACTTCTGCTCTGTGCCCAGTGCTTTATGTACAACTCAGACCGAGCTTTATTTGGTCATAAATTTTTGTTTATAAGGTTGACATTAAGAAAGATATATGTGCATGCTGGTCCAAACCATCCTAGAATAGAAGAATGCAGACAAGAATGACTACCTCTGTGAGCACAGAGGGAGGCTTCAGTAAAGCAGAATTAGTAAGAGACAGAGAACGTGCAAATGTATTAAATTATTAATACTTTGGAAATCTGGGCAAAGGTTATGCAGGAATTCTTTGTATCATTCTTACAACTTTTCCGTAAGTCTGAAATTCTGTCAAAATTTAAAAAAAGAAGAAGAAAGAAATCAAAGCCAGGATCCAAATTCAGGCCCTCAGTGTCCTTCTGCTGCACGTGACAGAAACTCCAACTTAAACTGATGCAAGGAAAGAGAATAAACCCAAATCTTAGGGTCCACATAGCAGACAAGTCCCAAGGAAAGGCAGTCACAGGCACAGCTGGTACCAAACCTCAACACTGTCTCCAGGACTCGATATCACTCCACCTCTCAGCTCAGCCTTCTGCTTCATTTGCTTCATTCTCAGCCTCTACCTGGTGGATCTTAACAGGTGCAGGCACATATCTTCTTGGGTTTTGATCCAGTTGAAAGGAAAGAAGGCTCTCTCATCAGCATAACAAAAAGTCTTATTGCATCTTACTCACCTGGTTCCAGAAACCTCAGCGGTCACTTCCTCTAATCTGGCCAGGCTGCAACATAAGCTCATCCCTGGAGGCAGAGGTGGAGTCAACTCCACTCAAAGGGTATGTGCTGAGAATGGGAATGGGATTGGTTCCCCTCATGAAAATAAAAGGCAACCTTACCATAGGAAGGATACATGGATTCTGGGAGCACAAACACTGGATCCCTGCAGATACTACTTTAGATATGGCTGTGTGACAAGCCCCTCTAAAACTTAGTGGCTCCAAAACCACAATAAGTATTTGCTCACAACTATGCAGTTTAGGCAAGGCTCAGCAGGAATGGCTCATCTCTGCTCCATGTGGTACAGCTTAGGAGGCTTGACTGGGACTGGAGGATCCATTTTCAAGATGGCTCCTTCACATGAATGGCAAGATGGTGCTGGATGTGGGCAGAGGCCACAATTCTCCTCCATGTGGGCTGCCTAACATGGCTGCTTGAGCTTCCTCATAGCATGAAGGCTAGAGGCTGTGTTTCAAGAGGAAGAAACAGAAGTTGCCAGTCATCTGAAAGGTTAGCATCACTTCTGCTCTATCTTATTGACTAAAGCAGTCATAGGCCCAGAATAGATTTAAGGGGATGGATAAATAGAATCCTCCTCTCCTTGGGCAAAACAAAGGATTTACAACTGTCTTTAATGCACTTCAGATATGCTCTGTCTTCCTTCTGTGCTCCCACAACTGCAGAGTGAAAATTAGAGTTCCAGCGCCTTGAAGCTTTGCTCTTACAACTTCATGTCCAGGGTCTGTACTAAACTCTGAAGAGTCTCTGCTAAGCATTTAAGAACAACCTTATCTGGGGCTCCTAGGTGGTTCATTTGGTTAAGCATCCAACTCTTGGTTTCAGCTCAGGTGATGATCTCATCGTTCGTGAGTTCAAGCCCCACATCAGGCTCTATGCTGAGAATATGGAGCCTGCGTGGGTTTCCCTCTCCCTCTCTCTCTCTCTCTCTCTCTCTCTCTCTGCCCTTCCCCAGCTCTCACTATCTCTTCCTCTCTCTCAAAATAAATAAATACACTTTAAAAAAAAAAGAACAACCTTATCTGCTGGTCACTAAAGCAGGGGATGCAACTCACACGTCTACAGAGGTCAGGCAGGTAACCCATACAAGTGAAGTGGGCAGGAGAATTAGCATTTTGAACATGTTGAGAATATTCTTCTACCCACATACAAAAAAAATGCACTCTCTTATTTCTGGAAATATACAGCCCTCTGTCTTTTTTGTTTGTTTTCTAACTTTAAAAAAAAGATTAGGTACAGGACATAGATGTATATTTCTCTACCTTAAGAAAAAACCCATGGACAGAAGACATGAAGAGACAGTTTTCCAAAGAAGACATCCAGATGGCTAACAGATGCATGAAAAGATGCTCAGCATCACTCATCATCAGGGAAATACAAATCAAAACCATGATGAGATACCACCTCATGCCTGTCAGAATGGCTAAAATTAACAACACAGGAAACAACAGGTGTTGTCAAGGATACGGAGAAAGGGGAGCACTCTTGCCCTGCTGGTGGGAATGCAAACTGGTGTATGCACCAGTATGGTTCTCCACTCTGGAGAATACTATGGAGGTTCCTCAAAAAACTAAAAATAGAACTACTCTATAATCCAGCAATTGCAGTGTTAGGTACTTACCCAAAGGATACAAAAATACAGATTTGAAGGGGTATGTGCACCCCAATGTTTTTTATACCAGTGTTATCAACAATAGCCAAACTATGGAGAGAGCCCAAATGTCCATTGACTGATGAATGGATAAAGAAGATGTGGTATATATAAACAATGGAATATTACTCAGCCATCAAAAAATGAAATCTTTCCATTTGCAATGACGTGGATGGAGCTAGAATGTATTAGGCTAAGTGAAATAAATTAATCAGAGAAAGACAAATACCTTATGATTTCACTCATATGTGGAATTTAAGAAATAAAATAGATGAATGTATGGGAAGAGGGGAGAAAGAGAAGAAAAGGAAACAAACCACAAGAGACTCTTAACTAGAGAACAAACTGAGGGTTGATAGAGGGAGGTGGGTGGGGGATGAACCAGATGGGTGAAGAGCATTAAGGAGGGATTTGCGATGAGCACTGGGTGTTGTATATAAGCGATGAATCACAGAATTCTACTTCTGACACCAATATTGCACTGCATATTAACTAAGTAAAATATAAATAAAATAAGAAGAAAAAGAAAAAACCTATGCTAGTACATGAAAAATGATATTTTACTCTAGGAATTGATGCAGTGTTGATGCTTTCTATGAAGACAGATGCTACTCAGCTCTGGTCAAGCACTGCCACATGGAAGTTAGCCCCTTGCTGAGCCAAGTTTTCCATTTTTCAAGAGAAGCCGAAAATTTAGAGATTTATGTGAAATCTTTTCATTTTGCAATGTTGGCGCATCCGAAGGTCAAACAAAACATCCGAAGGCAAGTTCAGCCAATAGACCGCCAGTTTGTGACTAAAAGTATTAAAAAGAATTTAGTATTCATTGTCAAGTACTTATATACTTAAAAAAGAAACTCATATAGCCCTCCAGAACACGATTAAGCCAATATATAAGCCATATTTATTAAATATGAAATAGTATGGATTATTTCATGTCTTAAACATATTTCTAGTTCCACTTATGACAGATTAAAGACAGCCTTAAATTCTCTGATACTCCTCGCATCTAGAGGTGGGGTCAAATTCTCCTCCTCTTGGTTATGGGCTGGCTGTGATGACTTGCTTGTAACCAATAGAATGTGGCAGAAGTGACGCCCCGTGATTTCTGAGACCAGGTCCAGTGAAGCCTTGCAGTTTCTGCCTTGGCCTCTTGTACATGCTTTCTCTGGACACCCCCCCCCCCAGGATGTTTCCCCTTGGAACCCAGCTGCCATGCTGTGAGAAGCCCACAGCACAGAGAGAAGGCCCATGCGGACACTGGTCGGCAGGCTGGCTGAGCTCCCGGCCAACGGCCAGCAGGAACTGCTTCCATAAGAGTAGCCCCCATGGACATCCTTCCCAGTCATGCCATTGGATGACTGTGGCTCCTGGTGACATCTGACTACAACTGAATGAGAGAGCCCAGAAGGGCACTGCTTAGACAAGCCCCTTGGGAATTTCTCTTTTTGTTTAAGATTTTTTAAGTCAAGAGTCCCCAAGACCAAGAGTCACATGCTCTACTGACTGAGTCAGCCAAACGCCCTGGGGAATTTCTGATCTAGAAAAATTATGAACACGATAAAGTGGTTGTGTCGAGGTGCTAATATCTGGGGTAATTATTCCATAGCAGTAGATCACGGGAACACTATCTTAATGTGGTTGTTCATACTTCTCAGGCCTAAGAAAACATATCTGTTGTTAGCACTATTTCCACTTAATGTTTTCTTATTGACACTCTTCATGAAGGGTTGTGGGTTAATTTTTAAAGAATAAAATGTCTGAAAAAAAAAGAATAAAATGTCTGAATCTCTTTTTTTACCTTGATTTCCCTTTGTGATGGTGAAAACGTGCTATAAGAAATGAGCAAAAGTGTTGCCCAGAATGTTTGTTCTCTTGTTTCTTTGTGGCAAATACCATGGATATCCAAACAACATACCTAATGGAGGGTAAGCAGATGTTCAAGATGAAAAAGGATAAGTAAACCCCTTCCAGGAAGATTTAGAGATTGTAATCAAAAGTACTCAAAATAATAGAATGGCTAATTATCTCATTAGTAAATTTATGAACTAAAGACGCAATTTAAAAATAAAATAAATAAACGCTCCCAGTTAGGTATCATGCACATAGGATAAAGAAAAGTTTCACGTCTTCCTGGAGGGCAACATAAAGAAGTCTAAGTTTTCATATGTGGTACCTAGAGGTAGTAAGTCTTATAGTGTGTGTTTTTAGAAGAATAATGTATATCTATTTGCTGTTTTGCAAGGCTCTATGCCTAGCTTAGCACTTCAAGTAATACGAGGCTAGAGAAATGAATCACTTAAGGAAGAGAAAAAGAAGTACTTACAAATGACACTGGGTCCTTCCTCCACTTCTCTTTTTAAAGGAACAAAATGGAAGACACTATTTCTTTCTACTCTTGTAGAAAAATAAGAAAGATAAGATTCCAGAAATTTCCGTGTCAACTAGAAAGCTCCGATTACTCTGAAAAATCCGTATAACCAATAAACAAAAATTCTTCTCTCCAGCTGGGCTCGCATGATCCAGTCTTTGAGTAAAAATGCCCAGTCATGGCATTCCCTTAAGGAGGGCCATCTGACAGTGTCGGATAGTTCTTGTGATAACGGGACAGGATTTTCTTTTAACAAATAATCTTTTAAAAATGGGAAGACTTATTACATTGCTTAGCAGTGTGAGAGACGGGTCACAAATGGGAAAAGGTGTGGGCTTGGTGATTTTTCTGCCTTGATTCTGCTAAGGAAACACAGTGTAGAGAAAGTCAAGAGCCAAAAGGGAATGCCAGCCACTTCTAGCCCCTAGCAATGAGGACTTCTTGGGGGAAACCCAGTCTCGGCTACATCGGTAACCTCAGACCCCTGCTTTGTAGAAGTAGTTGCTTGTCTTTTGCGACCACTCATCTCCTACTGAGTCCATTGGCCATGTTCACATCTTGTAGCCTTGTCGAGGTCACTGCAATGCTAAGCGCTCCCGACCCGGAGGCGGCAGAGACTCAGGCTCTGTCAGTCACCGGAAGGGGAGGAAGGAAGAAAAGGCACAGATACACACAGCCTCGACGATCCTTGGTTTCAGTGGCTCATTTCCAGCTTCCTGTCTGGTTTGACTCTGGGAGAAAAATGGGGAAAAATGAAAACTGTTTTGAGTCTCAGACTGTGAGCAAGAGCACACAGAAATCCTCTCAAAGAAGGAAGAGGACACACTCCGTGTGAGAAAGGTGTATATGGGCGCCCGTGGGAAGACTCGGAGACTCTTTCACCTGCTGCGCAGGCAGAAAGCGAGGCGAGGTGACTGGATGTCTAGTTGGCGAACACCCTACTCCTCTTTCAAAGAGAGATTCGGTATTCTTCATTTATGTTAGCCTGAGAACAGAAAGCCGGTCTTACGGGGAGCTTATGAGAATCACCTGGCGCCATACTATCCCTGCGAGTAATCCTCTTGTTGAAAACTTCAAGAGAAGGTGCTGGATGAGCTCCGCCAAAATGTATCCACCACAGGCTTCCCTGCTCTCGGAAGTAGAGCGCCCCTACGGAGGCTCCGCAAGCCGAAATGGCCAAAAGGGAAGGAGCAATTGCCATCATTTTATGTGGAGAAATGTGAGTGTTCCCAAACCCAAAACTAACCTCTCTCGGGCTTTCCTGATACCTAAGGACACGTCTTGCTAATGGATGTACAAAATAAATCGAAATAAAGCACAGATGCTCTCAGACACAGTTCAAAGCTACAGCAGCTGACTGCGAAGGTGCTGAGTGTGGTTCCAGGGAAGACGCTTGTTGGGGCCACTCTCAACACCCGGGTGCCTGCCGCCCCTGTCACTTTTCCTCTTTTGTCGTAAAAACAAAACTCCTTCTCAGATTTCCTTCGGTTAGCGAAACGAGGTACTAAGGAGGGTCTTTTGTAAAAGCCAAGTGGCCTAACTGGAACTTTCAGAAAGCAGCGATACCTGTAATCACAACTAGCTGACTGATGAAATGAGCAGGGGTTCCCTGTACAGGACAAATAAGGACGCACGGAGGGACAGATGAGGACAGAGCACGTCCCCTCCCAGGCAGGGTACCCAGACTTGACTGTATCAGCCCCATTGGCGGGGGGGGGGGGGGGGGGGGGGGGAGGAGAGAAGGGGCTGGTGGCTTCTGGGCCGCCAATCCCAGGGCCTCACTGGCCTCACGGTGGTTTTTGTGCCCTCCACTCACTATCTCCTGGCTCTTCGTTGAACATATACGAATATCTGGGGCAAGTCTCAAGGTATTGGAACTGTTCCATAAGGGATATTTTTTAGGGGTGCTTTTGACTGCCAGAATAACTATAGGAGGGGGTTACTGCATAGTGTTAGTGGGCAGGGCCAAGGATGCTGGATGTTGTGCAATGCGTAGGCCCTCCCAAACGACAAAGAATCATCCTTCCGTCTGCGTCCTTCATGACTTTCAAACAGTCCGCCGCATATTCAAACAGTTCCGCACATGCAGGAACATCGTTGTAATTTCTAGCCTGGACCTTCCTCCATTTTAAATACAAACAGAAGATTCTTTTGCCTTTTGCATGATTTCATTATGCTCTGAATTTTCTGCTTGATTGAGGAAGGATTATCCCTTGTTTTGTTTGAGATTTCCCGGGAGTTGTCACTGTTTCCGAATGACAGTCCGTGACAGTACTGCTCAGCTCTAGGTATCTGAGATGCCAACACAGCAGTCCTGTGTCAGCCTGCCTCGGTGGCTGTCACAGGCATGGTGATGACGTTGGGATTGGCACGCAGTTGGACACCAGCATTTACATATTAAAATCAAGGATATTTTATTTTTAAAAACTTTTATTTGTCTTTTATATTATAATTGGGTAGTATATGCAATTGTGTGTAAGTAGATTACACTACCTATGAAAGTCATTCTGGGACAGTAAAGAGTGTGGACAAAATGTTTGGGATGGGGCAGGGCACAAGGCCTCTCAGGGTTGAGAAACTCAGCTATGATGAGCTGGAGCATTTAGAAGTTAGTAATTCTTCACTTACTGACCCAAGTATCCTCCTCCTCCTACCTGTTCTCAATAAAATGCTACAGAGAAAAGGGGTGGGCAGGGTGGAGGGGAAGTCCTAAAAACTTGTCACACACAGAAAAGAGGTCAGTGGAGAAGCTTCTCTAGTCCCAGGACACCTTACAGCAGCCTCACTTGGTTTGTAAGATCCTTTCTTCTGAGGCCCGATTAAGATAGTATCTCCTGTCTTATCTGCTAAAATTCTTCCCACCCCAGCCCGGTTTACTTGTGGCCACTTCTTATCTTTCTTTCGTTTTATTGATTTTTATTGACTTAATTTAGAGAGAGAGAGAGCATGAGCAGAGAAGAGGGGCAGAGGGAGAGAGAAGAGAATCTTAAGCAGGCTCCATGCTCAGTGCAGAGCCCAACACGGGGCTTGATCTCATGACCCTGGGATCATGACCTGAGCCCAAATCAAGAGTCAGATGTTCACCTGACTGCACCGCCGAGGTGCCCCATTTCTCTCTTTTTAAAAATTGTGTAATTTTAGTTGTGTTCATTTAAAGTTCTCAACTCATCCCTCTTACACTGTTGGTGGGAATGCAAACTGGTGCGGCTGCTCTGGAGAACGGTGTGGAGGTTCCTCAAAAAAAATGGAAATAGAGCTACCCTATGACCCAGCAACAGCACTGTTAGGAATCTACCCAAGAGACACAGGAGTGCTGATGCATAGGGGCACGTGTACCCCAATGTTCATAGCAGCACTTTCAACAATAGCCAAATCATGGAAAGAGACTAAGTGTCCATCAACTGACAAATGGATAAAGAAGATGTGGTACATATATACAATGGAATACTACGTGGCAATGAGAAAGAATGAAATCTGGCCATTTGTAGCAGTGTGGATGGAACTGGAGGGTATCATGCTAAGTGAAATAAATCAGTCAGAGAAAGACAGATACCATATGTTTTCACGCATAAGTGGATTTTGAGAGACTTAGCAGAAAACCATGGGGGAGGGGAAGAGGGGAAAGAAAAAAATAAGTCAAAGAGAGGGAGAGAGACAAAACATAAGAGACTCCTAAATACTAAGAACAATCTGAGGGTTGATGGGGGGTATGGGAGGAGAGAGTGGGTGATGGGCATTGAGGAAGGCACTTGTTGGGAGGAGCACTGGGTGTTGTATAGAAACCAATTTGGCAATAAATTATATATATATATATACATGCATATGTATATATAAAGAGGGGCACCTGGGTGGCTCAGTCGGTTAAGTGGCCAACTTTGGCTCAGGTCATGATCTCATAGTCTGTGAGTTGGAGCCCCGTGTCGGGGTCTGTGCTGATGGCTCAGAGCCTGGAGCCTGCTTCAGATTCTGTATCTCACTCTTTCTCTTCCCTTGCTCACACTCTGTTTCTGTGTCTCTCAAAAATAAAATAAAAAAGTTAAAGAAAAAAAATTTTTTTTAAAAAAGAAATAGGGTTGAAATACTAACAAAAAAAAAGTTCTCAACTCATTCTCAAGTTCTTCAGAAGAAACATGCTATGTGAATGTCTGTCCTTAACAAATACGTAGTCAGTCCATGAACTAAATGTTCATAAAATCTAACTGTCCCTATTTTGAAAGAAACTTGTAGATTATTAAATTCCTTGCATGTCAAGGACCTAATTTTCTTTTAGCTGATTAACTGTCTTTTTAAGGTCCCCATTTAATTTATTTTAGACCTGAGATACAGATGTGTCCTAAGATCCTCTTTATAGTGCCTCAGACTTTCTAACTTAAGACCACTTCCCAGGCATGTCCAGAATCTGACCAATTCTGAATCAAGAACGTTTCCAAAATCAAAAGATTTCTAAAATTTTAAGACCTTATATCTGAAATGGCATAATTAGAAAAAGATTCAGTTCAAATCTGACATTTTTTTATTATATAAAGAATGGATTATACAGTATACGCTTGCAGCGTTGTAGAAGAGCTGTTTCCCACTAGAGCATATACCACATAGATCATGAATCGAGAGCAGTGAAACAGCGGAGGTGTCCCCATCACACATCCATGTGTTGTCGCTTGGACGCCCAACTCCACCGGTCTTCCGAAGCCCAGCTGCTCATACGTCAGCAAACACGGCACAGCGTAGGAACTCAGTCTTAGGTACTGCGATGGCATAATCTTTAAAATGGGCAACTATAAAAAAAATCCTTTGTTTGGATTTAGACTCTCAGTTTAGACTCTGACATAAAAAAAATCTTCTACTGTGATTACATTTTAAAATCCGTGAAATAAAACACCGAAGAGCCTAGCCAAGGTCAGGAAGGGAGTTGACCTGTCTCTATACCTTTGAAACCAAGGAAGCACACTAGGCAAGTAACGCCAAGGCATGCATTACATTTCGTTTGCATGCAAATGGAAGCCAGCCTCGGGCATATCAACTGGTTAAATCAGGCAAGAGAATGGTTTAGGTGTGGGGGTGGCTCAGTCCATTAGATGTCTGACTCTTGATCTCGACTCTGGTCTTGATCTTAGGGTCATGAGTTTGGGGCCCCCAGTTGGGCTCTGCGCTGGGCACGAAGCCTACTTTAAAAAAATTTTTTTAAATGAAAGAATTAGGTACCTGTCTTCAACATGTACTCACGCAATCAAAAGCATTAGTACAGAGCAATGGAATGTGCGTATGCTTTAAAAAGAAATCTAAAGTAAAGTAAACACACTCGTCCTGAGCCCCACAGGCATAGGCAAGTATCCCAGAGACCGGATTCAGATTTAGGCAGATAACAGAATCTACTGTGCGGGGAAAGTGGACAGTGGACAAGGAACCCTCTTTCCGTCTGCTGGCTCCAGGGCCTGAGGGTCCCTCTTGGTTTGTCTCAGGCGTTCTGTGGACCCTCCGCAGGCCCCTGTTGCTGTTGAGGCAATATACAGCACTGTTTAAGTATCCTGGCACTGTCTAGTTGCACGATGAGTTGATAATTGGCAGGAGGTGACGGGTGGAGAGAAAGGAAGGAACGGAGACAAAGAAAAAAGACTTACCCTTCTCCTCTTCCTAGAAACATTGGCTATGGTTTTCAGTGTCAAATATCACAACCAAATGAGGCAGTGTGGAGCGGGCAAAAGAGAGCTGGTCTAGTTAATATTTCTTAAGCACTGATTTTTGTGCCACGTCTATAGTCTTTTACTTATATTAGCTCAGTTACTTCTCCCAGTGATTCCTTATTGCCAGCACTATTATCTGCCCCACCCCCATTTTACAGAGGGAGCTGAGACCCAGAGTAGTTAAGTGACTTGCTCAAGATCGCACGGTAAGTGCAGATGGTTTGAGCGAGAGTCCAGATTCTTAACCACTAAGCTTTACTGCTTCTACTTACATCATTAGACCTTTGGTTTTACATAAAATAATACTTTATCTTACATTTTGAGTCTCTGATCTGTGGCACTCCAAACATCTCACTTATGTATTCTCTGTTAATCCAACAAATGCCCAGTGAATTCAAAAAAATGTTATCCCTGGTTAAAGATTGGAAAACCCATAAAACCTTTAGAATTCCCTCTCATCTCAACATGACTCTGCTTAATCAGTATGGCTAAAGACACATGCCTCAAGTCACTGCCCTTCCCTTGGTGCCATTCTGCCTAGGCCAGCAGGTCACAGCAGCTGGCCAGATGCAGATGGAAACCAGTTAAGTAATAATTTTTAAAGGAAGAAAAACAAAAGCAATAAAATACTTGATGGAGCTGTAACATTACTCTGGGAGGGGCCCAGCCCAGCCACCTAAGTGTGGTTACCCTGACATATGCCAGTCACTCATACTTATCTAAGGAATGCAATATGTACTTTTCTCTAATTCTGATTTTTATCACACTCACATTACTAGACTCATTATTCACACAGATTTCAATTCTGGACATCATCTAGGTCGGCTTTCTGGCAGAGGCCAATTTGAAATATTCATCATGCTGGTGAAATCCCCGAATTCCACATCAGCACACAAAGCACTAAAACCCTAGACAATGTGAAAACAATTCCCTTACCAGTTGTAGGACTTTCATTGGCATGACAAAAGCTCTGTGATTGGACAGTGGAATAACTATAAAAACACAATTCTGCCTATAAGCATAATAGAAATATTACATAATATTATAAATGTATCCTAATTACACAGTATTATAAATGTAACATATTACATAATATTAGGTGTAAGGGATACGAGTTATCTATATGTTTATGTACGTACATATTCTACTTCTAGTTATCTTGTTGTTCAACCATATCTTCATGCAAAGGAACACCAGTGCTCCTGAGTCATCATTTCTGCAGTACAGTTTTTGTGTATACTTCCCTGCTCTCTCCAAGGAAGGTAGCTTGCCAATAGCAGCAGTTCCTGTGCTTTGCAAGTGCTGGGAAAGGCTACTAATGCTGAAGGATTGCATTCTGGATGATAGGAGGGATTTATCGCCGTGGAGTTTCGTAACAGTAGCAGGAACAGCAGCAGTAGTATTTTAGATTGAGTCATCTGCTTCAAATTGTTATCAGCTCTTTGGTTCACTTGCCTTTCAAACCTCAGGTATGTGGTTGCAAAGTCTAAAGTGGGTGACACCGCTAATGATGTATTATCATTAACTTTGAGGCAGATCCCGAAAGCCATTTTCATCAAGCTGTACAGAGAATGCAAAATGAGCCAGCATGTTCACACCCATTTAGCCGGTCAGGAAGGTAAGCATACATACCCCAGGAAATAAATTTTAAACCTCTCAGAGGATTAAAATTAAGCTAACATTGAATGGTGCAATTTACTGTTAGGATACGGTTATTGATATGGCTCGGGTCTTTATAGGCAGCAGCACAAAGTTAACATTAAGAAAGTAATCACAAAAGTCAACGAGGGGAACAGGTAAGAAATAGGAAATTTAAGAGTTTGCAAACCCACATGCTTACGGGGGGTAGGCAGGTCACGGCGATGAGGGTAGGCTGGTAAAGGGCTGTGAATGGTAGGGGCTATGAAGACCAGAGGGCGTATGCTCTGCTCATGGCATCCAGCAGCATAAAACCCAACACTGAGTACGGAAATATGTGCCCGTGAGATGGTGCATCTGAGGTTTGCCTCAGAGTCATCCCAGCAGAACGGGAAGGGCGAGTGGAGTGGGAGGGCTATAACGAGACTAGATTTCAGTCGGTAAGTTCTTGAGGCTGCTGAAGGCTACGTAGATGTTCCTACTCTCCTTTTACCTGCATATATTTGGAATTTTTCCATAAATAAAAAGGGAAAGCCATTTTTAAAATACTCTAAAAAGAAGTCCATAAGGTTACTAATTTTCAGCTCAGTTGTAACAGAAAAAAAAAAAAAAACCCACATAGAAATGGCTTTAGTGTGTAGTACGTAGCCGTAAGAATGAAGATAAATAGTAAATTCACTGCTGTCATTAATAAGAATGCCAATATGGTTGTATGAGGTGTGGGTGGCTTCTGTTTTTATGTCTCCGTTTTTTAATCATAATTACATATCAAATTCAAAGTATGGGAAAATTGAGTCCTACAATGTAATATTTAGACAATCCCCCTACTCTTCACCCCTCGCCCCTGCACATCCTTCACTAAACATCCAGCAGATCGATGCTAGATGCTCTGAACAATGAATTACTCCTTGGTAGCCAAACATCTCTTTACTTTCCTCTTAGTGACAGCTGAATTCTCAGAAGTCAAGAGCAAGCCTTATTCATCTCCAGACTCCTGAAATATAGTAGGTAATTTAAAAATATTTGTTGAATTAATTAACAAAATTAATTCACAAATTCAGACTTTGTGCATTAGAAACTTCATCTTGACAAATCATAGGAAGTCTATGTACATCCAAAAAAACAAATAATCCAATTAAAAAAGGGGCAGAAGCCATGAAGAGTCATTTCTCCAAAGAAGACATACAGATGGCCAACAGACACATGAAAAGATGCTCAACATCGCTCATCATCAGGGAAATGCAAGTCAAATGTACAGTGAGATACCACTTCACACCTGTCAGAATGGGTAAAATTAAACAACACAAAAAGCAATGAATGTTGATGAGGACGTGGAGAAAAAGGAACCCCCTGTGCACTGTTGGTTGGAAGGCAAACTGGTGCAGCCACCATGGAAAACAGTATGGAGGTTCCTCAAGAAATTAAAAATAGAATTACCCTACAAGCCAGGAATCACACTACTGAACATTCCCAAAACACAAAAACCCTAATTCAAAGGGATACATGCCCCTCTATGTTTATTGCAACGTTATTTACAATAGCCAAGATATGGAAGCAGTCCAAGTATCCATCTATAGATGAATGGATAAAGATGGGATATATATATATAAAATATATAAAAAATATATAAAATGGAATATATATATATATATAATGGAATATTACTCAGTCATCAAAAAGAATGAAATCTTGCCATTTGCAATAACATGGATAGAGCTAGAGAGTATACTACTGAGTGAAATAAGTCAGGCAGAGAAAGACAAATACCCTATGATCTCACTCATATGTGTAATTTAAGAAATAAAACAAATGAGCAAAGGGAAAAAAAGAGGGAGAGAGAAACAAACCAAGAAACAGACTCTTAACTATAGAGAGCAAATTGATGGTTACCAGAGGGGAGGCAGGGGTTGGGAGGGAATGGGAGAAATAGGAGGTGAGGATGAAAGAGTACACTCATCATGATGAAAAAATAAGATCGATGTATAGAAAATGAGTAAAATGAAGTTATTGGGATAATTCAGAAAAACTTTAGCAAAATGTAAAGTGTGATGAGCAATGGAAAAACAACTATACTTTGCCAGTTAAAAAAATATATTCTAAATATATTTAGTAGATAACTTTTTCTGGAATTGACTTCAAAGCAGCCCATTCCATTCCCCATTTCCCAAGGCTATCACAACTCTCTGGGAGTGGAATTGCAACAGACAATTTTCCCGCCAAGTGCCAGAGACTTCTGTAACAGGAGGTCCAATGCCAAAAGTACGACTCTGTCCAGGAGGCTCCTCCAACTCATGAATGCCCTGGAGACCTGGGGAACTTTCCTTAAAGAATGACCCAGTAGTGTGGGGGTGAATATACTTTGGGCATGGGCAGAATGTTGCTCCACTCGTGGGGTTACTTGGAGATGGATAGGTGAGGGTCTTAGGTACAGGTGGTAGGAAATGAAGACATTTCCTTAACACGAAGACAGCAGTGTTGGCCGGGGAGTCCTGTGGTCCAGAGCAACTACCTGAGCTCCCAAATGGGGCTCCTTAAAATTTAGGTGGACACGTATAGGAGAGAGATAGGAGTTAACCAAAAAGAAACCCAGTCAAGAGGTAATTCAAAATATCGTTACCATCACAAGCAGGTCACTAAGTCACATCCTGTGACACCATGCCCCCTTTCTCCATCCTACAAAATAAAGCCAGTCCCATTCACAGAAAGCACACATGTCCCAAAGCCATTTCCCCATGATTTAGAGTCACTAGAAACACTCATCTTTCCACTTCTTGGATCAGCCTGATTTGGTGACAGCAGACATGACAGAATAATTCAGTTGTGACAGAAGTACCACAAGGGGACACACTTGTCAATGGACCCATCTGTCTGCTGTCATTCTGCATCCCCTCAAATGCTTAAGAGAATACTCTGCTACTCAGAGTGTTACAAGCAGAAGGAGTTACACTCATCCCCATTCCAAACGGGGTAAAGGAAGGTCCCAAATAATAGATGGTGCTTCCATACAAAACCCAGTCCCTGGCAGCATAAGTGATGAATCTAGAACTTCAAGCTCATGCTGTGATTGTAGCCTCTCCTCTTTCTTATGCTCTAGAATCACTCACAGAAAACCCATAAGAGATTATGTTGTCCTGCCCTTAACCTTTGACAAATGTTTGGTGAGGAGCTGTATAGACAGCAATGAGCTGGGTATTATAGGAAACATAGAACAGTTTTAAAACTCATGACTTCTGCCCTCAGTGAACATAAGGGCTAGTGAAGAAAGGTTACACCCCCATAAAGAGTTGTTATAAAATGATACAAGTCCTAGCTAACCACAGAGCCCCATAAATTCTATTTCGAATTTAGAAGTTAGAGTGAGTAGAACAAATTTTAGATTTCACACGCTGACTACTATTGACACACCAAACACTATCCTTCTGAAAGCCAACACTGAGGTGGCACCTCCCCATTTGGCCCTCTCTGGTTATGTTTCTTCTGTGTTAACCTGGTCACCTTGGCCCAGCTGTGAGGTCTCTGGGGACAGCACTTCTCTCCCACATGTTACCAGACACATGGACATTATGAATCGCCAGTAGCACCAGGTGAAGTCTCTACTGAAAGATCCCTACTGTGTTCTTTTACTTACCCCCTAGGTTCCCTTCCCAGACAGCTTAATACACTACTGTGGTCATCTAGTATTGTCCCTGCTAAATTGTAAGTTCTAGGAGGGCGAGAGTTGGGTCTGTTTGGGCATAGTTATTGAACAAATGAATGGCTGTCATACCTTTACTCAAACGACCGTGAAAATAACTATAAATAACCAGAAAATCTGAGAGTTTGTAGAAGGGTACCAGGATATAGAGTTACCAAAAACATTAAAGGGAACATATAGAAAATAAGAAGATAAGAAAAACCCTAACCTACCTCACAGTTTTACAGGTAATATTATTGTCCATGCATACTTTTCTCCTAACTGCCAGAGGCTGTCTCTGTTTTAACTGCCGTCTGGAAAGCCATGGGCCATGGCTGACTCATGACTGATGAGTGACTTCTGCCACTAATCTACAGCAGCTTCTACACTTACCTCCGAGCTGGCCCTGTTTCTGAGCTCCACCCACATACACAGAAACACACTCCACACAACTACTCGGATGCCTCCTAACCTGAAATGGGGCCACAGGGATGCCGGTAAAACCATGAATGTTTCAATCCCTGCGGTTCAGCTAGGAGACAAAACTGCAAGCATTCAGAAGGCGGGAGTGGCCCATGTAGTTTTAGGGAAGGGCAGAGATTTATTCCAGTGCGTATGCTGGGCTGCCAGCTCAGTTACACCACTGAATCTTGCTTTGATATCACTAGTTCCTTTGCAGTCTCAATATAATCAACTGTGTTGATTGGGTCACATGGGGAGAAGCAAATCGAGAATTTGGCCTGCCAGTGTGCAGGTAAAGAAGATAAAAGTCAAAATATGGTTGCCGTCTTTGCTCTCTTCCATCATGCCACACCGAGTCTACAGGCACACATGCACACATGTGCGTGCATGCGTACACACACACACACACACACACACACACACAGAGTGCCAAGGCAGACCTCATAGTGCCAGGTCTGGATTCCAAACAGCTGGAGCAGAAAGCAGCCATTGGCAGGAGCAGACAATAACATGAGACAGAGTATTGGGTCCAGATTGACATGCGGAGTTCTTGGCATGACCGCATTGCCACCCTTTTTCAGGGGGGCTGGCACACTTCCAGGCCTCTCCAGCCCTTCCCCAAATGGCAAATTCTAGACCTTCTATGGAAAAGGAAAACTAATAGGTAAAGCCATTTGTTTCTCAGGGTTTCAAAGCTATATCAAATTATACCTGTTAGGCGAGGTCTCCAAATGAAATGTGCTTCCATGTTAATAAGAACAATGGTATGAAAGTAATGAGGCCCATTTCCTCACATGTTATATCTTGAAGAGACCTTGAACATGATTATTCTAATGCTCTCATGTTACAGTTGAGGAAAATGAGTCTCAGAGAAGTTATATGACTTGACGAGGTCACACTGCCAGTTAGTGGTAGAATTCTTGCCCGTGCTTTCCAGGTAGCATTCTTTGTTCTCTGCCATGCTGCCCTTGTGATTTATTTCACATCCATCATCAGCTCCCTGAAAGATCATCGTAATAGCCAAATTATGATTTTGCAGTGTTGCATTCATAGCTAAAGCAACATGCTATGATCTCACAAATACAGTTGCATGTTCTGACCCAGCTACGAGTCACACACGGATGGCCTGGAGGGCGGGTGCCTCGTGGTGTTTTTTTGGGGGGTGGGTTGTTGTTCTTGTTGTTTATTGACCTAATGAGTTTAATCTTTCATTTTTCTTTGATTCTGGTTTCTAACATACCCCATAACTAGACCTATCATTCACCCGTATGTCAATTCTGGACACTATCAAAGTTGCTTTCTGGAGGTGGTTGATTTGAAGATATCAGTCTCTCTGGCAGCGTTCCTAAAATGTGTATGGACACTTATAAGGGCGTCCAGAACACTAACTTCTTTAAAAATAGTTCTCTTATGATTTCAATCAAAGTTAGCTATCCTCCTTCTCCTCCTCCTCCTCCTCCCCATCATCATCATCATCATTGCCCTCACCGTTACTATCCTAATCTTCTTCCTCAAACTCATCACCATCATCTCCTGGGTGCCCAGAAACTATCCAGAGATCTATCTTCACAATGAGACTCGGCGTGTTTATAGATCAAGAAAATATAAAGCTACAGTTTCTGAGAGTAGACATGGCAGGAACACTGAGGAACAGAAGAGTGAGGGTTTTGTCTTCTAGGTTAGCAACAGGGAAGCAATTCCAGATATTAGAATTGTTTCTTTTTCTACTCTCCCCAAACTTCTACTTGTTGCCTCTAAAAAGTAGGCTTTCTCTTTCTGAGAAGTCCTGAGAGAAGACAGTATTGCCTCCTTTCCCTTCTCACTTGTATTTTACATGGAGAGTACCCAGTTGTAGGCTGGATCATCTCAGACATTAAATCTGCCAACCACCTTCGTTCTTGAAATGGTAGACTCATAGGGGACAGACCCAAGCACACCTCTTTCTGTCTCTGTCTCTCTGTCTCTGATTCTTATCAAAATAACTTTTGCTTCTACAACATAAATAAATAAATAAATAAATAAATAAATAAATAAATAAATAAATAAATACCAAATCCCATGGTCCTTAAATAAAATAACAAAGTTTTTAAAATGTGGAAAAAAGTAAACTTAGGCAAAGCAATTAAGAAAGACTTTTTAATGATTGAAAAAAAAATGATGAGAAAGAACGCTATTTAAAACAATGTTTTTAACAGCCGTAAGTGATAATTTTCTTTTCAAAATTTACTTTTATTCTTATTTAAATTGTATTAGTCACCCAAAACTTAAAGTATCTTAACATAATCTTAGCATTGGTGATATTTACTATAAACATCTTGCCTATAGAATTATTTAAATATTTTTTCAGCTTATTTATTTACTTTGAGACAGAATGAGTGTGAGTAGGGGAGAGAGAGCTGGGTAGAGAGAAAGGGAGAGAGAATCCCAAGTAGGCGCCACACTCAGCACACAGCCCAACATAGGGCTCGATCCCATGAACTGCGAGATCATAACCTTTCCAAAATCAAGAGTTGGTCACTGAACTGACTGACCCACCCAGGCGCCCCTACAGTATTATTATTTCTTAAATTTCACCCTTTAATCATAGCCAAACTGCTTATTCCAATGAGAAGTATTGTGCTTTTCAGTGTTATCCCTTCAGTCCGCCATCCCCAAAATGCAAAATTGTTTCCTTTTTTGTTGTAGGAGTTGTACTGTTTCAGCTTGAACCTGATCTCAGGACAGAAGCCAATTTTCCTAAATTTATCTTGTGCTTGTTAGCAATTTGGATTTGTCTCTGACAGAGGCTAAACAGGGTTTAGAATATTAATTTAAACTCTTGTGCTAAAAATGTAATAAAAATCTTGGGTTTTGAGCCTAAGAGGCTGCAGCATTTCCATAACAATATGCAAAAAGCTCTGTTCTTACTAAATGTACCATGGTGAAGTTAATCCTGAAAATAAAGTTGTTCTTTTTTTTTTTTTAATGTCTTGATACATGAACTAGTAATATTTGCTTCTAGCATAATCCCCAGCCTACTTAAAACAAAAGCTCTGGCAGAGCGCGATACCAAGGCTAACAGCTGTCAGCTAGTAAAGGCACTCGCCAGATGTTGGAGCCCAAAGGCATCCAACAACAGTGATCATTACAGCCTTCAATCACCCCATTTAGAATTTACAACAAACTGAGCAGAAAGCCATTATTTCCACCTTCGGTATAAAGTTTTCCTCGGGCTGGGAGCGGGTTTCTGTAACGGACGGATGCACCATCTGTTCCAAGTTCACTTTGCTCTTCGGTGGAACTTCCACAGATAGAAACAAGTCCCAGATAAAGTTCAGAAATATTGGGATGTTATTTGTTATTATTTGAGGGATATCAAAAATCCCGAAGGGTTCTTGACCCTGCCTTGAAAAAGGACTTCCACTGTAATTAAATGAAACAATAACAAATCATAATATAAGGCATAAAATGAACAAACATTATGAATTAATCATACTTAGACGATTACAACCCATATGGCTTGTTAAACCCAATCTGCTACCTGTAGTGACATTGACTGCATACTGTATGCTCAATGCTGTAGCCCTTTCTCCCGCAGGATGTAATTACTTAATTTGGTGAATGAGAAAATGAGATGTAAAAGGCAGCGTGTTCACCATTTGGTACCCTCTCGAGGCTCCCTTACCAGGTCAAAGGCATGCACGCCACTAACAGCTCAGAAGACTTCTGAATTCCTTTCCTTAGAAATGCTGATTCCTTTAGGAGCAAATAATTCCCTTCTCTCTCCTCCCACCCCATCCTGTCCTTTCCCTCTTCTCCACTTCAAGGCCTCCACAGCAGGAAGTTAGGAGAGCTGACATTCTGTGCACCTTTAACCAAGAAGGGAGAGTGTATTTCTCCTGTGTAATTTGACACCACAGTCATATGACACCAGTTCCCTGGAGAACTTTTGCTCTAGTAAAAGCAATGATGTGACTTAGAAGACCCCATGACGTTCCCTCTTACCAAGGTCACTGCTGATCTTGAGAAAATTTCATAATTCACCTGAATGTCAGTTCCACCATCCACACAGTGGGAACAGCAGTGATAGCTACCTGTGCAGAACTGCTGTAAGATTCAGTAAAACCTACTCCGTTAATGGCCCGACCCAGTGCTAGTCAGGTGTTTGCTAACTGGGAATTGAGCCTCCATTCTGGGAATACCATTGGGAATTTCACTGGTTGAGAGAAATTTTAAGAAACAAAAGAAACTAGGGAGCTGCTAAGAATGTTGTTATTCCGGAAGGGCACAGGACATCCCTGCGGTGAAAATGACAGTAGAAAAGTTAGGGGTTGGACCTGGGGCAGGCCTGGCCTAGATGTTTGGTGTATTGCCGAATCATCGTGTCTGAGTACAACCTGGGGCCACTAAGAACCTCTGCTGAGTGCCAGGGCCACCAGTCTTCTCCAGCCTCAGGTCACTGGTTGCGTCTTACTTACCATTCAGACACCTTCTTTGCTTATGTTGCATTATGTCCCAGGGGCTCTGGTGTTCTTATTGTGACTCCTCTAGTCTTCATCCCTGGGCCAGCTCCCCAGCACCGCAGGCCATCAGATGCTGCTGTATGTTCCCTGGACTCCTCTGCCCCTCAGTCCATATGTGAACCAGTGAGCATACAAGTACATAATGGAAGGAGTCCAGGACACTGTCTGACTTACCCTTAATGAAACAGGCAATGTAGACCCCATCTATTATATGGATATTTGCCCTTCAAGTTTGAGTTTTTATTGTAATCACCTGTGTCTCTCCTTAGTAAAGGAATCAATGCATGATGGACTACTCTTGTGGGTAGAAGCCCTTGAAATCCCATCCCAATCCCATGGAGAATCTTCTATTAGTATGACTCTTTCCCCTTTGCTCCCTTTCTCTTTCGGATTCCTGTATGCCAGGCCACAGACAGCCATGGTCAAGTTCAACTTCCTGGCTTTCTCTGCTTCAAGTCCAGCTGAGAGAAAAGGACCTTGCATACTAAGTGCATCCTCCATCTTCTCACTCAGAAGTTCTCTGGAAGCAAAGCCAAAGCCTAGCTGCAGAAGGCAGTCAATTTATTCTGACATATGCTTCATGTAACTTGAGATGTTGACAAACTCAGATAGCTGCACTGAACTGAACACAGGAAATCCCATGGTCACCCGACACATGTAATTTAGAGGAGCGGATTAGTCAACCGGGGACTAGGCACCTTCATGCATGAATATAGGGGTACACTGCCAAGAGACGTCCTATGTGCCTATCGAAGCAGGAATCCAAAATAAGAAAAATGCAAATGGGGGTGGTGCCTGTGCACAGTGGCAGGATGGGCCCTTGCCAATTCGGCTGGCTCCCCTCAAAAGCCCCAGGCTGCAGCTTCCGTGGGGCCGAGCACTGATCGAAGGAAGGAAGAGGATTCCATTGTACAGAGCTACTGTAAGTCCTCTAGAAGGAGGAGCTGGTGTACGGTCTAAATAGATAATAAATTGATGATGGCATGTGTGTGATGGATGAGAAAGAACAATCTAACATTACTCACACCCTTCAAGTAGTCGAGAATCGTTAGACCCACAAATGTTTCATTCACTCAAATATACTCAAAATGATACCAATATGTTATTTCTCTCTTTAACTCCCAAACTCCTAGAACATGGGCACTCACCCGGAGCAGATATTCTCAGAGTCCCAAGTGAACATAAAACCCTACTCCACCCTAGCCCTGGGCATACATATAGGCGAGAAAGGCGATCTCGGTCTCCGATTCTGCTTGCTTTTCTTTAATTCCTGTGCTACAACTTCTTAAGTACAAGCTGTGGGATCTACTTTGCTCTAATCCCGCCCCCGGGGAAAGACTTGCAGACCTCTTCCAAGGAATGCTTTGTTTTCCTTTTAGGTCATAGACTGCATACATTAGATATCAGAAAAGATCACAATTCTGGGTTGTTTCCATTTTGGGGGAGAATTTTATTCCACGTTATGAATCCTGGGTGTGAGCAGATGTCTTGCTCATTCTCTGGGTCCTTCAGTCCACATCCAGGAATGGGTTGTGTCTATACAGACCACGGTGTTGGGAGATGAATTCCACCCCTTTCCTGGAGGTGTTCCCTGTGGAGGGCAGTTAGCATCATAATTCAGGGTACTCTACAAAACAAGTTGGAGAAGTGAAGGAGACGAAAGAAAAGAGATTCATGTCAGAAATTTATCTTCAAAACATGATCTCTTTAGGGAGGAGAGTGGCCTTGTGTTCAAACTCTTCTATAGGAGTTCACAGCTTCAGAGTTCTTCATCCCATATTCCATGTGAAGGCCTTGAAATGAGTGACCATAGGAAAAGTGCTTGGTGATTCTTTCCCTTGAATTACTGCCTTAAAAATTGCAGCTGTAGTAAACATCAGCAAATTCTTTGCAGGGACAAGTAACTAATCAATTACTTTACAAATTACAGGGCCCACACATGGAGCTATTCAATCAAACAACTTATTTACTGAGAGTTATTCACTTCCTTGTTATGTTTCTACTTTGCTGTGCAATATAATGCCAAGACTGGCCAAAAATATAAGATGCCTCTCCTTGTCTTGGCAGCAATTATTGGCATTGATCCAAGAAACTCTTAGTGGAATTCTACTACCATCAGACAGTGCCAGGACCCAAGGAATCAAGGATTTTAAAAGCCATGGTCCCTGCCCACTAAGAGCTGATGGACTGGAGGGAGACAGACACGTACGCGGATGATTTTCAGTCGTGTGGTAAATGCATCTCCAGTGGCGCACCAGGGCCTGGGAGATGCTTAGCTGGCCAGCATGGGTCAGGCCAGACTTTTTGAAGAACAGGTCCCACGTGGTAAATACTTTTGTCTGTACCTTTTGTAGGGGCAAACTTTTTTAAATTACAAAAACAATCCATGTCCCATTGAACAGTATTGTGGAATGGGAGCCCTCCTAATCCAGGATGGATTTGAGGTGAGGAGATCTGATAGGTTTATAGGCTGTTTTACAAGCTGAAAAAAGTCAAGGAAGAGGAAAGGCGAGGAGAGATGAGAGAGAGACAGACAGAGAAAGAGAGAGAGAGAGAACATGTAAAGATACAAGGAGAAGACAGTCATCTGCAAACTAGGAAGTGTGTTCTCAGCAGACATCGAATATGCTGGCACCTTGATCTTGGACTTTCCAGGCTTCAGAACTATAAGAAATAAATGTTTGCTGTTTAAGGCATGCAGCAAATGATGTTTTTGTTATAGCAGCTTGAATGGACCAAGACAGTGTTTAACATTCATTGAACAAATGCCTATTGAGTGCCTACTATGTACCAAGCACTGTTCTAGGCAGTGGGGATAAGCAGTGAACAGACCAGCTAAAGTTCCTGTCCTCTAGGGGCACAGATAGAAGTGTGCTGTGTCGAATGGGATGCAGCACACTCACCGATGAGGTTGTGGCACTGTCCGGACAAGACAGCATCTTGTGATCCCTAATATCCACTAATTTGATGCAAGGTCCCACTAGGAATATTTCAGTCTTGAACATTTGGACATGAGTAAAGTAGATTTCAGTGGATACCATTTGGGATGCTCATCCAGGCCATGACTTCTCTCTAAGGACTGCCCTCACCCACCCACGAAGATGGACTCAGAGAACGTGTTTGTATTATATTGACTATAGTCATAGTCCATTCAAGTAGGAATGGACACCTGGCCTAAGCTGAATCACTCAGATTTTTTTCCCCTAGGAATTTGGAATTGGTCCTGAGAGAGCTACTCTTTTTCTGCAATTGTTAATTAAAGATATGTAAATTCAAGAACTGTGTGTGTGGCCATGCTTGGCTCTGTGTATAGAGGAGCATCGAAAGGCAATCTAGGGAGAAAAAGAGAATTAACTGTAACAGGAATGCAGAGAGGTAGGGACTAAAGGCCATTTAGCCTTGGGGTTCGGAGGGGGAGAGAGAGAGCGAGAGAGAGAGAGCACAAATTCAGTTATTTATTCAATAATGATTTGAGTGGCTACTCTGTGTCAGGTACTATTTAAATACTGAAGATACTATGGTATCAAGACAGCAATCTACCTCCCTAGAAGCTCCATTTCTAGAAGGAAGGTAGACCTTGGCTCTGGAGAGCTGTCCGATTGCCGGTGCTGGTCGGCTATGGGGCCCCGCTCCATTTTCTGCCCAGAGTTTCCCTCTAGCTTGTTTCTGATGGTAATCCCCTCCTTCTTGACCATTGTGACTTAGCCTGTTTGAGTGGGTCTTAATTACTTGTGCCGGGAGAATCTTGATCAAACAGAAATTTGCCCGTTTTTAGTATTTTCACCAATCTATAGTCCAAAATTAAGAAGAAAATCTGTCCAAATGGTCAGGAGATGCCAGCTTTGATATGTTTTACATCCCTAATAACTACCTTTTTGTGGGCAGTGATGAATCCGTACAGCCAGAGCCAGTAGTAATTTGTGGCAGGTCTGTAGCAAAGCAGGCTAATTAAACTTAACTTACTATGTACCATGAATTGCAAAAAAATGTTTTGTGGAATGCCTAATCCTCATATCGATTTTTAGTTTTATTTTTCTTCCAATTTATAGAGGGAATTTCTCTCTAACAGTACAAAAGATATGATCTATCATCTCCTCTCCCCACTGTATCTGAGGACTGTGTGTCAGGGTAGACATTTTTTACTGGTATTTCAGAGACAAGCTAAGGCAAAGGGCAGTAGTTTTCCATCACAATGCTGGTGCATTTGTGGGGTCTAGTTCCTGTGTTTTCTAACATCAAGACCAAGACTTGGCTCACCATTGCCTAGGTCCAGAGGGGCTACAAGGACTACTGCAGTTAGATTTAGTTTGAAATGTGTGTTTGATATTTGAGCATGTGATGAACTCAGTTATTGTTTTATATAAATTTAATTATAAAAACATGTTTAATAGGGGCGCCTAGGTGGCTCAGTCAGCTAAGCATCCTACTATAGCTCAGGTCATGATCTCACAGCTAGTGAGTTTGAGCCCTGCATCGGGCTCAGTGCTGACAGCTCAGAGCCTGGAGCCTGCTTTGGATTCTCTCTCTCTCTCTCTCTCTCTCTCTCTCTCTCTCTCTCTCTGCCCCACCCCTGCTTGCGCTCTCTGTCTCTCAAAAATAAATAAATTAACATTTAAAAAATACATATTTTATAAAATCAACTTTTTACAACTTTCTCCATGCAATCTTTTGAAAAAAAATTAACTGATCAACTAGAAGACAAATCATTCTGAACTCTGGTTTAAAATTTTTAGGAGTAACTATACCATTGAATGCTATGGTGGGGATATTTATAACCATTATTCCTTGATATGTGGGAAGCATTAAACTTTCAGAGAACCTTAAAGCTCATTTTTTTAAGTGTGTGAGAACTGAATATAATTTTAGATTTTTCTGACGGCTCATTTTGAATTTTTCTGAGTATATTTTTTATTATCGATACTCAGCTGGTCAACTAGAGAGGACAATTATTCTTTTTAAAAACTCTGAGTCAAGAAAATCATACATATTTCAGGATTATCTATACATTTTATAACTCCATTTTAGTAGTGTTCATATCATTAACAAATTTCAAAGGCAGAAAAGAATCTTTTCAAGTGGAATTTGGAGTCAGTAGTAAAGCTGGGTCTGAGAATTAGCCTTCCCATTTTATATCCAAGATTTTATTCCAGCATTATTTATTCCTCAAGAAATAAAAATGGAAGTTAGTCTAATTTTTAGAACTTTTTATTATAAAGAAGTTCTAGCACACATAAAAGGAAGTGACTAGATAATGAATCCTTACATATCCAACACTTGAGGGTTATTCATAGTTTATCATAGTTGATTTGCCAGGCTTTCTTTTTGCTAAAATATTCTAAAGTAAATTCTTCAGTATGATCTCTCTACGAATGTAGCACTATGCCTCTCTAGCACTCCAACGGTAGTTCCTTTGTAGCATTTTGTATATTGTTCATATTCGATTTTCCCCAGTTGCCCTCAAAAAAAATTTTAGCTGTTTTTTTCAAATAGGGATTCCTAAAGGGCCTACCTGTTGTATTTGGTTGTATGTCTTTTAAGTCTCTGTAAATCTAGAGCAAATTTCCCCTGCCCCCTTTATAAATTCACGTTGTTGACTTAAAGAGACTGGTTTTCCTGTAGAATGGTCTACATTCTGGAGTCATCTCATGTCTTTCTCATTTCGGCATTGGGTTTATTCCTCTGTCTTTTGTATTTATTTTAATTCTAAAAGCTTTAAAATATTTAGGTGAAATATTTTGGGTTTTACTTTATATTAGGAGGCAAAATATACCTGAGTATTTCAAGTTTGGTGAATCCAAGACTGATCATTGAGTTCAGCTGATAACAGCCAGACCCTTCCATGAAAACGCTGTGGTTCTCCTCTTCTAACAAGAAGTAATTTGCCAAAAAAATATCTAGTTTTCCACCATTTTTTCACTCTTAGCATCCAGTGATGTTTGTTGCCTGAATCAATTACTACATTAAGGGCTACAATAACTGTATCGTTCTATCTTCTTTTTATTCTGTATTAACTGGAATTCTTCTTAAAAAAAAAAATCTTTCCTCCAGCAATTAGCACTAGCTCGTTACTCTGAAATATAGTTCATATAATAAAGACAAAATAAAGGCTTAAGTCTTCCCTTTAATTGTAAATTTCCAGAGCAATAGTCTACTGTTTTAAACATTGACCATTGAAATTGCTTTAGCAATAGTACTTGTGATATCATTAAGAGAATGGCAAAATCCTCTATGCCTGGGCCAGAATCCTGTATGTGAAGAATGGATTTGTCTTAAAGACTTTGTCTCTATGTAATAATGGGTAAGAGGGCCATTGTAGATACCATGTAGAATGGGCTGATCATTCTGAAAAGTTTTGACGGGAAAATTCTATTCTTTTACCCTTAAGCTAGATATTTTCCCTCTTCACTTTTCAATCACAACGTTTAGAAAATCAATTTGTGCTATTTATAGTGTATATAATACCTGTATAGAGAGGAGAGATATAGTAGCTTAGGTGAAATGGTGAGGGCATGGGGATGAAAATCCTTGGAAACATCTGGGCCCCGAATGGTTCAGTCTAAAGGAGGTTCTCTAGGCAACAAGGCATGTGACCTTCCACTATTTCAAATATTTTACTTTGAAATAGAGTTTAAATAAGAACATTTCTTCAGCCATTAAGTATAGTGTCAATATTAGATAATAATAATAATAATAATAAAGACTTACCTAATTACTTACACTTCTATTAGCATCTACAGAGCATTGAGAGTTTAGCGTTTCCTCTCGTAAGTATTCACTGTTTTTTACTATATAGAAGTGATTTGATAGTTTCTGTAAGTCTAAGAGTTGAGATTGCATGGGAAACTTTCCTAAGGCAAAGAGGTTTGTTTGTTTTTTTTTCATTCCAGGATGTTTACTAGGAAGTTTATCTGTGTCCATGCATTTTGTTGACAATTGCCTTCTTAGCAGGTGACAGGTGTGACCTCTTGTGAAATCTTGCCTTTGTCAAATTTATTAAAGAGTTCTCTGAGTATCTTATAGTAGGATTGTAGCAAACTTCAAATATACCTAGTTGCAGGGAGTATTATTTGTATTGGACATGATGGTTTAAAATATCGTGTGATATGGGGGGCAGCTATGCCCTACCCCCCATATCATGTTCTAAGAGGCTCAGGGGAGGAGCAAGTTGCGGCCACTTCCTGAGTGTAGGGCTACACACAGGAAGTAAATCTCTCTTCTTTGGGAATTGTAAATAAGGTACATGCGTTCAGCCCAGAAAGGTATTCTCTTCCCCCTTGGAGCAGTCCTGGGAGAAGTTACGTGGTGTGGAACAAGGGCACCTACTGACAGGGAGGCAAATGGTATCCTTCTCTTTGATAGTCACACTATACTCTCAGCTATGGTATTAGTTTTTCTTAAAGGCAGAAAAGAAAGAAAGATGTCTTGATGATCTTAAAGACTTATAGCAATATGGAGAAAAATAGGATTTTGTTGTATTAATATAGTACCTATTCCGGCACAGGCTAACTGAAGCCTAAGCCATGTCTTTGAATGGGAACGAAAAATGTTCAGGCATTCCTGAGGCTCCATCGTCACTTCCCCTGGTGACCCTCTGACATTGCTGTGGTTATGTAGAGGCAAAGGCCAAAAGGCAAAGGCCTGTGTCTGAACCCAAAACCTAACTGGATTCCTGAATTCCAGCATGGCTGTCTCTTTGGCCTTCGGCTGTAAATTTCCTTCACCTGCTCTCCTTGCGGATTGCTGTGAGAAACCTAACTACCACCCTTATCAATTCCTAGTTGATGTGCTAACCCTGTCTTTTCTTCCTAGAGGGCTGGAAGCAAGGGGCTATGGAAGGCTGACACAGAGTTCTTGGCCTTCCCCACTTGGGAGAGGAATTTCTTGGAGGGGAATGTGGCCAAATGGCTATTAAGAATCTCAATAAAGAGGAACCTAGGGGTCCATGAGCGGCTCAGTTGGTTAAGTATCCAATCAGCTCAGGTCATGATCTCATGGTTCATGAGTTCCAGCCCTGCATCAGACTCTCTGCTGTCAGCACAGAGCCTGCTTCAGATCTTCTGTGCCCCTCTCTTTCTGCCCCTCCCTTCTCATGCTTGCTCACTCTCTCAAAAATAAATAAATATTTTTTTTTTTAAAAAAAAGGGAGCCTGAGAGCATTCTTAGGACTCTTAAGCAAATCATTGAGTCCAAAAGACGTACAGTGTCAGGAAGCAAAGCCAGAAGTTGGGAGGCTTGGAGCTGGATGGAATCAGGTTTGAGAGACCAGGAAGGCGAGTAGTTCTAGGATACCGTGGTGTGGCCGGGGTCCGGTGCATTAGTTGCCCAAAGTTGCTGAAGGTCAGAAGCCCCATGTACTTGAGGCTTACCAAACAACCTGTTCCTCCCTCTGTTTTTAATGCCTTTTCCCACTTGTTCATGCAAGGACTCACTTTAAGAAGAGCCTAACTCTGTTATTCCACATTACCAATGAACTTGACAGAGACCTCCATTATGTTATTATCGCTGTGTGCAAGTTATTTCATTTTTCTTATTCAATTTATTTAAAGTAAAAACAAAAACAGTTCAGCCTTTTCTTTTACCCCCACCCCTGCTTCAATCTACTCTTTGTATCTATGAGCTTTGTTCCCTTTATAGATAGATAGATTTTTGCGGGGGGGACTCCATATATAAGAGAGATAGATAGATAATTTTTAGACCACATATATAAGAAAGATCTATTCTGTCTCTCTGTTTTATTTCACTTAGCATAATGCCCTCGAGGCTCATTGTGTATATATATATACATACAGTTTCTTTATCAATTCACCCACTGGTGAACCACTCTAATTATTTATTAACATGGTTGATCCTCCCTGCCTCCCATAAAATTGTGAACTACTTAGTGTCAAAGACTTTGTTTTCCCCCTTTTAAAATCCTAACAGTCAAGCCCTCACACATGAAGATTCTCAAGAATGAATGAATGGAAATGTGATAGGTGCATGTCTAATTTAACTCCCTAAATCCCACTAAAACTGCAGCACAGAGGGGCACCTGGGTGGCTCAGTTGGTTAAGCATTCAAGCATCTCACTCTTGATTTCAGCTCAAGTCATGAGCTCACATGGGTCACGTGAGCCTGCTTGGGATTCTCGCTGTCTCCTTCTGCCCCTCCTCTGCTCACATGCATGCATGCACGCTCTCCCCAAAAACAAAACCAAACAAAACAATACAAAACGAAACAAAAAAAACCTATAGCACAGAGATTTAAAACAAACAAGCAAATGGATAAACATACAAAGATGAGAAAATAAAGAGGGAGACAACAAAAACAAAATATGGGAAGTTAGAAAACAGATGGACTTAGCTGACCAGGAAAGCTGAATCCTATGTCAGCAGGGATGAAAGCCAAGAACTAATATGATCCACACAGTAGAATATGCAAAAGGGTTATAAATCTATTCCATCAGATACATCTGGAAGTGGGGTGAAGGGATAGGTTAGTGCAGAATTGTTTGAGGAGTAGTCACCTCCCAGTGTCCCCTCTTCTACAGGCTCCTGGACAAGTGTCCCTCCCAGCCCCACCAGGCATCTGGAGGGTTAATCTCTTGAGAGAGAGTAAAATGAAGGGTCTCAGACTCACAGACTCCAAGCATGGTGGAGGTATGTATATCAAACAAGAATAGCAAAGGAATGCCGAGATCCCAGACGGCTTCCCCCACTCAAATCCAGACTGCTGGCAGCCAGGTATACACTCCCTGGGAAAAGATAGAAGAAACTTCTCCGGGAATGTGACAGCCCAAGATGAAGTCCAGCAGAGGGAAGGCCATTAGTGTCTGTGTGTAGGAATCATGGCTCTCAATCCCTACTTCTGGTCACAACACCTCATCATGCCAGTCTGCAAGAGCTGCCCGTGTCCAGCGAAGGTTCCATATCATCTGAACTATGTTATTTTGACTCATTTGGTTAAACTTAAAACCAGAAATATGAGTAGCATAGAGCACGTGTGCACCAATCAAATGTAGGACCAACATATAGATGTCACTCAGTATAAACCCCTGAGCTTTCATAGCTTGGCGATGCTTGTTGCTAGGTGGGAGTACATGCTGTCCCTCCACTCTCCTAACCCTGAAAGGCTTAGACTCTGGCCAGAGGCTCTAGATTCTGTTTCTGTGAGACCTCTTATACCACACCTAGGCCACAGTGATGGTTGAGGTTGCATCCAGGGAAGGAGAGAGAACCCACACCTACAAGGTGACTAATAATCTATTGAAGACACCACAAAAAAAGTTAGGGTACCGTGACCTTCTAGCCCAACCCCAAAGAAATATGTGTGTGGTATTGTTGCATACTAATAAAGAAAGTCTATTTCACATAGATTAAATAATGCTGTATAATATTTTCGAAAGGCTATCTCTGATTGCTTTCCACATTTTTGCATAAAGCTACTAGAGTAAATAAAGGTCTTAGACCTCCACTGCTCAGACAAAGGCCCAGCCAAAAGACTCGAGCTGAAACTTCTCAACTCCAGCTTGCCAGTGGCTTTTCCCAAACCATGCCCTAAGGCACCCTGGGGCACCACAGTGAACTCACAAGAGCACAGTGGGATATTTTGAATTTTCAAGTGAAACAGCAATTTCTATTGCTCTCCATGCAAACCACCAGTATTCAGTTCTTTGGACCTAACTATTTAATAAACAGAACTAAAAGAGATTTTTTTGGGCCTAGTGCGCTGTGAATAAATAATTAAGACTTCAGAACAAGGATGTTTGGAAACCTGAAGTGCCCAGGGGCCATACCCACCTCACTCTTCAGAGCTTCCAAGAATCTTTTTCTCCCAGTTCTTAAATATGAGCAGATGACTGAGCATATCAGCCATTTGAGAAAAGCTCCCAACAGGAAATACAGAGATAAGAAAATGGACACGCGCGTGCGTGCGCGCGCACACACACACACACACACACAGAAAGAAAAAGAAAAAAGTAACAGGGAAAACAGACACCCTGCATGAGGGGAAACTTCAGTGAAGAAAGCAAGAAAGGAAGGGAAGGAAAGAGGAAAAAAAAGAATCAAGAGGTTTCTAAGGATCACAAAATGGTGTCCTTTCTCTTCTCTATGCAAGGGTATCCTTTGTTAATATCACACACATACATCCAGTCACGTTTATTCAAAGTATAGATAATCTCTAAAGGCTGCAAAATCCTATCCATAATCAATACATCTCTTAATATTCAGTCACTCCGTGACACCCAAGTTCCAAGCTTAATAGATAATTAACTAAAACTTATGTTCTCCCAATTTCTGGGATGCATCCAAAGGCACTGATAATGACTGTTTTATATTCTCTGAGGTAGCTCCGTAGGTCAGTTAAAGTTCTAACCATAGAGGAGAAATCCTGCAGCAAACATGTACCACCCAATACAGATCCTGGTCTCTTACTTATTTAAGCCCTCAGCATAGGTCCACAGGTAAAAGAACAACAACAAACAATCCCAGCAATCATAACCATATGAACATAAATGATAACATTCTTAAAATCAAATATGCCCCCTTCATGGCAAACTACTGCCATCATTTTATTTTAGAATTCCACTGATAGATTAAACACAGTCTATCAGGCAATTATGGGTATATTTTTGTGTTCTACCAAAAAAAAAAAAAAAAAAAAGAAAAGAAAACCTAATGTCTATAAGAGGGTCATTTTGCTATTTAGTTTTCACATAGAATTGGACTAAATCATGGCAATTAGTGTAACGGAAATGTTTATAGCAATCTCTGATGGCAGTTCCACTAATGTAATGATTTAGCTCAAGCCCAGTAAAAACATGAACATGTATCATTAGGATGAATTGGAATCAAAAGCAAAGCAACTTTTTGCTTACAGTAATTCAACATACATCATCTCATCAGCAATGCCAACTATAAAATTAAGGATATACAATTAGTCAATCAGACGGTTCCTGAATTAATTAATTAAGCAAAGAAAATCAGCAAGCAAGGACAGGACAACATCCAACAACATGCTTCCTTCTCTTGGAGCAATCCTTTCCATTAATTTTGATCTAGTTATCCAGTAAATCATGGCACTAAATCTTCCCCAGATGGTATGAGTGATTAGACACCTCCCAGATCGACCTTTGCAAAATTCTTACATTTGTAGCCACCACTTGGGATTCTTATAAACTCACCCTCCGAGAGGTGACTTGGCTTTGTTTCTACATCTGAGAGTTATTTGTTTTGCTGTCTGTCTGGCAAAGCTACACCTCTAACAATCCACAAGTTTCATGCAACAGCTGCCAAAGGAACTATGCTAAGAAATGGGGTTAAACGATTTCCTCTATTATGAAGAATTAGCAGAAATTCAGTAAACTCAAGGCTGAGATTTCAAAACAAGGAATGTGATTGGAAATAAAGAAGACCATAAAAGAATTGTAATATGTCAATGGTGGAATCTAGGTCCTGGATATATCAGTGTTTACTGTAAAAATCTTTTGACTTTCTGTATGTTCGGAAAATTTCAAAATATTCTGTGGGAAAGTATGTGGAATTAAAATGCATGACAACAGTAGCACAAAAGACAGATGATACATGAAGTTAAAGTGTCCCTACATGGCCAATGAAGTGCGAAGAGTAAAATTCACAGAAGAATCAAATAAGTCCGAAATCCATGTTGTAATTTCGGGGGGAAGCACTAACAGAGTAATAGAAGATGCACAACCAGCTAATGGGGTGGGAGAAGGAGTTGGAATAAAAGAAATTTCTCAATCTCAATGAAAGTAAGAAAGGAGAGAGAAAGAATCTAGAACAGCTAGGTTAAATAGAAAACAAGTAGTAAAATGTAAGATATAAACCCAAATATGTCAGTATTTATATTAAAAAAATTGCTAAATACTCCAAAGACAGGACAAAGTTGGTCAGACTTGACTTTTATAAACCATTATGCTGGTTATAAAAGACATACTTTAAATATAAGCACACAGATGCCCATAAATGAAAGAATGGAGAAATGTACACTAGATAAACAATAATCAAAAGGAAAGGTATATTAATATCAGACAAAGTAGACGGTAATACAATAAGCATTCACGGTTATAAAGAGGGTCATTTCATAACCATAAAAGGATTAAGTCACCAGAACGATATGACAAATTTAAAATGTATGTATCTACTACTATAGACTCAAAATTTGTAAAGCAAGAATTGGCGATAGTACAATAGAAATAGAAATAGAAAAACTGTGAGAGATTTTAGCAATCTTCCCTAAGGAGCTAAGAGAAGAAAGAAACAAACAAAAAGGTAGGGATAGAGAGGATTAAAACAACATACTTAAACTATCTGACTTATATAGAGAACAACACAGCCAGAATACATATATATATTTTCAAGTACACAGGGACCATTTACTAAAATTTACATTTGTGTGGCTATAAACACACCAAGAGAATTTTGAGAAGATTGAAATTATATACACCATGTCCTCAAACCACAATGGAGTTAACCAAGAAATAAATGACCAGAAGAGACATCTTAAAATCTGCAAATATTTAGAACTTAAACAACACACGTTTAAAAACACTGCAGATCAAAGGGGAAATCACAATGAAATCAGAAAATATTTTGAATCAAATGATAAAAATATGACACATCAAAGTTCGTAAGATACAATTAAAGCACACTTACAGGAAGAATCATGCTGCAACTCATTATAACGTAACAATTATCAAGACAAAGTGAATTTTGCGCAAAGACAGTTGAGTAGACCAAAGGAACATAATTCAGTCCAGAAACAGATCTATACCTAACCAATCACCTGACTTGTGATAAAAGGGCCCCAGTGCAGTGAGGAAAGAATGGTCTTTCAATAATGGTCAACTGGAAATCCATATGGAAAAACAAATTGAAGTGGATTGCAGAGCTAAAACAGAAATAAAAAAAAAGCAACTTGGGAAAAACAGACTCTCCATGGGAAGAAATTTCAGGGAAGGAAGGAAGGAGGAGGGGGAGGTAAAGAGGAATTTGAAGAAGTTAAAGAATTTGCCTGATAGCACAGTGATTAATCTACAAAACCGGAACTCTCAAATAAAGTGCTGGTGATAGTTTGACATGAAGGCGGCATATTTGATTTTAAGAAAATTATCACTTATGTTCATATGGTTAAGAATCGCTGGGATTGTTTGTTGTTGTTCTTTTCAGCTGTGCAACTTTGCCGAGGGTGTAAATAAGACCCAGAGACCAGCATTTGTACTGGGAGGCGCACGAGTACTGCAGGATCCCTCCCCAGAGAGCTGGAGAGCTATATATGAAAATCAAACAATTAAGTTCAACCTGGAGGACAGCATAGTAGAATATCCTCATGGTCTTGTTGTAGACATGAACAAAAAGGGAAAATTAAAAGGAAAAGACTGACAAATCATACTATAAGAGAATTATCATTATATAAAAGTGACAAAAGAGATTTTGATGCCATATTGTGAAACACTTGCTATAAAACCATAATCTCATTATACTCCCGATTTTTAAGAGCGTGTCGATATTATGTTATATATGTGCAAATGAACAAGGGTAATCTCAAAAATGTTAATAGTGGTTATCTCTGCGTGGCAGGTGTGGGTAATTTTTATTTTCTTCTCTATATTTTTCTGTGCTTAATTTTTCGCACATTGGCGTAGAATGTTTTTATAATCGCTCAAAATAATATTTAATTCCTGCTATGGCAGGAGTGTTTGTGTGCCCCTTAAATTCATCTGTTGAAATCCTAATGCCTTAAGTGATGGTTTTAGTAGATGGAACTTTTAAGGAGATGCTTAAGTCATGAGAGTGAAGCATCAAGGACAGGATTAGCTCCTTATAAAAAGCGCTCCAGAGATCTCTCTAGCCCCTCGACTATGTGATGACCCAGCGAGAAGGTGCCAGCTATGACCCAGGAAGAGGGCCCTCACCAGAAAGCAAGCATCTTGGCGCCTTGATCTTGACCTTCCCAGCCTCCAGAACTGTGAGAAATGCATTTCTGTGGTTATAAGCTACCCAGCCTGTGGAATTTTGTTATAGCAAACCAAATGGACTAAGACAATCCCCCTTTTTTCTTAAAGTAATAACTTAACTGACCTAAAAGGGTGTTATTAATCTGATTTTTAAAAATTGGAGGCTTCCTTACTGCTGAATGAACACATGACCAGGTTGCGATAAGCCACTCAATATTTAGGTGAGGAAAGCAGTCTACATAGGTGTTTTTCAAATTTCAATTTAATCAGCAGAAACCATTCTTTGATTAGCATCTTTCCGAAGGAAATCTACATTTTCTCAAAAAGACAGAACAAAACACCGATATTTTCATCATCCAAAAGCAAGTAATGTAGTGCAAGACGTTAGAATCTGGCAAGCTTGTGCAGAGACCTCACATTCTATAGTAAAGAAGTGCTCATGGCAAATGGGAAGATGTGGTTCCATGGTTCAGGTTCAGAGTCACCCAAAAGGCACTTAGCGTCAGACCCCAGTGACAGCATTTTGTGACAAGACCGTGGTGCCCTGTTAACGGAGGGTGAAGGAAGAGATCGCAGGCTGGGTGAACTGGAGTGTCTCCAAAGGACAATCTGAGGAAGGATGGTAAAGGAAATGTCCTCTGGCCAGAAGCAGAGGCAACTAGGAAGAGCAAAGAAAATTGAAGAACACCAGGAAATGGACCAGATTTCCCTTTCTCACTAAAGAATACAAGGTTGGTGTTTTTTGTTGTTTTTTTTTTAATGCAGTGCGAGGGACTGCTAAAAGCCAATTTAGAGAAGTTGAAGAATTTGCCCAAGGTCACACAGTTGGTAAATAATCGAGCTGAGATCTGAACAAAGCCCGTGCCCCCTCTACGGCTCAAACACCTCCCAGTAGGTGAGCCCGACATCTCTTGTTCTCCCACCTCTAGCCTGCCCGGACACCAAACAGTACTGAAGGCTACAGGTATCTATAGCATTACTCTTCCAGTGTCCCGAACACCAGAATCCCAGAAGAAAATGTGACTAAACAATTTCCCAACAAGGTGTTATAAAAAGAGGGGGGGAAACCACTCAGGCGGGGGTAGGATGTGTAAATGACATAATGGGAGGTATGGTTTAGGACTCTCTTTGCACAACACGGGAGACTCATTCTTTGTGTGTTTACATTCCCTGGAGTTTATGGCAGCCTTACAAATGGATAAATAAGTTGAAATAATGCAAGGATGCATCACGGAATACTTCTCAGATATTCGCTTGTTCTAAAACCGTGCAACATGCAGATAAGAGAAATAGACAAGAAAGGAGAGAAGACATAATTTCTCTCCTCAGGATGCCTGCTGGATGCAGGAACTCTGTGTTTGCTGCCAAAATAAGGACATGGTCGCGTCCAAAGTCATGGCAGGCCACTTTCCTGGAGGCATTAAAGGAAGTCCAGAGCTGACAAGCGTCCTCTGTAATGAAGATGTACGGCCAGGACATCTATTCTCAAGCTTGCACAGAGTGTCTTCAATCGAGAATCATGGTTTTATTTCTCAATCTGGTAGCTTTCTGACTCAATCGAGGGATAATTGTATCATCTTTTTTAGTTGCTATTTTCCCTTGGTTTTTAAAAATAAATAACATTTAATTGCATAAGAAATAAGTACATCCTTATTGAATTTAGTATGCCAAATAATACATAATAACACCAAACACACAATGTCCTCTTTGACTACCAGCCCCTTCCCATCATCGCCATCACCCGGATCCCAATTCACCCCCCTCTCCAGAGATAAAACACTGTTGGGGCCCCTGAGTGGCACCTAGGTTAAGCATCTGACTCCTGATTTCAGTCCAGGTCACGATCTCACAGTTCATGAGTTCAAGCCCCGCATCAGGCTCTGTGCTGACAGTGCGGAGCCTCCTTGGCATTCTGTCTGTCCCTCTCTCTCTGCCCCTTTCCTTCTTGCCCTCTTTCTCTCTCTCAAAATAAATAAATAAACATCTTTTAAAAACCCAGCATCGTAATCGATCTGGTATGTATCGTTCCAGACCTTTTTCAATATATTTAAAGGATATCGGTGCCCATTAATATACACTATAATTATATGGTGATCTCTTTCACACAAATGGTGTCATGCCATGCATATTGTTCTTCAACTTGCTTTATTAACTTAAGAAATCTGTCTTGGCAGGCTCTCCCTGGCAATACACGCAGCTCTGCCTCATTCCTGCCTAACTGCTCCGTAGTTACGACTGCCGCATAGTCTTGGTACCGTGGCTGTGTAACCACTCCCCACTGCTTCCAACTTTTCGCTTTCACAAACGACGCAGTAATGAATGTTCTCGTATGTAAAACTGTGGGCAAAAGTCCAAGTCTTTCTCGGGGACAAATGTCTGTAGGTGGAATGGCTATAAATTATAACAGCTTCAACAAAAATATCATTCCCTCGAGGCCATACCAATTCATGCCCTCACCGGTCATAAATGACAGTGCGAATTTTCCCCAGTCTTTACCACCACTGGACAGTATTGGTTTTCGGTTAAACCCAATGGGCAAAAATAGTGTTTCACTGTTTTAATTTTCATCTCCCAAAGTAGTAGTTAGGGTGAGCAGTAATTTTTTAACTGCCCATTTTCTTTGTGGTTTCCTATATTTTATTCTACTACTTTGATGCGTTTATTTTTTCCAATTAAATCCATAGTCCATCTGAAGTTTATTTTAACTGCATATTTTAATATATGGAAAAAGCCTTAATATTCTTTATTTCTTACAGTTGGGAAATCAACAATCTGCCCGTCATTTATTTAATATTCCATCTTAAAATCTATATAAATCTCTATTCATCATGGGTCAGCTTTGGAACTCCATTCTCTTCCGCTCATCTATACCTATGCTGGGTATCATTTTAATTACTAAAACTTAATTGTATGTTTAATGTCTAATGGGGTGACATTGGCTGTTTGGTACATTTTCTTCCCAGATGAATTTCAGAAACAGATTGACAAATTTCTCAAGAAAATGCCATTAGGATTTATTTAGGTGTCCTTTCCTGTCACTTGACAAAGTTTTAGAGTTTATAGTAAGACACTGGTTTGTGAGCATAATTTGTTCTGGAAACATGCTTGTAATCCAAAGCACTCGTATTTCAAAGCGAATTTCAAGAACCATTGCCCCAGTGGTGATCATGTGACATTCGGCATCACGTACCACTCATATTACAAGACCTCACCCACTGATCAAGTTAAAACGTATTAAAAGTGTTTGCTTGTCTTACAGAACAAGTTACTCGCAATCCAAGGCTTTACTGCATTTCGTATAAATCTTACCTCATTTTTCTTTGATTTCTTTCTAAGTTTTGTTTGTGTTTGTTTCTCAGCTGAGCACATACATTTGAATTCACATCCGACGTGACTTCACTGCATTGCCAACTAGTGCCCTAACCACAACGCAAACGAAATCATCATTTTTGCTAAGTGGTCTCCAAAACTCACTTCATCATCATTAAACACGCCGTTCCATTTCCTGGATCTACGTTTTGTAATTAATTTGGTCTGTAAACAAATAATAGAATAATCCATAAGAACATTACTAAGGTACCTTGACAGTGGTGATTGGCAGGGCTGCTTCAAGAAATTTCCGCCACCAAATTTCTTCAATGCTTTTGCTATTTCACACACGAGGGTTTTATATACAATTCCATTTGAAAGCAAACTCCCCTGACGAGAAAGAAAATTTTTGTTTTGAAAATCACTGTGTTGCAGTATGAAACGCATGAGACAACAGGCCGTTTGTTCAAGGTTGGAACAAAATCAAGCCTTCTTACTGTAGAAACTGCTGGCTGGGCCTGCGGAAACCCTTGGGACCCATTTCCTTGTCGAGGTTCGTGGTCTACAACCTACCATGTCTCCTCAGCCTCCTAAACCGGGCTTCACTCGCCCCCACTTCTTCTCTTAATTGTCAAAATGGAAAGCTCCGCCTTCACTCAGCATTCTGAGTCTTCATCAGAGTCTAGTTTTTTCTCCTGTACCTACCAGAAGTTGGCTGTAACTATGACATTTAGAGAAACTCCCTGAAGACTGTCTAATCTGCATACTTAACAAGGATGCTCAAGTTCTATCCTTAGATGGGAATCAACAGTCAGAAGGACAAATATCTGGGCCTTGGGCATTCAGCTCTGACAGAAATCACCTTCACTCCACTAAATATTGTGCCATGGTTTTGATCGAAGATCATTCCAAAAGTCATGAATGAATAAATCAATGAGAGAATAAATGAACCATCAAACGGAAAGAGAGTCAATCTGCAAAGTAAGAAACTTTAGTTTTGTCACTGTAGATGGCTTTGTTTAAAAGTGTGTTAGAAAAGAAATGATAAGCTTAACCTCTTCTCAATTCGGTTGAATTCTGCACAACCGAAATAAAGTCCGATTGTGGGAAATATCTCAGGTTTAGTTGGAAAGTTCCAGCCAAGTACTGTAAAACACGCGTTCAACATAGAATTTCTTCTCAAATTAAGTGTTACTTCTATTTTTCACAATCCAATATGCTAAAACTTCAAAGTGAGCGATCGCTACAAAGGACTTGCTTTGTGTTTATTGAGAGTGATTTAGACAATTTTATGGATTATTTAACTTCTGGGTTTTGTGATGTAGATTTAATAAGTACTTCAGGATAGATTTACTTTACAACTTAGACCTTTACAATGAGCAACTGCATTTTTAAACGAAGACCTGAAATAACTTGTATGGATATGATGGCTACAAAAGCTGTCCATTTCTCCCGCCATAGAAATTGGCCAGAATAGAAGATTTTACTAATCACTCACTGTGCCTTCAAAAACTGTCCTTTGTTTGGGCGCCTGGGTGGCTTAGTCGGTTAAGCGTCCGACTTCAGCTCAGGTCATGAACTCGCAGTTCAAACTCGGAGTTTGTGAGTTCAAGCCCCGCTTCGGGCTCTGTGACAGCTCAGAGCCTGGAGCCTGCCTCGGATTCTGTGTCTCCCTCTCTCTCTGCCCCTCCCCACTCATGCTCAGTCTCTGTCTGCCAAGAATAAATTTTTTAAAAACATTAAAAAAAAAAAACCATCAGAGGAAGCCCGAGGTTCTTGGCCTTCGGTCTCTCCTGTCCTAGAAGCGCACACAAGTAAACCGCCTACGGTGGCTGGATGAAGACACTGCGCAAGAGACATAAAAATCAGCAGGCATGGAAAACAGCGACTCTGTTTTATTGTAATTTCTGCCTCTGTATCTGCCAGGGGATTTCTGGAACATGCTAAAAACAAAACGCTTCCTAGCACGCAGCTGAAGGAATGGACGTTCATCCAGTCATTAACATTCCCTGGCTCCGAAGGATGACAGAAACCCACAAACACACTCAATTCATCATCCTGCCAGCTTCCCTCATATTTTTAGGCTCATAAAAAAATGGCTGAGAAGTTTCCAGGAGAAGAAACTGCAGATATTAATAAGAGCCCTGTGGGAAACCTCGCTCTCGCTCCTCTGTGGCCAAAATATCACTGAAAGACCTAGCATAGACTTGAGACCCCACAAGACATATTTCTTCATGTGTGGCGTAAGTCATTTTGTTTTCGAAGTTCATTAAAACCGGAAATTAGTTAATTATGAAGCACTGAGGAAGTTAAGTCAAGCTCTATAAAGTTGTTTTTTTTTTTTCAAGACATAACCTTCCCTTCCTAAAACAACTGAGCAGTGACTCGCCCACAGAGGTGTCTTTTCTTATGCAATTGTGAACAACCAGAGGTGCTCAAAGTACTCTTTTATGTGAAGGAGCACTTTAACTTCAAAGCATGTATTTATTCCTTCAGCACTTGTAATGAGCGTCTACAATGTGCCAGGCACATACATCAGAAATGTATGATGGGTGCTCCGATTTGAAACAGACAATGCTCTTTCCCATTGCGGTGCTGTCGCTGTCATTACCACTCTTAGAGTCAGGCCAGCAGGAAATCGTGTCCAGAACCAGGACTCAGGTGTTCCTGTTCTTTCGAGTCCCTTCTGGCGCCTAGGACAGGCAACCCCCCGAGCCTGCCCCAGGACCTGTGTCCCAGCCCCCACTTCTCACCTCCTGGGGGTCCCCAAACCTATACTGATGCTTCCTAAACTGTGAGATCAACCAGATGCCCCAAGTAGTTCTAGCTCACATACCTGTGGGCTCATCCCAGAGTGCCATGGCTAGGTCCTGGTTCTCAGAGGACAACCTGACAAACGCGTAGTCCTTGCTGGCCAGTGCGGTAATTTTCTTAGATGACCAGATGAGACCGTGCCTTAGAATAGTGCTGACACTCTGATTTTGTATAACCCAAATTGCTTATACAGACAGGCGCCCCCAACAACAACAAAAAAATATTAACCTAGCACTCCCTCACACCCTAGGGGCAGTTCTGCTCATTGAATTGCTGAAATATTACAAAAGCAGGTTAAGTTCCTCTGAAAAGGAGTGTAATTTCAATTTACATCTTAGTTTAGGCTTAAATTTATAAGCTAAAGAAGTTCTTAGGGAGGGGGCACCTGGGTGGCTAAGTGTCCGCTTTCGGCTCAGGTCACGATCTCGTGGTTCATGGGTTTGAGGCCCACGTTGGGCTCTATGCTGCATTGGATTCTGTGTCTCCCTCTCTCTCTGCCCCTCCCCCACTCATTCTCCCACTCTCTCTCAAAAATAAATAAACATTAAAAAACGTTACCAAAAAAAAGTTCTATGGAGAAGCATAAGAACTCACCCCACATAAAATTTTTAGTATAGGGAAATGCTTTCTGATTACCAAACAACTAATTTTCAAATGGATTTCTGGAACCAATTCATTCTAAATCAGAGACTATCTGTACTGCTCTATGTATTCACTATAGCACTCGCTTACCAAGACAGTCAATTGTTTCATGAAATTCTCACTGTAAATCCCTTTTGGGAAAAATGCAAAGGAAACACCATGCACCTGTTTCTGTGTCTTATTCGTGCTGTTCATGCATATGCCTTAGAACACCTAACTCAACACACTGTCCATAGTAGACACAACAAATATTTGCTGATCATCGTTTTTTTTATTTTAATTTATTTTTTTTAGAGAGAGTGAGAGAGCACACCTTTGAGGGGGAGGGGAAGTGAGGGAGAGAGAGAATCTTAAGTAGACTCCACACCTAGCACGGAGCTCGACTCGGGGCTTGATCCCACAACCGCCGGATCGTGGCCTGAGCCAACATCAAAAGTTGGATGCCTAACTGACTGAGCCACCCAGGCACCCCGATCATCCTTTTAAAGTAGAAAGTCCTCATTATGTATTTTTCTTCAAATAACAAATGTTTGTAGGAGCTTCATAACTAACCGAGTTGAGACCTTTTACGAAGTAAACAAAATGGGAAAGCTCTTCTATAACATATGAGAATATTGTCCTCAAGAAATTCTTCTGGCTTCAGAATATTGTCAGAACAGCCAATATTTTCCTTGTAACTCAACAACAACACAAAAATGACATAGCTATCCATATCACTAAAAAGGGATTAAAAACCTCCAAACAATGGAAAAATGATGTACGAATCTCCTGAAAATGATTCAAACTCTCTCACTCAGGAAAAGATTCTTTGTCTCAGTCTGTCTCTTCTATGTCTCTGTCTCTCACACACACACACTTAGAACATGAACACACACATACACATATACAGAAACTCACAACACAAACACACACACATATATAGATACACGCACTCACAACACACACACATACACATGCACTCACACACACGTACCACTTGCATCTGACAGGAAACAAGACGGCAATGTGGAGGGTATGGTTTAAGTCAGTGTGAACCCAGTGAAAATAGTCTAATAGTCATCAACTTCTGAAACAGACATATGATAACGTGAAAAGCAAGAGCCATTTCCTGAGCCAAAGAAAAATTGAATTCCTCATTCAGTTAACTAAATATTTCAGTCATAAACTTAACAAGTGAGTAATTTTCATACTCAGTATAAGAAGCAACATTTAAAGAATGCTCTGTGCACGTATTTGCCATCTATGCCATCTATGCAAGTATCTATTAAGACTGTCTAGTTTAAATGTGTTGCATCTTTTATGTGTTTAAGTGTCAATGATTATAAACATCATTAGTCAGCATTACATGGTCTCCATGAAGCAAATGAACTCTTGACAGCTCCGTGGCATCATTGAAGTAGGATCTTTCAAAACCCAATGTTTATGATCTATTTTTTTAAAGTATATTATGCATGCTGGTAACAAATCAAAAATTTCAAGAAACAACTGAAATGTATCATCTGAAGAGTCAACACTCTTCTTTGGGGGCTTTTTGCAGGCCAGTATTTTCACAGTTCAGCTGAAAAAATACCAACCAGCCCCCCTTGTCTGCATGCCAGGAAGGAGATCGATTGCCATGGTCTCAGGTCTACGCACAGAACGTGCACCTTGCTGTTCAGAGAACCAAAAGGCCACGTGCTTACTCATTGAGTAAATAGTATTTAAATATGCCAAGAGAACTTGATACTGTATTTAAACATATCCTCCAGAGAATAACCATTGCTTGCTTAATATATCTTGTTATGTAAATGTAGAATTAAGGTATCAAATTGTAAGAAAGGAAAGAAGAAAGAGAAAGAAAGAAAGAAAGAAAGAAAGAAAGAAAGAAAGAAAGAAAGAAAGAAAGAAAGGAGGGAGGGAGGGAGGGAGGGAGGGAGGGAGGGAGGGAGGGAGGGATGGAAGGAAGGAGGGGAAAGAAAAAGAAAGAAAGAAAGAAAGGAAGGAAGGAAGGAAGGAAGGAAGGAAGGAAGGAAGGAAGGAAGGAAGGAAGAAAGAAAGAAAGAAAGAAAGAAAGAAAGAAAGAAAGAAAGAAAGAAAGAAAGAAAGAAAGAAAAGCAGGAAGCAGAGGAGGAGAAAGAGAAAGAGGAGAAGGAGAAGAATCTGAATCTTAACGCGTATAATCTGAGTACTCTCTCGCTGCAAACCCTGGCTGTGTCTAACTGCATGTGAAAGGGTAAACGATGGGCCACACGGCCAAACCTTCATCATCATCGACATCGGGCTTGTGTTGAATCTCCATCACTGTCATTCCCAGTCTGCAATAGTAGAGTATCCCTCTCATATATGAGAAAAAGCCATGGAGGTACCACTCTAGGTTAGAAACAATTTCCAAAAAATAGTCAGGGCTAACTTGCTGGTGGAGAAGTGACCTTTCACCCTTGGTGGAGAAGTGACCAGCCCGAGAGAGACCGAGGAGGCTCACAGCCAGGTGCTCACGCGGCCCCTATGAGAGGAGCCTTGTGAGAACAACAGCACGGCTGGAGAGTTCTACTTAAAGTTTCCTCCCCTCCAGCCAATCTCAGGCTCTTCCCACCTCCCATCTTACTCCATCCCTCCACCTAGTCCTTCAGGAAGGTAACGACCCCTTCCAAATGCCCATCTTCTCCATTATCTTTGTGCCGTAGTTTTAAGATCACACCCCCCCCTCACTTCTGAGAGTCATACTCTATCTTCCTCTTTTTACTTCTGTTTGGCCTAATTTCCAAGATTCTTCCTCCAGATCCATCGATTCTAAGCAAGCAAGAATCCTTAAGAACTGACACTCAAGTTCCAACGCAGAGAGCTATAAACATGTTTCTCCAACTCTAGAAATGTAGTGGAATTCTCTAAAACAGATACTTTTATTTCATGTTAACACGAAGAAAAATTTAATGACTGGTGCTGTAGAGTGAATTGGGTTCCCCCACCGCCACCAAATTCATATGTGTAAGCACTAACCCCTCAGGTGACGGGATTTGGAGGCGGGGCCTTTGGGCGATCAGGGTTCAGACAAGGTCATCAGGATGGGGCCTTCTGATGGGATGAGTGCCTTTAGAAAAAGAGACACCAAATCTGTGTGCGTGTGTCTGTCTGTCTGTCTCTGTCTCTATCTCTGTTTTTCTCTCTATCTCTCCTCCCCACTCTTTACAGCAATAAGGTGATGGTCTGCAGTTGAGGGAGGGAGATCTCCCCAGCACTCGACCAGACTCGCAGCCTCCAGATTTCAAGGGATGGCAGCAGACTTTCATGCCGTCACATGCTAGAGCTAGCTTCTTATCTGTTCTGGAAGTTTTCCCTATCCTTTCCTCCGGGCCTCCCCCTCCATACAGATCCGCCCCCACTCACACCCCCCACCATATCCTGAACCACTCACACATAAAGCATCCTGGTTTATAGACACAGAAAGTACTTTAGTGGTTGCTTTGAGCCAGGAGGGGCAACGAGGAGAAGAGAACAGAAGAGCAGAGCAGAGCAGAGCTAAGGGGAAGTTTCCTTTTGAGATGACGAACGGTTCCAAAATTGACTCAGGTGATGATTGCACGTATCTGTGAATATATGAAAGACCACTGAACTGTATGCTTTAAATGACAGATAATTACAACGCAATTGTCACGGAGTTAAACTCAGTAAAGCTGTCTTTGAAATGCATATCTGGTTCGAACCAGAGCATCCCCTCTTGAGGACAGTGGACGGAAGGAAGAGGATGAAGGGGTAACAGCCGAAGTCATGCCTTTGTGGCCTAGACTTGACATTCGGGAAACAGGATCAGGGCCAACATCCAGTTTGTTCTCCCCCACTGAACCACCCTCTTTGGAGAGCCAGGTCAGGCCATCGGGGCCAGAGAAGGTTCTTCCATCTCCTGCAGAGCAGAAGGGCCTTCCCTCCCCGCACAACGGCCTCCGCCCGTCCCAGACAACCGACTGCCTTGTCAAAGCCCCACTCAGGAAGGATTCGGTTAGCATAAGGGCTCATACAGGTGGAGGGACAGGGGCGAATCATGTCTCGGAAAGCCGGGGGGTTTTAAGCAGGCTACAGGACCCGGCCCGCCTCGCCAGCAGGAACGCATTTACATGCAGCTCTGGCAGAACGGTTTCCCCTCTCCTTGGAACACACCTCCTGCCTGATTCCTATCCAAAATTCTAATTAATAGGAATCCATATTTTCACACAGCTCTGCCGGTTTGAATATGCAAGTGCCTATTCGACGCTCCAGAGACCCCAAGCACCCTTTCAGAGCACATGGCTCTCTCTACACAAGGGCTCCTGAGACGCAGCCGCCGCCTCGCTGTCACCATCCCGAGAGCGTGGCAGCTGCGCTCCCCGAAGCCAGCAAAGTGGGTCCCGGGCACAGAAGACATGCCTCAGCTCCCATCCACCATCTGCCCGGTTGGTGGGTGCGCAGCCTCGGCGCAGACAGACAGCTGCCCCCCGACAATGCGGAAAACAGCGGCGCTTCCTCAGCGCCTTTGGCAACCAGAAAAAAATTTCACGCAGAAAGAATACGCGAAATTGCTGCAAATTTCGGATGCGGCTGCTATTATGCCTCCTCGCAGCTAAATGATCACACGCGGTAGGATGGGGTCTGTTTAGCGACTGTAACAATTAGACACATTTGTACAGAATAAGACACTAACAAGGCTAAAAGACGATTGTCCTGGACAAAGGGTTCCTCTCGTGGGCTCTCCCGTAATAAATGATACCTTTAAAAAAAAAAAAAGCTTCTTCCAAAACACTCTTTTCAGTAAAATGACTGTCACCAATTACCTCGTTGTGAGCACAAATAAAAATTACTTGCTTCAAAAATTCTAATGCTAAATAAATTACTCTAGTCGAAAAGATGTACTCAATTAATTCTTCATTAAGGGTGGTGTAAAATCTAAGTGATTGTTCTCGGGTGCTACATTACAAAGTTAGTGCCAGGAAAACGCTTATCACTTAGCTCAAGTAATTGGAGTATTTCCTTAGGAAAAGTTTCAAAAGTTAAAAAAGAAAAAAAAGATTTAGGGTTCATACAAGTCAAGTGTCTAAGATAAAAAATACATAGACACAAATATAACTATACACTTGATCTTAGCCGAAAGGCAGAGAAGCGATACACAAATATAACTAGAAAGGAAATTTCTCCTTTAAGGAAAAAAACACCCAAATTTTCTAATGTGACTTATTTGGATGCCTGCACAGTTCTCACGCGGCCATCCAAGTTCAGGTACGCCCTTCCTGATCACACCACGCCCCCCTGCCCCCACCATGGTTTCATCAATGCTTAGTTGCTATAGTGATGCTGACACAGTCGTGAACTTGAATTCTCTGGTTAAAATAACTGCTATTTATTGGGCAAAGCACTTCCTGGAAGGTATAGCACATAATCCAAAACGAGAATCCTATGCTCCAATTTTTCAGAACTGTCCTATTACAAATCCATCTGCATCAGTTAGAATTATGTCCAGTTGTGAGTACAAAGAAACCCTCTCAGACTCACATCTAACAATGACTTAAACAAGACGGAAGCTTACTTCTCCTGCGTGTAAAAAGGATATGGAAGTGGAAATCCAGATCTAGTTCGTTGGTTCCATGGCGTAGACAGGGAGGCCGTCTTCTCCTATTATGCCTCTACAATCCTCTCAACGTGTTTCACCTCATCGTGCGAGGTGGCTGCTCAACCCCCAGCCATCTTCTCCACATTCCAGCCAGTCAAGGGAGGAATGGAAAAAGAACATAACCGGTCCTCTAAGGACCCCTCCTGGAAGCTGCACACAGCACTCCACTGCGTCCCACTGGCCAGGCTTAGAGCCCTGATGACTGCAGGATGGCCGGACGGTGCAGCCTGTGTGCTCGGCATCCATGTGGCTAGCTGTCACCAAGGAAGGAGGGGAGAGTGGATCCCGGGAAACAAACAGCTGTCCCGCTCACAGCATCTGAGAGGCAAACGGCTGCCAACAATGAGGTCCGGCCCTACGATAATTTCAGGTTTCGTCGTTCTTGCTGGACACAGGATTTAGCAGAGCTTGAAGGATAAGGGCCACCTGCAGTCATCGTGTCAACAGCTGCACCCACCACACCAGGGAGCGGCACACCACCTGTGAAGGACTGGGTGGTAAGGCTCTTAGGCTCTGGGGGCCATATGGTCCCTGCTTCATAGCACAAAGGGAGCCACAGATCATGCAGAAACAAACGGGAGCTGCTGTGCTCTAGTCAAACTTCTCTCCAAAATGCCAACGACTGCTCCACGCCACCCGTTTCCGTCGAGTTATTGATCACGTACCACTACCAAGAAGTGTTTGGGCATACTCCCGTTTAATGTTTACTTAGAAAATGCATATATGTAATCCTGTACTAAACCTGTGATGTACATACTATACCACACAAAAATAGAAATTAAAAGGGGAGGTTTAATTTTTTATTTTTTTTAACATTTATTTATTTTTGAGACAGAGACAGAGCATGAGCAGGAGGAGGGCAGAGAGAGAGGGAGACACAGAATCCAAAGCAGGCTCCAGGCTCTGAGCCGTCAGCACAGAGCCCGATGCGGGGCTCGAACTCACAGACCTCGAGATCATGATCTGAGCCGAAGTCGGCCACTCAACCAACTGAGCCACCCAGGCGCCCCCAAAAGGGGAGGTTTAAAAGGCATAGGTAGAACTCACTCATATTTTCTTCCTACGCTCCAAAGGACCGTCTTGTACAGCCCGCTTCAGGACAACCACCCCGGGCGCTGGTTGTCATTGGTGAACGCTGTTTATTGAGCGCCACTGTGTGCCAACAAGCCCTCAGGACACAGAGACTACTTAGTGACTCCTTTGCTCTCGGAGAGCTGGATCCTAGAGAAAGAGGAGGAAATGTTGGTGGGCACCGTGACGCACTATCCAGAATCTCCTTCCAAGAAGGACTGTTGCCCCAAACGTTAAGAGAGCAGTCAGTTTGCTAGAGCCTGCTCAGCTGGAGTGACCCCCCCCCACAAGGTCACGCTCACGTCCAACTGATCACGTGGGGATTTACAAGCCATCTCGCCCCAACTAAGGCCCATTCTTCCTCCAGAGCTCCCCACGCGGTCAGCCAGACTGTCACCGGCCTGCCTCCCACCTCCACCTCGTTCTCTGTGCATGGGCTTCTTCTCCCCTTCCTTCACAGGTATTGATCCCAAGAGGAATTGACTGTGACCAATATACCAACAGCAGTGCAGTGTGATAAAGTGATTCTTTCGAGGGCACTTCGCTAGAATTCAGGGAAGGCGCAGGTAAAGGGATACTCATATTGGCCTGGGGCACCTCAGTCTATGTGGGGGGAGGGGGGACAAGGGGAGGCAGGGAAGAATGGTTTGGTGGAAGGAAGGTCATTCTTTAAAACTTTGTAGGGGAGGTTTGGCCTCAAACCAATGCTTACAATTCTTGGTGTTTGCCAGGAGGGGAGGAGAAAGAGAAGAGCATTCCAGGCAAAGGAAGTTACAGGAGCAGCAACCAACAAAATTGCGTGGCATGTTTGGAGATCTTGCAAATTTACGCCACGTACAGATCACCAATAGCTAAGGAAATAGACAGGGGCCAGCCGACGGTGTTTCTAACGCCATTCTAGTGAGTCTGGACTGTAACGTTAAGTTCTCGCTCCACACTTGTTTTCCAAGTAACCACGGCATCTCCCGAAAGCTTGTTAAAACTGCAGAAGCTCAAGCGCCTCCCCAGAGCCACTGAATCAGACCCTGCTTCTTCACAAGCTCCCCAGGCAGTGTGTAGACAAGTAACATAATTTGCGTGGTGTGTCAGTACAACGCTACCTGTACATCATTTATACATAAATACGTAAGTTGGGGATACGTGCTCAGAAATGTTTAAAGACCTCCACGCTGACCAACGGGAAGGCACTGAAGACTTTGAAGCTGGGAGGGTCAGGATCAGAACTACAGTCTATCAGACGATCCTGGCAGCAGGCTGGCAAGTTGATTGGAGGAGGCAGGACAGGAAGTGGAGAGATCTGTTAGCTTTGTGTTTTTTTTTTTAATTAGCTTATTTCTTTTAGCCAGGAAAGATTTTTTTTTTAAGACTATTTTTTTTTAGAGCGGCCTTTAGGTACACAGCAAAATTGAGAGGAAGGTGTAGAGGTTTTCCATATACCCTGCCCCACACCTTTAACCTCCTCCATTACCAACATCACTCATCAGAGAGTACGTTTGTTACAATTGGTGAACCTGTATCGACACATCATTATCATCCAGAGTCCATAGTTCCCACTATGATTCATGCTTGGTGTTGTATATTCCATAAGTTCGGACAAATGTATAAAGACGTGTATCCATCATGGTAATAACATACAGATTATTTTCACTGTCCTAGAAATCCTGTGTTCGGCCTGTTTATCTCTCACCCCAACCCTCACCCCCTGACCACCACTGGTCCTTTTACTGTCCTCATCATTTTGCCTTTTCCAGAATTTCATATAGTTGGAATAATACAGTGTGCGGCCTTTTCAGATTACTAATATGCACTTAAGTTTCTGCCATGGGTTTTCATGGCTTGACAGCTCAGTTCTTTTTAGCACTGAATAATATCCCATTGTCTGGATGGGCCACAGTTTATTGATCCATTCCCCTACTGAAGGACATCGCTTCCAAGTTTTGGCAATTATGAATAAAGCTTCTATACACATTTGTGTGAAGGTTTATGCAGAGACCTAAGTTTTCAATTCCTTTGGTTAGACGCCAAGGAGTATGATCGCTGGGTTGTATGGTAAGCTGGGTTGTATGGTTGTATGTTTTGTCACACACTTCCAACCATCTTCCCAAGTGGCACTTTGCATTTCCACCAGTAACGAGTTAGAGTTCATTTTGCTCCGCACCTTCACCAACATTTGGGGTCAGTGTTTTGGATTTTGGCCGTTCTAATAGATGTGCAGTTGTTTTAATTTGCATTTCCCTGAGAACACTCCGGTGTGAAGGATCTCTTCATATGCCTACTTGTCATCTGCATATCTTCTTTGATGAGGGGCCTACCCATTTTTTAATTTGGCTGTTTGTTTTTCTGTTGTCAAGTGTTAAGAGTTCTTTGTGTGTTTTGCAGAATAGTCCTTTACCAGATGTGTCTTCTCCAAATATTTTTTCCCAGTCAGAAGCTTGTCTTCTCATTCTGTTGACATTGTCTTTCAGAGCAGAAGGTTTTAATTTAATGAAGTCAACTTATCAATTACGGCCACGCCTTGGCTGTTGTGTCAAAAAAGGCATCACCGTACCCAAGGCCATCCATTTTCTCCTGCGTTAGGAGTTTCTAGGGGTTCTATAGTTTTGCAACAGACACATGAAAAGGTGCTCAATGTCACTCATCATCAGGGAAATAAAAATCAAAGCCACACTCAGATACAACGTCACACCGGTCAGGGTGGCTAAAATTAACAACTCAGGAAACAGCAGATGCTGGTGAGGATGTGGAGAAAAGGGAACCCTCTTGCACTGCTGGTGGGAATGCAAACTGGTGCAGCCACTCTCGAAAAACAGTGAGGAGCTTCCTCCAAAAATTAAAAATAGAACTACCCTACAACCCAGCAATAGCACTACTAGGAATTTACTCAAGGGACACAGGAGTGCTGATGCATAGGGGCACATGTACCCCAATGTTCATTACAGCACTTTACACAATAGCCAAATTATGGAAAGAGCCTAAATGTCCACCAACTGATGAACTGATAAAGAAGATGTGGTTTATATATACAATGGAATACCACTTGGCATTGAGAAAGAATGAAATCCTGCCATTTGCAGCAATGTGGATGGAACCGGAAGGTATTATGCTAAGTGAAATAAGTAAGTCAGAGAAAGACAGATACCATATGTTTTCACTCACATGTGGAACTTGAGACACTTAACAGAAGACTATGGGGGAAGAGAATGGGGAAAAAATAGTTACAATCAGAGAGGGAGGGAGGCAAACCATTAGAGACTCTTACATACAGAGAACAAACTGAGGGTAGATAGGGGGCAGAGAGGGGAAAATGGGTGATTGGCATTGAGGAGGGCACTTGTTAGGATGAGAACTGGGTGTTGTATGTAAGCGATGACCCAGGAGAATCTACCCCCAAAACCAAGAGCACACTGTACACGCTGTATGTTAGCCAATTTGACGACAAATTATATTTAAAAATAGTAATAATAAAATAAACTGGGGTGCTGTATTATGGCCCAGATACCCACCAATCAAAATAGATGCTCGCCTGGCTGGGTCAGGGCCTAGCAGCTGCCTGTTAAGACAGTCAGTCATCCTTTGGCTGCTGAATGGTGGATCATCTAGAAGGTCTCAGGGAGAGTCCTGAGGGGGCTGCACAGGGGCCTCTGGGGAGGACTTTTTATCAATAAGTGAGCAAATATTTCACTGTTGTAACAATGAGTACAGCCATTCTAGAGTATACCAGTTGAATAAAAATTGGGTAACATTTGGCTGTTTTATTAAGGTCTTTTCCCATTTTCTCTCCATTTTTATCCATAAAACAGGAGGTGCCCCAGACCACAGGCCACTGGGGGTTTTGCCCCCCTGGAGAGTTTACTAAAGGAACCAAATACACACATAGTTGCAGAACCTGTCTTAGAAGCGTTATCTGAGCAAAAAAAAAAAAATAGAACTTTCTTAAAAATCATAATACAACCCTCGCCATACTCTACCAATCTGAACTCTCCAGCTAGCACTGAATAAATGTACATTTTTTCTTCCTAATTGTTTTCAGACCACTGACTAGAATTACAGCATGAAAAGGCCGCTGTCATGTTCAGTATACATTTTTAATAGACATCTTTAAACATTTAGACAAAATATTATTTTTAAATGGCAATTCTTTAACTGGTAAATGTAATTATCTAACTTTAAAGAAAAAAAAAAAAAACCCTGACAATCAAAATATTCTGTCACTGCTTTACCAAAGCACCTAAAATATCTTTTCAGCAAATGAAATGATTCTTTATTTTATGCTTTTAAAAATGCATTAGGGTAATTGCTCTGCAACAAATCACCTTCTCAGCTCCGGGCTTGGCTGCCACATCCCTCACGTGTCCATCAATTGTGCACGTTGTCGTGATGTCCCGATGAGCGCCCGGGGTGAGTCCCCCAACAGCAGGTTTATAAGAGTATTCAGTTGAACAATCTGCAAAATAATTATATTTCAATGGAGATATTATGCTGTGAAAAAAAATCTATTACATGTCAAGTGCTAAATGAAGCAGTTATAGAATCAAGACACATTCATTGGTGCTTTTAATCAAAGCAAATAACTTTTGCAAGCCGATCCTTCCATTGTTTCCTTGCGATTTTAATTTGCTTCTTTAATAACAAAAAATATACTTTTCAACCAGCAGTCGTCACTTTACTTCTGAACGAACAAAACATTACATTTTTTAAAATAGTCTTGGTTTACCATCTCCGTAAGGATGGAATCTATTTTTTCAAAGTCTTGTAGTAAAAAATATACAGACCCTCGTCTCCCTACAGAGGCTGTCCAAAAGTCCACGTTTTCCTTAAGTCCAAAGAGGGACCAAAGACCCCCTTAACCATCTCTGCTGGTGACAGAAGAATTGAGGAACTTTTGCTCCAATACACTTTTTTTGTTCCTTTGTAAAGGTTCAAATTCAAAGCAAAGGAGATTCTTCGTAGACTTCAAGTTGACTACAAACCTACTTTATTTCGACATGCCAGTCATTACCACACAACAGCCAGAGCTTGTGAGCTTACCTCCCAGGACTAAATTTCAAAACATTCATTTGTATTTACAGAAAATTTTAATTATGTAAAGAGGTCACTCTTTTAAACCTCAAAATGTAATATGAAGCCGTAGACTTTCACTATATCTTGGCAAGGCTGACCCCAAAGACTTTGACCTACGGTATCGATGAATCTCACGAGAATCGTAGCTTACATTTCCTGAAGGCTCAACATGCGCCAGGTCCTACTTTAAGTGCTCCATAAGCATCCTTTCCTGAAATACGATAATCCTATCAACTAAAGCCTATTATTAGCCCAGTTTACAGATGAAGAAACTGAGGCTAGAAAGATTAAGTAACCATCCAGTCATCTAGCCAGTTTCCCTAGACGTCCCTTGTTGCTGCTTCACAGATGTTGATGGATGGCATCAGACCTGCTCAAGAAAGCCTTCATCCACATAAAACCATTTCCGGTCCTGCTCCATATCTCGACAGCCCACCAAATCTGGATGCTGGCCAAAGTCATTGGGACAGCAAAGTCCAACACTTAATGAAGACCTAGGAACCCGAGGTGCCAAGGGTCTCCAAGCATCCCTTCCTCTAAGGTCCAACAATCCTAGGCCGAAGGGAAGTTCTGGATTGCCTTCCTTCCTCCTCCTCCTCACGCCTGCAGTCTTATTTGCAGAAAGGATCATTTGAAACCCTATCCAAACCTCACGGTAAGATTTCCCTTTCTAATAACTGCCTGTTTTCCAAGCAGGAAGTGTGACTAATCACAACATTGTGATTGGAAGGACCCAGAGAGGACGTTCCGGCCTGGCTCCGATTACTCGATTACTCCGCGCTCCTTCAGCACCCAGCGTGCACGGCTGCCACCAGGCGGGTGCTCCCGCTCCGCTTCTCCCCAAACCCAGCGCCACAGGTCACGGGTAAGAACTGGGCATGTTCCCGCCTCTGGCCACCGCACCGTCATGCCACTGACCCTGCTGTTTGCTCTCCCCTCTCCACCCCCTGCTCCTGCCCTCCGGCCCTGCAGCTCTCCCCACTCGTTATCACTGAGCCTGGACGGTCTACAAGCTCACACGCCACTCACTGTTGAGCGCAGATCTTAGGAAGGAAAGTGCTGACATGAAGCTTTTCCAGAACAAAGAAAGCCAAACAGATGCTAGGCCCTGGAGGAGAGAGCCATCTTGGGAATCGCAGAGAGGTACGTGTAAGTGAGAGCGTGTGCATGTGTGTGTGAGAGAGACAGAGCAGAGCAGGTTCGCAGTACACACGATACTCATGTGTGCACACACGCATCCGTTTGGTATATGAGATGCACATGCGTGAAGCCCAGGGAGAAAGGGATCCAGGAACTGTAACCGGTAATCAGATCTCGGCATTCTAAGGAAGAACGCGGGGGGGAAATAAGGCTGCTTGAAACTGAAGAGATTGGCTTTTGCTGGAGAGATTGCCGAAGTTTGGATCAAGAATTTTCTTCTCAGGATCACAAGAGTTGGGATTCTTTTAACTATAACGCTGAACCAGACCCCATGGTAAACATTTCCCGCGAATCCCAACGTACACCCTATGAAATATATACTATCTCCATTTTCCAGAGGCGGAAACTGGGATTCAGAGAGGTTAGGTCATTTCCTCACTGTCACACAGCTAATGAATGGTGAACCGGCAGTCATGCTTGGCAATGTGTAGAAAGAGTTGATGCTCTAAACTTGATGCTAATAGTTCATCTTATTCCTGAAATTAAAGACACTCATGCACTAACCACCCCCATTTTTAGCCCTGGATCTAAATGCTCATACCTATTTTCAGCAGCAGCACAGAGTCTGGGTCAAGGTTCACAGATGCCAGTGAGCAAAATGTCCCTGGGGGAACTTGTTAAAATATTCATTCTCAGCTACATCCTAGTGATTCTGATTCCTCTTGTCTGAGCGAAGTCCTGGAAATCTGCATTTCCTACTAGCATTCCAGCTGATTCTGATGGAGGGAAACAAAGACACTGGTCTTACTTAGGGCTCAGAATCGGTCACAAGGTAACCTAGGTTTTCTGTCCTTACTAAACACACACCGGCTGTCTCGCCATTTCCAGCACGGTCTCGCTAGGGTTCGGGACATGAAGGTATAAGACCAAAATATAGCAAAACTTGGAGAGATTGCTTTTCCCTTAAGGAATTTGTCCTCACACCCATAACAAATTAGTCTGCTTCATAGACTCTCTAAACATACCAAAACTAAAAAGCAAGCCAACTTACTTCAAAAGACTCTAAGTTTTGTGAGGGCAGAGAAGGTGCCCGGCACTGTGAGACATGCAATTAAATATGTGTGGAATGGATGAATGAATGGAGAATGAAACCAGTCTGCTCATCAGCTTTGACATTTCTAACTAACGAAGAAACTCAAAATCTTCAAAGCAGAGTTTTTCTCAGCCACAATACTATTGATATTTTGGACCTGATAATTCTTTGTTGTGGGGGTCTCCTGTGCATTGTAGGAGGTTTAACAGCATCCCTGACCTCTACCCACTAAATGCCAGGGGCAACCCCCACCCCCACCCCTTCCAGACCAAAGCCACGACAACCAAAATTATCTCCAGACATTGCCAAATCACTCCCAGTTGAGAATGATTGTTTTAATCGAGGCCAAAAAAGTTTTGAATATTTTAATTGCTTTCAAAAGTGATTATTTTCCGATTACCATCTCTAATGGCATTATACCCTTCTCCCAAAAGGTTCTTTTCTTTTCTTTTCTTTCCTCTTCTTTTCTTTTCTTTTCTTTCTTTCTTTCTTTCATGTTTTTGTTTTTGCTTGTTGTTTGATGTTTGATGCGGGAGAAGGGTGGCTGAGTACAAGAGCTAAATCGTTAATCCTTATCGGCCACAAAAGAAAGTCAAGAGGAAAAGACTGAAGCATGAAGTGACAGTGTGAGCACAGGATTTGGAAATACGCGGGTACCAGAAGAAATAGTTAAGAGTTAGAAGTGGTTGCCCCTGGAGAAGAAGAATCGAGGCGGGAGGAAGAAGGCAGAGGACTGCTGCCATTTGCTCCACGCCTTTTCTCCTCGGTTAACCCCGGGCGTGTATGGCCTTAATGGAAGCGCAAGGTGACTTAGAGACAGACAACAGCAAGACCGGAACCAGCGCGTGCCCCCCTACGCTGGTGGCTCGGCGGCCGCTCTCGCAGTGTGTGCCCACGGGCTGCGGGCCAGCGAAGGGCTGTCTCTCGCTCTGCCTGCACAATGTCGTGCACTTTGTGGAGCTGTCTGGGGCTTGCGCCCTTACGCGCAGCCTTCTCTCTGCTTCGCGGCTGGGGCAGTGCTGCACGCTGCTCCCTCAGCCCAGAAAGCCAGGCTCCAGGAGTGCTCACCTATTCACCACTCTGTCCCTCCCAAAGTCACCTTCCCACAAAAGCCCTCCCTGGCCATCCAGCTGAAAGAACACTTCCCATCCCCTTTACCCCTCCCCCACCCACCTCACTCCACCCCCCCCCAGTGCCGGCCCTACTATATTTCATTCATAGCACTCATCACTACCTGAAGTACCTATTTATCTGCCCATTACCTCTTTCCATTGCATATCAACTCCTAAAGGGCAAGGGCTGCCTTTGCAGATGTCTCCCTAATACCAGAGCCCTGCCTGGCACATAGCAGTTAAGAGGATGGATGGCTGAATGGGTGGGAGGATGGCTGAACAAATAAATGAATACTTGTTTGGGGGTTCCAGCAGGGGAGCGCAGTTACTTGCATACCCCTAACTGAAGAAAGATCTCCTCCATCGGGAAGGTAGTCCTCTTTGAGTGCTTAGCTTCAGGAGGGATGCAGGTGGAGCAGTGAGGGAGGATGGGGACACACACCTAACCAGCCACACAGCCTATTCAACTCTGGGGATCATTGAGACGACAGACGTGGCAGCCCACATCAGTAAATGAGTGAACAAATACTCTCACGCTATGAATTGGGTCCCAGTCTTCAGCTCCTGAAGTTCTTGGGTTAAAACAATTTCCAGATGCCCCGAAATTATTCCCAGAGATTGGTTCCTGTGTCCTTTTATCTGTTCTACCTATAAAAGCCTGCCATCCCCCTCCCATTCCCTCCTCCCTCCCCACACTTCTATCTGCAGGTCTGCATCTCTCAGGAAGAAACCTACTTTGAGCTTCAACTGATAGGTTTCAGCACATATTTTGCATACTCACATAGCTTCTTTAAGCCCTGGACATCAGACTTCAAGAGCACAGAACAAGGAGAGCTACCAGACTGACAAAGAATGCAGATGCACTTGACAGAGAGAAAGCCCCAGGAAACTGTACTGTCTGTCTCATTTGCACTCCCAGGATTTTAATTTATGGAGGTAATGGAGTGGTACTGTGGGGCCACCAGTGCCACCGAAAGATTTGTATTACTTTCCTGAGAGGAAGACGCAGCCATGCCACACAGGACCTCATGATTTGCTCAGGAGGCACAAGCAGGAGCAAGGGAAAAGCTCAGGCCAGTGACTTTATTGTGTTTTCTATAGAAAAGTCAAGGCTAGAAGGGGAAACAGCCTAGGAGGATGGGCTAGGTTGAGTAAAGTCAGCGGGTCTGGGCTCCAGGGGTGGTCTAGTTGTCTGGTACCTGGCCCTGGGTGATTTAGAGCAAGGGAAATATTGGCCTGGTGTGTGAGCTAGATAAGGCGGTGGTTCAGAGCATGGGCTCTGGATAGCAAGAGAGGTAAACAACTTTGACCATTAATTTGGTCCTGTAATTAATGGATGCCAGCTACACAAATACAGACTCTAAGAAAACGCGTGAGAACATCATCACCCAAAACATTAGCAGACCTTCCCTTTACTTTAATCAAAGCTAGATACTGCAAGCTAAGGAGAGAGTGAGTGACTAACAGATCTAGATTTCTCCATGTCTTGGAGAAGTATGCTTTATGCAGTCTATGGATTTCTGTTGGCCCCAAAAACAATCTTTAAAACTATGTAGAGTCATTAAAAATCAAAATCTTTTATAATTCATATTTCTAGAATTCCTAGATATACTCTTGTAACTTATAAGATTTAGAAACTACACTTTACAGCAGCAAGGAAATGTAAAAATTCCAGAATAATATTCTCCTTAGGAATTGGTAGGATTTGGGGGCACCTAGGTGGCTCAAGTCAGCTGAGTGTCTGACTTCAACTCAGGTCATGATCTCACAGTTTGTGAGTTTGAGCTCCGCATCAGGCTCTCTGCTGTCTGAGAGGAACCCACTTTGGATCCTCCGTCCCTCTCTTTCTCTGCACCTTCCCCACTCACTCCCTCTTTCTCAAAAATAAATAAACATTTAAAAAAAAAGAAATTGGGATGCTGGGCATTGAGGAGGGCACTTGTTGGGATGAGCACTGGGTGTTGTATGGAAACCAATTGGACAATAAATTATAAAAGAAATAAAATAAATAAATAAAATAAAATAAAATAATAAAAAAATAAAAAAACAAAAAAAGAAATTGGTAGAATTTGATTTTACCAATAACATTAGAAGCATCCATTTTAGAATCAGAGCAAATACTTTTCTCAAATTAATAAAAATTAATAACCCAAAATCATAATAGACAATTAGACCTACATTACATATTAATGATATGTATGTATTAATGATATGTGTGTATGTATGTATTAATGATATGTATTATCATTGTAATTCATAAATATCATATTAATTCATACATATCATGTTAATATGGATTGTGAAACAGAAAATGTTGACTTAACATGATTTGATTTAAAAATGAGTGTGAATTCCCCCCCGCCCCTGATAATGTTAAAATATTATTAGAAAAGCTTAATCTCTTTAAGATTTGAGTATCTCTGTCCTTGCTGGTATCAGCAATGCTCAGAAACTTTTATGGAGGGGTCTTATTTCTCTCTCAATGCAGCTTGTTATTTCTGAACAGTAATATCAGCTAAGTCAACAGGCATTTATTGGGCTGTGCTGTGAGTGCCTGGAAGGTTATCCATCTTTTGGTGAGCCTAGGACACTAGGAGACACAACAGAGCCAGAATGGCATAAGATTCTATCAGGTAACGTGTATGAAATGATGAAAGAAAAGTTAAGAATTCAACTGGGTAGAACCAACTAAACTAAATATCAGGTGGGCAACAAGGACAGGACAAAGTTCCACAGAGCAATGAGTTTCAGGAGAGCCCCATGACTTGGCCCCATGACAAGGCCATCATTTTTCCAGCTGGGAAAGAGGTTGACTGAAGGGAGAGGGACAGGTGTGCGCTGACCTGCCTGGTGAAGGAGCAGAGGCCGGAACAGAGTGATGTCAGATGAAGTCCCAGCTTGATATAGTAAGTAATAGGGAGCTATAGAGGGATCTGGGTGGCAGGAGTGGCCTATTAAAAGCTGTGTTTGGCAGGCACCTAGGTGGCTCAGTCCTTTAAGTGTCTGACTCTTGGTTTCTGTGCAGGTCATGATCTCACAGTGCATGGGTTTGAACCCAACCCACACCCCCCGCCCCTCCACCCCCTACCCCCCGCCATCAGGCTCCCTGCCCAGAGAGTGGAGCCTGCTTGAGATTCTCTTTCACTCCCTCTCTCTCTGCCCCTCTCCTGCTCTTGCTCTCCTTCTCTCTAAAAACAAATAAATAAACTTAAAAAATTTTTAAAAATAAAAAAGATAAAAACTGTGTTTGGGAACAGATTGGCGTGACCTATGCCATTTGCAGAGGAAACTCTTAGAAGAATCCAGGCCTAAGGCAGTAGGTTATAGAGGAAAGGCAAGCCCTGGAGACATTTTTAAAGAGAGGAATAGCTCAGTATTCTAAATGGCCCAAGCCCATGATTGTTTAAAATTTTTAAATTATTATTGAGAGTGAAGATACACTGATAATTTCCATGCTTCCAGATAAGGAGACTGGGACAGACAGACAGAACTAGGACAGAAAGTCCCCTTAAGGAGGTGGGCTATGTGCCCCAATAAACTAAGAGTTAAGCTGAGTTTATGCAGACAGCAAGCATTCAGACAGGTCCCTGGGCAATGAAAACACCACATTTTGGGTCTAAGCCCCCAAATAGAATTTGGAAAGGAAATGTACTCTTCAGAAAATAAAAAATTAGAGAAACTGCTAAATTTTACTTTTAAAACCTATTTCTTATGATATACAGCTGAAAAGAAAACTTAGATTCTATGGAAAGCATACACACACACACACACACACACACACACACACACATTTGAACCCCCTCTAGTTAAAAAGGAAAACGGGGGAAAAAAAAGTTTCTGAAATTTGATCATTCAGTCCTGAAACTAACCATGGTTAGAATAGACTATTGAATAATTTGTATTTTTTCTGATATGTTTTTCAAGTTCTGGCCTTCTTTAATAAAAGTTTGCAGGAGTCAATTCTCAATTAGCTTTGTTAACGTAGAGGAGCAGTGACACAGATAAAAACAAACTACAGATAACACAAAAATGATTTACTGCCACTCACAGGGCTTCCTCAGCCCCGGCCTCTCACCTTCTCGAAGCCCGGCAATCAGCTCTCACAGGCCCCCAACGCGTGGTGCCAGAAGGAGACTGTGGGTCACATAGATAATCTACTCAAGGGTAATGGATTTGACTACAATTTAGCATTGATTAATTACAGTGTCCAATTTTAATTCAGTGCTATTCACTAACTAATTAGATAAGGTTTTTCTATGTTCTATTTTTGGCACAGAAAATTCTAAGCATAGGTACTTTAAAATTAGCAGTACTGTTGAAATTTAATAATTATATATCCCCAACTTCACTAAGAGCACTGTACCAGGATCAGGAGACTTAAGGTCGTCTTAAGTCCTACCTATGATGGGGACTTTGCAACACCAGCTAACCAGTTTCACCTCTCTGAGCTCATTCACAAAGTGAGGTTGGACAAGGTGGGTATCCGAGGTTGCTTCCAGAGCTATCATTCCAGTCTAGGCCATGGTTACAATGCTTGGCTTGTTTTTAAACACGTTCGCCCTTAGACCTGTACGCATAAATTTATGGCAGGGCTGCTTCCCCAGGGATAATTTTGTGCCCCACCACCCCGGGGACGGTTGCTTTCAACACGGCCCCTCTGTGCTCCAAAGTGAAGGGAATAGCATGTGAACAACACAGAGGTGGAAGAGTATGTGGTATGTTCTGGAAAAGCAAATAAACTCATTATTACAGATGCAGGTGGAGAGAAGAGTCTCAAATAACCACGCACCGTGTTCCGCATATGGTGCGGACACACACAGTCGGGAGACAACGGGCTCTCTGAATCATGCCCGCTGGGGTGAAAAAGGAACCCAAGCCAGTTAAGGGGAGAATCAGTCTCAGTTAAAACAATAAAAACTGACATTCATTATAAAATTTTGAAAAACTCACTGAAGAAAGATGAATTCCGAAATGTGAATGTACACGGCCTCTCTGTGACTCCCTCTTTAACTACTACCCACTCGTTCTCACAACCCTGAGACTTGGAGGAAATTTCAGAACCGTTTTGTGTTACTTTGCATGGGGACATTCCAGGACCCCCCTGGCCTGTGTCGTTCTCCTCAGAACCTCTGAAAGAAAAAAGAGAGCTGTCATAACCGTCTCGCCCCTAAGATGATCACCATTAAACCACCCGCCTAGATTCCAAATGGTTTCTTTCATTGTCCTTTTCTGTTTCTTTTGCCTTATTTGTGACAATATTCTTTAGTTACTCTTCCAGTTGGTTCAGGTGAAGGAAAGAAAATCGCCTTTGTTCCACACGCCATGCTCACAGAGTATTTCTGTATCTTCTTATATAATATTTACAACAACCCCGTGAGATAAGTATTATTATCTGCCTCCTGCAAATGAAGAAACTGAAGCTCAGAAAGCTTAAGTAAGCTGCCCGAGAGGACAGTCAGTAAGATACTATTAAGTTCCATAAAGCTGCCTCTTCGTTCACAAATAATGATGACAATAATGGCATGAAAGGAAGAAAAAAAAGCACAGGACCCATCTGAACTCCTCCAAAGCTCAAGCCAAGTCCAAAGCAAACGTGGTAAAGTGTATCCAAGGAGCTACCAGTATCAGCGGCTCTCCACCTCATGCTGGAGTTCAACAAACAGCTCTTAAGGATACTAGCGAATCTGTGCCTGCCAATCCTAAACTAACAGAAGGTTCTCTTGTTTGTATTTCCTTATCAAGGAACGTAATTTCTGACATAGAGCAGGGCCTTGGGGAAATAAAATACAAAGCCAAGAATATTTGTAGAGAATGCTTATACTTGGCTGTTTTTAAACGTCGATTGTGTGCACGTGTGTGCATCCTAGCTCCGGGTATCAGACTTTTCCTCCTCAGCTCAAATCATGTCTTTATCAGACTGCTTCTTTCCTAGGAGTTGCCTTCCACTGAGAAAACGTGAACTTACAAATCAGCTTCAGAAGGAGGTGCTAAGGGTTCAGGCCACAGGATTTCAATAAAATCCCTCCATCATGACCCAAACACAAGTTCCAATGTACAGGTGTATCAAAAGTGGACATCTCCTACTTCTTAGCTACATACTTTGAGAAATGGAGAGAAACTTGTTTGGATCCAGTGTTTAAAAAAGGGGTCACCTGGGGTGCCTGGGTGGCTCAGTCAGTTAAGTGTCCAACTTCGGCTCAGGTCATGATCTCACGGTTCGTGAGTTCGAGCCCTGCATCAGGCTCTGTGCTCACAGCTCAGAGCTTGGAGCCTGCTTCAGATTCTGTGTTTCCCTCTCTCTCTCTCTGCCCCTTCCCTGCTCGCTCTCTGTTTGTCTGTCTGTCTGTCTCTCTCTCTCTCAAAATTAAATAAACCAAAAAAATTTTTTTAATAAAAAGGAGTCACTTGTTAAAAATAAATGTATATCCTAACTTGTAGTTTCAATGCAGGTGTCCTATTAGTGCTGAAGACTCTCTAGTATGTGTTCAATTCCATTAATGTCTTCCGGAATATGGTATTGTACCCCACTCATCACAATAAGAACTTAGCACCTAAAAATTCCAGATACACCAAGGTTGTTTGGCTACAGAACACTGATCTTACAGGATTAAAATGAGAGAGGGGCACCTGGGTGTCTCAGTTGGTTAAGCATCCAACTCTTGATTTTGGCTCAGGTCATGATCTCATGGTTCATGGGTTCGAGCCCCACATGGGGCTTGGCACTGACAGCACAGAGCCTGCTTGGAATTTCTCTCTCCCTCTCTCTCTGCTCCTCCCTGGTTTGCTCTCTCAATAAATAAATAAATACATAAATACATAAATAAATAGTTTTTAATGAGAATCACACCGCAGAGCCAAACAACCATAAACGCACATGAAAAATATCTCACAGCATAGAAATTACGCCCGAAGTTTAAGAGACGATCAGTTAAGGACCTGGTGGCCCCTAATCTGAGGTCCATGTTTGTTCAAGGTCCACGGTTATCTGTTTCCATCCTGGCTTTACAGAAAATAAACTAATGTCACATAAAATAAAGTAATAAAATAGGATGTTCTTGAACACCTCATGATGCCCAAGGAGACACGATGCTCCCGTGTTAAATTAGAGAGGTTTTTTCCCAAGGTCAACGTGAGCTTTACTATACAAGACTGTGTTTATATATAAGATACAAGCACTTTTTAAACTGTCTGAAAATACTGGTAATCTGAAAACTATGACTTGCTTAAAATCATACACTCTGTGATGTCTTTTCAATAGTCCCTGTGATCTTCTAATATGGGGAAGTGGTTTTTACCAAGCTAACCACCAGCCTTGAAATACCTAATGATGCCCCGAGACTGGAGGGAATCATTCCAAATTGCTCTAAATTGAACTTCCCATGGTAAGAACAAAGGGTGACACTTAACTCAAGGCCAACAGCCACGGACCTCGGGGGGTCCAATTTTCCACTCAGGATTCCAGTCTTGGGAACTTCAGGATTTTAAAGTACAGTATCTCCATCCGACATGCAGAATGAACTTGCCCGTTTACCTAGAGAAAGAGCCTGGGTGGTGGTTTTGTGATTTTCCTGAGATTTCTCTTCTTTGCTGGAAGCTACGGACCTCCAGGCTAAAGATGGAGCTAACTGGGAAATTAGCCAAGTCACTGCCCCCGTGTCATCACTTACACAGACTTGCCCTAAATTTCTAAATGTCCTCCTTAGAGATAAGCTACCTCATTCTCAAAGTGCATGTCAGCATTCTATGCCAGACCCATCACAGCAAGTCATGAATGATAGAGCAGATCGATTCCGCCCCCGGGAAGAATCACGTTTTATTAGGATATTTTTTGGTTGCAAGCAAGAGAAATCCACTTGAGCTAGCTCAAACAAAGAACATGTGTATTCTAAAATCCTGGGGTAACTTGAGGAATTCAAGATTTGTTAAATAGCCGAGCTTTGGGAAGAGCAAGAAGCAAGAATTAGAACCTTGCAGGGAACACCGAAAGTCTGCTTTCACACCTCAGCATCTCCTTCGTTCTTCTGTTTTCCAGGGTCTTCCTTTATTGATATGCTCTCCATTCAAGACAGCATCCAGACCAACCTGTGTGTTCCCGCCCCTGATTCCACTTTCCCAGGAAAGGAAACTGATTGACTCAGCCAGATAAGGTGCCCACCACTCAGCCGATCACCTGTGGTTAGGAGGAAAGGTCATTTCTTCAAACGTGGCTTCTCATCCTGAAACAATGGGATAGAGGGACACGAAGACAGGAGAGAGTTGACAGCTTTAGAAAATAATAACACAGGATGTCCCGTTAACTTTGAGATGACATAAAAACAAAATATTTTAGTATAAGTATGTCCTATACACTAGTATACTGCACACAGGACACTAGAGATATTAATTAATACCCCACAGTAAAAGCTTCTATGATGAAAAAGGCTTACCAAACATTGAGTAATATCTATCAGCTTATTGAATATTAGAATTAGTGCATGCTTGAGCCAGGCACAAAATTCAGCAGAAGATTTCTGAGAACTTTTTTTTAATATTTATTTATTTATTTATTTATTTATTTTGAGAGAGAGAGAGAGAGAAAGAAAGAGAGAGAGAATCACAAACAGACTTTACACTGTCAGCGCAGAGCTCAATGTGGGACTTGATCTTGAACTGTGAGATCACGACCTGAGATGAAATCAAGAGTTGGACGCTCAACTACCAGAGCCACCCAGGAGCCCCACTTGGAACTTTTAGTACACCGCGGCACCTCAATTTTCCAAGAGGGGGAATGGAGTGGACAGTGTTTCCCAGACTCATCTGACCTTGAGAAATCGCCAAGTACCTAGTGTTGCTGCAAACCTGGTCTGAGAAATGCTGACTTAAGGCAAATATATCAAGTGAGATGAATTATTCCAATTGGCAACGGCCTAGGAGGTCTGGATGTTAAGCACATAAGAGGCCCCAGCAATTCCGGAGGTAGCCCTATAGAAATGTGCATTATTGACAAAACACACCGAGAGAGAGAAAGAGAGAGAGAAAGAACAAGCCGGGGAGTGCAGAGGGAGAAACAGAGAATCCTAAGCAGGCTCCAAGATGTCAGTGCAGCCCGAAGGGGGGCTCAATCCCACAACCCTGGGATCCTGACCTGAGCCGAGATCAAGAGTCAGGCGCCCAACTTACTGAGCCACCCAGGTGCCCCTTTTTAATAAAAAATATTTTAAATAAATAAATGGGGGTAGCCGATCAGGACAACTTGGGGGTAGAGAGTGGAGGTGACAGGCTGAGCATTTCTGTGGCACGTTCTGCCACTCTCACGCACGCCCCCTGGGCTGCTGTCCCCTTTGCTGATCCTCCTTCTGTCGTGCCTTTCTGAGAAGAGCACAAGCAGGAGGCAGAGGCGGCCCTCGGAAATCAAAGACACGACGACAGTTCCCGTGGGCCAGTTTCAACCATCCCACGGCCCCAGCCACCAGGAGCGCCGGCGCCCACCGTGTGGCTGGACGAAAGGAATTCTCATTTGCAATCTCAGGTCTAATTCGCGATCTGTTTGTCGCCTCAGTGTCTGGGAGATACGTTACCGCTTTCCTGCTAACAGTCCCTTCCTGGGTCAGTCACGGTCTTGGTTTCGAACCACAAGAATCGGTTCTGGCTGATCTGAGCAAGGCGAGAATTTACCGATGAATGAAGGGTGTCTTCATAGCTCTGATTCTGCAGGAAAGCTGTCAACCGAGTCGACAAAACACACAGGAAGAGAGGAGGGAAGTTGGCAGGGTCAGAGCTAAAACCCACAGCCTAGGCTTATCCCTAAAAGCAGGGAACCGCCACCACCTCCACGGACCTGGCCTTGGTGGCTGGCATTGTCCCTGCTTCTTTGCATCACCAGCCCCAGAACGAAGTCCAAGCCAGGGGCATGGGATTGGCCGGGCCAAGGAGCTGTCCACACCCTGCCTCCAGGGAAGGATGCGGAAAGGAGCGTCAGGTTTTTTCTATTTTTCCTGCCCACTAGCTTCCTTGGGAGAGCGGCTCATCCCTGGGAGTGTCTATTTCACGGGCTCCCCAAGAGTCCTGAAAAGCTGAGCTCACGTGCCCTTCTGATATGGAAGATTTGAACCCCAGACTGTTGCAGAAGTTACTCCAGGGGCTCTACCAAAGACTGGTGCTGAGTGGGAGTGAGGCCTCTGAGTTAGAGCAAGTTAGGGGGAGGGAATGAGAAGCGGCTAGCCTGCTGTGCCTCAGAGACTCAGGAGGGGCTCCCTGTCTACAGTTACGCCTTCCTTTACCTCACCTATGGGCTTCTAACATCGGCACTCAGTGCTTATTACACCATTTTTTTTTTTCAGAGAGAGAGAGAAAGGGTGCAAGTGAGCAAGGGGCAGAGAGAGAAACGAGGCTTACCCAAAGCAGGGCTCACGCTCACCTGAAGTGGGGCTCGTGCTCACCCCTTGTGGGACTTGACCTCACGAATCGTGAGATCATGATCTGAGTCGAAGTCAGATGCTTAATGACCGAGCCACCCAGACGCCCCTTTTACACTCATTTCTAATAAAACAGGCTCTTGAAAAGAAAACAAAGAATGAAGAGAGCGAGGGGACTATAGTGACAACCTGCCCTAGCCCTTTTCCAAAATAAATACGGAGTAAGAGATGTTTGCTGAGCCTGGAAAACTACCCAAGAGATCTGACCCACTGGAATTTGCCTTTCTTGATTTGGGAAGGAGATCCTTGCCACCCCCAGGGGACAGTGGTGGCACAGACTCCTGGCCGCACGCATTAGTATTCTCGCCGGTCATCCTGGCGTCGTTCTGGCAGGTGCCACACGCGCACACAGCCCGAACACGGTTCTTGCTCACTTCGCAAGGCTGTCAAGAGTTAAATCAAGTCTGAACTCTTCATTTGTAATAGCGGACAGTTCACAGATGGAATAATCCGTGATTGCACCTTGGACTAGTGCAGAATGAACCCTACAGATCGGGGAGAGGGAAGCAGGCCTGAACTGACTGCTTCCGAATGCTTCCTTTATTCATATCAATGATCAATGCCTCTGTGCCTGCATTCATAACTCCACTTGACCCCCTGCCCGACATGTGTAATTTGCCATGCCGTAGATTGCCTTAGTGCTGCTCAAGGCTGTGATGGGGTAATCTCACTTCCCTTAATTGAGGGCACTTGTTTTCCCTTTGCCAAGGAGGAGAGCAATTGGAAATCCTGCTGAATCCACAGTTCCTCTCGGGGGCTGAGCTGGAAGTTATAGCCATTTCCTCTCTCAAACTATGCTTTCCAGAGATAAGCCAGGTGCCCAATAATATAAAATACCGTCCAACCGGACCCAGCTTGCGCTAACGGTAAACAAAATGTCTGCCCATACCCGAAAACCAGGAAGACCAGGAGGGTCCTGTCAAAAGAATTCAGGAGCTAACGTGAATAGGCTCCATCTGATCAAAGTTGATGCAATTTGAGTATAAAAGAGAATAATAACAGCAAGAGATCGAAATTATTTAAATCCGTAAGTTGCACTGATAAAAAAAAATCACGGCAACATCAGTCACATTCGAAGGATGCTAGGGAACCAGCTCATTATTTTGAAAACGGATAAAGGGAAAGAATTAAGCATTTATGCCACTTTCCTCATATAAATGATTAACAATAGATGAGGAAATTTATCTCTTTCTAGAAGTGTTCCAGAGGCACCCGGGGGGCTCAGTTGGTAAAACGCGTGACTCTTGATTTCGGCTCAGGCCGTGATCTCACAGCTTGTGAGATCCAGCCCTGCATCTGGCTCTGCCGTAACAGAGCAGAGCCCGCTTGAGATTCTCTCTCTCCCTCTCTCTCGGCCCTCCCCTGCGGGCACTTTCTCTCTCTCTCTCTCTCTCAAAATAAACAAAAATAAGCTTAAAAAAAGAAGAAGTGTTCCAGCTAAAAATTAAAAAAATAATTAATGAGTAAGAAAAGTTTTACTCTGTAACTTGTGATAGATTCATGAGTACAGGCGAATCGTCAGTGGATGTTCACATCACAGAAAGACAGACACCATGTGCCTCTGATGGAGGAACTCACCACTATCTATGAAGTAGTCTTGAAAAAAAAAAAAAAGATTAGGTTACTCCAATTGCCTATCTGTTAGGTTTTTTTTTTTAATGTTTATTTATTTTTGAGAGACATAGAGACAGAGCGTGAGCAGGGGAAGGGCAGAGAGAGAGGGAGACACAGAATCCGAAGCAGGCTCCAGGCTCCGAGCCGTCAGCACAGAGCCCGACGCGGGGCTCGAACTCACAGACCGTGAGATCGTGACCTGTGCCGAAGCCGGCCGCCCAACCGACTGAGCCACCCAGGTGCCCCCTATCTGTTAGGTTAAACGAACATGTTAAATGGCACCTTGATGGTCCAATCAGTGAAATCCAAACTTTGGGAAACTCTACAGGGCACAGAAACTTCTATAATAGCAATGTTATTTCTTCAATAATAACAAAAGTTGGAGAAAAAAAGAAATGGAGGAAAAGGACGTACAACTCAAAAGAGACTTGAGAACTTATAAACCATTTTGCAATGCATGCGCTCGATCCTGAGCCAAAAAATTAAATGAAAAAATTAAAAACATTTTAAGACAATTAGAAAATTCGAACAGTGGTAATTTGATAATACTAATAAATTATTCATTTTTAGAAGTGACAATGGGATTATGGTTTATTTTTGTTTTTATTTATAATTTCTAATGTTGTAGAGATATATATTGTACTATTCACAGATGAAATGATATGAAGTCTAAGATTTGCCTTAGTATAATCTATGGGGAAGCAGAGACAGGGTAAGTTAGATTGACTACCTTTTAATAATTATTAAAGCCAAGGGCTTATAGTAAATCAAGTTAGCTGAACTATTCTCTCTCCTTTTACATGTTTCTAAATTCTCATTTAAATTGTTTTAATTAACAAAATTAAATAACTGTAATTGATCAAAACAATTAAACATGTAAAAAAAACCTGCTATCAGTTAATAAGGAATTCATACAAAGAGAAAGCCCAAAACAAAACAAAATGAAATATAACCCCCAAATTTACACACATACCAAAAAAACTTTTGTGTCATCACGCAAAGATCCTTTTCTCTAGGAACTCTTCAAAGAGGCATAATTAACAAAAGAAATCTTTTAAGGATTCTAGCCAATCAGTGTGGAAAGAAAAATAGAAATAGATCGTTCTGCGCTCCTAGAGGAATTCGAGCAGAGATGATCAGCGGATGCTGTAACCGTAAGAAAGGTTCATGGGCACTTTGACCACAGCATCGCCCGACAGATTACTTGGTGATCGTGAGCCAGAAGCTCAATGCGCGTTGGTGGGTCACTGATCTGCCTGGGCAGCATCGAGGTGGGACACCAGTCACCATGTGCTCCTGCTGTGATGAGGTGGGACAAACACAGCTTTGATAACGCATTCATGCCGGAAGATGTTGAATTCAAGCTTTATATCTAATCCCCAATCTGTTCTAATTTCTTGTATTTTCGGGAAGTACATGGGATATAGGAACAACTTAAATGACACCATGATGAAACAAGTAGGCACATCCACCTGATTCTTACAGGACGAGTCAAAGGCCTGGGAAGGGATGGGGACAAGGGGAAGGACAAGGTGACCATTCTTTATTAAAATAAAAATGAGCTGTAGTAACCAAAATATCCAATTAAATAAAACCTCTGTTGCACGTGGGGTCTCTGAGAAACTGGTTCTGAGACAGAATTTAGCATGTAAGAACTACACGGAAGAGCGGCCTTAGATCATCTGTGATATGAAGGGCGAGGAAGCAGGAGTGAGCGGAGGGGGCAGATGACCTCCGATGCAGGCCCAAAGAGAGCCTCAACTGGGACTGGAGGGGCTCTTGCATGCTGCCCTGATAGAACCAGGCAATTTTTACTCCTTCATTAATCAATCACCAAATATAGGCAACCCCTAAAGACTTAACTTTGCATTAGGTAGCTCTCTGCAGCTGAGGCAACCCTTGAGGGGTCAACAACCGAAGGCTGTCAGCTGACACTGCAAGTCTTTTTTTTAAGGTTTATTTATTTATTTTGAGACAGAAAGGAGGGCAAGGGGCAGAGAGAACGGGAGAGAGAACATCCCAAGCAGGCTCCACACTGCCAGCGCACAGGCCAACATGGGGCTCGATCTCACAGACCGTGAGATCACGACCTGAGCCAGAATCAAGGGGCAGACGCTCAACCAACTGAGCCACCCAGGCGTCCCCACACTGCAAGTCTTTCACTGAAAGGAGAGCTGCAGAGAACATCTCTTGGTCCATCTTGGCCAACTCTTCTACTACCAGGATCCATAACTCTGCGTGTGCTCTAAAAGTAGCCCTCCTGAGGTTCTGGTGGGCTTCCTGCAGGAAGCTACAGTCCCCCGTGCTGTAGCTAGTCTCAGGGCCACACCTGATACTCACCTTCACTCTCGTTTACCATCCATCTTAGATTCTGTTCCCCCTCGGCCTGAATATCCATTGATAATGGCTTACCTGGTGGTGTGACCAAAACCCTCACCCCAATAGGCCTGAGTTGCCACATTTGCCCATCGGAATCGGAAAAGGAGAACCGAGAGCCACCCCAGTGGACCACCTGTGTGCCCAACACAGCCATCACATTCTATCAGCTGTCTCCTCATTCTCTGCATGTCAGGAGCCCCTGACTCTCCACTTTGATCTTGCCAATGACTCCAATTGTAATAAGTGCATCCATAAAAACTTAAGATTTTGGAAGTCATCAACCTAGTCATCCTCATCCTGCTAGTCAGGATTTGATTCTTTCCCATCTAGGGCCCTGACCTTGATATCCCAGCCCTGCCTTGGTCAGGAGGTTTCATCTCTGGAGCTCAGTTACTCTGATGATTACATCTTGAGCCTGGTCCTCAGCTCTCTCTGTCCTCCAGCCCCGGGAGCTGAGAGTTCTGCTGGTGCTGGTGCCAGATAACCTCTCTACTCCTGCCTCAACCAGCCATTGGACACGGGCTGCCTTGGGAAGGGGCATGTCTTTGATGAGGTGTCTCTCCACACCTGAGGCAACCCTAAGGGGCTGATAGGTAAGCTTGTCTGCCAACAGTCCTCCCAGCAGGCAGGGCAACAGCCACCAAAAGAGGATCCAGGGGCGCCTCTCATCGTCCCCCACACTCCTTTTTCCTTAACCCCGTTTGATTTTCTCCTGGTTGGAAGTATCGATAAAGAAATATATCAAAGCTTTACTATTTATATTTTAAATATTTGTTCCTTCAGGCACATATGCTCATTTTACAAATATGCCTGGAAGTCTCATCAGAAAAATGTCACTTTTTGGGCAATTTATTCCTCATTACTAGATTTAAAAAGCTATTAAAAAATGTGAAGGGAATTGGACATAATAGATATAATCTAATGATTGCACGCAGATGTTGACTACGATTGCTACAATGTCGGGCACATGGAGCACTCGGCTAATATGTGAGGACAGATTTACTCATTGGATATTTTTACTAGCTCTTCTGGGCTCTCACCTCGCTTCAGGATCCAGAATCCCAACCCTCTAGCATTTAAAAATCATCCATGAGCGTCTGGGTGGCTCAGTCGGTTAAGCCTCCAACTCTTTTTTATTTTTTTATTTTTTTAACGTTTATCTATTTTTGAGAGATAGAGCGTGAGCAGGGGAGGGGCAGAGAGAGAGAGAGGCAGACACAGAATCCAAAGCAGGCTCCAGGCTCCGAGCCATCAGCACAGAGCCCGACGCGGGGCTCGAACTCACAGACCATGAGATCATGACCTGAGCTGGTCGGCCACTTAACCGACTGAGCCACCCAGGTGCCCCTTAGCCTCCAACTCTTGATTTCAGCTCAGATCATGATCTCACAGTTCATGAGACCGAGCCCCACGTCACTGTGGAGCCTACTTGCAATTCTCTCTCTCCCTCTCTCTCTCAAAGTAAATAAACTTTAGAAAACAAAACATCCTCCTATCTTGATGGCCCCAGAGAGCATTAACATGGTGCTTACAATTCAACGAATGTGCAAAGTATACTCTCTGATGGAGAATTTTAAGATACTCGCAGGGAATGACAAATGGGCTGCATGACCTGTCAGAAGACTGACCTATAGGCTGACAGCAAAGCATTTCCCTTGAGAATACATCCTCCACTTACCTGGAAATAGGCAGCTTCCTCTGAGTGGAGGAGGAAGGAGGCAGCTGGTAAGTGATAGCTGTTCTAGACACATTGGCAGCGTAGGGATATCCCAAAATGGAGAGGCAGTTGAAGTTGGGCCGTTGTCTACTTCCAAAATTCAATCCTCTCCAGCCCTGAAGGACTCATACACTCTACGGAGCATGAATATGGCCGAATTTGACCCTAGTGGGGTTCTAGGTGAGCCGTGCTGTTTCCAGAGAAGATAGGTGTGTACTTCCTTTAGGTAGTTATTGCGAGCAAGTAGAAGTCACTGTCTTGATGCTTCTTGGCTTCAGGACCCTCCCCTTCCCTCAACCCTTTGGTCTGCTTAGGCAACCGCCTCACACTGATCATTTCCCTTGCTTGTACAATTGCTCATACCTCTCACTGACACAGATAAGGATGCAGATCATCTTGTATTCAGACTTCTTTTTCATGAAATTCTAACCTCATCCTCCCAGGGAACTTGACCCTTTCTTGCTAACTCCTACATAAGGAAAAATCTGATCCCAAATGTTCTCGGCTATTTCAACTCTCTTGCCACCTGCTCTTCTCCCTGGGGATTGCCAGTTTCCTCTTATCTGAAATGAGGGGATAGGATTAACATTCTCCCTAAGGTTCCTTTTAGCTCCAAAAGTCTGTGCCGCTGTAATTTTTTAATCACTCTTTTGCCCTGCTACTCTCATTATCTGACGCTATTACTTCCTTATTTCGTGGAATCCTTTATAGTTGGGTTATAGCATACTTCTATAATTCGAGCATAATATTTATAACAGGAGTCATTTTGCAGATGTAATGTAAAGTGTATAAATATGTGATTAGAAGATTGTAGGGTAATGGGGTATAATCTGATGATTTTAATGTATCATACAGCATTTTACAATATTGCTACACAATATAATGTATATTTTATGAGTTCTTGACAGCATTTTAAAAAATCTTCTGACACTGCTTTTCAGGTTGCTTAAGATGTTCATTAACTCTCTGCTACTTCGGAATAATCTTTATTAAGTGAAACATCTGCCCTCAAATCAGACTATTTTTATCCTATTTTTATCCAAATGATGTGTCTCTGCTGCATGTTAATAGGTGCTCCATACAAAAGGATTTTATGATCAAGAACATGCTGGGAAAGGCCCGGTTAAATACTGTTCAACCAGTTTTTACTGCAGGACTTCTCAGAGCCTTTATGTACTTTGAAAGTAACCCCTTTCCAAACTTTGTTTCACTCTAACATCTATCCAACACCTCGTGAAGTACTGTTCAAGGAAATATAACTTGGCAAAGGCTACCTTGTACTTGATGCATACTTCGTATTCAACTCTAGAACTCTATTAGAACTAATAAAAGAGAAAAAAAATAATATCTTTTGAAATTTTTCAGCTTGTCTTTCTTGGCCTGATCCAAAGTGGTTATATTCTCACTCTGGGCGTACTTCTGGATGCTTCTTCTAAGTGCTGCTCTTTTATTAAGTCTGTTGGAACTAAATCTATGGAAAGAGGTAGGGACGTGAGGAAGAAAAGGAGGAGGAAGTAAATAGGAGAAAATGCTTCAACAAAGCTCCTTTGATGTTAAAAGTGATGTTGAAAACTAGGTTAGTATCATAAGCAAATACTTTTTATTTAAGGAAGCATTGATGAGTCTCTTTCCTTTCTTAGGGCTTAGCTTGTTAGAGGAATTGGTAACAAAAATGATTTGAAAGACCACTAAGGAGATTTTGAACAATTGATGAATATTCTTTAAAAAAAAAAAAAAGAAAAGAAGACCTGGAAGTCCTAGAAGTTTTTACAGGGCAAGATTTAATTAAGCTTTCCTTTCATGTGTTGCTTCGTTAAGCGTTTACGCCTTGCAGTCCTACAGTCTTATCCCCAGAGAAGAGTCAACACTCAGCTCCTCTCACGCCACACCTTCTGATATCCCCGGGAGAGCTTAACCTACTTTGGAAAGACATAGAGGGCAGTTCTCGAGAGTTCCAACATCGGCTGGCTCTACAGCTAGATTTTTCTTCACAGTAAGGACTCGGTTTTTCATTCATCCAACGAACAAGGTAGAAATGATTTGGAAACAATCCCTGCCCTCAGGGAACTTAGAGTCCAGCTAGAGGAGTCCAACAGGGAGCGAGAAAGCACATACAAGGAGAATGGACCATTTTACTGGGTGGGAGTTACCAAGGGGGCATCTTGGAAGTGAATCTTGAAGTGTTCACATAGCAGACGAAGTAAAGCAAATACATTCATGAGAGAGGGCACAGCCTGAGCAATCTCACAGAAGCATAGAGCAGCATGCCCCCATTGGCAAACAGTCCATCATCCCTATGGCTGGGACATAGGGCAGAACACAGCTGAGGACGGATGCATGCGGGAGGCCATATTGTGCATCATGCAAGATCCAACTTTATCCCACAAGCCTTAGGGCGTCACCCAATAGTGTAACGCAGTGGCGCGACCAAATGAATGTTGTGTGCAGAACAATTAACGTAGTGCTGTGTGGACAACAGATCTGAAGGCACCACTGTAGAAACTGGGAGAGCAAAGGGAGGGCACGAGGTCCAGGGAAGGGATGGCAAGGGCCTCAGTCATGGCAGCAGCAATGAAGCTGTAAAGCAGGTACTTAGATGAAATCCCAAGGAGTAAAATACACGGAACCAGTTCTCTGCTGCGGTAGGCACGCGGAGGGGTCTGATGTTTCTCGCTTCGCTGATGGGGAAGTTGGTGGCATCTTGTATCAAGATAAGGCATCCAGGAAGAAGAGTCAGCGATGGCAGGGGCAGGAGAGAGGAGAAGGATATCAGAGATTCCACCCTGTATTTCCGTTTCTGTATTTCTGAGTGTGAGGGGCCTGTGAGACATCCAGGAGGAAGTGACAAGAGAGAAGGGGGTGTGTCTGCGCTGGAAATTTTGATTCTAGAATCGCGTCGTGCAGCCGGCTGGCTGGGCGAGGTGGAGTGGGACAGCACCGGACTCCTGAGTCACCGCTCCACCGCCTGCGTGATTTCCTGTCATACCGACTTACTACTTGCGCCATTGCTTACTCAAGACTGGTCTTTAAATCGTCTCCCATTTGGCTTCATCAAATTTATTTTGTCGGGAAGCTTTATATCATTGCCATACATTTTTAAATCGTCTTTGCCATTAATAGCAGTAAATATAAAAATAAATAGATAACGACCTCCCTAATACAATATGTATAACAAATATATAAAAATAAAACTTATTTTATAATTAAAACAAAATTCGGCCACAAATTACAAGAAGAAATTAACAAGTCCACAACCATAGTAGGACATCTTGGCATATTTTCCTCTGTAGTTTATAAAGCAAACAGATAAAAGTAATAAAGGTGTGGAAGATGTGAATGCCACTTCCTCTTCAAGCAAACATGGATCTTTCTGAAAAAATCTTTCCGTATACTAGGCCATAAATCTAAGAGTATCTTTACTACTATCTCAGAGTCCCTATCCTATTGACAGTATATTCTGACTATAGTGCTGTAAGTTAGAAATAAATAACGAAAAAAGGAACCTAGATATCTAGACTTTTTAAATTTTTAAAGTAATTCAGGGGTCTGAGATGATTTCATAATGGAAATTAGAAATTAGAACTGAGAGAAAAAAGTACTGTGTATAAAAAATTAAGGTATAATGCTAAAGCAACATTTGGAGATAAATATTTGATATTAAATGAATACATTAGAAAAAAAGAAAGATTAAAGTTCCCTAAGCTTAGAATCCAAATCAAGGAGTTAGGAGAAAAAATGAAATAAGACGAAACAAAAGTCTCAACACAGAGAAACTAGACTAAAATAGTAAACATAAGAGCAAAACTTAATGAAATATAAAACAAATAACAAAGGCAATCAAAGAAATCAAAAGGCTGGATCATTCAAAAGGGTAAAATACAAATTTCTTTTTTTTATATAAGAATATCCAGCTTTATTTTACATGGTTGCCTAATCTTTGTGTGTGTGTGTGTGTGTGTGTGTGTGTTTTTTTTTTAAGTAAGCTCTACGTCCGATGTGGGGCTTGAACTCATGACCCTGAGATCAAGAGTTGCATGCTCTACTGACTAAACCAGCCAGGTGCCTCTAAAATACAAATTTCTCATAAGATGCACAGGAAAAGAGTGCTGGCATGAAGAAAGATATCAGGAATCTTCAAAAAGTACATCTGTATACAGTGGTTTGAAAACAAGAATCTTAAAAGAAAATCAATAACTGAAAACTTAGAAAACTTAGTAACTTCTCAGAAAAATATACAACTTATCAAATGGACCAAAAGAGAAAGAAAAATACAAATAGACTTAAAGCAATTACATTATTTGAATCGAGAGTTTAAACACACACAGAGTCGCCTGGACAAATACCATTCCTCTACGTCGCCAACCATCAAGGTAATTTTTTAGAAGAGATATTACAATTGCCAAAAAGCATTCATGATATCTAGGAATAAATTTAATAAAGGATATACAAAAGAGAATTATAAAACTATGGGATGTAAAGAAAAACTTTGCAACACATACCCAGTTCACAAAATGAGAAGACTCGATGAAGAGCAATGATGATTTTCTCCAAATTATTTCATAAATTCAATGTACTATTTAATTCTAATCAAAATTCTAAAAGAATATTTCACATAAGTTGGTGATCTTAATTCAAGCACAGACCAAAGAATAGCCAAGAAAAAATTAAACTTAAAGGTAGATCCATCCTTTAAGAAAGATTATTATAAAACTATAATATGTAAGCCAGTGCAAGATAGATGAAAAGAAAATAAGTGTAAAAACAGACTCGAATATAAAAAAAGGACTTGGTATATGTCCATAGTGACACTACAAGGTAATGGGAAAGGGATGGATTACTCGATTAATGATGAGACCACAGGCTATAAAATCTAACTCCTACCTAACCTCATAGATGGGCTAAAGGCCCATAGGTGAAAAACAAAACTAATACTTTTAAATACAAACATAGGATACATTTAAAAAAATTTTTTTTCATGTTATAATTTTATTTTTGAGAGAGAGAGAGATATGAAGGGGCAGAGAGAAAGGGAGACACAGAATCTGAAGCAGGCTCCAGGCTCTGAGCTGTCGGCCCAGGGCTTGACGTGGGGTTTGAACTCACAGACCGTGACATCATGACCTGAGCCGAAGTCGAACGCTTAACCGACTGAGCCACCCAGGCGCCCCAGGATACATTTTTTTTTTTAAAGACAGAGAGAAAGAGAGCTAGCAGAAGAGAAGAGCAGAGGGAGAGGGAGAGAGAGAAAATGAGAAAGAGAGAATCCCAAGCAGGCTCCATGCTCAACACAGAGCCTGATGCGGAGCTCAATCCCACGACCCCTGGGACCACCACCTGAGCCCAAATCAAAAGTCAGACACTCAACCGAGCCACTCACACACCCCACATAGGATGCATTTGTGACATCATGATAGGGAAAGATTTCTTAAATGTAGAGCCAAAGTACAATCCATAAAGGAAGATACCGTCAGATCTGACATTAAAATTAAAAATTTTATAACAAAAAACTACCATAAACAATGTGAAAAGATAAGCCAAAGAATAGAAAAAAATGTTTGTTTCTCATCTGTAACTGACAAAATATTAATGTCCAGAATATGTTTACAACTTCTACAAATTGCTGGGTGCCTGGGTGGCTTGGTTGGTTGGACATCCAACTTCAGCTCAGGTCACGATCTCACAGTTTATGAGTTCGAGCCCTGCATGGGCTCCCTGCTGTCAGCGCAGAATCTGTTTGGATCCTCTGTCTCCCTCTCTCTGCCCCTCCCTTGCTTGTGCTCTCTCTCTCTTTCTCTGAAAAAAAATAAATGTTTGTTTTAATTTAAAAAAAGAACTTCTACAAATTGCTAAGAAAAACATAGACACTCCAATAAAAAAATACAGTTACAGGAAATGAACAAGAAATGCACAAAAGAGAATGTCCAAATGCCCGATGAACCTAAGAAAATATGCTCAATCTCACCTAAAATAAGGGACATGCAAATTTAAACACAATAATAAAAATACCATTTAATCTATTAAACTGGCAAAAATTAATTACATCTCAGCATATGAGGTGTTTGGCATAGATGTGGGAAAACAAAGACATTTTTTCATGTCGCTTTTGGGGGTATAAACTGATAAAAATAGTTTGTGAACAATTAGGCAATACACAATAAAACTGAAGAGAGAATTATCCTATGACCAGCAACCTACTTTTCAGGAATCTCAGAGGAGGTATGAGCTCACACAGATACAAAGATGGCCAGTGCACTACATTGTCACAGAAGAGAAAAAAAATAGAAACAAACTATCGATGGGGAAATGGATGAATAAACTGGTTTCTGCAAATACCTGAACGCAATAGACCTGTTAAAATAAACTACTTACATCTATATATTTCAACATGGATCAATCTCAAGTACACAATTTTGAGTTAAAAAAAAAAAAAGCAAGTTGCAGAGGATGTGTTCAATATGACGCCACTCATTAAAATTTAAAAGCCCACAGAACAACATATTATTATTTGATACGTCCAAGTGTAGAAGGTATACCACGCAGGGAAATAACACTGGCTATAATAATACCGGCCATAGCAGATGCCATTGGGGCTCCACTCGTATTTTCTCGTGTTTTCCTGGCGGGGCCGGCCTAAGTGCCAAGGAGTTTACAACCAAAACAGAAGAAGGTTGGCAGGTTGATACCTGAACCTCCTCAGCCCTCGGGTGGAGCAGCTCTGAGGCTCATCCACACGGTCCATTGAGCCCAACGCCCACATGCCCATGAGTGGGGATAACACACTCATGGTCACGCTCTACCCTGGCTTCCTTTCCTTCCTGGGATCACTTTACCCGAATCCCTACAGGTGCTTCCTGGGATCCCTTCTCATACTCCGCACTCAAATCCATGCCTGCAGAAGCTCCCTCTAGAGCACCTCATGCTAAGAGACTTACCAATATCAGGAGAGGCGCTACCTCCGTGAAAGGAGAAGGGGGAAAGGGCAGGGGAGGGCACACATTCATTGTATCCATCGTGTTCTACTTATAAAAAAGAAAAAAGAAATACATATGAAGCAAATATTTGCAAAATGTTAGGGTGTTGGGTTTATGGGTGTTATTTTATTTTGTGTATTTTCTGGGCTTTAATTAAGAATAAAAAAATGTGTAATAAAGTAAATGCTTGAGAAATCGGTGACAAACAGAACACTAGCTCTGGATTCAGTTAGATCCTGCCGGGGCCACATCTAGGGTATTTGAGGCTCCAAGCAACCATTGGTTTTTTTGCATTTTGATTTTAAAAGGTGTTATAAAATGCATGGACCCATGTGAAGCAAAGTCATTAATCAATGAAGATTTACAATGGTAGAGAAGAGCTATTTATATAACTGCCACTGTTCTATCAGGGAATAGGAAGACTCATCATGGTGATCAGGCACCATCTCTTCTCGTTCAGATCCGGGGACTATCTCTTCATGTTTTTTATTGTCAACCGCACCATTTCCAGGTAAGCGTGTATATCCCATGCGTGAAGAACGGCAACAGCGGTGTTATTACTCACAATACTTGGCTCTTCAGAACCGGCTCTGTTTGCAGTTCCCCAATCCTGTTTGTTTAACTCTGGTTCCAGCGTACCTCGTGACACCGCATCACCCACCACAGACACCATGAACGCAGCTTTCTGATGACTGTCTCCAAGGTTGTGTACTGTTATTTCATTGACACCAAGCATAAATGCAAGTCTTACCCAGATTATGCAGGGAAATGAGAATGATCGTTCGTTTTCTAGTTGTACTACATATGCTCTCTGGAATTTCATAGCAGAAAGGTAGAACGTTACATCTTCAAGCCACATCTTCTTGACTCTAGGCCAAATGACTACATTCCTAGAACGTAATCTCTTTCAATGTTAACAGAATTTCTACTTCCCACGCAGGGCTACCAGCAAGAAGAGTAAGTAACAGGTGTGTGCGTGGGGCAAGAAGAGCTGCCCCGTTAGGTCAGCCATGTCTGTCCCCAGCCAGCATGGCCCCGGATTGACCAGGGAGGACATCCAAGGCAAGAGACAACATCAGTTGGAAGGGCCCACTGGTTTTGGGGAACACTAATCTCAAAACCCCTGCGGATAAACTCGGCCACCCTGAGGACTGCCTGACATGTGACACAGAGCCTGTGGAGGGCATGGGGTATCCTCGATGGGAGCCGGAAGCAGGGTCACATAAGGTAAATGATGCCTGCTGCCACCACCGCTGCCTTCAAGGAAGGCATAAGCCAGAGACAGCCCCATGGTTGAAGCCAACACATACCGCTCAAATCCAGGATGTCATGGGCAATCCAGGCCACCAGCAATCCGGAGCCCAAAACTCATCCTCACCCCAAGGTGACTTGAGTCACCCCAAGTCAGCTTTCAGCACTCTCTGGCACTAACTAGCAGGAGCGACCTGCTTGCCAGGACACCCTTCTGGAACCAGAGCTGAGCCATAGGACCCACGGGCATCAGGTCTGGAGCTCTTCGGGGCAACCCCGCAGAAGGGGTAGATGGTCAGAGAGAAATGGGGCCCCATGAAAAATCTTGGTCCTGGTTCATGGCCAGCCTGCCCGGGAGCACTGCTGACAGGCTGACCTCAAGTGGGACTTCGAAATTTTTGAGGAAGGCACAAAAAACACAAGGTTCCTAAGTGTGAGGCACAGGGGAGGGGCCACTCGTCCCTGTCTGAGAGCAGAACGGTCCCTTGTCTCACAGATCCATACTTGTTTCACGTCCTTCCATTAGGTATTCACCCTTGATTAGGAATTCTTTAAAGAGAAGGATTACCTCACAACCTTTTTTGCGTCCATCACGGACGCCTCTGCACCATGCTGGATTCAACCCTGAGGCCCTGTGGGTAACTGCAAACCCAAGGACCGGCCATATTCTTTCCTTGGAAGCAGGGTCAGAGAAATGCCGCTCTGGGCGTGACACTCGTGGAAACACCACACAAGACACTGATGTCGATTCTTTAAAATTTCCCCTTCCCGTGAACCTTCCAGTCCCGTGTGCGGTCACCGAACAGCCTCTGGTATAACGACCAAGACTCTGCTCTTGTCACCTTCTGCTTCAACACTAACACGCTGAGATCTCTTTCTAGCAACGCCAGAGAATATGGATGTCATCCTGTGGCCATCAATATTCTGAAAAATTATTTTCTGTATCTCTGTACAAAGAATATGTCTCATAATCCTTTTGCGATGCATGTGTGTTTCGGTGTCCATGAATATAGGTATGCGTATTTGTATGTTTGTGTGTGCCTATGTGTGTGCATGTGTGTGTGCTTTTTCCACTCACCCTACTGGGGGAAAAAATGGAACGATTAATTCCTCTACCCAGGCTGCTAATTCTCTTTCTCTCTCCTCCTCCCAGTCTTCTGGCGGATTTAACCTCTCCTTCTCGTGTGGCCTTTTCTCAGTGAAACTGCAATGTTTCTACGTTTGAGTGTCGTTTCATTACATTTTAAAGCAGCCGTCCCGGATCCCCAAATTAACTCTTGTCTGGTGGGAAGTGTAAATGGCTTATCGGTGCATAATGTACTTCGTAAAAAAAAAAAAAGAAGAAGAAAAAAAGAACCCCTCCCTGTAATGTATATTTCCTCGTTGTTGTGCTTGCGGGCATCAATTAATGTCAGAAGGCTGACAGTCCCTTGAACACATCCCTTTGACTACAGACGCGAGTGTGACATTTCCTGACATCCGGGCAATGTTTTCTATACGTGGCTCACTCCTCTTGCCTTGATTTCCATGACATTCTTTTACTCGTTTCCTCATTCCCTTCTCTTCTGGGGACAAAGAGCATGAAAGAAACGGGTCCTCAGTGGACTGTAAACCCGGTGGTATGTCTTTCTCTTCTTCTTTTGTCTCTCTCTCCCTGTCCCATACAAAACTTACTCCAAGTTAAAAAAAATAAAAATAAAACAATACTCTTTTACCCCTTTCTCCTACATTTGTAAGGTTATGCAACGGTTAGGCTTTAAAAGAAAGCTTCTAAAAATTATAACTTCAGAATTAGAGGCCAAGAGTTTCATCAGTGAGTTTTTTTTTTTTAAGTAAAAATTATATGGAGAAGGACTCCATTTGCAAAGGAAATGCACAGAGTACTCTCCAAGAATGGAAACGGAGGGGTGTCGAGGGTAAGCTTCGGACTCTTGATTTCAGCTCAGGTCATGGTCTCACAGTTCATGAGACAGAGCTCCACGTGGGGCTCTGGACTGACTGTGGCAGAGCCTGCTTGGGATTCTGTCTCCCTCCCTGCCCCTCCCTTGCTCCTGCCCGCGCTCTTTCTCTCTCTCTCAAAGTAAATAAATAAACTTAAAGAAAGAAAGAATGGAAATTGAGACTAGGCAGGCCCACCTTGAGTTACTTAGTTGGGGCAGGGGGGACCCATAGGGACGAAAGCTAACTCACGTTCTTGTGTTGCAGAGACAGAAATCGCACGGGGTCAACACGAGCAAGGAGCTCAGAGATGAGTTCTGAAGCAGCTGGATAACTCTAGGCTCCCATGCGGGACCCCGGATGGCATTTCCTAGTCTCGTACCAGCGCCGGGTATTCCGAAGCCCTGGGGGAGAGCCCCCTGTGTGTGTGGGGGGGGTGCCCCTGGCCGCAGGAAGGCCTGGGTCCTCTCTTTTTCTTTCTATTTGGAATGTCAGTGGCGAGTTCAGTTACAGAAGCACAGCTGACGCCCACCGGGAAAATCCAACGTATCCTTTCAGAACACAGACTTGTTTCCTCACAGCGCGGCCCTACGCATCTGGAGACGAACAAAAAATGCAAACCAGTCAGAAAGAAACGAAAAGGAAATGCCACTACAAATAAACAGGGGAGGTTTTTCTTGCATCCCTGCAGAGTTTGAAGTGAGAAAAAAACACACTGCTTGTTTATAGGAATTTGACCTTGCAGACTTCAAAGAAAAGAAAGATGGGGGTCATCGTGAAGGAAGTGCCTTCTTAGATTTTTTTAATGTCAGCTCTGTAAATGGGTGAAGCCAAAGTGAGGTAAGAGAGCCAGTAAATTGACTTTTTTTTTTTTCTTCCTGGGAATCAGCTTAGTCTCACCATTCTTTGTCATGCTAGGGTCTTACCTTGGATAAAAACATGGCTTGCTTTGAAAATAAACCTGGGGGGAGAGGGAAGATGGAGACCTAGGATTATGGTGTTAAAACTTCGAAGCCTTTTCGAGTTGAAGCACACATTCTAATTAACATTTAAAGGATACTCTGGAATGACCCTTCCAAAACCAAACCAGGAGAGACCTCCAAGGCGGCAAAGATACACCCGTTGGCAGTCTAAGAGGGACGAGAGGCAAACCCAAGAAAAATCTCTGTGGTGACCAACTGCCCCACCACCTTCACCGTTCAGCCCCAGTAAACACTTCTGGGTAGGAAATGGCAGTTTTGTAAGGAACATGGCTCGAGTTCTAATAAACCCTTTCTTCCCTGCTTTCCCCGAATTAATAAATCCAAGAAGAGATCTCCGAAGCGTTCCTAGGGTAGTATTTCTACAAATACAACCCCATCGCTGGCCCCCCGGGGTCCCGGGTCTAACGGTGGCCAGCGTCACCACAGAACACGGTTCCACTTTGCTATGCCGCAGCACTCCCATACCTGGAGCACATGCGCGTAAGTCAGCGGGAGAAACAGAATTCTAACAACAGTAACAACTGCATCCTATTCGGTGATTGAAAACCGCAACTATGCTTTCCAATCGGCTAGCAGTGATGGTGTCATCACGTGGAATGACAAACCATGGATTACAGTCCCCGTGCCCATATGCTTACGAGGCTCTGTTTGCATCCAACCCGCAGATGACCTGATTTTTAAATTGGTTTCTGAACTCCTGCCTGGTAAGCTGAAAGATACAATGTATTTATTCAAGGAGAGCTCTGCAGAGGTGAGGCAGGTGATCCACGGAGACTCTACCATAACTTTTCCCCAACTGCCATTCATTAAACGGGTTCCATCTCATGAACCATGAATCATTTCATTTTTAAGCACTCTTTTATTTCCTTTAAATTTATCTAAAACTTTATTAGCTTCAGCTGGCACAGTCCTGACAGACAGCCCGCATACATTTTAAACCTTCCCACCGGAGAAGCATAAAACATTTAAAATCTATATTTGATCTGACAACAGCAGCACAGTGTTTGAATTAGAAACAGATTAGACATAATTGAAGATAAAGAGGACGCAAGCACCACTCCCATTTTGGTGAAGTGGGCTTTAAATTATCAGATTCATCCAGAATACATTACCCAGAAACATTGAATTGTTATCTTTTGACAGGCTTTTCTAAGAGTTTACAATTTCTCAGTTCAGTGAAGCTTACCACCAGCTTGTTATCAGAACAAAAAACGAAAAATCATTCGGTTCAGAGGACAGAACTGATCTCACCTCGAAAAGGACACATTTCCTTCCGATAGCAGACACTTCACTGGACAGCCAAGGGGCTACTTCACGCCCAACGTTTGCAGGTCCTTCCACTTTCCAGGTAATTCCTGAGTAGGCTGCAAACTGGCATTGTTTACCAAAAGGGCTCCCTGCCAAGCCCCGCCTCCATCTTTAATTAAACATCCCACAGGTCACTGGTACACACGCGCGCACACCCATTCACTCTCGCGTGCAGACACACGCACACGAATGCGGACACACACCTTGGCTTTGCCAGAGCCCTTCCGCTTTTCTCCTCAATAATGGAGCTAAACTCATTATGCAAAGCAAACTTACCAAATTTAATTAAAGAAAGCTAAATAAACAGCATGCCACGTTTTAGGGGTTTTGCTTGTTTGAACAAACAAAATCAGACTTTGGAACAAAAATCAAACGTGGACCAGAGGAACGATTCCATTAAAAAGTGTGTAACAGAGCACGAGCCTGTCTAGATTACGCCTCACTAAATATATTTTTACTCATTTTCACGTCAGGCATATAAAGACTCCAGGAAAGCATCGCATCTCAAGCTTTCTAAAGACAAAAATAAGAAAAGAGGAAAGAAGAGGAGATATTGAATTACTTTGGAAAAATCTGGGGTCTGGCTAGATCGTGGAAATCTCAGAACCTTTTTGGTTAAGCTAAATCTCGAACTGTAGATTTTAATTCAAAAGATTCCATCGCAGGAAACCAAGAATATTTATAAGCAACTAAAAATATTCCCATTCTCATTCTCTTTCTTTCCCTCTCTCTCTCTTCTCTGTCTTATTTATTTTCATTCTGCCAAGCTTTAAAGAGGAGCTAAGGATTTTTGGAAATCTGCTTTCAGACAAGCATCAGACCTGGCATACAGTAGGTATTTAATAAGTAATGAGAGAATTAAATGATTAATTCAATGATTATCTGGCTTTGATCTTGCCACCACCTATCTGTACTTTAAGGTGACTCCCTCAGCTCTTTCTCCAAAGCTCATTCTTCTGTCTTCCATGTCACTTTGCTCCTTGGGAGCATTTTTTGATAGAAAAAACCTGAAGTGTTTTGTGATTTCCAAAAAATTTAAATTAGACAATCAAGATTCAAATCAGGGAGAGTCTTAAAGACAGACAAGTTAAGACCACATGTGTCCAGGAGGTCAGTATGTGTACACGACTGCTAGTGAGTATGTGTGTGTGTGTGTGTGTGTGTGTGTGTGTGTGTGTCGTTGGGAAAGTCAATCAGGTGAAAGTCAGAAAGTACCTTTTAGCCACATAATGTCTAGAAGTCAGCCTTCTAGATTAAGAAAGAACACGGTTTGGGGAGCCAGACCGATCTGCATTTCAATACTAATGCTCAGCGACCGACCACAGTCCAACTACTAGACCGGGTTTCCTCCTCCTCACGTGGGGAAAATGCTTCCCTCCAGGGCGGCCATGAGGTTTAAGCGAGGTCACATCTGTTAGAAAGCTTCACACTGTGCAAACTCTAATTTAGAACCTAAAACCTTCCGTCCTGCACACACAATGTGAAAAAATTGGGGTTGTGTTCCTCCGAGGCACTCTGACTAAGGAAAACAGGACAGCGATAATAAAACAAAAATAAAATACAAACTTCTTACAACAAATGTTTACACAACACAAATGATTTTACCAGCACGCATTTTAAACATTTTAAACGCATTTAAAAACAAACTCAGATACGACATTTCTAGCAGGGCTCTTTCTTCTCGGAGAGTTTTCCAGTCGAGCGGGGACCAGGGAGTGACCTTGAATAATGCAGGGAGTTTGAAAAGCAGGCACGTTCTTCCGGCCTGGGGTAAATCTTCCGGCTATTACAAGATGCTTGATGAAATTCTTGTCTGAAATTTTTTCTTACCCTTTCCTGTATACACGACTGATAGAAGCCTGGGAGACCGTGGTCAACGCTGGGGGAACAGCCTCTGTACCAGATTCCTCTCCTTCAAGCATCTATTCCAGAGTTCTCTTTGCCGCCCCACAGATTCCAACCATTTCCCCTTCTCTGAAATGCTGATTACACAAAGTTCTCCTGAAGGAGCTAAAACAGCCTTTGTGCTCGCCGAGGACATATTCCTTTGATGTGTCTTCCAGTCTGTTCTTCAGCATAGAAATAATAATAATAATAATAATGCTCTGGCCAAATTTGGTACTTGATGCTCTAGACACACATTCCCTGCATCCAGTCTTGCATCCCTGCAAGCATCTCACAAGCCATCCGATTACATTTTCTTATCACTTTTCTTACCACTGCTGATTGCATTGACCCAAGCACTCTTCACTTCCTTCAGAGGTTTCCCCTGCCCTTCCGAATGGCACTGCCAAGCAAACACGACAACGTGAAACTGCGCGCAAGCTCACCTGCTTTCGTAGCCAATTCGTGTAGACGAACGCACGCTTTATTTCCACAGCGGTGGATTTTTCTGAACATTTTTATATTATCTCTTTTGTATCCTCTGTCCCCTTCTAAGGATGTCAAAGAGAAAAGCTAATTTCAAATGTTGAAGCCGCTTTGCAAGGAGATGGGAGAAGAGATCCCATGATACAGAGTCAGGGGAAGGCAGCGAGCAGAATCACTTCTGCCTACTTTCTGACCGAGTCGAAGCCGCCCTGATTACGTGAGAACAGGTCACAGTCACTCATCAGGTGGCTATAATCTGAGTGCAGCTGGGCACCTCAATTTCTTTTAAATAGTGACTTGCCATTTTGAGGGTGGCAAATAGCTTTTGCATTGGAGAGAAGAAAATGGAATTTGTTTTTAGGGAAGAACCCTCTTAATGAGTCCCTTTAGACATGCAAATACAACGTCAAAGCATACGTATTCTCTGGGAGACCCTGAGCTGGAGAGGTGACCCAAACACCAAGGCTTCAGGCTGAGAGTTTGAGTGTCTTTTTTATAAATATCGACCAGGCTTCTCAGCAGCGCTATCCTCTGCGGAGTGTCAGCAAGGCCGTCCCCTCCTGCCCAGACTTAGGTCACCTGGACCCTGGGAGTTGAGACGCTTGCGTCATTGGCGTCCAAGCATTTCTCATGGGAAGCTGAGACCTGAGGTCAAACTATTAGGGATTTGCAGATCAGAAACCCTCTTCTGGGGACAGAGTGAAGACCCTGGGCTAGAGCCTTGGTACCAGCCCAGCCTGGACTGGATGGTAGGTGTCCCCAACAGGGTGTTAGCTACAGCTGAACGCGTGGGACTCAGGGAAACGTACAGCACCCTCTCTGTCATCTAGGCCCTGGAAGATTCCATGTGAGGGAAAAGGATCCATCTCCTCTGTCAGTCACCAAGAGGTGGAGATGGGTGTGTGTGTGCACTGGAGGAGGTCAGCACAGGTTCTCCTGGAAACTGGGAGCTGACTGACTGGACCCTAGTTCTGAAGGCCTGGAATTCCCATCGTTAAGGTTCTGCTGCCCCCATTATTTGGGAAGTCTGTGGGAATTAGGAAGCAAGATTTTGACTTGTGGGCTTTGAGTGGCCCCTTCTGATAAGAGCTGTGACCCACTCTGTGTTATCTATTACCCACAAGCCTGGCCTGAGCTACTCAGAGAAGTAGGGAGGGCGGCGAGCCTCCCCCGGCTGGGGTAGGCAGGCGCTGAAGGTGGGCTGGAAAAGGCAGGTGAGCCCATCGAAGTGGCGATTTCATGAGAGTCATCAGTAGTATGAGCAGAGCCTGGCATTAAGATTAGAAGGCTGAGAGGCGCCTGGGTGGCTCAGTCCGTTAAGCACACCACTTCGGCTCAGGTCATGATCTTGCGGTCTGTGAGTTCGAGCCCCGCGTCGGGCTCTGTGCTGACGGCTCAGAGCCTGGAGCCTGCTTCCGATTCTGTGTCTCCCTCTCTCTCTGGCCCTCCCCACTCACGTGCCTGTTCACGCATGCTCTCTCTCAAAAATAAACATTAAAAAATTTTCTTAAAAAAGATTAGAAGGCTGAGTAGAAAGAAAAACTAGAGGAACTTGTTCTCAGGGACACTACTACATGGCTATCAGGAGCCCAGATTCCTGGGCAATTCCAGTGATAACTGAGGTGCTGCTCTGGGGGGGCTTTCACTTCCGGAAAGAAGGCCAGTGGGAGCTCATGTTATAATAACCTGGATATAAAAAGGATAGGCTATTTCAGTTTCAGAAAATGCTCAAGCAGTAGACGTATAGGCTAAGCTCTGATTATTACTATACGGTCTCAGTAAAATCGGGAAATCACCTATAAAAGGCACACAAGAAATAACTCCTTTTAAAAACCTTTCTCCAAATTCAGATAGATCTCCTTTCCTGCGATTTAAGAGTAGACCCAAAGGAATATAAGACAGTTATATCAAGATAAAGAATTAATAATAGCCTACTACATGTATTGGAAAGTTTATGACATATATATGTGTGTGTATGTATATATATATATATTTTTTTTGAGTAGGCTTCATGCCCAGTGTAGAGCCTAATGCGGAGCTTGAACTCATGACCTTGAGATCAAGACCTGAGCTGAGATCAAGAGTTGGACGCTGAGCCGACAGAGGCACCCAGGCGCCCCTATGACGTACATTTTTGTTGGCACTTCTAATCCCTGGAAATAAAGTGCTCTTGTCTTCAGGGTAGCCATTTACAAACGAAGGGGTGTCTGTGGGTCACAGAACACTGTCCTCTCACAGATCTTGCTTTTCACAAAAGAAAGCCAGGTTCACCCAATATCTTTTTTTTTCTGACACATTTCATAGAAGAGCCGAGTACAATATTAGGTTTGAGAATGGAAGTATAAACAATGTCGAGGCCCTTGAGATATACATCTTCCCGAGGACAGGGACATAGAAGAGACCTCCTTCTGATATTCCTCTCTTCTCCGTAACTCAGCGAGCCTCCGCTTACTTCTGATTTTATACAGCTAATGCAAGGTCAAGTGTGAGTAACAGGACCCAGAAACAGAATTTGCTTGAAATCAGACCTCAAATCTAGAAGTACAAGTCTAGAGTATTTCCCCCTACATAATAGTAAGGTTCATTTAAAGTGAGTCATGGTTTTCAGATAGATTTATCTCTGGGCCACTTTCGGATGAGCCTTGGGGGAAACGGCCAAGTTAGTTAGCCAATTAGATAAATGGACACATAGCTTGATTCGAGTTTTCGTTTATTGGTTCTACAGCTTTATTCAGGTATAATTGACTTACAGTAAAGTGCACCTCTTTAAAAGGTACAACTTAGGGGCGCCTGGGTGGCTGGGTCAGTTGGGCGCCCGACCTCGGCTCAGGTCAGGATCTCGCGATGCGTGAGTTCGAGCCCCACATCGGGCTCTGGGCCAACAGCTTAGAGCCTGGAGCCTGCTTCAGATTCTGTGTCTCCCTCTCTCTGCCCCTCCCCTGCTCGTGCTCTGTCTTTCTCAAAAATTAACATTAAAACATTAAAAAAAAAAAACCAAAAATAAATAAATAAAATAAAATAAAAAATAAAAGGTACAACTTAATAGATCTTAACTTCTGTATACGCCTGTGAAACCATCCCCACAATCAAGATACTGAACATGCCCACCCCCCCCACCTTTCCTCACGTTCCTTTGTTTGATTAAATTTTTAACCAAGAAGCATATATGCTCTTTACTCCTCGCCTCAGAAAGTCGAATTGCCAAGAAATCTATTTATGAGCTTTATTTGGCTCTTATTTGGACAATTGAATAAATACAAGCAATTTGTGGACAATGCATTCTTATATGAGAGAACAAAAAAAAAAATTGGTCTTTGAATTGCATCTTGAAAGAAGACATTACCATAGGAAACCCTATTTGTCCCAGGAAACATTAAACTACGTGAAAGATGAAATTGAAAAGTAAGCAATCATATTTTGAAAGGTCCTTGATTTTCATCTCTTACAGGCCTGCAAATTTCTCAGAAGCGGACCTTGAGAAAAACAACAGATTCCTGACCCCGAGTCTTGTAGCTTCCAACCTGCCTCAGACTTGGTGATGGAAGTGAAACCCTAACCTCGGGTTTTATTTTGGGAAACCCCATTTTAGAAAGAGCCTCTAATTAAATATTGTTTAAGAATTGTTTGATAAAGATCTTAAGGTTCCAGATAAAGCAATGTCCATAGCCCTGTTAATACTCTGGTCCGATGATTTTCTCTCCCGTGGTCTTTGCCCCAGCAGGCGTTCTAGATTCCTGGCTCTGCTGCTTACTAGCTGTGGGTGCCCCTGGGTAAGACATTTGCCACTTAATATCTCCAAGGCACATCCTTTCTCTAAGTGTGAAGTGGTCCCATGGGGGCTCCAGCATGTCCTCTGTGGACAGCCCTGAATCATTAAAGACACATAATCATTACAAAGTGTCCATCTTCCTTCTGGGAGCTGGTTCAGAAGGAATCATCCAAAAAAGAGAAACAATAAAAAACAACAGACGTTAGCAAAGTAGACAGATGCCAATAGTAAAGAATTCTCAACAGCCTAATGCAATATCTAAATTTTGGCGCATCCGTTAACGCAGAGATGTAAAGTGGTAAATATAAGAACCATGAAGAAACAAAAAATGTTTCTGCTGTAATATTATTATTATCAGGTTATTGCACAATATAATCTAACCTCATGAAAATAAATATAATATGAGGAAAGAGGGAAAGAAATATGCAAACTGTTTTAATGTTCCTAGAGTGGATGATATTTTTCTCTTATTTTCCAAACTTTCTATAGTGTTTCTCACTATATTTTTTTAAAGTGTGGAAAAGGGTGACTGCCTAGATAGCTTTGAGAGAAATTATGAAGTCCAGGATTTTTTCTAGAGGAAAGAAAGTTGTGTGCGTGCACTCACATGACCTGTGTGTGTGTGCGTGTGTGTTATTGTTTTGTGGTCTCTCCTGCTTCACCATTTAGCCAGGGGTTGGGGGGGATGGGGCTGGTGAATGGCCGTGCCAGAATTTGCCTGGTAACCAAAAAGAATTCCTCAGGGGAAGAATTTCAGCGGTAAGAGATTTATAGGTGTAGCCGTGGCAGTTAAATGGTAGCTGGCCTGGCTCCTGGAAAAACAGGGAACTTGGCAGGTCTGCCTGCAGGCGAAAATGGAGGTAGTTTTGCATGCTGTAGGGAAAACAAAATGACTTTGGGGTATGTATTAAAAATCTGTGTTCACCTTATGCCCTTGGAATAATCGATTCAGGTTCAGTTCAAGTTACTTCACTTTTCTGAACCTCAATTTCGTCATCTGCGAAATGGAAATAATTATGATTATCCTCCCCCAGAAGGCTCTGATGAGAATTTTAGTTCAGTTTACGGTACTGGTCGCTGGGCATAAAATAATTAGACACTAGGCTTGCTCTCAAGGATCAGAGAGGGGAAGAGCATTCTAAGCAGAGGGTGTGCAGGCAGAGAGGAGTGATATCCGCATGCTTGGGCGATTACTAGTCAGTATCAAAGGGCATGGCAGAACTAGAGAATTTAAGAATTCTCTAGGAAGCGACAGACCTGTATATCCCATACCCTTAAACTTTACCCTGTACATAACAGAGAGCCACTGAAAGACTCTATGCAGGGGAGTGGAAACTTTCTTTTCCATTGTTTATAGAACACGCCAGCAGCCCCATGAAGGATGAGGCTTAAGGCACAGAAATCAAGTAGGAGGCCATTGGGTTGTCGGGTGAGAGACAAGTGACTGAATACGCCCAAAACCGAACTCCTCCTCTCCTCCCCACTCGTTCCCACCACAAACTCACCCCCCCAACCCTCCCCACCTTGGTCAGTGGGTGGCGATGACCCTTCCTGTCACTCCTCGGCTCCTCAGTCTCTCTCACTTCCCACCTGCCGTCCATCAGCAAGTGCTCATGTTGGTTCTATCTCCAAGTTATGGTGGGAATCCAGTGACTTCTCAGCATTTCCGCAGTTAGGACTCTGCTATAAGCCGGTTTCATCTCGCGCCTGGAACACTGTGATAGAATCCGAACCATTCTCCCCTCTTCATTCCCCCTTCAGTACAGCAGCCAGAGGGATCCTTCTGGAACCTGGGAATCAGGTCACTCCTCTACCCCAGTCTCCCCAACACTCTCCTTACCTCACCCTTTCTGCTTTTCTCCTGAGAACTTATCACCTAACAACACAGCAGGTGACTGCTGGATAAACATTTGTTAAATGAATGCTTGTATGATCAAAGTCACTAAGGCAGCAGAAGAGGGAAATAGTGGGGACAAGGCCTTTTCGAGAATGACTTTGGAGGTGAAATGGGCCATATTCAATAACTGATGAAAAGTTTAGAACGAGGAACCAGGACCACTGCTGGCTCTCTCATCTGGGCACCTGGATGAGTTGGTGCGCCATAACCTGAGCGAGGGAGAGAGGAGGTGGTGCACGTATGAGGTCCAGGACATCCTGAAGGAGAGGGCTCTAAGGGATGTACGTACAAATGCAGGCACCTGGCGGACAGCCGAGCACAGAGCTCACAGCGTTCCCTCTGCCACCAGACTCGCCCCGACCGAGGTTTCAGATAATGTCTGGAGAAGGGCCAAATCAGGTTCAGGAAGTCTCAAACTTTAGGGTACTTAAGAATATCCCAGGGATGCCTACTTAAAAGTCCAAATTTCCTTTCCTATCGATTCTGATATAGTAAGATCTATAAGAGGCCCAGAAATCTGCATTTTAACTAGTGCCCAGGGGGTTCCCGTGCAGGCGATCCGCAGGCTTAACTTTTAGAAACAATGATCGTGATCTTCTCTCTCACTTTGGTCTCATTCGTTTATGCCTGGCTGTCTGAAAAATAGGTTTACCTTCCTATTATTTTTTAAAGTCTGGACATTGTCAGATGGAAACACCAACTCCTGAGTAGCACATAGATTCCATTACTTCTATGCATTGGACAGAATCTGATGATAACACTATATGTCATAATTATATTAGAGAATGCAATAGCACGTTCCAGCGAGTTACACGTAATTATATTAAAAGCGGTATTTAGGGCAATTAAATCGTTTGTCGAATTGTTATAATTTCAATTAAGTATAGGAAGCTGCAATGGATTAAATTCAGAAACAGTAAAGTTTTACAGTGACTCCCCTTGAAAAGTATTAAAGAATATGAGGCTCGTATTATTCTGCTAAGTCCCAATTAGGACCCAACATAATGGGGAAAATTAGAGGCAATTGGCCTTGGGTAACCCTCTTTGGTTTTGTTCTACCCCCGCCTCCATACCTGCCACCTTCCCTCCTGATAAGAATCAGTCACTTACTCCGGTCTCCCTGGGCCTCGTCTCCCACCTCCTGGACACCCTCACCTTCTTTCTGCCTCGATCTCCGTTCGCTGAGAAATACAACGTCTTGTTTTCTCAGAGCCTCGGGGGTCCAGCTTCGGTTTGTTTCTTTATAGACTCACAGCAGGTTCAATATTCCAGATGACGGTGCCGGCTGGGACCAGCGGCACGAGCAGCAGATCGACAGCACTTGGGAGCCCCTTGGATGGGTGGACTCTCTGACCTCACCCGATACAGACCTACTGAATCAGGATCTGCGTTTCAACAAGAACCCCAGTAGATTCCTCTGCCCCTGCCAGTTTGAGACACTCCACTCAAAAGTCTAGAGTAGATCAACCTAGTCTACTCTCCTGATGAGGAAACCAAGACCCAAATTGATGAGCCCACTCGCTGGTGGTTAGCAGAATCAGGCTAGAGCAAGAATGAAGCTTTTACTCTTTTCACTGAGAGCTACAGTTAAGCACCAACTATGTACTTTGCATACGGGTTCTCTTCTAAACCACTCGACAATCCTACGATGTTATTAGTGCTCCCACTTTGCAAAGCAGAAACCAGGACTCAGAGATGGAAAGTTACTCAAGGTTTGAGTTAACCATGTATCTTAACATCACATCTTTCCAACTCCGACATCTATGCTCTTAAAACAGTGTTTTTTCTTTCTAACCCTTCAAAACCAAATGATTGCAAGGCCAGGTGTCAGGCTCATGAAAGAATCATTTCTCTGCATTTGAGACCTGTCGTTGGCCCTTCCAGCCCAGGACCAAAGGGCTCAAAGCCAAAGGGCTTCCTCCTGAGGGAGATTTCTTACCTCTTCTTATATCCACCAGGTCTCTTAGCTTTCAGAACATTTTATATTATTTCCTCCAACGTCCAAGTCTTCATTTTGTGATGGTTAATTTTATGTGTCAACTTGTTTGGGCTAAGGAATGCCCAGAGAGCTGGGGAAACATTATTTCTGGGTATGTCTATAAGGGTGTTTCCAGAATAGATTGTCATTTGAATAGTTTCAATTACTCGTTTGAACCGAGTAAAGAAAATTTGCCCTCTCCAGTGTGGATGGGCATCGCCCAATAGTTGAGGGCCCAAAACGAGCAAAAAGGCAGAGGGAGAGTGAGTATTTTTCTCTCCCATCTTGAGCCGAGACAGTCATCTCCTGCCCTCACACATGGAGAGCTCTTGGGTCTCTGGACTTTGGACTCCAGTCCTTACACCAGTAGCTTTCCTTTCCTGGTTCTTCAGCATGCAGACTGCAGATTGTGGGACTTGTTGGCTGCCAGGATCATGTGAGCCAGCGTGTGTGTGTGTGTGTGTGTGTGTGTGTGTGTGTGTGAGAGAGAGAGAGAGAGAGAGTATTTTTATCCTGTAGATTCTGTTTCTCCAAAGAACCCTGACTAATGCAACTAGTCTGAGACATAGATATTCCAGTAATTTCCACATCGACTCAGCTACAGCTCCCATTTGAATGCAGAGTTCCACCTTAGAACCAAGGGGAGCCCCATGCATCCCTCACTCGCGCATACCCACGGGAGGCAGGGGAACCCTGTAGGAAGATTGAGATCTGCAGCCAAATATAATTGCACTCCATTTACCTCCCATGTTGTTCTGGTAATGTCTTCTCCCATTCCAATTTCCAAGTCAGAATTCCCTGGAACGATCAGCATAGCTCTTTCTTGAATGGGCAGTCTTACTTTTCATTTTTTTATACTAGACTTCTCAATCCCTTCCTTTTCCACGCTTCCCTCAGTGGGTCCACACTAGCTTTGTTAAAGTTCCTGATACCCAAGGGCCCACAGTTCTTTTCTTCTCCTTTCTTTCCCACTCTAAGGCTTCATTACAGTTCCATTTTTTGGTGATCCAAACGTTCATATTCCTCAACTCACATGAAACAATAACTGAGAATACCAACTCGAGGGTTCTATAATTTCATGGCTTCTGCTCCTGTGAATCTGAGGCAAATGAATTTAGAAAATAATATGAAAACCAGAAAAGGGAAAAAATGCAGCTCCTAGAAACAATTTCCGGATTCAAGAACTGAGTTTGAATTGCTGAATAATCCGTGATATTCTGGCAGCTTGGCCTATGAATCTTTGTCGCTGGTTCACCTCTACCTTCCTCTGGGCATTTTTCTTCAGGATAAATATTTAAGTCGATACAATATATATGGAATTTAAGACAAACAAAGTGAGAAAAATGTGATAGTAATTAGAGGGGCTAACAATGTGAACTGAATGTTTCACTTAATTGTTAACGATTATTAATTCTTGAGTATATTTAATTAATTAATTTTCATTACATGTAGAGTTACTTTAGAAGATACGTGAATAAATACCACACTTTCTTCCTACAACTCTTAGCAAACCTTCATCTCAATCTCAAACCCCCTTTAAATGTTCTATGTCACAGTTCAGATTCAGATGTCAAAACACATTTTTAAAAAAAAATTTTTTAATGTTTTTATTTATTATTGAGACAGAAAGAGACAGAGCATGAGCATGGGAGGGGCAGAGAGAGGGGGAGACACAGAATCTGAAGGAGCTCCAGGCTCCGAGCCGTCAGCACAGAGCCCGACGCAGGGCTTGAACTCACAAACCGCGAGATCGTGACCTGAGCCGAAGTTGGACACCCAACCGACTGAGCCACCCAGGCGCCCCCCCAAAACACATTTTTAAACTATGTATTATAATTGATCTTAAGAAAAAGGAGAGATTTTTCTTGATAGATAGATAGATAGATAGATAGATAGATAGATAGATAGATAGATGTAGATATATAGATATATATAGAGAGAGATGCAAGATACTAACACAGGTAAAATATGAAACGAACATATTTAGTATTGGAGAGATTACTTGGCTGAATTCAGCACTTCACTTATTATCCACAACTTACCTGTGTGGAAAAGACGTTAGTCTAGTGAAGCTTTCCAGGGTAGGGGTGAAACCATCTGACAGAATGCGCAGCCATTTGGCCTTGGCACCTCATCTTGGCTGTCTCTGCTCAGGGAGCACGGCCCCTCCAAAGCAATCTGCTGATTTCAATATAGATTATCAACAACTCGAGATATACATAGGGATATGGTCACCGTTCAGGAGAATCTAGTTTCCACAGAGTAAACTGTATTGGTGGCGCTGATGGTTTTCCTCCGACAGTCCCAGTCCTGACACGTGGCATGGTTTTTGCCTTAACCCCAGACTCCCTGTGACCCCTCCATCCTCTGTGTCTGTTTTCACAGCAACACCGATAGGTTCTTTCTTTCTGTAAGGATGAGAACTGAGTGATCTTTGGTGTTATTTACTTGTTTAAGTTGACTCCTTCCGAAGAATATAAGCTGTATTATGGACAGAACTAGAAGATAAAAAGGAATAGAGCTTTTATCAGAACGGGTGCCTACTAAATTTGCCAACCAAATTTTTTCCTTGACTGTCATTAAATAAAAAGTGGGGTTTTTGAAATGAAAATTCCCCTGGTTGCTACAGATTTATCTCGCCGGTTTTGTGAATATAACCAATCCAGTTCTATCATATGGGGAAACGGAGATAATATGCAAGAACAAAAGTGAGTAGGGGCTCTTTCATTCTTTTCAGTTAGATATTTGTACGTTAATCTGTGAAGGACAAAAAGATAGGACCTGAAAAATTTTTTATTTGAAAAGTTATTTCTATTTAAATCTCCTTTGTCTTTTTTGTTGACCACCTCATTTATGCATTTTATTTCCTGGCTTTGGTGTGCCTCCACAGGCCATGTATTCCAACAAGCATTTTCTGTTTGATTGCATGCTTATTACACTAAAACCCCTGCGAAAGCCCTGTGAGGAAATGCACTCAGATTAACTCGGACTTCTGTAAGATCACAGTGCTCAAAAGTGGCCAACTAAGAATTAGAACTTCTGTTTTCTCCTTCCAAGTTTATAGATCTTTCTACCCCATCACTCCTACCAAGCTTTAAAAATACTCAGGGAAATACACGGAACATACTTAGGAGACCAAGCATCTCCTTTGATTTGTGGTTTGGGGCCCAGTTGGTGAAGGGCGATATTTATTAGCTCTTGGAAGTAACCTCTCTTTCTTGAGTCCCTATTAATCTCTTCTGGAAGCTTTAATTCAGCAGTTAAAATAATAGGAATTGCAAGGACTGCCTATAGCCCCCCAATGAGTCCTAAATGAACTAAACTTTCTTGTCCCTTTCCTTCCTCTGCTCAACTTTTTCCCATTTCATGAATAAATTGGCCTAACTCAGTTTTACTAATATGTAATGTGAGTGAATGCCAGCAGTTAATTAGGGATAAGCCTGTGAAAACTTGGGGGGAAGCTACATGTTTCAATTATATTAATGAACATGCATTTGCAATCAAATCAAATGGATAAGCATTGTGTCAAGTTTTTATAAGAAGAGAATTGCATTTCACATGCATGAAAGCAACGCTCTTGTAACTTACAAAATACGCGACTAAAAATAAGCACCCAGGAGAACCATTAAAATACTTATTATTTGAGTTAAATTAGAATTCTATGAGAATGATTTCATCAAATGATTTGCGTTATTTTAATTTCCTTTCACAATCAACCAGATTCAAATTACTCTACCTACCGGTTACATAGCTAAGCAAATGCTCCTTAAACATCAAACCCCATTTTTTTATAAGAGTCGTCACTGATTTTTTTTTAAAAGGTTTGGTATCAACTTGAAGCTAGCCCCTCAGTATCTTCCGATTTTTAAAGTTGTCAACGCCCTCACAGAATATTTCCTAGGAAAAGGAAAAGATCTCTCAGAGGCAAGAGCTTTATCTCTCAAAATGTTTTATGATTTAACGGTTATCCTCGGCATCGAACAAGATGGTGCTAGACTCCGTTAAAAGGCAGTACCTGTTCTTTAAAGTGTGCTGCCTGCAATGTGGAGCCTGACACTCATAGCGTGCATCAGTTCTAGTTCTTCGGCAGCCAGAAATTGACCATGGATAAGGCACTGCTTCATGAATTCAGTTTTACCATCCATCCATACACACGTAGCTGTATTTCTTCAAGTGGCTTTGATACTTGTGAGCATTAATAGTGACTAATTGCAACATGCCGGCATTTCCTGGCACGTTTCCTCTAGCACATCCATCAGAGCCATGATCTTTTCTAAGGGGAGAATAAATTGAAAAAAGTACATATGGCCAATGATTTCATTTAAAACCAGGAAGGATTAGAGGCGGGCCAGAAGTTCCACTTTCTACCTTCCAAACCCCAAACCAGTACCCCAGCAAGTAAGGGCAAGAGTTTATGTTACGCAAGAGTTCTCCAAAGGCTGTGTGCTAACTGAATTTTTGTAAAGAGAAGCTCACTTTAAATACTAGAGAGGATCTCGTTAAGTGCCCCAATTAATACAGGGAGTTCCTACAACCTTCAAAAACGAAGCTCACAGAGGGAAGAGCGTAGGCGAGAATGCGAGAAGCTAGAAAAGCGTGGGAGAATAGCAAAGATCGTCCAAGTTCACAGCCCTTCATAATCAGACCTCACCCAGTTTTCCAGCAGCCCGTCTAGAATGCGCTGTGTTCCCAACGTGCCATGTTTGTGCTGTACCGCTCTGTTTCCTTGAAGAATTTCCTTTCCCATCTGTGTATTTCAAACATCTATTAATATTTCAAAGTCCAGTGTAAAAGTCACTTGAGCGATTGAACCTCAATAGCACCCTCCTTATTGCACTGGGATGTGGTAGAGATAGTGAGGGACTGGAGCCAGAGGAAGGGTTCACCCCTTACTGACATGACCCTAAACAAATAATCCAAACTTCCTGAGTCTTTTTCCTCTTCTCTAAAATGAATTTAACAACCTCTATTTTACAGGACCATTGTGAAGGCAAGGTGAGGTGGTAAATGAAACAGTGCCACTGGCACACTGAAACTGTGAAATAATATTTGTTCCAGTGATTCTGTAGCCCTATATGATTCTATTCATTCATATCTTTCCGTGAAGATTGAACTCCAGAATAGTTGGGGCCTCCTTTTATTCATCATCAGAGCCTTTACCTAATATTTAGTAGAGGTTTTATTTAAAATCAAGTAGAGCTACATTTGACACACACGCATGAGAGCATGCACGCACACACACTACACACTACACACACACACACACACGCAACAAAAGGAGCTTAAATCCACAAGTTTTTTTTCTCTCAATAAAAATCCAGAGATAAGAATCAAGGGAAGTGAAGGCCGTTTCACAAACAATTCAGGATCCCACACTCCTTCTGGCTTTATTGCCTGCCACCCTACGGATGTGACCCTTGCTAGCCTTGTCTAAAGTGGCAATTGGGTTCTAGGCAACATACTTATACTCCAAGTAGCACAAAGGAGAGAACATGGTTCTCCCTTGATGGGCGCTTTCTGAAAGATGCTCCATCACTTCTGCTTACCGATCATTGGCCCAAATTTAGCTGTGTGGCCCCACCCCGTTGCATGGGAGGCTGGGAAATGTAGTCTTTAGTCTGTGCCTCCATACTCCCAAGTAATATTCAAAAGCTCTGTTATTGAGGAAGAAGACTGATTCGTTACTGGTGGTACAACTAGTAGCATCTGCTCTATTAAAGTACAACAGTACCTTGGAAAGTTGATTCTGGCAGTGATATCGAATATGGAACCAAGAGGCAAAAGCCAAGAACAAGAAGGAGAATTAGGATAGAATAACAGTAATACTTACAAAAGCTACCTCTTGATCGGTGTTTACTTTGTGTCAGCCACTGTGGTAAGTAATCTCTTTACTCACATTAGCTTATTTGCCACTACAGTTTTTCAAAGCAGCATTAGAGTTCAGATTTTAGCAAACTATTTATCCTAATTTGGGGATGTTAGGTGCCTTAAAACAGCAATCATGATAGCTTATGATTGTGTGGGTTAGAAACATGGGCCAGGCTCAGCTGAGGCAGATGGTCTCATCTGGAAGGTTCTGGACAGCTTCACTCACATGTCTGGAAGCTGGGCTAACCTGGGACTGTGGACCAGAGTTCCTACTGTGATCTCTCCAGAACGGCCTTGGTAGAGCAGTAGGACTCATTAAATGGCAGCTCGGTGCTCCCAGAGAGTGCTTGAAGAGACAGGAAGAAGAATTTGCCACTTTCTTAAGATGTGGGCCCTGAAATAAGCACAACACCCTGTCATATTCTATTGGTCAAAGTAATCCCAAAGCCTGCCCAGATTCCAGGGGAGGGAGCAAAGATCTCACTTCTCGGTGGAAGGTATGTGAAAGCATTTATAGCCATCTTTCATTTTCCACAGTACCTTCACTTGATCAGTATCCAGTAAATATTTATGGAATTGTTCACAGATTTGGTTCACTTCTAGACAGCACAGTGGGAAGAGATACTGAGTGGAGAAGAAGGAGTTCAAAAATGAACCCACGTATTTGGGGCACAGGATCAGATCCTACATGAGGCAAATAAAAGTAGAGTTCATTCCAAAACATGAGGGAAGAGAGGTAACCATTTGTCCCCATTTCCTATACTTCACCAATGGTTTGAATTGGTTGATGGCTTTTTGGAATTAACTGGGAATTTCTCTGAGATTCAAGCTGGTTACTCCCTCCAGTCCTACAGACACACACACACACAAAAACAAAGCCAAGACAAGAGTGAGTTATTGCCTAAATACAAGCTTCTTTGGCAAGTCTTGGATGGAAGGGGTAAGAGGCAGTTGCTGGAAAATGCCCCAGGGAGAGCTCTCGAGAGAAAAGCAGTACCTGACAGGTATCAGGTATCTTTTCTAAAATGTTTAGCAACTCCCTTTACAAATGAGGCAACACTGAAATCTTGATGAGGCATTTCTTTTCTGCTCGTGACATTTTTATTGACAGCATGGTTCCAGCAAGTTGGGAAACTCGTCTCATTGTCATTCAGGACAAGTGGGGCCCCAAATAAAGGGTTGGGTTTACAGTTGGTCTCAACGTTTCCATCAGTGGCTGGTTCTAACTGATCTGATATGAACCCTCGAGCGCGCTGGACAACCCACATAAAACCAAGTAATTGCAGTGACGACTGCCATTCATCAAAATCAGACGGGAGTAAGTTCTGCTTGTCCTGATAATGACTTGAAAATGATAAGTTAGTGAAATGAGCACTTAGAAAGACTTTTCCTTTTCACCCCAACTAATTGGCCACTTCATTTGTGAAGGAGCCGTGGCTTTCTTTTTAACTAGTTTTTCATTTCAGCTATTACAAGACTGCCTAGACCGGAAATCTTCCTAGGGTGCAGCTAGACCACACTTGTGTTAAGCTCTTTAGAAATGAGTTTCACCTCCATTCCTGCCATGCCATGCAAATCCTTTAAAGGCTGTGAAAGTAAACACTAAAACAGATCCAATCCTGTCAGAAGAATAAAAATGGGCTTAAAGGAATTCGGCCTGTGTCTCTAATAAAAATCAGTAGTAACCTTTCTGGAAATATGATATAGTCAAGAATGTTTCTACCGTTTTCACTTGAATCCTTAAGGGAAACCTCTGTGGCACAACTTACTGAAGGAAGATAAATATTTAGTGGCTTTTGCTTAGCGGGTCTGAAAAGCCTGAAAGTTGCTGCATATGTTTCACAGGGAAGATGAGGTGTATGGGCACACGGGGGAGGGACCAATGCAAATTTAGCAAGTCAGCTAATAGCTGGGCAAATCAGACTTTTACCATAAAAGTGATATCGTTCAAGCACGTGGCAGGCCTAGATTGACTGACCTGTGAATAACCACTTTGACTATGTAAACAGGATCAAACGAGTGACTTCCCTGGTCCCGAATAAGTGATTAGAAGTAGTTATCCAGCCTCCACTTATATGTAACCAACTCCTTTGAAAAAAATCTCCAACTTCGCCTTTTCTCCCTCATAGAGAGTTTCCTTAACTCAAGTTCTGTCTTTACAGTAAGTGTCAAACTTCAGGGGACCGTCGCCTGAACCAGCCAGCTATTATCTTCTCAGATTCTTGGGGGATGGAGAAGTCAGACCATGTATGCTTCACTACCTGAGGCAAGCAGACCAACGAATACATCCATCTCAAGAAAAAGAGTGCACTGCTCCATCAACGTTGCTCTCACCAAAGCGCCAAAGCTTGACCCGGTTGTCCATACTGTCAACAATGTTCAGGTTTACAAGAGATTCTTCCACAGTGTAGCAAAACCTGCCAAGCCAGACAACATTGTGCAGACCAGCATGATGGTCAAGTGAATGGATTTGGTTTTGATTGGCGTGGGACGGAGCCCAGCTCTGCTACTCTCTAGCTACAGTAACTTGGGGCAAGTTAGCCTTTATGTCTGGCTCTGGATCTGTGAAATGGGGGACCTAACGGACAGGAGGATTATGAGAAACCATAGGATCCGCACATGGTAAGGGCTCAAGAAATATGAACTCTCATTATTATTTCAGTTGCCAGCTAATGTTCTTCACTTTGGCTGCCGGAAGAGGCAGGCCAGGGAGGTCCCGACTGCAACTTGATCCTCCTTGTCTAATTCCACTCAGTGACCAAATTCAGACCCTGATATAGAAGCAGAATTGGTTTTGCGGACAGTAAACATGAAATTATCTTTTTTCGATCACAAGTTTTTTTCTCATTGAGGTAGAAAATAATTCTTTACAAAAAGAACTTTTTTAAACACACACACACACACACACACACACACATGAAAATCTACCCTGCTGGGCATCCATGTGCCCACACTTAGTAGAGAAAAGAAGAAAACTGAAACAAAAAAGGGGGGGGATCTCTCGAGGTCGTGTCCACCGCAAACCATGATTGACAAACGTGTTCAACCAAACTGGTGTCTACGACAGGCGATGGGGTACAGTTTTAACAATTCTTCTGGCAGACAAGCTAAACGGGTCTTAATCCATCGGCATTCTTTGGTTGGAGCTTGAATTGAATACAGAGTCCAACTGATTTCTCAGGCTGGTTCAGCTCTCCTTAAGTTTTTTGTTCTCACCTACATCTGCCAGGGAAAACGGTCCATATTTACCTGATGGAGAATTTCTCTTTTAGGACGTAAGCGTGTCAAAACTTTGAGTACGTCAGGATCTCTCAAAATCTCTAGGCACTGCACTTCCTAGGGGACAGCTAGAAGCTGCAAACATTCCCGGCCTGACTGATTTTAACCCTTCACACTGAGAAGGTGATGTCTCATTATAAATCGGGGGAGATTCCCACTCGCCATCTCACACTCCACGAGAAATACTTACCATTCCCATCAGCCGCTGCTAGCCTTTGAGCTGCTCTGTGAAAGGCGGGAAGGAGGGGGGCAAGGGGAACCGAAATTCAGCTGCCAACCTCGGTAGCAGAAAAGATTTATCCCTTGGAAAATGTAGGCTATCACTGTAGAGATCCACCCCTTAATGGCTTTCAACTCTGCAGAAATTGTTGTCAGGGTGACTGAAGCGGGCGCTTGTCATGCAGACACCATCTTATCGGCATGGTCACCCAAACCGGAGGACTCGCTCTAAGTTATTGGTTTCCACATCCCATTTCTCCGGGCTCCACCATAACCAATATGCAATCGAACACAAAAGACCTGATCCTGCCCATTACTGACAGATTCAAAGTGAGCCAGATGAGCCTCACAATCAACTCCCAGAGAAAAATGCAGACATCTCTCCCTGGAAGTGGGATTGTGGGCACAAAACGCTGTGAATTGTTCCATAGTCTCACGCTCCCTTTCTCTGAAGCCCTATAGCACTCATTATCCGTACCACACAATTTAGCACTTGATTATATACTGTCTTGTATTGTTCTCTAATTGTTTCTCCACCCAGATAAGAGGTGGAGTTTCTTGAAGACGTAATTTTTTCCCTAACATGATTTCTATAATTGTCAGTAGCTACTTCCCTTATAGCTCTGTCTAGTAATTTTTCTTCCTTCATCGCATGTACTTCAAACCTACCAAGATGAGAGGAAGTAAAAACCTCAACCCTGGCTCCCACCAAAAAAACAAAAACAAAAACAAAAACAGAAACAACTGTTAGAAAAATAAGAAGTATCTGCACATATAATGCACAGCAAAACAATGGATATATAAAAGAAAATATCACTAAGGTAAGAAATTCAGTAAACACTTGTTTCATGGGTTACCAACCGCCCAGCCTCTTCGCTCTTCTGTGTCCCCCTGTCCTTTTCAACACGGAGAGGACAGTTTCTAAAATAATAACAATGACAAGATACGGAAACACTGACCCAACTAGACTCTGGATTAAGGTTAGCATCATATAATGCACACCCATTACTTCCGGAATCGATTGCTTGAAATGCAACGAGGACTTCTGTTTCTAGAAGGAATATATTATATCTCCCTCATTACAGCAAATAAAAAACCATCTCAAATAGTTTTAGAAAACCAAATGGTTTTCTTTTACCCAGACACTTCTCGAAGGACAGAATCAACCTCATTGCGAATTCCTCTTTACACATGCAGTATGGGCCTTTAAAAAGGGAGAAATTAGGGGCATCTGGGTGGCTGAGTTGATTAAGTATCCAACTCTTGATTTCGGCTCAGGTGTGATCCCACGGTTGTGAGCTTGAGCCCCATGTCGGGCTTCACACTGAGCATGGAGACTGCTTAAGATCTCTCTCTCCCCCTCTTTCTGCCTCCCCCCTGTTTGTGTGCCTCTCTCTCTCTCTCAAAAGAATAAATAAATAAATGCATAAATAAATATAAAAGGGGAAATGGTTTCTTCACAGAAATTTTATGCAAGAACTAGAAAAGATACAATCCAATGCCACAGGGATTCCCTCGCCTTCCTTAAAATTCTCTATACTCATAGGGGCGCCTGGGTGGCTCAGTTGGTTAAGTGTCTGACTTCGCCTCAGGTCATGAATTTACTGTGAGTTTGAACCCTGAGTCTGGCTCTGTACTGACAGCTCAGAGCCTGGAGCCTGCTTTGGATTCTGTGTCTCCCTCTCTCTCTGCCTCTCCCCTGCTCTCTCTCTCTCTCTCAAAATTAAATAAACATTTAAAAAAAATTTTTTTAAATTCTCTATATTCAAAGGATTCGTAGACCAGCAGGCACTTCCCTAGAGAATAATACCCAGGTTCCCCCCCCAATTAGGCAGAACCACATGTTTATATATTACAGAAGAGGAAGGCTTTATGTAATTTTGAAAACACTTAAAAAAAACCCACTTCTACAACCTCCTCTAAATCATAGTTTATCAACCAGCTGCATTAGAAAATGATTCTGCATCCTAGATGGTTCGTGCTCCAACAAGATGTGTCCAGGCTGTTTTGCCCCGTTACCCCCACCCCGTCAGGCAGGACTGGGGAGTGCAAAATGAAAATGCAAGGCCCCTTATGAAAAACATTATTAAGAATTTCAAGATGGCGGCAGCAGATCATTAAACCAAGAGCGGTGCCCCGTGTGGCTGACCTCAGGGAAGAACATGGAGAGGTGTGGCAAGCCCGTTTTCAGTCCATCCTGACTCCACATCGTCTTTCAGTTCTTTAGTGTATTTCTTTGTTTTCTTGTTTACCATCTGTACTCCCCCACTGGAATGTAAGCATCGTAGGTCTTGTCTATCTTTTCCAGCACTGTATTTCCGGCGTCCATGCTGGCACACAGTAGACATTCAGGTATCAGGGAGAAGGGGACAGTGGGAAGATGGGAAAGCAGGAGGAAGGGATGAGGAAAAGAGAGAGGAGGGAGGCAAAGACCATCGATTGTCATTCATTCCCAGCCCTCCAACAGCCACTCATCTATTTTTAGTTGCCTTATTTCCCCTTTGTACTACTTGGGATCTCAGATCTATCCTGACAGGTAGGGATCAAAGAAAAACCTGGAAGGAGATAAAGGAATTTAATTAACATTACTAAGCACTTGCTAAAAGATCCTCATCTGTGCCTGTCCTTTAATACATAGACTCTCCTTTATTTCAGCTAGACTCTTCTGGGTGAGAGAAGCAGACACCCATGACATCTTTCGTGGGACCCCGGTTCGACAGGGACAACCCCTGGAGAGAAAATGTCTCCTCTTTTGTGCTCGCTCGCTCTTTCTCTCTTGCGCTGTTTCTCTCGCTCCATCTCTCTCCCAGCACTTATGCTTCAGCTGAAGCTTCGCCCTCTTACCCCCCAGCCTCTCAGATCGCCCACAAATGCCTGCCCCTGATAACACCAGCTTTCACAAGTTCTCTTGGGGCCTGCCTCTACCTCATGACTTTTCAGCTGAAAATCCCACCTCTGGCCACTCATCCCAATATTCCGAAGAGTCCAAATTCCCAAGAGAGGTACCTGAGTGGTACGGCAGGTCACAGGTGGCTGGCCAGACCTATGGATGGGCTGCCCTTTAATCAGACATCACTCCTGCTCTGGTCCACTCGCAGGGGTGGGATCACATGACATGATACATAACTTGGCCGCCCAGGGCGTGTGAGCACAGTAACTCCCATAATGAGTCTAGGGGTGGGATGACACCTTACATGTTAGTTTTACAGAACTCAGTCCGTGCAATGGCCCTAATGAGGTAGGCATCTTTACCCCCATTTGGTAGGTACAGAGCTTGAAGATCAGAGAGGCGAAAAGCAGTTTGCTCAGCTCTACCGATGAGAAGCATCATGGTCAGAAGTCAGGTATAGCTGAGCCTGCAAAGCTCCTACAAGAAAGCTGCCTCCAGACAGAGAGGAACCCAGTAGAGAGTGGCCCAGAATATGTGTTACCCTACTCTAAAATTCAGGACGGCCCCTTCACACGCAAATCCCAGAAAGCTGACCTATCTGTAAGACTGCTGTAACTAAGTGCTGCAGACTAGGTGACTTCCCAACAGAAAGGTATCGCCTTACAGTTCTGGAAGCTGGAAGTCCACAATCAAGGCATCTAGAAGCTCCTTCCCAAGGGAAGGACCTGTTCCATGGCTCTCTCCTTGGCTTGTGGTTAGCCATCTTCATGTTCACGTGGTATTCTCCCTCTATTGTGTCCTGTGTCCAAATGTCCGCTGATAGCTTCATTTTAGCCTCTGTAAAGTCCCCATCTCCAAATAAGGTCGCTTTCTAGGTGCTGGGGGTTAGGGCTTCATCATGTGAATTTTTGTGGGACACAATTCAGCTTCTAGCAGTGAGCGAATTGGAACACTCACAAAGCTCCTGCTCATTACACTGTTTCTCATGATCTCAGACTCAAGGCCAGAGACAGCCAGGGACAGCAAAGGCACACTCAGCACTCACACACCACTGCTGCTATTAGGACTGGCCCCGGAGCTTCTGGGGACTCCCTTCTTTAGTGCCTCAGAGGGACAAGGTCCACTCTTGCTTCTCTTCTACCAAGGATCTCCTGCCAGCCTTGTTTTCCAGAAATATCTGCACCCAAATAACCTCAGGGAGGTCTCTTTCCCATCTCCCCATCCAAGTCTTCTCCTCACAGCTTTCAGAGAAAGGCCTGGTGGAAGCCAACTTCCAGTCACTGGTTGATCCCCTCATGCAATGCAGAAGGCTCTTACATGCTTTGTTGTTTGTTACAGATCAGGCAGGATCCTACTTTTTAGCAAATATCATCTACCCTGTTCAATAGGATAAGCAGATTTATAATAAAACATAAGTTCAGGAAACAGCCACCTACAAGGTATGAATGGTGAGTGCAGCAATGAGGTTAGACTATGTGAGTCTGGGCATGGTCTACGACACCAGTAGTATACCACACAAGGAGCCATAAACATGAGCATAGATTGGCTAGTGTCACCCTAAATGGTTAACACATGAGTTTGGACCTAAGGCTTAGATTAAATTCTAGTTTTGCCACTGATTGCACAGCAGTGGGAAAAGTTTTCAGTATCTTTACTGATACTGAACTTCAGTATCTTTATCTAGAAAACAGGTATAATTTTCAGTACTTCAGTATCTTTATCTATAAAATAGGTATAATTACACCTTAGTATCTTTATCTAGAAAATAAGTATAATTACACCTACTTTGCAAAGTTAGGGTAAGGATAAAATCAGGCAATATGTGTAAAATCCCAACTCAGTCCTGGGCAAGTTAGGAAATGTTCAAAAAGTGGTGATTAATATCATCACCGTTACAAATTTTTGCTTAACAAATTTAACTTGTTATTTAATTTAATCTTAAGATTGGTATTAAATTTAATCATAATAGCAGGGATACCTTCTACCACTTCCTAATTTAATTGACTTCAGGTGCATAGAGACTATCAATTAAATGGGAACAAGAAGTCCAATGGATGGATTCGTAAGTCAGTAGCCTTACAAGAGCCTTTGTCAATCAATCTAGCAAACACAGATAATAATTCCGATTTGACAAACAACCACCAAGTATCTGTCATCTACTTGGCCTATTTTAAGACATCAGTAAAAACCTTTTTATTTTTTATGGCTGAATAGTACTCTCCTATACGTATAGACCACGTTTTCTTTACCCATTCATCTGTTGATGGACACTTAGGTTGTTTGCACAAACACCTTTTAGTTTACAAAGTGTTTCCACGTATATCAGCACATCTGATGCTCGCAAAGGCTGGCATCATCTCCATTTCCATCCTACAGATAGGAATATGCAGTCAGAAAGGCTAGGTGACTTGCTTGTCTAAAGGTAAAGCCGAGGTTACATACGGGTAACATCTCGTGCCAGCACTACACCTCCTCTTGTTGCAGCGATCAGGAACAGTCCCGAGAAGCCTGCTGGGTGAGGGTAGCTTGGGAGAAGACAAAGAAAAAGGGAGAAAAGAAAATAGCTCTGCATGAAAAACAAATAGGACTTTAACGAAGGAGAGAAGAGAGCACGTGGTGGAGCAACGTGAGCAAGTAGATAAAAGTAGGTATTTCTTTAGAAATAGGAATCTCTGGAATGAAAATTTTTTAAGATCTTCACATTTCTTTGATGTAAACCTCCTCCAGATTCCGAAAACTGTAGAAATATCTGCTATGTTCCCAAAAATCCTTGTATGCATGGGTTTTCATAGAAACCTAAGTACAGGAACTGAAACATGACTTCGGGGTTGATAAGGACCCAAAAGAATGCATGTGTAGGGCAATGAGGAGGCGACCAGACACCGAAGGAAGGATTCAGCTCAGAGCAGAGGTGACAAGGAAAATGAACCACACCCAGGATGCCCAGAGAGGTTGTCTGCCTGCACAGGGGACACCTGCACTTGGGATGGCACTCAACCCAATGTCGTCTGAAATTCAGGGGACAAGCTAAGTCTAGTGACATCTGAATAACAAAGTGATTTGGTACTTTGAGGAAAGGTAGAGTCTAAACCTTTTTGGTTGTTATTCGGGAGAAGTTTTCAGTTTGGAATTCTATTGGCTAGGAATGAGAATAAGAAGATAATTTAAACAGAACGCCCTGTGGCTACACTTCCAAAGAACCTTCAAAGCCCTCAGACTCCTTTGCAAGGGAGAGATCAGGCAGATGGCTCTCGTGACCAAGTGAATTCTGGGCACTACTGAGTAACGGCTGCCCACGGAACCCTGTGGCCAACATGTTTGCAAATACACATAAATTTGGAGCTGAAAGAACTGGAACACTGGCTTCCAAACTTCCTTTAGCAATAGATCCCTCTGCTCAAACAAAACCTTCTGCGGACCACAGAATGAAGCTGGAAACATGAAGTCCCCCAAGCAAAACCTGGGAAGCACTTTTTAAAAACCCAAGCCATTGGGAGTGGAGGGGAGGAAACACATCTTTCTGAGAAAGTTTGCATTATGTTAATTTTCAGTCACAATGGACAAGATATATTCTCAACAATATTGTTTCAACTGATCTGTGGTGGAAAAACATCAGAATGGAAAGGGAGCAGGATATTGGCGGGGATTGAGGGAACTTTCTGGGGATTGAGGGAACTATGTCTTGATGGGCGTGTGGGTTACTTTTGTCAAAACACAACAGATGGGTACTTTAGGTGCATGTATTTCATGGATGTAAATGTTATATCCAGGTGGGGGGGGGTGGAGGTTAGCAAATATTGAACTCTAGTTAATGATATGCATGTTGAAGTATTGAAAGGAAAGTGTACAGATGAATTTACTTTAAATTTATCAAAAATAACAAGATGGCTTGATGGATGGATTGAAGGATGGATAAATGAATAGACATGTGACAAGGCACATGTCTTCGTGAGGGTAGATAGGAAAATGTTAACAGTAGAATCGAGGCAGTTTGAGCATACAGGTTTCGACTTTGCTGTATACTTGAAATTTTTCCTCAGAAAACATTGGAGAAAAAGAGTCCTTAACTTTTAGAGGTATGTATTGAAATATCTATGGATAAAATTATACAATGTCTGGTTTGCTTCAAAATAATATGGAAGAACAAGTGTGAGGACAAGAGAGGAAATAAGATTGGCTAAGAGCTTTTCATTGTTGAAGTGGGTAATGAGTACATGAGGGTGTCTTAGTCGAGCTGCTCTAACAGAATACCATAAACTGGGTGGTTTAAACAACAAACCCTTATTTCTCACAGTGCTGGAGGCTGGGGAGAGCCCTCTTCCCGGTGTCTTCTCTTGTGCCTTCACAGGGCAGAAAGAGAAAGAGGAAGCAAGTTCTCTCTAGTCTCTTCCTATCAGGGCTGTCATCCCATCCGGAGGCTCCGCCCTCACGACCTCATCACCTCCCAAAGGACCGCCTCCTTGGGTTTTAGAGTCTCAACATATGCATTTGAGGTGGGGAGTGGGGGAAACCCAAACACTCATTCCACAGCAGTTTATTTTACTCTTCTCTCCCTCTACTTTTTGTGTATATGCTGGAAATCCCCGTACCAACAAATTTTTAGAAGCGAAAAATAATACTGGACTACATATTCTTTTATTTTTTATTTTTTTTATTTCTTGAGAGAGAGAGAGAAAGAGAGCATGATCAAGGGAGGGGCAGAGAGAGAGAGAGAGAGAGAGAGAGAGACAAAGGATCTGAAGCAGGCTCCGCGCTGACAACAGAGAGCCCGATGCTGGGCTTGAACCCACGAAACTGTGAGATTATGACCTGAGGTGAAACCAAGGGTCAGACGCTCAACCAACTGAGCCACCCAGGCATCCCCTCCCAATTCCTATTTTTAAAATACGATAAAATATTGTGTTAAAAAGCCTCTTAAGGAGCAATAAATACTACATGCTACCCCTTATGTCCTCTATAGTAACAGGTTCCATTTAAAAGGTTGAAATAGCAATTGTCCTCTCTTATCAAATTCATTTAACTAAAATTGTGCATAACCCAGAAAAGCCCGGATCCCATTCTAAAAGTGTTTCTCCTTTGGAAGCACCAGTAAAGAATTCCAAGTCATTAAACCGTACCCAGCTCCAGTTCCTGACATGGTGACCCTATAATGGAGATAATAAGAAGGCTACTATTTCAGACGTGGCCGCCGTCAGATATGGCCGCCGCACCCAGTTGTGGAAGCCATACCCAGGCCCAGGGAGTCAGGGGCTGGCTCGCACAGGGACCCAGGTTTTCTACCTCCAGAGTCACTGCTCCCACTTTTTCCATACCACCTTTCTGGAGAAATGCTTGAACTCTCTCGCCAACAAGAAAAAAAATCACACTTTTGAAATTTATCAAAATGGAATTTCTCCTATATGTTCCCTATGCAGTAAAGCTTGATTCAAAGAAACGCCCCCACATTCTGATGTTTAGCCAAACCACCTCAGGCTTTACAATGGGGCCAGAAATATGACAAAGCCCGGCTGCGTTCCAAGATCTTCCGACCTTCCTGCTCACCATCAAAAAGAAAAGCGCCTTCTCCCCCACTCCTTCCTCTCGGCGCTCTCTCCTCCACCTCAGACTTTCTTGTGGTATTTCAAAACATTTCCTTATGAACCTGGATAAAACATGAACAACCAAGGATGTAGAAACCTGGAACGTTGTTTCCCGAACAATTTCAAACCTAAAAATAAATTAGGGCTTGTGCGTTCGGTTTGAATTTTGGATGAAAGCCCAAGACGACTGTCTTTTGCACCTGAACTGGTTTGTCCATACCTGCGCGGGGGACCCACCCTGCCCTTGGTGGAAATAGTATCGGTGATTGTTCGTATGTTTTAGGCTTTTTGGTCTTATTAAAGAGCGTACCCCTGAGGGCAAGACATGTCCCTGGGTGATGGAGCACAGAGAACAAAGGAAATGTGTGGAGGGCACCATCAGCCAGATGAACCCTATGGTACAGCAGGCACTAGGTAGCCAGTGGGCTCTGTAAAGCCTGCTAAGACACCTGAGGACATAAAAAAAAAAAAGAGAGAGAGAGAGAGATGGCCATGGGGAACTGTCAGAGGCGCTGATGCAGGTGGGTCAGGCTGTGGGAGAGGATGGAGCTCACTGTCAGACAAGACTGCATAGGGACTCTGTGAGGCAGCCCGCCATGAGGTTAAAACTTGTCTCTTGCGCTTCCCAGCTGGGCGACTTTGACTAAAGAACCTGACTTCTCCAGGTGGCAGTTTCCCCGCCTCTCAAGTGGAGATAATCTCAGCCAACATGGATGAATGAAGCATCTGCCACAAGCCAGGTCCTGTTCTGAGAGCTCTATGTTTAGTCTTCTTAACAACCATGTGTGTCCATGTATTACTCGCCCTGTTGGAAGGAGCTAAGTAAATTTCTCAGTCAGACAGCTGCTGAGTGGGGGAGCCCCACCACGGGCCAGGGAATTGGACTCCAAAACCCCTGGTTAAACTAGTTAGCTCTCTTACCTCCCTTTTGGGGTCACTGGGCCACGGCGACTATTTGTAGAACCTCTGCACCCCCAAACGTGTTATACAGCAGGCCTGTTCACCTAAGATTGGAATGACTTGCCCATAGCTAAACTAGATACAGACCAAACTGGGAAGAGAGAAGAGGGCCAGGGTCCCGAAGAGGCCATCTAGAGGCTGACCCCACAGCGACCACTAAGAGACACCCAAAGCAGCTGCCAGGGGCAGGTAAGATGGCCGGAGGAGAGCCACAGGAAGTGCCCTCTGCAGGGAGCCGCTTATTATCAAGATGTGACTGGCAATCCCGGAAGTGACCCCTCCCTGAAAATACCTAAAATCTAAGATATTTGGTTCGGCTCCTAACCTGGAGAAGGCAGGACAGAACAACCATTACAAATACCACCGAGAAGGGGATAGAGAAGGGAGGGCGGGGGAAAGCCCGGGCCATTTGTACCTCAGGGTAAAACTCAGAACGGCGTTCAGCTGCTATTCCTTGCGTCTGCGTTCCTCTCTGAATATTTGTTCCTTGTGTCATCTCCATGGAGACGCTAACTGTAAAAAGTTCTTAAAAATGAAAAACACCGTGCACTTATTTCAGTGAGAACAAGGAAGTGGGGTTGATGGAAAAGACGCAGCCGCCTTTGAAGACAGCTCCAGGAGAGGGAGAATTTGGAAATGAGATCCAAGTGGGCCAAATCCCAAGGGCTTATAAAAAAGAAATATGTGGAAGTCTGTTAAAGGCTGCAGAGACAGACCTCGGGGTAACCAGAAGGAGGGCTGTGCTCTCCAGCTCTTTAACCCGGCAGGGACACCCGCGAGGCCCGCGAAGGAAACAGCAGCCAAGTGCTACCTGCCGACCACAAGCCAACTGGAGCCCAGGGAGGAGTCTAAGCCTATAGCTTTTCCCACCAAGTCCCCCGGTAGTCCATACAAGTCAGCCTCTGACAGGTCTCCATCCTCTCTCTGTCTCTGTCCTTCTGAAGGAGGCAGGCAGGAAAGGGGAACCATGTCTGCATCTCTTCAAGACGAAGAGAGGTTGAACTGGGAGCTGAGCCTGGGAAAGCTACCCACAAAGGGAGCCCGCGGAGGGGTCACCCCGACCACCCTGCAGGCAGGAACCTCCCCCTCTGGCACCCGAGCCCAAACCAGCTGGCTCTCCTTCCGCACCCGGTGGGCATGCGTGCGGTCAGCGTGCCACCCACCACCCCTTCATCGGAGATGAAGCCCATGTCTTCACGCAGACCTTCTGCCTTCTGCTCGTGGACAACCTCCCATGTCTTCATGCAGACCTTCTGCCTTCTGCGCATGGACAACCTCCCATGTCTTCATGCAGACCTTCTGCCTTCTGCGCATGGACAACCTCCTTCAATGCACCCCAGGGTACCTGCGGGCGAAAGAACAGAAGACGGGGTGACAAGACATCCCCACTGGGGGTAGATGGAACAAATCAGTTGAAGACCTTTGAGGTGATAGTTAGAGGCCCCCCAGCCATGCTGACCGCACTCCATACAAGCAGGCCTAGGACCGTCCTGATCTTCAGAGTGGAACAAGACAGACTTCCTCTTTGCTCAGATCAATCACCTCGCACAGCTTGGCTGCACTACTGATTATTAAAAGACTCTGCTCCCACCAGATGAGAAGGATCCCAAACAATAGAGAGACAAAAAGAAGAGGAAAATGTGTCATGCTACCTCTAGACCACGTGGAGAAGTCAGCCTGTGTGACTTCCGTTTACTTAGCAAAGGTCAAAAAACGCCGTTTTACAAAGGATGCCAACCATGCCAAAGTTATATGTTTCAATTTCTGGAATGAAGTGTAAAGAAAAAGACTCAATGAAATAAAACCTAAATCATGTTCTGTCTTGGTTAGCATCTAAAATGATCATTGTCGTGTAACAAACGCTGTTTTGTAGGGCGCCTGGGCGGCTCAGTCGGTTAAGCATCTGACTTTTTATTTCAGTCCAGGTCATGATCTCACGGTTCACGCATCAAGCCCTGCATCAGGCTCTGCATTGAGCCTGGAACTTGCTTAGGATTCTTTCCCTCCTCTCTCTCTGCCTCTCTCTCTCTCTCAAAATAAATAAATAAACATTAAAATAAAAGAGTAGGTTTATTTTAAAATAATTTTTAAAAACCCTGTGCTATAGGGAGGTGGCTCTTTCAGCTCCTCAAACATGCAGAACTCATTCTTGCCTCTGAGCCCTCACACATGCTGTTCCCTTTACAAGAACTCCGCGTTTTGCATGACTTCTCTCTTTCATACTTCAGGCCTCAGCCTGGGTAAGGCCTTGGCTAACTATCCCATCTAAATTAGGACCCCTCCCCTTATTGCCGGTCCTAGCACCCTGTTTCCTTCAAGGGCTTATGACATTTGGAATCATCTATCAGTTTATTTTTCTCTCTCCTACTGGAATGTAATAAGTGTTACAGACCTAGCACAGAGCTCAACGCGAGGCACTTTCGAGTGTGTGGTGAAAATGCACTTAAACGAATGGAAGGAAGAACAAAACATAGGATTTGGTGTAAAAGCGGGCCTACCTGTGTGTGTGGGTTAAGGCCCGGAGCCTGGTCTCACCTCAGAGGCTGTTCTTAACACCCCCTCTCCCAGCCCAGCCTTGTCCCAGCCAATTCAGTTTCAAGCCACTTAACGGCCCTCTTCTATACACGGCCCAGCAACGCCTTCACCCACAAGAGTCTCAGTCATCAAGAAGGTCTGAGGCTTAGTTTCCCGTACCCACTGGCTTCCCAGGGGGCAGCCCCCACCACCAAACATTTCCGAAGGCCAAAATGGTACCCAGGGAGCCACTGGTATGAGCTGAAGGTCAAGTACAGGACTGGAGTTGCAATGAGGCAACATTCCTTGTCCACATGAGACATCTTAAATCCATGCTCAAAACATCTCGCTATTAGAATTTAACCTGTTTTTTTAAATAGACTTTCCTTTTTAGAACGGTTCAGATTAGCAGAAAATTGACGAGAGTACAGAGAGTTCTCCTACACCCCATACCTAGTTCTCCCTAATAGTACATCCATATGTACGTTTGTTACAGTTAACAACACATTATTTCTCACTGAAGTCCACATTTTACTAGATTTCCTTAGTTTTAACCCAAATGTCCTTTTTCTGTTTCGGGATCCCATCAGGGCGTCACATTGCATTGAGTCAAGCTCCTTAGGCCCCACTTGGTTCTGACGGCTTTTCAGACTTTATTTGTTATTGCTGACTTGCCGGGTTTTGCATGACTTGGGCAATCACTCTATAGAATGCCCTTCTACCGGGATTATGGGGGTTTGGGATGAAGGTCATGGCGGCAAAGCGTCCTTGTCATCACATGAGACCAAGGGTACACACTGTCAACGTGACTTATCACAGTCGATGTGGACTTGATTATCGGGTTGAGGTAGTATTTGTCCGAATTCGCCACTATAAAGTTAATCTTTTCACCTCCCATCCATGCTGTACTCTTTGGGAAGAAGTCACCGCCCACATTTAAGGGATGGGAAGTTGTGTGCACCTCCTTGGGAGGAAAGTATCTACATAAATTATTTGGAATTCTTCTGCACAAGACATTTGTGTCTTCCCCTTCGTTTATTTACTTACTTACTCATTGAAATCAGTATGGACTCTGGGATATTTATTTTATACTTCGGGTGAGAATCCAATTCTATTTCATTTTGTTACGTAAATTGTTCCAACTCTGGCTACCGAGAGTTCCTTCAGTTGGCCCCTGTCTCCCTTTGACATACCTCTAATCCAGTGGGGTTTGGTTTTGTTTGTTTTAAGCACTTTCCTACTTTTCAGAACTACAAGATGTGACCTGTTTCTTAAATCATGTCAGTAGCAGACCCTGATTTAAGGCAGCCCCAGAAATAGGTAATTAAAAGACTGCCCCTGCCGGGGCGCCTGGGTGGCTCCGTCGGTTAAGTGTCCGACTTCGGCTCAGGTCGTGATCTCACGGTATATGAGTTTGAGCCCTACGTTGGGCTCTGTGCTGACAGCTCAGAGCCTGGAGCCTCCTTCTGATTCTGTGTCTCCCCCTCTCTCTGCCTCTCCCCTGCTCATGCTCTGCCTCTCTCTCTCTCTCTCTCAATTAAAAAAAAAAGTCTGCCCCTCCCTTTTATCCATGGAAGGGGATATTTCTAGACTACTTGGCTCCCTGGTACTCACTTTTATGAAGTTCTCACTTTGCCTCTCAACCAGAGGTCATTTGTCAAGTGCCAAGGGGCACAGAAAGCCATGGGACAGGGGAGGTGCTAGGCCACGGTAGGGGGATGCCGATAGCAGAGTCTGAAAGACTGGGATTAGCTGTGGCCTCCACACTAGCTGAGTTACCTTGGAGCAGGTCACTCTGCATCTCTGAGCCCTGGTTTCCTCATATGTTCCTTGCAGGACTTTGTGAAGATGAAAGGGAATTCATATGAATGCTTAGTACAGTATTGGTCCCAAAGTGGTTGCTAAAAAAAAAAAAAAAAAAAAAAAGGTTAACCTCATAGAAGAAAGATTGGGAGAGCCAGTCCATTCTACAGGGATTTCAGGGTTGCAAGCAAGAACAGCCTGCTCGCTCTGGCCTCTCCAGCCAGCTGGGGCTCCATCAGTTCAAAACCAAACAAATGACTCATGAATTCTAATCCATTCTTCCAGTCTCGGCTTCCCTCCTTCATGCTGGGAGGCCAAATTACAGTATTTTATTATTTTGCCTCTTTACTGTGTATTTTATTTATCTCCGTTGTGCTGCCTAGTTTTTGGCATTTTTTCAAAAGCTCTACTTGTTCCTACCTGCTATTTGTATTCTTGGTAAAACCACCAATCGCTATAATGTACCTCTCCCAACCTTCGGGAAGATTTCTATGCCGTATTCTTGCCACAGCTAGCTTCATGAATCTGGAACTGAACGCTGGAATTCCATGTACTGGTTCGATTTATATGTTCTCTCAGTATGTTTGTCATTTTCTCGAATCAGAATTCTGCTCCCGGATACATAGCTGCTCATGGTGGCCCCCACCAACCCACCCCCAGATGAGTAATGGAACAAGTGTTAATGGAATAAAGGTAGGATGTATCAGACTTCTAAACTGCCCTGAAATCGGAAAGGTTGACAGCGCTATAGTCAGATGTCCCCTGAATACAGGGCTCCTGGTCACAGTGCAAGTCGGTGTTTGGCGCCCCTTCACTGAGCTCCCAGAGTTCGGGGCCACCTGTGTCTTGTTCACTGCTGTGTTCCCACGGTGTAGCCCAATGCCTGACACATAGGTGTTCAATGAATATTTACTGAATGAATGAATGGGTTTTCCAGAAAAGTAGGCACTCCAGCTTTTCTTTCATTTCCTAGTAGATGCAGAAGTGCTCGTCTCCTTAGTTCAAAGATGGGCTCCATTTGCTGTGGCCCCCGCCCGCCATGTTGTGTTCTAAATCATAATCTGAGGTAGAGCCTGGGAGGCCCCTGGGAGGGAAAGGACACTCAAACATGGAATCGAATAAGAATTCTGCTATAGACTAAATGTTTGTGTCTTTTTCAAGAGGCGAAGTACAGCAAACTCACTTACCAATCCCCCCACTGCCTTTCTCTTTCACGTTCCTCTGCTAATAGGGGAACCCCCTTTCCACAGCTCCAGTAGTCTGCTCTGCACCACACCCTGTTGAGTTCAATACTGTGTGCGATCAGCAGATGCCTAGCCACCTGGAAATCATAGACCCAAAGGTTTGCCAAGCTGGAAAAGACCAGGCTGGGTCGCAATTCTAAACCTCAAGTCCAGTGTCCCCTTCCGAAACAGAGGAGACCCTCTGGAAATGGCATGAAAAATCTAGTCTAAGCCCGTGTTAACTTTTCGGAGAAAATGTATAAATTTCATCGGATTCTTAAAGGGGTCAGGCTGCCAAAGAGCTACAGATCACCACTCTGGGCTAAGTTCTTGATGTTCCAGACCAGGGAGCTCTGACCCAGAAAAGGTCAGCAAATACACCCAAGGAAGTCGAGCCAAAGTGGTAAAAGAACCTGAATCACGACCCAATTCTCCCGACTTGTGGCTGCCACTTTTTCCTCCTGCACTTCCTCTCTTCCTTTTTTTGTTATAAAGAGATTTCCTTTGTGACACTATTTGCTGTAACAGGATTTGACCTGTGGTGTTCTGGATGCTTCACTCTGTTACATTTTAAGCACTTTCTATTTGCCTGCTTTCCTTCACCCTAATGATGCCCACAGAGATGTAATTTTCTCACTTCTCTTTTTCTATTATCACCTTATCTGGCCTTTGCCCACTCTCTTTTCTGCTACACGTGGCCTGTCTCTGGGTGCCCTTTTGTCCTCCCATCTTGATTTTATGAGAAGTATTTATTTCCATGTTTTCTGTATTTGCCTGGATGTATTCTTACAGAGCTGATAGTAAGACTCTTCTGTCTCAGCAGGAAACGATTGCTCATGGCAATTACGCCCGCTGTCTTCCTTTTCATTTTCCTCCAGCTCTTGATGAAATTGTGTTTCCAGAAACCCTATGAATTCTTTCTCAGGCTCTTACATAACTCAGTATATTCAGCCATTTCTTTTTCATCCATATTTTTTGTTTGTTTGGTTGGTTGGGTATTTGGCTCATATTCTCTCCAAATAATTCGGTGGCTATTGTGTCTTCGGCTTCCCTCACGCCCTAGACGATCTCCCGCATCTGAATGGACGGCTCGAGATTCAGGCACATTCGGTTGGTAATTGTATCATTAACTGCAAAATGAGTCTGTGAACCTGCTGGTTGCTGTTTTGCTTGTGGGTCTGTTTTATTGATCTGTTGTTTGGGGGGGACTGTTTGTTCGCTCTTCTGTGGGAAAGAGATGTTCATTTTGGGTCCAGTCTTAGGACCAAAGTTTAGAATGCATTCCTTTGTTCCAAGTTTATGTTCTTTGTATCTTTTCTTTTTAATTTTTAACGTTTATTTATTTTTGAGAGACATAGAGACAGAGCGTGAGCAGGGGAAGGACAGAGAGAGAGAGGGAGACACAGAATCTGAAGCAGGCTCCAGGCTCTGAGCCGTCAGCAGAGCCCGACACGGGGCTCGAACTCACAGACCGTGAGATCATGACCTGAGCCGAAGTCGGCCTCTTAACCAACTGAGCCACCCAGGCGCCCCTATGTTCTTTGTATCTTTAAAGAGTTTGCCACTTAGGTAAAACTCAGTGTGTGTGTGTGTGTGTGTGTGTGTGTGTGTGTGTGTGTGTTCTGGGAATGATTCTAGAGAATATTTCATTGGAGTTGAAATATGGGCTCCAACATCTTCTCCATAATCGGTCAACACTTGAGGATAATTTCTCAGTTCCACTCCCCCCACCCTACCCTACCCAGCCCCATCCCCTTGCCCTGCCCCATTCTTAAGGCTAGGGTTCTAGCCCTGAAAAGAATGCCAGCAAAATTAAGGTGGAAACCCCTGACAGGCCCTTACACACCACTGTGGGGTTCAGAAGAAGCCAGTAGCATCATGGCAAGGGGCTGGGGAGGAGGCAGGAGGTAACACAAGAGATTCAAAAGCAACTCCAGTTCCTTGAGGTCCTTTCTTTGGCCCATGAGGTTCACTGATAGTGAATGTACCTTAGGAACAAACAAGACTGATTGATTGTATCTGTCGAGACCGGGAGGGAGAAAATTCATCCCAAACCCCACTGAATAAGCAAGGGAGGGGACGAGGGGTAATACTGAGCCTTGTATTTCCTGGTGATTCAGGAGATAGGGCAGGACAGGTTCTACGAGGAGGTCATGACGATCCCTTGGAAAGGAGCTGGGGGAGGCAGAGGCAGCGAGGCACGGCCTCACATCCGCAGAACTTTCATTACAGCAACTGCTCACATGCACCTCATTCCCTACCAGTGCATGGTACCCCGGCGAACTTCGAACCCTGCCAGGGGTGCCATCAGAGTCTGATTGATGTGTAAACTGTAGTTTTGCCGTAATAGAGAATACACACTGGCAAGGTCTGCCCGATAAAACCTTGAGCTGAATGGGTCACGGTATGCAGCCTGGGGTCTGGTGCATGTTCCTGCCAATAGAAGGAAACAGGTTTAGTGTAAAGTCAAGCCAGCCTGAAAAAGAGACCCCACATTCAGTGCAGCTGGCTAAACCTTTGCCCTTGTGAATTGACAAGATAGCGTAGCCCTGCTGGTTAGCAGTTCTACACAAACAGAAAGAGTCAGCAAATAAATAACGTGATGACTGTTGAAAACTTTTTTCAATGTTCTTATTTTTTTTCTTTGAAGAGGTGTTGACCTTCAAATGTGCCGACAAAAAAAAATTCGAGTATTCAGAAGGTCGCCATGTATGTATTCAGAAAGAATCCGTGAATAGGATGATATGATTTTAGAAAGCTAGAAAATAAAAAATAAAAATAATACCTATACGTTCTCTTCCTCCCTCTGAAGGTACCCAAAATGGTCACCATTGGAAATTTGAAAGGCAGAATCATGGAGCAAACACTGGCATCAGGAAATGAAGACTTTAACCCAAGTCTGCCTTTCACATGGCGTCTGTCCCTCCCTGGGCAAGTCACTGAAATCAGGTTCTCAGCTACTCTTTCCATACAATGAATAAGTTGAGCCTCATCCTTAGTAAGGGCCAATTCAAGAAAAATAAACACATCGATGGACTAAATGTGTTCCTTTGTTCACTCAAAATGCAAATTACTTTATTGGTCCCCATGACAAAAAAATAAAAAGAATAGTCTGTCAATTACTTTATGGATAGGAGACTATGAATGATAATATAACCGTGCCTTTATTTAAAAGGTTGGTATCTGGACACTTAAACATTTTTTTTTTCTTATATTTATTCATTTTTTTAAGAGACAGAGAGCAAGCAAGCAGGAGAGGGGCAGAGAGAGACACACACACAGAATGCGAAGCAGGCTCCAGGCTCTGAGCTGTCAGCACAGAGCCCGATGCGGGGCTCGAACTCATGAACTGTGAGATCATGATCTGAGCTAAAGTCGGCCACTTAACGAACTGAGCCACCCAGGCGCCCCTGTACACTTTTAAAGAAGAGACAATAAAGACACTATTTTCTAATCTTTTAATCCTTACGGCTGTCCGAATTGCATCAAAACGTTCACAAAATGCATTCACAGTCATTATTTCATTTTTTCCTCCAAGACACCATGAAAGAAAAGTATAATTATCGCCTCTGTTTTACATGTGGGAAAACTAACGCTGGAAATAACTTTCTTTTTTTTTTCTTAAACTTTTTATTGTCATATTGGTTTCCGTACAACACCCAGTGCTCATCCCAACCCATGCCCTCCTCAGTGCCTGTCACCCACTCTCTCCCCCTCCCATACCCCCCTCAACCCTCAGTTTGTTCTTACTATTTAAGAGTCTCTTGTGTTTTGTCTCCCTCCCTCTCTGTGTCTTTTTTCTTTCCTCTCTTCCCCTCTCCCCTGGTTTTCTGTTAAGTCTTGCAAAGTCCACCTATGCGTGGAGACATATGGTATCTGTCTTTCTCCGACTGACTTATTTCACTTAGCATAGTACCCTCCAGTTCCATCCATGTTGCTACACATAGCCAGATTTCATTCTTTCTCATTGCTGTGTAGTATTCCATTGTATATATGTACCACATCTTCTTTATCCATTCATCATGGAAATAACTTTCTAAGGACAGTGAATTGGAAGCAGAATGGAAGCTAGACTTAGTTCATTACAGGAGTGTCTGGGTGGTTCAGTCGGTTAAGTGCCTGACTTCAGCTCAGCTCATGAACTCACAGTTCATGAGTTTGAGCCCCACATCGGGCTCTGTGCTGACAGCTCAGGGCCTGGAGCCTGCTTCGGATTCTGTGTCTCCCTCTCTCTCTGCCTTTCCTCTGCTTGCACTCTGTCTCTCTCTCTCTCAAAAATAATAAACATTAAAAAAGATTTTTTTAGAGTTAGTTCATCACATACAATGCATAGTACAAATGTGATTTTTTTCATATACTGTATAACGAAATGTGTCAACATTTAGAAGATCTACATAGCTCTGTGAACCATTATGTTCCAAATGAACAATGAATAACATAAAATCGTGCGTGGGGAAGTCATCCATTCAAAGTACAAGATAGATCAACGCGTTATAACAGAATATGAAAATTTCATTGATCTGGTTTCAAATTTCATATTGGAATTAACCACCAAGAACCATGACTTGCTGAGCTTGAGAGTTGTATCAAGAATGGATTCCTGCAATAGCTTCGGTGCTGCTTCCTTTTCCAACTATACCTGTGGGAAGCTGGATTTTTTACGTATATTTCTACTTCAACCCAAACCACACATCCCAGCGGATTAGATGCCAAAACAGGTATGAGAATCGAGTGGTCTTCTAATAAGCTAGACATGAAAGAAATTTATAAAAATATAAAGTGATATCACTCTTCGATTTTTTGTTTCAGAAAATAGGACTTTAAAAAATTTTTAGCATGTTACTTATATTAACAGGTAATGAGGCTATTACTATTATTTTTTCATTAATTATTAAATAAATATTTTAATATTTTCTCAGTTTTAACTTCTAGCAAGGTAAATATGAATAGATACAATCTATACAAATAAAATCTCTCTGGGGTTCTCAATAATTTTTAGTAATATAAAGGGATCCTGAGACCAAAAAGTACAGAGAAGGTCATTCTATGATGATAAAAGAATCCCTTCACCAGGAAGACACGACAATCCTAAACTTGCATGCACTCAAAAAAATGGCCTCAAAATACATAAAGCATAGAAATTGGCAAATCTACTATCATAAAGGAAGATCTAATCATATCACTCTTAATTATTGTTAGATCAGGCCGGCAAAACTGAGTCCAGAGATCGTATCCATTGAGTCCTGGCAGCAAGATGATGCCATACTGATATGAAATGAAGAGAGAGAGTTTAATTAAATATTCACAAGGTATGGGCAAGGTTAAGTTATCCCAACCAAAAATAAACGAAGAAGCACATCCACCGCTAGCAACAGGGCAACAGGGGCTAACGGGCCCAGAAGATGACTTGGTCACCAACACCAGTGAGAGCAGTACCTGAAGGAGAGGGTGCCTGACAAGCTCTGGGACCTTTGACAGTGGACTGCAGTCTTTGCCAAAATGGCCCAGCAGGTGGGAGCTGGGAGAGTTACTGTTCTGACCCTTGTTTCTACCTCTTCCTGCTCTCCTCCTCATATCTCCACTGGCCGAGCCCAAAGAAGCCGAGGGTAGGGAGTACTTGGTATAGTTCACACAGGTCAGTCTCCTGCAGCACAAATTAGAGTGAGGAATCTTAGAAAGTAAATCTGAAGGGGCAAAAGGAGAAGATTCAACACAGACATCACTGATTTGAACATCATTTTCAAGTTAGTGTGCTGGATTGGATGGTGGAACCCCGGCTCCAACCTTTAGAGAATACACATTCTTCCAAAGCACAAAATATGGACCATTTATAAAAACTGACCACAATTCTAGGCCAATAAGCAAGTCAAAAAAAAAATCCATGTCAAATAGAACCTGTCCTTAACCACAAAACAATTCAACTAGGGGAAGGGGGGTAGGGGATTACAAGTCAGTAACAAAAAGATGAGAAGGGAACCCACATATCTGGAAATTTTAAGAAGAAACTTTTAGTAACTCAAAAAAAAAATCATGGACATTTAGATATACTCAAAACTGACAATAGCCAATCTATGGAAAGAAAGCAAATGTCCATCGATGGACGAATGGATAGAGAAGATGTGGTATATATACATACAAGGAATATTATTCCGTGATCAAAAAGAATGAAATCTTGCCATTTGTGACAATGTGGATGGAACTACAGTGTATTATGCTAAGCGAAATAAGTCAGAGAAAAGACAAGTATCACATGATTTCACTCATATGTGGGATTTAAGAAACAGAACAGATGAACATAGGGGAAGGGAAGCAAAAATAAGATAAAAACAGAGAGGGGGACAAATCATGAGAGACTCTAAACTGCAGAGAACAAACTGAGGGTTGATGGGTGGGCACGGGGAAACGGGAAAACAGGTGATGGGCATTGAGGAGGGCACTGTGCGTCGTATGTAAGTGATGATTCACTAAATTCTACTCCTGAAATCATTCTTAAACTATATATTAACTGACTCGAATTTAAATTTAAAAAATAGAAATCTGATAGTGTCACAAATACAGACCACACATCTAATTTAAAAATTGTAGTAGCCATATTATAAAAGTAAAAAGAAATAGATGAGATGAATTTTATTTGACCCAACATATCCAAAATCTCATTTCAACATGAAATATTAGAACTATTAATGATATGTTTCTCAAAAAAAATTAGTGATAATGAAAACACTACACATCAAACCTTGCGTATGTAGCAAAAATTGTACTTAGAATTGTGTACCCGCAACTAAGAATTAATGAGCTAAGCATCCAGTTCAGGACATTAAAAAGAAAAACCAAAAAAGATGATAAAAATGTAAATTCCCAAAGAATGAAATAGAAAACAAAAATAAAATGCAGCAGGTCCACGGAGCCAAGTGGCGGTTCTAGGATAAGATTTAAAAGCAACAAAACAAACTCTTTGTGAAATCAGGCTTTTACGAAAAGTGAGCAAGCAAGATGACACGAATAAAATCTCATCTCTGCGCCCTCGTTCATGGCCGCAGTCCCCACATCTCCAATCCACAGCGATCATGTCCTGCGCCTTCGGGGCGCTGGAAGGGTACATGTGTTTGAAATCGCAGCCTACAGGAGCCAAGGTCACGACCGATTGGACAGCTTCGAGGAGCCCGTGGAGTTTGCACGCACCGCGCCTGCTCTGTGTCCCGGCTGAGCCGCGGCCGCCCGGGGCCCTGCGCTCGGTCCGCAGGGCAGGCTGCTACGGCTGCAGAAGGAGGAGGGCACGAGCGAGGGCGATGCGGGGCACCTGAAGCGCCAGGAGACCGGGAGCAAAGCTGCGGGGAGAAAAACACAACGTGGCGACTGGTGAGGCTCAACCAGCAAAAGACACATCAGACGCGAGTCAGTGTTTCATCTTCAGCCAGCGCCGCACTTGCTGCTCGCGAGGCTCGTGAACACCCCCGTTCGGGGGGACGTGGGGTCCTGGAGGGCTCTCCATGGCCACAGGAAATCTTTTGTGCATGCTGGTTGGGGAATTTTCTTTTGGGGTCTGTAGTCTCGGTTTTGCCTCTGCTGTCTTCTAATACCTTTCCTGCAGGGACCGCAGACTCTCGCAGACCTCGGTCGTGTACAGAACAGAGGCCCGTCTGCGCGTGCTGTCTCCAGACGCGTAGGCCGGAAAGAAAACACTCCCCCAAATCGGCCGAACCCAAAGTTTTATATGCACCGAAGGCCGTGAAAGGGAGAAAGAATTGTGAGTCAGGTACACAGAGTCCTTTCCAGCTTCATAATCTCTGAAGGGAAGTGGCGTTTCTAAACCGTAGGTGTGGAACTGAGGTTGGCTGGGACGGGTGCGGTGACACAGGTGACATTATCGCCAAGTCGCCATCCATTGTAAATGAGTAATATCAACGCTCTACCTTGGAAATCTACTTGTTGTTAATGCACCCCAAACCACAGCCAAATAAACTCTTAAAACGGGAATACGGTAATTCATTTTCTCACATCCAAAGCCAGTTCAAGTCCTTTTGGACTCTTGAAATGATCGGTTATTAATCTGCTAAAATATTCCATGTAGTTGGAGAGAAAGCCCTGAATTCCAGTCTATCGGAAATTCAATTCGGAGTTCAATTAAAAATATCAATATTCTTCATTCAGAGAAACAACCCCCAAATAACTCTTTCATTTCCAATTTCAATTAAAAGAACGGTCTAAGAAATTGCATGTTCTGTTGCTTTACACACCCATTAAAAAGCAGAAATAGGGGTGCCCGGGTGACTCAGTTTGGTTAAGCATTCCACTTCAGCTCAGGTCATGATCTCATGGTTCATGAGTTGCAGCCTGGCCTCGGGCTCTCTGCTGACAGCCTGGAGCCCGCTTCGGATTCTGTGTCTCCCTCTCTCTCTCTGCTCCTCCCTGGCTTGTGCTCGCTCTCTCTCTCTCTCTCTCAAAATAAAATAAAATAAACAGAAATAGACTGCAAGTGAATGATACTATTACTTCTGGCGATGACTTTGAAATTCTCATCCTGCTCATTTATAATCACCGTAAGTAAGTGAAATATGCATCTTTTGTTTATTTAACCTCTAAGGAAAGAGACCTCGTTTGTTACCCAGTCATTTCTTCAGCATAATAGAGCTTGGACTTGACAAAGCATTTTCTTGTTTCATATCTGGGTACGATGGGATTTCCATAGACCATTATAGTCTTTCCTACATTTTTTGATGTTTCAGCTGCATTATTTCTGTATGTGCATAAAGTCATCTCCTTGCTTTTCAGTTCTATGACACGGAAATCAGAAACGATCTTTATAATCTCTGACAGTATCCGGTGGATACACTACATGGTGGTTGGACCGACTGCTCCAAGGTCTGTATTACATGGGCAGTTGTATTCCTACTATCTATCAAACCTAAGATGTAGATAGGGTAATAAACCTCCGGCTGAAGCTTATCAGGCAAGACTGTAATTCTTCTCGATTCTTCTTAAGAATCACCATAAGCAAAATATGAACGTTTTCTTGTCTCGGCCTATTTTTCCCCCTTTGAAAACTGAGCATTCTTTTCATTAAAAACCATCATGTAATTCCACGATAAGGCTTACTGCCAGTAGTTTAGAAATACACGTGCGGGCCTGCGCTTAGGGTACAAGGGGCTCATCTTCTTTAAATAAAAACATGGCTCCTGGGCAAGCGCAATCCTGAATTTTCACCCCAAATCGCATAAGCCTAGCATGTAAATGATGTGTAAATGAAGGGCTCCCTGAACGGGCATTAAATGAGCATTAAGAGGGAAGACCATAACAGTCCATCATTCCAATGGTCCCAGCCCAAAGGTGCTTGAGTCGCTTTGACACAACAGAGTGTGACAGCTTCATAGGCATTGTTTCAGGCTGCTGAGTCCAAACTCAGTGGGAAAGAGGGCATAAAACTAGGCCCGACGAGTCCCTGATGGCTGGACCCCGGCCCTTCGCTCCAACCAGCACAGTCCGTCAGTTTTCTAGATGGGGCTCACCGACTTGATCCAGGGGAAGGAGGATTTTATGTAGTTTTGCTTTAAGTAAATGATGATCGATTGCTATAGAAATAATCCAATCCGTGAACTTTTTGTTTGAATCCAAACCCTGGGCAGTGTTTGTGGGGTGCTCCCCAAAAGGGTAAGAAGTGTTCCGCGGCACAGCTTGGAGGGTGCAGTCTCTCGAGAGTCGCTGCCCCAATCTTTGCCTCCCAGGCTGATGGTGTGCAGAGTGAATGCCTAATGGTCATATTTTACTATGAGTGTTTAGAATAAAAACATGCTGCCTTTTCCTGGCCAGGGATTAATAGTCGTACATCTTTCCCCATTAAAAGGATCCCCATACAACAGTCCAACCTCAGTAAAAATGCATCCATCCACACAGGAAAATAGATCCAGTGCTATCGTAGGATCACCGCATCCAGTACCTACTAAGCCTTGAACGTGGTAGGTACTCAAGACTATGTTATTCAAGTCAACCCTGGGTTATTTCTCAATTATCAAGGTTGAGTATTTAGCCTTCACCCGCAAACTTTTATCCAATCCCCTAGACGTGCATTTGCACCATGTCTCGCTGGAGGTGGGCGTGAAATCTACGTCTTAGAACACAGTGTCATGGGTCAGTTTGTGAGAAAAGTCCCATCATTTGGCCTCATTAATATCATTCTCCACTCCTATCAACAACCCACCGAATAGTTTATTTCTCAGTTATATTGTTAAAGGAATATGTTTTAGGTCTAATAAGGAAATTAAATATCTAGGTATCCACATCAAAGAATATATATCCAGAAAATAAAGGAATAAATATATGTATATGCATACACGGCATTCACATCTGTGTGTGTATATATGTGTGTGTGTGTATAGCACACGCAGCATAGTCATCTGACCTCATATATTATTTTCCAAATAATCTTTTCTTTTCAAGAGCAAATCTTAATTTTCATCATTTTTATGACATTTCTTCTTAATGTGTGCCTATGATAATGTAATTTAACCTTTTCTTAATATTTAGGGTTGACCTTAGAAACGCAAGTTAATGTTCTCTCCTGGAACAGAGTGGTGCTCTCTCGGGGCCTATTAATATACCTAGGACTTCGTTTTTTGTTATACTGAAAGACTTCAATTTGGGGGGAGGAGTGTCTATTTTGGGTTACTCCTTTGCCTGCTCAAGGATCTCTGTTTCCTCAAACCAGAGAACGAGAGATTATCACTTCTCCGTGCTGTCAGGTGTCTGCCTCCAACACTTTCCTTTCCTCCTCATCCCAACCCCTACCATTTTCTGCTTCCAAAATGCCTGTGGGAATGGTTCATTCACTCGTTTCTTCATTCTACAAGTATTTAATGAGGTTCTACTACGTGCCAGGCACCATCCTAGGGACAGCATAGAACCTGGTTCCTGTAGAACCCACAGCCTGCGAGTGCGCAGAGACATTAGTCAAAGGATCCCAGAAATGAATGCAATATCACCTCTGAGGAATGAGGGAGCTATGGCGCTAGAGGCCCCGGAAGTATCAGGGAGGCCAGAGGAAGCTTCCTTGAGCAAGTGGCGGTTGAGCTGATCTGAAGAGTTAATGCCACGAGGAAGGGCCTAGGGAGCATGCCTCGCAGAGGGAAACACATGCAAAACTCTGCTCAAAGGGAATGAAGAGAACCCATGACACAGGACCCCCCTGGCTGACACTCAGGCCGTTCGGTGTCCCTGTTAAGAGCGATGGAGGTATAAGCATTGGGGAAGGGGACAGGTGACAACCAATTCTGCACTTTGAAAACACTACTTTGGCTGCAGAGGGGAGGACAGTTTGGATGTGGGCAGGCGTGTGCAGTATGTCCTGCGGGAGGGGGTGGCGCTGTCCAGCGATGGTGGCTCCGACCAAAGCAGGGGTTCTCCGCGCCAGCTCTGCAGACACCTGTGGACTTGGGCGGGAACACAAGCAACTTCAGGGTGAAATGTAGTGTCTCCTTCTACGATGAACGTAGACACCAAACCACAGCGGTGTCACCGCACCTGTGGCTCCTGCCGAGAGGAACCTCAGGCACAATCGGATCACGTCATGGCTGCTGCAGACATACCGAGCTATCCCTTAGGCTCCTCGCGGCTGGAAGACTACGGTGGTTGCTAGGCCTGCCGCGAGATTGTGTGACACAAGGCATTCAGAAAGAAGCACGTATATGATGGTAACTCAACTTTTAAACATAGTTAGATAACGATATTTTTAATATGGTTGGTTTCCTTTGTAAGACTCTGTATTCTATTTAATGAATTCAAATCTCATTCTGAAAAGGAGCCCAGAGGCCTTATGAGACTGCCAAAGGTTTCCGGTGCACAAAGTAAGTGAGGAGCTCCCCGTGGGTGAAGGGGGTAGACAGCCGGAGAGCTATTTAGGAGGTCAGAGTGGCATGGCTTGGATGGGTGCGCCAGGATGGAGGAAGGTGCCGATCGTTCCTCGCCGTCGCCGTCCTGTCCCGCGAATGGGTGGGCGCTGAAGCTCTAGTGTTTTGCTCAAGACAGAAAATACCAGAAGATCGCAAGAACATCTGTGGATAAAGTGCAAGGGATTTTTGTTAATGGGCTTGAGGGACATCTAGTTTGGCCCTTTTTCTCACTTTGGAGGTCTCAGCGGACTCACAGCTAACCGAGAAATATTGGTAAATTAAGTGTCACCAAACATACGTACACAAAAATATAAATAGGAATAGTGATCAAGCAAATTATAAGTTTCACAAAACCACAAGAGACTCTTAAATACAGAGAACAAACTGAGGGTTCTTGGCGGGGTACGGGGTGGAGGGATGGGCTAAATGGGCGAGGGGCATTGGGGAGGACACTTGTTGAAATGACCACTGGGTGTCATATGTAAGTGATGAATCACTGAATTCTATTCCTGAAATCATTATTACACTGCATGTTAACTAGCTTGGATTTAAATTAAAAAAGAAGAAGAAAATAACAAGTTTCTCTTCAAGCAAAACAATTTCCAGTGGCAAAGTATTTCTAATATTCGCAAACGAAACAGTTACCAAAAAATCTGCCGGTTCCTCTTTAACACTGTTTTCCAGAAGATTGACTCTCTTTTTCCTGGAAGACAGTTTCCGTTAAAACCTGTAGTTAAGCGATGGATGTTGTCTCCCAACATCTTCCTTCCCTGGGTCCCCATCTCCGTTCTAGTTAAGACCAAAACTTCTATTGCAGCTCCTTCAAAAAAATCAGAAACAGCATCAACCCAAATATCCTCATTATTTCTATTTCTACACATGAGCAACATATTGGCTTTGCCAAAACAATTAAACAAACTTAAATCATGACTCACTAGCGAGACAGTTCCCTGATGACTTCATCCCAGCCTCCTGCCAGCTATCCCATCAGGCAGCTGTTGAATTCTGGGCCAGGGGAGGGTTGCAAACAGAGGAGTTTAAACTCAGTGTACGTCTCCGGTCCTGTTTACCTTCAAAACCACGTAAACCTTCTCAACACTAACGCATTCAGGTAACGTTTTAAATATGAAAGTCAGACTAGCCACGTCTGATTTGCCCTGTGCTCTGCAGAACGTGATAGAAGTGTTCTCACTTTCTACTCTCTTCCCTCTCACCCTTGGAAAGAACAGGTCAAGCAAGAATCCATGCAAAAGCCAGTAGACAGTATTTGAGAAAAAGTGGTTCTCCTTGCCCCTGTCATCCTCAGGTGTCTACGCGCACTGTGCCAGCGTTATGATGCTTGGAGTGATTTTTTTTCTTTTCATTTTCTTTTACCCACGTACCAGGACACAACTTGTTCCTGCAGGAAAATGCCGAAGAAATAAAAACCGTGGGGATTTTACATCCCCTTCCCCATCAAGCACACTCTGGTGATGACTGACGCTATGCTGAATGAAATCCGTTTCAGGTGTCCTGCTCTCAACTTGCCAGAACTTAATACAAAATGTAAATATCTGATTCGATTTGATTAACGCACCTATTCAGTGTTCTATCATTACCTTCGATCATGGGCTCAAGACAAAAACAAAAATATTTTCAAAGGCACTAACTGCTATCCTAGGCTCTTTCTTGGAAGAGCCAGTCCTTCTTTGTATGATAAAACATTTCAACAAAAACTTTTGCATCGAACCGGTGAGTTTTTAAAGAAAATTCCAAATGAAAGTCTGCTTGGAAGACTGGACTTCCTGGCAGTTGGATGAGCTTACGGAGGTGGCGAAGCCGGGTTTCTCAAACTTTATTTTTCTAACCGACATAAATGAAATAGAGTAAGCATTGAAGTAAGAGAGAAGTTAGAAAAAAAAAGTGACGTAGCGTGCTTCTAAGTGTCTGTCTCGCACAGAGAATGTTCTCGGGTAGAGAAGGCACATTTGCTTAGCTTGTTTATCTAAGAAAGCAAAACGAAACGGGCATGTGTTAGAACTTTTTGAATGGTTCACTGCAAAGCTTCAAAACACAAACCGGCAAAAAAGAAAAAGTATCTCTCGTCATCTGATACTGGAGCCCAAGAAGAGGGCCTCTCAAACGATTGAACCGGGACCCCCAACACGGCCAAAGAGCTCTTTCTCCTCCCTCTCTCTGCTCCTTTCTATCTGCTTCTCTCTGCTGGCTGACTTCATTCTCGCAAATCACCTTTACCTTCCAAGCTAGCACCAGAGCTACCCACGGTTCATATATATGCAAATTCCCAGCATGGAGGCAAGAGAGTGAAGAACTTTTCTTCCCTCTGACCGCCTTCTGTTTTCATAAATGCTGCAGAAAGACACCGGTCAGTCTAGTTCAGGACACATGCCCCTTCTCAGACCAATCATGTTGCCAGGGAATCTGGTCTTGTGGTTGGCCCGGCTCCTGCCAGCTTCCTGTCCGGTGACAAGCACAGTGCCAGGGAGGTGAGGTCAAATTTCAAAAGTGCAACTCCCTTTCAAATCATATATTAGACTAGGAACTTCCCGAAACACAGCCTCAGAAGGAAAGGAAAATGCTAAGTAAACAAAATAATGCCGTTTACTCGGCAATCATGACTCTATAGGCTTTAGGAGGAAGGTTTCGCCCTGGGGTAACCCGTAAGATGCCAAAGATGAACGTAAGTTATTGTATGCCGAGGGTCTTATTTCCCCCAAAATAAAATTATAACTGTGTGAATCATTAATAATGATGCAACATGGAAAAGAATAATTCTAGGGCATCGGGGAATGGCGAGACGTTGGTCAGAGGGGCCAAAGTTTCAGTTATGCAGTCTCTGTCATGAGTAAGTTCCGGAGAGTTCTGTACAGCACTGTGACCAGTTAACAATACTGTACCATGTACCTGAAATTTGCTGAGAGGATAGATCTTAAAGGGTCTCACCACACTCACACACAAAGACAACTATACGAGGTGATGGATATGTTAATTAGGTTGATTATGGTGATCATTTTATAATATATGCATATATCAAAACATCATGGTGTACACCTTATCTGTATTCAGTTTTATTTATCAATTATACCTCAAGAAATCTAGAAAAAATCAATTAATTTAGTTCCTTTTTAGGTTTTTACACACACACCCACACCCACACACACACACACACACATACACACACACACAGACCAAGGAATAAATTCTAGAGCAACACCAGGCGAAGATTTTTTTTTGAATTTCTAGCATTCTCTGATATTCAAGTAGGTCTTTCAAAAGGTAAAACAAAACATTGGAGGGTTCTTTTTCTCATCATTTATAATCGGCTACATTAATAATTTTAGAGTGCCATTAATAATCTTCCCACATGAAAATAAATGTTCTAAAATTGTCCTAATTCAGCCATGTCAGCAGTGCCCAGGACACGAAATCAAAGTACCATAAATAAGTGTTCTTAGTGGAGAGGGCTGTTTCCTTCAGCGCACAGACGTAACAGGGCGGCCGTGGGAGCCGGTGGGAAGGAGAGTTTTCCGCTCAGCGTCGGGCACCACGGCCGACGGATGCACAGGACTCTGAACCCAAGGAACAGGAGGCCAGTAGCCATTGGCACCGGCCAGCGACCTCACTCGTCCACTCGCCAGCTACACAAATGATAGGATTGGGGCAGATAAACTTTAAGATGCTTCCCAGTTCTGAAATATCACAATTCCAGCAGAACCAGTTAGCAAAACTGGGATGTGAAGGAGCCGTTTGTTCAACGGCTTGGAGGAAAGCCGGCCGCCAGGCTCTCCTGCGTGCATCGCTCACGCCCCTTGCCACCGTGGGCTGGGCGTCGGGGGCACAAGACGAGTACGTCGCAGTCCTTGTCCTCGGGGAGTACACAGTCTTGGGGCGCAGGTGGGAGCCCGGAGGGTACACAGATCACCAGGACACAATGTCGCGAGGGCTCTGGGGGAACAGCAGGCCAGGGGCGGGGGAGCACGTGACTAACCCACCCCGGGAGACGCCCTACAGAGGAGATGCCGGTCAACCTGAGCTTGGAAGAGCGAGTCCAACAGATCATCGGGGCAGATGGCCGTGTCCGAGGGAAGAAAATCTGGGCGGGGAGAGAGCAAGTGCCAAAGGAGCCCAGACCGTTCGGAGAAAGGAAGCGTGGAGAGTAGACAGGTAGGGGGACTTCCCCTGGTGGTGGGCAGAGCCGCCGAAGGGCTTCCTGCAGGAGTTAGGCGCGCAAATCTGCCTCGCAGAAAGCCCCCTGGGAGCGAGGTGGAGGGCGAGCTAAGGAAAAAGAGCCTGGGGACCGGGCCACGGGGCCCCTGGGGAGCTCCTGCACCAGCAGCTGAGCCCGCTGAGAGGATCCGGGTTAAGGCAGTGGTGGGGACGGGGGTTTAGGAGGAGTGGGGCAGGGAGAGACAGGACCAGGGCTGCTGAGGAAGGACAAGGTTTCCCCGGGGCCCATGAACTACCCAATTTTTACCACGTTGGGGAAGAAAAACTTCTCTGGGACCCTCTTAATTTGATTACATAGGGGCCCCTGAACGGAACTAACAAAGGGCAGAGAAACAGGAGGAAAGTCACGGGACTTTTGTTAAGATTTACGTGCAGAGGAGAAAAGAACTGAAACTCAGAAAAGCAGTCAGCCCCAGAGGCTCGTGTGCCGCTTTGACGAAGGCCAGCGGGGTTGTGCTTCAGAGGCGGATAAGCCTCGGGGAAGGGACTAGGAAATATACAGGGAACTAATGGGGGGGGGCAGTTACTTTCCTAAGTTCTGTTTCTGCAAACTTAATTCGGGGCCAGCTCCCCATCTTGCTCTTCCTTTCCTGGTGGGAGGAGAGGGTCCCTTCAAGAAGGGAAATTTATGCCCTGCTTTTAGGCAGTTTTTAAAGGAAGGCAGAGAAGTCTTCCCGCATCTGTTGATTCTCAGTTGCCTCCAGCTCGAAATAATCCTTCTGCCAACTCAGCACACTTGGGGGGGCGTTTTCTGCTCCCTTCAACCGCATGTGTGGCTGAGAGTTTAACCTCACCGAGCCTCACTTTCCTCACCTCCAAAATGAGGATAAAACTTCGCAGATTTGCAGCTAGAATAAAATGACACGATCCATTTCAACCAACCCGAGATAACATTAAGTGTTCAACAGGCATAACTCATCATCATTTCTGTGATCACACACCGCTATCCGGTTCTCCGGGAGGGCACGGGGCCGGGCCGGCCCGTCCACCCAACCTTGCCGTGACATCAGTGCCGGCTGGGGCTCAGCGGGCAGGGGAACCCAGAATCATCAAAAGTAGAAAAAACCAAAAAAAATGAGGTGACGAATAAGTATCCTTTGGGTACCAAGGGTCCAAGCTACAAAAGCCAGAATCCATCATCTAGATTCAGGCCCTCCCTCGCGTGGAGGCAGGATTGAGACTCGAAGGCAAGAAGGGCAGGAAGAGGGGGGGACTAAGTAGGAAGCCGAAAGCAAGGTTTCGAGAAAGGGTGGATGGGAGCAGACTCCCTTGACCAGCTCACGAGTGACCTTGCGGCTCCCTCCCAACAAAAGACAGAAGAACCTAGTGGTGAAGCACCTCCCCACTCTCCAGAAGAAGCACGTTAATCCTTCCCCCGAGGCTTCCAGGTAAAAGGGAGCACATTCGGTCCTCATTGTTCTCCCCGCCCCACCGAACAAAGTAAGAACTTGGCATTGATCTGCAAAGCCTTGTTCTGAATGCTTTTCCGGTTTTCATCCTTTCACCCGACCCTGAGGTCAACGCAGCCATCACCCCCATTTTGCAGATGAGGAAGCTGGAGGCTTAGAGCTGGTGAGTAACCAGGGCGAGGTCGCGCAGCCAGTATGATCCTGCCCGCACGCTGTAGGAGCTCGCCCTCGAACCGCCAACCTCCGCTGGGGCAAGATGCCAGGTTGCGGGGCGGCGAGGGGCAGGGAAGGAGAGGAGGCGAAAGCCCGGGTCTCTTCCCCTGAGACCAGACGGCACGTCGGGGAGGCGAAACCATGGGGAGCAAAGGAAGTTAACGGCCTCTGTTTCCTCTGAAGAGCCAGGGTTGGCTTGTGCGGGGAAAGCTGGACGTGGAGTGACCGTGGGGGAGCACGAGGCCTTCTGGAAGGAGCCCGCCGCCAAGTGGCCTGTGGAGAAGGCATATATCCTAGAAGCTTGCGATTTATCACGTGGCCCCAATTCGGCAGCAGCAGCACCTGGGAGCGGACTCTGCCCCCACTCCCCCCGCCCCGATTAACCTGCATGGTAGTCGGACTCCCCAGGTGATTCGTGTGCGCCTCCGAGGGCAAGAAGCTGTGTTCTAGAAGGCAAAATACCCAGGCCCAAAGCTGCAGTGTGAGCCCCAAAGTCAAGGCTCTATGGCCTCCCTACTGTGATTCTCCTTAAAACATTAATCTCTGGAAGAGAGAGAAATATTTGAGACTGAGTCAGCTTTCTGGGCATGGTCCATGTATCAAAGTCCAGAAGATGGATGGAACGGGGTGATTCCACGATGTTCCCTGAAAGGAGCAGAAAGCGGAGCTGAATGCATAGCCTTGTGCACGAGTGTTCCTGTCACATATTCTGCGGCCTGGGGGGCGGTGTGTCCTATCCCCCCCCCAATTGTTTTTGAATCCAGTCATTACTGAACAGCTACCATGAGTCAAGCACTCTCCCAGCTGCTGGAAAAACCCCAGCAAGCAAAAGAGGCAAAGATCACTGGTTCCAAGAAGCTTTCATTTTAATAGGAAAAGAAAATAAATCAATGAAGTGAAAACATACTAGATGGTGTAAGTACTCTGGAGGAATATAAAGCAGAAAGGGGTATAGATGACATCAGCGGTAGTTTGCATTTTTAGATACTGGGGCCCACTAGACCCTCCTGAGGATGGGACATTAAGACCCAAAGAAGGTGAGTGTGCAAGCTAGACAGTTATCTGGAGGAGGAGCGTTGCAGACAACATAAACAGCCAGTGCAAGGGTCCTGGGGCAGGAGTGTGCTTGGCTTGCTTGAGAAACGAGGCGCCATCTGTGGCTGGAGAGGCATAAACAAGAGCAGTAGGAGAATTGGTCAGAGAATCAGTACTGAAGCAGATGCTGTAAAGCCTTACGGAACACAGAATTTTTGCTTTTACCACGGGCAAGATGGCACCTCACAGCGAGGCGTGATGGGTCCAACTTACACTGTAACAGGATCGCTCTGGCGGCTGTATCGGGGAGAGCAGTTAGGAGGCTGCCGACAGAATCCAGCTGAGAGACGATGGGGACCCGGAGTCGGTGGCAGCCGTGGAGCGATGAAGAGAGGCTGGATTCTGGATAGTGAGAGAAGGTAGAGCCAAGAGGATTTCCTGTGGGAGGACTCCAGGGTTTTTGGCCCGAGTAGCTGGAAAGATGCAGTGGCTCTCATCTGAAATGGGGAAGGCCGCAGGCAGAGCACGCCAAACAAAAGAATCTGGAGCAACAGCGCATGGTGCACGGCGCTCAAGGAAAAACATGTGTCATGTCTTCACTTCATATGTTCTGGGAGCAAGTGGTGTTTTGGTTTTAGGCAGAAAAAAATGGTTAGGTGTGCCCTCCTGCCCCATTTAAAAGGATAAACGAAAATATCAAATTACCAAGACTTTGCAAATGTCCACAGTGAGCTGGCACCGAGTGCATCTGGGCCAGTACATCGCCCTGAGCACAAACAGTGAAGAGCCAGCTCATCGCAATGGAAACCGAGGGCCGGACTTAACCACGAAATCTGGTTAGCACTGGCGGCCATGCCTCCTGGCACTCCCCCGGCTCCCATCTAGACTCTCTCAGAACGAACCTTTAATTAACGCTACTTGGTTCTTGGCTTCTTCAGTCACACTGAGAAATGACTTTCTCTGCCCACAAGGCCACCATCGGGGCCAGGAGAAGACCTGTCTAGGTCACCAGGTGGCCACACTTGATTGACGTTTGGAGACCTCTCTTTTTCGTCCAGTTTTATTGAGATCTAATTGACCTATAACATTGTATAAGTTTGAGGTGTACCATGCGATGATCGATACACGTGTCCAGTGTTATTATTACCACAATAAGGTTAGTTAACACATCCTTCACCTCAAACAGTTGCCATTTTGTTCTTGCCGTCATTGTGGTAAGAACCGTAAAGCTCTCCTCTCCTAGAGGATGTCTCATTCGATACATCATACATCCCTGGAACTTCGCCATCTTGTGACTTCAAGTTTGTACCCAATGACCAACATCTCATTTCCCCCGCCCCCTGGCCCCTGCCGAACACCATTCCACTCTCTGTTTCTCTAGGTTGATGTTTTTAGATTCTACATTTAAATGAAATCATGTGATATTTGCCTTTCTTTCTCTGTCTGATTCATACCCCTTAGCCTCAAGTTTCAGCCATGTTGCCACAAATGGCAAGATTTCCTTCTTTTCTGAGGCCGAACAATATTCCCTTGTGTATACAGGCCACACTTTCTTTATCGCTTGATCCATCATTGAACACTTAGGTTGTTTCGACGTCTTCGCTCTTGTGAATAACGCTCAATGAACATGGAGGGTGCACATATATCTTCGAGATGCTGGTTTCATATCTCCTTTAGATATACACCCAAAACTGGAATTGCTGGATCACTGGGTAGTTCTATTTTTAATTTTTTGAAGAAATTCCATACTATTTACCGTAGCAGCTGCTTTTTAAGTTTACACTTTCCACCAACAGAGTACCAAGGTTCTCTTTTTCCACGTCCTCGCCAGCATTTGTTATCTCTTTTTTTATAGTAGCCATTCTAACAGCCATCTCACTATGGTTTCAATTTGCACCACCCTGATGATCGATGACCTTGAGCACTTTTTCACCTACTTGTTGGTCCAATGTGTGTATTCTTTAGGAAAATGTCTATTCAAGTCCTCTGCTCGTTTAGAAAAAGGTTTATAATGTTTATTTATTTTTGAGAAAGACAGAGAGAGTGTGACCAGAGGAGGGGCAGAGACAGAGGGAGACACCAAATCCAAAGCAGGCTGCAGGCTCTGAGCCGTCATTACAGAGCCCGATGTGGGGCTTGAACTCACGAATGGTAAGATCATGACCTGAGCCGAAGTCAAACACTTGAGTGACTGAGCCACCCAGGCGCCCCCCCTGCTCATTTTTAATTGAGTTTTTTGTTTGTTTTGTTTTGTTGCTATTGTGCTGTATGAGTTCCTTATATATCTTGGATAATAACCCCTTATCAGATATAAGGTATACGAATATTTTCTCCCATTTCATAGGGTGCCTTTGCATCTTTTTGATTGTTTCCTTTGCTGTGCAGAAACTTTTTAGATTGATGTCACCCCACTTGATTTTTGCTTTTGTGCCTGTGCTTTTGCTATCGTATCCAAGGAACCATTGCCAAGGCTGACGTCAAGGTTCTTTTTCCCTCTATTTCCTTCTAGGTGTTTTAGTTTCCATTCTTATGGGTAAGTCCTTCATCCATTTTGAGTTAATTTTTGCCAACACTGGGAAAACCTATCCCTTCCCCACTGAGTATTCTTGGCAGTTGGAGATCTCTTTATTAAACATTTATGAAAACCAGGGGGTCCTGGGTGGCTCAGTGGGTTAGGCATCTGACTTCGCCTCAGGTCATGATCGCACGGTTCGTGGGTTCAAGCTCCATGTCAGGCTCTGTGCTGACAGCTCAGTGGAGCCTAGAGCCTGCTTCGGAGTCTGTGTCTCCCACTCTCTCTCTGTCCCTCCCCTACTTGTGCTCTGTCTCTCTCTCTCTCTCAAAAAGAAATAAACTTAAAAAATAAATAAATAAACAAACCCTTATGAAAATCAATAAGGAATATGCCAAGACCTCCTGACATGTCAAATCTGATTGTCCTCTTTAAAAAAATTCACTGAATTTATACACAGCCTTCTAAAGGACCTTGGCTATCATGCAGTTTTGGCACTGGGACCCTTGAAAAATCATCAATTTAATGATTTTAGAGAAGATACAGAAGAGTCTAGAGATTTGCTGGAATTACACAGCTAGTTAGGGGCGGAGCTGAAACAAAGACCCCCAGGCTCCGGGCTCCTGTCACAGCAGAGCCGTTGGTGCCCTGTGGTACGTCCCACTGCACGCCACGAGCGTGCTCCAGGTTGGCCAAGAGAGGACGGTGGTCCACTAGTTCTGGTAGGAAAAAAACTTTTGAATCTGTTTCTTCTATATAAAATCGAAATGATCTTTGAACAGGAATTGCGTACCTTTCTCCGGAAACACCCTAAATTTGTAGTTATCATTTTCACCTGCGAGAGACTAGCCCAGCATCTGCCTCCAGAGCATGACGTGGGGTGGCCCTACCACACAGCACCTCCCCCAGTCCTACTGCTCCAACTCTGTGTGTTGTGTCAGTGCCGTGACATGAGGAGGGTCGAGAACTTTCCCATTATATTATATATATATATTTTTTATGATACCCTTACAACGGCTCAGTGTTGGTGACCTCTACTTTCCAGCCCATCACCCCCTTGACGGTCTTTCATGGTTCTTAGAAAGTCTGACCGAGAGTGATGCCAGGGCCAGCCCGCACTCCACTGGCAAAGGAAGGACGCCCGATGTGGCAGACTGCGTGTGAGAGGAAGAGAACTTTCCTTCATGGAGACTGGCCTCGCAGTGATGTGAGCCCGTCGGGAATACTCAGGCTTCGGAAGGAGAGCAGCGACGTGTCATGCTTTCCGCGGTGGTGGATTTCCTTGTGGTAGACGGTTAAAGTTGCTCTGAAGCTCTGACATCCTTGTACTGTTTCTCGAGATCTTTCTTTCCTCGCTTCTTGTCCATGTTTACAAGTCTTCTAAATCTAATTTTTTTAAATCTTAGGAATAAGTTGTTGTGCAAGGCTGGCTTGAAGGATGTATTCAATAAATACATGATGAAAGAATTATTGTAGCTAAAGTTTATAATGTGTGACAAAATAAGAAGTGATTGGGCGCCTGGGTGGCTCAGTCAGTTAAGCATCCGACTTCAGCTCAGGTCATGATCTCACGGATCATGGGTTCGGGCCCTGCGTGGAGCTCTGTGCTGACAGCTCGGAGCCTGGAGCCTGCTTCAGATTCTGTATCTCTCACTCTCTCTGTCCCTCCTTCTCCCCTCAAGTAAATAAACATTAAAAATAAAAAAAAAGAAGTCATCATGTTCATTATCAATTTAACTGAATGTTACAGAGAACTTTCCTTAGTAGAAACAAACAGTAAATGAGTTCATTCAGCAAAACTAAACAACAAAGATTTGCTAAATGGTTACTTTTTTTTCAAAAAAATAGATTCACTGATACTAAATTCACCAGGTACCATCAATGCACTACCACTAAAATAGTATGATGAGATATAGAAACTCTTTGCTTAAAGAGCAAACAGGTGGCTCAGTTGGTTGAGCATCTGACATCAGCTCACGGTTCATGGGTTCGAGCCCCATGTCAGGCTGTGTGCTGCCAGTGCAGAGCCTGCTTTGGATTCCGTGTCTCCCTCTGTCTCTGCCCTTCCCCTGCTTACACACGCTCTCTCTCAAAAATAAACAGTAAACAAAGTTTTTCATAAAAATCCACCAAACTACCAAAACAACCAAATGGTAGAATGTCTCAATTGCTGCTTTATATTTTTTTATCCGAAGATAGTGTAAACTACATTGAAATTACTCTAAATTTAAAATTTCTCAAAGCCTTCCAGCTAGAAATATACAACCCTAAATCAGATGAACTCACACACTTTGTACTTCTGTGCGCTCTCGCGGGATGTCAGCGGCACACAGAGTACCTGATGTCTCCGAAGAGATATCTAGTTCAAGATTGCATCTCTGCTCCTATACTTGCGTCTCTCCTCTATTTCTTTACTTGCGGGGGAGAGGGGAAATGAGAAGACCACAGACTGCCATGTCATGTGGACATGCCATCAATATTGACCGAAGATAATGTAAACAATGTGTTCTTCACAAAAATAGGCCTCTGTTACTCTTCATGCAAGCATTCACACACGCAAACACAAAAGACAAACGCTGTGATGCCTGACAACAGAACTATGTGAGTTTCCAGGAGCGTTCACCAAAACGATACCATCTGAGTTATTCTGGCCTGGATCCCTGCCGTTTTAACACACCAACACTCAACCGGTTTATGCTACCTGCCAAGCAGCCAGGTTGATGCCTGCCCATGAACTTCTGGGAATTCTCTACTGTATAAGCGCACGTTCCTGTTGCTTAGCCATCCCCCCATCTCTTCTATATTACCAGACACGGTGCAAAAGTGTCCGTTAGTATGTCAACCCTCCAGCGCCGCCTGGCAACCAAAGCTGCAGGCCTGTGACGCCTCGAGACTCTCTGCAGTGCGCAGAAGACCTCGAGTCTCAGCCCCCTTGCAGGCGGCCATGGCCAGGTGACCGTCCTGATCAACGGGCTACGAGAAAAAGGGAGTGTCATTTCTGGCATCTTCCAGGGCCATGAGGAAGCAACGTCTCCAGAAGCCACAGTTACGTGGCGGGGTGGGGGGGGGGGGCGTCTGTTAGCCCGGGTTTTGAGCCCCCTGCCAACTCGTGGGGAACGTGTAACAGGAGAGAGAAATAAATGCTGCCGTGTTAACACTGGGCTTTGAAGTCACTGGTTTCTACGGTCTCCGGATGAACCGAATGACTTTAGGTGGCATTGCTCCTGGCCATCTGGACCAGCTATTTCCCTGAGAAATGTTCTGCCCGTTCTCCAGCAAGCCCTACTTCCCTACCCTGGGGAAGGACACATAAATTTAATTGCACAGATCCAGAAGTCCTCCAGGAGGGAGGAGTTCATGCCACCTCAGCAAGCACGCCTTCTTCTGGCCTGCCTCAGCACACCTCCCTTGACCTTCCCACTCACATTCGTGGGCATTCCGTTCCAGGAAGACAACTGCCGGTGATCCCTGGGCAGGCAGGACAGACTTCCTGGACCCTGCTCCCAGGAAGCCCCCATCCAGCCACCAGCTCGCTCCCTCGGGGTCCCAGCCTGGCCTCCTGGCTCCTCGCCAATCCACTCGAGGAATCCAATTCACAGCTCGGTTTTTCTCAAACGCAGACCAAGAATGGCCTCAGGACTTGGTCGAGACATTACTTTAGCCCTCTGTTCACAAACGAATGTTGTATTTCTGCATTTTCTCTCTCCTCTCCCGTGGAAGGAATCGGCCACTCTCTACTGAGAGCCAGAAGCAGCCCAAAGCTGAAGTGCGGCCCCGAGGTCACAAGGATGATCTCATATATCGCGTCGTCCATTCCAGCTCAGGCAATTCCCGTGCAGTTACTTCCAGCCCGAAGTTCTCCGTGCTCCACTTCTCATTTCCAGGGGTTCCTTGTCTGCCCCCTCCTGTTATTTTTAGATTTGATTTGACTCCTTCTAAACGGCCAGGGGTGGGGGAGGGAGAATTTTTTTTTTTCTTTTTAACGAAAAGCAGATGACAAAGACAACTCAGTCACGGAAAATAATGGGAGTCGCACTGTCTCTCTGGCTCCCACTCATCCATTTCTGCCATCCGCCCGGACCAAACGGAGCTGCAACAATGCTCATCGAGTCTCCCCTGCGTCTTCTGGAAGATACACATGATCTAAGCAGATGTCTACCGAGATTCCATTAGAAAGCTGCATATGCTATTCTTCCTTTCCACTCCTGCTCACAGAATGACCGCAGTTTGGAGCCGGAAGGGGACTGCTGTGGCTACCTCCATGTACTCCCCAGGAGGAGCCCCGGGCCAAGGGAGGTGAAGGGACGTGACAGGCCAAGTGTGTGTACTCAGGTACGCTCTCCATTCCCACCTTCCAAACGCCGAGCCTGTCTGTCGAATCCATGTTTCTCCGCCACCCTAATAACCAGAATAGACAGAGAGCTCCTTCGAGTGGACCCCTGCTTTCCATAATCTGTTTCTTGGTTCTCAGGAAGCTGCACAGGCAGATCGACATCCGTGCAGCCCTGGGGTTGCGCACATTCTTCCGTAAACTCCCGTCGTTGCTTTCCTCCTTCCCAACGACTATGATTTTCTTTTCCCTCTCTCAACCAAACGCAGCTTTGTGCATATTCTGTGAGCCTGGACATTTGCTCGCTTGCCTCTTTGTTAGCTCAAAGACCATTCGGTTCCAGTTTTTCTTAGAAGACCTCATTTAGACTCAGTTTCAAAGTCACATTATTAAATGTGTTTACAGTTAAAATGTTCTATTACCGTAGATAATAATTCAATAGTCCTCGTCTCTGTGCTAGGGTAACTTACATGGAACAGAACATGGCATGTGTTCCGGTCATAGAATAGAGTTTACTTTTGCCTTGGCAAACTCTTGCTTTTCTTCTTTGTTTCCCAAAGAAGAAGGTCATGCAGTGGGAGCGACCAGATGAAATCACTTACATACAGGTTATCCATGAGACTAGGCCACCGAAGGCCAGATAAAGACAACTTTTGATCGTATCTTATGGCAGAGAGAAAAAGTATTTCTAGAATTTCTGTCTCCCTCCCTAGGAAAATCAGAACACTTGACCATAAAAGACAGAAAAACCCAAGCTAGCTTGAGCAAAAAGACAAACTTATCTGCAGTGTCCCCTCCCATCTGGGAAAAGCAAGAATGCTATGGGACATCAGAGATGGCTGGGACCAGGGACTCACAAACACCCAGCATGCTGTCTTTTCTCTCCATCTCTCTGTGAGACGGTGTTATTTCTCCTACGCTGGTGTTGTCCTTGTCGGGAAACCCTGGGCTCTTCCTCATCCTTCGCTCAACCATCAGGGAGAGATTAGTTTCCTCTCCCCAACTCTAGTTGCAAAACTCCCAAGGAATGATTGGGTGGGTCTGACAAGGATGAGGTGCTTACACCCATCCCCGGATATTGGGGGCTTTTCTCAGAAGGGGGGAAATCATAGAGGGCTCTTTGGTTACCCTAATACACATTTACCTTGACATGTGGCCATGGGCAGTTTCTTAACGTCTCCGAGTCTTGGTTTCTCGTTATAAAAGAATAAGTTGGAAACGGGCACAAAAATAATACCTTCTTCAAAAAGCTGTCATTTCGCACAGACAAGCAACGTTAATGGCTGGTGCAGTGTCTGGTACATACGAAGCATCAATAAATGTTCATTTCTCTTTCAAGGTGAGTCTTAAAGTCCAGGAAGAAGTGAGCACATTAAAATGGAGAGGGAAAATTTTTGGAGCACAGGGAACCAAGTGAGAAATGCTACACAATTCGGAGTAAGAGGCACTATAGGAGTTGTTAAAAGGAGGGTAATTGAGCTTTAAATCATTCCCACCCATAACTCACCCGCAAGATCCGTGTTCTAGAAAAAGGGGTGGGGGTTGCCTTAGCTATCGGGAATCTGGAATGTCAAGTTGACCAATTAATCTAGCTGTAGACATTCTTTGCCATCGAGGGGAAGATTATTTCAGTCAAGTAACATTTGAGGGCCAACATAAAAAGAATTGTAAAAGATTTGGATTTTGATGAACTTCGAGGAGCAAAAGCTGCATTTGCTCGTATTCCCTTTATAACTTTCTGGAGTCCGGCCAACGAACATACCCAGCTGTGCAGTAGGATAACTTGAATTTACTACAAGTTCCACAAAAATATTCCCTATGTTGTCTTCCCTCACACATTTCATCCTTAAGTTTTACGAGAGGGTAAAATAGGCTTCACAGTACACGTTTCTTCCATAAGATTACTACATCAATGCAGCACTGAAATCCATAGATTGTAAAATTTCCAGTTTTCCCAAAGCTTTCCCAAAGAGTTTAACACATCTCAGGTTTGGCCTCTTTTTTTTTTTTTTTTTTTTTTGCATTTGAATCAATTTGACTCCCACAAACATCTGTTCTTGATAAAATAATATGAAACTCAATGTCTTCATGGTGGCACAGAATCAAACTCCACCTCCTCTCCTCTCTCCTCATCCCTGTCTTCCATACTGCCCATGTCATCTGCACTCCCCGTTTGTAAATGACCATGATGTTTTGCTCCCCAGCCCTCACCTGCCCCTGGTTTCCATTTCCCTAGACACACGTGAGTGACCAAAGGTGGTGGCCACCACCACTCCTCATCCCCTGTGGTTCATGGCGTCTTCTACAGTTGAATCCGAACACTTGCCAGGTTCATTCCACCCCTTTGAGTCCGACTCAGCCCAGATCCTGGCTCTAAGACCCACTCCCTCAATGAAGGCTTCTCTTAACTCTTCTGACACATGGCACATTCTCTGCTAAGCTCTTACTTACAGCCTCAATACTTATCAGGACTTTAAGCAAAGGCTTCCTGGTGTTGCAATTTAATTTTTACGTGCCTATGTCCGGGACCTTGCTGCATACTCGTTCCCTGGTACCAAGCACAATGCCAATACATAGAGGCTCCATAAATATATGCATGAATGAATAAATGAAGGAATGAGTTGACGGAATGCTTTTCTACACAGCTTGGCATTTTTAATCTTTGGGAACTGAGGTCTACGTCAGGCTTAAGTCTAAAGACAGCAGATTTTGGCTCAACCTTGTCAGTTACTCTTACCACAAATTGCCTCATGGATCTGGGAGACACTAGGATCAGCATATGGGGATAGAATTAAACGGGAAGCTATTAGGGATGGCATGGAGTTGTGGCCAAGCACGGAGGTGGGGCTGGGGCCTGGGGATGGGCAATCGTCCCAAATGCTGGTTCAGGAACCAAGTAACCTACATTCCATCCAGGTCAATCACTGAAAAGCAGGTTCTGTGAACCAAAGCAGGCCATTTATTCTTCCTGAGCCCAAGAAAGTTCATATACATCTACCGATGGGTGTACACAGTCCCCCTTTGTCAGCAGAACAAATGACTGCAGGGCTCGAGAATCCTCTATTTGAAGGAAAGCAAGCCCAACAAAGAGCTTTCATCATTTCTCCACGACTTCAGAAGAAACGCTCAGGAGCACGAGTGTGTAGGAGACTATCCTCTATGGGATAAAATGACTAGAAGCTGCCTCCATGAGTCACCGGAGAACTGGAAATACAGTCTCATCCTCTTGACCGTTCCTCAAGACTCAGCAAGAAGTAGATAGGTCCAAACAGAAAGGACGAAGGCTCTTCCCACCCCCTCCCCTCGACCCTTCCTGAACACAGTTGAGCACCACTAGCGTTTTCATTCACATCCGACTGCTTAACAACTTGGTAAATAGTGGGACTGGGTCTCTGGGCCCTGAGTGATGGGACAAAGGACTGAGGAAAGGGAAGAGGGGAGGAAAGGAAGAGGGAGAGGAGAGAAGGAGAGCTAACCTCCTTGAGACGTTCCCCCGTGCCCAGCTCCAGGCCTCTGTCACTTTCTTATCTCACCTCACGAAGCAGATCTCGGTTGCAAGGACCAACCCGAGGCCAGGGCCTTAGGGACTTGCCCATGCTCACATCTCTGAGTGGCAGAGGCACTCGCCAGTCCAAAGGCACTGGATCGAGGACGTCAGGGGACAGGAGAGAGACCTTGAGAGGACAAGTGGAGGGTGCTTGAGGCTGGCTGGGGCCAGGTCTGTGGTATGTGAGATGCCTTAAACATCAACCGCACCTTCTGGCTGAACCCAGGTATGACACTCTGCATCATGGGGAAGCGATGGGGGAGGGGGGGGAGGGGGCATGTTCTGGGGGAGCCAGAGCAGCTGGGGTGAGGGAGAGAGCGTGGCACGGGAGCTTGGGGCAGGGGCGATCTACCCGTGGGCATAGAAGGATTTCCACATTCAAGCCACCAGGAGACAGATTAGTGTGTACCAACAAAACGCGAGTCCTAGGTTAACCCCGTGCAGATACAGAGCATACGGTTTTTTATGTGTAGTGTAGGAGATAAAAAAAATTGCTAAAGCCCTTTGGCATCCTCTTTAACCCATCTCTAATGAGGTCCCAGAGGTCTCAACTGGGCCACGGGCACAGCACATCTAACTGCATCCGTGAGGACATGGCTCCCTCTCCCGCGACCGGAAGGCCATCCAGGAAGCTCTGTTTGGAAGCTAAGGCAATTAATGGTTGTGCGAGAACCTGGTGGGTAGAGTGGTAGGGAGCGAGGAGGAGAGATTCCTACAACATTGCCCAAATTTATCTCAGCTTTCACATTTGTGCCGGGAAAAACACACCCAGAATATAACCAACGGGAGTAGCTCATTACTGCAATGTTCCAAGTTTTCAATCCGCTAGGCAAGTTCTGAGAAAATGTCATCCCTCTGTGAGGGAGGGAGGAAGGGAATGAGAGGGAGAGGGAGGGAGGGAGAGGGAGGGGAGGGAGGGAGGAGGAGGCCCACGGGAAGGTCTCAGGATTGCGACAGAGCCGGAGCCGGGAGTCTCAGGAGAACCCAGTGAAAACAATCACAAGTTTGCTGCTTCAGAGATGTTAACCAAATCATGGGATAAAAATCTGTAATGAAAAACATGGGCTGATACATACATATTGATACATACATATTGTTTATGCAATACTCTGGCCATCATTCCGCACAGACGTAAGGAAATCAGAGCACAGAAAGAGGGGCGTCCTTTGCCCACGCCTATGCCAGGAAAAGGGGAAGGGCCCCTGGTTTAAATTTTAAGCCAAACATGGGGCGCCTGGGTGGCTCAGTCAATTAAGCATCTGGCTTCAGCTCAGGTCATGATCCTGCAGTTTGTAGGTTCGAGTCCTGCGTTGGGCTCTGTGCTGACAGCTCAGAGCCTGGAGCCTGCTTTGGATTCTGTGTGTCTCTCTCTCCCTCTCTGCCCCTCGCCTGCTCACACGCTGTCTCTCTCTCAAAAATAAATAAACATTAAAAACATTAAAAACATAAAATAAAATAAATTTGAAGCCAAACATCAAACCATTAGTCAACAGTGACAGGGTAACCGCGCAAACTGAGTTATCTGGATGAAGAATCCACATAAAAATGAAATGTTAGCCCTGCAAAGATCCCAGTGATCAGCCCAGAATTCACGGTGGTAACAAACGACACCTAGAGAGTCCTCACTACTTGCAGGCACCTGGCCTGAGGTTATCTGGTGTAACCCATTCAGCATCCCCTCGTGCAAGGTCCAAACCCCACACCCATGTCACCAAGGGAGGAACTAAGTAGACCGTGCAGGTGTGTGTAAGAGTCAGGCTCTGACTCCAAGCAGCCTGACTCCAGGAGTCCCCTTTGTTCGTAATATTATAAACATTTCTTTATATTCACGTCCCCTTTGCTTATAATATTAAACACCAACATTTACTGGACACTTAGTGTGTTCCAGGCACTGTCCCAAGCGGTTATGAGATGGTATTCTCATCCCTTGTTTGTTTTTAAATGAAAAAAACTAAGGCACAGCGAAGAGCTATAAATTACCCCAGATCTCAGAATATACTGTACGACCAGGACTCAGAACTAGGTAGCTTGGTTCTGGACTCACGGCCTTGACCAGTGGATAGCTGCCTAAGAAACACACACATCAGAGTTGAGGGAAGGCAGTCGCTAAGATCGTAAAAGCGTGAAAGAATCCCACTGCCTGAAATCTGATCAAGGTCATGCGTGGGGAAATCTTTCCATCCGGCTGCCCACATTAGGGACACAAGAATCATGGGAGCAAGATGAAAAACATACCTCTTGGCGTTTTTGCCATGCCGGCTAGGACCCCAGTTTCTCAAAAAGATAGTCCTTCTGTTTAACTTCCCAAGTACATGAATCCGCCCCAACTAGCCCCACATGTAAGTGGACTCCAGCCCTCATCCGTGAACCTATTCACAGACTGACTGCCCTTCCTACCCCAGCCCAAACCCCCACTGGAGGAAGTCACATTTATAGAAAGATAAACTTACTCCAGGTTCGATTCTTGCGTTTAGATGGACCACGAGAGAGCCAAATATCTGGGCTGTGTCACCCTCCCCGCTTGCCGAATTCCTTCCCGTGAGTTGCATTTGGATATTTCGCTGCCAACATTTAGCAAGAATCTTTTGCGAAGCCATTAAACGAAACTCTTACAGCATCTGCCGTAGGAAAAAGTTGAGGATATTGTCCACTGTATCCGCCGGTCCCCATAGGAAAGACTCCATAACAAGCTTTCTCTCATTCGAGCTCAAAAAAGTTTTACTCATCTTGAGGAAATAGTATGTTTTGTCACCTTATGAGCATGAAAATTATGTCTTAACTGCCCGTCCCTTTTTCGATCTCCCTCTCACTTCTTAAAGCTTCTGGGAAGCTCAGAGTCAAACTTGAAATTGAAGGTATGGGCCTTCTTAGTCTATACGAAAGTCCGCAAAACTTTTGTAATCTCTCCATCCCCATAAGGAAACATTTAAGGACAGATCCCTGGTAGGTGTATATTTATTTCCTTATTTATAACTTGTATGCATGCACCTGGTTGTATAGTCTTACCTGATATTTTTTTTTACCTGATATTTTAAAGCACAATATACACAGAAGGCAAAGTTCATTGTTAATGACTAAGGATACAAATCCATATCTCAAAGTGTCTTCTAATGATTTCAAAATCGTTTTGGCCTTTTCTTTTAGACCTCACTAGATTCGACTATCATTACATTTGCTCTTAGTGAAGCTGAGAAGGAGCTTGGCCGGGCCGCGTGGGAAGTCTCAGCTTTGCCGTTTCCTCCCCTGTTTGAAGATGATACGAGTATGACAGGCAGAAGCAGCAGTTTCTTTGCAGGGATAGTTTTAAGTTCCGATCCTCCTTTTGCGAGGAGATACAGAAACGTGAGTAATATAAACCAGAATTCGCATAACTGGATGCAGGTGCACTGCAAGATGCCACAGGTTGCCAACGGCAACCCCTCCAGCAAGGAGGCTCTGCAGCCCCTCTGGGGGTGGGGCGTCTGCCCAGAGCTCCGCAGGGCACCGTCCAGGAGTGTCATCGGCTGGCCGACAAAAGCGTGTGACAAGCGCACATTAAATAGGACTAAATCTCAATGCCTCTCATTTGAAGACGAAAAGTCTCTAACTAAACATTCTAATAAGCCTTTTTGCCATACTACAGTTGATCTGATGTACAGATCAGGTCGCTCTGGAATCCATCTATCTGTCTCTATCTCGTTTTACCTTATCCCCGTCCTGACCTCCTAGTCATGTGTTCTCCTGTCGGTCACTCTATTTTTAGCCCTGCTAACCATTATTTCTGGCCTGGGTCATCCTGAAATCCTTTATGGAGTGGGAACGTACATTCCTCCATGTCGTGAGCAGCATGGATAGAAGAAACAACGAGAAGGTTTTTTTCTCAGTGTCCATATTGTTCAGCTAACCGTGTATTTGGGAATCTGTATATTTGGGAATGACCTTTGGATTATTGCACATACCTATGCCTCCAAACATTTCAGGATCGTGTTCAGGGGAATACTTATCAGCTGGCATCGACTATCCACCGAAACAGGAACATCTAGACTTTAACTAGACGTTAAGTATTTACCAAATCAGAATGAGGTTTGATGACAGAAACCCTTCAGAAAACAGTGACTTTGATCAATAGGTTGGATTCTTTCATGTAAAAGAAGCCTGGAGGGTCAGGCAGGCCGCTCCCTGAAATTATCTGGGACTCAGCCACCTGCCGTCACTCCTGAGAGTGGTCTTCATCTCTGTCATCTTCGCAGCAGCTAGAGCCCCAACCATCATGTCCATCCTCCAGGCTGAGGGCCCCAGGACGGAGGGGCGGGGCGCCCCCAGCACAAGGGCTCCATGCCGCTTGCCCTGGCACAGCTTGCCCAGGTAGGAGGTAGGGTAAGGGGGCCATGAGGGTGGGTGGCAAACAGAAAAAGTCAGGGAGGGGGCGCCTGGGTGGCTCAGTCTGTTAAGCGTCCCACTTTGGTTTTCCGCTCAGGTCATGATCTCATGGTTTGCGAGTTTGAGCTCCGCATCCAGAATCGCCCCATTTGGGATTCTCTTTCTCTCTTTCTCTCTCTCTGCCCCTCCCCTGCTCATGCTTGCACTCCCTCCCTCTCTCTCTCTCAAAATAAATAAACTTTAAAAATGATAAATAGGGGCATCTGGGTGGCTCAGTTGGTTAAGCTTCCAACTTCGGCTCAGGTCATGATCTCACAGTCTGTGGGTTCGAGCCCCTCATTGGGCCCTGTGCTGACAGCTCAGAGTCTGGAGCCTGCTTCTGATTCTGTGTCTCCCTCTCTCTCTGCCCCTCCCCTGCTCATGCTCTATCTGTCTCTCTCAAAAATAAACATTAAATAATAACAATAATAATAATAATAATAATAATAATAAATGTGTGTCAGGAAGAATGGAGATTAGAAGATTCTCTCACTCTCTCTGCCCTTCTGCTTGCTGTCTATATCTCTCAACATAAATAAAACATTTTTAAAATATAAAGTTTAAAAAAATTAAGAATTTCATTAGCGAATCAGGGCTCAGTATTAGGATTGCGTTCGGGAGAATTGTCATTCTAAACCATCACGTTGTACCTAATTCTGATCTTTTTTGTTTTCTTTTTTCCTATTCAAAGACCTGGAATCAACTCCCACTCAGAGGCATTTTAAGTAAGAATCATCCCAGGAATACACTGTCCACTGCCGAAGGCCTGTGAAGGCAGAGTTAACACAGATGTAGAGAAAAGCAAACGTTTTCTGTCTAACAGAAACCACGACAGGTATCTCCCTAAGACACTGTCGTACGTCAGGTTTTGCAAACTGGATCCTCCTTCAAACGCATTGGGAAAGTTAACCGTTGAATGCGACTTGCAGTGAATTCGGGTGGGGGAGACTTGCCTCTCCCAGTGCGAGTGATCGCACCCTAACCCGTCCGTGTCTGAATTTGAAACCTTCGCTTCGACTTTTCTAAGTTAGCGCGAGCTCGCCAGTGATGGTGGCAGACTAAAACACGGCCTCTGTAACACACCTGAAATGCAAGTGTCATGCCGGGCACCCGCTCCTTTTGAAGCCTCAGCCACCGCCGCGTGTCTCCTAGAGACCTCGGTGGCGAGACGGTCCCTGGGATTCTGCTCCTTTCCCATCCAACCGCCTTCAACAGCCGGGCTTGTGAGCAGATGCCGAGTGACAGGCTGCTGCTGCTGAACGCGAGTCGGGGACGGAATCGGTTGTGCCACGACGCACATTTCTCGTCTTTCAGATGCCAACTGTTCAAGGTATAAAAATACCCCAGTGGGTCACTCCCCAGAATAACATAGGCGGCGTTCCATTCATGAGCTCGCTCTGGGCCCGTGACGTCACAGGCGGGCCTGTGCCGTTTACAGCGAATCAACCAGAGACCCTAAAACCAAAAGGCTCTCCCTTCCCGGCCCTCACCTCTCCCACCGCACCCGGGGTCCTTGCTGGCTCGAGCTTACAGGAAAAGTCCAGAAACCTGGAGGGTTTCAGCGAGCCGAGAGTCAAACGTGTTGGGGCCGGGGGGTTGAAATTGACTGTGTGCCTTATGAGTAATGAGATCGCCCCGGCAAAAGGTGTGGTTTCCAGAAGGCCGACCTCCGCTCACCCACCAGCGTGAACTCCAGGGCATCGGGCGGGGAGGGAAACTCTTCCTCTGCCGTATATTTTTCCCCTCTCCGAACTGGAAGCGAAGAAGGCAAACTCTAAAATCAAGAGGCTGCACGTCCCCTGAGACATTTAAATTTAAGCGGGACCCAGCACCACCCGTGTATCACAGGCAACAATTTCACCCTGGCAGGGAAGTGGACTAAGTGACTTAATGGGTATTTTCCATCCCTAATTTCCATGATTAAAAGAAAGAGGTTGAGAGGGGTACATGTGGAGCCTATTGTGAGTTTGCCAAGGAATCCTAATTTAGATCAAAGAGAGTCTATGTGACACTGAACCAGAAACACCCTAGTGTGCGTTACTTCAAGGAAGTTGTTAGTGCGTCCCCGATGGCTATTATGTGATACAGTTGCACTCGCTAGCCTGCACCCTTTAATTACTAATACAGAAGAAAATCCCATATGAGAGGCAGGAATGTAAATGAGACCTCTGCTCTTTTGAACATTTTATGCATTTGCCAAATGAAAATTTGCTGCGGACTTTGGTTTTTCCCTCATCCCTGTTGGGAGTGATCATTTGGCTCCTGGGCCTAAGTCCGAATTTCCAGAAACGATTTCTGATCGGCGCGCAGGTTTTAGATCTTTGTGTTTGCTCTGCCCTGAGACGCGGGTCATCAGAACCAGATTGGGAACGACGTCTTTGAAGTTTTCAAAGGTAGGGAAGAAACCCTCTTTCGTTCTCATCGTCCCTCACGCTGAGCGTCGCTCGGCGCGGGTCGAGGGGTACGGCGGAGAGAGGGGCCTGTGGAGGCCAGAGCCTCAGTATCCGCCCCCCCACTCCTGCACTATCCCCAACACGTGTCTGGAGCTCCTGGGTAGAGCGGATCGTGCTTTAGGGACACGGGTGTGATATTTGTGCTCGCGACCACACTTCCCGGTGTGGGGTTTGCTCACGCTAAGATTTAAAAGCGCGATTTTAAGAGAAGGATGACCCCAAGTGTGAACTTGAACAGCACGATTTTAAAGATATTTCCTTCTCCAGGATTCCTCGACCCGTGGCCTATGGGCACGGAAAGAGGATCGACGACAACTTTGCACTGAAATTAAGAGCCGAGTGTGGGACCGAGCCTTGTAGGGAAGCAAAGACGTTCATTAGACAGAATGACGACGGACGATATTAACCATTCAGGCGATTGGCCGTGCCCGACACTGCATCTCGTTCCATAAAGCGAACTCTTGCCTTGCCATCTGTCTCATAATACAAAGAGATAATAATAATAAAATCATTGCTTAATGAGTAAACCAAGTAGAGGATAATTCTCTGGTAGACCACATCGGTGCTCTTCTCCGAAGGATGCCATATTCTCAATGAGGCAGAGAACACGGGGGAGAGTGCGTGACCGTGCACACACGCGATGCCTAAAATCAAAACCCAAGGCAGCATATGTCAGTATTTAAAGCCCCATCAAAGAAACATCCAACTTTTCAGCTGTAACCCAAATACAAATTTTCCTTACCCTGTCAATTAGCAGATTACAAAACTTCTGTAGCAGGAAGACCATTCTGCCAGCAAAGCCGTAGTGTTTGGAATGGGTCCAGGTCAGACAGATGGCGTGGAAAAGGGATGCAACGAGCCGTTCCCGACCGGCAGAGTGAACTGTTCTTCCGGGCGGCAAACATAACCTTTGAAGGGCGGGGCCGCAAGGTGAAGTGAGTTTCCCACGCAGCCGGGGAAGCACACATGCGGCTGGAATCAAACAAGGTCGTCAGTGACGAGTGCCACAACCGGCTGGCTTGAGGGAAGCATGTAGAGAAGAAAAATATGCAACATATCACACAATGGAAAACTTGTTCTTTGGCACGTAGAAAGTGCCCCCCTCCCCATCGTAAGCCAGGGGGCATAAAAAGCAGAGCTCGATCCTCTCCGAAACACGATTGTTAAGTTAGGAGAAGAGTTCTTGCTGTCTTTGGAATACTGCAAACAATCAAACGATGCACCCACGAGGGGAAGACAAAGGATATTTGCTGTACTGTTACTAAATTCCACCTGTACGTGTCACAGTCTGTTTGCAAAACTGGCTCGCTTGCCAACAGCACCTATCGAGCTGCACAGAAAAGCCTGATTCAGGAGCTGACGACTAATGAAGTTATTATGCATAGTAATAACAATAATAGCCCACTTTTAGGTCAAAGTGTCTTTGTCACTATCTCTTTAATAGCAACCAGCCACTGTAAGCACTGTCAGCGCGCGGAATCCTCGCGACAGTTCTGCATAGTGGAACGGAATGATTCTGTGGTTTTAGAGGTAAGAAATTAAAGGTCCAAGAAAGGAGCCTGGACACCCCCTGGCAAGTACCTGGAAGCGCTGCTATTCCAATACCTGGGGTCTGGCTCAAGAGCCTGTTTCTCCGTCCCCCTATGGGGTCCCCCCAAGGAGGGAGTGAGTGCCTGTTGCAAGTTCCAAGTCAGACTTCTGTCTTCCAATGGAGAAGTACCAGGTGATGAGGCGTGGATGAACTGGCCCAGTGCAAAAGCACCGTTGGATGTACGTCCTAATTTTTATTCCAGCTACTTCCGGGGCTTCACTAGAAATCACTTCGCCATGAAGCGATTTGTGCCCAAACACAAGTTGGAGTTTTACTTTGAGGTAGCTCTTCCTGAAGGGGTTCCGGCATGACCAGGAACCTGATTCCACCCTGCCTCCTGTCTTCTGCTAAGAGACAGAGAGGTAGGCAGCTCGTAAGGGGGCCGTGGGACTCTTGATCTTCACAGCGCCCTTCTCCACCCAACCCTGATTCTTTTCCTTCTATTTTTGCGCACTCACTTATAGAGGCTCAGGGCTCTATGGTGCTATAGCCTAGAGAGGAAGATACGGAGGTCGTTATCCCTGAGCCGGGCTAAGTTCTTTTCAGCTGCACTGGCAAAAGCAGACTCTGCCTTTGTACAGAGGCTGGGTTTTCTCTGACATGATCTTGTTGGAACGAAATGGGAGAGAACTCACATGTCACGCTCTGTTTATAATAGCCCCTGATTAGAGACACTATAGACCTGCAACACATTTGACGCTACAGAGATTTCGGAACCAAAGCAAGGTCGACCTGCCAAGCCTGGCACGAAATTTTATGACTAGCACCACTGTTTTACCTCAGAACAACTCTAAGGAAGATGATCCAATGATTAAAATAAGTCACTTGGTCATCAGTTTCAAGTTTTCAACCCAGGTCCCTGCCCTATAGCCACACCCTGTGAAGAGAAGGGGGGGTGGGGGGAGCACAAAAGCCTCATAGAAGTAACAATTGCCTATTTTAATGTTGGCAACGGATAAATGACAATTATGTTGTTAATTGATAGTTATTTCAGTGAGTTGTCATCCATGTAGATCGTTCAGATTAGCAATGTTGTTTTGCATTGTGATTAAACCACCAAGTTGCTGCATAAAAACTGTTGTATTTGCTGGTAGACACATTCTAACAACGCAGAAAAGCAAAAGGGCCAAGCCCCGTTAAAGAGGCAGTTGACTTTTTAAAAAGGCTGGGGAATACAAAATCTTGTTAAGATGCGATTTTTAGCTGAACGCTAGATTAATGAAATGCACTGTTTAATTAAGGCAGTTGCTATACAAGCGAAGTAGTAATAAGACAAAAGGCAGTAAAAGAGGGAGCAGCCTGGTTACCAAGCACACCAAGGAAAATATTACTGCCGCCTAGAACGAGGCTAGCAGAGCCCCATGTTTGTCCCTGGAACTCTCTCTCAAACTCAGGACAGACACTGGTTACTTTTCAGCACTGGAGACCAGAGCAAGCAAAACCCGAAGAGGTCGGGCCTGAACGAAAGACTTAGAAGAAATTCACACCCCAAGACTCAATAGCAGTCACCAACTCTGTACCTTTAAGAAGCAAAACAAAACAAATAACTCTACACCTTCCTTAAATGTTTCTGTGGCGTTCCGACTTTGCAAAGAATTTTCAGTTTTGAAAATTTCAGTTTTGAACATTTCAGGTATCACCCAGCAGCTTTAAGTTATAGCCGTTGATTGGTAACATTAAAAAAAGTGACCTCAAAATCTGCAGCCAGCCATTCCAGAGGGCTTGACTGGCCCCTCCAATCTCATGGGGTGCCCCCACGGCAGCTGCCCCAACCTCGGGTGGAGTAGCCTGTTGGAAGTAAGCAGAGCCTAGCAGCCATTTCATGGAATTTCGGCACGAAATTGGACAAAAAGCTTCATGCTCATCAAGCTTCTCTTGATTTCTTCTTAAAGTAGGTCAAGCAACAAGCCTGACGATAACTCCTGTTACATTGGAGCAATATTCCGATCAGCTGTATGTACTTAAAAAAGAAAAAAAACAACTCACCTGTTGGCTGTCATTCGCACCTACGCAAGTATTCCTACGCGTCACTCCTCCCCTCCGCCCCTGACATCTCTCAGTACTGACGCTGCTGGACTGTTGTCCCACTTGCTGGAGCAGCGAGCATCTGTGGTTTCTACCTGCCCAGAACTATTTCCCTTTCTTCTGATAATCGGACTGTAATTTTGCGGGAACCACCCCTCATCTACACTAATCCTCGTGGTTTAGACGGGACGGTCACCCCCACCCGGTCTCGGGATTGGACACGTATCTCAGGCCTCCTGCTTGGGTTGATCCACTCCCCCGGCCACAGCAAATGGATCAAGGATGAGCATAGAACCCAGCCAGGTAAGAACCCATCTTGGAACTTTTTCTGGAACTCCTAGGAAAGAGAAAGAAGCAATTTGGTCACAAGTTGCTGTGTTTATGCCAGGCTTGAGAAAATAAGTAAATATATTGTAGATGAAGAGAGTCAGTTGTCTCGCTGTCAGAGATAAAAGTTAAAAAGAAAGAAAGAGGGGCTCCTGGGTGGCTCAGTCGGTTAGGCGGCCGACTTCAGCTCAGGTCATGATCTCGCGGTCTGTGAGTTCGAGCTCCGCGTCGGACTCTGTGCTGGCAGCTCAGAGCCTGGAGCTTGCTTCAAATTCTGTGTCTCCCTCTCTCTCTGCCCCTCCCCTGCTCACGCTCTGTGTGTCTGTCTCTCAAAAATAAATAAACGTTTAAAAAATTTAAAAAAAAAAGAAAGAAAGGGGGTGACTGGGTGGCTCAGATGATTGAGCGTTCGACTCTTAATTTCAGCTCAGGTCATGATTCCACGGTTGTGGGATCGAGCCCTGCATTGGGCTTTGCACTGAGTGTGGAGCCTGCTTGGGATTCTCTCCCTCCCTCCCTCTCTTTCTGCCCCTCCCATCTTGTGCATGAATGCACATTCTCTTTCGCTCTCTCAAAAATTTTTTAAAAATATTAAAAATTAATAAACTAATTTAAGAAAATAAGAAAAGAAGGCAGGTTAAATGAACCCCAAGATTTTTGGATTGAAATTAGAGGTAATAGTATGAATTCGTGGTTTTTAAATATGCACCCAAATGGGACACCTGATTGGCTCAGTCAGTTAAGCATCAGACTCTTGATTTTGGCTTAGGCCATGATCTCATGGTTGGTAAGATGGAGCCTTGCATTGGGCTCTGTGCTTGGGATTCTCTCTCTCCCTCTCTCCCTCTCTCTCTCTCTCCATTCCTCTCCCACTCACACTCTCTCTCAAAATATAGATAGATAGATAGATAGATAGATAGATAGATAGATAACACACAAACAAATAAATAAAATATGTAGCCAAGTAGATGGATAGATTTCTGGTATACTCAGAAATAAATATATGTGTGTATGCCTGAGTTAGTGTATTTCCTAGCTTTGTCTTCTGAGAAGGCCTAGACACAATGACACTCCAGGAGTGATAAGCATACCTAAGCACCCAGATCTTGGGTTCCAAATATCATTCTCCAACAAAAGGAACCAGGGCCTCCTGGAGACATGATTGATTCCGGGACTACAATAGAGAAAACAGAATATGAGTCTGTAGCATCTGAAGGTGCTAGAAAGTAGGGAAGGGCTCAAAAATAATGATGGAGGTGGGCTGCCTGGATGGCTCAGTTGGTTAAGTGTCTGACTTTGGCTCAGGTCATGATCTCATGGCTCATGGGTTCAAGCCCCATGTGGAGCTTTGTGCTGACAGCTCAGAGCCCAGAGCCTGCTTCGGATTATGTGTCTCCCTCTCTCTCTGCCCCCTCCCCTGCTTGCACTGCCTCTCTCACTCTCTCTCAAAATAAATAAACATTTTTAAAAAAATTACAAAGGGAGGTATCGTTAACTTTTCATTGGAGAAACCTAGCTGACACCTGTTAAATTAACATTACCAGTAATGTGACATCCTGATATCATGTAACCCCAACACGATGGACTGAAAAGAGTGTATATTATTTCTGAGGTATTCTTAACCCAAATGCGTGACTTCAGTCTAATCAGGAGAAAACATCAGACTCGAATTGAGCAATGTGTTACAAAGTAACTGATCAGTACTCTTTAGAAGTATTAAGAGCATTAGAGACAAAAATGGTTCAGGAAGTGTCACAGAATGGAGGAGACCAAGGGTACGTGACATCTAAATATGATACGAGATCCTCAACTGGTGGCCGGGGCAAATCGCCGTGGAACAACTGGCAAAACTCAGTTTTTAGTTTATTGAGATCGTGCCAGTGTTCTTAGTTTTGATTATTGTACTTTTGCCACCCAAGAAGTTAACCTTACTAGAAGCTGGATGAAGGGCATTCGAGAACTTTCGGAACGATTTTTGAAACTCCTCCACAAATTTAAAACGATCTCACAACAGTTTTTGTACTACTTTGTACAGCACGTACAGCACGGGGACTAGAGTTCATGATACCGTATTGTGTATTTCAATGTTGCTGAGAGAGTAGATCTTAAAAGGTCTCATCCCCAGAAAAAAATTTTGTAATTATAAAGGGTGACAGATGTTAACTAGACTTACAGTGGCGGTCATTTTGCAATGTATACAATTAAATCATTCTGTCGTACACCTCAAATGAATACATTATATGTCAATCATACCTCAATTACATTTTTCAAAAATTAAAATAAAATTTTTAGGGGCACCTGGGTGGCTCAGTGGGTTAAGGGTCTGACTTCGGCTCAGGCCATGATCTCACAGTCTGTGAGTTCAAGCCCCACATCGGGCTCTGTGCTGATGGCTCAGAGCCTGGAGCCTGCTTCAGACTCTGTATCTCCCTCTCTCTCTGCTCCTCCCCCATTTGCACTCTGTCTCTCTCAAAAATAAAGATTCAAATTTTTTAAAATAAATTGTTTTAAGTTTTAAATAGTTTTTTTAAAAAAATATAGAGGGTAAAAGTCAAGGATCATTGAAGATTACCGAACAACGGGGCAGGAGGAGAAGAGCGGCCAGGGCCTGAAAATATAAGCTCCTGGATCAAGCTATGACTGAAGCTAATGGCTCCAAGACTTTTTGGTTGCTCCTGGTCAAGGATGCAAATAAATTTATTCTACAGAACAATACATTTAAGTAAGTATAGCAAATTTATGAGAGAGAAAAAGAAAAGTGTACAACAAGGCAAGCCAGTAAGAGTTGCATTCTACAAAATGTTCAAACAGTGTCATTAATAGTTTTAAAAAATTGAAATGTTTGTAAATATGCTTCACCAGTTTGCCCAACACTTCTGAATATCGCTTCGGGTTATCAACTGAATTCACATTTTTCCTAGCGATACTAGGATACTCAGGCATTAGTGCCTGAGAAATGAAAGAAAGCTGAGCCTAAAACATCTTTCGATTGGCCGTGCCATAGGACATGAAATTCACAGGGTCCATTTCCTTTGGGGTTCATGCCCTAAAGATCTCTACTAAATCGTAAATCTGTGGCCCAATGTACAAAGACCCATCCAGGTTCTATCTGGAAGAGTAATATATTATCAACAATTAGCAACTTAGCACCAGTTTAGTAACCAGATGAAGCTCTGCCCCCTCAGAGGGTCTTAGAGGAATGGAGCAGAGGATGACTGATTTTTTTTAATGTTTGTTTATTTTTGAGAGAGTTAGAGCGTGAGTGGGGGCGGGGCTGAGAGCAGGGGAGACACGGAATCTGAAGCAGGCTCCAGGCTCTGAGCTGTCAGTACAGAGCCCAATGCGGGACTTGAACCCACAGACCGTGAGATCATGACCTGAGCCGATGTCAGACACTTAACCGACTGGATCACCCAGGCGCCCTGAGGATGAGTCATTTTTAATGAAAGAACCCAGAGAGAAGAAGAATTTGAAGTCTAAGAGGGAAGATCTGGAAAACGTGCTGACATTGGAGGTCCAGCTTGCAGGCAGCAGGTGGAGAGAAGAGAGAGGCGCACAGACAACAGGAACAGGGAAGGAAGAAGGGCACAGTGCCAAGAACACACCTGCCAGAGATTCCTGTCTGCAGCCACCACTTGCAGTGCTAATAGAAGCATTGTTTAAAGGGTACATTATGGCCGCCTTATACGGTTGTACTGGGTGTTCCCAGGCAAGGGGACAAGTAGGAATTGAAATCCAGCCCAAGATGCTGAGTCCTGGAGGAGGCTGCATCTGCCGAGAGGGGTGCCATTCCTGCAACTGAGCAAATATTTTGCAGTTGGCAGCCTTGCGTCGAAATAATTTTCACGATACTTTTCTGGTGGCACAATCTCCTTCCACTTTCTGGGAATGTGCCAAGAGACCTTGTAGTCAGCTGTGCTCTCAGGCCACTGTCACCCAGTGACCCTCCTGACACTCAGGTGTCTTTTTGGAGGTGGCAGAAGGCAGAGGACAGGGGGCTCTGCTGGAAAGAACTTGGTACCAGTGATACTGGAGTGAAGTCTGTTCCGGAAACGTTTTGTTTTTGTTTTTTTAATTTTTTTATTTTATTTTTGAGAGACACAGAGACAGAGCATGAGCAAGGGAAGGGGAGAGAGAGAGGGAGACACAGAATCCGAAGCAGGCTTCAGGCTCTGAGCCGCCAGCACAGAGCCCGATGCGGGGCTCGAACTCACAGACCATGAGGTCATGACCTGAGCCGAAGTTGGACGCTTAACCAACTGAGCCACCCAGATGCCCCTGTTCCGGAAACGTCTATCGTCCAGGCTGGTCAGAGAAGGACAAGGATAGAAGCTTCCATGCTACTAGCATCCTCAACAAAAATCGAAAATTAAACATCTTTATCCCCTCTTGCCTCTGCTACATTATTGACTGCAAAAAATACTGGAGTCAAAGTCAGGGCAATCACCCTGCCCTGTGAGTTATTTCTCCCTACTGCTTTCAGGACAGTGTTAATGTGCAGGGCTGCTTCTAATACATTTTGACAAGGAGAAAGTGGCAAATTAGCTCATTAGCTCTTTAGAGCAGTGCAGAGGCGCTCCGAGAAAACCCCATCTGGCCTTCGAGTACCTCACCTGATGAGCATAACCAGCAAAGGCTCGCTCTTGTTTTGCCCCGAACTCTTTTCCGCAGCGTTTTCTCGGGCCAGTGGGTGAAGCCAGGCTCCCTGGGGAGCAGCGGTCATCCGCCGTCCCCTCAGGACTGCCGCCACGTCTGTAGAGCACCACGCCCCTTTGGGGAGCCCAGGTGAGAGCCCAAATTCCACTCACGAAGGGCGTTTAGGCGATCCTCGTTAGCATTTATTTCCTGGTGTTTCCTGTCCGTAGTCCCAATCAGTGACGTTAATGCAGATGCTGAAGATAGAGGAGGCAACCTCCTAAGAGCTTTTAATCTGAGGCACCATCTGTCCTGACGCTCTTCCTCTCGGGTCTGCTGCTGCCCAAAATATTTGCATAAGGCTAAGTTCCTGCTGGATGCGGGCGTGTTGTCGTGGAAGGGCCGCACAGTAGTAGCCCTTTCCTCAATCACACATCCATTATTTATTGACCGCCTACTAGACTTAATGGGTCTTCTGCTAAAGCCCTGAGGAAACAGTGGTGACCAAAATAGACACGGGGAGTGTCATGTCCAACTGGCCATTCTTACCTAGCCAACGCTTTTCACCTCCGGCTTTTGTCACTCCTGCTTTAAAGGACCCCTCTTCCATTCTCCCCTGGCATTCTGTGCACACCCCCCATGGCACTTACCACTAGAAGGGAGCTCCCAGTTCCCAGGGTTTCAAATAGGGGCGAAGGTTAGTTTACATCTCAAAACCTCCTTTAATTTTCATTTCAGTTGTAAAGGCCACGTAAAATAACTCTTAAAACGTCACCCTCAAGCGCTACTGCAAGGAGGGAAAAATTGATATTCATGGCACAAAATCTGGAAAAAATAAAGTCTATATTGCTCATAATGGCGAATGTGGTTTTGGGTCATGAATTTGGTCTAACTCACTAAAATCCATAAAAATAGTTACAACTTGTTCATAAAACACCTCTTGCGAGACTTTCCGTAAGAAACTTCAGAAGGTAATGAAACATCAGATGATGGGGAGTGCTAATTAACTCTGGCAAATCCCTGCGAGGCTCTGCTTTTTTATCTTCATTAGGTGCGCCATGACTACTCACACAGACAGGTGACTTCTTCACCCAACTTTCCAAGAATCAATGGACAAAAGACTCAGGTCCTTCCTCCCATGAGACTTCTCTAGATTTTATTTTTGAGTTTAATGCAGTAGCTTCTCAGATCTTCCTGCACATTCCCAGGTCATCAGATAGAGTGATTTTGGTAAACAGATCCTATAATTGAGAATTAAGATCCTTACGGTCCCAGGCATGTCGCATGTTCAAAGTTTAAAATTGAACCCAGACCTATAATTCATAGGTGGAAAACCAAAGGGAAACTAAAGTAGAAAAGAGAAAAAATTCTCAGACAAGCTAAGAAAACCTTTTTATGTCTAGTGTCTCTCGTAAAAAATGGAGTCTTGGGGAAATCACAGTATCTTGGATTCAGAAAAGCATTTTTACTCTTTTTCCTCTTTGCATTCTTTTTCTTAATTCCACAAGAGTCTTGGCCCGCTTCCCCGGGTTTGCCAGGCCCGTTAGCCATTCTGTATCCCCATGGCTTTTATTATAATCTTGAGCTCTTGACAAAAGTAGAGATAATTTGCCATCACGGTGAACCATTTGCTAAGTACCGACAAATACAATTTGCACATCTCCAAATGGAGCTAATTTTGACATGATAAAATAAAATAAGATTACTGAGTATTTAGGCTTCATAATGACCCATTTGATTTCACAAAATAATTCAAAGGGAGGTAGGGGAAATCCACCAACTGTCAAAAACATATTAAGAGGCATCGTGGCAAGTGTAAAGTTATTAAGTTAATCTCCGGAAACTTCTGTTCTCCCCCCAACCAATCTTCTGTTCAGTATTGACTCTCTTGACAGTATCTTTTAATGCCTAGGAACTGCTTTAATAATCTTGAAACGGGAAAAAATAATTAGCATATATTTGTAACAAAAGGTGTACAGACATTGATGCTGTAATTATAGATCATAACAGAGGATATAATTCAATGTCCTAAAAGACAGCTTGCCTGAACACATGTACGAGATGATTTGGGGACGTGTGCAGGGATAGAGCGACTGGGTAGTTGGGAAACGATTTAGGCAGCAAGCAATGTGGTCTGCTCACCCAAACCACAGAGCAAATGTAATTAAAAGGGGGAATGGAAAATATTGTGGGTTTGCCCCAAAAAAACTGGGTAGGGACTTTTTCTGACGATCATCGTCTCTTGTTACAAATGTCAGCAGAAGGAAGTCGTGATGCGAAGAACCTGAAACAATGGCAGATCTGTCCAGGCTCTTCCTCTTAACCTCTGGTATGCAGACCAATGGTAAGGAAGACAGAGGTAAGTCTAGATGGCAAGGCTGGTAAATTTAGATACTTCATCCCCTTTGATAAAATCTCTGGGGGCACCGGGGTGGCTCAGTCGGTTAAGTGTCCGACTTCAGCTCAGGTCATGATCTCACGGTCTGTGAGTTCAAGCCCCACGTCGGGCTCTGTGCTGACAGTTCAGAGCCTGGAGCCTGCTTTGGATTCTGCGTCTCCCTCTCTCTCTCTCTCTGCCCCTCCCCTGCTCATGCTTTGTCTCTCCTGCTCTCAAAAATAAATAAAAAACATTAAACAAACAAAACTCTGTACCAGTCCCCTTCAGTTGTCAGCTGAAACATATTGCGAGAAAAAGAAACAAAGAGAAAGGAGATCGAGAACCTTGGGGTTAACATAAAAAGAGAAAGACATGTTCAGACAAAACATGGCCATCTTCTTCTGTCTCTTCTGCCACCACCAGGTTCCTGTAAAAGTATCCAAGAAGCTCTACAGTAGAGTACCGGGGAAATCACCATGGTCCCTATTGTATTTTATTTATTTCAACGTCATTGTATTTGGGATTTCTTTCTTCAGGAAGTTCAAATTTTACTTGAGACTTTCCCAGAGCACAATGTCTTGCAAAAAAGAACTAGGTCGGCATAACTGGGTTGGATGTTACTATCCGACACCACCAGTGCCATACTCGAGACTAGAGGCATCAGTTATTTTTCTTTTGTTAAAGGGAGGTTCCCCGAGGGGAGGTAGTGAGCTGGGGGGAGGGCGTGAGAAGCAAGAGGACCCTGGTGCCGGGAGCTGGGGAGACGGGCTAGACTCCGGCTGAGGGAGCCAGATAGCGAGTTGATTATACACACAGATGTGCAGAGCAGTTCTTCGCTTTGAGCGCGGGAAGATCGTTGCCATCAATTGATTTCTCCCTGGGATGGAAATTGAGAATAATCCACTCTCCGTCTTACTCGGTGGGTCCCATCTCCTCTACAAGGCACAGTGGTTCCTTCCCGTGAACATTTCTCACCCTCCCATGGTGCAGCATAGATGCGATAGACGCATCGCAGACAGAAGGAAGAGAAGGCAGGGTCCCCTTAAGCATCAGGCACGGTAGGCACAGCGCCTAGGCTCATAATACATTTAGGGGTCCATGCAAATGTTTTCAGTTTGTTTTAAAATCAGGAGAATAATGAATCCAGCAAGTATGCTCGTGGGTACATACCCCCTAAAACTGAAACAGGCATTCGAACAAATATTTCCACATGAAGATTCATAGCAGGACTATTGACGATAGTTAAACCGAATTCCCACCAGTGGACGAATGGATGAACAAAACGTGATACATCCATACAACGATGCAATATTATTCAGTCATGAAAATATTCAGTCATATCCTGATAATGTTCCCTTGTGGATGAACCTCCAAGATATGGTGTGAAGTGAAAGAAGCCAGATACAAAGGCGACATACCGTATAATTCCACTTACATGCGATATCCAGAAGAGAGAAATCCATGGAGACAGAAAGCAGATTAGTGACTCTCAAGGGACTGGGTGAAGGAGGTTACGGAGAGTAACTGCTCAATAGGTACAGGGCTCCTTTTTCAGGGAGCGCTCTGGAACTAGAGAGCGGTGGTGGTTGTACAACATTGTGACTAGATTAAATGCTATTGAATCGTACATTTTAAAATGGTTAATTGCATGTTATGTGAATTTTATCTTGATAGAGAAAAGAAAGAAATGAATCCAGCCTGGGTTATATTTATCTTTGTACCAAGGTTATCATAAAATACAAACTTCTGGAAAACGTACGAAGGGGCCCATAAGGTGAAAGTGCCTGCAGCGTACCGAAGGCATAACGCAGCCTTGACAGAAGACACAAAGCCCAGAGGCAAGCCAGAAGGAACATGAGCTAGCTGAGGAAGTGAGAGAAGGCGCAGTGGCTGGAGCGCAGCAAATGAGGGACAGACTCCTCGAGGAAGAAGGTCAAGTCAGCAGGGGATCGACCATGGGAGAGACTTAGGATGCTATCTGAAGAACCAATAAAGAGTTTTAAGGAGACCGAATTAAAAAAAAAATCCCTTTGCGCTGCTATTTTGGAGAGCAGACTAGTAGGGGGCAAGAAGAGTGGTTACGGGGAGTCCAAATAAGAGGCTCTTACCATAATCTGGATTATGGCAAAAAAAAAAATGGCAGCTGCTGGCAGGGGGGCATAGAGAGACGCAGGGCTTTGACACTTAAAACATGAACAGGACCAATATGGGGGATGAGAAGGAGAAGCTGGTCAAAGCTAACTAACTTTCGCTTTTCTGGCAGGAGCATCTAGATGCATGTGACGACGCTCTTCGTTAAGATAGATACTGACGGTCCAGGGTGAGGGGCAGACTTTCAGATACTGTGTTTTGAACATATAAATTTTGAAATACGTGTGAAACTTCCAACGGAGAGGACAAATGGGGAGTTCAATCTCTTGGCTGCAACTCAAGCGAGGAGAAGAGGAGGACAGAAAACTCAGTTGTCGTCCATGTCCGGGGTAAAAGGAAACCCCCAGAATGAACGAGGTCGTCCAGGAAGAGTGCAAAATCAGGAGAGAATTCAACTCACACCAGGACTTGAGAAAACCCAACATTTAAGTGTCAGGTAGAAGAAGAAAAGCTAGGAAAGGAGAGGGGACGTGGAAAGAGGTAGAAGGACACTCAGGAGGGCCCTGGGTGTCAAGGAAAGATGCCGTTTCAAGAAGCAGAGACCACGCAACTGACCCCAACCCTCTCGAGGCCAAGCAGGGTGTGAACGTTCGAACGTTACGTGGCTATGCCGTGGAGGTCACTATCAACCTTTTCGAAAGCTTGCTGTTAGTGGACGGGACAGACACCAGACGAGAGTAAACTGAGAAGAGGTCAGGAGAAGGGGGGATGGACAGAAAGTGGACGGCTCTTTCAAGAAGCTGACTGTGAAGGTGGAAAAGCGGGTGATGGTGAGACCAGCCAAACCCCGACTTCCCTCGCCCTCACCGCCCATCTGGCAAGAGGGGAATGAAGGCAGCAGAGACTTGGCCAGAAACAAGGGAGTCGGCAACATGGTGCTGCTAATTCCTAGAGACCAGGGACGAGCGTGGCGAGGCCCTACTGCAGCTGGAGGCCCGACCGGCCAGCAACTTGACGGGAGCCACACCGCGATCCTGCTAACGTTATGACTTCGCAGCAGGACGGCGTTCGCCCCTGCAGAGCAAGACCAGAGAAACCGCAGTTTGCAGCTTGCTCACCAGCAGCTCTTAGGTCGTGGGGGGAAAGCCTTGAGAGCACAGAAGGCATGATCACAATGGGTCGGAGTCCAAAATGCCATCTTCGAGTAATATTAAGACCCGGTACCAACAGCAAGCCAGAGTGCAAGTGGGGGAGGAGTAGAGGGAGAGAGAATGTTAATCAGGCCCCAGACTCAGCACAGAACCCGACCCGGGGCTCGATCCCACAACCCGGGGATCGTGACCTGAGGCAAAATCAAGAGTTGGATGCTCAGCGGACTGAGCCACCGGGTGCCCCCCGAACACATTGTTAAGAGGACACCCAGCACCAGCGCCTAAGGCTGAGTCCCGCCCCGGGAGCCCCCGCACATTCCTCCTCACTGTTCATTCGCTTCCTTCCTCCAAGCCTCCTCCCTGGGTCTTCAGTTTGAATTCTGGGACGCCAGAAATATCAAAACTGTCCCTTCGTCCTTTGCCAACCACAGAAGGAAGCAGCCCAGCAGAGAGGCGCCCAGATGGTATGAGCCCCCTGGTTCTGGGCGGCGTTCTACCTGCTGCCCCTGCCAACGTAGACCATCAGCCAAACGATGTTTCTACAGGACACAACGTTACTGTTTCCTCCCTCAAGAACTGCGATCTGAATGCCGGCTGGGCACATATGTTGCTGCCTTACAGTCTCTAGTTTCTGTTTCGGGGTTGACTGTCTCCAGGATCAGGGTAGATGTGAGGAGACTTGAACCAGAAAGACAGACCCACACGAGCAACTTTTCTGGGGTTTTTTTCCCCACCCTGACTTCAGCCTATCAAGTAAGCTTCGAGCTTCACATGAGAGCCTGAGCAAGTAAGCCTCTATGTTCTTTCTTTGAATGTCATAAAAGCTTTATTAGCTGTCCTCGTGCATACAACCCTGTGCCGAGCAGACACAGGGCCTACATGCCGCCTCTCGCATACTTGGGGTACGGTGTTCCAGATGTCACATCTGTGGACACTTAGCAGCGTTACGCTGGAGCTCTTGGAGAGAGTAGTGTTTAAGTTGGGGGGCGGGGGGAAGCTCGTCCTCCCGTAACTTCGGAATAAAGAGAATATGTTGTTATAATGGTAGAGTACAGGAAGCTAGATTAACGAGAGAGAATTTTTTTTCTTAAGTCAGAAAGGCAATCGTAGTCAGAATGTCATCAGTCTATGATCCTTCAGGACAGAAACTACGAATCAATCATCTTTTTCTCCCAAGTGCCAAGCACACAGCACAAGGATCCAGAGAAAGAAAAGGAAATGAGAGTGAGAAACGGGGCGGAGATGCCTGCGGCCAGCATTTCAGGTTAACACTAAGCTGCCAACGCGGTAAGATGTATTTTTTTTCTTAAAAAGGTTTTATTTTTTTTTTTGAGAGAGAGAGTGTGCATGTGTGCAAGCAGGGGAAGGGCAGAGAGAGAGAGAATCCCAAGCGGGTTCCGCGCCGTCAGCAGAGCCCAATGTGGGGCTTGAACTCACAAACCGTGAGATCGTGACCTGAGCCGAAACCAAGAGTCAGCTGCTTACCCGACTGAGCCGCATAGGTGCCCCACAATAAGATATTTTTTTAAGTTTTTTTTTTTTAACATTTATTTATTTTTGAGAGACATAGAGACTGAGCATGAGCAGGGGAGGAGCAGAGAGAGAGGGAGACACAGAATCTGAGGCAGGCTCCAGGCTCTGAGCCGTCAGCACAGAGCCCGACGCGGGGCTCGAACTCACAGACCGTGAGATCATGACCTGAGCCAAAGTCGGCCGCTCAACCGATGGAGCCACCCAGGCGCCCCAGATATTTTTTTAAAGTAGAGGTATCAGAATTGGAAGTGAAGAGACAAAACTTTTCCTATTTGAGATTGGATTGTTAGACACCGTTTATAAAAATCAATAGCAAGTATAGAGATCAGTATTGACTAAGTTACACATTTAACTTAAAAAAACAAAAAAAAAACCCCAACAACATAGAAATAGATGTAAAAAGATGTGTCAGACCTTTCAAAGAGAAAATAGTGTATAAAAAGAACATTAAAATAGACTTGAATAAGATACAGAATGTTCATGGATAGGAAGATAACATTCTTCTTCCAAATTAACATTTACACTCAATGTAATTCCAATACAATCCTAACATGATTTCTCGGTGCTTAACAGTTTAATCTTAAGCTCATAGAAAAAGCAAGGGCTCAAAACAGTCAAAACTATTTTGAAGGACAGGTTTAGAGGTGAGCGGAGACTTGCCCTACCAGATACCAAGATGTGGCAGCCGGGGCACCTAGGTGGCTCAGTAGGTTGAGTGTCTAGCTCTTGACTTTGGCTCAGGTCATGATCCCAGGGTCGTGGGATCAAGCCCTGCATCAGGCTCTGCACTGAGCATCAAGTCTGCTTAAGATTCTCTCTCTCCCTCTGCCCTCTCCTCAGCTTGTGCTCTCTCTCTAAAAAAAAAAAGATATGAAAGCCACGGTATGATTGTACGGTCCTTGCACAGGGAAGACAGAAAGGACTGGATGAATAGATCCACATACAAATGGAAACTCGATAAATGACAGAAGTAGCATGACAGTCAGTGGGGAGAAGTTGGGCTCTTCAATAATACGCCAAGACATCATATGAAAATAGTAGAGACTTCGCACTGAAATGAATAAGTTCAACTTGGATTAATAAGCTAAACTGAAAAAGAAAATGATAAAAATTTTAGAGGAAAATATTTTTCTAACACCAGAGAATTTCTTCAGAAAGACAGAGAAGCTGCACCTCATAGATTCAGTAAAACTCTTAGAAAATAGCAACCTATATATACACAAAGCACCATAACGCTAAGAAGATAAACCCCGTATTGGGAAAAGATATTATCAGCCCGTAGATCTCTAAAATAATATGTATCTGGAATTTATTAAGAATGTTCAGAAATCAATGCAAGAATGCAAAGAATTAAAAAGGCAGAAAGGCAAAGGATTCAAACAGCTAATTCCCTTCAGAGGAAGCATGGATTATAAACTCAACGAAAATAGGCTCAACCTCACCAGCATACAGGGAGATGAGAATCAAAATCATGAGGTATTTCACACCCATCATGGTAGTACTGGGGGTCTGCAAGAAAGAGTTTCCCTTGGGGCACCTGGGTGACTCAGTCGGTTAAGCATCCAACTTCAACTCAGGTCATGATCTCGAGGTTCGTGGGTTCGAGCCCCGTGTCCGGCTCTGTACTGACAGCTCAGAGCCTGGAGCCTGCTTCAGATTCTGTGTCTCCCTCTCTCCCTGCCCCTCCCCCACTTGCTCTCTCTCTCTCTCTCTCTCTCTCAAAAATAAACATAAAAAATTAAAAAAAAAAAGTTTCCCAATTTGAAGCTGGCTTATGCAGCTGACAGATTGATCAAAAGGACTCCATGAGTTGGAGTGGGCGTGGGAATGCCGAGGAAGAACTGGAGAACAGGGCGGACAAGGGGCCACAGTGCGGTAGCGGCCTGTACTCCCAGCCCCTGGATGCAGGGAACACCACGGAAGGCAGCCAGCTGGGTTGGAGCCTTCTTCACAATACTCAATCCGAGGGTGGTCTACTGTGTGGAGGAGAGGCTGGGGGGAGTAGCGTACCAGGGCAGGGGCTAAATTGACAGTTACAAGGTGGAACCAGGAAGAAAAGCACGCATTGTTTCTGTTACTCTTGTTAAATGCTCTCTTATGCTTGCTGGCATCCATTTCCTTATACATACATGGCTTCGGTTTTCCGATTGCTTTTTAACCTTTACCACTTACTTCTTTTTCTCCCAGATGAATTTTCAATCATTTTGTCAAATTCCAAAATTAAATTGCATGGCTTTTCATTGGAAAAAATATCTGCCGAGGCCGGCAGTTAGAGGGTATGGGAAAATGTGAGCTCCCATACACTGCTTGGTAGGACTGGAATTCGGTAGGAACACTGCAGATCGATTTGACAATATCTGATAAACTTGAAGAATATCCTCTTGACCAGTGACTGAAGTTCATGATACATACCTCAAACACTCACACAAGTGCACAAGGAAACATGTCAAGTATTCCATTGCAGCATGGTTTATCGGCAAAAAATTTTAAATAACTGAAAAGTGCATTGACAAGAAAATGGAGAAATTGCGATATACTCATTCAACGAACTACAGCGTTTTTAAATGAATCCTTCAGAGAAACATGTGTTCACATGGATACATCTCAACATGAGTGAAGAAAACAAGCCAGTAACGTTAACCTACACTAGGATACCATTTACATAAAGTTTCAAAAACATCAAGACAATCCTATATATGCATATATATAATAAGCATATAACACGGTTCATGGCATCACTCTGATAAACATAAAATAGTGAGCAACAGATACCTCTGTGGGTAACGGGAAAGGAATGGAATGAGACAGGGCTGTATAGATTTCACTGTAGCTACAACTTTTTAAAAAGAAACAAGCAAATGTGTAAAATATAAGATTGTAAAAGTTGGATAGATACATGAGTATTCATTATCTTGTTTTCTATATTTTTTTCTGTAGGTTTAAACGCTTCATAATAAAAAGGCACAATACAAGTAATAGCAATTTTGTTCATGTTTGCTGATAGACAACTAGCTAGATGAAAGTGAATGAATGCATTAATACAAGATGGGGATGCTTGTTTCCAAGCATAGGAAGAATATGGATGTCTCCAAGGCTTACATTTGCCCAATGCTTATCTATATGTCAGGCACTGTGAGAAGTGGTTTACATGTATTAACTTATTTAATCTCCACCATTCACCCTTAGGGAGATACTACTACTATCATTTTACGGATTGGAAAACAGGCTGGGAGTGGAATGTAGCATCTAAAGTCACATAGCTAGCAAGCAGCAGAACCAGGACATAAACCCACATGCGCCTAAAATCTAGGCACTGTGTTTATTGTGAAAAGTCCAAAATCTAGGCACTGTGTTTATCGTGAAAAGTCTCACCTTTATTAAATGACTCAAGATGAAAAAGCCACAGAAACTTACCAAGAGCAAAAATGGGAAAGATGCAATTTGCTGAAGATTTTTAAAGGACCAGGGTGTAAGGACTGGGGAATTGGGTGCACACACTTAAAAGTGAGGCCCAAGCTGAACCTGAGTCTGGATAATGAAAACATGAAGGGAAGAACATACGGTATGAGAGACTAACTATAAAGCTAATGTTGGCAAGAAAGCCAATATTCCTTAACCCCAAATACGCAGCCCTTTGAGAAGAGTCCTCAAACAGTAGATGGGCTTTCAGGCCTTTTAATCCGTTCCCTGGGGTACATTTTACTGGCCCTTCACGGCTCGCCCTTTCTGACTCACTCAAGGCTCTGTGCTAAGCTCTCCCTCATCTAAACCGGACTCAGCTGGCACTAACGATGGTGTTTTGTGGTATTTTCTACAGGACCAAGTCATCAACTAATTCAGACGACTTGTGTGATGCAAGAAGGACTTGTATCTGATGTTTTAGCTGGCATTATTTGATAGCAAGCAACAGCCTCCCAGAAGTAAGAACTAAGGGCAGAAGTCGAGGAACCTCTGTAAGGTTTTAAGGGTATCTCGTGGAACCCAGGGGCAGGAGACGTAGACAGGCACAAAATACTGGAACAAAAACTGCAGTTACCAGCAATCAGGCAGCCATTCCTGTTATCTTTTTATTCTGGGATGGTCTGGTCTCTTTTATTCTCTTTCTGCTTCCATCCATGTTCCAAATGCAACCTCCCAAGACCTGTCTTCCAGTTCTAAGTTCGCAGAACAATCACCTATTTGGCTCAGATTTGACCAGATGCCCACTCCCTGTCCAATCATCTAAACAACTCCTCCCTGAAGGTGGCAGAAGCAATCCTCGAAAATGAGGACAAAAGTTGGGCAGATATCCTAAAAGTTATCTACATTTCCTTTATTTCTGCTATTAATTGGATGCTTAGACTTGGAGAAATAAGCTGCATTGCTTTGATGGTCTTTTCCAACTTCGGGCTGGAGCCACTGAAAGCTAAATTCATTCCAAATGAATCTAAAGATTCTTTGGTTGGTTCCTAGGAATGTTAAAATAGGATAGACTTCTACATCAGGGTGTAATTTCCTTAAGATGACACTTTTCTGTGCTTCATTATTTCCATCCTTTCTGATGAGGCAGTCACTTCGGACGGACACACTGTCCACAATTCAGATTCTATAGTTCTCTTTTCATATTTTTTTCCCATTAAAAAAACTCCCTCTTTCTGAAGGAGAAAAATCTATGCATGAACTACAAACAATGGAAACCCCCAAACACTGGCCCCTTCGCTACAGAAAAGTCTTCAGAGTTAATAACAGATGTGGAAGGAGAAAAAATTATTGAGTTGCTGCTTAAGTCAGAGGCACTACGATAAATGCTTACATTTTAATCCTCACAACCACCCTATGAGGAGTACATTGTTACCCCTTTTCACAGATGATGAAAATTAGATTTTAAGAAGGTAAGAAACCTATCTGTTCTCACATATCAAGTACGTAGCTTAATGTAGATTTATAAAAGCAGCAAAGGGCATTAAAAGCTGGGGAGTGAGGAAAGACTGAAAGGAAACCAAGACCTCCCATTCAGCACCCTTTTAATACCAAAACACTGCATTTAAATATATGATGATGAAATGATAAGAATCATGTCACTTAACAGCATACATGGTTCTTTAAAAATTTTAAACCCAGGGGTGCTTGGGCGGCTCAGTTGGTTAAGGGTCTGACTCTTGGTTTCAGCTCCGCTCATAATCTCGTGGTTTGTGGGTTTGAGCCCTGCATCAGGCTCCGTGTGCAGAACCTGCTTGGGATTCTCTCTCCCTCTCTCTGCCCCTCTGCTTGCACACTCTTTCTCTCAAAATAAACTTAAAAAAATTTTTTTCAGCTCCAGTTTAGAAGTCCCATAATTTTTTATACTTTTTACTAATATAAAAATGTACCAATTTTATGAGAAACCTCAACAATTCTCATTCCTTACTCAGCATCTGCCTCCTTTATTTTCTTTACCACCAAATTTAACAGAATATGCTATGCTTGTCGTCTCCATAGCCTCTTCTGTGCTTTCAACCAGTCTTTCACCCCAATACTCTCATCGACTGCATAAAAAGATCAGCAGGCAACTCCTTATTGCCAAAACCAACGGTCTCTTCGTGCTTCATTCAACTTAACCGCTCTGCTACATTTTATGTTCATCGCCCTTGGGACACTTTCTATGGTTTCTGGCAAATTCCTTGAGGACTCGTCTTTCTCTTAGTTCCTTAAGTATGACTGCTTTCCAAGGGTTCGGGCTTTAGCTCAAACACGGGCTTTAGGCAGGTGTTTGAACATCCTGGATTTGAATGAGAGCTAAAGTGCATTTTTTTCTAAGACCTAGGATCCAAAAAGATGAGGAATCGCTGGTAAAAATCAAATTCTGAACTCTTCTGCAATTTGACCACCTCCTCCAGCTCTTTCGCTCCATCTGTCACAAATGCCCGTCATCTGTAACAAACCACACCGTGCCTCTCCTGCCGCCATTTCCTCTGCCCGACTTCCCCAGATTTCTCCATGCAGAATTCTCCCTCCTCCACATTTCTCGAGCACTCTGCATCTGCTGCTAGTATAGACTTACCACAATGTATTTGATTATATACAAATCTGCCCAAAGGACCAAAATCAGGATCTTTTTGTCTCCAACACTGGAGAAGGTGATTTCACTAAAATATCAAATCTCATTCCCAAGATATCAACCAACTTGTTTTGTGCTGAGATCAGACAAAAGACTTGCTACTCATTTATGGCAAAAAGTTTTAAACATAGTATTTAGTGAACCAAATAGTTTTTACATTAAAAATACTCTTACCAACTTAAAACTAAAAACCAAATGATGACTAATGGGGTAGCACAATCAATACATCAAGTTATGTATTTTAAACCCAAATGTTATCAGTAATAATAACCACAAATTTCAAGCAATATTGAATACAAGATTTTTAATAAAACAAAAACTTTGGGATCAAAGATGCTTGCTCTATTTAAGTGATTCTAACCCAGGAGTGTTTATCAGAGCCACTTTCAGAGCTATTACAAAATACATATATATTCCATCCCCAGAAATGTAGATTTAGTAGGTCAAAAATGCAGCAAGACCTGTGGATGTCTTTAAATGCTCCCAGCATTTTCTGATGCAATACTGGCTAAGCACTATTTTCTATGAAGTATGTTTGACATGCCTTCAACTTATGAGTACACGTATTTTATTATTTAAGCATTTTCACTATTTTGAAATATCTTAAGCATTTTCACTATTTTGCCCAATGTGACTTACAGGGCACCTGACTTTTGCAATGTATTCTTTTAAAGCTTTATGTGCTTTTTGGTATATTGCATTACTTCTCAAAGTCATTAAGTCTCAATATACAGAAAATAAAGATTTCTTAAGTGATATTTTCTTTAAATTGAGGTATAGAGAGTACAGACATCTAGCCCACTAGGTGAGTATGTTCTGATAAACAGGAAATATTTGCATGTGAATATACTTAATATGCACTCTCTAGCCTTCATGAAAATAAAGGAACTGATGAAAAGCCTATTAGAGTATACTTGCACTAAGAAATATACTCCTACACAACACTAAGATTCTAGAACTAGAAAAAAATAGATGAATATATTCAGCATTTTTAAGTAGAAAAATAGAAATATTTGAAATCACCTAGGCTCAGGCTGAATACTGACTCTTTTTGCTACGTAAAGGTCCGAAGCTCACAGACATATTCCTAGTGGGCACTCTTTAAAAACTTAAAATAATTTTTAGGACTACTTAACGTTCTTCATTGTATTCATGCTCTACGAACTGATAAAATAGGTGTGGAAACTCATGGATCAAAAGCACTCTGTAAACTTACTGTAAAATTTCAATATTATTTAAAAACATCTCTACTATCACACTCTAAAAAGATATTTAATCCCCTGACTTAATAGGTATTTTGCTCAAGTGAGCAACCTTCTAGCATAATCCTCTTCACACATCTTCAGTAATAAAATTTCTAAAAATTATCTGAAGGAGTTTAAAGATTCAAATTCTAATCCTTGTAACTTCAAAATAACTGTACATTCCATTAATTTCTATAATTCAAGTAATAATTCCTATTTCACATCACAAGCTTACGTCTCACATTCAGGAAAGAAAACTTGGCCTGTGTTTATATGTGTATCTAGAGTTGTCCTATGCATTCAAAGATATTATTGACAGTGTCAGATTGGGCCTGGAAAACAGACAATGGGAATCTTAATCTTTACCCCCAGTGTACACATGTGGAAAATAATTGGATTTTTTAATTTAAAAATATAAAACATAGCAGTGTTTAACTCTTCCTTTTACTCTGCCCTTATCATGATTAGACCTACGCAAACTCAAAATGTAACTTTTTCAACTAACTGTTGCCACGGTTACCAGAGTATGTCTTAACATTATCATTTCCAAGAATCTTTGTGTAAACTCACGTTTTTAATAAACTATTCTGGACTGCTTTAACTGCGGAAACAAAAACAAGGTTTGCAAAATGGGATTATTACAATTAACATGAATCAATTTGGACTTAGAATTAAAAGATTTTTTTCAAAAGTTTTATTTAATGAGCTCATTTTTAGGTGAAAAATTAGTACTATCTGCTAGCGCCTCTACTCCTCCCTTTTCAAGTAAATATCCCTGCTCCCAATCATCTCAGTGTCTGAAATCAAGAATCTGTGAACAAAGGTGAAGAAAAATGAACCACACAGATTTTTCTTACCCCATACCACTGCAAATATTTTAAATGCATAGGAATACAACAAACTCAAAAGAAAAAAAATAGTGTTTTATTAACTACCACACTGTTATAATACACTTTAAACGTACAATAAGGTAGCCTTTAAATTTGAGGTGGTCTTAAGAATAACAAATGAACAGAATTCCAAATTTTTGAAATAGGTGAACTGCTGCAGTTATAGGTATACATTTAGGAAAATTGTATAGCTCTTACAAGACCAGCAATGAAACTTTATTTTGTACATTTTTTTAATAATTGAAAATATAAACAATAATTAAAAAATAAAAAGAAAATACAGCATAATAAAAAACATACATTTCTCAATTAAATGTACTGGATACATATAAATTTTAAGGGAAGAAGCAAAAAAGGAAAATGGTTGATATTTAAGTGCAGACTGACTACCTAGACAAAAAAAAAAGGCTTAAAAAAATATCATAAACCTCTAGTTTCTATGACTAATATCCATATGGTTGGAGTATCGTCACTATGGAAGTGATTTTGTTATGTTTGCATATGTTATACTTTACTGGTAATTTACATGATGGCTTTTAAGGCCCTGGCAGACATATGGTTTTTGGAGACAAGATTGGATAAAAAAATCACTGCTAAGACGCAATACACCTTATTTTTTTGGTCCTCCAATATTCAAGAAAAGGGATAATTCACTGTAACATTTTCTTACCACCCAAATGCCTCAACCTATACGTTTTAAACTTTTTTTTTTTTAAACATTGGTTATATTGCCCAACTTCGTTATTGAAAGAATATTAACAAGACATTATTTTGGCAAATTAAATCTTAAACATGGCTTTTCAACAGGATTTTAAAAGGTGACTATCCCTAGAGTTCCATGTTAAAATGTAGTTTTCAAAATCTTACAAGAGTAATGCTTAAAATATTGTACATAGTTAACCTAATTAAAATAATTAGCTTCAAAATGACAAATTGATAAGCTAAGTAAAGCCTACACTATGTAACATTTGCTTGGAAACTTGATTTGTCAGTTATGCATAATAAAAATTCCAGTCATCAAGAAAATTACAAAAATTTTTTTTATCATAACATGATTTCTTTCACCCACCAACTTTTTTTTTTTTTTATCTTACAATAGATAAATACCAACATGTTCTCATTTTTACACTAAACCACACAGGATTGATGCATTTGGTTAGACTACCATTCGCATTGTTAAATTCAATTTTCTCTTTATATAACTTGGTAAAATTTCATTTCTTCTAGATTCCAAAAGTACCTACAAAACCCATGCAATTTTACCATTTTTAATATACTATGGAATATCATACAAAGTAAGGCATTTCAGTGTCATGTATAACCAAGTTACTGTCAATCCAAAAATTTTTGCACATCAATAAAAAGATATCTAAGAACTTAGGAACAATATTCTTCTCACTACTGTATAAAAATAACCACAATGAATAAGTATTTGTGTAATATTTACTCCATTGTCTCATTTCCAGAAACTGTGACAAGCTGTAAAGGTATTTCAGTGTTGGTAAGGATATCTTGATTGCTGGTGGTGGAAGTATTAACAGTTCCTATCCCTGAAACAGAACCTTGTTGAATATTTGCAAGGATAAGTGTTGTTCCTCCTGCAGTAATCAAAGCGTCATCTCGGGCAGCTTCCACAGATGCCAGCACTGTACTGCTAGAGTGAATACCTTTTTTATTCTGATGTGTTTTAATATGTTTGGCAAGGTGGTCACTTCTCATAAAGCGTTTTGAACATTCTGGACAAACAAATTTCTTCTCACCTGTTAAAAAAAAGTAGGTTACTTAGTTTTTTTAATTCAACATGAACAGATCCATCATTTGCTGAGAAAGAAAATAAGCCAACACTGACAAAGACAGGAGGCAGAGTTCAGTCCAATTAAAACTGTTATTTGTTTCATGAGCTGTCCTTGCAAGATTTCTCTCACAGACTGCTTTTCCTCCAACTTAACCTGTCCTCTGGACGTTTGAATGAAAAGTGACTTACAGTCTGATAACTGGGTAATGCTTGAATACCTCAACTATGCCAACAGTTTGTTTTGGAACATCTGTTACAAGATACTGCACAGCTAAGAAATGACCATCTGCAAAGAGCACACTGTTTTAGGCTATATTTAATGTATTATTAACATGTCATCTCCACAATACTAAACCTTCAACTCTTAAATGTGAATTCAAGTAACTACACGGAGTCCTTCTTAAGATTAAAGCAAAACATAAGCTTGTGGTCCAATAAAACTGATCATCCCAAGAATAATGGAGATGGCTAGCTGATGTGATTTTAGCCGGAGTAGTCCAGAGCAAGCCTGATATAACATGATGTTAAAGTTAATTCAAAGACTCTGTTGCCTAAATTTATTCCCCAGTAAGAATAAAATACTTTTTTTTTAATACAATAGACTGAACTTCTATTATGTTGAAGACAACTATGAAAGAGAATTACTGGATAAGGCAAAAGGCGAATCTAGAAGGAATCCAGAGAGAAATCAATTAGTAAACAAATCTTGTATTTTCCGATTCTTTTCAAAATTCTTACCTATCTTTTATTTCGGCACCTCCGCCTTAAGCAGGTCCTCATCAGACCTCACACCCGAACTATGCTGCAGGGACACCCTAAGTCATTCCCTCTCCTATCCAAGAAATCAATGCCAGACAAATCTTTCTTGAATACCAAAATTGTATCACTATAAAATTCCACCATGATACGAAGTGGTATGGGAATATAAGAATAACTTGCAGATTATGAAAGAGTTTAGATTTTCTACTGTCTAACTCAAAAAGGACCTCCATAATGTAGCTCAATCCTACTTAACAGAAATGTGCTATACGGAATCTCACACTCACTCTTGGCAAATGGTCTCTGACCTCTTCTATTCACATACTATCCTATTCTTCTGGGAAGGTACTTCCCAAAATGTCTTTTGGAATTAATCCTGAGATGCTCCATGGAAAATGGCACAACAATCAAAGGAGGCTGGGAAGTGCTACAAATACTGCATCTCCCCGCTTAGAGACGCAGTCTCATTGACAGTCACTTAATGGTCCTAAGAGGTGCTGCCCTGAAGGTAGTCGTACTAACCCTGTTTAACTCAGGGTTTCTCACATTTATTTGGTCATTGACTTTTGTTCCCCTTTTACGTATTCCTTTTTATATCCTGGTCAAATTCACAGAGGAGAATTCTGGTACCAGGCCATCTTAAGGTCTACTATCCCAGCCACTGCCCAACAAGATCTTACTATCTCATGCAATAATGATCTCTGCCTCTAAGTATACTTTATCTATTTTCTTATTTTGTTTGTTGCAGCTTCAAACAGGTTAAGCTCATCTGTCTAGCCCGACAAGTAAGACAGAAAATAAAACAAGTAGAACATGTAATATGTATACTACTACATACTTCGCATGTTATTTTATATATTTAAAAACAACGTAGAAGGTGTGAAAGCAGAGTCAGAGACAGCTTATTTTCTTACTCTAACAGAGAACTTGGATTTGAATCCAGATCTAGGACCAACACTTTCATTTCACCATGCTTCTTCCTTCTAAGCTTTATAGTGATTATAAATATATATTTTTCAATTCTTCAGTGTTGAGCATAGACTGATGACCACCTCGATCATTAAATGGTAGCAGGAGAAAACTCTAAGATACTTTAGGTTAGGATTTAGTCGGAGTCATTCCCAGGCTCGTTTCACGTGACGACCACACAATACCACGCAAAACGATCAAACGAAAGAGTCCTTCCACAATAATGCGTTGGTTGTTCCTTGATGAAATGTGTTTTTGCTTACCTCACAGATGTTAAAATGAGAAAAGGTAAAATATTTGAATTTATCAGAAAAAAAGGAATTATTCTTTATGGTAGAATGTTGAGGACGAAGAATAGGACAGATCGAGTAAGAGGAGACAACTAATTTAAAATGTTAACATAATAAACAAGAATAGCTTAAATGTGGCTTAAGACATTCAACAATGTTACAGCAAAACAAAAAAAGCTAACTCTAAAAAAAAGAGCTAACCGAAGTCTGCATAAAATGTTATTATACAAGATAAACCATATTGGCTTACTTGGAATTACTGTCTTTAAATTGGTATTAATGAGGATAAAAACTGAATGTAACTGGTCATATTTCAAAAGATTCAAATCAGCAAGATGCGTGGGGGAAAAAAATTCAAGGTACCATGTAGCCCTAGAATTCATTTTTTTCCATTAAAAGTAAATATTAGTAACCTGTATGTGTTCTTCTGTGCCTCTGTAACTCATCGCTTCGAGTAAATCTTTTACCACAGAACATCCAGTTACAAACAAAAGGGCGCTCCCCAGAATGCCAACGCAGATGAGCTCTCAGGTGTGAGGTCTTCCCATAGACTTTACCACAGCCCGGGATATGACAAATGTGTTGCTTCTTTTTCCCAAGATTGGTACCTCTAAAAAACACACAGAGAATAATATATACTTATATGGAAATACTCAAATAAACATTATTACTTATATATTCCCAAGCTGAATTTCAAATAGAAGACATTATCACCATGAGGGCAATCAGAAACCAAGACCATTTAAAATCAATTTAAATAAAAACATATATATCTCAAACATGTAATATCACATTATTAATTTTACTTCAGATTTAATGTGATTGCTGTCCAAATATAAATATGCTCAAGAATTATATAATTGAAAAGGACATTTCATACAGAAAGACTGTATAAATAAAGATATTTGTTATTCTGTCAGAACCGTTCACAAATTCAATGCATATGCCCAATCCATATTTAGTTGTAAAAGAAACTAAACGGTCTCTTCAAAGTCACGATGTTAGCTAATTTAAAAATTAAATAAACTAAGAAGGACTACATAACTAATCACAGGTACAATTAAAAACGACAGGCACCTTAAGCAGACTTTAAATTAACATGACTTCGCACATTTATTTCTTTATTTGTATTGCTACAGCCTGAATATACATGGAGATTTGGAGAAAATCGTAGAAAAAAATCTAGACAAAGCGACTGTCTTAGCTCCCTTAGCACTATAGAAAATAAATATAAATCACAATTATCTTTATAGTTAAAATTCCCTTCATATTACCATGCAAAGATACCCCAAATTACACATCAGGGATATAATAAAATACAGTTTCTCTGCAGCATAAAATTTGACATTTGTTACATTCCATATTTGATACAAAGAACAGGGTTTGGGAGATATGTGCTTAGATGAATGAACAAAGGTATTTTAGCCTAAGCAAGAAGATTTTGATTCCAGAATTGATATTCAAATACTATTAAATGCTATAGAAAATGTTATTACCCAAGCTTAAAAAAAATTGGGCTGGTTACTGAATAAAAATAAATGAGCTTATAAAAAACATGACATTTTAGACTGTCAAAATCATATAAACTCTGCAATGTTTCTCTCAGATTAAAAAAGGTACATTTAAGACTCCCCCACCCCGACTTCCCCTCCTCCCCCAATCTCATAGTCTAGGTATATAGCCTGTAAACTGTCCATAAGCCTGAACATCCTCCTTTATATATTACACCTATCGTTTTTCAAATTTTACTGGAAAAATGCATATTTCCCCACATTTATATTGTAATGTACTCACACTCAGTAGCATGTGAAATTGCCATAGGACAAACAGTGCTAAACGGTGCAGTGCTGACTGTTAGATGCCATAGGTGTTCTGAACAGGGAGACATCAATGTGGGCTCCAGTAGTTAGAGAAGGCTTCGTGGAAGAGGTGGGTAGGATTTAGATAGAAAGGAGGGAAGGCATTCCAGGCAGAGGAATAGCATAAGTAAAGACAAGGAGGAGTCATGCTGTTGTCTTAAGGGCAAGGACGTCATAATCTAACACAATTCTAGTTTCTGCTCCAGTCCACCCCCAATTTCTACAACTCTCTTCCAAGAGCTGAGTTGAGTGAAACAGGTTTTTCTGGCTCACCTGCAATGCCAAAGTATTAACCAAAGCCAGTATTTCCATTTAATTTAGCTTTTAAAATTTATTTTATTCTCACACAGCCCTAAGAAAAAAGAGTAATGTTTGTGGTTACTGATGTACAAACCAATTTCACATATTGTGTTCACCATAGCAATTTCACAGAGAACCCAATTCAGTTCACTCGTGTACTCAGGACCTCTGGCCTCTACGCTAAGCGTACCATTCAGGTGCATCGATGTGCTTTTATACACAAAAATGCTAAAAACCTTACTAACTTAGCAAAATTTAGCTTGAAAGCACTAACAAAGCACAAGACTATAACAAATTACAGCAATGAATCTGGGTTCTCAAAGAACCAAAGAGCCTGGGAAAGGTATTTTCAATTGAATTATAAGAAAATGAGAAATACTATTTGAAAATGGGACAGGCATCTAATAAAAAACAAAACAAAAACGGGGACAGGGATGCACACAAATATACCTAATTTAAGGGAAAAGCCTAACACCCCAAGTCCAAATTTCTATTTAAAAAGGAAGATAAGCTTAAAAATTCAAGATTAAAATCTAGATATGCTAAATATGGACATATGGTATATGATGTGAAGAAAAGAACTTTCTCAACAAATAAATATAAAGGTAATAATAAAAGATTTAGCCATAAGTTTTCTTCTTGATCTACATAATCAAACCACTAACACCTATTATACAACCTAGAAAAAACGATTTTGAGTTTCTATTCCTGACTGCCTAAACTTGTTCTCAATAATGTAACAATGCCAAGACAGAGTGACACAATCAATAAACCTAAATTTTCAGTATGGGAATTCAGGAAAGTGAAGTCAATCGAGTACTTTCTTTTGCTGAATGGGATGGGAGAAATGGGACACCAACTGAAATGCTGAACAGATTTTTTTGCAAAATAACTTACTTCTTAAAATATGGACTGATGTTTAATCCACACAAATCCAACATAACAATAATGCTTTTAGAATTTACTCTATTTTATTAAAATTTCTTGCCTCTTCCACTACAGTAAAAAGTTTCTGAGGGCTGGTTCTGCTTAATAAATATTGGTTAAATGCCCAGATGAATACGATTTTTAAATAATTACTTTTTACACCTTGCTCAAAAAGGTAAACAAAATTTTGTTCTCTGAAAATGCCGCTTTATATATGTATATTTTTAATAATATAGCTGAGGGAAAAAAGGCCAATATTCTAAAAATTTTAAAGTACTGCCTACCTCACCTTTGCAGAACACTTTGGAATGTTCTGGATTTACTATATGCTATGCTTCTGTTATTTAGATATAACAACTATCAATGATACAATTGGGCCTATCATGTATATATTAGTCGAAGTTTCTTCAAATGAGTTCTAAGAAACAATATAGTTTTCTTCTTAAGAACTTCCATTGTGATTGCTTAGAATAAGTTTTTTAAAAAATGAACTCACAGAAGTTCTAGAAAAAAATAAGTCTTTTTATAAGGTATTTCATAAAGACTGATCAACTAAAACTTTTGTGCATAAAACAAGGTTTGCAAACTTTTAAGTGGTGGAACTCTTACTTGTATAACAATGCATTATACAAACCACTGACAAAGTTGAAAGGCAATGTAAAACTAGAAACAAGTATCTGCATATATGACAGTTAAACACACAAATTAACAGATTCACAGAAGACCAACAATTCACAAAAGAAATTTTAAAATGGTAAAATAACATACCAAAAAATGTTCAATCTCACAATGTAACAAAAAAATACTAAATGAAATAATGAGGAATTATTTTTCATACCAGATTTTAAAAGGTATTAAAAAATGATGAAATCCATTGTTGGCAAGGGTGTGGGAAAGCAGATACGTTCATACACCATTGGTAGGAGTCTAACTTGAAACAGAAAAGCAGACAATTCCCTTTGATCCAACAATTTCACTTCTGCCAACTTACAGTGATGAAGTAATCAGACAAATGTACAAAAATGTATGTGTAAAGATTAGAATGACAATAAACTCTCAAAAAAAGATGTTAAATTCTTGCACATCCATACAATAGTATTAACAGCCATTAAAAAAATTAATGTAGACTCTATATAGACTTGGAAATATGGTCACAAAAATTTTCAAACTAAGAGCAAACATGTAAAACAGTGAGAATGATTCCACTTTAAAAGATACGTGAAGTCCGAAAGGATATATACAGAAATGTTATAATAGTTATCTTGATGTGGGATAGAAGTTTGGTATTCTTTTAATATTCTTCTAGGTTTCTGAATTTTTATGAGCACGTATTAGTTTAATAAACACAAATCTAAAGGAATTCCATTTTCAAGAAAATGCGTTAAGTAAAACATAGGCCAGACCTTGACCCTCAGTTAGATTGAACTTTCATAAACGATTTATCTTGAAAGTTCCTCTAAAAAGTAAATTTCAGAAAAGTTATTGCCTAACCAAACTTATTTAAATTGACCAAAACATTTCAAACAATAAATAATATTTCAAACAAATAATTACCAATAAATACAAATACCTAAGGATCCGATATAGAAGCAAATCCACTCAGGAGGCAGTAAGTACAGTTTAGTGGTTAATGCTCTGGAGTAAGAAACTGGGTCCAAATCCCAGTTGCATGTTGCTCTTAAGGGTCATTCAATCTCTCTGTGCCTCATTTATAAGACTGTCTAACATCTAAAACTTGGTAAGCCCTCAGCGTTAGCAGTTATTAGTCACTGTTACCATCATTGTGAATGGGCAGGTTAATGTACAAATCAACTAATAACACTAACTCGAAGGCAGACAGGCCCTATTTCTATTAGCTCAAGCTCATTAACTGTATTAATAGTATATTTTGTCTATTTAAACAGTGTATTTCTGAGAGAGATGTGTTAAGGCTCTTCACTATGACTAGGGACTTGAGTAATATGTTGTTAGAGCTCTATCAGTTTCAGCTCTCTATATATTTCAAATTATGGGGGAAAAGTATCCTAACTATTAAATCTCCTTTGGTGAAAACTTATTATTAGGAAATCTACCCCTATTTAACCACTGGACGATTTCACCCTGATCCTTCATTGATAATAACACTGCTATCCAGGACTTCTTGTTAACATTGGCCTAATCTTTTGCCACCCGTGTATCTTTAACACTCCTATTAAATTTATTTGAGATGCTCCTTATAATTAACGTAAGGCTGGATTTTGTTTTTAAAATACAATCTCAGTTTCAAGGTCTTAATTATTAAGCTTAATCCATCCACATTTAACATAACCAGTGATCTGTTTTGAGTTTTTCCTGTCATGTTATTTTGTCTTAACATTTATTCTTTTAAAGCGTGGAGTTAAAATACTACAGTTCCACTTTCTTAAAAAATTCCATCATTAAGGCTTATTATTCGTTTCTGTTGAAAATAGAAAATGTTTATGCTTATCAAGTATTTCTGAACTTATTTTTATATAACTGCTATTCTCAAGCTAAAAATCAACTTTTTATCTGTATTTAGGCAAATCTCATTGCTGGTTTGCAAATAGGCTAATTTCTCATATGGGCCTGTTAAATGGCATCTGTTAAATTTCTTTTTAAGGCAAATTAAGTAACTTTAGTTTTAAAAAAGGCATTTAGATCTGAAAATTCTATCTTACATATTTTGTTCTCTTTTTTCTGCCACACTCATACAGACATACATACAAAATGATCATGTAATGAGAAATTTCCCATAATTAAGTGATATAGCATGCAGTATTTCAAAAATTAGGGTGATGATATTAGCAGTGTTAAAAAAAAAGAGTATGTTTCATGTGTGCATACCTCCCACCACCTTCTTTACAGTTGGGACAGGTGCAAGCTACCCTCCGAAGTCTTTTTCCTTCTTGATGTTGTTGGTCCCCTTCTTCATCTACCACCTGTACTCTTAAGTGTGTTAGATCATTGGTATTCAATGTAGAATCACCACTGAGCTGCCACTCTTCAGGATCAGGTTCTTCTTCCTTGATCCTAATATCTAAAGAAAAAAGCAAATACAGATGAGAAGCAGCCCACTGGCCCAAAAAGCAGGAGATGTGAGCCTCTCGAAGGTAAAGTGAATGCTATGTAAAAGTCAAAAATCATGTCTGTGAGAATGACAGATACCATATGTTTCCACGCATAGGTGGACTTTTCGAGACTTAACAGAAAACCAGCGGGGAGGGGAAGAGGGGAAGGAAAAAAAGATACAGAGAGGGAGGGAGACAAAACATAAGAGACTCTTAAAAACTAAGAACAAACCAAGGGTTGAGGGGGATACGGGAGGGGGAGAGTGGGTGATGGGCATTGAGCAGGGCATGGGTTAGGATAAGCATTGGGTGGTGGTGTATGGAAACCAATTTGACAATAAAAAAAATTATCAAAAAAAATATCATGTCTGTGAAATATAACCATTGGCCCTAAACATAATCTTATATTGGTCCTTACGTCTATCTTACTCTAAATATCAAAGAATTCAGCCAAAAAGAGAATAAAGCCAGCATGAGAGCCTGCTTCCTAAAAGATTTATTAAGAATAACAAGTAATTTTCCTATGTGGAATTTAAGATACAAAACAGATGAACATAAGCGAAGGGAAGCAAAGATAATATAAAAACAGGGAGGGGGACAAACATAAGAGACTCTTACATACAGAGAACAAACTGAGGGTTGCTGGAGGGGCTGCGGGTGGAGGGATGGGGTAAATGGATAAGGGGCATCAAGGAGGACACTTGTTGGGATGAGCACTGGGTGTCATACACAGGGGATGAATCACTGGAATCTACTTCTGAAATCATTATTGCACTATACATGGTAACTAACTTGGATGCAAATTTAAAAAAAAAAGCAAGTAATTTTTTTTCTTTGAGCAAGCTAAGGCTAAGTCATAAACAATCTGAAACTTCAATTATACACTGTTCAACTAATCAATAAATCCACCAGTCAATTCAGATTGGAGCAAACTCTAAAACTTTAAACCACTTTTCACAACCTGTATCAATTAACTGTCCCTATCTATAGGTACTACGTGAATGCAAAAGAAGTCGCCATTCACTTGAAACTGTTACTCACAAATCTAACCTTTAAATTAAGTCATCTTTACTAAAATATCAATAATGGCCACAACATGATTATGGAAGGAGACAGAAATATGAGAGACAGTTTCTATCTTCAAGGAGTTTTATATAACCAGACTGGGAAACAAAATGAGGATGCAATGGTAAGGAAGAGTGGACATAGCAGGAAGTGTCACTTTCTCAGTAGAGCCAAACATCTTTACATTGACAATGATACAACATCGTTTTCTACATGAAAACTAAGAGATTTTTCATCTCAGAAAACTTTTTTAAAGAAACAATACAGGATTCAGAACAAATACTGAATATAATCATCTTTGATAAAACAAATTCTCACAGATTTTTATTCTAATTTATGTAAACTAAAAATCTTAATGGAAACGTTGTTTCAGATCCAAATTAGTCACTAATAATTGGGGCAAAAATAGCCTTAAGAAATCAAATGTGCATTGGTACTCCTCAATTTAAACTAATGAAAACTAGAATGTATAACCAACAACCAAGAAAAGTGCCTCCAACAGTTTAAAACTAGTTTATTTTATCAGAATAAACACAACGAAGTATCAGGGGGAAGAGTAGGAAGAAAGGAAGCATGGCCTGGGCAACAGGGTAGACAGTCGCGCCATTTACAGAAACAGGAACTACTGGAGAAAGACCAAGTAGACTTAAAGGACAGTTAATGAGTTCAAGGTTCAAGACCATAGAGTCTAACAAGTACAGAAATGGGACCTATACCTCTGGAGCTCGAAAAAGGGGCAAGCGCTAGGGGTACAGAAATTATCAGTATATATATATAGTAATGGAGGCCATCCGAAGAAGTAGGTTAGATCACTCCATGACTATAAATAGGATGAGAAAAGAAAGTAGCCAGTGAGGAGTACAAACGTTTAAGGAACAGGCAGGAGAGGAATCTGCAAAGAAAATCAGTATCCAGGAAAATATTCTACATCAAAGAAAGTGTTTCAATAAAGAAAGGAAGTGGTCAACATCAAATACTGCAAATAAATTAAGAAAGAAACAAGAAAGTGAGAATATGTTTAAATAACAAGTACAGATAAGTTTTTCAAGAAGTCTAGTTTGAGAGAGAAACAAAAATATGGCAACAGAAGCTTGAGAGGACCAAAGAGGAAAGTTAAGGGGAGGGGGTGTTTTGTTTTATTTTTAAAGACAGGAAAAAGCTGAACATGTTTCAATGCTTAGGAGAAAGATCCATTACTTCTCCATTACTGGAAAGATCCAGAGAGACTGGTTGAAAATACAGGATTTTGAAACCCCTAAAAAGTGAGGAGGGGATGATGAACCACAGAACTTACAGGTTTGGCTGATGGAGCACAGCCACAACTCCCTCTACTACATGAGGTAAGAGAAGATAGATACAAGCACATTCATCCCGTAAGTAATTAGCTGCTATGTGCCATGAACTGTGCTAGACTCCAGATAGAGAGAATTCGATGGCTGGAAATTGAAGGAAAATTGGTTTCTATTTCCTCAGTGAAAGGATGAAGAATTACATCAAATAAAAAATTCCTCCAAATACACAACATAAATGCATACTGGCCTCTCTGTCCCTTTATAATCAGATGTCCATTAAAATTCCAAAAAATGAGGAATTTTATCAGATGTTTTAAAAACTGCTCATCTTACATTATCTGTGACAAGGCAGGAGGTAAAAAAAAAAAAAAAAAAGAGGACAAAATACTAATATCAAGGCTCTCAGTCGGTTAAGCGTCCGACTCTTGATTTCGGTTCAGGTCATCATCTCACAGTTCGTGGGATCAAGCCCCACACCAGGCTCTGTGCAGACAGGGTGGAGTCTGCTTGGGATTCTCTCTCTCTCCCTTTCTCTGCCCCTCCTTCACTCACACCCTCTCTCAAAATAAATAAATAAATAAACTGAACACTGAAATTCTCGCCGTTTTCAGAATACATGCCCTTTCTCAGTGTCACTCCCTTGTGTTGTATATCTTGCCTAGATTGTTTTCTATCTCTTTCCTTTTTCATCAAACTAAGCTCTCTTTATCCTTCAAGGCTAGTTCAAATGTCATCTCTTTTATATATACCTCCCATAGAACTGTATTTATTGGCTCATATATCCCTTTAGATAATGAGTGCTTTACTCCAAAGTGCTCAGAAAATACAATCTGACTAAATGAACAAAACTTCCTTAAGGAAGAAGGTCCAATGTAGGTAATTATCTACCTGGAAAGACTCTGCCCTCTACTTTTCTATGCTCCTTCTATCTGCAAATAATACATAAAGAGAAGATTTTTTTTATATAAGATTAAAAGTCATTTCATAAGGACAGGACCACAAAATGTTCACTGAAAGTAACAGACTGACTGCCCAAAAAGTGTTACACCAATTTTTAAATCACTTCACTTGCTCATATACAATCTGGGGTATTTTAGAATCTTAATGATAAAATTAATTGATCCAATAAATCTGAAATAATTCCCTTTGCTAACTGCATATCAATTTAATTACAGACACCTTAAAAATAAGTCTCTAGTACTAGGCAGTCAAGGTTACATCTTCCTCAATAGCTTAGTGTAGATGAGAGGAAAATATTTTTTACTGTGCTCTATTAATGTCTTACATGTAGTACCTTATTATTCTTAGAAATCTATTAATAAGGCTCAGAGAAAGGGGAAGTAATAATCCATCAAAATCGACCATACAAGTATGAAAAGGCACCCAATATTATTAGGTATCGGGAAAATAAAAAGTAAAATCACAGTGAGATATACCACCATGATGGCTAACATTCAAAACAGACCCGGTCAGCTGTTGGCCAAGTAGTGGAACAACTAAAACTCTTCCACACTGCTAATGAGTGTATAAATTGGTTTAACTTTAGAAAACCTTTTGATCACATCTTCTAAAACTAAACCTACGAATAGCCTATAACCCAAGCAATTTCATTCCAACAGAAATGCATACGCTTACACAAAAAGTATAAAAATTCACCCTAAAATGAAACAACTTCAATATCCGCTAGTATTGGAATGGAAAAAAAATCGTAATATATCATTCATATGGCAAAACGTATTAAAACAATGAAAATTAACAACCTATATGCAACAGAAATGTCACAAACACAATTTTAAACAGTTCACATTTTCTGTCTCTCTAGAAATTCCATTTATATAAAGCTTAAAACAGGTAAAACTACTCTATGGTGACTGCCTACCTTTAAGAGGGGTAACAACTGGGAGACTGATGGCTTGTTGGTAATGTCCCATATTTTGATCTGGGTAATTTTCCTAGGTGTTCATTTTATAAAAATTCATCAAGGTATACACATATGATTTTACATTTTTCTGAATGTATATTATACTTCTATATAAATATTATTCAAAATAAAAATTTTTTGAATAATCTATAGATTACTTAGCAATTTATCAACTTCTTTCGTTGTAGCTTCATCTCTAGTCCTATATAATTAATTAACACTTTCCGCCAACATGGGAATTTGAAACAAAACAAAACCCTTAATAGAGGAGTGTGCTCTAAAAATTAGTCCATAAACTGAAGTTTAGAATATAATGTTATTTACTCAACAAGTATGTGCGTGACAACAATGTGCCAGGCACTGTTGCAGGTTCTAAGCACAAAACAGTTAACAAGAGTTATGTTCTTACCTTTATCAAGTTTCCTGTTTAGTTAGGAGGAGACAGAACAATTAAGTAAATACACAGCATTTTAGGTGATAAAGTGTTCTGGGAACGGTAAAGAGAGACAGAAGTGAAAGGAGTGAGGTGCTGGCTGTTTTAAATAGAGGGCTCAGAGAAAACTGCCTGGAGGCAACGGATGAGAAAGGTGGAAGAAAGTATTCTGGGCAAAAGGAAAAGCAAGTTGGATGCATGCTTGGTATATGCAGGGAAAGGCAAGGAGGCCTGAGTGGCTAGAATGAGATAATTATGGAGAAAGTGCAGTAAGAGATAAGATCACAAAAGTAAAAAAAGTGGAAAAGGAGGAGCAGAGAAGTTCATATATGATGTTACACACTGCATATTACCTCATAGATCATTATGAGGACTTTTCATTTCATTCGGAGTGAGGGAAACCACCAAGGCATTAAGAGTAGAGGGGTGATTATAATTTAAATTACATTTTACTAAAATAAATTCAGTATCACTCTGGATGCTGCATTAAAAAGACTGTTGGGAACAAGGGCATAAGTAGGGAAACTAATTAAATTATGAAGCTAATATATAATTATCAAAGCAAAAGATGACAATGGCCTAAAATTAACGTGTTCATGAGGAAGTAGTAAGGACTGGCGAGTCAGGAGGAGTCCACAACATTTGCTAACCACCTGTTTAGTCACGTGATTTTTTATGAGGTGTGAGAACAAGAAAGGAGTTAAAGACAATTCTAAGGTTTTTGTGCTGTGTGATAAAAGAGATGGAGATACCATTAACTAAGATAGGGTAGATTGGAAGTTGAAAAGACTGTGGGAGAAGGGTGCCCACTTTTGGGAATGAAAGTTTGGAAGTGCCTATGAAATAACCAAATGATGATGCTGATCAGGCAGTTGATAGGTCTGGAGTGCAGGCAAAAGTACGCCCTGCAGGTATAGATTTGGATGGACATCATCAGCATACACAGTTGATTATTGAGAGTGACCTGGAATGGAATACAGATAAAAGGAAACCCTGGGGCACTTCAACGTTAACAAGTAGAGGAGATTAAAAGGAACCAGCCAGAGACCCAAGGAAACTAGTGTCTGGAAAGCAAAGAAAGCAATCATTTCAAGAAGAACATAATCATAAGTGTCAATGCTTGATGAGTCAAGTAAAATGAAGACTAAGAAGTGACTTCTGGATGTTAAAATGTGGTAATCACTGGTGATCTTGACAAAAACTGTTGTGGTAGAGAAGTTAGGACATAACTCTGCCTAGAGCAGATTCAAAAGAATGAAAGATGAATTGCAAACGAGTACACACAACACTTCCCAAGAGTTATGCCGGGAAAGCAAGCATTCTAAGAAGGTTACTGAAGTTCCTAAGCTAGCCAACAAAGGCAGATTTAACATGTCTAGCAGCAAATACATGTATTAATATATATTAGCAATATAAAAATGATATGCTTAAAAAAACAAATGTGCTTATTTAAAAAGGACTGTGGGTACATAAGGAAAAACAAGTTTAAATGCGAAAAAAAAATTAAGCAATACAAATAGAAATTCTCAAAGAGGGGCGCCTGGGTGGCTCAGTGGTTAAGAATCTGACTCTTGATTTGGGCTCAGGTCATGTTCTCATGGGCACAGAGCCTGCTTGGGATTCTCTATTTCCCTCTCTCTCTCCGCCCCTCCCTGCTGGTGTGTACATGCGCACTTTCTCTTTCTCTCAAAATAAACAGAAAAGAACTTTATAATAAACAGCGCTATTTTTTTGTTTATTTATTTTGAGAGAGAGAGAGAATGCACAAGCAGGGGAGGGGCAGAGAGAAGGGGAGAGAGAGAGAGAATCGCAAGGGCTTGAACTCATGAATGCCAAGTTCATGACCAGAACCAAAATCAGGAGTTGAAGGTTTGACCGACTAGCCCCAGGTGCCTCAACGGTGCTATTTTTTAAATTATGTTTACTCTCTACCTCAAAATGTTTAAATTTCCTTTTCATCTGGCTTGGTATATGGCAGTACTGTCTCATGTTTATGGTTATTTTCATGGCCTACCATAATAAAACAAGTTAGCAAAAGGGATACAGAAAAGGAAAAAACTACCTGCATATCTGGGCAAGACTTGAAGGAAAAGAGGGGGAAACAGAAACTTTAAATGATGAAATATACACACATGCGATATACGATATGGTTATGCAGACTAAGTTTCATGTGTAGCCAAAGGACAAATGTAAAATTGAAAAAAATATATATACCTTAACATGTTATTAATACACTGTAAGTACAAAAACACCAAAGAAGGAGAAAAGATGTGATAGAAGTACAAATCTTCTGGTGGTGAGGGTTTAGAGGAAACCAATTTCCCACAGCCACGACTAAATAGCACTGTTGACCTTAGAAAGTTTGGCTGTGGGGCACCTGGTTGGCTCAAGTGGGTTAAGCATCCGACTTCTGGTTTTGGCTCAGGTCATGATCTCACAGTTTGTGGGTTTGAGCCCCACTTCAGGCTCTGTGCTGACAGTGAGGAGCCTGCTTGGGATTTTCTCTCCCTCTCTTTCTTAAAATAGGAAGGAGGGAAGAGAAAGAGGAAGAGAGAAAGAGAAAGAGAAAGAGAAAGGAAGGAAGGAGGAAGAAAGTTTGGCTGCTTTTGTGGATTAGGAAGATAAAGCCAGCCAGTGGTCTCCAAATCTTTCTGATTGACACTATTAGTAAAGCTGTGAATATGCACCCCACAAATATTAAGCATACACACTCTAATTGATTATAAAATATTGGAATATATATAGGAGATTAATAATTTTAATTCTATTGTTAGATAATATGTCACAACAAAATATGTAGGCCAACAACAGACACATGAAACGATGCTCAATGTCACTCATCATCAGGGAAATACAAATCAAAACCACACTGAGATACCACCTCACACCAGTCAGAGTGGCTAAAATGAATAAAGCAGGAAACTATAGATGTTGGCGAGGATGTGGAGAAGCAGGTACCCTCCTACACTGTTGGTGGGAATGCAAACTGGTGCAGCCACTCTGGAAAACGGTGTGGAGGTTCCTCAAAAAAATGAAAATAGAGCTACCCTTTGACCCAGCAATAGCACTGCTAGGAATCTACCCAAGAGACACAGGAATGCTGATGCATAGGAGCACGTGTACCCCAATGTTCATAGCAGCACTTTCGACAATAGCCAAATCATGGAAAGAGACCAAGTGCCCACCAACTGACGAATGGCTAAAGAAGTTGTGGCACATATATACAATGGACTACTACGTGGCAATGAGAAAAAATGAAATCTGGCCATGTGTAGCAACATGGATGGAACTGGAGGGTATTATGTTAAGTGAAATAAGTCAGTCAGAAAAAGACAGATACCATATGTTTCCACGAATAGGTGGACTTTGTGAGACTAAGCAAAAACCAGGGGGAGGGGAAGAGGGGAAAGAAAAAAAAGACACAGAGAGGGAGGGAGATAAAACATAAGAGACTCTCAAAGACTAAGAACAAACTGAGGGTGAGGGGGGTGAGGGAGGGGGGAGAGGGGGTGATGGGCATTAAAAAGGGCACATGTTGGGATGAACACTGGGTGTTATATGTAAACCAATTTGAAAATAAACTATTATAAAAAAAAATTTTAAAAAAAATGTAGGCCAAGAGTCAATGTTATCAATAGCAGACAGAAAGTGACTACTCTGTCATTTTCTTGTTGTTCAGTGATACTTGCATTTTCTTTTCTAGTCAATCCATGGCTTCTTTACATGGATATTAAAGACATTTGTCCGCTTTAAAGGTTATTTAGTTAAAACTAGAAAATATAAATCCATTTGACTCGAACATATATAAACAGCAACATGAAGCATCATGCTCAAAGCATGTAAAAAGAGAGGGAGCGAGCAGGAGTATCATATATGTAACACAAACAGAGCTGACACGGAATTAATGAAGGCACCCATGGTAATCTGTATGTATAATCAATATTAGTTAGGCATTAATAACTCGGGACATGTCTAGATTTCTATTAAAAATATTATCAGAAAATGCTAAATGCTTCCTCCTAAGACTAATTATTTATCAATAGAGTTAATAGAATATTTAAGACACATTCTTAACTGGTTTATCAAGTCTGGATATGAATATTTAACTTAAATAACTAATGCTAGATAAATATGAATTACTGTGCTGTTGATAAAATGAGATATTCTCCTTTATCAATAGCATATCATTAGGATTTTTGTTGTTCTTATCAAAGGCTTTCATATTCTCTGCCTTCAATTTTTTAAGCCCTGATGAAATTACTTCATTTGATTCTAAAGTTTATTTTATTTACATTTTCCCTTTAATCAGTTTCACCTGCCATAAAAAAAAAAAATCACCTAAACAGAATTATAGGATAATCCTACGAGATCTCATATATTATTTTAATTAGATTTTCCCATTTATAACTATTCAGACTCCTAAGGATATGTGAGAGCTACCAAGTCTCTTTTTCCAATTTTTCTTTCAAGGAGCTAGTTCTAAACTACATATATTGATTCCTAGAAATATAACTTTGCTAGTCTAATCAAAACAAGTGAACACTTTAGCAGAAAGTTTTAAAACCAAAGTTTATTCCTTTACCTATTATAAACAAAATATGTGTAAATATATTATCTGTGCTTTAATATGAAGCAATCTCTTTCCTACAAATCTACTCTCTCTAGATCGGGATCATTATTCTTCTATGACTGCTCCCTTCCCCCTATTCAAAATTAATCTTTCATTTCATTTCTACTAATCTTTTTCAAATCTTCCCCTTCTATTTTTTTATAGCAGTTTTCGGAATTACCCTCAAAGCTTTTCTACCCAAGTGGAGATTATACAATAGGATTATTCATCCTAGTAAATCCAGTCAATACCAGCTTTTATAGGATAGACTATGTACACATACAGATGGAAACATAATTAGAAATAACTGATTTTCTAATATGCCTTACAGAAGACTTCACTTTAAAGTCATACCATAAATATAGGAGAAAAGGGCTATGTGACTTGCAATTAATACATTGTAAATACTAAAACATTAACTTCACTTTACTTAATCTGAAGTACTAGATAAGTCTGTTAAGAGAGCAGTGTTCTGTAAGATGAGAACACTTAAGATTTACTCCTTGTCAGACACTACTGTAAGCACTTAATATATATTCCTCTACTTTCTAGATAAAACAAACATTAGTAGTTTGTAGTTAGAAGTCACGTAATTGAAAATGGAGAGACCCAGAACAGAAGAAAAAAATTATGCAAAACATACTCCAAGTATTGCTAAAAATCAATTCTCTACCAGAGTTAGTTCCCAGGAAAAGGAGCTTAAGTAAGTTAACCTCCCTACATATGAATATGTGACTTTTACTACAGTTTGAGCAAATGAAATTGTGACTTTTAATATTTGGGGAGGATAAAGAAAATGTTGTATATACCCACAATGGAATGTTGTACAGCCTTATAAAAAAAAAAAGGAAATCCTGTCACATGCTACAACACGGATGAACTTGAAAACATTATATGTTTGTAAGTGAAATAACATTATGTGTTATAAGTGAAATAAGCCCTCACGGAAGAACAAATGCTGTATGATTCTACTAATATGAAGTATCTAAAGTAGTCAGAATCACAGAAACAAAGTAGAAGGGTGGTGGTTAAGGGAGAGGTAAGATGGGAAATGGATACAGAGTTTCAATTTTACAAGAGAGTTCTAGAGATCTGTTGCATAACAGTTGAGTGTTAACTACAGAACTGTACACGGTTATGATGGTAAATTTAATGTGATGTGCTTTTTACCATAATAAAAAAAAAATCTGGAAAAATCTTCCCACCATAGAGGACTTCATGTAAGGAATCTCACACATTAAATCTTCAATGTCACAGATAAGTTCAGAATAACTGTAAAGGATGCACATCAATATAAGATAGTACTGCAGACAGCACTCCTTCCTAAGGCTCCTCCCTTCCCCCATAAGTTTTAGAGACTAGTTTTCCTCTCTCCCTCAGATAAGACTAAAATTACCTTAAAGCTAAAAAAAAAAAAAAAAGATTAAAGTTGTTCTCTACCACTTCACCAGGTTAAAATCCCAAAAAAGATGACAGTTTCCAATAATCCTTGACTGCTAAGAAACAGCAAGAAAGTGATTTGTTACCACCAGTTATCACGACTCTCACTATTCATATCCTAATAGTACCAAACATTCACTCTAAGAGTAGATTCAATTTTTGGAGACAACTGAAGATGAATTTAAGTCACATATTATGAATATGTTAAATAATTAAACTGGGAGATAAAACATTGCTCTTTATTCAAAACAAACTGTGACCATAACATAAACTGGATCCTATAGAAGTTAACATCCTTACCACCTAATTTTCTAAATATTCTATCCCTGGAAACAACTTCCTAGTCTAAGTATATGACGACAAAATTACACTTAAAAAGAAAATCTTTTTCCTTAGTAAAAAAGCAAGGGGGGAATCTACAAAAGCAGCAATCAGTAAGTTACATATGATTTCTTTAACCTCACCTCACACAATCTTATTCTCAGTTTTCATGCCACCTACCCAATAAACCTATCTTCTTCCATGTTCACATATGTTTACATTACTCATCAAGAATGTAAAAAAAAATAATAACCAGTTCTACATTGATTTCATTACTAATTCATTCTCATTTCATGTTGCAAGAAAACTCTCTTCTAAAATGCATGGTTTGGAATCCTCTCTGAAAATATTACTTTACCAATGCTGCACTGTATGTTAACTAAAATTTTTAAAAATATTTCTTTAAAAAAAGGCATTACAGATTTCAATTATGCTTTTTAGATACTTTATATTATCATCAATTTTTGAAATACAATGGCAATGGAATACAGCATAATATAAACTAATTTTTGCAAATTTAAAAAATGTAGCCTCTTTTGTTTTCATTATAAAAACTTAAAAAAATTAAACACTGGAGAAGAATATTATCTACTACTTCAATGTTTATTTGTAGATCACTTTACTTTTGTTAATGTTTGTTTATTTTTGAGAGAGAGAACATGTACACACGAGACGGGGAGGAACATGGAAGGGAGGGCAACACAGGATCCAAAGCGGGCCCTGCACTGACAGCAGAAAGCCCGACGCAAGGCTTGAACTCATGAATCACGAGATCACAACCTGAGCCAAAGTTGGACACTCGACCAACTGAGCCCCCTAAGTGCCCTTTAAATCACTTTAAAAATACATCAAAAACTTCTAAAATTCCGAACCTTCAGGGCATGAGTTGTTTAGGATGGTAGCTTACAAGAGAACTACAGGTTACCATATTTTGAATGGAAATTTCTCCAGAAATAATTACACACTTACCTACTTTCTTTAGCAGGAAACTGAAAATATTATTTAATCTTTGTTTAATGGCTGTGATTCATTATTAAAATACGTTACGGTATTAGACAAGCCCCAGAATACTGCAGTAAAATAAGTCCAGAATTCCAATTTTTTATTTCTTATATCTACTTGTTTTTTTTTTTGTTGTTTTTTTTTTTGCCTTCTTCCCAACTCATCAACTCTGTCTCCCAAGCTACACAGCCATCATCCTTTCTAACATGTATCTACTAACCCAATGTGAAAATCAGCCAGGTTTGTTAAAAATTGTATCTGAACACTGGAAAAATCAGGCCTAAAGAAAGAATCTGAGGCTTCCCCTAAGAAACCCAAAAAAATACGGCAGCCTAAGGGCTTTCAACTGTCCTTTAAGGACACTAGAAACTAAGTTTGTCAGCAGAGAAGATGAACACATAGGGTCCCAGGTCCTCATACAGATCAGAGCAGCCCTGTGAGGTCAGTTTTATAGAATGGGGTTCTGATAGCCATATTGCTGTCACTATATGGCTAGAAAAAATAATGGTTTGGAGTTTTTGCCCCCTCATTTAAAAAAGAAAATTCCCCATTTAAACAAAAGATTCCCTTTCCTCAAATGTCTCAAAAATGCCTATTTTCTCCCCTAAGGATTATGTAATGTAACAACACTTTCTGTGGATTTTCAACTATCTTAATTTGAGTTGCTATCACCAGAAACCACACCACCTATGTACAACTCTGAACAATTATGTTTAGTTGTATGTTACAAGTTTTTATTATTTTTTTTTCCTTTGTCTTCTGCCTAACATCATCTCTTTGCCGTATCGCCTATATAAGAGGGCACTTTGTCATTCTTGGGCTAGGCTATCACAAGGAATATAAACTGAGAAGCTGCCATCTCAGCAGTTTTAGAATTTGTACATTTTCCTTTGCCCTCAGATTACAATGTCTTCAATCCAAACATTTAATGAGCACCTACGTGACTAAAATTATAATCTAACACATCGATCAGGACTAGTGAGGTTATGCTACAGTAATAAACAATTCCAAAATCTCAATGGCTTGACACAAAATTACTTCTCACTAACTTTACATGTCCAATTCAGGTTGGCAGGGGGGATCAGCTCATCAGTCCCTCACGAACTTAAACTCTACTTGACACACACTTCTACGATCGCCTTGACAAACAAGGTAAAAAAGAATGTGGTAAATCACATCCTGCTTTTAAACTTCAATTCAGTTTACTGGCTACAATAAGTCACATGGCCACACCTGACTTCAAAAATGACAAGGAAAGTCGAGAGAATGGAATTAGACTATTTATGAAGAATCCTGACTCCCACGTTCCCTTCCTGGTCAAACATTCAAGACCAGGATCTGTGGATGATATGGAAATAATCTATCAGATCCAGATGTGGCCCCTCTTCACAGAAACCCGTTTATTAAAACAAGTTATCTACCTCTCCCTAATATAAAAAATACACAATGATATATATATATACTTATAACCATAAAAATGAGGTAAGAACAAGGCAAGTAAAACCATAAAAAAACACTCTCATTCAAAAGAAGGGGAACAGGAGACACAACAGTCAGTGGGTCATGGTAATTTATAAACTGAACAGACAGGGGAGGGGGCAGGGTATGCCCTGACTGATCACTGGGAGGAGTTTCTCAGTACGGGGTTCTCTGTGCCTCTGAGCTCTACCCTCCAGGATGTGTTTCCTTGTCTATTATCTTGGCTCACTGCAGTGAAGTGGACACGGAGCAGGCCTCCTCAGCTAAGAAGCAGAATTCTCAGCTTGTTGGTACAAGGTTAAGGGGCAGGGACTAAGAACATTAAATCTCAATCGGTTACAATTTTTTCACACTTTTTTCATGCTTGTGGTTTCTCTGGCTATACAAGTCCCTGAAAAACTCAGAAGGTTTCTTGTATGTTTGATTCTAGCCATTTCCAAGTGCCAATATCTAGATCACAATTCTAGACATATCTTAGACTGACTAGATTTTTTTCTTTGCTTTCTTGTCATATGAAACTGTGTCTATTTCTCTCTACTTAATTGTGAGACTTAGTGCTTACCTTTACCTGGCTTTAGTAGGGAATCCATACTTCGGTCTCTTTATCCTAACCAAATCGAATTCGTAGGCTGTTACTCTGAGTCACCTTAATCCATTCAGACATTTTAACAATGGATGATGGTCATAACCTTGTTTGGGTCCTTGCCGTAAGACTGTTTTAATTATTTTCTCAAAAGGCGTCTCAGTTTCCTCTCCTACGACTGAATGTGAGAACCAGCTGCTTCTTACAATCCTACAAATCCCCAAATTTCTTGACTCTTTATAGCTTCCCATTCCTACATGCAAACCAGCCAATCATTTTCTAGCTCATTTCCTTATAAAACGGAGCCAACAGCAGTGGAAATATAATTTGTTTTCCAGCTTTATCCCCTAAAGCTACAAATGCATTAAGTACATTACTTGTTCCCCAAGTTATTGCAGGTGACTGCACGGCATCTTTCCAGCCTCTAATATCAGTTTCCTCGCTGCCTGATCATTGAACTACATCTGAAGATTTTTTTGTGGAGCACCCTACTGTATTAACTTTGATTTTAATCAGGATAGGCTACACAGGTGCTGCCCAACAGAAACATAATGCAAGTCACATATGTAATTCTAAATTTTCTAGAAGCCACATAAAAAAACTTAAAAATTGTTAAATTAATTTTAATAATATATCATTTAACCCAATATATTCAAAATAATTACACTTCAACCCATAAACAGTACAGAAATTGACATATTTTACATTCTTACTTTCTTCCATACTAAGTCTTCAAAATCCAGTTTGTATCTTACACTTAATCACATCTGAATTCAGTCTAACCACAATTTAAGTGCGTAAGTGCATCAGAGAGCTAGTGCCTACCATATTAAACCACACGGGGCAAAGTTAAGTTGCAGATCCAACAGCAAACAAGCAAGCCCTGAAATCTCAGTGGTTTATCTTTTTATTCATGTCCATCAGAGGTCAGCTGAGGGTGTACCGCATGCTTTCCACACTTAGAGGAGCCACGGCTAGTAGAGTAGTCACTATGGTCACTGCATTGGCCAAAGCAAGCTATACGGCTACACCCAAGTTGGGTGTGCCCAGAAAGAAAACCAGAAGCAATACGTAGGTAGCACTAATACTATCATCTTCATTTTTTAAAACTTCCAAATTACATCTTCAAGGAATTGGAATTTCACACTTTTCTTTTTCCCCAAATACACCCACTTAAAAATGCAAAACGATCAAGTAGTAAACTACTACTACTGGCCAGTTAAAGCAAGAACGCTAAAATATGTAGGGTTTATTTACCATGGAACATAATTTTTTCTTCAAAAAGGATTCTGAAGATTTGGTAAAAGCAATTGAAAAGATGTGACTAGAACTAAATACTCCTTTTACTTCACTGTGGCAAACAAGTACTTTCAATCTTCTTTAACTTCTCATGCCAACCCTAAGTGATTACTGCTGCTGAAACAAGTACAGGCTGAAGAAAAATTAAATCGCAGAGGAAAAGCCACATTCCTCACAAGTAGAGGGAAAGAAAAATAAGGAGAGAAATAATGTTATTCAAAATTAAGGATATTTCTCAAAAAGATTTCCTCATGGTCCTTATAAGTTAACTTTCTGCCATTTAACACTATAACATAAAAATCAATTGCCTACTTATTTATCCAGATTATAAAGTATTACTTCAAAGCCGAACGTTTTATTTTTCACAGGTTGAAGGTGAAACCCCCTTCCTCTTATAAATAAATGCTTATATTCTATTCCACCTTCACTTAAGCATCCAAAGAAAGAATTTTAGCATATTAGATGACTCAAGATAATGGCTGGATTCGATGAAATGCTGGGAATTAAAGAGTATCCCAGTGAGTTACATGTAGTAGGTAATAAAAAAAGTATCACAAGAAGGGGCTTATGTAAATAAGACAGCAAATTTCCCTTAGGAAATAAATGCACTGTTATATATGGACTGGATTCATACAGCATTTAATTCCTCCTTACAAAATCTTTATTTTGAAGTCTGGTGTTCTATCTTATTAAGAGTCTAGGGTAAAATAAGCTCTTTTAAATAAAGCAGAGGTGATAACAGAACCGATAAGCAATCCATGTAGACGCTTTTCTGAGAGAATGATATAATCAGACAAAGCCAAAGCCCAACCAACAAAACATCTAAAACTGCAACTGTGGAGTCCAAACTAAATTTTTCGATGCCAGACATTAGGAGACCGATAAATGCCTGTCCTTCTGCAACCCCCCAAAATTATCACCCACTAAAACTTTATTGTCCTGCAAGATTATCCTAGAAATTGTAGAAAATATGTTTTTTGCAGGTTTTAATGATGCTCACAAGGCAGTTAATCATAGTCCCCATCCCTAAAAATCTTCTGATAATCTTCCTTTTTATAACTCTCTTATTCAGTTTATCTATTCTCATGACTTCATGTCCATCACCTCTATAGAATTTCAGTTCTCTGTCTCTACCAGCAACAGTCATTTCAACCTAGAACTACAAATTCAGTCTATTAAAACTGTTTTCCCTTTGCTTCCCCTAGGTCATTTCCCTTCCCAAGTGTCAATGATTATGACTTTTAAAAAGGACTAATCTTTTATTCTCAATAGCTGATCACCCAAATCCTGTGGATTTGTCTTTTGAAATGTCTAGCATTCTTACTTCCTTACTTTATTCCTGTATAACGGAAATAGCTTCCTACCGTTAGTGCTAATTTCTTCCCATTCCAATCTATTCTTGAAGCACGCCTTCCAAAAACTGATTAATCATGTTATACATCTGTTCAACGTTCAAGGGCTCCTTCAGGTAAAAATATTAAAATCCTCACCAGTAGTACAGTCAGTGCCCCCCAGTCTTACCCAAATGTGTCCCATCAGCCACCAGTCCCCAAACGTCCCAGCCTTCTCTTCAGCTATTACAGTATTTCTCAGTGTTCCTTAAAATTAACCCAACAAAATACTAATCTTCAGAGATGTGTAATCTAAAAAAGGATGCTGCTTCCTTTTTCTTAAATAGGTTTGTTTTCCACAGGATTTCTCAGAAACTTTATATGTTGAAGAGAATTTTCATAACTTATTTAATAATATCTCACAAAACATTTTTTGGGAAATGCTAAGCTATTAAACTGTCTCCTGGATAGGCTGCCTCTGTTCTCTTATTAATGCTTTTTGCCTTGTTAGTACACATCTTCCTTTCATTTCTCTACCTACACAAATTTAGATTCCTCCACAGAAGTTCTGGAAGTTCTCCGTTTTCTATAAAGTCTTCCCAAGACAACCGGAGCCCTCTTTGAACTTCTACACAATTATCTTTAACATACAATTATAGCGTTACATTGATTTATTCTGTCAATTGTACATAGGTTTATATAGCTCATTACTGTTCCAGGTATCTGACTTAAATATCCCCAACAAATCTGTAAGCTTCTTGGAAATATGAAAATGTGCATCCTCCTCTTAACGAACCACATAATATCAAAACTAAGGGCTATTTGACTTATTTGACTAAATACGGTTGTACTCTAAGAAACTTGTTCATCTCCTCTCTTCTCTCAAACTCTTGAGCCTTGGTTACTATCCCTTTGTCAGAATTTAAACATTTATAAAAATGTATCTAGTTTTTCCCTTTCATGTGTAAGAAAAATGAAGAATACTTCACTGTAGTTTAGTGTAACTGGCTATTCTTTAAATTATCTTCATGTTAAAGGTGATAAAGCAGGGAAATAGTCTCAACAGTCAAAACCTATCTTTCAGGTTTTCACAGAACCACACAACCTCTTGACACTTACGATACAACCCTGTCCAAGCTGTTACTGTGAACAAGTCTCACTAACCCAAACAATACAGGGGATTTTAGACACCAAAATTAAAGTCCAATCTTACAGATTTCTTTTTTAAAAATTTAGTAATCCAATGTATCCCCTAATTTAAAAAAAGGCAAGAACAAGACCTACATTTCCAAAAGCTTTTTAGTATAGAAATCTCAAATATATACAAAATTAGAACAATATAATAAACTCCAATGTACCCATCAAGCAGCTTCAACAATCAACTCTGGGACAATTGTGTTTATCCATATTCATACTGTCTCCATATTATATTATTTTGAAACAAATCCCAGGTATAACATTCATCCATTTCATTCATCTGTATGCATTGCTCAAAGATAAAGAAGTTACATTTTTAAAATCTTTTATCATGTTATTCCTAGAAGACACAAAACCTATAGAGTTAAAAAAAAAAAAGAAAGAAGAAGACTTCAGGTGAAGTCAATTAATTCTTCTAAATTCCCTCACACCCAGGCAAGACTAAATCTAAAATTCCTTTTGCTTCTCTTAGCTTTTTTCTCCACAGGTTTATAGGTTGGTTTCTGAAACATAATTCTAAATGTCAAGAGTCTTTAAAAAGCTAAAAATTTAGCACAATTACACAACTCAGAGTGGTATGAAATAAACAGGTACCATGCATCCCACACATCTGAACGAAATTAATTGTTTCAGAAGCGAGCAGGTAAAATTTACCTTATATATTAACCAGACAAATCTGTTTATTCTGTATCCATTAGTTCATCTATTCATTGTCAAAAACAAAAAGAAAAAGATAAAAAGGAGAGGTAAAAATAAGTAAGAAATGACTGCTGAATTCCCAAAGGAGACAAACATGTTAGCTATAATACAGAGCAAGTGAAATAGGTGCTATTAAACAAGCAGTAATTTAAAGAGGGCAGGAGGCTGAAAAGGCTATGGGACAAGGTAGCACCTAAGCTAAGCCTTCAAAGATGTTAATCAGAAGGTTACTCCCTTCTGCTCCTAAAGTACTATCAGTTCAATGTTAGTACGTCATTTGCCACTTTATATTATAATCTTCTACATGTCTGCTAACCCAATGGTTCTCAAAGGGAAGGAGTCCTATCCTCCCAAAGACATCTGACAATGTCTGAAGCCATTTTTTGTTGTCATGACTGTCAAGTAGGGAGTGCTACTGGGCATTTAGTGGGTAGAAGTGAAGGATCTGCTAAACACCCTGAAATGCACAGGACATCCTCCACAACAATGAGTAGGCCGAAAGTATCAATTATGTGGCTATTGAGAGACCCTGGTTTAATCTGTTAGATTGTGAAAACTTTAGTGCATCTTTGTATCGCCAGCATCTGGCAAAGCAGGAATTCTATAATTATCAGTAGACTCAACAGACCTCAATTTAAAGGTTAACAGAATATAATTTTACATATCAATTATACCATAATACAGTTGAAATAAAATAAATAGAGGCAATAGAAAAGTCAATGAAGATTTTAAGGAAAGAAACAGCATGACCTGTTGTTAGAGAAGAGAACTTATGCAAAGAATATACTGGAACAACTTTCAGTATCTTCCAAAATTTAAAATGCATATATTGTAGGGGTGCCTGGGTAGCTCAGTTGGCTAAGCGTCCGACTCTTGATTTCAGCTCAGGTCATGATTTCAAGGTCATGAGATGGAACCCCACCACAGGTTCCACGCTGGACATGGAGCCTGGTTAAGATTCTCTCTCCCTCTGCCCCTCCCCCACTCATGCATGCTCTCTCAAAAAAACAAAAAATAAAAAATAAAATGCATGTGCTGTAACCTCTAATCCAGGAATTTTGCTTCTATATATATCTTTCAGATATGTATACTTTCTCTAAAGGAAAAAAGAGTACACCAATATGAGGATATTTGCCACGGTATTAGCTGAAATGATTGAAAACAAATACCCATCGATAAGAATCTTACTAAATAAATAAATGACAAGATATTTGTTCAATAGAATACTGTTATTGCCACTGCTAAGAATGAGAGAGGTTTATTAAGAGATCCAACATAAAAATTTTAAATGCAGAAGAATGGGGGTACAGCATGATACAATTCTAAGAAAGGCAGAGAGCATATAGGTAAGCTATATTAATGTTTGTACACGTATCCTTCCACTAGAAATATTTCATACATTAAAAACATAGAGTCATCTATACTTCAGTAATAAACTTAAAAAAAACCCTGATAATGATAGCTATCTCTAGGGTAGGGAACTGGGTGGTTAAGATACGGAGGGAGGAAAACTAATTTTTAATAATTATCCTTTTATGCTTTCTCAATTTGTGCCTTGTGCAGGTATTGTTTATTCAAGAACTAAATACATTTATTTTAAAGAATTTTAAATGCAGTGGGGAAAGACTGAGGAACAGAAAAAGATTAAATGTTATAAATAAGAGCCTAGAACAGTAAATGTTCTAACTAACCATATGAGAATGGAGAGGAAGAACAGATCACAAAAATATGGCAGAGATAAAACCAAAAAGACTTAGAATTTTCCGAAACAGAGAAGAGTTCATCGTGCGCCAGCATCCAAACTGCTAAAGGTACTGGAGAAAAAACACAATTGTGCTAATTACTCAAGTAGGCGCCCAGTAACCCTCCCAATTCTACACTTCATCAGTAATTTTACTTTCTAATTCTCTCAGGTGACCATTTTATATCTTCTTCCTTCTTAAATATCTATCACCTAACCTCCTCACCCATGTCAGCTTGTGTCTTACTACAAAAGGAAATTAGAAGCAGTATGACAAGAATAACCTTATCTTCCCACCACATATCTGCATCTGTTAAGCTCAATCTTATGCCCTCCCTGTCAAAACATGTGATTATCCCTACTTTTATCAGTGGCCAACACCTACACCTGTGTCCTGTATTTCATCTTGGTTGCCCTTTTAAAATGTTTCCTCTGTTATACCTTCTTTCTGCATTAATTTCTCACTATTGGGACATTCACAGGAAAAACCCTACCTCGACCTCAAGTCCATCTCAGCTACCATCTACTATTTCAAAATTCCTCTTAACAGAAAAAAAAAAAAAACCCTTAAAATCTTAGACTGTAATTACTATTGCTACTTCCTCTTCCCTTAAATCTCCATTTAAGCCATTCTATTCAGTCCTTCCTCACCAGCACTCCATTGAAAGTTGCCACCAACAACCAGAATCCCATTTCTCTATCATCTTACATACCTTCCACAATATCTGAAAACACTCTCCCCCATTCTTAAGCAGTTTATTCACTTGATTTCCTGGATATTTCTCATGGAAGTTACTTCTATTTCCTTTGCTGGCACCTCCTCTAATTTTCACCCCCTGAACGCTGAAATGCACAGGATTCAGTTCCAAGGATTTCCCTCAATTTTGGCCATTTCAAGTTTCAGTTACTGAATTTCTATTTGGTTCTTTTACAAATCTGCTATGTCATTTTTGTTATAGTCTTTAACTCTGTTAAAAAGTGCTCAAGCTTGTGCCTGGATGGCTCAGTCTGTTAAGCGTCTTACTTGGGCTCAGGTCATGACCTTGCGGTTTGTGAGTTCGAGCCCCACATCAGGCTATATCCTGAAAGTCCAGAGCCTGGTTCCCTCACTTTCTGCCCTTCCCCTGCTCTCTCTCTCAAAAATAAACATTTAAAAGATTTAAAAAAACACCACCACCATCTAACTTAAAAATAAAAAGTGCTCAAGTTTGGCTTTTATCTTCAGTAAACAGCTTGTGTTAGTTTATGTTTGATAATACTAACATCTAGAGTTCAAGTAAGTCTTATTTCTGTTGTCTGACGGGTCTCACTCATGTTGTCTCATCTTCTCTATGCCTGGTTACCTTTGATTCTGTGCTAGACATTACATTTGAAAAATCTAGCAAAATAATTTGAGACTCCGAATGATACTACTTTCCAATTTCTTCTCTACCTATATTCTCTACTAAGTTATTAATTTTCAAAACAAGTGCACTTCAAAATCACTTGGAGACTTTTAAAATAGATCTTTCCTGGGGTGCCTGGGTGGCTCAGTCAACTGAGCATCCAACTCTTGATTTTAGTTCAGGCCATGGTCTCACAGTTCATGAGTTTGAGCCCCGCACTGGGCTCTGCACATAGCCTGCTTGGGATTCTCTGTTTCCCTCTCTCTCTGTCCCTCATCTGCTCATACACCTTTTCTCTCTCAAGATAAATAAACTTTAAAACAAAACAGATCTTTCCTAAACCTCATTCATGGCAATTAAATTAGAACTGAGAGGAAGGTGAACACAAGTTGTTGGCATTTTTTAAAAATTCCCTGTGAGAGCCTACCATGCAGCCAAATATTGAAAAGCAATGATCTAAAAGATTCCATCTGGTCACATCTATCTACGTTAATGACTCCCAAAGCCTTATCTCTGGCCCATCCACTGTTTCCGTGAACCATCCACTTGGATATCTAACAAGCAGTTCATATTTAACAAAGCCAAGATAGAAGTCCTAATTCTCCATTTACTCCACACTTCCCCAAACTTTCCTTATTGCTAGCCTAGCCAAATTCAGTATCCTCTTTCGCCTATATTATGGTACTAGCCTTTTAGCTTACTCTTGCCATTCCAATTCCCACCCCCATCCCCATCTGCCACAGAGATCTGCCAAGTGTGATCTTTTTAAATCATAAATAAAATGAGGTCATTTCCATATTCAAAACCCTCCAATATTTTCCTATTAAAAATAAATAAATAAAAATCCAAATAGCTTACCATGGCCTATATCATCTGGCCTCTGCCTTCTTCCAATCTCATCTTCCAACACCTCTCATTCACTAAGCTCCAACCACCTCAGTTCCTTCCCCCACCCAGAACGCTCATTCCTCTAGAGCTCAGCATGACAGGCTCCTTTCTTAATGTTCAGATCTATACTTCAATTCTATTTCCTTATAAGGAGGTATTTCCTAAATATCCTACCTAAAAAAACCACCAACCTCCATGAGGTTTTTTCATGTTCCCTACTATTCCATAGCCCTATGTTATTTTCTTCATAACACTAATTGTCTAAAATTACTGTTTGCTATTTGTCTTCAGCCACTAAGACACAAAATTCATGAGAGTGAGGACTTTGTCTCTTTACTATAGCAAGGAACTTAAAAACACATTGCCAGGAATACTTTAGCATACCCTCAAACATCTGTTGACTGAATGAATGATGATAGATTATGCTCATCTAGGTTAGTACTATTTATCAGAGGAGAATTTATGAGATTTATGAAAAGCATCACACGTCAAATACCCTCATAAAATAAAACTGGATACAAAAACCATCCCAAGAACCACTAAAATGATCAAGTATTTTAGAGACTGGCTTTAATAAAGTTATTCTCTTAGATTAAAAGTAATATGTCCCTATAAATCAATGTATCAATGAAAGCATACTAATGAAAATCACATATTAGGTGATTTCCATTTTGCTGTGTCTATCTAGAACTCTAACTTGCATTATTACTAGTGGCTACATCATGGAATAAATCTGGTTAATAACAAATTGAATATACTACTTAAAAAAATAAAGAGAAAAATATTTAAAAACAGACGCTTAGCAGCCAATTGTTAAAGATGCATCTAATGAGTTGAATTAGTTGACCTCTCTAAGATTCCAAGATTTAAACTGCATAGCTACATCGGAACAATATTGCTACTATTATATTTATCAATATTAGATATTTGAGACTGCTGTACGTATCGTTCTCAAAGAATTATTCATCGATGTGTGAGTACTGTATTTCCATAGAATCTAAAAAGATAACAAGTATTACCAAAAACATACATTAAAAATGATGTTACTTTGAAAAGCATATAATGTACTCCAGATAAGAATTATAAATTGAAATTCCCAATGTCTTGCAGAAACTCTTGAATTACATTAGATGACTTGTAAATCAACATAAACTCAAAAACTATGCTCCAAAGTTTCTAAACTATTTTGCTCAAAAAAGTGTCTAGTAACAACTTATATATACCCAAAACTCACCATGACCACACTTAGAGACAAATGGAGAAAATATTTGTGGTATGTAACAAAAGATTAATGTCCTTAACATATAAAGATGTCTTTAAAAAAAAAAAGGTATCTTACAAATTAGTGGGGGAGAAACATGCAAAAACAAAACAAAAACAAAAACAAAAAAACACGGAAGGTAACTGACCAAACACAATTTGCGAATAAAGAGGCAAATACATTCAAGTTCCCTAATAATAAATGAATGCATTAGATTCTATTTATGCCCTCCAAAACTTTGCTCATTTGATAAAACGATATCGCAGTATGAATGAAGTATGCAAAAGTATAATAACGATGTAAGAGCATTTTTGCAACATATACAAAAGTCTTAAATAATTAACATTCTTTAACCCAACAATTCCACTTTTAGTACTTCTGCACAAGTAATTAGAAATGTGAGCAAAGATTTCTATATAATAGGAAAAGATGAGAAATAATCTAAACACCTGACAACAAAAGATTAAATCCCACTACTGTGGGAAAATGCACATGATACATTGTTTGAAAAAGTTACAAAGCTGTTGTGTACATGACCTCAATTTTATCAAGACACTTAATAGTATATAATATGCACAGAAAAACAGACTAGAACATTATATGACAGATTGCTAGCAAATAATTTACTAACTTTACTGCATGTAGAATTACTATTATTATTTTTGTTTCTTTTTCAGAGCTGTCCTGAATTTCTGTATCTAGGACTCTTTTGCTTTGCTACATTTCTTCTCCTCTCTGTTTTTCTGTTGGACAGATAATTTTCTGTTGGATTGCTAATTTTCTATCTCCTGCCCCAATTTGGAAGTTAAAAATTGCATTTTTATTCTATTGTTACTTTTATCAAAATTATAAATTTCTACAAAATCACTAAAACTATTCTCTATAAAGATCTTCCTAAAAATGACAAGAACCTTCACCCATGCCTGAATTCCTTTATTTTCATATTTAACATTCCATTTCTTTTTCAACAATTAAACATTAACTACCAAAAATGAATGCTATATATTAAAACATAATTGATAAAACGAGTTCATAATGATATCCCCCAAAATTAAGAGAATCTCTGATAGAACTAGGACACCAATTCATTCAAAAACAGATAAATAAAAGGAATGAATTTAATAGTTTATCCTGCCTTTCTTTCTTCCTTCCTTTCTTTTTTTTGAGTAGCAGGTAAAAGTTCATTAGAGTTTAAGATTAGAAAATAAGAATAGTAGGAAAGCTCTCTTTATAGAGAGGGGACATTCGAAAGTGAATGCCCCTATCCTGCCTTTCTTGTACAAACCATACTTTTGGTAACCAAATAGCTAATAAGGGAAAGTTTTTTTAATGGAAGAACCAAAGCTGCAACACAAAAAGATCCAGAAAATTAGAAAAATCACCTTAATGTAAAACCTTAATGAAATAATCCAAATGACAGTGAAAAGCTGTTAAAACCATTAGTTGAGAAGCAGAGAGTTGGAGGACATCAAACCAATAAGATACAGTCTCTGAATCCTAATTTGAACAAATTAATCCTAAAAAAAAGCCTTTATGACACTTTATGTGTCATATTAGTTTCAGGTGTACAACATATTGAGTTGACAATTCTATACTTTACTCAATGCTCATCACAACAAGCGTTAGTCACCATCTGTCGCTACACGTTATTACAATGTTATTGACTATTTTACACTCCCTATGCTGTACTTTCATTTCCATGGCTTATTTATTTTTAAAACTGAAAGTTTGTACCTCTTAATCCCCTTCAACTATTAAAAAGACATTTTTTTTTAACCAACTGGGGAAAGTTAAACATTGTGAGGATATTAGGTAATATTAAAAGATTACTAGGAGCGCCTGAGTGGCTCAGTCAGTTAAGCGTCCAACTTCAGCTCAGGCCGTGATCTCACAGTTCAAGTCCCGCACTGGGCTCTGTGCTGACAGCTCAGAGCCTGGAGCCTGCTTCGGACTCTGTGTCTCCCTCTCCCTCTGCCCCTCCCCTGTTTGCACCCTGTCTCTCTGTCTCTCAAAAATAAATGAACGTTAAAAAATTAAAAAAATAATAAAAGATTTCTAGAAATTTAGAGTAAATAATAATACTGTGCTTATGTTTTTAAAAATCCTTATTCATCAGAGCAGTTTTCAAACATCTTAAGTCTTTTAAATACATGATCATTTTTACACTTCAAAATTACTGAAGACATCAAGGAGCTTTTGTTTGTGTTAGTTATACTGATTTGCCAGAGGATGGGGTGAGGGAGACTAGCTGACTATGCAGTGGTACATGGGAACTGGTTGGAGTGATGAAATGACACTGTATCCTGAGTATGGTGGTGATTACATATAAGTGCATGTGGTTGTCAAAATGTGCAGAATTATGCACTAAAAAGGATGAATTTTACTGCATGTAAATTATGTCTTTATAAAAAATGGGAATGGGAATGCAAACTGGAGCAGCCACTCTGGAAAACAGTGTGGAAGTTCCTCAAAAAATTAAAAATAGAACTACCCCACGACCCAGAAACTGCACTACTAGGTATTTATCCAAGGGATACAGGTGTGCTGTTTCAAAGGGGCACGTGCACCACCCCAATATTTATAGCAGCGCTATCGACAACAGCCAAAGTATGGAAAGAGCCCAAATGTCCATCAACGGATGAATGGATAAAGACGATGTGGTACGTGTATGTATATATATATGTGTGTGTGTATATATATATATATGGAATATATAATGAAGTATTACTCGGCAATCAAAAAGAATGAAATTCTGCCATTTGCAACTATATGGATGGAACTAGAAGGTATTATGCTAAGCGAAATTAGTCAGAGAAACACAAATATCATATGATTTCACTCATATGATGAATTTAAGATACAAAACAGATGAACATAAGAGAAGGGAAGCAAAAATAATATAAAAACAGGGAGGGGGACATAATGTAAGAGATTCTTAAATATAGAAAACAAACAGAGTCGCTGGAGGGATTGTAGGGGGGGAGACTAAATGGGTAAGGGGCATTAAGGAATCTACTCCTGAAATCATTATTGCACTGTATACTAACTTGGATGCATATTTTAAAAATTAATTAAAAAAATAAAAATTTAAAAATACAAAAAAAGAATTTAAAAATTTGAGGTACTCAAAGGGCCTTTGTTTACGTAAGTATACTCTATCAATATTTACCATATTAGGAATCAAAATGGGGAAAAAATTTAAACTGTATTATTTTAACAACAATAACAAACTCACTAAATGTTAACATAAATAACATTTTGATGGAAAATATATTTTCAAAAAAGTGAGAACAGTATGAAGTTTTTCCAAATCTCCTTAATATCTAGATTAGAAAACAACTAGATCTTCATATAAGCTTCTATGTTCAATGTGTATCATCATCCACTGGGTACAGCCTCAACTCAACTGCACACCACATGTGAAGTGAGAGTAAAAAGGGCAAATAACATATTAGTATTATTATGAAAATAGCTTTGATCTCACAGACCTTTATGAAAAAGGGTACCATAGACTCCCAGACCACACACTGAGAATCATTCCAACAGTATTATGGGTTAAAGTTATACAATTCTGAAATTTTACTTTAAAATACTCCAAAAGAATAAAATTTTAAAAGGCAGAAATCGAGCAAACAAGAATGACAGGACACTGATAAATGTTGAAGCTAGGAGACGGTTTCATTAAAGTTCAATATACATTTCTCTGCTTTATGAAATTTCCTGCAACTCTTAAAGTTACATGTGTTTTATTGTCAGTTAAACTATTTTTTTATTTTAGAGAGAGAGTGCAGGGGAGAGGAGTAAAGGGAAGGAGAGAAAGAGAGAGAATGAGAATCTTAAGCAGGCTTCACGCTCAGTGCAGAGCCCGATGTAGGGCTCAATCCCGTGACCCTGAGGGATCAGGACCTGAGCTGAGCCACCCAGGTGCCCCTAAACTGTTAACTTTTTATCCACCTTGTGATCACTATTATTTCCTCCGTCCCCACTCATTTCCTCTGGAACCATTTTTTCACTTATCCTTCAGTAGTTAGTTTAGTGAGGTCTTTGAATAGTAAACTCTCAGGCGTTGAATATTTAAAATGTCTTCATTACATCCTAATTCTTGAGTAGAGGTTTAATTGCATACAGAATTCTCGGCTGCTGCTTATTTTCTCTCAGTACTATGAAGATATTACTACACCATCTTCTGGCATCTGTGTGGCTGATGACAAATTTATAGGCCTGCAATTTCTATGTAAGTAATGTTAAAATTTAAGATTATCTATCTCCATAATTTTAGTATAAGTCGGGGGTGAACTTATTTTTGGTTTTCTTAATACCTGAAGTAAAATTTTCATCTGTGGACTATATTTCTTCAACAAGAAAACTGTCATCCATTATCTCAACAAATACTACTTCTCCTACCATTCAATCTATTCTCTTTTTATAAAATTCCTATGTTGGTGGCTCTCTATCTTTAAAGTCTCTTGACTGCTCCGTCCATTATCTCCATGCTGTATTGTGGGCAAATTCCTCAGTACATTACTATTCACTCACTCTTTTCCTAGGTCTAGCCTAAAGACTGCTCTATTTTCTCCTCCCACTCCTCCACAAATTTCTTTATTTCACCCAACCTAAACCAACGCTGACAAGACACACCATTACCAGTAAAATACAAAAATCAATTAAACTGATTAACTATCAATTAAATATTGACATGCCATGGATTCTAAGATATACTCCGTGTTTCAGAAATATTAAATGTTTAGAAGCGATGAAATCTGTTTAGCATTTCTAAGATTTCTGATCATTGGTTTACATATCTACCCTTGTTTCACAACTTCCTTTATGTCATTAACAATTATAAACATACTGATCTTATTTTATTATTGTTTTAGTGAGAGAGCATGAGCAGTGGACGAGAGAATCTTAAGCAGGTTCCACACACAAAGCAGAGCCTGACAGGGGGTTCGATCATACCATCCTGAGATCATATACGTCATGCCTTAAGCCGAATCAAGAGTCAAACACTTAACCAACTGAGCCGCCCAGGCACCCCTAAACATACGGATTTTAAATTAAACTCTTCAATAGGCTGTTCCTTCTTTAATCTGACATGAATTAATTTCCTAATTACTGATTTTATTGGTTATCCTTCATAGATTTTTACATTCATACATTTTGACGTATGTATTTTGGAATTTGGTTTTCAGGCTAATCTTCCGTAAAATTTCTCTGTCCGTATCCCATGTCTGGAGTTTTTGCAAGTGCCTTCACAAATCTCTCTGGCCCAAGCACTGACTCAAATCTTATATTGGATTTAAAGGAAATAATAGGGCTATCACAAATCCAGACCCTGAACTAACAGTTCAGCCTTTCAGCCCAGTTCAAATGCTGATCAGACTGTGTTTCTGTCCTCCTGTTCCCTGTAACCTCTTCACATTTCTGTAAGTGTGCAGCCTCATTTAAGCCATACCTGGGAGTAATAGAGAGCAACACTGTTTTTTTTTAACTCCCCTTTAACAAAAAGGAGCTTTACTCCAGCTCTTGGTTTTGTTTTTGTTTTCTGTTTGAGAGAGAAAGAGCACACGCATGCAAGCAGGAAAGAGGGTAGAGGGAGAGAGAATCTTAGGCAACCTTGATGTAGGGCTTGATTCCACAACACTGCAATCATGACCTGAGCCTTAAATCAAGAGTTGGACGCTTAACCAACTGAGCCACCTAGGTGCCCGCCAGCTCTTGGTTTTAAGCAGTGAATCTGATCCTTGGTTCTTCCTTCCTCGTGTGGGATTACTTTTATCTGTATTAATAGATAATTAAATAGGATAGAATTCCTGACCTAAATGCTTACCAGGTATGTTCATCCTATTTAAAAAAAAACTAAAAATTAAGCAGGATTAAAAAACTGTACAGGCAATATAATTATAGTATTAAAAAACATACATGACACCAAGTTCTATCCTGAGAGGAGATCAGATACTTCCATATTCTACATTAAAATTTCCAAAAAGAGAGGTGCATGGGTGGCTCAATCAGTTAAGCATCCAACTCTGGATTTCGGCTTAGGTCATGATCTCACAGTTCATGAGATCGAGCCCAGCATCAGACTCTGCACTGACAGCTCCGAGCCTGCTTGGAATTCTCTCTCTGATCCTCCCCTTCCCACATGTGTGCACACTCTCTCTCAAAATAAATCAACATTTTTAAAAAGTTTTCCAAAAAGAAAAAAATACTTCCATAATGTTTTTATTTTCCATACCAATTATGTACTTTTATAAAGATAAAGCAACTTCAATAAGTACAGAAAACACATAATTATAAGACTATAACTGAATGAATAAATAGTATTAGAGAAAACAGAGTATGAATAATTTCTGAAGTCTTAAAAATTTTAGAAATTTCCAAAATTTAGTGAAAGACCATGGCATGCATATACAGTATACAGATTCCCAGATGAAGAGTTCATAATTAGAAACAAAGCAGGGTATACTGAATAATATCTAACTAAAAGATCCTCAGATTGTGTTTAATGGAACACTTTAAGGTCTACGTAAAACAATAGCTAGGTTGTTCCTCTATTTGTATAAAAGGGCTAAAAAAATCTACCAATTACCTTAAGTCATCCTGGATCACAGTCACATTTTTTTCCATTCCTTAGCTCTACAAAGACTGCATTTCCCACCATACACTCTGCTTTTCAAGCAGCAGTTTTGGCCTTTTAGCAGTATTTGTACATTCCTATAATCACCCAGTTCTGACATATGATTAGATAAAACCAAAAATTACTTTCACTATATTAGAATCACCAATAAAAATGTTTCACAAGATATTCCCCCTCCGCTTACCATGAAAAAAATACATATGGCTAGTACCTTCCTCCAAAAAAATGAAAGAAAAAAACCCCACATATTGATGTAAATTAAATAGCAGAACACCAAATCAGTGTAGTATAGTAAAAAAAACAAAAACAAAACCCCCCGCAAAGGCTAGCTATAAAAGCCTTTGGCCAGTTTCCTTCTCTAACTAACCAAATGTTAGAATAGTAACAAGATTACTGCCAGAAAGAATTACATTATATATCTAAAAACACCTGAATGGTAGTTGACACATCTCTTTCCCTTTTGCCCTTGCCCTTCAACACTTTAACTATGAAAGTTTTAAAAATCCAACTTTTTGTAATGCTTCCATTTTCTCCCTACTAATTTTAAAAAGCAGAGCTATCAATTAGTCCACAACGATGCAGTTATCCAAGGGTAATAGGAAATTCCAAACATGAGGGTTTCTGCTCTACGGAGGTAACGAGAAGTGCCTGGGTGGCTCACTTGGTTAAGCGTCTGACTCTTGATTTGGGCTCAGATCATTATCTCCGGGTTCGTGGGATTGAGCCCCACGTCAGGCTCTGTGCTGACAGCATGGAGCCTGCTTAGGATTCTCTCTCTTCCTCTCTCTCTGTCCCTCCCCAACTCGCGCACATGCAGTCTCTCTCAAAATAAATCTTAAAAAAATAAAGAAAGAAGTAATGATTTCCATACACCTTTCTTCTTACCTCAAGCATCTGACTGAAATTTAAATGTGCCCAGTCTTGAAGGATAAATTTGTATTTATATAATAACATCTGGTAGAGGACTAAAATTTGAGAGCCTGAGTAGTCAGTCTTGGCGTGAACTCTGGAGATATTATCTGACCAGAAAAAATGTTGGAAAGATACATAAATACATACTTTGTCTCCTCCCATCCATTTTCAAGTATATAGCAATAGACAAAATAAAACTTCGAAAACACAACTTCTCTAAAACAGCATGCATTATTTCTCAATGGGAAAGAAACAAATATAATCAGTGAGTGGAGCTGCAGCCTGGGGCATGACGAGCTGCTCTATGTTCAGTCTGGTTTCTAAGGGATAAGAGGCACTGAATACACCTATCATGAGGAGGGGCCCAGAGTCAGATGCGGTGCCTTAAACAGGCAGAAGCAGATCATTTTTGTTAAAGGGGAGCTTAAGAAAAACAAAAAGTCAAAGAAATTCCAAGGCCCCAGTAAAAAATTTGTGCCTTCTCATTTATTGTGAAAATTGTTACATACTTACCAAAAACAAAAATTCAAACCAATGATGTAACAGTGTTTGAAGCATTTCCTCTGGGCATACTATGCTCTACCACAGATTTAAAAAATCTTATTCTTATTTTTAGGAAAAACACATCATAAAATAATTTATCTTGCTTCTTGTCAATTAATAAGTCAGCACACCTAGGGATAGTTTTCCTATCACCAAGTATCTGCCAAATTAAAATTTCCTGGGTTTCATTACTAAATATGCTGTTGTTTATTATGCATTTATTCTCATTCTTTTATTTTCTCAAAAATTTTCCTCATTCCTTTAAAATTGGGACAAAATTCATTTTTAATGGCCTTCTGCAGTGCTTCTTTTGGTTTACCTTTCCTTGCACCCATTCAATAAACTAAGTTATCACTTCAAAATGTCTACTTCGTATTTAATTCATACAATGTTGCTACTGATAGTATTTTAGAAATAAATTAATGAAGAATTTGGTGCTTTGTAACAATCTGATTTATGACCAACATAAATCCACAAAATCACAAATAAATTCTCTAAGGATGTTTTTTCAACGGGTATATATCTCCACAACCTTAACTATATTCGAGCTTTAAAACCTGGTTTCTAAGAATTACCAGCTAAATCTTCAGAAGTCTGTCATTCTACCAATATTCTCAAAGTTTCTGGTCTCAGAACTCCTTCTGAACTCTTAAATATTACTCAAGTCTCCAAAAGCTTTGTTCATGTAGGTTATATATTTTGATATTTATCATATTAAAATTTATAAGATAAACTGTAATTTTTTGTTTTATTTAAAAAGAGTAAATCCATGGGGTACGTGGGTGGCTCAGTCGGTTAAGCATCTGACTTCAGCTCAGGTCATGATCTCCTGGTTCTTGAATTCAAGCCCCGCATCAGCCAGCTTCGGATTCTGTGTCCTCTCTCTCTGCCCCTCCCCCGCTCACATTACGTTCTCTCTCTCTCTCTCTCTCAAAATTAAATAAACATTAAAAAAATAAATCCATTATATCAACATAAATTAACATTTTCTGAACCATTTTCCAAAAACATAAACAAAAAGCCTAATGAGAGATCATATTTTACATTTTTCTAAGTATCTTTAAAAATACCTAGGTTAAATGAAAACAACTAGAGTCTCATACTCGCTTCTACACTCTGCAACATGTGGTTTGGGCTGAAGCATATGAAGAATATCTAGTCATACAAAGATACGTGCTAGAAAAGAAATAATTTGATTGTCTTTCAGTCAATTGCGGGTATTCTTTGATGCTATATCGAACTTGACAAGTGGCAGTTTCTTGTAAGAAGTCAGTTGCAGTGTAAAATCTAAAACCATATTGTAAAACTTTCCATTCACTTGTTACAGGTGTATCTCAAACTTTGAATGGATCTTTTTACCCCTGCATGAATTTGTAATGTGAATTGATTATTTGACAACTACTGGTTCACTGAGTTATCACATAGATCTTCCAAATGTTGACACATTTCATTATAATACAGTATCAAATCCTACTTATTAATTTCATATCCATCTCATCAAAAAAGTAATTATTAACAAGCTATCAAGTTCATAGGAATAGACTTGAGTTTTCCAAAATTCTAATTTTTGCTGGAAAACCCAAATTTTGTCATTGGTAGCAAATACTGTCAGGCTTTTTTCCTTAAGTGACAGGCTCACTTAATTTTTTTTTTTTGAGAAAATATTTGCACTTATATACATGAGTCTCTCAATAACCATAGTTTGTCAGTTGTTCTTTCAAGTAAAAACAGTCTTTCACAAAAAGAGAATATAGTTCATCTTGCAACTCACACGATTGCGCAATCGGAAAAAAATTTTTTTGAGATAATCATCTTATTTATGGTATGAAGTAGAAACTGCTTCGTTAAAGCATACTTCCCATTTTGTCACAAAGAGTACTACAAAGACGTGTAGCAGGAACTGCAAATTAAATACAATTGAGATAGCACTTCACACCCAGTAGGATGGCTATAATCAAAATGAGGGGCACTTGGCTGGCTCAGTCAGTTAAACATTCCACTTTGGCTCAGCTCATGATCTCACCATTCGTGAGTTCAAGCCCCACATTGGGCTCTGTGCTGACGGCTCAGAGCCTGGAGTCGGCTTCAGATTCTGTGCCCCTTGCTCTTTGCCCCTCCCCACTCTCACTCTGTCTCTCGAAAATAAACATTAAAAAAAAAATACAAACACAGTCTCTCAACAGGTAAATAAATAAAACGAAGTATATCCATACCATGGAGTATTATTCAGCCACAAAAAAGGAATGAAATACTAACACAGGCTACAATACAGATGAATCTTGAAAACATTATACTAAATGAAAAGAGTTGGACACAAAGAAGCCACAAGATGCATGATTCCATTGATCTGAAATAACAGGCAAATCCAAAGAGACGGAAAGTAGATTAACAGTTGCCAGGGGTTAAGGAGAGGGAGGGAATAAGGAGTGACTGCTGATGGGCATGTTTTGGGGTTTTGTTTTTTTTTTAGGGGGGGGGGTGATGAAAATGCTCTAAAATTAGATGGTGAGGATGGTTGCACAAGTCTGACTATATAAAAAAAAACAAAACACTGAATTATATAAAGAGTGAATTGTAAATTTCATGGTATGTGACTTGTATTTCAGTAAAGCTATTTTTTAAAAAAAGACATGCAGCACTCAAGAGTCAAGATTTAGCAAAAACTATTTTGACTGGTTTGTCAAGGTCATTCTTCAGTGAAAATGCCATTTTTCTTTAATTTCAAGTACATGGTCATGAAGAATATAACAAGTGGTAGTACAGTCTGGAAGTAGTACTACTTTCATTTTTGCCAAGACACAAGCCATTTTAGCCACTATCAGGGAAGTGTCAACACAATGAAAAAGCCAAATAATGTGAGTATTATGAAAAGTGGTTTGACATCAAGGACCTCTGAGAGGGTTTCTGGGATCCCCCGTGGATCCAAAGACTATGATTTGGTAATGGCTGCTCTAAACCACTGCTTCTGGAGGCTCAAATGCAATTAAAAGTCTTGCCAAGTACAGATACAATTCCTATTTTCTAAGCAAAGATGACAAATTTCTTCAAAGAAAAAAAAGTAGTGTCTATGTTGATGGTAATTACTTCAAAAAATTAAATGTCCTAAGGTAAGAGTTTGGAATCTCTGACTCAGTAGAAGGTTATAATAATAGTACAATCAACACAATAACCCAAATACAAAATAGAAGACTAAAACTAAGGATTTACTGCACAACAAAACATTCAATAAAATGTTATCTAAAGAACGACATTAAAGAAGTGATACCATCTCTTTTAAAACTGTTTAATTTCTGCACAACATTCAAAGAGTAGACTTTTGAGATTTCTGCCCATACAAAGAGTAAACTATCTAGCACGGTTAAATTTAATACTCACTATACACCTGTAAGAATAAACTATCATGCAAAAATAAATTATTACAGAATCAAAGAATTTTAGGTCTGGAAAGCACCCTAGATATAGTTACTTAGTCCAACAACCCCATTTTATATAATGAGAAAACCAAGTTTGCAAGAGAAAAAGTAACTTGGCCAAAATCGCACAGCTAGGTAGTGGGGGAGACAGTCTTGGCTCCCAGTGTTGTTTTCACCATGCCAATCTGATTCCCCAACCAATACAATACATAAAACATTTAACTTCCATCACACTAAGCACAACCAAGACACCTTACCTGCCAAATAAAAATTCTGTAATGCTTGACAATACCAATCAAATGTGAAAACATGTAAAATTGGGGAAAAACTACAAACATAACTGGCATAATGGAGAAATGAATCCTTGGCTTCAAAACTTTTCAATGAAGAACAATCTGAAGACACTTTGATACAAACATAGGGAAACGTATCATCACCTTTAAAAATAGCCAGATACTGAAAACACCTTAACCCAAAAAATACCCCTACATGTTAACAAATCACTCATCTATGACATGACATGACTTAAGACTCACCTGCAGGACTGTCAGCATTCTCTCCTGGGTGTAGCTGTATACCAGTAGAATCTATAGAGTTCACTGTAACTGTCTGTAGATTTGGCAACTGACCAGTGCTTAGACTAACTGGAGTTGAAGTCAAGGCTCCACCTGCTGCAACTTGACCAAGCGTGAGTGTCTGAACAGGCGTCAAAGTTATTTGTTGGGCAGCAGTATTCTGTATTTGCAAATTCTGCAAGTTCTGGACCCCTTGTACTTGAAATGTTTGCCAAGTTATCTGTCCAGAAGGGGTCACTGTCTGTGCCTGAATTAAAAAGGTTCCAGGATTCAGCTGCAACTGAAGATTTTGCAAAGCCTGTTGTGATATATTTTGACCACTGGCTTGCACACCATGGATTGTCTGTGGTGTAATACCTTGCACAATTTGGGCTTGACTGGTTGGCTGCTGAGACTCTTGAAGTTGTAGATGTTGTACAACAGGCTGTGCTGTAGAAACCTGAATATTCTGAGCCTGTGTCTCTTCAGAAACAGGCGACTGTATATAATTTCCCTGAAGATCTGAAGAATGGACTTGCCCACTAGAAGTAGTCAAGCTATTTGTGTTTTGTTGTAATATACCTGTACTATCTATAGTAACAGGCAACTGTGATGAAGAAGATGTTGGCACAAATAAATCTGTATCAGTATTAGTTTCATTAATATCAGGAGAAACCCGCTCACCAGTCCTTTCTGAATTGTCTGAACTATCCATAGCTTGTCCTGTGTTTATCAAATGTCCATCGGCATTAATGCCTGCAGTCATTGTCTGAGAACTGCCCGAGAGTCCCAAAGAATCTAGATCGACACTATTGATTGGTACAAAGGTAATATTTCCTGGCAGACCAAGAGGCACATTAGCAACTACTTGGGTTTGGCCAGGAAAAGATGAACCACCAATTGCAACGCCCTGAACCTGGACTTGACCAGTCTGTGGTATGAGATTCTGGATATTAGCAGGAGGTGTTCCAGAGGCAAGCAAGGTTTGATTAGAGCCAGGAATGATCTGAATTTGACCACTTTCTTGATTTATACCCCCATTATCTGAAGAGCCTGTGAAACCAATCTGAACCTGCTGACCATCTGTTGACTGAATCTGTGGTATTACTTGATATTGAACATTGGACACTGTACCATTTGATGACTCTGATCCTGGTGCAACTGAAAATATTTGCTGATTCTGCAAATTCTGAAGGGGAAGGACATACTGCCCACTCGAAGTAGCAGCACTTGGAATCTGTACTAGATTACCAGCTTCATCTTTTATGGTTGTAGGTGTGGCTGACAAAACCTCCCATCGGTTTGGTGCTCCTAACTGTGCAGAAGCCAAATCGCCTGTCTGGATAAAGAAAACAAGAAATGTTATATGATTATATCTGTGACATATTTAAATCAATCCCCCCAAAAAATCTTGAAAACTGACATAAACCCTACTACCTGAAATTAAAAGTTCTCTTAGTAACACAGTAGACTTCGAATACCGAAACAGTACTATATAAACTACAATAATTATTATTATTTCCAATTTTGTTAGTTATCTCAAAGATAACCTATGCTATTTGACCAGGAAAAAATTTCAGAGTATTCTTAGTTTTACAACCACAAACTGGTCTCCTATTCTCTCACCTAAGATCCCTAATCCATGCAGTTAAATAAAAAAAATATAGGTGGCTAGAAAAGATTATGAACATCTCAAATCAAACATTATCGCAAACACTGAGTTCAAAAAATATATATACTAAAATACGTATCACTAAATCAGGTACATTATATTTGTGTACAAAAAGGAAACATAACTAGTACAGTGTCGTCAAATCATCTAAGTAAGAAAAGTTAAGATTTATGTATTATTGCTATAAGCCTTAAGTCAAACTATTAAAACTCCTCCTTTATGGCGTATGTTAATGTCCTCCAGAGTAAACTCTTGGCCAGGGCTATTCCATTAGCAAAGAATCAAATTCTTTATTTTTCCCATGATCTGAAAAAAATAATATGAGACCTTAAAATTTTTTAATGAGGAAAGATGATTGCCCTGTGACCACCTGGCAAAGTCACTCTACCTGAAAGGTTTTTCTAGAACCTAAAAGCTGGAGGATATGGACTATGGTTTTATCTACTACTCTATTTATGGTTGCAGTAAAATGACAGACATATACATTGTGTATTCTGTGCTGTAATAGAATTTAGTTTTATCAACCTTATATTTTATAGATTGGGCAACACAGGAAAAATACTGACACAGGAAAGTAGAAAACAATAAAATCTTACACATCAATATCAAAGGGTAAAATTTTTTAAGAGAATAAAAGTAATGTCCCACATTGGAACCGTTCTTTTAATGCCAAGCACTGTGTTAGTGATTTATAAGATTATCATCTACTCCTTACAACAATTTTATAAGGTAAGTGTTATCACTATCCTCATCTCGCAAATGAAAAAACTGAGAAAAATCACACAGCTATCAAATGGCCAAGACAGGATTTAAAACTAGGCCAAGTCTAACTCCAGAACCTAGGCCTTTAATTCGTACCAAACTTGTCTCCCACTAAGACCAAGGGTAAAGACACAGGGAATAAGACCTTATATGAATTACTCTCAAAATAAAGCCATTCCTATGCTACTTCCTTCTCCATCTATACGTGATTTCCTGTGACTATGCTTATCACTAAAGAGTGAAAACATAACCATATCTAGTCCAGCATTCTCAACCTAGGACCCATGCTTGGGTTTCAAGGGACCTCTGAATCCTCTAAAACAACAGCAACTTTTTGAGAAACTACAACTGGGAGCAAAAGGATAATCTAGGGTTTTACTGTATTCTCAAACAAGGTCTATGACCATAGAAAATGTTAAGACATACGTTGTTCTCTCAGTATAAACCATTTCACAAAATTTAATATGAATATTGTAAAACCAGAAGATTTTAAGTTTCTTTAAAAAACTGACTACCTAATATTCATGGTGACGCGTAGTTAGAAAGCATGTATTTCAACGGATGAACCACAGTTTAATGACTCAATTCAAGACATTTGAGCCTATTCGCCAAGCTGAAAGAAGCATGAGTAAGGTCATGAAACACACAATCTCTATTCTAAGTGGTTCACAGTTTATCCAAGCGGACATACAAATACATGCTACTACTATGTGAATATAGGTGTGTACTAGCCATGCCATCAAAATGCTTTTGGGGAACATAGAAGATTGAAGAAAAAAAAATTTCACACAAGAGATGTTTAAAGTATTCTTAGAATAAAATGTACGGTTTCACTGTAGGCAGCTAGGAAAGAGAAACGGAGGCATTAATAAAGGTATAGAAACAATATTCACAAACAAAAGGAAATTCTAAAGCATGTATAGTTTGGAGTTCAAGAAAGGATCCAGAAAAGGCTCCTATTCACAGAGAAAAATAATGGGAACAAGACAAGACGTTTTTATCAAGGCCTGTAGTTAATGGCTTTGTAGATCCTGCTAAGGAGTTTGGACTTTATCCTGCAGATAGTAAATGAAAGCTATAAAAGGTTTTTAAGCAAGTGAGTGATGCAATCGGGGTCTGTATTTTATAAACTAAGGCCTAGTGAAGGATACTGAAAGAAAGGTGGAAGAGACTAGAGACAGATAAAACTGTGGGACCCAGTACAAATGTGTAGGCTTCAACTAAAATCATCATCTTTTAAATACAAACATTTAAACTTATCAAACTTAAGTTACTAAAATGAAGACCAGTCATTAAAGTTGCATGTCGCTCTTCAACTTCTATCTAGTATAGGAATTATAAGCTCAAGTCATCTTTCCCAGTATAAGAGTGATAATTCATGCTTCATTTCAGTCTCTTGGCATTTTAAATAATCTAATGACATTTACTTCTAGACTTTATACTGAAATCTACACTAAAGTATAATGTCTAAAATCCAGTCTTTATCTTCTTAAAGTTGTTGTTCAACCTGAATTTTTTCTGGCCAGCATTAAATTTACAATTATTCAACTTATATCAAAGAATACAGTATTTCAGGTACAGATTGTTTTATGATACAAGCATTCTGTCTTTTTGCATCCTTAAAAAAAAGTCAAAATTTATGGCATCTACGGTATTTCTTTTTTACAAAATAGTAGTAAGGGCAGAGAGTCAACCATCAGTGAACAGCTTTTTAGTCAAGAAATTCCTTGAAAGTAAATATAACCACTAAAATGACACATTTGAGTAAGTACTACCCAAGGATCCCCTCTCCAGAAGTTAAATAAAAATAAATTGTGGTAAGACTTTTCCCAACAATGCAGGTCATTAATTGAAGGGAAATCCCCAAACCTAAGACAGCATGAGGTATCTAAACTTTCTGAATAAACCTAAGGAGAAATGCATACACAAGAAATACTTATGAAGCACAAACCCAGAGGGAAGAAAAACAGCAACAAATAATTTAAGCAAAAGACAGGCAACAAAAAGGATCTTTTAAATGAAATAAATTTAGTTTAAAAATTTTACCAATATTAATTTTTTTAATGGAATTGGAAGGAAAACACTGAATCAGAAAACTATTAGACTTTCACGGCTTAAGCTACAATTATGTTTGGGGAAGGAAAGTATATCATACAAGAAACAAAAGAACTCAGAACTGACTTCTAACTAGAACTGTGGAATTGCGTGTGATTTAAAGTAGGACTCAATTTTCTTACATTAAAAATGGGGGTGAGTGTCTCAGTCGTTTAAGCAACCGACTTCGGCTCAGGTCATGATCTCACGGTTTGCGAGTTCGAACCCTGCGTTGGACTCTGTGCTGACAGCTCAGACTGGAGCCTGCTTCAGATTCTGTCTCCTGCTCTCTCTGCCCCTCCCCCACTCGTGCTGTTTCTCTCTCTCAAAAACAAATACGCACTAAAAAAAATATTTTTTTAATGGGAAAATTGGTGCACCTGGATGGCTCAGTTGATTAAGCGACTGACTCTTGGTTTGGACTCAGGTCAGGATCTCACCAATTTGAAGGTCAAACCCTGCTTCAGGCTCCTTGCAGACGGGGCACAGAGCCTGCTTGGGATTCTCCCTCTCTCTTTGCCCCTCCCCCTCCCGTATGTGGGGGAGGGAAGCCCGCATGCCTGCTCTCTCAAAATAAAATTAAAATACCTAACGTATCATCATTATGATTACTAAGATTCGAAGACAGAGGATGATTTGAATGCCTAGTACAATTCCTGGCATAAAGATGAGTGAATATTTATTGAACAAATAGTTAAAAGCATTTACCTTAAAAATCACTGGAAAGAAAATGATAGAAAGAATGGATCGAGGAGCACCTGGGTGGCTCAGTCAGTTAAGCGAACTAACTTTGGCTCAGATTATGATCTTATGGTTCATGAGTTCTAGCCCCAAGTCAGGCTCTGTGCTAACAGCTCAGAGTCTCTGAGCTGACAGCTCAGACTTGCTTCAGATCCTGCATCTCCCTCTCTCTCTCTGTCTCCCCCTATACTGTCTCTCTCTCTCAAAAACAAATATTTTTAAAAAATTAAAAAATAAAGAATGGATCAATAAAACTGACCTTGAGATATTAAAGTCTTCTATGAAAAAATCCAATTTTAAACCAATTTCTTTCCATAATTCCACATCAAGCCCCCCAAAATTTCAAAACTATACAGCCTTTACTAGGCCCATTCATTTGTAAGAGAATATTTCTTTAGCAGCACACCATTCAAAGAGAGGATTCAGAAAATCATGAGACCAAATTAAAAATGTTTGATGTTAGGCTACTAGAAACACTAATGTTAGGGTTATTGGAAACAATATAGAAACAAAAGAAGGGAGACCTAAAAACACGTAACCCAGGAAAGAACTAGTATTTGGTTTAGGTTCAAGATAACTCTCAAGAAAAATCGGCCAGTGTATCTCAGTAACTCTTAATATTCTTATTAGACAACTAACAAAATACCACGCTGACACGGAAGTTGGCATTATTGTAAAAAGTTGTGACTTGAAGGTACTCTTAGGTCTCCATCGGTACCTAAACACCCAATCACAAAGTAAAAAGGACCAAAACCCAGAGTAACCCTGGGAGGTTGCTATAGCAATTCATTACAAGGGCTTTCTCCAGTGCAACCAGGCATAAAAATGGAGGGGGGAGGAGCAGTTGAATGAAAACACACACACACACACACACGCACGCGCTATCTTCTCAAATAATACCTGTAGAAGTGGGGAAAAAATTCATAGCACTTATTACATAGCATTCGGAAAGGCTCATTAACTTCTCAGTTCCCACAAATGATTTTTTGAAAGCCAGAAACCAGCAAGGACAAAGTGTTACTGGAAACAAAAACAAGTGTGAAGCTACAGTGGAAACAAACTAAGAACCACTCTCAGGCAATCACTCAAGTTTCTTAAAATCTTCAAGGAACACGAAAGAACTCAAACTAACTTCAAATAAAAACAATTAACCAATTAACTGATCACAACTTAAAAGTGCAAATGAAATAAGCAAATTAATAATCCAGAAATTCACATGAATACAGATTGGACAAATTAATACATAAAAGTCTACTTCTTGTATTTCCTGATTAGTAAAATTAACTATACAACTTTTAATAATAAAATACAAATAAGGGCTTTGCCAATCAAACCAACTCTGGGAGTCCATGCTCTGGGACATTACAGTTGAGAATGCTTTATGATTAGACCTATCAACACTGGTCTGAAGGTAACCAAACCTTCTTGGCCAGGATCCAGAAAGAATCCCTATCATATTATAACAAATTCTAAATTCAAAATACTTAAAATAAATCTCACTGGCTTTTCAATGCCCTTTTAATCTTAAAATACCACACTCAACTCGCATAAAGTTGAACTTTATGTGTATATTTCCACTTGATTTTAAACACAATACTATATGCAACGTGGTACCCTGGATTCGATCCTGGAACAGAAAATGGGCATTAGTGGGGAAAAAAGGGAAATGAGTACGAAGTTTGTAGTTTAGTTAATAATACTGTATTGTTGTTAGTTTCCTAGTTTTGACAAAAGCACTATGGTTATATTAACATTAGGGGAAGCTGGGTGAAGGGTATAAGGTAGTGTCTATCTTTGCAACTCTTCTACAAATATAAAATTACTGCAAAATAAAATTTTATAAAAAAAGCACAGCGACAAAGCTCACAACAGGCCTCTCATAATTCCCAGTAATTTGAGTGATTACAGTTAGATTATCTAAGCACATTTTTTAAGTAGGAAAAAAATGCCCATAAAAACTGCTTAAATTTTCTTTCATTTTCTGAGATGTACACGTCTGAAATTCATTTTTAAAATGGAAAACTAATTTTCCCACTTGCTAAAGCAAACTACTCAAGCCAGTCTTGCTAATTCTACTCAGTGAAAAAATTTATGCATGCGTACCAAACATACAAAGAAAAAAGTGCTCCTACTGATTCTAGTTCATGTTCATCTGGCGGGAAATGTGATGTCAGTAGATTTGGTAGCTGAGAGGAGTTGAAGAGGCAAGGAAACAAGCTCTTTACAAGTATACGGCCACAGTAGGATGAGACTAGAGACAGTGCTCTATTCCCAGGGCGGAGATTCCCATCTATAAGAACATATACATATTTTTCACCCATAACTTCCTCCTTCACTCCTCCCCTCCCTCTTCCCAATCAGTGAGCTGTATAAACTTTCTAAGTTGCAGTTAGAAGTTTTTTGTTCTAATGGAAAATATTTTAAAAGTAGAAGCAATCTGCTTCACAATTTTACTTGTACAGTGTTTTTTTTAAGAGAAACAATTTGTTTTGGTTCTATGGGCCTAGAGAAATAATCCGTTAAAAAATATGCTTACCAATCCATAAGTTTAAAAGTAACGATGCCTCTCACAAACATAATTTTATGCTTTTACATTTTAATCAGCTTACAAGAGCACAAAACCTAAAATACTTTTAAGACACTAAAACTACTCATATCCCTCCACAGTATGATTTGAAGCACTAAAATTACAAATATAGTATTTAACAATATAGCTTACCATTAGCTTCACTTTTAGTGCCTAGACATACTAAGACTTTCCTGTGGACTATGCCAAACAACAAACTTTTCTGTCTACAGTGACTATTCAAAATATCACTACACAAATCATTTCCCATAATCCACCTCCAAAAAAAAAACCCAAAAATGACTGGGAAAGGTTTTAATTATTTAATAAGTTAAACATCCACATGCTTAACGTAACAGCGTCGATTCAAACAGATAAAATTCACAATTAACTGTCTTAACATTTTGTCTAGCTACCTTGTATTAAGCACTCATAAAACACTCACCAGCTCCTCCCTCTCCCCCCAAACTAAAAACACTACAAACAGGATCCCATCACATCGTATCAGAGCAGTAATCATTATAAAATGAAAATACAGCTCTGCCAATCACATTCAACTGCAAGTACGGTATACATTAGCATGCATGTAAATACAATTCCTTATATTATTTTTGTTTCTAACACTGGTATTCCATACTCAATTTCAAAAGCCAAAGTATCGTCTAAGTAACTTCGCAGATTTCAACGGTCGCGAATTAAATGTTTCACTTACTCCACTTACGAAAAATCACAAATTTAAGTCGTCCGCAAAAACTAAACTTCGACAATTTACAACGGCCACTAAAAAAAGCACTCACACAGTGTTCACTGCTGCATACAGAAAGGTAATTCAAAGAGTAAACCTTCATTCCTCTTTTGGTTTCTTTTTAGCAATTTAAGATTCAAATCAGTAAGATCTAGTAAGTTGCAGCAGAAAAAGCTCCAGGTTCAAAAACACTAGAAACTAAAGACACTGCCTCTGTAGTTGATACTATCTATGGCCGATAGGCTGTGCTTGAAAATTTTGTAGTGTTCAGCGAAGGAGTTTTCAGCACTGATATGAATTGCTCAAACATCCATTTTGGAGTCCTCTACCCCCGCCCTCTCTGACTTCATTTTGTAGTGAATTTGGATCCAGGCGCCACACTGACAATTTAGAGAAAGCCGGGGCTGGCCTCTGATCCACAGACGCACGCGAAAGAACCCGAAAGGGCGCCCCGGCTGCGCGATCCGTCCGTATCGCGGAAGACGCGGGCGCCCGGGAGGCCTTTTGGGCAGGCGGGCGCGCCGCAGGCCCGGGATGGCGGGCGCAGGGCCCTGGCGGGGGCGGGCCGCGCGCGCGAGACTTACCGCTCCGGCGGCGGCGGCGGGGGCCCCGGCTGCGGCAGCCGCCTCCTCCTCGTCGTCGCCCGGCGATGGCGGCCCTATCTTGCTGCAGGTAGCGGCCAGCAGGGCGAGCGGTGACGGCTGAGTGTCCTACCCCCGATGGGCGGGTTCAGAGAGGGAGACAGGGGGAGGGGGTGGCGGTTAGGGCCGGGCCGCCGCTCGCACAGGAAGTGCGCCTCGGTCCTCGCAGGCTGCGCCCGGGCGAGCGCCAGCCCGCGCTCTCCTCCTCCTCCTCCTCAACTCCGGCTCGAGTCCTCCCGCTCGCACGCACACCAGCTCCACCGTCCGCGGGAAGGCGGGCGGCGGGCTGCGCGCCGGGCCTCCACCTTCCGCCCGGAACCCACCCCCGGGAGGGCGCACACGCTCGCACGCTGGCGCGCGCACACACACACGCGCACGCACACACATACACATACGCGCGCACACATACACACACACACACACACACACACACTCACAAAAAGGCGGCGGGAGGGGGAGCGCGGGCGGGGTCGGAGCGTTGGCGCCTCGGGCGGGCAGCTCCCGGGGCGGGGGGAGGGGAGGAGAGAGGCGCGGAGGGAGGGGAGAGGCGAGGGGAGGAGAAAGCGGCGCTAGGGGGGAGCCGGGCCGGGGCTCAGCCGCTCCTCACCTGGGCCGCCGCCGCCGCCACCGCGCCGTTTCCGTGCTGCTGCTGCTGCTGCAGATATTCGCCGTGGCCGCCGCCGCTGCCGCCGCCGCCGCCGCCGCTGTCCACGTCCAAGGCAGCCATTTCCTCTTGTTTCACGGGCTTTTCGGGAGCTGCAGGCACAGCGCGGGGGGGGGGTGGGGGTGGGGAGGAAGGCGGGTGGAGGAGAGGGAGGGGGCCCGCGGGCCGAGGCGAAATTACTCCGAAAGCCCGGACCGAGTCCCCTTCCCCTCCCCCACCCGCCCCCCGGCGGCGGCGGCGGCGGATCCCTCCTCCCCTCCTGCTGCTGCCCCCGCCCGCCGCTGCCTGTAACCCTCCTCCTCCTCCTCTTTCCCTCCTCCTCCTCCTCCCCGCGCTGCCCCTGCCCCCTCTCCTCTCCTCTCCTCCCCTTTCCCTTCGCGCCGCTCGCTCTCACTCGCGCTCGCTCCTCTCGCACCGTCAGTCACTCACACACGCCCGCCCGCGCCCGCACACGGGGGGATGCGCTCCCGGCGGACCGGGCCGCCCGCCCCAGGGCCCGGCAGGGACACGGCGTTGCTGGGGCTTAAGGGGTGGACGGTGGCTGGCCGGGAGGGGAGGGAGGCGGAAGGGAGTGCGGCTTTCTGCCTCTCACAGACACTCGGTCGCACACACGGGGCCGGGAGCCGGCGGCGGCGGCCCCGGGCTGGCTGTAGTCGGCGGCGGCGGCAGCGGCGGCGGCAGCAAGGGTTGCTCTCTCTCGGCTTTACGTACCGGTCATAGTGTGTTTAGGGCACCTCAGGCGGGGCTCCCCGCCGCCTTACACATGGTGAGGAGCGAAGGCGGCGGCGGCGGGAGAGGATGCGGGAAGCGGCGGCGGACACGGCCGGAGCGGTCCGGGGATTTTTTTTTCCTATTTTGATTGACTGTGCGGGAAACACAAAAGGTGGAGCCTCCAGCCCAAAAGGGGGGAAGAGGGTGACAGCCCGCCCGGAAGTCCCGCCTCTCTTCTCCGCGCTCATTCGCCGCCACGCTCTTGGTCGGCAGTGCTCATTGGCCCGGGTGCCCGTCAGTCGCTCGGTCAGGCGGCGCGCTTCCTGTTTGCCCCCGGGTGGAAGGGGAGAGACAATAAGCGGCCGTGGCGGCGTAGGTTCCCGAGAGCGGCCACTGCTCGACTGTTACCCCGCTGCGCCCGCCTCGCTCGCCGGCTGCCTCTGCCAGGCCCGAGACGCAGGCCTCTTTCACCTCGCCGGTGCTTGGAGCAGGCCCAGCTAAGCTGTAGAGAGCTGGGCTGGGGAGGAAATCCGTCCCCGGCGGCCCCGGTTCCACTTGACGCTTCCTCCATCCCGACAGCAGCCTCCGCCGGTTCTCCCCAGGGCCTCACGCTCTCGGAGCCGCCGCTTCCTTGCGCTGCCAGGAGGCCGCCGCCGCTCAGCCCCGGGGCTGCCGCTACGGCCGCTGCAGCTACTGAGCGAACCAGACCCGCCCCACGAGCCCGGGGGGAGGGAGCTGGTATTGGGGGAGACACCCCCTCCGAGGCTGGAGGAGGATTTTCTCTCTCACACATTCAGCTCTTAGAGTCACAGTCAGAGCCATCTCGTTCCCATCCCCCTTAGCCCCAGGTTTTCCACCCGTCTCCCACTTGGACATACCCTGGAGGCAGGCATTTAAAACAAAAGTCTCAGTTCACCTCACTATCGGGAGAACTTTCATTCTAGCCAGTGGCACCAAAACAGGCACTTAAAGTATATCTCATTTAATACGTGGCGAGTACATATGTTCAATGGGGCAGAATTATTTTTTTAATCCACTCGATCATTTTGCTGCTCAAACCTACATTATTCCATGCTTTTTGATCGTCTTCGAAACAAGTCAACATCCGAAAAATCGCATCAACTATTACCAACATTTTAAAAATAGTGATTCTCAGCTCAGTATTTTTTCTTGGAACATTTTGGTTATTCTTTACTTTAAAATCTCATTTCACATATTGGATTAGTTTAACACTACTTTGCCCTAATCATCCTTGAAACCTTGCTTTCGTCCCGGGTGGGGGGGGGGGAGGGGGCGTGCGTAATGCTCAGTCTGTGTGTGTGTGTGTGTGTGTGTGTGTGTGTGTGTGTGTTGCCAACTAAGGCATTTCTGCCTATTACCTTTAGATCTCATTGCCAAGAAAGGTTAAGTTCGAGGTGAAAACGCTGTCCACAATAACCCTTTTTATTAGATATCTAACTCAAACAAGAATTAGTGCTTCGATTATTGTATTTTGTGTGAAAGAGTTGTGCTGAGGGTTGGGTTGTAAAGTCCAAGCAATGGAACTAGATTTTGTTCAAGTAAAAACAATTCTTAGCCCATTTGTGAGACACCAAATTTGCACCTCAATTCTAAGGCACTTATACTTGTGGTCTATACTCATAGGATCAAAAACAGTGTATGGTTATTCAGCACTCAATTGTACAAAAGACATAACTTCTAGGGAAATAACCTAAAAACCACGAACATGCAAAAACAAGACTTGAAATTCAGAATTTCAAGTTGATCTCGCCTAATAGTAAGACCTTTGGTCTCCTATTTAAATAGAAGAGTAACTTTAAAAGGTGAGTAGTATAAATGCTGTACTATTTTACCCTTAAGTTTGAAAGGAAAATTAAAGCATCAGAATAAGCTGACTTGGGGTGGGGGGAGGAATGGGAGGCTTGAAGAGAACAGACCCAAGAAAAGTGGAGTGGGACCGGAGGAATGTCTCGGTATTGTCACTTTTCTGGCATGGATATGTTGGATAGAGGATCATTCTGTCCCTAGAAGAGGGATTTTCAGCTCTTTCTCTAGGAATGGCAACGTGTTTTATGGGTCTGAGATACTATCTACGTGCCCCTTTTACAAAGTCTTAGTCCAGCCACCCGTAGAGAGCAAAGTCTTTGGCCCAGGAATTCATTTCCTCATTGATGCCAATTGACAAATGGGACGACGAACTCATTTTTCAAACCTCTGATCCATAGACCATTCTGACAAGATGCAAAAACACCTCATCTAATCTTTCTGAAAAGAGAAAATAACCTACCAGAGCTAACTATTCTGCTTTTAATGCAATGCTCTTAAGAGCTACATATACCAAAAGTATTACTACTACATAATCCGATTCAGAGGACCCCCTCAGACCACACTTAAATGAGTGATTGTCATGAATATCGTTAGACTGGAAATGAAGGTAGTCTCTGGACAGAATGTCTTTTCTTGGCTATTCCAGCCCCGTAGTCAGACTTCGAAGTACAGCTTCTGTTCATTAAAAGATAGCAGGTTTTCTCAGTAGAATCTGCTGCCACATTACATAAGAATCCAGGACCGCAGTTGCTTATCGCGAAGGGAAGCACCATGCTGGATAATCGTTTATACTTTCTCCTTTGCAAAGACGATTTCCGGAAGCTCTGTGCTGGCCACTGTTTACATCACAGTAGGAGATCTGGGTGTTACTGTATTTTCCTTATCCTCAATTTCCTCACTTATTTTTGTATCTTCTCTGTCTTCGTGTAAAGTTTTCGTAAATCCTTTGGAAACTGATAAATGTCAAAGGGCCTCAAAGATTTCTACACCCAATCCATGAACTTGAATCCACCTTCAACCCCCTTTTCCTCTGGAAGGAGAAGAGGCTACTACATAATGCTCCACTCACACCTAGAAGATCCTAGCCATTCTGTATTAAAAACAGCAGCAGCCCCGGTGAGCTGCACCACAGTGGAAGGACTCTGCCCTTTCCCTCACGGTCCCTCCAGCTTCTCCGCCTCCCTGAGCATCTGTAAAGTGGACCATACAAAACTGCCAAGACTCAACCATTGTCATCCAAAATGGCAATTTTCTATAGTTATACCTAAATCAATGTCTCCTTGACATAACCTTTGTCGCTGTGATTGTGATCCTCCTCTTACCCACCCCTGGATCTCTTTAACCTGTTCACACTGGATTTCGAGAATCTTCAAGTTTGTTCTATTTACATAGTCGCTATCGTATTTCAGAAGCATTCTGGTTGACATTGCCTAGTATACTTAACCCCCTTCATACTTCTTACCTTCCCTACTTTATTAAAAATAGACCTCAAAACAGAAAAAATATATACCTCAAAAGACCTATTTCTTATCTTATTTTTTCTTAATCTATCAAAAGGGAGAGATAATATTTTGGGGCTTTTACCATTTGCCAACTCCACGTGTTTAATCCTCACAGCCTTAGGAGATAGGTATCATAGGTTTATCACTTTATAGATGAGGAAACTGAGGTTTAAGCAAGATTATGGGACTTGCTCTATGTAATTTTTCAAATAGGTGGCAGAATCAGGGTTCAAACCCACGTGTCAGTTTCACCAAACAACATACCAGGTTTTCTTAAACGACCAGTTTAAGAGATTCATCTACCTATTACAGAAAAAAGAAAAGATAAAACACAATAGGGGTGCCTGGCTGGTTCAGTGCGTAGAGCATGTGACTCGACCTCAGGTTCCTGAGCTTGAACCCTATATTGGGTGTAGAGATTTATACTTAAAAAAAAAACAAAAACAAAAAAACCCCACCTCATACACACATACAATAAAGTAGATAAAACAGGTGAATATGTATAAGGAAGATCATTTAAAATTTTATTTTAGATGTGTAAAGTTTTGTTTACACTCACGAGCACTGGGTGGCTCAGTCGGTTAAGCGACATCAGCTCAGGTCATGATCTCGTAGTCCATGAGTTAAGCCCCGCGTCGGGCCCTGTGCTGACAGCTAGGAGCCTGGAGCCTGCTTCGGATTCTGTGTCTCCCTCTCTCTCTGCCCCTCCCCGACTCATGCTCTATCTCTGTCTCAAAAATAAACGTTAAAAAAAATTTTTTTAATAAAATTTTATTTTAGAGAGTGCACAAGTGGGGAGAGGGGTCTGGGAGAGAAAGAGGCTCCATGCTCAGCATAGAGCCCCATGCAGGGCTTGATCCCATAACCCTGGGATCACAACCTGAGCTGAAATCAAGAGTCAGATACTTAACCAAATGAGCCACCCGAGTGCCTGAGGAAGATCGTCTTTAAAGCAAGTCTTAGGGTGTGAACTCCAGGTGTTAGGGGTCATATTTTGAATGTTCTAACCAATACCTAACATGTTGTGGATGTTTAAAATTAAGCAGAAAGATTGTCAAGATAATTATCTTGTAGGAAAACAAATGATGAACAAAAAAACTACAATAAACCAATAAATACTGTATGATAAAATTTGTTCGACCTTATAATAGTCCTCTTTCAAGGTCGCTTTTCCCAAATAAGTTAGACTCTCATTTTCATTCAAGCTCCACAGCAATGAATGATATCCTCATAGTACAAAAGGACTCATCTTTCCATAATTTAAGAGATCCTATTCTTTTGATCTAGATTATCGATATACCTGGGTATTCTAAATTTTCTAATTGCCCATAACACTTATGAAACCATCTCATGTCAGTCCAGGAAGTTAAGTGCACCGACAGATTTCTGAGTCATTGCAATTTTCTGAAAAAAAGATGGTTTATGTATTTCTACCTTGTTAATCTATCATCAAATGGGGCACTCGGGTGGCTCAGTCAGGTAAGCATCCAACTCTTGGTTTTGACTCAGGTCATGACCTGAGTTTGAGCCCCACGTTACCCCGCATCAGACTCCACACTGACAGTTCAGTGCCTGCTTGGGATTCTCCCTCTGCCCCTCGCCCCCCTCAGAATAGATAAATAAACTTAAAAAAAAATGTATCTTTAAATTCTCATGTCTTCTTAGTTACCTTTCTTAGAATAATATAGAATGCTAGAAAATCTCTTAGTTGTAAGTTATCGAACTGATGAGGTAGCTTTACTTAACAAATGATACTAATAACCTGATTCCACTAAGGTACGGTGTCCTTAAATGATGAGAAACAACCTTCAGCCTGAAGTATATTTGTACTCTATTTCATGATTCGCTGTCTTATAATAGAATTTTTTCCTATCCTTTAATTCTGTAATCCAGACATACCCATCAACTACAGCTGATCCTTGAACAACACAGGTTTGAACTACATGGGTCCACTTTGTGCAGATATTTTTTTTTCAGTAAATAAGTACAGCACTGTAACTGTGTTTTCTCTTATGATTTTCTTAATATCATTTCTCTGCCTTACTTTATTGTAAGAATACAGTATATAATATATGTAACATAAAATATGAGTTAATCAATCAACTGTTTATGTTATCAGCAAGGCCTCCAGTCAACAGCAGGTTATTAGTAGTTAGGTTGTAGGGGGTTTAAAAGTTATATGCAGATTTTCAACTGTGCAAGGGGTCAGCGCCCCTAACCCCCTGTTGTTCAAGGGCAAACTATAGTCCCAAAGAGCTGACCATACCCAAGGCCTCATTAGAGAAAGTAAGAGAAAAGGGAAAAAAATAAAGAATCGAGTGGCAGGGAAAAAGCTGGATAGAACTGTATAAAATATTGAAAACAGTTTTTACCTGGCTTGAAGGAATAGAATTTTTCCAACTACCACTAAAATGTCACACCAGGGTGGCTCAGTCGTTTGAACGTCCGACTTCGGCTCAGGTCATGATCTCACGGTCTGTGAGTTCGAGCCCCGCATAAGGCTCTGTGCTGACCGCTTAGAGCCTGGAGCCTGCTTGGGATTCTGTGTCTCCCTCTCTCCCTGCCCCTCCTCCACTCATGCTCTGTCTCTCTCTGTCTCAAAAATAAATAAACATTAAAAAAAAAAAGTCACACCATGTCATCATTCCGTTTCAACCCAAGAGGCGGAGTAAAAAATAAATGCAATTATACATACATGTACATCTATATGTATTATAATATATAGCATAATCCACAATGATTAATAAATTATGGTGTATTCATTAAGTAACATTTAAAATAAATGAAAAAAGATGATTCATTATGAATAAATCTCAGTAACATTAAGTGAAAAAAGCTTGTTACAGCAGGATAAACAGTATGAACTTAATATACAGAGTTGAAAAACAAAGCAACTTCTCTCTGCATCACATGTGGAATAAAACTATAACATCTTGCATGGGAATGACAAATGCTAAGTTTTATTTTTTTTTAATGTTTATTTATCTTTGAGAGAAAGAGGCAGAGTACAAGTCGGGTCGGGGGTGGAGCTGCAGAGAGAGAAAGGGAGACATGGAATCCAAAGCAGGCTTCAGGTTCTGGGCTGTCAGCACAGAGCCCCACGTGGGGCTTGAACCCACGAACTGGGGGATCATGACCTGAGCCGAAGTTGGATGTTTAACCAACTGAGCCACCCCGGTGCCCCACAAATGCTAAATTTTAAATGGTGATAACCCTTGGTGTGGAGAGGAGAATGAAATCTGAATGGCTTTCTCAAGGGGCTTTGTATTTGCAAGTTTTACTTAAGTTATGCTGAGTATGTTATTGTGGTATTGCCCTCTGTTACTACCGCTTGCCTGAAATACTTTATAACCATAATTTTACACAAAGAGACTTAATAAATGAGTCTATGGTAGAGGTAGTAAAATAAACATGCCCAGGCAACTGATTGACCAAAGGAGTGGAGGAGAGGGAGAGAATGATTCACATCTGACTAAGTTTTCCAGTTTTCGTAACTGGAAAGATGAGTTAGAATAAGGAATACAAGAGGCACCTGGGTGGTTCAGTTGGTTGGGCGGCCGACTTCGGCTCAGGTCATGATCTCACGGTCTGTGAGTTCGAGCCCCACGTCAGGCTCTGTGCTGACGGCTCAGAGCCTGGAGCCTGCTTCTGATTCTATATCTCCCTCTCTCTCTGCCCTTCCCCTGCTCATACTCTGTCTCTATGTCTCTCAAAAATAAATAAACGTTAAAAAGAAAAGAATAAGGAATACAAAAATGGGAATGGGTATGGGATGGAATATCATGAGTTTTGCTTTAGATTTCGTTTTCATTGAGTTGGAGGGGATAGGAGGATATCCATGAGAGATCTAAGAGACTGTTGTAAATTTGAACCCAGAGCTAAAAAGAGAAGGAAGTGCAGGGCATGGATTTGGAAGCCTGTGAAGTAACAGAAAAAACATATATTGGTCTCTGCCCCAAGCTCCTGGCACAGACCCCTCCCCCCAAAACTCTCGTGATTTCCTAAGTGATAAGAACTCTAGGTACATCCCATGTTCCAATATTTGATCTTTGACCCTGGATCTCGACACAGAGTTCCTAAATCCCTTGGAATGTCCTAGATGAGAGGAGCATCTTTTGTTCTAACGATTTGACTTGGGGTGGGCTCCTGGACGGGGGGCTGGTCACTGGAAAGACCAAGGCATGATTAGAACTTCCGGCCCCACCCCCTTCTTCTGGAAAGGTACTGGAAAATGAATTAATCATTGGACATGCCTATGTGATGAAGAGCTTCCAGGTTGCTGAACTCATGAAGGTGACAGAAAGGTGGCATGCCCAGAGAGGGTATGGAAGCTACACACCCCATTCCCCCCACCTTGCCATATGTGTCTCTTCATCTAACTGTTTATCTACATCCTTTGTGGTAAACCGGTAAAGGTAAGTAAGTGTTTCCCTGAGTTGTGTGAGACATTCTAGCAAGTTATCTAACCCTAGGAGGAAGTTGTGGGAACCGTGATTTGTAGCCTATTGGTCAACAGTACTTGCAGTTCAGGGCACCTGGGTGGCTTAGTCTGTCAAGCATCCAACTCTTGATTTGGGCTTAGGTCATGATCTCATGATAGTGAGAGCAAGCTTCATGTCAGGCTCTGTGCTAGGCATGGTGCCTACTTCAGATTCGTTCTCACTCCCTCTGCCCCTCTCCCACACAAATGTGCTCTCTGGTGCTTTCTCTTAAAAGAAGGAAAGAAAGAGAGAGAGAGAGAGAGAGAGAAAGAGAAAGAGAGAGAGAAGGTAGGAAGGAAGGAAGGAAGGAAGGAAGGAAGGAAGGAAGGAAGGAAGAGGAAGAAAGGAAGGGAGAAAGAGAAAGAGAAGAAAGGAAGGAAGGAAAAGAAAAGAAAAAGGAAAAGAAAAAAAAGAAAAAAAAACTTGCAACTGGTGCCCAACGTTGGGACAGTCTTATGGGATTGAGTCCTTAAACTATAAGATCTGACACTAACTGCAGGTAGATGGTGCCAGAACTGAACTGAATCATAGGACACTCAGCTGGTGTTGGTTGGTGTGGGCATAAACACGCACATTTGGTGACCAGAAGGGAGAATGTTCTGAGCATTATAAATGTGAGAATAAAGAGAAAACCAGGGAGTTTTTCCTAGATGGAGCCCTTACCATCTTCATAGGTCCACTTAACTTCAAGCATGAACAGTCTCGCCCATCCTTAAAAAACCTCCTTGTGGCTCTGAATTTTCTTGAATTATTTTCTTCTTTCTTTCTCTCCTTGTCTAAGGTCTCAATAACATTCTCTCTATCTACTGCCTCCCTAATTTAACGTATACTCAGTTTCTGTACCTACCATGCTACTCAAAATTGCCGTCTGAAAGGGTGCTCAATGCCTCCTCATTGCAAAACCATGGATGTCGGTTTTCCTTCTTTTTCAGGTTTCTCAGCGTTCGACACTGTAAACATATAAGTCTTAAAACTCCCTCCTCCCTTCAAAGGTCATCTGCTCTCCGGTTTTCTCCCAAATGAGTATTTCTCTACAACTTCTCAGTGCTGTCCAATAATGTTATCTGTGACGATGGAAGCATTAAGATAGCCACTGTACTGTCCATTAAGTTAGCCACTCACCACATGTGGCTACTGAGCACTTGAAATAAGGCTAGTGTGACCAAAGACCTGAATACTTTTATTGTATTTCATATTCATTAATTAAAAATTAAATGGCCGTGTGTGGCTAGCGACTACTATATTGGACAGTGCAACTTTAGAGTTTCTTTTTCTCCGTCTAGGTCCTAAATACAAAAACATTACTTCAGACTCAGTTTTTGATTTCTACAACTTATCTTTACAAGCTCATCCTCTGGGAGCTGGACCATTCTCGGAACTTCAGCCGGGTCTCTAGATTCAATCCCCAAATCTTATCTTTAATTGCCTCCTGTCACCTGACTTCCTCAAGCACTAAAAATTCTCTTCATATCTCGGGGCACCTGGGTGGCTCAGTCGGTTAAGTGTCAGACTTCAGCCTAGGTCATGAGCTCATAGCTCATGAGTTCGAGCCCTGCACAGGGCTCTGTGCTGACAGCCCATAGACTGGAGCCTGCTTCAGATTCTGTCTCTATCTTTCTCTGCCCCTCCTTGGCTTGCACTCTGTCTCTCTCTCTCTCTCTCTCTCTCTCTCTCTCAAATATGCATAAACATTATATAAATAAATAAATAAAAGGGCATTTGGATGGCTCAGTCGGTTAAGCCTCTGATTTGGGCTCAGGTAATGATCTCACAGTTTGTGAGTGTGAGCCCTGCGTGGGGCTCGGTGATGACAGCTCAGAGCCCGGAGCCTGCCTAGGATTCTGTGTCTCTCTCCCCCTCCCCCGTTCAGGCTCTGTCTCTCTCCTTAAAAAATAAATAAACGTTAAAAAAATTTTTAATAAATAATTAATTAAAAACAAAATAAATATTCCCTTAATGTCTCAAAATTTACCTCAAACTCAAAGCCGAACCCATAACTCTCTCTACGGAACCAGCCCTCCTTTCCCTTATGACAGACATTCCTGTCTCTTACAACAATGTCCTCAGCATTTTCTCACATGCCCACACATGAAAATACCTTTGTCGCATCTCTTTCTTCTCCCATTGGTAGCCTGTTACCAGATGCTAACAAGTCTTCCTGCAGAATGTCTCTCAGCTAAGTACTCACTGAGCCCTCGACGTTTATTAAACCCCACCCTGCCAGATACTGCATGGCCTCTACCCTCAAGAAGCAGATAATCCAATTAAGAGACAAAATAATAATATACAAAATGCAGATAATATAGAAAAGAAATAACTGGGTGTTCTATGGAAACCAATTTGAAAATAAATTATTTAATAAAAAAAAAAAGGAAAGAAATAACAGAGTCTAAAGTTCACTAGATGCATTGCCAAGGCAGTGCCCTCTGAATTCAGAAATCACTGAGAGGCAGTCAGCTCCTTCTGAAAGAGATCAAAGCATGCTTTGCCCTGGGCTGGCTTTCCGCAGGTCTAGAGGGTACTCCAGACTTTCCCCGATGCTTTCGGTTCTGCCTGGGTGGCTTAGTCAGTTGAGCATCCGACTTCGGCTCAGGTCATGATCTTGCGGCCTGTGAGTTCGAGCCCCGCATCGGGCTCTGTGCTGACAGCTCAGAGCCTGGAGCCTGCTTCGGATTCTGTCTCCCTCTCTCTCTGCCTCTCCCCCGCTCATGCTCTGTCTCTGTCTCAAAAATGAATAAACATAAATAAATAAATAAATAAATAAATAGATAGATAGATAGATAGATAGATAGATAAATAAATAAATTGTTAATGATTCCGGGGTGCCTGGGTGGCTCAGTGGGGTAAGCACCTGACTCTTGACTTTGGCTCAGGTCCTGCTCTTAGGTTTCAAGCCCTGTTACAGGCTCTGTGCTGATGATGGAGAGCTTGCTTGGGATTCTGTCTCTCTCTCTCTCTCCCAAAATAAATAAACATAAAGAAAGTTTTTTTAAAATGTTAGCGATTCCCAAGATACAACAAACACAGGGTCTCTCTCGCAACTCCTCACTGCCCTATACGGAATCACACCTTACCACCAGGACTGTGCTTCTCACTCTCCTGCTCTCATACAGATTCTCACATACCTTCAGGCTTCCTTCCAAGTCTTAACCTCTTCCATAAAGCCATTGCTTCCAACAGTTAGTAATTCCCTCCTCTTTAACTTGCCGTTACATTTGAATATGTACCCTTAATTCTAGACAGGGCTGCCACCACTGTTTAAATCCCATGCGTTTTGTGTATAAGCGTGATGTCTCTCCTTCCCCAGCTCCTAAGCTCCTAAGGAAGGAGAGGGTATGGTTTGAAGACAGTGCAGCTCTTCATTTGTCCCACTTGGACAATTTTTTTCAAGCTATGACATGAACTTATTTGAATTTCAAATATTAAAGAAAAACGTTAGATTTTTATGCCTTATCAAAAGACCTATCTCATTTCACAAAAGAGTTGAAGAAACAGATGTACAGTAGTGACCAAACAGAAGATAACCAACAAATATCTGTTGAATTATTCATTGATTTCAATACACCACAAGTTTTGATTCTGTTAGGATTCAAGTTTCAGACTTCCTATTTTAATGGAGACACTGCTAATAAAATGACCTGCTGATTGCAAGGGGGCCACAAAACTAGGATTCACCAGCCAAATAAATCATCAGAAACTCATAAGGAAATCTTTAAATGTTTTTGTTATATACAATTTGATATATATAAAATATGTGCAATGTATATATAAATTATAAAGCGTAATAAATAATAAATTATGTGACCCTGTCAACTAATCGAAGATATTTCTGATATTGTTAAGCCACCCATAATTTAAAGGTTCTACCATATTTGACAGCAAGTGTCATTATTTTGCTCTAATTATATATATTCCAGTGAGTTATTTGCTTCTTCTAGCATATTAAAAATATACTTAATATTTTTATTGAAAATATTAACATTTACGTGAATATTTAAAATCTGCAGTCAATATTCCTACCTCACTTATAGCATTTGAAAGCTTTTTATTTATTGCTGGCACAATTATTTACACCTCTAATGAGCTTTTCCATTTTTTACTCTATTTCGAACATTCTGATTTCACATTACTGTGAGATAATCTTTCTACTTCATATTTCCTCCACACTGACTGAATAAGCCACTTATCTGCTTATGTTTCTAGTCTAGTCAAGTTATTTCATTCCTTCTTTGTGTCAACTGTCCCTCCCTCTGGTTTTGTATGACCAGCTTACAGCATGTTCCTTCTTTTAAGTCAATGACATATAAAATGAATAAAATTGGTCCTAATATTGATCCCCGGAGCTTTGTAATCTATCTGTTCCAAACTCTTCCACACATTGATATCAAAGTCAGGGTTTAATCTACTTAAGTAGTTCATCCCAATACCGTACTTCTCTAACTTCTAGATTAGTTGTTGGTATGGTACTCTTTTCATGGTGCTTTATCCCAAGTAATTGGTTCATGGCTTCCTTCAGCTGATCTTTGTCATCACACTTCACATCACTGAGGCAGATGAGACGCGGATTCATGCTGACTCTTTAAATGAAATCATAACTTTCTGATACTTCCAATCATCGATTTTCTACAAAGTTTACCAAAGTCTTATCCTCCACGAAAATTATACTTAATAATTCTAAATTGTAGGGGCACCTGGGTGGCTCACTTGGTACAGCATGTGACTCTTGATCTCGGGCTTGTGAGTTTAAGCCCCGCATTGGATGTAGAGAGCACTTAAAAAATAAATAAACATTTTTTTGAAGATTAAAAAAAAAATAAGTCCTGAATTTTATATGCAGGAGTAAAGGGATATTTAGGGAATGATCAATAATTTAATGAGGGTTTTATTCATTATAACTGAATTAGACATAGTCTATAAGTATTTCAAGTCACCTTTATTGGTGCATTCAAGCATCTGTTAAGAATCAGGAAAAAGGGGCACCTGGGTGGCTCAGTCGGTTAGGTGTCCGACTTCGGCTCAGGTCATGACCTCGTGGTCTGTGAGTCCGAGCCCCGCGTCGGGCTCTGTGCTGATGGCTCAGAGCCTGGAGGCTCCCTCAGATTCTGTGTCTCCCTCTCTCTCTGCCCCTCCCCCACTCATGCTTTGTCTCTCCTGCTCTCAAAAATAAATAAAACATAAAAAAATAAATAAATAAATAAATAAAAGAATCAGGATAAAATAACTTGAATTACAATAGTCAAAGTCTAGTAGTCAAAAATCCATAGAATTATGCCCGAAAAGGGTGAGTTTCAGTGAGGTAAATTATATCTCAGTTTTTTTAATGGGAGAAAAAAGTAAATGGAGAAAATCTTCACTTTGAAAAATCTGATGGGGGGGCACCTGGGTGGCTCAGTTGGTTAAGCGGCCGACTTCAGCTCAGGTCATGATCTCACGGTCTGTGAGTTCGAGCCCCGCGTCGGGCTCTGTGCTGACGGCTCAGAGCCTGGAGCCTGCTTCAGATTCTGTGTCTCCCTCTCTCTCTGCCCTTCCCCTGCTCACGCTCTGTCTCTATGTCTCTCAAAAATAAATAAAAACGTTAAAAAATTTTTTTAAAAAATCTGATAGGAATACTGACAGTGAAAGACTAGAGGAAGCACATAGGGACCCGGACCCGTACACAGGGGGAGGTTTAACTCATCGTGGAAACTTTTTCGAGGAGGAACGAGAGCATATGAATAAAGGCCAAGCAACGCATATTTTGAAAGCAGGTAAAATCCATGGATAAAGCAATGGAACGGAAAGAAGCAAACACTATTTAAAGCTTATTTAACGTATGCTCAGAGTGAAGGCATAAAAAGGCAAGTGAAAAAACCCAGAGTTCCCCACGGCGTTCTCTGACCACAGCAAGATAATAACAGAAGAGCAGTATCTATTTGGATATATCTGCTTTGTCCACTCAAACACAGGGACAAGCAGAAAACTTAGCACAGAGTAGGACTTTACTACATTTATTCAATAGATGGATATTTAACTTCTTTAACCTATCATCCCATCATTAGTCAGTTGTCCCTCGTTTGTGTACATTTTGTTCTTAATTTATTTTGTTGTGTTTTGGTTAAGTTTTTATTTTTGAATACTTTTAGACCTACAAAAAGTTATAAAGATAACGCAGAGTCTCCATCTACCTCTAACCCAGTTGCCCCTAAAGGGGACTGACCAGTCATCCCAGTTTTCTTGTGACTGCCCTGGTGTTAGCGCCGAAAATCCCATGTTCCAAGAAATCGCTCTCCCCGGCACACGGGGAGATGGTTAGTCACCTACTACGTCAACATCTTCAGTTACTGCGGTCTCTGCATCAAAACTAAGAAACCAACACTGGGGACATACTGCCAACCAAGCTCCAGACCTCATTTGGATTTCACCAGTTTTTCCACTAACGTTCCACGATCTGATTCAGGGATACCTGTGTTTAGTTGTCGTGTCTTCACGTCCTCCGGCCTGTGAGTTTCTCACTCTTTCCTCACTTCTCATGGCCTTGATTCTCTTCAGGAATAACTGTAAAGTATTTTGGAGAATCTCAATTTGGATGTGTCTGATATTTTTCTCATACTTAGACTGGTGTTAGGAACTTTGGGGCCCTAAATTTATTTTTAAATTCTGCAAATGTCATGCTTATTCTCTTGACTACATTAGCTATGGTAGATTTTAAATTCTTCAGAACATCATTTTAATTTTTAAAAGATAAAACATCACTTGTCCAAGAGTTCAAGTGAATTTTTTAATACAGATACAGTTCTCACTTTACTATTCTACAAAGGGCAAAACCAAATTGGTTCAAATTTTAAAAATTCTTCTTTAAACTTTAGGAATGACAGATAATGTGGGCTCATTACCCAGAGCCTTCTCCACTGATACTATCCTCAGAGGGTAAAACTGCACCACCATTTGGCTAAATAAAGTTATGAAGGTTTCTTTTGTAAAAAAAAATTTTTTAACGTTTATTTATTTTTGAGAGACAGAGAGACAGAGTGTGAGCAGGGGAAGGGCAGAGAGAGAGGCAGACACAGAATCCGAAGCAGGCTCCAGGCTCTGAGCTGTCAGCACAGAGCCCGACACGGGACTCGAACTCACAGACTGTAAGATCATGACCTGAGCTGAAGTCGGCCGCTTAACCGACTGAACCACCCAGGCGCCCCTTTTTTAAAAATTTTTTAATGTTTATTTTTTGAGAGAGAGAGAGACAGAGCATGAGCAGGGGAGGGGCAGAGAGAGAAGAAAACACAGAATCCGAAGCAGGCTTCAGGCTGTGAGCTTGGAGTACAGAGCCTGACATGGGGCTTGAACCCACAGACCGCGAGATCATGACCTGAGCCAAAGTCAGACGCTTAACCGAGTGAGTCACCCAGGTGTCCCTGAAGGTTTAATTTGTTAGTTATGAAAAGATATCTTTGGAGAAAATTTAGAAAATAAAGGGAAAAAAATCGAATTACCCAAAATTCCACACCACCCTACAAAAACCACTGGTTATATCTATTAATTTTTTTATATGCTTTTAGTCTTTTTTTCTATCCATTGCATCGTCTGCTATAAAATACCTGCATAATATATTATAGTATAAATGTATTAGTTAACATCCTTGCGGCTAAATATTTATACAGAGCCATGATCACTCCTAAGATCAAATTCCTTTCAGTAATCTCGCTGTACCAAAGGGTAGACACAATTTTAAGGTTTCTGATATGCACTGCCACACTGCTCTCCAGAGAGATTTTATCAATTTATGCACACCCTAGTGTACACGTAAATAAAATCCAGTACCCATTTCTCCACATACTCGCCAACTCAGTTTATTTTGGAACCCCTACCCCAGTGTGGGGCTCGAACTCGTGACCCCAAGATCAAGAGTTGCATGCCCTACTGACTGAGCCAGCCAGGCTCCCCTCGCCAACTCAGCTTTTATTTTTGTTTTTCATCTGTGCCAAGTTGGTCATCAAAAACATGGCACTTTAAAAAGTTACATTTCTTTGATTACGAGTGAGGGCGACTAGTTGACACCCAGTGTTACATTAGTTTCAGGTGTCCACCATAGTGATCTAACATCTCTGTTACAAGTTATGATGTGCTCACCACAAGAGTAGCTGCCATCTGTCAACGTACAACGCCATGACAATAGCATCGACTCTATTCCCTAGGCTACCTTTCATCCCCATGACTTAGTCATCCCGTAACTGGAAGCCTGTAGCTCCACTCCTGTCAACCGTTTTGCCTATCTCCTCCTTCCCTCTGGCAATCATCAGTTCGTTCTCTGTATTTATAGGTCTGTTTCTGCTAGAGTGAGCTTGTTTTATTTTTTTTTTAATTTAAATCCATGTTAGTTAAGATGCAGTATAATAATGATCTCAGGAATAGAATTTAGTGATTCATCACTCACATATAACACCCAGTGCTCATCCCAACAAGTGCCCTCCTTAATGCTCCTCACCCATTTAGCCCATCCCCCCACCCACAAGGCGAGCATTTTTATATGATTAGTGCCATGTGTATTTCTTATACTGGGCACTATTTGCTTACACGCTTTAAAATCCAATTTCCAGGGCGCCTGCTGGATCAGGAGTGTGGGACTCTTGATCTTGGGATTGTGAGTTCAAGCCCCACGGTGGGTGTAGAGATTACTTGAAAAAATGGACTTGGAATAAATTCAAAAATAAAAAAATAAAATCCAACTTCCTCTCAGGGCATTCATCATTTCCTCATTGATTTAAAAGTGCACATTAGTGATATCAAAACTTCTCTTGTTTCAAATATATAAATATTGTTTTACCTGTTTTTCATTTGTCTCTTAATGACATTTTGATTTTCAGAGGTATGAAGTGTCCTCATTTCGTTTCTGCCTTTGGTAGATGTTTTTGGTTTTTTGTTTGTTTTCGTTTGTTTTTATGTTGAGCTCAGGCCTGAATCCTGCTTGTTCCTGTTTGGGACAGCTCGCGGGAGTCTGGGACTCCTGCGGCGCGACCACTTCACTTCAGCACAGGTTCCTCGGCTCTTTCCTAATGAGGCAATGCCCTGAGTCCCAAACTTTAGGAAAGAAAAAAGAAATAAAACAAATTCGAAAGCCCACTGCCCTGAATGCCTCCAAATTTGGCCTGCCCTTGGCTTCCAAGGAAATAAATTCCGAAGACAGTAATAACGCAGTTAAAAAAAAAAATCTTTTAAGATGCTTCAGATCCCAAGCCTCAAACTTGACCATTTTAATAGCTTTAGAGCTATACGGAAGTGGGGATTCCCAGCCCACCGCTTGTGAGTACCGCTGCCTCCAAGCCCTTCCCGGGCCCCTTGCTCCCTCCAAACAGGGACGAGAGCCTGGCCTCTGATCAGGCTCTGTTTTCCCTTCTCCTCGCCTCCGTGTTAGGACATCTCAAGTCATGACAATTTCAGGACAAATGCCAGGACTGAAAGTTATTAAAAAGAACCAGAAAGATTTAAAAGCCTTCTTCCTCTTTTCTTTCTTTTTTTTTTTTTAAGTGAAAACATTTAAGATGGCTCAAGTTTTACATTAAACTTAAGCCAAGAAAAAATAAATAAAAAAGAAAACCTTAAGGCCAGAAGAAGACTTGGTTTACATACAGTAAACATAGTTGGTTTGGTGTCACGAGTCAAGGGGCCTGGGGAAGACCTCCTCCTCACACATTCCCCAGAATGTCTGCCTGCCACAGACTCACCATAAACGGTTCCTTTCTGAAGTGCCTGACCCGATACCCAGATAGAGTGGGTATTTGTGAGTAACTGTGAGAAATGCGATCCTTCTTGGGAAGTATCCCGGGGTCTATGAACTAGGTGTTTGTCCTCAAGTCTTGAAAGATACAGACTGCCCTACAGAAATAAAGCGCTGCCTATGGTTCTGCCTGACCTGCCCTTTCCAGCTGAGAAGGGGACCTCGATGGAGATGAGAGGCCTCAGGGCCTTGATCAAGGTGGGAGCAGGAACTTAAGCATGCGCTTACTCTGCCCACTGGGTAATCCGTCCTGAGGGCGATACCACACTGATATTAAATGGTATAAAAAACACTACTCCCAGAAGCTGCTCTCATTCCAAAGCTGTGCATCGGAACAACTCAACATTCAGCCAGCAACCCTGGGTCGCATCCCTGATTCTAAAAGGCTCCAGCCCAGCTCCTGCTCAAAGAAGCTGTGTTATAGAAATGTTTTCTTTAGCCCTTGTAAACTGCCTGCTTTCTAGAGTTTCCTTGTTGGTGACCTTATTTTGCCATCCAGCTTCAGTATTAATTCAGCATGGAAGGGGGAGTGGAGGGATGTCCCAGCCTGAGCCCGAGCTGGGCTCAGAGCCAGGATTTGGATTCGTCTGGGCATGTCTGATGGGCTTGCCAGGAGTCTCTCAGCGTGAGGGTTGGAGGAGGCTCATGGAAAACAACATCCTAAGGCAGTGGGTGTGGGGGATACATCACAGGTATCAGAATCACCAGGGAAACTTAAAAAAATATGTACACGCTGCACAAATGCATCCCTCGTTCTGGTCGTTTGTGTGTGTGTGTGTGTGTGTGTGTGTGTGTACACAAATGGATGCACACCAGCAGGAAGCACTGCTTTGGCACCAAAATTGGCCCTTAGATTTATGTAAATCAGCCTGCACCAGGGGCACAGTGTGGCCTCTCTGTCCATGAGAGTCCCCCGGGCTCTGGCAGTGTGGCCCTGCTGTGTAGCGATGGCTACACCAATGACTTCCACACTCCAGGGACTGCCTGCATCAGGCATTCTTAAACTGGAGATCATGGCTTCCTGGGAATCCAAGAACAGGCCACGAGGGTCCCATAAACTTCTGAAAAGTTCGTGCCACTTAGTGGGTGTATATGTTTTTCTACTACTTAGTGGGTGTATATGTTTTTCTGGAAAAGGTTCTATAAGTTCCTCAGATTTTGAGAAAAGGATATGACCCTCCAAAGGCTAAGAACTGGAAACTGCAAAGAAAACACTGAGCAGGCAGATTTTATAAGATTTTAAGAATGTCATAATGACAGATATAAGCAAAGCCAGAAAGACACTTTTTTTTTTTTTCAGTTAATGTGACTTATTTTTACCTTGAGGCATCCATGACCTGGTGAAACTCTGGTTACGTGAAAACATGAAATCCATGAAATCCCACGTATACTTCGAGCCCACCTCAAGTGCCTCTACCTCCCCACAAAGCCAAAAATCATGGCTACCTTGCCCAAGCCTCATTTGTATACCTCTTATAACACTTAACACTTTTACCTTCTATTTTCAATCTGTGTGCACACATCATGTCTCTTCTACAAACTATAATCTTCACGAGTAGGAATCATGTCTTACGTATTCTCTCGCTTGTGGTGTCCAACATAGCATATTGACTTAGTTCTCATGACCAGGGAATGAACAAATTATAAATCCATCCTATCTTCCAGACCTTTCTATTTCCTTTACCGAAAGACTAGCCCTATTTCCTTGTAAATTATGCATTTTAAATGCATTCCTTATAATTTATATTGTCAGTCAATTGATTTATCATTATCGATCGTGCATTAATTACCTGCCTTATCTGTTTTAGTTGGTTGTAAACCGCCTGGAAGGCAAGGATCACGCACACCCCATACTGCGTAAACCTACGGGCCTCTTGGGAGGAACACACGGGGCTAGCCAATGAGTTGCGTGTCCTGGACAGCACGCTCACGAGGAAATCTTTCATGAGAAGACATCGGCCAGGGTGGAACAGAGGTTGGTGGAGAAGAAAAACACCAAAAGCAAACAAACAAGAAAAACCACAACAGCTAGTAGGAACAGAGTTAAAGAGCAAAATCGTCAGGTTATGGAACTGAATTCTAAAGAGGAGATAAACCTAAGAGAGAGCAGCCTGAAGCCGCGGGAAGGAGAGCTCAACGGAGAGGCAGCCCAGCCTCCCAGGGGGTGTGGCTGGACAGCAGTTGACAGCTTGGCGTTGACCCCTGCACAGGTTCTGGAAGGGCTGCCAGCTTTTTTCTAGCCCCTGGTACCCTATTTGGTTTGTTCCCTGTTTGTGCCGGGCTTTGCTTGTGTTCAAAAAATCCTGACGGCCAATATTACATGTAAAATGATGTTAATGAATCATTTTACTTAGTAAGTCTGTTTTCAGAGTAGGATGCGGGCAGGGTATTTTTAAACAGATCTGAGCCCATGTCTGATCATCAGAGAGAGGCACGTACAGAAGCACGGCGGCGCTCTCTCTCTCTCCTTTACTTCTCAGTTTAATATTTACTTACTTCCATATCCACCCACACAGTAACACACCCTTCGTTTCCTACAACCGAAGGCTCTAGAAGATTGCGTGATCTCACTGACCATTTTAGCTTAATGACCGAATTGTTACAGTATGATTATTCTGGGGATGTTTACTAGCTGAGGGTGGGCAGCATCATAAATACGGCACATAAATATTCCATGGGCAAGAGTCAAACTAGGGAAAGTGCAAGTGGGAGGAGGAGGAAGGCCAGGCCAATTAGCAGCTAGGTGGACAGGAGCTTAGCTCGTGGTTCTAAGTTAACCACGACTCCTCAGATACTAGCCCTAGGACACGGGGCTAATTTCGGGGTAAATACGGCTAGATAAATGATATAATCTTCCATCGCTCATTTAGTTTATCACAAGTTTAAAGTATTCACCATTCAACAGCATGCATCGAGTGCTGATGTGTGGGAACCGTCATTAAACGGAATGAAAATCCCTGGATCATCTGTCAGTCGTGGTGGCCATTTTGCATCCTCTCTAGCTCTTCACTCTCGGAGGTCATTATCTTGCTTGTCTCTATTGTTCGCATCTCTGGACCCCAAGTAAGTTTGTTTTCAGCTCTCTAAGTCTTTGTGGGGAGGGGAGGGCAGGGTCTTTGCGTACAGTCTAAGTCAGACTGTATGTAGTTCTAGTCGAATTTTTAAAAATCTGTGTTCCGTCAACGAATCCCTTTATATGTTTTTATCATTGTTTTCTCAGTTTACTAGGCCGAGGCAATTTTGAAAGGGTTCAGTGTTGTCACAGCTGGGCTGGACTAGGCTAACAGGAAAGAGAATTCTCCTAGATCTCGTTCGATAGTAGAATTAGGAACAACAGCTGCCTTGGCCAACAAGGCTGATGAATATGATAGGAGAGAGAGAGCTCGACACCTGGGAAGCTCGAGCTGGCTTACCATTTGACATGTTCTCTTCAAGAACCCTAACAAAATGTAAAAGTTAGCAAGCTATTGTTTCCTCAATTGCTGAGCGCTGGAGGAAAATGAGGGTCGGTCGTAGCTGCCTACCCTCCCAAAAGGCTTCACTGCTAAGAAAATCTCATTCTTTCAGATCCCCTACTTCCATTTTCCGCCATGGAAATGTTTGTTCCTTGGTCCCAAATTGCATGAAGACCCAAAGCTTTGGCACTTTCGGTACCTTTGATCACAAACTGACGGTACCGATTTGGATGCCCAGGCGAGTTGACCGATGGCCGGGCATTTAGGAGTGAGTATGCCCAGAACTGAGGGATACCCTTCCAATGCAATAATTCTTAAGTCCACATCTGCCAGCCTCCGGGGCATAATTAACATGATTTTACTTTATTTTTAAAATTGCACCCTCTGCAACACAGCCCTCGGGTGCTTCTAGAGAAAATGAGCACATTAAAACAAATAAAATATTACAGAACAACAACCAATAGCTTAAGCGAATTAAAAATAAGAAGCCATAAAATAATCTTGTTGCCGGGCCACAGGGGAGGAACAAAGCCCTTTAACCACTAAGACTGTTAGATGCTTCAAGACTTTTCCTTCTTTCATGCAAGAGAACCAGGAGAGAGAAGAAGGATTGGAAGAGGAAAACTGCAAGCTTCACTCAGAGCGCATTATTTCCCGGCAGGACCACAAAATGCCCCTGAGTGATGGTAAGGGGCCGGCACTGCCCTGATGCCCGTAGTTAGGGAAGGTCGTATTTGGTTTCTTGAGACGTATGGCCCAACTTTAAACGACTAACGAAAACCTTCTGTGCTTCACTTTCCTACCAGACATAGACCTGATGTCATTTTCTTCATTTTCCTAAGTAGGAAAAGTTCCAAATTCTTTAAAAGTGTATAAATAAATATAACTATATTTATATTTAATATAATATAAATAAAAACTAGCCTACATATAACACTAACATATAAGTGTCCACATGCATACACACACGTACACATACACCCCCACATCTGTAACTGAACTTCCAGGCCCTTCTGCAGATGACAATATGGGCTAACAGAAACAATCTTCTAGCCAAATACAAAGCCGGTCCACTAGGCATTTTTAAAATAAGAGTGTACTCTAATTTTTCCTTAAGCCTCCACAAAGTTTTGCATTGCTATCAAAATATTTTTGGAGATTCTGTAATGTTTCTCCTTTTCCCTTGGCTTCTTATTTCTGGCAAGGACTAAACCCCAAAATATCTTTCCTCTGGGACACTGAAATAACTGTCCCAGAGCAGCTGCCAGAGCCATAGCTATTCAGAGATTTGGGACAGATTTCTAAGGAAGGCCACTTGTAATTTTTATTGTTTGAGTCAAAAGCCCCACCTTCTGAGATTCTCAAAGAACAGGTGTGTGGGGTGGGGCTGGGGGGGGGTGCTGTCTCCTGGATTCTCTCATTTTCGTTCACAACTCGGTCTGCTGTTTCACTTCCGTTTCTTTCCTCCTCTTGTCTGCCGCCCACCCTCCTGTGGGTTCTATTTTAGACGGAAAGAAAAAAAACAACCCACCACTCCCTCTCCCCACCCCAGCCCCAGCCCCAGTGCTCTGAGGTTGTATTTCTCCTCTGCTGACTTTCCAAAAGCTCCCTTACTATAATGGTGCCACAGAACTGGGTTCTTCTTACCCAGGGCCACCTCCCTCGAGTTAAGAACTATGCGGGGACGTATGTAGTAGATTAAGAGAAGAAGAAAGCGGTCTCCACCACCAAGCAAGCTGCCTGACTGACCCAGGTTGGGGGGTTTCCTGCAGACAAATAAGGTCTGGACTTGTTACGTGGCACACATAACAAGGACCTTTACATCGGTGGTTCTCAACCCTACTCGCACCTCAGAAGCGCCCGGGAATTGTTCCCAAAAATACCTTTGTCAAAAACAAAAACAAGAAAAAAAAAAACCCAAAAAACAAAACAAACAAACAAAAAAACCCTTTGTCCAGGCCCGTGGAACTGAATCTCTGGCCCGGGCCTGGGCGTTGCAATTTTTTAACAGCTCCCAGATGATTCTATTGTGCAGCAGGATTAAGAACCACCGATTTAGATTCCGCTTGTGGAAGTTATCCAACCCTGAGCTTACTCCCTTCCTTCCAAATACACCCCAGGAGATTCCTCTGCCTGCTCTCACACCAAAGATTTCTGGGAGCCAGGAAATGGAGTATGGCGGTGTAGGGAATGCAGTTTAGTTTTAGAAAAGAAGAGAGCTGAAGAGAGAGGTGGCGCCAAGGCATGGAGGAGGCTGGTCCCGGTGGTCCTCCTGGCCCCCCAGAAGTAGGGGCGCACAGCTGGCGTACACGAGGCCACCTCCTCTCCCTGGGGCCCGATCCTCTTAGAACTTGGCAGTTGAGACACTTGAAGCATCATGATGCTTTCTTGCCTGCGTGGGAGAGGGGAAAAACGAAGTTGTGGAGGACACCGGAGACTCAGAAACTGCGATGCACAGACTCGGGATAAGAACACACCCCAGGCAGCAAAAGGACAAGTTAAAAATTAAGTCACATCTATCCTGAAAGCGTTAGGCTACCATAACAAGTGTGATTTTACATGCAGATTATAGCCAGAGAGACGGACACGGAGCTGCTGTCGTGACACAGTCCATTCCTGGTCATACGAAGGCCGGGGACTCCACTGGCCAGGGAGAAAGGGGTTCCTAAAGCCCCAGACCGCCTGGTCTCTTCAGCCCTTCCAGCTGCTCACCAAACAGTTAGGAAAGGAGAAGGAGTCCCTCCCTCGAAGCCCAGAGTTCTAACGAACTCCAGGGGGTTCGAACCCTCCCACCTCCCAGTTGCTAAGGCAACTGATGGGCACCATCCAGCTCTTCTGGCCAGTGACTCTGCCGGGCAAGGGGCCTAGCCTGTACTTAGCTTTTGCTCAGAGCTCCTTGGCTGTCCGCCTGCCTTCCTCTGGCACATTTACGGCTGCTGCTGCACTCTTGGCTTAGTCTATACAGAGAAGGTCTTTCTTCCCATCTTGCTCTCTCCCCAGATGTCTCAGAGTTTATGTGGGAAAGCATGCTCTTACAGCCTGTTAAAGAGACTTTCAAAGTCATGCCTTCTCCCGCAACCTTTGGAACCCACTGGATCCAGGCAGTGTGTCAAGTGGACTGAACGGGAGGGCGTGACTATTTTGCACGCTCTGGGTAGAGTTCCTAAATGTTTCTGGGTTTCCCCTGGCATGGCTCTGATTGTGAGCATCTACGACTCGGGGGGGTCCTTGCCCCTAGAAACAACCGCGAAAAGCACGGGCAGCAGGATTCATGCAGATGTGCGGTATGAATGAGGTCCAGCTACCAGGGAGCAAGGGTTTTATGTTTTCTTGTCCAGATAAAACCTTCCCCCATTCACGCCACCTTGGCCCTTCCAACATAATGAAGTGCCATTACTTGGAATTTGGGGTGTGTTTCTTCCCGCCCCCCCCACCCCCCCCCCCCGCCCCGCCAAAGCAAATTCCAGCAAAGACCACAAGAGAGTGAATGATCTCTCTTTCAGATAATGAACTGCCAGAGTCCTGACTCCTGCTGAACTGCACCCCACCACCAAACCAGCCAATGTCAGCCCCTGCCGGTCCCATTGCTCCTTCTCGGAGCCCCATCACCCAGCCTGACTCCTCTGGGGCTAGGGCCCACCCCTTCGTAAAGCTTCAACATAAATTAGCGACCATGTGCAGCTCCCAACTTTTGTTTCGTTTTGTTTTTTTAATGAAACGAAACCATATAACCTACCGTATTTATTTGCATTCGAATCCAATAGTTAGATCTGGACGCTGAAAGTGATATACCTTTAAAACTTGTCACAGTGATCACATACCAAGATGGAAGAGGAACGCCTAAAGGCAGACCCTTCTACAGGAGGGGACTGGCAGGGAAACGCCCTGCCTTGGAACTAACGCTCCCTGCTGCAGGGGTTTCTTGCCTTGTTTCATTTTCAGAAACCAGAAAAACATGAAAGGGCTCCAGTTCTAACCATCCCACTCAGGTTGGGCCCCAGGCAAAACTAGGAAACTAACCAGGAGGGCCAACCCAGGTTTCCAGTTCCTTACCTGCCCCATGAAAGTCAAGGACACAGTCAGGGACACCGTACTCCCCAGCTCAGGGTAGACAGAGCATCTCAGGGGTACATGCATTCCAGAAATCTCTGCATACAGGGACAGAAGAACAGAAAAATCAGGTAAGTATGTCAGGGAGTCAATATAATAATCACCACAATGATAATAAAAATAATAATGGCCACTAGGATTCTTATCCTAGCTCTCCTACTTAGAGGCTTTGTGACCCTGAGCATTTAACCTCTCTCTTTCTTTGCCTGTAAAATGACCATCATCTACCCTGCCCTTGCCTTAAGGGTTGTCATTAAGAACCAGATGAAATTATGTAAAAAAATTTTTTTCAAAAACTTTACGGTTGGTTTGTAAGCTGTTCAGAATACTCATCCTTTTTTTTTTAACTTTTAATTTTTTTTTTATTTTAGAGAGAGAGGTAGGGGGAAGAGGGGAGGAGGGGGAGAGGGGGAGAATCGCAAGCAGGCTCAATGTTCAGCATGGGTGGGGTGTGGGGGTCAATCCCACAACCCTGGCTTCATTACCTGAGCCAGCAGCCAACAGTTGCAAGTTCAACCCATTGAGCCACCCAGGTGCTCCTGAATATTCATTCTTTTTAAGACTATTTAACATCAACAGATATGCAAAACCAGATACCGATACCGCACCTAAGTACTATACCAAGTAGATGAAATCTTAGCTATCTATTGATAGTTAAATATGCATATTGTATTTTTCTTATAATAAGTTACCGTTACTGAGATATGTAAATAACCTCATTGCATGAAACCAGTTACGGGCCCTTGCTAAAGTGGGCTTCTACCTCGTGATGTGGTATAGTTTCAAGAGTCCCTAAGGAGAGCTCTGTACAACTCTGAGTGGGTGGTGCAAGTCTTTAGCTAGACCACATAAAAATTATATCTATTCTCATCGAACGCAGCTATCTCTATGATTTGTGAGTAGGCTGTTCAGTGAGTTCAGAAAAACATTTCCTTCTAGCTCCAGCTGGCAAGATGTCAAGATTGAAAAACACATTTCCTGCCTCTCTTTCTTGCCCCAATTGGGATGGATGACCCTAATTCTCACCACCCCATTTCCTTAAGCCATTAGCAGTGATTGAATCTCTGCCCATCCCAATGAGCCTCACGCGGACGATTTCAATGCACAGCAGCACCCGTAATAGAGAGAACTATGTTGTGAAACTCCAAATTTACTTTTAATTCCATCTTTGACAGACCAAATTGAAGCCATGGGTTATACTTTGTTATGGCCGCTTAACACTAGCTGGAAATTCAGGCACCCTCCAGTTTATAAAAAGTTTCCTTCTCCCATTGGCCTCAGATCAAATAAGATACCTCTGTCTCTATCTTGATGGCTTTCAGTGCACAGGAAGAGTCCGTCGTGATGGGGGAAGGGGGAAGTCTGCAGAAAGGACAGCCAGAAGCCAATGTCCCTGAGGAACCGGGGATCCAGCAGACTCTTCTGCAACCAAGCATTGTCCTTAGCGTCCATACATTCATGCACACTTGTTATGTGCTGCTGAGCGAGGAAGGAGTTCCATAAGACCCATGAAAGCACTGCAAGCAATATTCGCTCGTTCTTTTTTTTTTTTTTAAGTTTATTTAATTTTTGAGAGACAGAGCATGAGCGGGGGAGGAGCAGAGAGACAGGGAGACAGAATCTGAAGCAGGCTCCAGGCTCCAAGCCATCAGCACAGAGCCCGACACAGGGCTCAAACCCACGAACCAGGAGATCATGACCTGAGCCGAAGTCGGACGCCTAACCGACTGAGCCGCCCAGGTGCCCCAATATTCACTCATTCTTAAGTAACCAGGCACACTCACTTGCTAAAGCTTGAGGGAAGAAAAAGATAATAACAGCAACACCGTCGCTGACTGTGCCCCTCTTCAGTCTCACAACGAACCCACTATGAGCCCCACTTGACAGAGGAGGTACTACAAGGCTTAGAAAGGTCATATAACATGCCGAATAGGCCATAGGTGTTTGCTGCACAGCAAAAATCCCCACCCAGATTTATCCGATTGCCAAACCTCTGCTCTTAATCATTACACTCGCTGGCTTCATTGTCCAGAGGAGTCAGTCAGGAAACCTTTGGGATGCTGAGGCTCGAGCTGGCTCTTGAGTGCAGTGTGTGGCTTGGGTTGAGGGAGAAGAGGAGAGAGTGTAATCCAGATTGCTGAGTTTGGATCCCCAGGGCCCAAAACACTGCCTACTACATGGTAGAAGCTCAATATCTATTTAATGAATGAACAGATGAGAAAATGAGAAACAAACAAAGGTAGGGAGATGAGTATAAGAGTGAAGAGCAACGGTGAGGAAAGGGAAAATGGGAAAGAGGAAGGGGAAAGAAGAGCAAAGAGACCAGACTGGAATAGTGCTCACTGTAGCAAGGAGTAGGAGCTGAGGTCGTCCAAGCCAGGTGGAGCTATTTGAGGAAGGCTTAAAATTCTAGAGTAATGCGTTTGCATTTAGTTCTGTGCGTGGATGTTAATTCCTAAGAAGGGGCTTGATAAGGTGGAAGCCATGATTGAGAAGATGAGTCTGGCTCTGGTGTGTGGGAGGGGCTGGAGGTGGAGCAGGTGACTAAGAAACTCACTAGGGAGGACGTGGGGGCTCTGATTGGGGACCTAGGTAGAGTGAGCACGGGCTCGTGTCTTAGTTAAATAGACTAGAGAGCTGGGCGTACCATCGTGACTGCATTATATATGGCAAGGAGAGGACAGCAGGGAGGCGTGCAAGCTCTCTTCCTCACAAGCAAGCTAGGATATGGAGATACTATGAAAATAAGCAGGTCAGCCTCACTACACAAATAATTACTTTTAAAAGTCTTTGGTCACCAGGTCAAAGGAATTAGCTACTACCAGTGAGCACGTGGTTCCAAGTATATATAATGACTTTCATTGGCCTGAGATCCTTTTTTTAAGCCCTCAAATAATTAAAGCACTCCCTTTGTCAAATTTAGATGGATTTCTTGCTAATAAGAGTCATAAACCACAGGTAACCATTACTATTTGGCAAATATGTTGAGAACAAAGGCAGGGCCTTCTCCTTTGGGGGGAACCTCGCAGTGGGTTCAACACCGAGTACACAGAATGAGTGCCTTGCAAATACATGCAGTCTTGACTTCCTAGTAACTGAGAAAGCTCTCTCCTTATGGCCCATACAGAGCTGGCACTCAGATGCTTCTAGTAATGCTAAAAGAGCTACCGGGGCTCCAAACATTTGTGCCCAACATCAGTTCTCTGACTGTACTTTGATCACATACATTCGCAAGGGTTTTGCCTTAAGAAAAGAGCCTTAAGGTTCTTCAGTGTTGGTAGTATCCTATGAACAGAAGAGGATTTGCTTGGCCAGGCAGCGGTTGGGTCTTGCACAGAGCCAGTTTCAGCAAAGTCCCTGAAACACAACGTGTTCTGAGAAATTACAAAGCATGCAGCGTGCATTTCTGTTACATGATTATAACTCGGTTTCTGAGTGGTGTTCATGCTAAGTGGTTCTGCTCCGAGATTTCACCCCAATCCCACCTCCGCGTGTCCACGTCCTGCCTGCGTTCCTCTGGTAGCTCGTATATCTTCAACTTCTGACTTTGCTCAACCCAGTTCAGGCCTTCCTCAATTCTGAGCTGCCAGAGTACCATGGCTGAAATACTTGAATACTCAAGTGAAAGGAACTCAGTCAACTTCCGCTTTTGTGTCATTTAGTAACAGTTGCTCTATTTCCTTCTCTTCTATTAAGCAATTCTATTTGGACAGAAAAAACATAACCAACAAATGATTCTTCTTTTGTTTACCAAGTATGAAAAGCGGTCATAACAAACTAAACCAGGCCAGACATTTGCACAACCTACTCCACGCTCATATGGCAACGTCACATAGGGTTGCATGACGTGAGCCCCTGCAGAGGAGAAATGACAAAGAGCTTGAAGGACAAGAAAAATTGTTTTTACAAAGAGAAAAGAAGGATGGTTTAATTGTGATTTGGCTTGACAAGAGACACGTCCTGCTTCGAGCAAAAATACATGAGACTCTTGGGCAAATTATCAGGTTGATGTTGAATACACGTGTTTATTTTTCCCATCTTTTGCCAGATGCTCAATTTCATGGATTGGTCTAGAACCACAAAATATATCCTATTAAAGCCCAGGAAAATAGAGGCTTTCTCCTACAGGAAGGCTCGACATGTAAATAACCACTCTCCCTTTGACCAATCCATTCCTGAGGCTGCACTCAAATGACTTTCTACGAGCACCAAGCAACCCCGTATCTGTCACCTCAACCATCCTGCTATTGTGTAGATGAACTAACTGTGACAGGACGAAGTGACTTGCTCAAGATCCAATCACTAGAACTAGCACTCAGGTGCTCTTTTGCCCAAGGTTACACAGATAATTAATGAAAGGTGATATCATTCCCTGCCTTCTAGCTTCCGGCAACACCCAACTTCTCCACCTTCTACTATCGGCCTCAACACACCTCACCTGTACCCTGCACACAATAGGAATGTCTTACTGCCATGACATGCACTTGAATCCAGTGTTTCTTCTGTGTCATTTGGTTGAGTGCTGCCTGTCTTAGATGCAGGGCTGAAACACAAAACAGTTAAGTGCTATGGTCTAAGCACTGACCAAACAGAAAGCATATTGGCTTAATGCCGATCAAGGACCTAGAGGATCCACTCCCCCCTCAAAAGGCCCCTCAAGCTGCAGGTGTGGGGGGAGATCAGAGGGACCCCTAGGGGCAGCTTCTGAAGAGAAAATTGTAAAGGATCCGGTCTTCTGTAATCTATGCTTCCAATTTATTATTCATTCAACAAATATTAAGTACCTACAGTATGTTTTTCCTTACGGGAAAAAGAAAAGCAGTCAGACACACCCTCATGTCCTACTTTATTTCTTGATGGAATAGCTAAGAAATGTCTACCAGTAGTTATAACAGAAACCAGAAAATTACCTGTTTTAAGATAGGTCCAGGAAAATGGGTACGGCTGTTGATGAAAGGAGGCATTCGTTTGTGGTTTTGCATCATAGAAGGCCTTCTGGGGGGCTCATTTCCACCATGGCTCTTAAAGGGAGGGGAGGATTTCGCGAGGAGGAGCTAAAGGGACAGTATTCCAGGCTTTGGGAAGAAGTGCACACAAAGGGAAGAAAGGGTAGGGTAAATAAAGACAACAGCTGTAGTCCAGCTGGCTGGGCCGTCTCTGATGGCACGCTTACAGGCATCGGCACCGAGGCGAGTGGCCACAGGTAAGGAAAGGGTCAGCAGTGACCGAATACTCCAGAGCACTGCTCCCTGGGCTTCAGGGCATGCTCCCTGGGAGCCCCCTCATTTCTAAACTGGTCGGGTGCCCCTCCCCCACCTCCTGACTCTACTAGAGAACAGGCCGGCTTGGGCTCCATGGACTGAGGGATGACATGCCCTGGCCAGACTCTGATGGGCCAGGGAAGAACGAACTGGCGACTGAACGCTGCCCTTGGAATCGCTGCCTGGGAACAGGATGCATTCTCCAGCCTGGTTGGAGGCAGCCCAGCACTGAGTCTGGCTCGGCTCCATCCTGGTTCCAAAGCCAGAAGTGGGAGTATGTGACAATAGGCCGTGAGTGCTCCCTCGTTCTTCAGTTGCGGCCGGAGGCGGGAAAGGGGAGGTTTTGTTAAAAGCGGGTGAAGTCATTTGAGAAGAATGATCGACTCTGAGAGTTTGCTGTAGACTAAACTGGAAAGTTGCTTTTACCATCTCCTGTAGAATATACGGGCCCTTCATTATTTTAGTTTGATGGTGGAAACTAGCAACATGCTAACTGGAAAGAGCCTGGGCTTTGGAGTTCCACCAATCTGGTCCCAGCTCCTTCCCTGTCAGGAAGAGAGCACACTTCCTATTTCCCTAGAAATGATGCATTGACAGGGAGGGTTCACGGACTCAAGATGAGGTCTAGGAAAAAGGAAGTTAGTGAATAAGAATTGCTCAGTGCTTCCCTACCATGACACGAGAACGACGGAACTCTCTTCTCCAGGACTGGTAGTCTTAAACAGAAGTATTTGTAGGACAAGTACAGAGAGGAAAACCAGTTCCCCTGGTCTAAAGGCTGTGTTCCCTGCGAACGGCCAGCTCCTTCTGTTCTTATTCTACCCCCAACAATCTGCCCGTACATCTATAATCCAGTTTCCTGAGTAGCCTTGCTTTAGAGCATCCTGTATACACAACCAGCTCCCACTTTCAAACAAAGCCTTTCTCCTATTGCATTGTTTTCCATATTGGAGACTTTAATCAAATTCTCAGGGGTCCATGAATTCTTTAGAATAATTCTTAAATGTTGTGTTTTCATTTGAAAGATCATATAAACGTTTTGACACAAGCATCGCCTGGATCACCACCTTTTTACAGAGTAACGCTCTATAACATCAATGCCCAGACTGGATTTGCATTGATGACTATTTTGGTCAAGTGATCATCTAAAGTCTTATAATGTGTGAAAGCAATAGTTCTCAAATGGGGATATATTCAAGGGTCCACACGTTTTCAAGTCTGAGAAACAATTCTTACTATAAATAACATGACAGGCTGGTTTATTACATCAGTCTCTTATTAAGTTTGGCCATGATGAATTAGTCCCTCCCAGTTTAATCACCCTGAGTGAAGGGACCCAATAGTTACTGCATCTGTAGAGCTAAAAATCAGATCTGTGGTGTCTGTACCAATATACTGCCAGTCAGTGAAGCAACCAGTTGGATGGCCTCTTCCTGAAAAGCTCTGCTCTCTTGTATGTGACCCGTGGGTTGTGATGGACTATCAGAAAAACTAATCTTAGATTTGAAATAGAAGGCTTTTTGATCTTGGGTAAATCCCTTAATCTCTGCTCTCAACTTCATAAAACGCAGATGAAGCTACCTCTACTACTACTAACAGGGATGTGGGGCTAATAATTCTGGACTTTCTGCCCCCAGGTCTGTCTGGCCCTGCGCTCGACTCGGTACTCTTAAGATTACAATGTGCCAAAGGACCAATGCATCTGAAAGACATCTCAGAGTCTGGGTCAGAGTAGCAGTATTCATGTTTTGGATGGAAATAACACAGTCATCAAGGGGACTCATCGGCTCTTGTAACTGGAAGGGCAGAGGTCGATCTGACTTCAGGTGTAGGCTCAGTGGCTCAGCACTGCCCTCAGGACAATTTCTCCCTGCCACTCTGCCCTGCCAAACACAGCACTGGCCCCGCCCTCAGGTTGGCTCCCTTCATGAACACGGGATGGCCACCAGCCACATGTAGGCCGTGTGCTTCCTCATTTGAGGATGCTTTTGCTCAGCATTCCAAGCAAGAATTCCAAGATTTTGCCCTGATTAGTCCTTGATCTCTCTCTTCTCCAACATTCACATCTAATCAGTCAGAAAATGATTGGTTCCACCTTCCAAATAGACATGGCATTCAACCACCTCTCACCATGTCTGCTGCTACCACCCTATTGCCAGCCACCCATATTTCACCCGGATTACTGGAGTCATCTCCGAACTGTTCTCTCTGCGTCTGTTCTGGTTCTCCCTAAAGCAGCCTGATACTTTAAAAACATAAGTCAGATCATGTCACTGCTCAGAACCTTCCAATAGCTCCCCATCTCACTTGAGTCCGAGCCAGCGAGTTTGCAACGCCCTAGAAGTGCATGATCTGGGTCCCGGTACACTTGTCGGACCTCAGCCCCTGCCACACCCCTCCCTTTCTCACACCGGGTGTGCTCAGTTCTGGTCAGGGACATTTTACTGGCTGTCCTCTTGGCCCAGGACGCTCATCTCCTGGAGAACCACACGGCTCACTTTCAAGTCACTTCGTCAGTGAGGCCTAACCAGGTCAGCCCATTGAAAACCAGAATGCCTGCAAGACCCTCTGCACTCACAACCTCCCTCGCCTGCTCATTTTTTTCTCCAGTACTGCTCACCTAGTGTACTTAGTGATTTATTGACTCCTCCAGCTAGAATGTAAGAGATTCATGTCTATTTTGTCTCCCTGATGCAGGTGTTCAAAAAATTCTGCTGAATGAATGAATCAGGCTGGCTCTGACACCTCGTCTACTTCTGAACTTTTTTATGTTTATTTTTTGAGAGAGAGAGAGAAAGAGACTGAACATGAGCGGGGGAGGGGCAGAGAGGGAGGGCGGCAGAATTCGAAGCAGGCTCCAGGCTCTGAGCTGTCGGCACAGAGCCTGAACTCATGAACCACAAGATCATGACGTGAGCTGAAGTCAGGTGCTCCACTGACTGAGCCACCCTGGGTGCCCCTACTTCTGAACTCTTATGAGCGAATGCTCAAGACCATAAGGTTAGGAGGAGGACCTACCAAAGCTGGACTATACTGCATGTCTCCAGAGAATTTTTATTGGAATTTTGATTATGCTCTAAAAAAAAATGATAGGAGCCGACAGACAATCGATGCACTGATGGTGCTTATTTAAAATGATGGTTCTTGGGTCCAACCACAAACTTACAAATCAAAATTTTGATCATAAAATCTCATAAAAATCTCCATCTTCTTCTTTTGTTATTTCTTTCTTGTTTCTCCTTCTTCTCCATCTTCTTCTTCTTCATCATCTTCATCTTTATCTTTTTCAATCAGCAGCTCCAGGTGATTCTTCTATTCATTAAGACTGAGAATAGTTTGGGGAATGTGTATACATGCTTGGCAGGAGCCACACAGATGTACTGTGAGACAGAACAAGTAAGACAAAGAGAACTGAGATATAATAAACAGTATTTTTTTAATGTTTATTTATTTTTGAGAGAAAGAGACAGACAGACAGACAGAGAATCCAAAAGGGACTCCATGCTGATAGCCTGAGGTGGGGCTCAAACTCACAAACCATGAGATCATGACCTGAGTTGAAGTAGGATGCTTAACCGACTAAGCCACCCAGGCGCCCCATAATAAACAGTATTAACCCATGACAAGAAAGAAAGTATAAATGGGGCAAAGAAGACGTTCTCAGATTTAGAAAAAGGAAACCCAAAGGCCCAAATTTGGGGAGCAGTTTTCAGGTACTTCCAAAGGGACAAAGACTAGATCTAGGGATTACAGATGATCTGGTCACTAGACAGGGAGGTAATCATCACGCTCCACAATGTGAAACAGGCTGCAAACCCACCTGCCTCAGTTTATTAGGGCTGCTGTAACAAAGTTTAAACCAACTGGGTGGTGTGAACGATTTATTGTCTCACGGTTCTGGAGACTAGACATTTGAGATCAAAGTGTCAGCAAAATCGGTTCCTTCTGAGTAAAGGCTGGGAGGAAGAACTCCTTCCATGCCTTTCTCCCAGCTTTTGGTGCCTTACTGGTAATCTTTGGTAACCTAGAGTCTTGGTGTATAGAAGTATCACTCCAATCATTTTCACATAATTTCCTCCTTCTATGTGTGTGTCTGTGCCCAAATTTCACTTTTTCGAATTATAAAGATGATGTTACAGAAGTATATGTACTGATGTATACAGCTGTTTACATTAGACTGTTAAGGAACAAATGCATGCTTTATATATATGCCTACATGTCTAATTATATATTAAAAAGATTTATTTTTAAATATGTACACACACAGGCAAAAATCTGAAAGAACGCTTAAAAAATTTTTTTTAATGTTTATTTCTTTTTGAGAGAGGGGAGGAGCAGAGAGCGAGGGAGACACAGAACCCGAAGCAGGCTTCCAGGCTCTGAGCTGTCAGCACAGAGCCCAACGCAGAGCTTGAACTCACAGACCATGAGATCATGACCTGAACTGAAGTTGCATGCTCAACCGACTGAGCCACCCAGGTGCTCCTTCTTCTAGCAGTTTTATGGTTTCAGGTCTTATACTCAAGTTTTTAATCTATTAAAACATTTTTTTTAACATTTATTTATTTTCGAGAGACACAGAGACAGAGTGTAAGCAGGGGAAGGGCAGAGAGAGAGAGGGAGACACAGAATCCGAAGCAGGCTCCAGGCTCCGAGCCATTAGCACAGAGCCCGACGCGGGGCCCGAACTCACAGACAGTGAGATCATGACCTGAGCCGAAGTCGGCTGCTTAACCGACTGAGCCACCCAGGCGCCCCATTAAAACATTTTTAACGTTTATTTATTTTTGAGACAGACAGAGACAGAACATGAGCAGGGGAGGGGCAGAGAGAGAGGGAGACAGAATCTGAAGCAGCTCCAGGCTCTCAGCCGTCAGCACAGAGTCTGACTCGAGGTTTGAACCCATAAGCCGAGAGATCATGACCTGAGCCAAAGTCGGATGCTTAACTGACTGAGCCACCCAAGTGCCCCCCAAAATGAAACATATTTTTGGGCATAAATTTTGTATCCTGCAATTTTATTCAATTTGTTTATTCTAACAGCTTTTTGATGTATTCTATAGGATTTTCCTGTATATATTATGATGTCACCTGCAAATAGTGAGTTTTACTTCTTTCTTTCTGGTATAGATAACTTTTATTTCATTTTCTTACCTAATTGCTCTGGCTAGGACTTTTAATAACATGTTGAATAAAAGTGCAAGAGTTGGCATCCATGTCTTATTCCTGATCTTAGAGGAAAAGCTCAGCTTTTCACCATTGAGTATGATCTTAGCTGTGGACTTGTCATATATGGCCTTTATTATGTTAAGGTATGTTCCCTTTACACCCAGTTGGTTGAGAGTTCTTATCATAAATGGATGATAAATTTTGCCAAATGCCTATTCTGTGTATATTGACCTAATCATATTTTTATCCTTCATTTTGTTAATGTGATCACATTGATTGATTCGTGGACATTGGACCATCCTTGCATTCCTGGAAAGAGCCCACTAGATCATGGTATATGATCCTTTTAATGTATTGTCGAATTTCATTTGTTTTTTATTGAGAATTTTTGCATCTATATTCATCAGGAATATTGGTCAGTAATTTTCTTTTCTTGTGGCATCCTTGCCTGGTTTTGGTATCAGGATAATGCCGACCTTGAAAATTCATTTGAAAGAGTTCCTTGAAAAAAAAAAAAAAAAAGGCGCCTGGGTGGCTCTGTCGGTTAAGCGTCCGATTTTGGCTCAGGTCATGACCTCACAGTTTGTAGGTTCAAGTCCCACATCGGGCTCTGTGCTGACAGCTCAGAGCCTAGAGCCTGTTTCGGATTCTATGTCTCCCTCTCTCTCTGCCCCTTCCCCACTCACACTCTCTCTCTCTCGAAAATAAACATTAAAAAAAATTTTGTAAAGAGTTCCCTCCTCCTCTATTTTTGAGAAAAGTTTGAGAAGGATTTGTATTAATTCTTTGACTGTTTGGTAGAATTCACCAGTGAAGTCATCTGGTCCTGGAGTTTGTTTGATGGGAGGTTTTTGATTACTGATTCAATCTCCTTACTAGAAATTAGTCTTCAGATTTTCTATTTCATCATGATTCAGTCTCCGTAGGTTGTATGTCCTCTAGGTTGTCCAATTTGTTAGTGTAAGTTATTCATAGTAGTCTCTATAAGTAATTTGTATTTCTATGGTATCGGCTATAACATCTCTTTCATGTCTGATTTTACGTGAGACTTCTTTTTTGCTTGGTGAGTCTAGCAAAACACTTGTCAATTTTGTTTATCCTTTCAAAGAACCAGCTCTTAATTTCATCAACCTTTTCTATTGTTTTTAGTCTGTATTTCATTTATTTCTGCTCTAACCTTTGTTGTTCTCCCTTCTATTATCTTTGGGCTTCATTTGTTCTTCTTTTTCTAGTTTCTTGAGGTGTAGTTAGGTTGTTTATTTGAGGTTTTTCTTGTTTCTTGAGGTAGGAATTTATCACTATTAACCTCCTTCTTAAAACTGCATTTGCTCTTAACAATAGAGAACAAAATAACAGTAATTGAAGGGGAGGTGGGTCGGGGGATGGGTTAAACAGGTGATGGGTATCAAGGAGGACACTTAGTTATGATGAGCACCGGATATCATATGTAAGTGATGAATCACTAAATTCATACCTGAAACTAATATTACACTGTACATGAACCCACTGGAATTTAAAGAAAAACTTGGAAAGGCAGAAAAAAAAAGAAAAAGAACTGCTTTTGCCACATCCTATAAATTTGGGCATGGTACATTTCCATTGTCATTTGTTTCAAAGTATTATTGTATTTCTCTCTTCTTTGTTGAACCACTGGTTATACCATAGCATGTTGTTTAACTTCCACATTTGTGAATTTTCCAGTTTTCTTCATGTAATTAATTTCTAGTTTCACACCACTGTGGTCAGAAAAGATGCTCGATAGGATTCAGTCTTTAATGTATTAATACTTGTTTTGTGGCATATGATCTATCTTGGAAAATGTTCTACGTGTACTTGAGAAGAATGAGTATTCTGTTGCTTTTGGATGGAATATTCTGTACATATCTATTAAGTCTATCTGGCCTAACACATCGTTTAAGGCCAATGTTTCCTTATTGATTTTCTGTCTGGATTATCTATCCATTGATGTAAGTTGGATATTAATGTCCTCTACCAGTATTGTATTGCTGTCTATTTTTCCTTTAGGTCTGTTAATATTTGCTTTACATACTTAGATGCTTCTATATTGGGTACATACTTACAAATGTATCTTCTTGTTGGATTGACCCCTTTATCGTGTAACAACTTGCATTGCCTCTTACAGTCTTCTGTTCAAGTCTGTTTTGCCTGATAGAACTCTAGCTATTCCAGCTTCCTTTTGGTTTCCACTTGCATGGAATATCTTCTTCCATCCCTTCACTTTCAGTCTGGGTGTGTCCTTACATCTAAAGTGAGTCTCTTGCAGATAGAATACAGATGGGTCTTGTGTTTTATCCCTTCAGCCACTCTGTCTTTTGATTGGAGAATTTAGTCCATTTATAGTTAAAATAATTATTGATAGGTATGTATTTATTGCCATTTTATTAATTATTTTCTGGCTGTTTTTATAGTTACTCTCTGTTTCTTTCTTCCTCTGTTGCTGTCTTCCTTTGTGGTGTGATGACTTTCTTTAGTAGTATGCTTACATTCCTTTCTGTTGATCTTTTGTGTATTTACATAGTATTTGCTGTGTGATTACATTAGGTTTATCTATGACAAGTTATATCTCTAACAGTCTACTTTAAGTTGATAGTACTGGGGCACCTGGTTGGCTCAGTCAGTTGGGCGTCTGACTTTGGCTTGGGTCATGATCTCAAGGTGTATGGGTTTGAGCCCCATGTCGGGCTCAGAGCCTGCAGCCTGCTTCTTATTCTGTGTCTCCCTCTCTCTCAAACAATAAACATTAAAAAAAATTTAAGTTGCTAATACTTAATTTGATCCGTCCTTTTTATAAAGATATCAGTCATATTGGATTAGGTGCCATTCTACTCTTAATCTTAACTAATTATATCTGCAATGACTCTATTTCCTAATAAAGGCACATCCCAGGGTACTGGGAGTTAATACTTCAACATATGAATTTGTTGGGGATACAATTCAATCCGTAACACCATCCATTTCTCTCTTGTGATTTTAAGATCATTAAACAACTTTCTCTTTACTAGGATGGTTCCCCAGGTGCCCAGGATATAGCAGAGAACCCTGGAGAACATATCTAAATCTCCTGGTCACTAGAGATGAATGTCTCCATTGTGCACTGACGTTCTGTTGTTTTGAGCGTCTTCAGTGAGTCTGGCTAGCATGAATCAGTCCCTGAGAGGCTGGTCACTCTGGTTATATTGACAAGGTGAAATTGGGGGACTACACAATAGCGACGAGCAGTCATTAGGCCCTGTTTGCAGAATTGGTTGACTTCTCTCTCTGACATTAATTGTATCCTCAGTTATAGTCTCTATAACTGCAATCTCTCTACCTCTATCCATTTTGGAAGATTCAAAAAACAGCTAATAATGTTAGGGGATGTGCCTAGCACACATCCCTCACCAGTCCTGTTTCTCAGCAATATCCACACCCAACCTATTTCTAAGGTTCGAGGCCTGACATCCTCAGATATGAAGTGTGTTATACTCTATGCCCTCCTTAAAAAGGGAATAGAGGTACCTAAGGCACAGGTGGAGATTCCTAGATATTTTACCACAATTAGTCCATTCTTTCACTGCCCCATCATCCCTAACAACAGGCATTTTGAAAAGGAGTTAACTTCTGAAAGCTAGTGTGCACAACAGGGTAGACAGAGCTATCAACCAAGGAAAATATCCACATGCCTTTACTATGCTCTGTGGCAGGATAGCCCCCACTGAGGGGGTTTTGTAACTTGGAGCCTCCACTGAGGAGAGGAAAGGTCTAGATTTCAACTTAAACAAATATTCTTGCTTGCACAGCCTTTTCTCGTTCCATCAAATATCTTTCTCTCTCTGAAGAGAACACAAGGCTGGAGGTTCTTAGAGGCCTCAGACACTACCATAAACTTGGAAAAATGCTTTCTTATATTAGCTTAGGCATTATTTAATTCTTTATCATCAATTAATCTCCTTGTTCTACTCATGGAAAAGGATATCACCAAATGGTGCAGTTACGGTTGGCTAAACAGATTCCATGAACTCTGTGGGCCATAAGCACCAACTCTAAGTTTGAGAGTTTTAGATCTACTCCAGCTTTCCCTGAAACTCAACACAGAGCAGCCAAAACTGGGATGCAATGAACTTTCCAAACTCTAGTGGTTGACCCAGAAATTTAATACACCAAAATTTGAATATAGGAGAAGCTCTCTCTTTTTTTTAATTATTATTATTACTATTTATTTTTATTTTTATTTTTGAGAGAGAGAGATAGCACTAGCTGGAGAGGGGCAGAGATAGAGAGGGAGACACAGAATCCGAAGCAGGCTCCAGGCTCTGAGCTGTCAGCACAGAGCCCGACGTGGGGCTCGAACTCACAGATGGCAAGATCATGACCTGAGCCGAAGTCGGCCACTTAACCGACTGAGCCACCCAGGCGCCCCAGGAGAAGGTCTCTTAAGGGAACACTACTTAACCAACTTCTGGATTACCTACACTCCCTAACTCCCTTTAACCCCCAATGGTGCCAGGTGCACCGAATATTAGGAGGCTACTCCTTATCACAGTGTTTTTCAAAGTGTAGGTCTTCCTATCAATTTACTGGGTTGGCATAAATTCACTAAGTCATGACTGGCATTTTAAAAATTAAACACTGGGGCGCCTGGGTGGCTCAGTCGGTTAAGCGGCCGACTTCGGCTCAGGTCATGATCTCACAGTCTGTGAGTTCGAGCCCCACGTCGGGCTCTGTGCTGATGGCTCAGAGCCTGGAGCCTGCCTCAGATTCTGTGTCTACCTCTCTCTCTGCCCTTCCCCTGCTCATACTCTGTCTCTATGTCTCTCAAAAATAAATAAAAAAAACGTTAAAAAAAAATTTTAAAAAATAAAAATGAAACACTATAGAACAATTATATTGTATGCTTAAAATCAGTTATTTATTCTAAAATGTGTTTATATTTATGACATAAAAAGTGAAACGTGAGAGCAAAAAAAGAAGACCCAAAACAAATAAATTTTAAAGCCAGACATGAAAAACAATGTAAAATGAAATTGAATGCTTTGAAAACACTATAAAGACAGGTCACTAAAAAATAAATAACAAAAACCGATGTCAAATTAGTTGCAAGTCGGAAAAAATGAGGAAAGAAATTATAAAGCCTAAAAGAACTTCACAGTACTGTCGTTTACAAGTGTCTTTAAAGTCTCTCTCTCTATAGAAAAACAAAAGTTGGAAATCCTAAACCCAAGGCAACAAGGGTGGGGCTAATGCAAGAAAAACAAGGAGTGTTTCCAATCAACAAACCCACACAATGAGCCCAACACCTGAACACTGGGAAATGAATGTACAATTATATGTTGCAAATACAAATATAAAGTTTAAGGTTTAAGTTGTCTTAGAAGTCTAAGTCATACTTGATAAAAGGACTTACGTATTTTTAAATTTCAGCCAGTCTGTAGAATATGGCGGAATAGAATCTGAATGTTATAAACTCACTGCACCTATCGACAAAGGAAGGAATCACAAAGCACAGCATTAATGTGTTAGAGAATGTAATCGGACAGCTAGAGGATAAAACGATATGATCAAAGTACAGATAATCATCTCACAGGAGGAAGGACTAACCACTTACAAGCTAAAGACTCATCATCAACCCAGATAACTAGTTTTCTCTGGTGCTTTCCTGCCTCTTCCATCTCATTGTCCTCTTGCCTCACTAGAACTGGTTACTCCAGCTGTTGTAAGTTTGTCTACCCAGGGACCTACCAAAGCCTCTGCAATAATTCCCTATACATCACTGTTTATATATGCATGTCCATCATCTAGATGCCAAGCACCCGGAAGATAAGAACTGGGTGTTGCCTGGTATATCCAGCATTGGCCTGGGGCCTGGCCCTTGGTAGGTACTTAATAAATTTTTGTTGAAAGAATGACTGTGCACCCAGAAGTCAAGGCGTTGTCCTAATTTTCAACAAAAATGGAAGGTGACTTATTTTGAAGTAAATTATAAATTTGGCAATTAAAAAAAAAGGGGTTATAGGAGCACCTGGGTGGCTTGGTCAGTTCAGCATCTGACTCTTGATTTTGGCTCAGGTCAGGAGATCCAAGCTCTGAGCTGGGTTCCTCATGGAGCCTGCTTGAGATTCTCTCTCCTCCTCTCCCTGTGCCCTTCCACCATGTGTGTGCACATGTGCTCTCTCCCTCAAAAATAAATACACATTAAAGAAAAAACGGTTACAGTCTTACAAGCAGGCTGGCACTGGTGCATTTTTAAGCTCAAGAAGACAATCACTGGAAAGGTCAAAGTTCAGTAGGTTGTTAGGACTTGGTTGAAATAACCATTAAAACCATTCTACTCACTTCGCCTTGCCTCTGGATTTAATATGAACCCTTCTGTAATTTTGGTTCCTTGTTTGGGATCTTCACACTTCAAAGGAAGTCCTCCTAAATAGGCGAGACAAATATTCTAGTCACTGAAAAGAAAATGTCTCTACCTCTCAAACCGATAAGTTGATTTTCTAGCACAAATCAGGAAAGACTGGCTGATCTGGGGAAAAAATGGAGGAAACCATTGCTTTATTCTAAGGTATGTCTCTCCATCTGTAAATGTCCAAAAGATGGTCATTTTTATTAGCTAAATTACATAATTAAAGTACTTTTCCTGAGTAACAGTGTAATACATACTGACTGCAGAAAAACTGCAAAGGTCTAAAAAGCACAAAGCAAGAAAACACACACACACACACACACACACACACACACACACACACAACTCACTCATAATCCTACTTCACCAGGATATCAACTCTAACATTTGGTACATTTGCTTCCAATTGTCTTTTTTGCGGTTTTCTTTATACAGCTGAGATTACACTACATGATACATTTTTATGGCCTTAATCTAACAAGATAAGTTCACCTATCAAGTTTTCCGCTATTTACCCTGCCCCATGAAGAGTTTCCCCTTTTCCATAAACTTCAACCTTTCTAGAAAAACCGCTCTCTAGATAATAAGTGAGATTTTATTCTTCAATCAAAAATGTTTATGGGACACAAGCTCTGTGCAATGGATCAAACTAAAGACACTGAGTCCACATAGAAATAAGTGACCATGTTGAAAGAAATTAAAAAGCATTGAGGAAACGAACCGTCTGTACACAAAAAAAACATGTCAAGCAACGCCCTGTTTAATTAGTTAGGTGGCAGAGGAAAGGGGTACAGAAGCGGGGATACCAAAGGTAGCTTAGGAATAAGTGGATGCTCCTGGCTCCGACAGATAAGACTAGATAAACTCTACATGAATCATTTCATTTAATCCTCCAGTGAACCCTGGGAGGGGAGTGCTACTATTATCTCCATGTTACAGCAGCGGGGACTGCAGTGCAAGGAGATAGGTAATTTGCCTCAAATCAGAGAGCTAATTAGTGGTGGAGCGGAGATTCAACCAGCCTGTCTCCAAAGCTGGGCTCTTAACACTGCCTTCTATGAGATGTCCAAAGGCTTAGGAGACACGGGCGAGTCAAAGAAGACGGGGGAAACATCCAATCAAGTGTTAGCAGAAAGCAAAGTAGGAGCTTGCAGTCTCTGGCTGGGAGCAGAGAAGAAGAGGGAAGAAGAGGGAAACAAATGCAATATATGTCATTGTGTGATGATAATTTTCCCAGGAGATCACCTCGGGCAGGACAGGAACGGGGGCCTTTCTCTACCAGTCTTGAAGGTGCTCAGCACTCCGGTCATATGGGAACACAGGACTTCCCTGGGGATTTCCTGCCCTTCTGAAGTCGGACAAACGGCCTCACCTTCGAGTAGCCCTAACCCTTCACCCCCCCCCCCCACACTCCCTAAAGGTTTGGGGGGATGCAGTTCCTGGAATAAAGACCCTCATCCTTCACGGACACTCCACGTACCTCGGTACACGCTCGCATTCACACACACCTCCCGCCTGGAAGAGCGAGCCCCTCGCGACTTCTGCAAGTTGGCAACCTGGGGCCCACAGAAACGAAGACCTCGGGTTCAGGACCGGGAGCCCCGGGGCCGGGCTGGTTGAGGACTCGGGCAAGAGTCGCACGCGCCCGCCCTTCGGAGCTGAGCACCCGCAGCGCGATGCACCCTTGGCCGCCGCCTTGCCCCGAGAGCACAAGCGCCGGCGCTCCGCTCTCAAATCCACGCTTAGCCGAGCCGCAAGAGCAAATCTGAATTGGCCCCAGCGGGCCGGAGGGGCCTCCACGAGCCGCCCCTCCTTCCGGGTCTCTGCCCCGACTTCCGCTGAGCCCCGGGGCGGCCAACGCCACCACCCCACCCCCCAACCCCGGCTGTGGCCCCGGCCTCCCGGACCTCGCGAGCCCAGCCGGGCGGGCGGCCAGGCGGCGGCGACCAGCGCGGGAAACAGAACTCGACGCCTCCTCCGACGTCGGGCACCGCCCGTCAGCCTCCACCCCCGACCCCCACCCAGGACTCCTTCCCAGCGCCCGGCTTTAGGCGGCGTGCCCCCCGGCGGCAGGCGCGGGCCGGGGGCGCGGACCCGGCACAGCCACCCGCTGCCCCGCCCAGCCCGCGGGCACCAGGCTTCGGGAGCTCCGGCCTCCGCTCCCGCCGCCCCTCCCCGCTCCGCCCTCCTCCCTCCACCGCTCAGCCCCCACCCTGTACCCTTCCACCCTCTCCCTACACAGTTCTCCTCCCTCCCTCCTCCCTCGCTCCCTTCCCCCCGCGCTCCGCCGGGAAGGGGCCCCCGGCGGAGGAACGGACCCCTTCCCTCCCCCGGTTGCTGGAAGCTGTGGAGCTTGAGGCCCCGGCCGCCAGCCCGCCTGCGTCCCAGCACTTTTGGACCCAAATCTGCAAACACTGAGTACTGAGCCAGCGACACCCGCCCAGCAGGTTAAAGGCGCGCGAAGGAGTTTCCAGGAGGCTCTTTCAGCACATTAAGGTTTTCCCACGGTGGCTCCTTCCTAGGACCGGGGGAAGTAAGGCAAGGTTGCAGCTCCTGAGAGGAAATGATCGGACGAAGAAGGGGCTTGTGGCCCTGAGGCAGGGTGGAGAGTGGGCAAGGTTTTAGATGAAAGAGCAAAAGGCTGGGGTCAGACCTACCTCTCCTACGTCCTGGAGTCCCTGGAGTCCTACGTCTTCAAGGGGAGCCCCCTTGACTTCCCTGCCTGTGCCCTCCAGGCCTTCGAGGTGCTTGACCCATCTTTAGTGCCTTTCCTCGGTGGTCCTCGAGGCTTCACTGAGGCCGGTAGAGCCAGTATCTTAGGTTGGCGTGAGGGGATCACAACCCCAAATCTTAGAAATTTAGAGCCAACGTTCCGATTTGACCAAAAAGCAAAAGGATGTGCTCGAGAAAAAAAGAAAGATGGTCAGACGGAGAATAAAAAGATTGGCTCACATCTTGGCCTTATCTCTAGCTAGGTTTAGGTCTTGAGACCATTCACCTGTACAACAGAGTAATAATCCCCACCCTCAGTGTTGTTGTAGGAAAAACAAATGAATGTGTGTGACAATGTAAACTATAAAATGCCGTACAAATGTAAGCTGGTGCATCTTCAGAGCTTTGTGGCCCAGTCCAAGGAGAAAAAGAAACAAGACAGCTTAAACTTGACTCCTGAGAACACCACGGTGGAAGCCGCGTTTCCCGACATGGTTTCAGCCATACGCTGAAGGAGATCCCAGGGACTGTGGGACTGTCACAAAATTCTTGCCAAATCGTCTTACCCGGGATACTTGTATTTTACTTCATTTAAAAAAAAAAAAGTAGCTTGCCACTTAGTACATCTGAGAAGAGGGGATGTTGTGAATCAAAGACTGAGTGTGAAAATCGCGAACAAGGAGGTGAAGGCCAGGAAATAGTCAGCTGAACCAAATGAAACAAGCTGTGTGTTTTACTACAGAATTCCTCAGCGCCTTTGGGAGGCACATGGTGACTCCAAAGAGATTCCCAGGAGCCTGCACTGGAGGCCTGACGGGTCTGTCAAGAAATGCACTTGAGCGCCAAGCCTCTTCTTAACTCACATCTTCGTCACGGGCAGATTGGACTGATCTCATACTCAGGATTTCTAAGCTTTCGGACCTCAGGCAAATCGTTGCGATTTCCCCTTCTTCATCTGTGGCCAACTGCTTGCAAAGAATTAAACCTCGCAGATTCATTAACCGAACTTTTATTGAGGGCCTGTGTGCCGGGCCTGGCACAGCACTGTCGCCACATAAGCACACGAAGCAAGTAAAAACTTCAGCTCTTAAGGGGTTCCTGTGGCAGGAGGAGACGCGCACATGATGAAGTGACAACGCTGTTGGCCGTTCACCTTGAGCCGCTGTCGGTTGGCCTAGAGCAGGGGTCTGGTCTTGACCTCAAATGCCTACAGGGAAGAGACGGGGAATATAAAGATGAGAGTTTGGGAGTGCAGAAGGGGAGAAGACAGGCGTGGTCTGCAGGCAGAGCCACCATGAAGCAGGCACTGATTGTTGACACGGAGGACCATGTCACCGCGTCTCCGAACCCTTCAAGAGAAGCCAGACATCTGAATTGCTGTATGGGACCCCCGATTTCTAAATGTTGTCGGCCAGTTCAGGCTTTTCAAAAACACTTGCCGGACCCTCAAAACGCACTCCGTGGGCTGCCGGTTCGTAACTTCTGGCCTGCCATGTCACCAAAAATTATTCGAAAGCGTGATAAGAACACAAGAAGCTTGAGAGACACTGTTTTATAACTACTAACAACAAAGGAAGTACGAGTGCCAGGTAAGCGATACCCTATCTTCATAACATAGAGAAATATTTATAATGGGCATAATACGCGATGATCTTATTACTGTTTTGATTATAATAACCTATGTGAATAAGTCATCAGGATACTGTACCTCAGTTTACCCATCAAAAAACAACGACAAAATCCTGGCTTTACCTTGGTAGCCAAAAAACTAAATTTTCCAAAGTAAAGCAAAGAGAAACAGTGAAGGGAACATGCATGTTTGCTGAATCCAAACTGTTGTTTTATAATCCCATTCCCTCTAGAGTCTCAAAATACTGGAGTTTGGGAAGGTATTCTGGTACACACATACTATATTTATTTATTTTATGTTTTTTATTTATTCGGGGTGGGGGAGAGTCGGGTAGAGAGAAGAGAGCAGGCTCTGTGCCTGCCAGCACAGAGCCCAATGCAGGGTTCCAACTCATGAACCATGAGATCATGACCTGAGCCCAAACCAAGAGTCGGATGCTTAACTTACTAGGCCACCCAGGCACCGCTGTAAAGATAATTATATTTACATAAATACCAATTCTTTCAAAACTGCGACCCAATACAGTTTGCATTTGTTTTTTTGCCAAACAACTCACCCAACTGTAGTTTTTCTGTTTGCTTTTTAAGGGATGGAGTTCTGAACCAAGTTGCTGAAGGGTTACCACAGAGGGACCCAAATACTGTCCAGCTAGTTTGGCTAAGATTACCCCAAGGAGAAAGAATCGACGATTGATTCACTTGGTCTCCACTGTTTCTCTGACTGCTATTTCTCACTCTGCTTCACGGGAGCCGCCCTCTCCTTCCTTGTGTTATTCAGTTAACCTTTCCTTTCCTTCTCTTCTCCCTGGAGAGGTTATTCGTGCCCACCGCTTTTATTAATCACATAGACACTGGGACTCTCAAGTTTGTTGCTCAGGCCCACCCCTCTGTCCTGAACTCTAGGTCAATGTGTCCAAAGACCAAAGACCAGATCTCCAAAAAGGATCCCAAAAATCCCACAGAACTTAAAATTCCCACAGAACTTACCATGCGAATAACAGAAGATGCAGCATGCAACTCTTGATCTTGGGGTTGTGAGTTTGAGCCCCACGTTGGGTGTAGAGATTACTTAAAAATAAAATCTTTTAAAAAATAAATAAATAACGCAATACTTCACCTTTACCCCAAATCCCATTCTTCCTCCTCTATTCCTGTCCTGTGCTCCATACTCAGGGGTTATCGTAAGCTCCTCTTCTTCCTACTCCCCTACATCAAGTTCGATCTTAGCAGTTTCTCTCTTCTCCACCCTCTCAACAAATGACCTTGGTTTAGTCCGCTTCTTAGCTGGACTCTATTAGGCTAGAGTTGAAAATACCTTACCTTGCGCAGACGGCCCTCCACAACTGACCTCTCTCTAGCCTCGCTTGTCCCTGCTTCACTCCTTGCGTGTTACGCTCCGATAGAAACTGTTAGTATTGCGCTCATGTTGATGGAATCCAGCTGTTTGCAACTCAGCATCTTTGTCAGCCTGAAGCCTTTACTCCGACCCATTTTCCTGCCGCTGGGCAGTACCCAAAGCAGAGAGCAGTGCAGACCGCCACATCACCAGGACAGGCTCTCGGGGACCCCTCCTGGGCTGGTGAGCCCCCGCCACAGTGTCCTTGAGATGGCTTTACAGGTCCCACTGCCTGCCTCCACCTTGTGGACCCTTGACTCACTGAACATCTTCACCGTCGCTTCTCTCGGCCACCTTGTCTCTCATCCTTGGACCTCAGGGATGCTAATGTTTGTCAATTATGAACACACGTGTATCCCTTAATGGTGCTGTCGGTGTCATTGTCTTATTTGGGGGGAAATGGCCTCAACGAGGAGAGCCTGGTTTTCTCCCACGGGCCCTTGTCCATCCCGCTTCTGTTCTCAGCCAGGTCACAAGTGGGTTTTTATTTGTAGGGAGGAGAGACCTCGCCTAGCCATTGGCTGAGGTCAACTGATATTTCTCGTCGTCATCAGAATCCGCGGCCCCATGGATACTGTTGGTTAGGATGAGGCCAACTTGGGCACTCATGGTTTTCAAAAATAAGTTTATGAAAACAAAAAAATTTTTGCATTGATAATAACTCATCCGAGTGTCGCTCCGGCCACACTTTAAGGCCAAGAGTGAGAAAATCCTAGCATTCTCAACAAGGAAATGTATTGGGGTTTTCAGCGGGAGGGAAGGAATTTTCATGGTACTCTATCCTGCAATTAACAAAGGGCAAGAATTGCCTTTAGATGCTGGACTCGTGTGCACAGAGAAGGGAGCCACTGTCACTCTGCGGCAATAAATTGTCAATTTAATTATCTATTAATGTCCTGCAAACTGAAAGTCATTTGATATTTTCTCCAAGAAAACATCTCCAAATTGTCAGCAGTCTCCCCTGCGTCCTAATTATTGTGTCACTAACTGTGTTGGTTCCATTTCTTTTTTCCACAAAATGGCTCCCTCCGCATCGGCTGATCATAGTTATCATTTTTTAATGGCCAAATTTGATGGATTTACAAAGAGTTTCCCCAAAGCCGAGGGCCATTTGGGCCTCGTGCATCAGCGCGAGGCAAACATGAATTGAGTAATTCTTCCTCAGCCATTTGTCAATACCTCAGAGGAGGAGATGTCAGCAGCACATGACGGTGATCAAACTAGTCATGAATTTGAATTTGGCTGTTCTCCTTTTAGGGATGATAACCGCATGATGTTAACCATCTATTATCTTTACGTTTCATAGCTGTTGTTGTTTTTAACTAGATCGCTTAATTTTTATGCCATAATTCTTGGCCTGGCAACCATGGGGAGGATAACACCTAAGGAATTAGAGATTCAGTCTACAATAGTAATAATTAAAAAAAAAAAAAACAGTAACAGGTAACAGTAACAAGGGCTTCCTGGGTGCTAGGCTCTGTTCTGAGTGTGTATTGACGTTGTGTGTATGGACTCATGTAAGCCAACAAAAGCCCTAGGAGATAGTTATTGTTATTATCCCATTTTACTGTTGAGAAACTGAGGCACTGAGAGTTTTATTACAGTTACAGAGCCGGGCAGTCTGCCCTTCAAACCAGTCACCTGCACCAGGAACAGCAGCACCCTCTTATCACCAAAAACATTGATTGGCTAGTTAGGACAGGCACATGGACGGTTTCACATGCATTCTCTCATCTAATGCTCTCGCCCCATAAGGAAGTACAGTTATTAGTCCCTATTTTACAGAAGAGAACGCCGAGGCTCACGTAGTTACGTGCCCAAGGTCACATAACTACCGGGTGCCAGGTCCGGAACGATGGATCCCTCGACTCTTTACCACCGTGAGAGTTCCCCGTGAGGCTGGGATTCTGATCCTGGCAGCGCAGTAGGCTCTTCTTCATAAAGTCTTCAGCTTATTGGTGAGGGAATTAAAAATACCCTGGGGGGCGCCTGGGTGGCTCAGTTGGTTGAGCGGCCGACTTCAGCCCAGGTCATGATCTTGCGGTCTGTGAGTTCGAGCCCCGCGTCGGGCTCTGTGCTGATGGCTCAGAGCCTGGAGCCTGCTTCGGATTCTACGTCTGCCTCTCTCTCTGTCTCTGTCCTTCCCCTGCTCACGCTCTGTCTCTCGAAAATAAATAAACGTTAAAAAAAAAATTTTTTAAATAAAAATTAAAAAAAAAATTTAAAAAAAAATACCCTGGGAAATTCTCTCTGGAGAAATGGCAGATCCCAGGGACCGGGGCTGAAAACGCAGGGTGAGCGTGGGCCATTTTACGCCGACGGAAAGTAAAGTCGTGCTCAAAACAAAGCGAAACACAGAAAGGATGGTGTGTCAGAAGGACACACAGGAGCGAACCGGAAGAAGTTCCCAGTGTCCAAACCGGGAAGAATTTGAGCACTGACTACAGAACAGTAGGATTAGATTATACCTCAAAGGAAAAATACACACCCACAAGTCCATACTGATAAAAATAAATGACCGTATAAATAAATGAGCAGAAGAGAAAAAATCGTCCTTAAAGAGGATTCCAAATTGTAAACGTAGAAGGAATGAGGAAAGTACGAAATCGCCGTAGAGCCCGTGGTAATGGTGGCCGGCAAGATCCTCTGAGGAATGTGAAAGCTAGTGGGTGAGGCTCTAAGGAGAAACAGGATCTTTGTATCGCCTCAGATCGTTTACCCAAAAATAATAGTTAATTACTGGGGTGGTTTTCACATATGTCCACAAATTCGTGGATACTCCTTTCTCTAGAGTAGGAGTTTCATTCCTCTTCCCCGGAATGTGGCCTGGATTTAGTGACTTACTGGGGCACAAAGGAAATCGGTAACTTGGGGCACCTGAGTGGCTCAGTCGGTTAAGCGTCCAACTCCAGGTCAGGGCATGACCTCATGGTTCATGGGTTCGAGCCCTGCATCGGGCTCTCTGCTATCAGTACAGAGCCCACTTAGGATCCTCTGTCTCCCTGTCTCTCTGTCCTGCCTGTGCACATGCTGCACGCTCTGTCTCTCTCTTTCTCAAAAATAAACATTAAAAACATTTTTTAAAGAAAAGTAGTGACTTTACTGTGGCAAAACCTGGTAGAGACCACCTTCACCAAGGGGTCAAGGTTAACGTCATGTGTGGTATGTCGTGCTCATATCATGAACCCCCTGATTCAATGTCTCGAGAAAGGCACTTCCCCTTGTGTAGTCTTTCCAACAGTTCATACCCCAGTCCAGTCCTGAGAAAACAGACAAGCCCAAATCGAGGGGCGTTTTACAAAATACCTGGCCAATACTCTTCAAAAGTGTCAAGGTCATGAAAGATGAGGGAAGCCTGAGAAGGTGTCATAGACTGGAAAAGACTAAGGAGACATGACAAGTAAATACAATGTGATATCCTGGATTGAATTCCAAGAACAGAAAAAGGGTATTAGTGAGAAAAAAATAAAAATTTAAAAATTGCCCCACCTGTGCTCTCGAGGTAAACAGAGCGTAGAGACTCGCACTGAACGTTAGCCAGAGCTGCCCTGCTTTGGCTCCCGGGACCTTGTGAGGGCGCCCAGAGGGACGGGGTGTGACAAGTGGCGGAGGCAGCACAGAGATGAGAGCAGGACTCAGAGGAGGGGACTCATTAGTCTTAGCCACGACAGGAAAGAGAGGGGTGGTAGGAGAGCAAAGGAAAGGGACTCTGTGCTTCAGGCGGTTTGTTTTACTTGGCCGCCCTGACCCATCGGTTCTTGTCCCTCTTACCTGCTCCTCTTCCTCCTGCGCCTGTTGCCTTTTAATAGACCGCAGGGTTGTGCTAATACTATCTGTCATCCGGATTCCTTGCCACTCTTTTCCACTCTGCTCTGTGTCCCAGGGGACTCCCTGCCTGCGGCTTCCCTGGGGGCCAGCCAGTGGGGGGCACGGGCAAGAGCTCTGAGAATAAAGGGGAATGGGGTCCCGCCCTGAGGCTCCTGCCCCACCCCGGGTGCCTGGCCAGGTCCCTCCAGCAGAGGCCACAGCCCCTGCCCACAGCTCTCACTGGGTTCTGTGACTGCCCTTCTCTTGCCCCATGAGACCCACGCGCGCGCGCAGGCCCTGGTTCCCCACAGTGGGAAGATCTCGGGATGCAAGTCCGTTTCTTGTTGGTTTCTCTGAAGTCCACCCACCTCTTGGTAAATCCTCCCATGCAACTCGTCTCGATTACTCAATTGACTAAGTCATCTGTTTCCTGCTGGGATCACGACCGATGGAAAGAGTTACTCACTATATTTATTGTCCATTGCTTATCTTCCCCTTTAGAACATAAACTCTGTGAGGGCAGAGATGTCAAGTGCTTCCTTCACTGCCGTGGCGCTCTGTAAATACATATCTGTTGAATAAATGAGCAAATGTTCATTTATCCGCACTGTCACATACGGTCGTCGCTCGTCACATGTGGCTATTGAGCACTTGAAATGTGGCTGGTAGGACTGGAAAAACCATTTTAAATCATATTTAATTTTAATTTCCATGCCCACAGGACCAGTCTATGGAGATTTCCCGAGCATAAGGCGATTCTGGAGCTACTGAAGTCGGCGCCGCCCCAAGGGGAGTCTGGGGGGCGGCTCGGTGGTCCCAGCTGCTTGCTGCGCCCTGGCGAACCTGCAGCGCTGGCCTTTCTGGGCTACTCGGGAACGAATGTGTGCCTTGCTTTTACACATTTAGGTTCTCATTTCCCTGCAAACTTTCCGGTTCTTGGGTAACAGAGTTACAGTGTGCTCACCAGGCCCTTCCAAATTCGCAGCTTACAAAAGCTCTGGCGCCCAGCCAAGGGAGTCTCCAGCTGCTGACTGACCCAGCCTGGAAAGTCAACTTGGAAGAGACGCAAATGTCCTAATCCTCTTCCAAACCACTCTAAGTAGGTTTTAGCCAGTGACCTGTAAAACCAAATTAGTAAAGGGACACTTTAATTCCAGCTCATTAGAGAGCTTCTAAAATCTGTGAGAAAGCCAACACAGCAAATTTCGGTGCTGGGGGGCTTGAGAAACGCATCTGCCGAAGATGTTTTTCCGAGGCCGTCCCAGGGATCTCCAGTGAAGGTGGGGGAGCAGTTCCCGAGAGGGAGAAAAATATGGTGGCCAAAGGAGGTCAAGTGATTTTCCCCAAGTTTTGCCAAGCACAGTCCCAGTGCTGGTCTCCTGACTCTGGAGCAGGGAACATTCGCCCTGTTCCTCTTATTACCCCGGAGCTGGCTTATTGCACAATATCAGGAAATAGTCCATATGAAATCCTGGCCCACAAAGCGTACATGTTCTGCTTTTTATTCAGCAGCTTTTTTATAAAGTGTGTTTTCCTTTCCCATAATGTCATCTGGAAGCAATTCCTCCCAACAGCTGGATTTGCTTTCACAATTGGTAAACACGTAAAATGGAAGGCAGGGGAAGATGCGGAGTGTCACCAGAGGAGCCTTGCCCCTCGCCCGCTTGGCTCATGTTCTGAGGCTTATCTTGGGTCTCTGCACAGGCCTCATCAAAACTGAGAATGTCTTCAAACGGGCGGCCCACGCGGCATTCCCTCCTTCGGGGGGTCAGCCTGTTCCTTGGGGGAGAGATTTTCTGAATACTTTGCAGATAAAATTGATCAGATGCAGACCAGATTTGCCAGCCGCCGAGATCTCGGAGCTGCACGTGGAGGCCAGCAGAGCAGCGCCTTCTCCAAGTCCTCCCCGTCCTGGTACAGTTGGGACCCCTGGCGTCCTGCGGGAAGCCTCCCGGAGGGGACAGCCTTCCCAGCGCCACTGCCGCCGAAGCCGATACAGGACAAGAGCCCAAAGAGCATTGACTAGGTCATCAAAGGAAATGAATGTCACCCCCCCATGTGCTCCCGACGAACAAGTTTTCACGCAGGCACAAACAGAAGGCAGCCAGTACTCCGGAAGGCCGAGAGCACAGCTGTCATCTGGGCATTGGCTCACACCCTCTCCACTCTGTCTCCAGGTCTGGTGGGGGGCGTTGCTTCTCTAGGGGCTCACCAACAAGGTTAGTTCTGGTCCAAGAAGTTCAGGGCACAGTGTAAGCTCAGATCTAGTGCCGGGGGACAAAGCTCAGGCTTCAGGCACTCACCTCCCACGTAAGAAAGGCTATTCTTTGATTGAAGTTTCGAATTTGGAAGAAATCAACCTAGCATATGGCTGAACTCTCAGAGGGAGCACGAGAGTCTGCCACCGACCAGGCCGCCCTACAGAGATGCAGAAGAGGGTGTGTGTCACCCGGCCCGGCTGCAGGGATGACCTCAACACGGTGCCGGCCAGATGGGGAGATGGTGGGGATAGGAGGGGCTCCCTTCCAGGCACCGCCAACCCTCTGGGCAGCTGGGGCCCCACTCTCTGTGAGGGAGCTTCCCTGTGCCAGGGACCTGTGGCTGCAAAGTCCTCCTGGAAGAGATGGGCATCCCTCCCCCTGAACGAACAAAAGGAAACTATCCGGAGCAGTGCCCCCCAGAGGACCCTGAGGAGGCCGACCGCCCAGCCCTCAGCACAAGCTGCACATGGAGCCCCGTTGCCTCGGCCCACGGTGGGCGGAGTGCGCTCCTTCTCAGCTCTGCTTCTGCCCGGGGTCCGTCTTCTCTCTCTGTCCTCCAGGAAGGGGCTGCATCCTGTCTGAAGTCAGGGGACAGAAACTTCAGGGTACAGTTTTCCAAATCTCATGCCTCATCTCTGAAATTTTGAAACTCCATGTTTCTGGTTGCAGGCCAAGGTGGCTTCCTCCAGGCCCTGGTCACTCTGGTCTGGTCGCCTGGCCTGCTGGGAGGGCCCTCGGAGTACACTCGGAGAGATTCACTGAAGCCCAGGGGACAGGGGTGGGTGGGTGAGAGCAACCCATTGGTTAATACTTCAAAGTGATCCTCTAGATTAAGGCAACTAGAGACCTAAGAACCAATATGCAACGTGTGGACCTTGTTTGGATCCTGATTCAAGTGTACCAACTCTAAGAAGACATCTTGCGGTATATCAAGAAAATTTGAATTTGGAGTGGGTACCAGAAAACATTTAAGAATGTATTGTTAATTTTGATATGTGTGGAAAAGTAAAACATAAAAAATAGATTTAAAAATTCGAGACGTGTGGGGCGCCTGGGTGGCTCAGTTGGTTAAGCAGGGCGACTTCGGCTCAGGTCATGATCTCACAGTCTGCGAGTTCAAGCCCCACGTCGGGCTCTGGGCTGACGGCTCAGAGCCTGGAGCCTGCTTCGGATTCTGTATCTCCCTCTCTCTCTGTCCTTCCCCTGCTCACGCTCTGTCTCTATGTGTCTCAAAGATAAATAAATGTTAAAAAAAATTAAAAAAAAAATTCGATACGTGTGATAATGGTGTTGTGGTTATGTAAGACAACACCTCATCTTTTTCAAAGTATATACTTAAGTGTTTGGGGGTGAAGTATGAGGTCCGGGATTTATTTTAAATTACTTAATAAAAAAACACGATGGGCGTCTCAGTTGGTTGAGTGTCCAACTCTTGCTCTCAGGTCTTGAGCTCGGGTTCATGAGTTCAAGCCCCAGGTTGGGCGTGGAGTCTATTTAAAAGAAAGAAAACAACCATGATGAAGCAAAGATGGCGTCTTAGTCTGTTTGGGCTCTTGTAACAGAATTCTGTAAACTGGGTATAAAAACAAAAATATTTTTCACCATTCTGGAGGCTGGAGGTCCAAGATCGAGGTGCCGGCAAATTCGGTGTCGAATGAGAGCCCACACCCTGGTTCATAGATAGTATCTTCTCATTGTCACCTAACGTGGCAGAGGGGTGAGTGAGCTCTCTAGAGTCTCCTTCATAAGGGCACTAATTCATTTATGAGGGCCCCAGCCTCATGATTTAATCACATCCCAAAGGCCCCACCTCCTAATATCACATTCAGGGTTAGATTTCAACATACAAATTTTGGGGGGAACTTAATACATTCAGACTATAAGATATGGTACGATGTTAATGGTTAGATCTAGATGATGGGTGTATGGGATTCTTTATGCTATTCTCTCTACTTTTATGTCTGTTGAAAAAAATTTGTAATAAAAATGTTTAAATACAGACTGTTTTATCACAAGAGCTCACAGAGAAGAACCAAACACACCTCTCTACGCACCTTGATGGTGACTGAATCCTGTAGTGAGGTTCTTCATCCTCCTGATGGTCAGGAGGGGTTAGTTCCTGCATACAATAGGGAGGTGACAGGGCCCGGTCAAAGATAGGTCTTTGACTGGGAGTGCAGCATCACCCGCGGCCCCTCCGCCTGGCAAGAAGGGGGAAGGAGCTCCTCTCCGGGAGCAAATGCAGCCTTCTTCGCCCCTGTCGTCACTGGCTTTGGGGGCTGTGGTTTCCTCCTGTGTGTGCTGCATCGCTTCGTGAGCAGTTCAGGGACCTTGGAGGTGGGGGGCAAGTAGGCCACAGGCCACGTGCCACATGCCACTGAGTCAGTACCAGGTAAAGCGCTTGCTATTACAGCTCCAGATTGCTCCTGCTGCCCTCCCCCCAGACCCCGCATTCTACACTGTCCCATCCTGCAGTGACTCATTCACAGACATGCATCAGGGTAATCCTAAGCCAGTCCCCTTGCGGGGCTGGGGGCGGCATAATGACGGTCTTTGCAGGGCAACGGAAAAGGCCTCCCGCTAGAAAAGTCCGAGCAGGCCTGACACTTACTCTCCCTGCTCTGGCCCTAGGCATCCACTTCTGCGTTCTCATTCTAGATTGGTCCATAATCTTTAGCCTTAACCCGCCTGGTCTTGGGAAGGAGAAGATTCTTTGTCGTTTTACTTACCTCCTCTTTCTGGCAAAACATAGGCTTTTCGAGAAAACCATTTTTTCCCTTCTGCTTTGAACTATTGGGCATTCTATTTTTCTTTACGTCCTTGAGTAAAAAGTAAGTGCCCTTTCGTGGGGCTGGGTCACACCTGTCCTTTCATTCATTTTTTTTCCCTTTTCGTTTTTATTCCAGCGTAGTTAATATACAGTATTTATTCATTTCAGGAGTACAATAGAATGATTCAGCGCCTCCCTCTGTTAGTCGGTGCTCCTCATCATAAGTGTCCTCGTAATCCCCATCACCTATTTCATTCCAGTAATCATCAGTTTGTTCTCCATAGTTAAGAGTCTGTGTTTTGGTTTGTCTCCCGTCCGCCCCCCACCTTTGTTCATTTGTTCATTCGTTTTCTTTCTTTGATTCCACATATGAGTAAAATCATCTGGTATTTGTCTTTCCCTAACTGGCTTATTTTGCTTACATGATAGTCTCTAGATATATCCATGTTATTGCAAATGGCAAGATTTCTTTCTTTTTATGGCTGAATAGTATTCCATTGTGTCTATAGACTGCCTCTTCTTTATCCATTCATCCATCGATGGACACTTGGGATGCTTCCATAATTTGGGTATTGCAAATAATGATGCAACAAACATCAGGCGCATGTATCCCTTTGAATTAGTGTTTTTATATTTTTGGGGGGTAAATACCGAGTAGTGTGATTACTGGATCATATGGCATACTGTCTTCCAGAATGGCTGCACCAGTTTGCATTCCCAATGGTGCACAAAGGTTCCTTTTATTCCACATACTCACCAACACCGGTTGTTCCTTGCGTCGTTGATTTTAGCCATTCCGACAGGCGTGAAGTGGTATCTCATTGTGGTTTTGATTTGTATTTCCCCGATGATGGGTGAGATGTTGAGCATCTTTTCGTGTGTCTGTTGGCCATCTGGATGTCTTTGGGGAATTATCTGTTCATGCCCTCTTCCCATTTTTAATTGGACTATTTGGTTTTCGGGGGGTGTTGAGTTGTATAAGTTCTTTATATATTTTGGATACTAACCCTTTATTCGATATGTCATTTGCAAATATCTTCTCCCATTCAAAAGGTCGTCTTTTAGTTTTGTTGGCGGTCATACCTGTCCTGTCTTAGTACTGACCATAGCATCCAGTCCTTCGGAGTGGAAGGAAAGGCCTCACGTATAAAGGAAGCACTGTCCTTGAAGACATGCCCAAGCTATTGCCAACATATTTTATAAGTAAGACTGCTCTGACAGAAGCAAAAAACACATTTGAAAAATCCTATTTATACTTTGTTAGACTCCATATTTGATATTTCTACAACATTTTAAATAGGTTCTCTAATTTTATTCTTTTCCTTCCTAATGGTTTCCATCTTTGTCTCCATCATAAGTTAAGGAGAACTACGAGTCTTACCAATAACATACACTTCCATTTTTTAAATTTCTGTTCATTTTTAGTGACTAACAAGGGCACCGACACTGCACAAACTGACCTGGAGCCCCAATGGTGGTGATGCCATGCGGTAGCTATGACATTTCACTTGTCAGTGGGTCCGTGGAAGTCCAAATTCAGTCTACAAAAGGCGATGGAGAAGGTCAGTGTGTAAAGTTCGAAAGTGCGGGTTGTTCAAAAGCTGAATATACAAAAGTTGAAAATGTCGCCCAGCCCCAACTAGACTGTAAGTGCCTTGCAGACCGGAATGTGGCCCATTTTGTACATCATGGTATCCCAGGGTTCCAGAGCAGGGTCCGGCACACAGTATATGCTTAATGTTTTCTGGATTCATGAACGGCCCGTGCTTTGGAATTCTTGCAGCCGCTTGTCACTTTATACTGTATATACCGTGATCACATTTAACTTCAAGACTGACAGTTTCTCGAAAGCGGGAGGAAGACTTTTTCTCTTACAACACCTACACCATCCATAACTGAGATTCGATAAATATATATGGACCAGGTAGAAATACGTGCGTATCATCAGGAGCTAGCTGGCGATCAAATAATTTAAAGACAAAACCTCTCACGGGTCACGAGAAAAGCCATGGCTCGTGCTCTAGAAATGGACAATTGCCGGAGCCCCCGGAAGTTTCTCAAGTACTGTGTGGCAGGGAAGTAGCTTTCCTGCCCCAGAAATCTGGCAGAAGAATTCACTTGAGGATTGAAGTCTGAGGAAAAAAAGACCCAAGAAAGGAGGCAGAGAAGGGGAGGTCTTTTCCAGGGCCTATAGATTAAGGCTATTTAGATACCAGCCAGGTTTGTGCTTCCGTTTAACCACGTTCTCTGCACAACTTGCTTATGGGAAGATCAGAAGCGCTGACGATCATTACTGAAGAGGATTCAGAGAAATTATCAGCTACTCCCGGTTGAAGAGAGAACAAGTCCTTATCCTTTTTTTGGTGTCAACCTCTACTGAAGTGTGCTGTTGCCAAATCAAAAAGGGGATAGATTCGAATTTTCCAACTCTGATGAAAGTGAAATGAAAGGAAATCCGTATCATCTTAATCAAAGCGTGAGTCACCTGAGTCGGCTCCCCGTCTCGTCCCTTGGCCTTGGTGACTCTCATGTGCTAGAGGTTAAGGGTTTGTTAAAGAAGATGGGTTTTGATTAAGTGTCACATTTAGTGTGATGTGACATGCTCTTTATCATTGCAAGGGAAGATTGGGGGACCAGGGGGAGCTTTATAGCTAGTTCCCAATATAAATTAGGAGTCTTGGGGAATGGGTACTTTGCAGTTGGCCTTGATCTTCCCAGGGCCCAATGGATGTGTGTATGTGAGAGTGTGCACGTGTGTGTGTGTGTGTGTGGAGAGATGGCAGAAAAGTCAGTTTTCACGTGCCTGCGCTAATGGGCTGGTTACCCCACTTGGAGTTTGACTTGCAATTGTAACATAAGGCTCCAGTTCTAAATTTGTCCACATTCTTGATGTGCGGGGCAAAGTTCTCCCCGCCTTTTACTCCTTTGGCATTTCAGTGGTGCTTAGGGAAAGCTCAAGCATTCATTCATCCCTTTCGGGGACCGTGACACGAATTCGAAGATGGAGAGCGGGAGGAAGCATTCCAAGTGCCACATGCCATTTCTCACCAGCGGCCATGGCCATCGCCTCCCCTGACTTCGCCTAGAGAAAGGAGAGCAGTCGGAGCCAACGCCTCCTCCCTGCAGATCGAAGACGCGCTCCACACCTTCAGACTCAGATTCTGGCTTAACCTGGAGTAGTGAGGGCACAGTGAAAATGGGGGTACGGTAACTCCCCAGAGTGCTTCTGAAGAGTGGAAGGCAGGGGGTGGGGATCGAGGGCGACATCCCAGAATGGGCCATTCCCACCCAAAAGGCACCCCACCTCCAGATTCATCTTTCTAAAACATCCCTTGCGGGGCTCCTGGCTGGCTCAGTCAGGGGCGGCGTGCAACTCTTGATCTTGCAGCCGTGAGTTCAAGCCGCACGTTGGGTATAAATATTACCAAAAAAAAAAAAAAAAAAACTTAGAAAAATAAATGACTCTCATCAAGTCAGAACCCTTCCATAAATACCCCTTCCCTTCCCTCTCATTGCCTTCATTTCGCAAGAATAAAAAAAGAAAATCCACACCCCTTATGCCAGCATTCGATGCCATACATCCCGGCACTGCCAAATTGGTCCACTTACTGCCTCTCAAATGACTTAACTAGCTCCTACCTTCCAGCATTCACTTGTCCCTCCCCTGTGTGGGGTGCCTTTTCTGCTTCTCTCTCCTATGGAAAGGGTGCCCATCTTCCAAACGTTGGCTACAGCCCTTTCTGTTTTACAAAGGAGTCGCAGTCCACTGAGATGATGCCTTTTTTTAATTCCAAAAATCTGAATGGAGCTTCTACTAAGAGCCCAGAACTGCTGTAGCCACCTGGATTAGTTCACGGAACGAGACAAAGACACCTGCCTTCAAGGAGCTTGCACTGTAGTCATCAGGAGGATTGTGCAGTAAACTTAATTTTTTTAACGTTTATTTATTTTTGAGAGTCGTAGAGACAGAGTATGCGCAGGGGAAGGGCAGAGAGAGGGGGAGATACAGAATCTGGAGCAGGCTCCAGGCTCTGAGCCGTCAGCACAGAGCCCGACTCGGGGCTCGAACTCACAGACTGTGAGATCATGACCTGAGCCGAAGTCGGCCGCTTAACCAACCCGGGCGCCCCTGTGCAGTAAAGTTAAGACACAACTTACGGGGCACCTGGGTGGCTCAGTCGGTTAAGCATCTGACTCTTGGCTTCAGCTCAGGTCACAATCTCACAGTTCATGAGTTCTAGCCCCGCATGGGGCTCCGTGCTGACAGTGTGGAGCCTGCTTGAGATTCTCTCTCTCCCTCTCTCTCTGCCCCTCCCCTGCTTGCTCTGTCTCTCTCTTGAAATAAATAAATTTTTAAAAATTAAAAAAAAAAGACTCATAAAAGTATTACTTAGTGGTGACAGTTGCTCTGGAAAAAAAAAAAAAGAAGAAGATAGAGAAAGGTAAGTGCGATCAGGACTCCCGCTGTTTGAGGGCAGGGGGCTGGCTGCAGTATTACAGGGTGACCAGGGTAGGCCTCGTTGAGGGATCCGTGGACAAAGAAAATAGAAGAAAATCCATAATGTTGAATAACGAACAAAAAAGGCCTCCAGGGGCACCTGGGTGGCTCAGTCGGTTGAGTGACCGACTTCGGCTCAGGTCATGATCTCCCGTGAGTTCAAGCCCTGCCTGGGGCTTTCTGCTGTCAGCACAGAGCCTGCTCCGGATCCTCTGTCCCCCTCTCTCTCTGCCCCTCCCCTGCTTGTGCTCCCGAGCACGCTCTCTCTCTTTCTCTCTCTCTCTCGAAAATAAATAAACATTTTTTAAAAAAGAAAGAAAGGCCTCCAATGTTTGCTACAACCAGTTCAGGGGACATTAAGGAAGAAGTTAGGCAGGTAATGGAGAAACGCTTAGGTTTTTATTGCTACGTTCACAAGTAATTTTTTTTATTAGAAAAATTATTTACTTCTACTCCTTCCCTACAAGAAGCCATCTTACAGACATATCTGCAATAACGCACTGTTCCCAGTCTGTTTAAAGGCAAAGCGGCATAGGTAAACACCATCAGCTGTCCCGACCTCTCAGCTTGTGGGCTCTTGCCTCCTGATTTTACGTTAAATCCTGAAAATCAGAAGCGTTTTCTCCAAAAAGGAGAAAACAGGGCATTGTAAAAGAAAATCGCTTTATTCAGTAGTACAGTTTTAGAAATGGAATGTCTTTTCTTTAAGGAAGGAGAAATTTTTTTCTCAACTGTTACTGGTTTGTCAGGATAGGTCAATGGTGACAAGCCTGTGTCTTCAATAGCAGGACATCTCGTCCAAGCGACGGTATGCTCTCTTCCTTTTCAGAGGTGCTTCCTTTTCTGCTGTTTTCCTTCCTTTTCCACATTTCATATTAGAGAATTGGTACAACCTTTAAAACTTCCTGAACAAGAGCAAATCCATAGCCGTTGGTTTCTTCCCAAAAGGCTCTCCAACCCATTGGATGCAATCCAACCCATTGGATACAACCCATGACTGTTCCAGCCGCGAAAAAAACCAACAGGACACAGAGACGTCCAATGAGTAGAAGAAGTCTCCTGTGTTGGGGGACGTTGGGTGCATTGCATGGGTCCGGCATCACGGAACAGAAACTTCCCAACTTCCCGTTGTAAACAGGAAGCCGGATGCAAGTCCGTCCATAATACATGGTCCATTTACTCTGGAGGCCAAGAAAGCTGCTGGTCTCCGACACCCGTGTTCATCAGGGACAAGCGATGTCGTTCCTCCCGTGAGGAGGAAGCGGGACGCCACCCGCAGAGCTTACACCATCGTGGCCCTGCACCCGGGGCGACTTCTTCGGCTTCAGGTTGGGATGATGGAGCACAAGAACAAGACTTATTGTACGAAGTGTCCGGGTTGGTGGCGGCAGGGGCGGCTCTTGGCCTCAGGCCCCACACGCCACCTGGAAGCCGCTAGAGCAATTTTTCAGACATTAAAATTATGAAAGTATTAATGGGCAATTACTTCTTGATGTGGAAAAAGGTAACATATCCACATATCATATCCATATAACTGAGAAATTGCAGTTACCCCTTTGCTTCATGGAAAAAGTCCCTCCCTCTCTCTTCCCCTTTCCTTGACTCAGCGATGCTCCTGCTGCTTGGCTTCGACCCTCATCACAGAACTTCCTGGAGCCTTTCTAATAACCGGCTCCCGGGGGGGAAGCTCTTCCAGCCGCAGCCAGACTTGGAGACCACCTGGCTCTGGGATGGAATCTGGAGTCGGGTCTCCACGTCGGCGCTTCCTTCCCGTGAGTCTGGGCGCGAGTTCCTTGGCCAACCTGTGTTCATCTGTAAAATGGGATTTATCCTAACGTGGTTCCGCCGCTCACTCCAGAGGATGCTGGCAAAGCCCTACCTAGGCAGAGGGCCTGGCCCGGAGCTGACCCGCGGTTGAGTGCTCACTGCCACACCTCTGGCCTTGGGGAGCTGGGGCTGAGGGAGGAGTGCTTATGCCCCCTATTAGAGCTTTCTTCCTCTTTCTGCGGAAAGCCCCCGAGAACCTCAAGGCCCCTGCCGTCTTGATCTCCTCCACGCTCTCTTGTGCCCAGCCCGCAAGTGGGGAGGTTTCCCACAGCGCTCGCTCTGCCCGCACTTCCGAAGTGGGCTCCTCGCGGCCACAGCCACGGACCCGGCTTCTACCCCGCCCGCCCCATTTATATCAGTGGCCACCACTCAATTTCTCTATCCCAGCCCCTCCCCTGCACTCCAGACTGGTGTTGCCTCATACTGGGTGCCTCCGCCTACCCAGAGGTTCAAGTCTGCCTCCCGGGGCCCCAGGCTCCACCCGCACCCCTCCTCCTTCCTGTCATCCCGGCTCTGCCTCCTCACCTCCAGGAGTCTGCCCCCTGTTAAGAAAGATCTTTACAAAGTGGTCCCTGCTCTCGGAGAACTCCCAGGGCAATAGGCAGAGGCGGATAAAGACAAAGGGCAGTGGTTTGACCAAAGGAAGCACAGGACCTAGGTGAGTGGGCAGGGGAGGGGCCTACCTGGCCTGCGCATCAGCTCCGACTTCTCTTAGGAGGGCTTGGGGAGCCAGCGTAAGATGTTTTCCAGAAACAGACCTAAATACATTTTCATTGTGGAGCAGGGCAAAAGGTGGGATGGGAGGCACCTTGATAGTTGCTGTGACCTGAGGGAAGAAACAGAGATGGCTTGACCTAGGCGCGCTCACTTGTGGAGACCCCACCTTACCTGGAGACAGGCATTAATACCACAAGAGACACACTTATATTGCTCTTTTTGAGAGATCTCTCCTACTTTTTATGGGTTTTTTTTTTTAATTATATGGCTACCAGAAAAGAATTTAACATATATCAACCATTATTTCTCTCAAAGGCCGTAAAGAGTCAGAAAATCTTGACTCTAACAAAAATGAAACCTATAAATTGCTCTCAAATTTGATGCAATTTTAGGAAATCAAATGTTAACAATTAAAGGAGCTGATGTCATTTACATTTTGTAGCCACTGCAGTAAAAAATTGTGAATTTTAATTTTGCACCTCCCATAGTTTTGAGCCGATAGTTCCCCCCGCCGACACCCCCAGATTTCAAGTGTTTTGGTAGGACCTTGGCACACTTGTAGCCCTAGCGATAAGCTCAGGGAATCCTCCTGGGTCGCCGGAACCAAACCCGCATAGGCCAGAACAGAGCGGGCTTCAATATACTCCCCGCCCGCAGGTGATGGTTTTCAGTGCTTCCGTCCCCCCTCCACCTCCCCCCCTGCTGCCTGGGGTGGCGACATTAGGCACCAAAACACAGACTGGCAGGAGTGCAGGGGATTTGGGAGAAGCAGAGGGCGGTCCCCCCTGAGACTGAGTAAAAGGCACAGGGCTTACTCTTTAAACCTGACTTCCTTGACCAAAGTAATACAGACTCATTAAATAAAGTTTGGAAAACACGAGAAAGTAAGTATACTGCCCATAGTCCTGTTACCCAGACATAAACATTGATCACTTTTTTTATCTTCTCCTGATTTTCTCTGCATAGGGGCATTCTTTTTTTTTTTTTTAACATAGTTATATTGTGCCTCCAATTTCATATCCTGCTGTTCTTACTACATCGTGTCTCCTTCTGGCATTGCTCACTTCAGTGCACTATGATAAGTGCATAGAATGTCATCACATGCATTTATCAGACTTTACTGACCACTTATTGCCCTAGAGTTGAACAGTCAGATTGCTTTCGATGTCTTATTAGTATAAATTTTTTGTTATTATAAATGATATCGCAATGCATATGTGCACATAACCCTTTGTTTAATGTTTATTTATTTTGAGAGAGAGGGAGTGTGTGCCCACACCAGCAGGGGAGGGGCAGAGAGAGAGGGAGAGAGAAAGAGAGAGAGAGAATCCCAAGGAGGCTCTGTGCTGTCGGCACAGAGCCCAATGCGGGGCTCTATGTCACAAACCCTGAGATCATGACCCGAGCCGGAACCAAGACTTGGGTTGCTTAACTGATTGAGCCACCCAGGTGCCGCCATATAACTCTTTTGTGACATTTAGGATTATTTCTAAAGACAAACTATGCAGTGAGCAAATACAAATGCTTCTAAGATTTTCAAATTCATATTGCCAGATTTCTCCCCCCAAAGAGGGCTGTATTAATGTGCACTGCCACTAACAATATGTGAAAATTCCAGCTTCGAGATGACTTTTACCGCACTGGGTATTATCACTAACATATGTATATATAATAATAATATGTAATATATTATTATTATGTAACCTAATAGGTAGAAAGTGAACTTATCTTCTTATGTAAAGTTTTTGGTGAGGCTTATCATACATTCAGAGAAGCACACAAATCATAAGTGAATTTTCACAAAGTGAAGACTTTTTCTTTTTTAATATTTTTAATGTTTACTTCTTTTTGAGAGAGAGAGAGAAAGTGAGGGGCAGGAAGGAGCAGAGAGAGAGGGAGACACAGAATCCAAAGCAGGCTCCAGGCTCTGAGCTGTCAGCACAGAGCCTGACGTGGGGCTCGAACTCACGAACCGTGAGATCATGACCTGAGCTAAAGTTGGATGCTTAACCGACTGAGCCACCCAGGCGCCCCAGTGAAGACTTCTAAGTAACCAGCAGCCAGATCAAGAAACGAAACATTACCAGAACCCTAGAAGCACCTGTCATGCCCCCTTTGACCCCTTGCCCCCCACCCAAGGGTAATCACTACCCTGACTTCTCACCCTAGGTGAATTTGGGACAGTGGCACTGTTAACACTTTTCATTTTTGGGATTATAGAGGAGCTAACCCTTTTTCCACATATTAGTTGACGAACTGACTTCCTCTTTTGTAAATTATCTTTTCAAGTTCTTTGTCCAGGAAGTAGTTGATTATGAAGCAATGTCCTAATGTCAAGTTTGGCTCAAGTTGGACCGTAGTCATCTGGACACTGTTCAAAACTGGGGAAGTACGTGCGCGTGTGTTTACGCTCCCAGGAGCTCACTCTGACAACACTCTTACCTCGTCATGCTTCTTTACTGCGAGGCAAGGTGGCGCCTTTGTAGGGAACACCTGGGGGGGGGGTAACTTTTCGGTGACAGAGCTGAGCCTAACTAGACTCTGCTGTTCTTTCAGTGTGTGTGAGAATTACAGAAATAGGTCGCTGAACCTTTTTAAAAATAGAACTGACACACTTGGGGAAAGCATTGTTTCTGCTGAGAGAGCATGCAGTAGGAGATCTCTAGAGGGGAGACGAATTTAGACATTTGGTATAAAAAATAAATATCTTTAATGGTAATAACTCACAAGATCCATAATGTCTTTCGTAAGAAAGGTCTCTAAACGTCGTTACCTGAACAGCCTATAGAAAGTTCTCCCACTTCAGTTCTAACGTGGGATCTTCTGAGGTGCGAGCAGCAGCTTGCTAGCCCCTGGCCACACCTGGCAACAGCTGTTGATGGAAAGAGAAGGGCCACGTCATCAACTGCGGTCAGCATTTGCTTCCCCCCGCAGAGCCCAGACCTCCTGTCTCCCTGGCTTTGCATTCTCTCCTCTTATTAGGCAACCACCTGCTACCCTCGTACCACTATCCAAGCTGCAAAACAAGCGAGGACAGGGACAGAGACCGCTGCCGGAGTGCAGCTCCATTCCAGCCCTTCCAATGGCTCGACCGATTTGTGGCAGGCCAGCCCCACATCTTTGCCCACAGCCTCCCGGAGAGCCATCTAAGGGCCCTTTTTGGTCCTCTCCTGAGACAGTAACCTGTCTCTCTGGAAGTTCCCCCGGCCCCTCTTGGCACACCCACCCTGCTGAGTTCAGAAGCCCCGTGCACCTCGGGGGCAGACGCTTCTGTCTTCTCCAGGGATTCCCCAGGAGCTGTGGACACTGCCATGCTTGGGCTCCACTAATGACAGAGGCAAGATCTGTTGGCCAAAAAAGCAAAGCTTGGAGTTACTATGGGGAGTACACTTTGATTTGGTCCCAAGGAAGGCAAGGAAGACACATAAGGGGGTTGGTTGTCCCAGGAGTGGGGGCGAATGGGAGCAAGGGAGGAGGGGACAGAGCTGGGGCAGGGACACCTGTGTTTCAGGAAAGTCTTGGCAGCAGGAGGAGAGGTACAGGGCTGACAGTGCCCAGGCAAAGGAGCAGCAGCTGTGAGGGGTTGGGGGTGGCGAGCAGGAGGGGACAGAGGTGTAAGACGTTTCTCAGAAGCAGAACACACAGGCAGGACCTGAGGACTTTGGCATTGGTACCAAGGGAGAAAGAAAAGCCAAAGACGCAGACGCGGCATTTTCTAACAAGGACACAGTTCCTTTTTTACAAAACGCGTCCACTCAGCGAGCATGCGTTGAGTTCTTGCCTTATGTCGGATAGTTGTAGACTCTGAGAATAACATGGAATTCCTGCCCGAAGGGTGCTTTCGCTCTGCTGGATGGTGGGTGGGCTGTGCAGACAACAAACAAATAATCGGGGCGGGGGGCGGGGGGGAGGATGATTTCCTGTGGTGATAAGTGGTCTTGAAAGATAATTTGTGCTGGTGGGGGTGGGGGTGGGGGGATTGTGTGATCAGAGAGGACTTCTCTGAGGAAGTGACATGGGAGTTGATATGAAGGAGCCGGTTAGGGAGAAGAGCCAGATGAAGAACATTCTAGATAATCAAAATCGCCTCTGCAAAAGGCCCTAAGTAGGAACGCATGGCACATTTGAGGAACAGAAAGACCACTGTGGCATGACGAAGAGTTTTACAACACAAACTTATTTTCTGACTCTCTGTTGCACGACCACGGCCTTACAGTTTCATCTTTGGTTTCTAGACACTACACACCCCTTCTAGACCCTTCTCCCATCTCTTTTCTGTCTCCCTCCAGACCAGCTACAGTAAGAAGTGAGACCAGTAGCTAACAATCCCATCTGGGGATTGTGGAGGGACTGGAACCAGTTCAGTCTTTGTAGAAACCAAATGGGGAGGAACTCTTAGGGCCAGCCTGGCTCCTTTTTTCAGGTCTGTAATTCTTAACCACTTTTGAACTATGAACCCCTTAGCCACCTGATACAGGCTGTGAAAAAATACAAGTATATGAAAAAATTATCTATTTATAAACAGCAAATTAGCATACGAACACAAGTCTTATGACTATCGTATCTTCCATAGAGATAGATCCATATATGATAAAACGTAACCATATATTTTCCCCACACGTTTCCACTTATATCATTTTATCCCATTGACGTCCTTGACACATAAGTAGGAAAGGCATTTGTTTGCCCCGTTTTACAGATGAGGACACAGTAATAGAAGGCTAAGTAGCATGCGTGCTATAATAGACCCAGTTGGTTGTAGCTTTGGGACAGGAACCAAGGTCTTGTCACTCCAAGGTCCAGGGTCCCCAAGAAGAACAGTTCAGGGCATCCATCTTGACTTCTCTTTGACTTCTCTCCGCATGCCCTTACCCCAGGGCCTGGAGACACTCGCTGTGAGGGCAATCTTTGCACGTACAACTTGGCCCACGTTGCCCTCCTGGTGAGGATAGGGAAGAATCATATAGATTCTTCCATAATGATGTGGAAGAAGTGATATTTTGTAACACAGGCAAAGAAGCACCAAGTCTGCTTACAGAAGTCAAAATTGTGTGGATGGAGGGGAACTTCCCGCTGGGGCTTCTTCTTGGCCAGTTAAGCTTAGCGAGTCATTTCCTTTTTCTTCTGAAGACTTACAGCATTTCCTCCTACAGTCCCACAGAAATGAATCTGAAGGAGTGCCACCTAGTGGCCCGGACTATAAGGATCGCTGATTATTTTCCCCTCCCCATGCCACCCCCACTCCATGGGGCCACCTTGCCATTCAGAGAATTGGACTGATACCTCTTACTATCCACCAGGTTAAACACCAAATAGAACAGAAACGTAAATGTAGAAAATGAAACCACACAAGTATTAGAAGGAAATATAGGTGGATTTATTTACACCTTAGGTGTGGGGAAAGTTTCTTAAATCCTATTCAAGCCAAAGGCAGCTCTGGGTACCTGTTCCTGCAGCTAAGAGAAGCAGCTTTCTCTCCCATGTGACATTCATCCTCCCCAATGGGAGCTAAGTGTTTGTAAGCCCAACCGACCAGGATTCCTTGGGTCGAAAGGAGGCCATGTGGGCCTCCTGAATGAGAAACAGGTGAAAACCAATCAGACTGGTTCAGCTCACAGGCTTCATCACCTCCTTGGCACAGGGGAAAAGAAGTCTCACTACCGTGCCTCACAGAAGGGACAGAATTAGGACATCAAGATAAATGGAAACCCAGTCCAATCCCATCCCACCTCCCAAATAATGCTTTCTAATGAAAAATAAAATATCCAGATGCAGTAAAAGAAAATATTAGTAAATTCAGCAGCATTTTTAAAAAACCCAGCTTGGGGCGCCTGGCTGCCTCAATTGGTAGAGTGTGTGACTCTTGATCTTGGGGTTGAGATGAGCCCTATGTTGGGTGTGATTACTTAAAAATAAATCTTTACCATTTGCAAATTTGTGGATAGAACTAGAGGGTGTTATGCTAAGTGAAATTAGTAAGGGAAAGATAAATATCATATGACTTCACTCATATGAGGACTTTAAGATACGAAACAGATGAACATAAGGGAAGGAAAGCAAAAATAATATAAGAACAGAGGACAAAAACATAAGAGACTTTTAAATATAGAGAATAAACAGAAGGTTGCTGGAGGGGTTGTGGGAGGGGGCATGGGCTAAATGGGTAAAGGGTATTAAGGAATCGACTCCTGAAATCATTGTTGCACTATATGCTAACTAACTTGGATGTAAATTTAAAAATAAGTTAAATTTTAAAAATCAATCTTAAAAACAATTTTTTAATAAAAAGAACCCCAAGCTCTACAAGTCAAAACCACAATAGATACCACCTCACACTTGTCAGAATGGCTAATATTAACAACACAGGAAACAACAGATATTGGCAAGGATGAGGAGAAAAGGAAATCCTCTTACAGTGTTGGTGGGAATGCAAACTGGTACAGCCACCATGGAAAACAGTACGGAGGATCCTCAAAAAGTTAAAAATAGAACTACCCTAGGCTCCAGCAATTGCACTAGTAGGTATTTAACCAAAGGATATGAAAATACGGATTTGAAGGGGTACCTGCACCCTGATGTTTATAGCAGCATTATCAACAATAGCCAAACTATGTAAAGAGCCCAAGTGTCCACTGACTGATGAATGGATAAAGAAGATATGGTGTATATATACAAAAGAATGTTACTCAGCCATCAGAAAGAATGAAATCTTGCCTTTGCAATGACATAGATGGAGATAGAGTGTATTATGCTAAGTGAAATAAGTCAGTCAGAGTAAAACAAATACCATACGATTTCACTCATAAGTGGAATTTAGGAAATAAAACACATGAGCACAGAGGAAAGGGAAAAAAGAGAAAAGGAAGCAAACTATAAGAGACTTTTAACGATAGAGAATAAACTGAGGTTGATGGAGGGAGGTTGGTGGGGGATGGGCTAATGGGTGGTGGGTATTAAGGAGGGCACTGGTTGTGATGAGCACTGGGTATTATATGTAAGTGATGACTCACCAAATTGTATTCCTGGAATCAATATTATACTATATGTTAACTAACTAAAATTTAAATTTAAATTTGGAAGAAAAACAAACAAATTCCTGCTGTATGGCAAAAAGAAAAAAAAAGAATAGCATGGTGAGAGAAAAGCTTTGCAGCATTTATCACAGATACAGGCTAATCTGTAATATTAGGAATATATGGAGCATTTAAATTTTAAGAAAAAGAGGCCAAAATAAAGGCCATATATGAAAACCCTGCAACTATCCTCATACTCAATGATGAAAAATAGAGCTTTTCCCCTAAGATCGGGAACAAGACAAGGATAACCACTCTTACCACTCTTACTGGAAGTCCTAGCCACAGCAATCAGACAAGAAAAAGAAATAAAATGCATCTAAATTGGTTAAGGAAGAAATAAAACTTCTGCTATCTGCAGATGACATGATACTATATATAGTAGGCCCTAAAGACTCCACTGAAAGACTAGAAGAATTGATGAATGAATTCAGTAAGGTTGCAAGATACAAAATCAATATACAGAAATCTGTGGCATTTCCGTACACTTATAATGAAATTGCAGAAAGAGAAATTCAGAAAACAATCCCATTTATAATTGCACCAAAAATAGTAAAATACCTAGGAATTAACTTCATCGAGGAGGTGAAAGGCCTATATTCTGAAAACTATAAAACACCGATGAAAGAAACTGAAGATGACACAAACAACTGGAAAGATATTCCATGCTCATGGATTAGAAGAACAAATATTGTTGAAATGTCCATACGACCCAAAGCAATCTACAGATTTAATGTAATCCCGACCTAATCCCAACAGAAGTTTTCACAGAACTAGAACAAATAATCCTAAAATTTGTATGGAAACACAAAAGGCCATTGAATAGCCAAAGCAATCTTGAAGAAGAATAAAACTGGAGGTATCACCAGCCCAGATATCAAGATACACTACAAAGCTGCAGTAATCAAAACAGTATGGTACTGGCACAAAAATAGACATATAGGGGCACCTGGATGGTTCAGTCAGTTAAGCATCCGGCTCTTGGTTTCGGCTCAGGTCATGATCTCATGATTAGTGAGATCCAGCCTTGCATCGGGCTCCACACTGATAGCACAGTGCCTGCTTGGGGTCCTCTCTCGCCCTCTCTGTCAATCCCTCCACCATGTGCATGAGCTGTCTCTTTCCCTCTCTCAAAATAAATAAACAAACTTAAAAAAATAGACACATAGATCAATGGAACAGAACAGAGAACCCAGAAACAAACCCACAATTATATGGTCAATTAATCTTCGACAAAGGAGGCAAGAATAGGCAATGAGAAGAAGACAGCTTCTTAAACAAATGGTTCTGGGACAACTGGACAGCCACAGGCAAAAGAACGAAGCTGGACCACTTTCTCACACCCCCCCCACACACAATCTCAAAGTGGATTACTGAGTTAAATATGAAACTTGAAACCATAAAAATCCTAGAAGAGAGCAGAAGAAGAACTTCGCTGACATCAGCCATAGCAATATTTTTCTAGATAGGTCTCCTGAGGTAAGGGAAACAAAAGCAAAGATAAATGAGTGGGAGTATATCAAAATAAAAAGCTTCTGCACAGCAATGGAAGCAATCAACAAAACAAAAAGACAGGGACACCCGGCTGGCTGAGTTAGTGGAGCATGCAACTCTTGATCTTGGGGTGGTAAGTTTGACCCTTCCCATTGGGTATAGAGATTACTTAGAAATAAAATCTCTCTAAAAAAAAAAAAAAGACAACCTACCAGATGAAAGAAGATATTTCCAAATAACATATCTGAAAAAGGGTTATATCAACAATATATAAAGAACTTACACAACTCAACACCAAGAAAACAAATAATCCAATTAAAAATGGACAGAAGACATGAACAGACATTTCTCCAAAGAGAAATAGCCAACAGACACAGGCAAAGATGCTCAACATCACTCATTATCAGGGAAATGAAATTCAAAGCCACCACGAGATACCACCTCATATCTGCCAGAATGGCTAACATCAAAAACACAAGAAACAACAAGTCTTGGTAAGGATATGGAGAAAATGGAACCACTGTTTGTAGGAATGCAAACTGGTACAGTTTCTATGGAAAACAGTATGGAGCTTTCTCAACAAATTAAAAATAGAATTACCATATGATCCACTAATTCTAGGTATTTAGAATACATATATATGTATATGTATGTACATATATATATATGTATACACACACACACATACACACACATATATAATGGAATATATTACTCAGCCATAAAAAAATGAAATCTTGCCATTTGCAACAATATGGATGGATCTAGAGGGCATAATTATCAGTGAAATAAGTCAGTAAGAGAAAGACAAATACCACATTATTTCACTTATCTGTGGAATCTAAGAAATGAAGAACCAAAGGAAAAAAGAGACAAATGAAAAAACAGACTCGTAACTATAGAGAATGAACTGATGCTTATTAGAGGGAAGGTGGGGGGGATGAGTGAAACAGGTGATGGGGATTAAGAGTACACTTACCATGATGAGCACTGAGTAAGGTATAGAATTACTGAATCCCTATATTGTACACCTGAAACTAACATAACACTGTATATTAACTATACTGGAATTTAAAAAAAAAGAGGCTAAAACTTGATAGAAAACTGGGCAAAAAGCATGGACAGACAGTTCCCACACAAAATATGCAGATGGGTCTTAAAAATATGAAAAGATGGGAGGCGCCTGGCTGGCTCAGTCAGAAAAGCACGTGACTCTTGATCTCAGGGTCATGAGTTTGAGCCCCATGTTTGGTGTAGAGATTACTTAAAAAATAAAAAATGAAAAAAATAAAGATGTGTACTTAAAAAATTTTTTTAATAAAAATGAGAACAGATATTCAGCTTCTGGAGCACTGGGGTAGCTGAGTTGGTTAAACATCTGACTTCAGCTCAGGTCATGATCTCACGGTTTGTGAGTTCAAGCCCTGCATCAGGCTCTGCGCTGACAGCGCCTGCTTCGAATTCTGTGTCTCCCTCTCTCTCTGCCCCTCTTCCACACTCTCTCTCTCAAAATAAGTAAATACACATTTTAAAAAGGTATTCAGCTTTACTTGTAATGGTATGAAGCATATTAGAGCTACATTGACATAGAAGTGTTTATCAAATTATCGAAAATTCTGAAGTGTGGTGATGTACTCTGTTGGCAAGTCTGTAAGGAAAGGGCATTCTCAGGGCACCTGGCTGACTCAGGCAGTAGAGCCTGTGACTCTTGATCTCGGGTTTGTGAGTTCAAGCCCCACATCAGGCATGGAGGCTGCTTAAAAGTTAATAAAAAAAAAAAAAGGGTGGAGGGGAATCTTCATCATCGTTGGTGGGAGTGAAAAATGGTACGACCCCTAGGGAGAGAATCCGGAATATCTAGCGAGACTACATACGCATTTACCCTTTGATCCAGCAACTCTAATTCCAGGCATTCACCCTGAAAGTACAGGGCCACAGACATAACACAGTATTTTACAAGGTCCTTCACTGAGACATTATTTACAATATAATATTAGCAACAACCTAAATGCTCACCCATTAGGATACTAACTGAATAAACCAGGATGAATTCACACGATGGAGTAATATAAAGCCAAAACAAGGGTTGAGGAATATTTCTATGAATTAATATGCGGTGATTTCTAAGATACATTAAGTGAAAAGATCAAGGTGTGTGATACAGCATCTTACTTTTTTTTTTTTTTAAGTAATCTCTACACCCAATGTGGGGCTCGAACTCATGACCCCGAGATCAAGAGTGGCGTGCTCTACCAACGGAGCCAGCCAGGCACCCCTAGCATGTTGCATTTTGTGTAAGAAGAAAAAAAATGAGCAGGAAAAATAAACCAGAAACTAATAAAAAACATCGCTTATAGTGGACGGCTGGGAATGGAGTGGAAGGAAGTGAAGGATGGGAGTAAGAGTTCTGAATGTGCTTTTTTATATATAGTTTTGACTTTTAAACTTTATGAAAGTTTTGTAACTTTAACCCTGTCAATGAACCCTGTACATTCAGGGCCGCCTGGCTGGCTTAGCTGGTGGAGCACGGGACTCTTGATCTTGGGGTGTGGGTTCGAGCCCCATGTGGAGTGTAGAGATTACTTACAAAATAAAATCTTTTTTAAAAACTAAATTGTTTTAGAAGATTTGAAGAAAGAAAATCCTAAAACTAAATGTAAATAGAAACAAAGAAATCTGACTGTATTATACCAAATTGATAATGGAACCACACACACACACACACACACACACACACACACACACACACACACACAGAGTTCCTTTCAATGGTTTGTAAATACTGTCCACGTATACCTTTTGTGGATCATTCTAAGAAGAGACAGAACTGCAAAGAAGTCTTGAATTTTTCCTTAGAAAGCTTCTTGGAATTGGGATTGGAGTAGTAATTCTGAAACTATTTCGAGTGCATCGTGAGATAGAGCAAATGATGAAATGTATTGATGTGGTTGGGAATCAGGGTTCCCACTGTGGAGGAAGAGAGATATAGACATGGAACGGGAACGGAAGGAAGAACCCTATGGAGCTGGATTTGAATGGAAAGAAATTGCTTTAAAAACTTGTTTTAGGGTTGCCTGGGTGGCTCAGTCCGTTAAGCCTTTGACTTCTGCTCAGGTCATGATCTCGTGGTTTGTGAATTTGAGCCCCGCATTGAACTCTCTGCTGACAGCTCAGAGCTTGGAACCTGCTTCAGATTCTATGTCTCCCTCTCTCTCTGCCCCTCCCCCATTCATGCTCTCGTGCTTTCTCTCTCTCAAAAATAAACATTAAAAAATTTTTTTAATTAAAAAAATTTTTTAAGTACAATTTTTAGCTCTGTCCATTAAAGAGTCTATAGGCCATGACATTCCGGTTGCACCATTCTAGTGGCCAAAACTTGTTTCTGAATGCCATTCGCCACTAAAAGAAACCTTGGAGAGATGGCTGATTCCAGGTCTGGGGCAGGGGAAAATACAGAGCGAGCCGGAGAGTAAGAAAGTGCAGAAAGACTGAGGGCGACGTATAGGAAGGAGCTCAGCCTGAAGGAACTTCCACTAACCAAACTTGGGATAATGGAGTCTATCAGAAAGAAGCTGTAGTCGATTATTTCACTCAGGTGGCTGTCGGCAGCCTCAGCAGTTTCGCGTCCAAGATCACTCCCATGGGCCTCTCCACGCAGCCGCCTCACAGCACGGCAGCCGGCTTCCCTCAGGACAAGTGATGCCAACGGAAAGAGAGAGAGAGAGCTCCCAGAATGAAAACCACCATCTTTTCATAACCTAATTTCAGGAGTGACATTCTGTATCTCCTGCCATGTCCCAGTCTTTAGAAGTGAGTCACTACGTCTAGCCCGCACTCAGGGGGAGGGAGACAAACAGGATATGAATACCTGGACCGGGGACCATTGGGGCCGTCCTGGAGGCCGCCTCCCACGTAACCAAACACAATAACATCACCTATAACGGGACAGGCGGACATTATATGCCTCCTGATACAATGTCACCTGTGTAGTATTCCTGGGGAGATCTATGAGGGGACAGAGAAATCCAGAATGTGGGACACTCTGTAAGAAAATTAGTCTGGGGGCGCCTGGCTGCTTCAGCTGGCAAAGCATACCACTCTTGATCTTGGGGTCACGAGCGCAAGCCCCACTTGCACATAGAGCTTACGTGAAAAAAAAATTTAACTTTAAGAAAATTAGTCTAAATTCAAAAAGGTCGGTATCATGAAAAAGAAAAAAAAACATCAAACTGAGATTACAGGAGACTCAGGAGAAAAGATAATGAAATCTGTGATCCTTCATTAGATCCTGGATCCCCCCCAAAAAAAAACAGCTATAAAATGACGTTTCTGAACTAATTAGGGGATTTGGATATATACTATATAGTAATGATCGAGTATACATGAAATTTATCAGGTGGGATGACGGTGCTGTGGTTATGGAGGAACATCTAACAGAAACATGCTGAGATACTGAGAAGTCAAGTGCAATGGCATCTACAAGGTAAGCAGTTTAGCAAAATCCCAGACCCCTAACATGGAAATACATAGAAGGGCACATGCGTACTTGCCGTGTGGAAGATACACGCACATTCCTTGTCCTACTCTTGCAACTCGCCTCTAGGTTTGAAGTTTTGCACAGAAAAGGTTATGGAGGCGGGAGATAGGGGTTGGTTGTCAGGACCCTTGGTATTTGCTGGGCGACCCTGGAGATTCTAAGGAACCCGGGAGGGCCATGAATGTCTCTTTCTGGTGCTCAGTGTACGTGCTGGCGATTTTGTGAGGCAGCCCTCACTCCGCCGTGCAGGGTCCAAAGATGATGTGGGGCGTGAGACAGACCTGAATTGTAATCCTTGCTCTGTCTCTTCTGGGCTGTGTGTCTTGAGGCAAGTTACTGAATGCCTCTGACCTCATTTGTAAAAAGAGAGATCATGATCCCCGGAGATCAAAAGTCGTAAGCTCTTCTGACTGAGCCAGCCGGTGCCTCCCATCTTTTGTTGGGATGTCCTCAATGCATAATACTTCCAATCCCACCTCCCCAGCTGCCAAATCATTCATTCATTCAATAACCATTTACTGTTATTCCCTGCAGTGGGCCAGGGGTATAAATAGGAATTCAGTTACTCCAGGGAACTCGTGATCAAATGGGGGGAATATGCTGGAAAATGCTGAAAGTGCTAAGGCTGTGACAGAAACGCTGGGGTACGGCGGGGGAGGGCCTGCCCCAGAAGACCGGGGAGGCCGTGAGGTTTGCAGTGGTGAGCTTGGTGGCCGGCGTGGGGGATGAGGAAGGAGAGGGAGCTGCGCTGAGGCAGGGGTGGAGGGGGGTGGGGAAGAGTTTGGCAGAATGGACAGAGCCAGGTGGGAAACCGGTTGGGGAGACCATGGGAGCAGTGCGGGCCCCGGTCTCGGATAATGGGGCACAGTAGGCCACGCTGTTTGGTTCAGAAAACATAGCAGAGCTCGGCTCTCTGAAGCTGGTTGTAAAACACTGGAGGCAGGAGAGTTCTCCAATAGAGAGAAAAAAAAATTTTTTAAGAAAAAAACACTTGACTTAATAAACAAATATAAGGAAGTTACAGACCCTGAGTTTCCCCCTGGCTCTCCTCCCAGCAGGGGAGGTGGAGGAGGAGGCGCGGATGCGGGACCAGGTCTGGCAAGAGGGCCTGTTTCTGCGAAGGGAGATAGTGACCACCAAGAGTGAGGCTCATCTGTCATGGGCTATCACCAGCTCCTCATCCAGCGTCTGTCCCCACGCTCAGGAAACTAGGAGGTCCACCCACCACCCCATCTCTGCTTTCTAAATCACGTGTTTCTGGAATGCATTAATTTTTCCCCCTTGCTGGGGAAGCACGGAGGCTCCCACTCTGTGCCAGCGCCCCCGGGAACCCAGAACGCCGGGGTCCCTGCCCCAGCAGGGCCACCCAGGGCCCCGCCACTAGGCTGGAGGGGTGGTGGCCGGGCGGCCAGGAGGGAGCGCTGAGCCTGGCTGGGTACGCAGACACAGAAGGCAGCTTCTCGCCTAATTCCAAATCATTTTTCTAAGAACAAAAAACTATGTACAAATGAATATTTCCATCTTTATTTCAAATTCTAGGTTTCAACTGCAATATTAATGCTACTCCACAGTGTAATTTACTTGTAATAATATATCATTATTTCCATTTTACAGTTCTCTTCTTAAAGTAGTAAAGCAAATGTTTAAAACAGCACAAATCCACAGCCCCACAATTCTCCATTCAGGCTCGGAATTTGTGCTCTCCTTTCAGAATTGCACATAATTGAAAACAATGAAAACCCCCGATGTGCTAAATGCTCTAGTCATTAAAGCGTTTTTTTACTTTGGAATAAAAGACGGTTCTTGTGGTTGTAGTTATTATTTATTTATTTATTTTTTAGAAGCCCCACACAAGCTGCTTCCTGTTCCCAGACTGACATCTGCTGGGGATGTCAGGCTGACCGGCTTCCCGGGCAGGCCCGCAGCCGGCTGCCACTCCTCCTAGCCTGGGGGGGTGGGGGGCGGGGCAGGGGACCGCGCCAGGCGGCCAGAGCCCCACCTGCAGTCAAGGGCCGAGGTGGCCTCTGCGGGCCAGTATCTGGGTTTGACAACCCGCCCCAGGTGCCCGGTTTCGCTCCTGCTCCCAGCAGCTGGGTGAAGGTCCGGAATAGCACTGGCTCTGTGCACGGTCTCCAGTGTTGGCCCAGGCAAGGGGCTGGTGGGCGGGAGAGAGTTGGGGGGGGTGGGGCAAAATTAGGCGCATGGGCAGGATGACTGTCATCCGCGTGCAAACGGGCCTGGAGACTCTCGAGAAGCCCACACTAGGTCTTTGCTTTCTCTGTGCATCTTTCTTTCTTTGTCTTCTCTTTCTTTTGGGTACTGGTTCCTTTGCCTTTGATAGAGCAGCCGCCCCTCAGGCAGAGCTGGGAGTCGGGGATCAGGTCCTGTAGGGAAGGGTCTCCGTCCTTTGTGAATTAGATTTCAATTCCACTGGCTTCACGGTTAACAACCAGGAACCCAGCTTCCTTTTCCACCCGGAATGAGGGGCCCTCTGCCTGTTTCCCAATTTGTAGGGAGCCCGGTCTCCTCCCTCTCCTCCACAATTTAAACCACCGAGCGGGTGGGGGTGGAGACCCGGGAGGCTGGGGGAACAGAGGGTTCTTTTCTCTCGCCTAGAGAGATCTTCCAGTCCCAGGGAGGTCTCTGGCTCTGAGCTCCGGCTTCCAGCCCCACGAAGGACATTTTCCGTCAGGTGACTTTGGCCCCCTGGAAGTCAGCATCCTGCCCCAGTCAGTCCTCTAACACACCCCCTACTTACCCCGGCCCTGCCCAAGCACGTCCACCCTCCACACCGGTCCCTCTGTCCCTTCATGACCACCAACAACATTTCCTTACCCCTGCCCAACTTCTCCGCCTGCCAAACTGCTCACCCCTCCATGCGGATGAAGGCACCCCTGCACTCACTGTAATGAAACCTCATCGTCTACAGAGAAAGCCCAAGCCCTTGGCCTGACCCAGCCCAGACCCAGCCCAGGTGGCCCGAGGCCCAGAGCTGCCCTGGGCGTAGGGGAGTCCATGGGATGACTTCAGGCGGGATGACGGGGAGGCCCTAGAAGATGGGATGCCTACATGGGAAAAGTGAGTTTGCTTTTCACTCTCGTTTCTCGGTGTCAAGGAGAAAGTCCGGTTTGGTGTTATGTCAACTTGTTTGTTCACTCATTTGATAAACTTTTAACTTAGAATCATTTTAGATTTACAGAAAAGTTGCAAGAAGATCACATGGAGATTCTGGACTCCCTGCCCCCAGGTCCCCCGCTGCGAACACCGCTACCTCCCTGGCGAAGCTCCCTTTCAACAGGAGCCCCTCCGCAGCCACAGCGGGGCAGGGGCGTTGGACCCTAATCACACCGCTTCTTTTACAAGGAATATATTTTCTGTTACCTTTGATTTCCAGCAAGGGATACAACTCGCCCACATTCTGAATTCCAAAAAGCCCTGAAAAAAATGAAAGTTTTTTTTGTAAGTTTGGAGCCAAAGCTGATTTGAGGCAAGCTCTAAATAGTCTTTACCCTGCTCGGTGTAAATATTCATACATTTCTCTGCAGAGATAGTCATTCATTCTTTGGCCCTCTCGGGATGTTAACTGATGTTGTATATCCGCGCTGTATCACCTTTTGAAATCAGAAAAAAAAACAAACTGTGAATTCCAAAACATCTGGCACTGTGAGCTTACCGTCTACAGTGATGATTTAAAGTTTCTTTTAAAACCAAATTTACCTAAAAAGAGCAAGTCATTTCAAGAGAAACAGTAAGTAGATTGTAAGCACAGGTGACCTGTACTTTTAAGTTCCTCTTTTGCTTTTTCCTACCGCCTCATGGAAGCATACGACGAGCACCAAACAGAAAACAAAGTGTCTGCAAGGCCTCCAAGATCTGGTCCAGACACCCCAAGCGGTCTTCATCTGTGCTCTGGCCCCCCTTCCTCCTCCCCACCCCAGCCACCCAGGCACCTCAGTGCCCTCGTCAGACCTGCCCAGGCCTCCAGGCCTTCACATGGTCTGTTCCATCCCCTTGAAATGCCTTCCCCACCTCTTTCCCTGGCAAACCTGCGGCCCTTCTACCAAACTCAGCCCAGATGCCACCTTGTGCAGGAAGCCCTTCCTGGTTGCACCCAGTCTTGATTCGGTGCCGTCCTGCGTGGGGTCCCGGGGTACGCCACCCACAGTATTGCGGGCAAGGAAGCAGTGTGGCTCTTTGTTTGACTCCAGTTTGACCCGGCCCCTTTCAGCTGGGTGGCCCAGTCACTTAATTACACTCCCTGTGCTTGGTCAGTGGGATCCGCCGTGACCCCTGCTATCTGCCGCGCTCACACGCTGCTCTAAGCGCGTTCCACCTGCAAATGCATTTCATCCTCACAAGCCTGAGAGGGAGAAACTGTCTTGATCTCCATTTAACCTACGAAGAACTGAGACCCAGAGAGGTTAAGGCCCTTTCCGCAGGTCACGGTAGGCAGGAGTGGCAGCGATTTCTTCCTCCGTCCCTCTCCATCCCCACCGCAGGGCAGCTAGAAATGTACTTACACCCCAGGGCTGCCGGGAGGAAAAAACGGGGTCAGCTCGGCGGGGTGCTGTGCCTCACCTTCACGGGCTACTTCCGGGCACTGCGTACCCCAGACACGGGGCGGTCGCGTGCCTCCGAGGACAGCTCCACCCGAGGGCCTGCAAGCCATTGCTCTCCACGGCTCCTCTTGGCGTGCTCGTCTCCTGGTGGGAATCTTCCTGCCCAAGCCCAAGCCGGGCGGGGCCTCCCCGCAGCTTTATACTGTCATCGGTATTTACAATTTCGGCCTCTCCCTCTGAGCTCAGCAGAAAAACACGTGCCAGACGCACATTTGTCTTTCATCTGGCACCCTGCGCAGCATCCGAACCGAAAGAGTTTTGTAAAAAATGCAAAGAAAAAACGATGAAGTACGCGGTATGGATGGAGAAGTGGATGAGCGGAGGGGCGGATACATGGCTGAAATTAACAACGAATGGACGCATTTTTGTCCTTAGAATTTCAAACGCATTTGACGTACCCTGACGAAAGCAGAACGAAAAATTAACATTGTCCAGATAGCACCCTTCAGCAGATGCTCAGAGGCTGAAGAGAAAAGGAAAGAAACACCTGTCGTGTGGCCCTGCGCCCTGCGTCTGCATTTCTAGTAAAATAATGTGGTAGGAACATCCGACGCTTAGGATCCTCAGCTGAGCTGGGAAGCCAGGAGGGGAACGACCGGCATTTATGATAAAGTGAAGACATTTGGGCTGTCACTGAACACATGTGGTGGTATGGCGACACTGGGCAGTGAATCCGAGAGGGGTGCCGGGGCGGCTCAGTCGGTTGAGTGTCTGACTCTTGGTTTCGGCTCAGGTCATGATCTCGTGGTTCATGGGTTTGAGCCCCACATCGGGCTCTGTGCTGACAGTGTGGGGCCTGCTTGAGATTCTCTCTCTCCTCCTCTCTCTCTGCCCCTCCCCCATTCGCTCCGTGGGTGTGTGTGTGTGTTTGCGTGTGTGTGTGTGTGTGTGTGTGTCTCTCTCTCTCTCTCAAAATAAATACATAAACTTAAAAAACAACAAGTGGAGCTGAGGCAAGACCCTAAGGGCGCGCTGCAAGGGGCCAGGCCAGGAGCCCAGCTGCGAGGACAGCCACACTTGAGCGCTGGGAAAGGGGCTCCTCTGGAAACAACTATGTAGATGACCAAACGGGATCCAAGACAGATGGTCCGCGTGTCAATGGTGACAAAGGGATGCAATGTCATTGACATTCAATTTATGACACTGCTGCCCCTTATCTATTTTCTTCTAACTCTGGCAGTGGAAGGATAATATATGCATTGACGAGTGCAGTTTTTAAAGGTACAAGTGTCTCATTATGGGATAAGAGGAATTATTTTGCTGTGGAGTGCAGAAAAGCGGCGAGTCCCCTGAGCGGCACCCTCTCCCACTGCAGTTTAATTCATATGCTATTTATCTCCTCACTTACACCTGCCAGAAACAATTAGCACTTGGTAATTTGTTGATCGTATCAAGGCCCTTGGATTTGTTATCAGGGTTGCCACCAATATAAACACGGTGTGAAATAAACAATTTAGGAATGGCCAGCTATTAAATCGTGCCCATTTAACCGGGTTTGAATTCATTTTAGTCTGCTGGCGTCTCCACATTTTGTCATCGCTCGATCAATATATGAATTTGCCGAGGGATTTTAAGATGCTTTCAGAGCCCTGTACTGTCACAGCGGGGGGTCAGGATCCCGTCTCAAACGTGCCAGAAAGCAGTACCTGCGGAGACGCACGTGCGACAGTGAAGATACACTCTTCCAAGGTTTTCGAGAAGCCATCAAGAACAGCGGCCTCTCCCCACTCGCCCTCGGCAGCCCACCCCCACCCCCACCCCGGGACTCGGGTAACTTCGGGTCAACTGGGATTCCCTCCTGGGCCCTTCCTGCACTCCTGCATCTATTCCAAAAGGGCAGACGGTGTGCGGAGGAAGGCGCTCCCCCGCTGTCAGTCACCACGCTGGGAGCCCTGAGCCGTGCGGTGGCACCTCCACGGCGCCCGGCCTGTCCGCAGGAGGCTAGTGGGATGGCACCTGCAGAGCTTCCCTGACCGGTGTTCCACGAAACTATTCCGAAGTTAACAGGTGTGAGGGAGGGAAAGGTATTTTTAGATATGAGCTCCTTCACTCCGTCTCTTCCTATTACATACTTTCCTTCCCCATTTAAGCTGAAAGGGGGTCTGGGGCTCGCTGCCCCAGGGGAGGCTGCGGTTAGAATAGAAAACAAAACAACCGGGCTCTCTGGCTTTTGTTATTCAAAACCTAAATCCTGCGGAGAATTCAGCTGGTTCTCAAGCAAAGTCCGGATGAATAGAGTGGGATTTACCCTAGCCTGGAAAGTTCTCGAGCTGGAGGAAGGGGAGCAGGAGAGAGGAGGGGTGGGGAGTAGGAAGGGAAAGAAGGAGGAGGAATCAAGGGAAGGGGGAATCTGGAAGAGAAGGGGAGGCAAGGAAGGGGGCTCGTGTCGGTGTGTGTTCAGCAGCGCCCGGGGAGCTAGCGAAGGTCGGCAAGCTCACCTAGACCAGGGTTTGCAATCGGAAGCTTTCCAGAACCGGGCAGAACGGGTCCAACAGGCCTGAGAGGCACAGGAAGTGCTGTGGACAGAGGAGCTGCAGAGAGAGTGCATCCTGGCCAAGGACAAGGCCTCCTGGACCCTGAGTGTCCAGGAGGGCCAGCCCAGACCTCAGACCTGGCGGGGCCACTCGGGCTGGGATTCGGGGCATCTGAGTGGCGCCTGGATGGATCGGTGGGTCAGAACCAGAACCAGAACCAAAAGGGCACCCTCCTGGCTCCTGGAGCTGGAGCACGCCCCCGGGGGTGGGAGGCTGGTGAGGCAATTCCTGGAAATTGCATAGCTTCTGATACACTTGAGCCTGCGGACCAAGATTTATATCCACGTCGTATCTTTGGGGCATGCTTATTCGCAAAATTAAACACCATTTCCTTATTGTAGGATGTCTTAGCGCTCTTGCTATGCTAAAATAACACATTCTGGATCTCAGAGAAAGGGATGGAAGAGGTCACTTGTGTGCTGGGAAATGATCAATGACCAACTCGGGGATCAGATCAGGGCTTCAAAACCCTGACTCGTAGCATTTGCCAACTTCCGCGGTGTAAAGACTCTGATGGGCCATCCCAGCAGCAGAGCTGCCCCGGGTGTTTGGCGGAGGCCCTTGTCGCTCCCTGACTCCAGTCCCCTTCCACTCTCCACAAACCCTGGTCCAGAGGGCTGTCCACGGTCAACCTCCTGGGCACATCTCTGCCTCGGAGATGTCTCCCAGGTTAGCCCATCTAAGACTTGTCCTTTGACCCATGTGTCATCAGTTTTAATTAAAGGAACCAGTTTCATGTTCATTATGGTATTCCTGCAGCGTTGAGTTCTTTTAAGGGATTATATCTCTGCCAAGATCTGTGATGCAGGGGGCAGAACATAAAGAATGAATAAAAGGCTGGATCCCAATGGTAGCCAGCCTCCGGGGTGGGCACGAATGATTCCTGTGCCTGGGATTCACGCCCTGGGGGAGGGTTGATCTCTGTGATGAAGGGTAGCAGATTTTGCCACCCTCAAACCCGTGTCTTCGGCATAAGGATTATTTTGAGCTAAAGGCAACAAAAACTCAGCAGATTCAGGAAAATCTCCTTATCGTCCCTTCAATCGCCTAACTTGATACGGCAAAGGGAGCCTGTTCCAGGAAGAGAGCTACTACCAGAGACACCTTCTTGCCCAAGAAACTGATCAGACAAGGAACAGCTTCGTTCCCCAAACTTCTCCTGTGCCTTCCTGTGAATGGCCGTCCTCCTCTGCTAGGTACCTCCAGACTCCAGCTCCTGCCCTGGGCTCTGAGTGTTCCTCGATAAGCTCCAAACACCTGGCTGCCCTTGGAGTCTCATATTTTTATGGGACTCCCGTTCGTTGGAAATTTGCTTTTCTCCTGCTACTCTGTCTTATATCAATCCTCAGACCAGTCAAAGAACCTAGAAGGGAAGCAGGGAAACATTGTCCACCCTTACGGTGACAAATAGGAAATTTGGGAAAGGAGTGTGGGACTTCTTCGGAGGCTCGAGCATAAAAGACACTGTGGTGTTTGCCTCGTCCTCTCTTGGGCTGCTCGCTCCGGGGGAGCTGGAGTGCGCAGCATGAAGACTCTGGAGTAGCCCTGTGACCGAGTCCACACGGTGAGACACTCTCTGGCCGCAGGTTGCCAGCCGCGGGGGGGGCTCTATCCTGGAAGCAGGTTCCTGGGTCCAGTGAGCCTTTATCTGGATGCCTGCAGCCCCGTCGAGCAGCTCCAGGGTCTCTGACCCGCAGAGGCCGTGCGCGATAATGAGTGCTTAGTATGGCTCTGAGCTGCCCAGCCTGGATGTCTTGTGTGGTGCAGATATTTAGCTCGGCAACTTTTACCAGGGAGGGAAGATGCCTGCGGACATACACAAATCCGTGGAGTCAGCCAGTATCTGTATCATCAGATACTGACTGTTACCTGGTATAAGAAACGGGAGGGGGGCGGGAAGAGGTTAGGCAGTTGAAAAACAAGGAGCCCATTTGGGAAGCTTTCAAGAGGTCAGTTTTGGAAGAAAAGCAGTTGAAGAAAGGCAGGAGCACATTTTGGTGGGGCGGCAGTGGGGGGGTTCCCTCTCCCTTTTGGAGAAATTGATTTCTGAAAAGCTAACACCAGTGTTCTTTGCAAAATGCGAACGTCACTTGAAAAGCAAGAATATATCTCTAGGACAATATGTGTCGATCTGTTTTTAGTAAAGTAATCCAAAAAGTGCAAAACAAAACAAAACAAAACAAAAAGACTTACCGAGACACGCCAAAGTCGTTACCGGTTTGCTGTCTGCCACCACTCAGGTTGTGTGAGACGTAACAGAACATTTATTTATTAGTTGGTTTAAACTCCAGAATACAAAGATCCAGTTCTTGGTGGGTTGCTTTCCATCCTGGAAAAATGGATATAAGCAGAAATAAAGGAAATGATTTCTATTTAGTTGAAAGGAATCAACAAACAAACAAAAGCCCTTCAATCAACCAGAGAAAATTAGTACCTCTTTCCACTCTATTGTTTTTCATTTTGCTCTGCTTTTTGTTCTTGTTTTCTTTCTTAAAAGGAAGTGGAGAGCCATCGTGGAAGTCACGATGCTGTGGAAACACAGGCTGGAAAAGCGTCCCGGTATCTTTTCCTTTTGCCTAATTCTCATTCAAGACACCAGTTTCAAATGACGTAGGAAGTTTGCTTAAGTCAAATAGAAAATGAAAGCACACGAATTAAGAAGCTGGAAGAAAAAGTACTGTAAGTATAAAGTACATGAATAAATATGTAAAAAAGATACTCAGCCTCACAGTAATTAAAGAAATGCAAGCCACAAGGAGATGCAATTTCTAAAACCCTATCAGGTTGGCAAAGATGAAAACGTTTTGATCATAGTAATTGAGAGGAAGGGGGAATAAGTCATATTGCGGGATAGGGATGGGAATGGAAATTGGCAAGGCAATTTTAGAGGGCATTTTGACAACACCCAGCAAGATGTTAGATGCACACACCCTTTAACACAGTAATCCCATGTCCGGGTAGAAGTACAAAAGGGGGGTATTCATTGCGGCCTTGTTGGAAATCATTTAAAACATGGAAATGGCAACGTACACAATCGAGAGTGGCTACATCCCAAGCGATAACAAAGGCAGGGAGTGCTTGCTTATTTTGTGATCAGCGCTGTTTTAAGAGCGCTACTGTGTGCGGTCACGTGATCTCGTATGACCCCCCCCACCCCCACCCCAGACTTGATTCTCTTCTTATAGTGGTACAACCCTGCCATACGAACACCAGCCAGCCAGCCAGATCCCAGGGGGAGGAGGTTCACCTGTGCTGACGCGAAGGCCACTAATGCAACAGAAGGGATAACAGGAGATTTTAGGACAGGCTGTCGAGCACAATCTCATTTATGATAAAGAAATAAAAAAAGTGTGCATATACGTTTCCATTTATGCAGAAAACAGCTAGAAAGATAAACCAGAATGACACAGTTAACTGTTTCTGTCCTCAGGCGAACTTTCCATATTTTATTTACTACCTTCTTTATGTTTCAATTTCATTTATTGATTGATTGATTTAATTTACTTATTTATTTCTCTTCCTCGCTTAGTACACGTGTATGGAGATTTTGCCTGGAGTTCCCAGACACACCGCCCAGGTTGAGGTCGCAGTTCTCAAGACTGCCTTCACTTCTGACACCAACCGCCAATGGAACGGGAACGGTCAGTTTTGATAATCCACTGGAAGAGCTCGCAGAACTCACCGCAGCTATGATATTCATGGTTTGGTTTCGTATACGGGAAAGGAGGCAGATTAAAAGCGGTCAAAGGAAGAGACACATAGCGCCGAATCTGGGGGGGTTCCAGACAGGAGACTTTCGTTGTCCTCTCCTGTGGCTTAAGGATGCGTTTTCCTCCCCCCCACCCTCCCCAGCATCTATGTGTGACAATGCACGTGGAATATTGCCAACCGGGGAAGCTCCCAGGAGTGTCAGTATCCAGAGATCTTTATGGGGTTTCATTAGGTAGGCACGATTGATTGATTGCCCCCATGGTCGAAGTCTACGGATTGCGACTACATGATCCAAAGCCACACCCTAAATTATAACCGATCTTTCTGGAGGGCCGGTCCCTACTCTAAGGTCCAGCGTGGCCATCCTGCGCGCTAAACAAAGACGGTCCTATCGGGGATGACACAGATTAATTCCAGAAGCTGAGAGCGAAGGCCAGACCTCTTTTAGGGCAAGGCCAAATTCTTTATTACACATTTTTGTAACAAAAACCTGCAATAGCTCTATAGTTGGGTTTCCCTATGCTTATTGGGACACAGTATAATTTCCAAGCTGGGTTTTTATGTAAGAGAATGATTTGCACTGAGACTCCCTGATCATGTAGATTCTTGTTCTGTGTTTTCTTAGAGTCTATATTTGTCTACTTGGCATCCATGGGTTATAAGGTCAAACTAATGGCCCAGCGCTCTTTACATCTAACCCTGTGGGCCAGCTTTTGTGGGCACCTGATAATCCTGTCACCAATCCTCCATGAGTCCCCACTCCCAGCCACCTCTTCTATCACACTCACACACCAAGCCAATGTTCCTCTGCCCCGAGCACCCGGGGCCAGGTAGCACAGAACTAGAGACCCCCTCTATAGCCCAGAGCCTGCTGCCTCAAACTAGCCGATCTTTACCTGTTTTCTTTGCCTTGCCTTGCCTTTCCTGGGGGAAACAATAATGGTTCTGGCCCATGACTTCCCCTCACTGCTCCTGCCTCCTGACCAAAACTGGTGCCACCCCACGTGGCCTTTGTGGCATGACATGCTCCCTTCTCTTGGGAAATGTAAGTAATACCAGTTTTCCTTCAATGGCATTGGCCTCATTGTGTCATCCCCAAAATTAAAAGCCTGTGGGTACAACCAAGGCAACTTTGAGACCTTCCTCCAAAAGGCCTAGGTTTTAAGAGGGCAATAGTCCTTACTGGTTGGCACAGGCCTGGGCTCGTATATGCTTGTTGAATTTTTTTTTAATTTAATTTAATTTTACTCTATTCTATTCTATTCTATTCTTCTGTTTTAGAGAGAAAGAGAGAGAGAGTGATGGGGAAGAAGAAGGGCAGCGGGAGAAAGCGAGAATCTCGAGCAGGTTCCACGGCCAGCACAGAGCCTGACACGGGGCTTCATCCCACGACCCTGAGATCACAACCTGAGCGGAAACCAAGAGTCCGACACTCGACCGAGAGAGTCACCCAGGCGCCCCACGTGCTTGTTGAATTTCATGAACAAGTTTATACTACCAGTGTTTCCCACAATGATACAATCGATCAACTATTCGTCTTGTTTGGTGCGATCAAGGCTGTACATGGAATTTGAGGACTTCGATAAACCACTTGCGGAAATACGTATCGGTTCTCAAATTCTTCACCGACTGAATTTACTGGAATTCTTATGTCCTAACTTGCTCAGTGTTCTTTTGTCACACTTTCCACTCCCCTCACCCCAATTCATTTAGTCAGCAAACACACTTGTATCTACCTACTGCTAAGCACCAAAATGGCCTAGGTCAGCTTAAAAACTGAAACTCAGAATGAAGAGAAAGTTGTACTATTTCCATGTACGCTTGTTGCGTGACTTATTTTAGGCTCTGAGCAAATGTTAGTTTATGAGTGTTTTTACTTATTACAAAACGTCAGGGATTTCTTGCAGCTGGTTTTAACCAAACCACCTGTGTCTGTACTCTCAGGCAAAGATACGAAAAACAGAAATTCTGGTAAACTGAAGACGTACATTTGGTAGTTAACTCTCTACATAACAGTGTTTGACCCAGCGGTCCTTGAAATGAGGTTCAGCCATATTCGTGCCTTTCAGGGACATAAGGTGTAACGATAGGAGTGGGTTAGAAAGGAGAAAAACCTCAATAATATATTTTTTTTATTTTATAATAGTTTATTTTCAAATTGTTTACATGTAACACCCAGTGTTCATCCCAACAGGTGCCCTTTTTAATGCCCGTCACCCCCCCTCAATAATATTAAATAAGGAACAAATTTAAGACTTGAGTAATAAAAATGGATAAAGCACTGAAGTTCTGGACAAATAAGATTATGAAATGCCAAGCCATAAAGAATGAAGAATATTTGGACTTTTAATAATGTAGGTGAGCTTTTATAGCAGCTATAAAAAAACAATGACTGCCTCAGGCAATAGGAGAAGCTGTTTATAGTCGGTTTCCAATAATTCCCAAGGGCTGACCCAAATTAAGAACTCAAGTTCTGAGCCAGGGAGGTTGAAAAACATTTTGAAGAAGACAACCCGAAAACGGCTCTTTGGGAATACTGACATTTTTTTCTAGAGATGAGTTAATGAAAAATCATTGCATTTATACTATTACGCTTAGCCAAATGATGCTGGAAAACCAGAAAAATTAAAACACGTTGGTTTTATAATACCCTTGGAGCTTCAGCTAAACTTACCAAGCTCGAAAGGGACCTTGCCTTACCAGCCAAATGGAAGGTGGGGAAGTGTTTTTAGTTATAAATGCTCTTGAGTACGGCAAGTTCTGTGAAGGCACATGTATCTGGAGGCTTTTAGCTGCAAGTAACAGAAGAGTCAACCCTAAGTGTCTTAAACAATGAGAGCATTTCATTCTTGCACAAAACTAGAAGTCTAGAGGCAGGCTGATCTGCGTGGGATTGAATGAGCACCAGTTAGTGGTGATTCTTGGCCCGTCTTTTTTAAGCTTATTTATTTTGAGAGAGAGAGAGAGAGAGAGAGAGAGAGAGAGAGTGCAAGTGGGGAAGGGGCAGACAGAGAGAATCCCAAGCAGGTTCTGCACTCTCAGCACAGAGCCCAGTGCAGGGCTCGAGCCCAGTGCAGGGCTCGAACCCACGGACAGGGAGATCATGACCTGAGCCAAAGTCAGACGCTTAACCCGACTGAGCCACCTGGGCGCCATACCCGTCTGTTTGACTGCCTTGACTGCCTTTTTCACTACTCCAAAGGCAGTTCTTTATTAAATCTATTATTTTCCAATCTAAAAGGAATGCTCTCCAGAGGGCCCTGGAATTCATTTCAAGTCCTCATAGCCGGAGGGAAAAGGGAGGGGCAATCTCTTCTGTTCTCCCTCTTCTGGGGGAGGAAAAATCCACTCTTCCTCCAGCTGGGTCAAGCCCTGTCCTCAGACCTCTTTACATTTCAGAGGCCAGAGCTGGGTTGCCTGCGCAGCAGGAGATGGCAGGAGATCGCAGGATGAATTTAGGCTAATCATGATTCATTCACTATTAAGAGGGGCACACTTACTATGGGACAAAAGTGAGATTTTGTTAGCAAGCAAAAAGGGTGTGAGCTGCATGCATTAGATGAACACGGGCAAACAATCAGCAGTGTTTGTGATATTTGGAGGCTTCAGCAGGTGAAAAGGTGGGGTATCAGTCCCCGATAGCTGAGCTGGTCAGTGCTATTCAAAGGATGTATAAAAAAAAAATGAAATTTAGGGGCACCTGGGTGGCTTAGGCCATTGAGCATCCAACTACGGCTCAGGTCAGGATCTCGGTTTGTGAATTCGAGCCTCACATTGGACTCATTGCTGTCAGTGCAGAGCCTGCTTCAGATCCCCTGCCCCCCTACCCGACCCTCCCCTGCTCGTGCTCTCTCAAAAATAAAATAACATTAAAAAATTTTTTGAAAAAGGAAACATATGTTTCATTTATTATACTGTTTCAGGTGGATAAGGACCTCAGTAAAACCAGGTATGTCACATGCGGCATGGTTTCAGTTAAGCTATGGGATAAGCTCCTTATTTAGAAATAAAAGTTGGCCAAAACTAATGTGGTTCTTCATTAAATCTATTTTCAAGTAAAAAAGAAATGATATCGGGCGCCTGGGTGGCTCAGTCAATTAAGCATCCGACTCCTGATTTTGGCTCTGGTCATGACTTTCCAGTTCATGGGATGGAGCCCCACTTTGGGCTCTGAGCCCTGTATTGGGTTTCACGCTGACAATACAGAGCCTGCTTGGGATTCTCTCTCTCCCCATTTCTCTGCCCCTCCCCCACTTCTGCGCTCGCACTAGCGTGCTCTCTCTCTCTCAAAATAAATAAACTTAAAAAAAAAAAAATGATACCCAAGGTTGCTGGAATTCACCCCAAATGGCCCAAATGGCTGCAATGATTTACACAAAAAATTTGACCAAACGTGCTTGCTCTCACGCTGTGATCAGAAGAGTGGCAAGCTGGAGGCTCTGCTCAAAGCCCAGGGAGCACTGAATTCTAAAGACTGTGGTCCTCCGAGCGGGCAGACAGATATTAGTAAACAGGGTTAGCGAATCCATTCAGGCAAGAACCTCAAAAGTTCAAGATATGCTTTCTCATCTGCACTTTCATGGGATTTCAAAGGATTGAAATGAAAGCCACGAACTGTACCTGTGCCCCCCCCACCCCCATTTAGATCACTGACAGCAGCAGCCATGCTCTTCTCCACGGAGACGGAAACTTTTCTCAAAACGGAAACTTCTTTAGGGCAACCACTCTTGAGGGAAGGAAGGGAGGTTTGGCAGGCCTCACGAGGGCAAGAACCAAGGAATCTTACCACGAAAATAGACAAAATGCCAAACCCTGCGAGAGATTACCTGGAGCGCTGGAACAAGGCAAGGAGCGGGAGCGCGAGGGGCCCGAAGGTGCCCGTTCCCCCAGGACTGACGCTCGGAGGGCAGGCTGTGCAGTGTCCACACTGACGCTTCTGAAGTACCTCGTGCCTGCTGGCCTGAACCCCAAGTGCTCCTCGACCTCCCCGTAAACCCACCTCCCCACAACCTAACTAACTAAAGGGTTCGTCAGTGGGGCTTCCAGGATTCTGCACTAGCCCACGGAACTTGGTTTTAAAAAAAAGAAAAAACACAAAAGCAAAGGGCAGGTTGAAGCGGGCTGGGTGAAAGCTTCCAGTTTCCCTTCAAACTTACCCTCTCTGCAGTCCCTCTGCTGTGGCTTTGTCGCTGAGAAACAAGCTCAGAGGCCCCATGTCTTCCCTGTCTTCTCTTTTACGCCAGTAGAAGAAGCATTCCTGCATCTACCAAAGACCAGGCCCTCCACCTATGTGCCAGATCGAACCCCCTCACCCCCCCACATCTCGTGGACTGTACTCTGTCCCTTCCTTTCCCTCTTTGCCTCATCAGCCTCAAACTCTCCTCCTCTCCACTGCTAAAAAACCAACCAACCAACCACCCAACCACCTAACCACCCACCCAACCGACCACCCGACCACCCACCCACCCACCCAACCACCCGCCCAACCGACCACCCACCCAACCGACCACCCAACCACCCACCCACCCAACCACCCGCCCAACTGACCACCCACCCGACCACCCACCCAACCACCCAACCACCCAACCACCCAACCACCCAACCAACCTTTTTGCCTAAACATCTCCCTCTAGCTTCGACCCCATTTCTCTTGTCCCATTTATGGCAAAACTTCTCAAGAGTCATCCAAACTTGCTTTCAAGTGAAACGAACTCATCAGCCAGCACATCTGTCTACCTTCTTTTTTCAACTGCTCAGCAGCATTTACTTCCTTTTTGAAACTCTGCCTTCCCCTGGCTCCTCCGACCGACCGTACTCTCCTTGGTTTGTTCCTGTCTCATTAGCTGCTTCTTTCGGTCTGTTTTGCTGATCTCTACTCCTTTCCTTGACCTTTGCTCCAGGCTCATTCATGGGCCCTTTCCTCTTCTCTTCCTACACTCCATGTCTAGCCTAGGTGATCTACTGCAGTTCTCAGGCTTTGAATACTCTCCGAGGAGTGATGATTCTAAATTTATATACCTGCTGCCTCCAACTTTCTTCCAAACTTCAGACACATGTAGCTAGTGGCCAACGTGGTCTCTACCGACACGTGTTTAACGGGCATCTTGAGCCTACATTTAAAACATTTTTAAATTGGTTTGTTGTCTTATTGAGTTTTAAGAGTTCTTTGTATATTTTGGTTATTATTATTTTTTTAAAGTAGGCTCCACAGCCAACATGGAGCTTGAACTCATGACCCTGAGATTACAAGTTGCATGCTCTAACCAACTGAGTCAGCAAGGCATCCCTATTTTGCTTAAATTCTTTATCAGCTCGGTCTTTTGCAAATATTTTCTCCCAGTCTGTGGCTTGTCTTCTCATTCTCTTTAAAGTGTTTTTAAAGTGTCTACCAGAGCAGACATTTTTAATTTTAATGCAGTACAGCCCATCAATCCTTTCTTTCATGGATTGTGTCTTTGGAATTGAAAAAGTTATGACCATACCCGAGGTCATCTAGATTTCCTCGTAAATAACAAGGAGGTTTAGTTTTGTATTTTACATTTAGGTTTGTGATCCATTTTGAGTTACTTTTTGGGAAAAGTGTAAGGTTTATGTCTAGATTCTTTTTTTTTTTTTTTTGCATGTGGATGTCCACTGTTCCCACACCATTTGTTAAAGATACTACCTTTGCTCCATTGTATTGTCTTTGGCCCTTTGTCAAAGATCGGTTGACTATATGTATGTGGGTCTGTTCCTGGGCTGTTACTCTGTTCCATTGACCTGTCTATTCTCTCACCGGTACCACGCAGTCTTCGTTACTATAGCTTTAGAGTAAGTCTTGAAGTCGGGTTGTGTCACCTACATTCAAACAGATTCTTAATTCCCACCTCCACACACTCTCCACACCTGCTCCTCTCTCCAGTCTCTTCCATTTCAATCGACGGCACCATCCATTTGCTCAGGCGAAAAGCCTAGGAGTCACTCTTGGTTCTTCCCTTCCCTTCCCTCAGGCCATCAGGATGTCTTCCTCCAGCAAGCAGATCAAATCAAGTTGTGTCTCTCCGTGTCTACTTAGTTCAAATGAAGAGCCGATCTCGTCGGTTCTACCATAACTGGTCTCCCTCTTGCCCTCCTCCATACTCAGGAGGCCCCACATCTTTTTTTCTTCAAAAAAAGGAGAGGAAATTAGGATTTATTCTACACATTTTATATTTAGCCTTAAATGAAAACACAACCAGCCTGAGCAAAGTGGGATTTTTTATGAGATGTGTTGAAGTCAGATGGGGATATGAGTTCAGGCTAAATTCCTTAGGAAGAAAAGGAAAGCCCTAGACCTGTAATGGCCACTGCAGTGGCCACTAAACCACATGGCTGTTGAGCACTGGAAATGCGGCTAGTTTGAACTGACATGTGTTTTAAACACAAACTACACTCCAGATTTTGAAGACTTAGTATACAATTAAAAAAAACCCTAAACTGGGGCTCCTGAGTGGCTTAGTCGGTTAAGTGTCTGACTTCGGCTCAGGTCACGATCTCACAGTCCGTGAGTTCAAGCCCCACGTCAGGCTCTGTGCTGACAGCTCAGAGCCTAGAGCCTGCTTCAGTTTCTGCATCTCCCCTGCTCACACTCTGTCTCTCTCTCTCTGTCTCAAAGGTTAAAAAAATTTAAAAAATAAAAATAAAAAAACCCTAAATTGTCTTAATAATTTTTTGGTTGATTACATGTTAAAGGGAGAAAAATTTGGAATATTGGGTTAGGTAAAATACATTATTAAGATTGTTTCTTTTTTTAAAAAATGTGGCTGCTAGAAAACTTTAAATTATACCCATGCCTCACATTCTATTTCTGCTGGGCAGTGCTGCCCGGGAAAGCACATAACGCATGCCCGGTGCGGTGCTCTGGCTGACATCCCTTTCCTGCTCCGAGGATCTCTGCTCCATCTCTCCCGGGCACGTCAGCCGGTCCATTTGCTCCTTCCTCACAGGAGGCTCTCCCGACTGGGAGGACTGGGTGAGATGGCAGATGGATCAAGATGCCAAGTGAGCTTTAAAGACACATATCAAAGACGCCTGGCTGGCTCAGGTCGCAAAAGCGTGCGACTCTTGATCGTGGGGTCATGAATTTGAGCCCCACGTTGGGTGTAGAGATTACTAAAAAAAAAATAATAAGAAACTTAAAAAAATAAAAACATACATCAGATCGTATGCCTTGTTTTTGGCTGAGAAAACTCTAACGGCTATCCACTTAAGTTAGAATAAAAGCCCAACGCCACGTCGTACATCCAAGGCCCTGTGTGACTGAGAACCTTTTACTCGCTACACCTTAGCCACCCCAGCCTCCTGTTCCTCCAAAACACCGGGCTCTTTCCTCCCTCACAGCCTCTGCACTGGCTGCTCCTACTGCCCGCAATGCTCACACCCTACTTGTTTTGATGGCTGGATCCTCTTCACACGAGTCTTGACTTCAATGAATACATGGGAGTTCTCAGCTATGATGTCATTCTAGATGCATCTTTACGTTGCCTTCACATCTTTCAGTTATTTAAATGAAACACTGCCTAGCAATTTTAATCCCATTTATGTAAAAACAAATATGTATGTACATGTACATAGAGTAACTGTCTGGAAGGATACACACCAGGTAACCGAGGTTACTTCTGCAATCATACTATACATACTGTTCCACAACTTCCTTCCATAAAGCAATGTGAATAAGAAATTGTTCTATGCCAGCTCATATAGATACATTTTATTCTTTTTAATGGCTGAAGGCATTCTTTTGTATGAGTGTATTATAATTTGTTTCCCCATTTCCCTATATTGATGGATATTTAAATCGTTTCCAATTGTTTTTGCTATTACAATTGAATCCTGTTACAGCTGATACAGATTTCAATTCTTTGGATAATAGAAAACAATCTACCTTCTTATGTATAGAAGCCAGTCTTTTATCATGTTTTCTGAAATAATTCATCCTGTTCAATTGTGAAATGTGGCCATCTTAAGCGTTATTAACAAATTCTTTGTATGTGGTTTATATATTGGTATCTCTAGCCAACCTCTTTAAAACTTCCAAGTAGGGGCAGAGCACCTGGTAGCTCAGTCGGTTGAGCTTCTAAGTCTTCATTTTGACTCAGGTCATGATCTCACGGTTCAGGAGACTGAGCCCCACATGAGGCTCTGCTCTGGCAGCACAGAGCCTACTTGGGATTCTCTGTCTCTCTCTCTCTCTCTGTCCCCACCCCCTGCCCCCCCCCACTCTGCACACTGTCTCTCAAAACTAAGCATTATAAAACAACTTTATATAAGCGCTTTGCGACGATTCAATACTGCTAGTAATGCTTTGTGCATAAGGGCTGTAATTATATAATTACATTTATAATTGAGGGATACATTTTTCTTTTCCAAATCAAGGCATAACATATACAGTACACTATACAAATCTTGACCGTACAGGTGATGAAATTTTACCTATGTATACAGCTGAGTAACTGCTCCCAAGATAAAAATATAGAACATTTCTTCCATCTTAGCAGACTGAGCGACAGCACATTTTCATTGAGCAGGATACTTTTTAAGCTGTTTTCTTTCGAATTCCCACATTCCTCATTTCCTTAGGATGACTGCTCCTTCATGATTCTTATGCTAATAATAATTTGGAAAGGAGACAGTAGGCTGAAGAAATAAGGGGAACCATTTATGTATTTATAGAAACTACTCATGGGTATCCTAGGCTGAATTAAGGAGAAAAATCACGGATTGCCAAAACTTGCAAGTTTATATGATCCAGACTGACAGGATTTTCATTCTATTGTCCCAAAATTGTTTCTATTCATTAAGGTCAATATGGGTCATTCAATGAAGATAATGCTATACTACACTGGTTGCAAAGTTATGAACATTTTTCTTTTTTAATTTTTTTATTTTAATTTTTGGGGCGTCTGGGTGGCTCAGTTAGTTAAGCACCCGACCTCAGCTCAGGTCACGATCTCGTGGTTTGCGAGTTCGAGCCCCGTGTCAGGCTCTGTGCTGACAGCTCAGAGCCTGGAGCCTGCTTTGGATTCTGTGTCTCCCTCTCTCTCTGCCCCTTCCCCACTTGTGCTCTAACTCTCAAAAATAAATAAACATTAAAAAAAATTTAAGATTTATTTTTTTATTGTTAACCGATCTCCCCCCCCCAGCGTGGGGCTCAAACTCACCACCCTGAGATCAAGAGTTGCATGCTCCACCGACTGAGCTGGCCAGGCTCTCATTTTTTTTTTTTTTAAACGGGAAGTAATGAGCTGTGCGATTTTGGTTATGCAATTTAATTTCTTTGTGTTTTTACCACAAAAGGGATAATGAGAAAAAAAAACTGGAGATATAAAAATAATAATGGAGATATATAAAATAACGAGAGAAAAGCAGGTTATGGTCAGATTAGCAATGGCCTCAATTGCTGACTTGGTATGTTTGAACTTCCTTAGCCTTTCTGTTTTCTGCTTCTTTTTTCTTGACTGTCCAAAGCCCCCTACGGTATTTTAGCTACACTGCGTTGAATAGAGTTTTGTGGCTATTCTGTAAATGTATTAACAATTTCCTGGGAGAAAATTAATTCCTATTTCCAAATAACTAATTTATGACGTAATCTTTGCAACAGTTTATTATTTTATGACTTGTCATTCTGTTAGCATGACTTACCCTTTCTGCTCCTGACTTCTGACTTACAGAATAGGCTGAGTTACGCAAGATAGCCTCAAATATTTCAGCCTAAAAATTCCGAGATTGACATGAAGTCCTGGCATGTTACTAGCAAAAAAAAAAAAAAAAGTCAACATTTATCACTCAACCCAACAATTTCCTCTTTCAAAATGTTCTTCGGCAACATTAAAATAGTAGTATTTCTTCTGCAGAATAGGTGTTTAAAGAACCACGGAAAAACATGCTGCAGAGTTTTCTTGTATATAATACGTAAGGATTGGGCCTGTTAGGTGATGTTAAACGAGATTCTATAGAAATTTACATCTATTGTATACCTCTTATGCATCTGGAACTTTCTTTGGTCCTTTTGTGCCAGGACACTTAATCTGTTAGTACGGTCTTCATTATATATATGAAGAAGGACCAACTTGCACAGGACGACATCCAAGTAGTGGATGTGGTATTGGAACCTAGGTCTGAGCGGAAGCTCTTTCCACCCTGTAAAGCTGTGCTTGTAACGTGGTACAGCAGGTGAAAATTCCCAATAAGGTAGAATGGGGACAAGTACAGAAAATGTCTCTCTTTGCTAGGGTCAAAACCTAAGCTGCTGCAAGAGAAATACAGTCGCTCAAATACAGCAGCTTCAAGAACACTGAAGTTTAGGGGCGCCTGAGTGGCTCAGTTGGTTAAGTGTCTGCCTTCGGCTCGGGTCATGGTCTCATGGTTCACGAGTTCCAGCCCTGAGTCAGGCTCTGTGCTGACAGCTCGGAGCCTGGAGCCTGCTTTGGATTCTGTCTCCCCCACACCCCCCACACCCCGTTTCATGCTCTGTTCCTACCTCTCAAAAATAAATAAACATTAAAAAAAAAACAAAACACTGAAGTTTAGTTTTCTTTCCTTTACCAGCCTCACGGTTAGCAGCCAGGAAACTGGGCGCTCGGCTCCTCAGAGTCCTCCGGAGACGCGGGCTCCTGCCACAGCGTGGCTCTACCGTCCTCTAGGGCGCCGTGCTCCTATGCCTCACGGATGCGCTCTCTGGGACCCGTGGGGAAGGAAAATAGCTCCTGAGGGAAACACACCCCCAACAATTTGAAGGCCTGGATCTGGAATCAGTTTCCACTGACAAGATTTTAGTTACACAATCCACACCCGGCGGCAGAGACGCTGAAAACCAGTTTGTAGCAGGCCGGCCAGGTGTCTGGGTATACTCTATTAACATTTGGAAGGAAAAAGAATGCCTCTGGTAGCCAACTAGCGTACCCTCATATAAAGCCACTTCTCAAAGTCGAGAGTTGCTAAAATAATCGGCAAGCACCTCCTTCAAACGGACAGCTCAGAGTTCCGATCTGAAGACTAGAGCGTTTTATAAAACTATATCCCGAGGACCAGGAAACTGTGGCTTGAGACATGATTAGATAAGATGAGCTCTATTCCTGGTGCTCTAAGACAACCAAGATGGTTTATTTCACCAAAAAAAAAAAAAAAAAAGCAATTTGCACAAAGCCCAGGAGAGTCAAAGAATCCGGCACATCGCTATGTATCCGTCCTGTGGCAACAGAACGCACTGATGGTGCTGGATGGGTTCTGTGCCTTCGAATGCAGGCCACGGACACAGGCACTTGAGGACGGTTTCTTTCCTCCTTAGCAGCTTGCCAAGCATGAAGGCGACTCTCTCATACATGGTAAGAAAGCGGATATACAAGGGCTCCCCTGGAACGGCATCAAAATGAGTTGCGGTGTGAGAAGCATTAAATACAGAGTGAAAGGAAGAGCTGGGTCTGAGAATCTCAACCCCGGTGACTGAGATCTTCTGTTTTGCTAAGCGCGCTGTCACGCGTCCTATAGCTTGGAAGTCCGTGATGCGAAACAGGCACGTCTCCCCACCACCTCCCATTCTCATGTGTCCGTAGGAGAAATACCGTAATTATCTGTGGCCATCTTTTCACTGTGACCATTCAGAGGCGGGACTAATAAAATGACTTACTAGTCAAGTAGACAGAAGTATCCTCCATCCAAGAGATCCGTTAGAAGACCCGGAAGTGATTTCCTAAAGAACATTTATGTGCATTTCTCTTTGCCAATTTCATATTAGCCAAGCAACTTTCTGTTCTATAATTTTGTCTTGAGTGGATACAGACGCTAGAAGGAAGTACTCCCGATAGAAGTTAAAAGAACTGCTATCATTTACTCAGCCCTTACTCGGTACTAAGCAGTTTTAGCATCGTACATGTACGAATTCATTCAGTCCTCACAGCCACGAAGCAGGTCCTATTCCCCGCCTTTGGTAGCTGAGAAAACAGGCTCAGAGTAAAGTAACTTGCCTAACCAGGGGCACACGACTAGGAAGCAGTATAGTCAGGATTGAAACCCTGGCCTCCCTCACCACCGTTCTCTTACTGATAGATCAGGAACATTTGGCCGTGAATTGAAGACCCTGTCATTCTAGTTTATAAATTGGAGTCTCAGAAGTTTGGAAAATGTTACACACGGCACAGGCTGAGCTGAGAAAAGCGAGTCCCGAGACCTGCGAACCCAAGGCCCGTATCAGATACCTGGTTTGAGAACTCTGGGAAGTGCTGCGGGTCAAGTGAGTCCCGGCTTTTTAAACAATACTTCCGGGGCGCCTGGGTGACTCAGTTGGTTGAGCTTCCGACTTCAGCTCAGGTCATGGCTCGCAGTTCGTGAGTTCGAGTCCCGTGTTGGGCTCTAATCTAACAAACAGCTCGGAGCCTGGAGTCTGCTACAGATTCTGTATCTCCTTCTCTCTCTCCCCTGCTCATGCTGTATCTCTCTGTCTCTCAAAAATAAATAATAATGTTAAAAATTTTTTTTAAATAGAAAAATAAAAAATATTTCCTAGTTGCAACATGGGGCCTTTATTAAGATACTAATTTACAAGTGGTTCAGGATATTCGCAGACCAGGAAAGCAATTCAAAAACCGCCAGTTTTTATAGAGGCCCCAAATCAATCAGGAGACAAAAAAAAGTCACTCAGAAGTCAAACCTACCTCTTTTTTTTAAAATTTTTTAATGTTTAATTTTTGAGAGAGACAGACCACGAGTGGGGGAGGAGCAGAGAGAGAAGAAGACACAGATTCTGAAGCAGGCTCCAGGCTCTGAGCTGATAGCACAGAGCCCAGCGCGGGGCTCGAACTCATGAACCACAGGATCGTGACTTGAGCCGAAGTCAGACTCTTAACTGCCTGAGCCACCAGGTGCCCTATTTTTTCTTCTTCATTTTTTAAAATGTCAAACCTAGTTCTCTTATTCTGTCACTATAGTGTGTTTTCACAAGCTTAAAGCGCGACCAATTTTCCTCCCTAAGCAGTTTGCCATTAGGAATAAACAACATTTCTGAAGTCTCTGGCATAATAAAAAAAGAGCATTTAGTGTACGTAAGTAAATTAATCCGAACAATATGAGACAGGAAAAGGGGGGTTTCTGTCTCGGACTCTTTGGGTTTTATTGTTTGTTTTTAAGATTTTATTTTAAAGTAATCTCTACACCCACCGTGGGGCTTGGACTCACAGCCCCGAGATCAGGAGTCGCGTGCTCTCTACTGAAGGAGCCACTCAGGTGTCCTGGTCTCTGACTCTTCGAGGGAGAGGCGACAGAGCTGTTATAAAGAACCTTTGAGAATATAATACAAAGAGACAACTGGAGATAAATATCAATATGGATTTTAACGTGAGAAAGTTGACTGACTGATGAGTAAGAAGACTTGCTCTCAAAGGGAGCTGACATTCATAAGTGAACAGAAGCTTCGCTCACAACTCTGTAAATAATGAGAAGTATGTGTGCTTGTTTTTGGAGGCTGGAGTTGTTCTGGCTCTAATTTGAGCCATGCCTGCAATGCAAGTTATGAAGTTAATATGATAAAATAAACGAAGTGTTATCACACTTTTTGCAGACTCTCAGCGCCAATCTGATCTCGTCTAACACAAATCTGACTCAGATGGATCTACAGATAGGTGAAAAAACATTCACTTATAATCCTAAAAATATATTAATTATTACCAATATCAAAGGAGGGAAAACATGGATATAGGCATATGCCCAGTTATCTGTATGTAAAAGTTCTTTGAATTCTCAACTTTTGTAGAAAATATAACTTTGCATGTGTATACAGAATGTTGCAGAACTTCTAACTACATTCAACATTTTTAGCATTTAATTCCGTCCCTAATGAACAATTACCTCAAAACGTCTCTTATTAATGGTTCTGTTCTGCAAGGCACGATTATTGCAGTAGGAGTTAGAGAGAAAGTACAATTACACAATCTTAAAGCCTTTTTAATGAAATTTCAAACTTCTTTAAGAAGTCTATGCAATTTGGGGCGCCTGGGTGGCTCGGTCAGTTAAGCCTCTGACTCTTGACTTCGGCTCAGATCATGATCTCGTGGTTTGTGGGTTCGAGCCCCATGATGGGCTCTGTGCTGGCAGCATGGAACCTGCTTGGGATTCTCTCCCTCTGCCCCTCCCCCACTCTCTCTTTCATAAATAAATAAGCTTTTTTTTTTAAAAAAGTGTTCTCTTAAAAAAATAGCTGATACAATCTGCTTTGGAGAAGATTTGAAAGCAAGAGATTTGATTTCTTCTTATATTGCTGAAATCCTTAACAATCTGCTAATCTCTACACATCCCTCCAATACAGAAAAGTAAGAATTTACACAACGAATTTGGTCGACTGCACCTGTACCTGAGTTTCATTTATGTTTTATTTAGTTCCACTTATTCTTATTTTTCTCCTGTTTACTAAGTTTTATGTCGGCAGAAGACCAGCACCTGATTCCCAGAAAGAGCTCACTAAGGAGCTTCTCAATTATACTCACGACTTGCCCAAATCCTCTTTAAACATCCTGTCCTCCGTATAGCCAAATCCCCAAATTCTTAAAAAAATATTTATTTAAGAGAACACAAGCAGGGAGCCTGGCCTGGGGCTCAATCTCGTGAACCATGAGATCGTGACCTGAGCCGAAGTCAAGAGCTGGATGCTGAACCGACTGAGCCACTCAGGCGCCCAGCCAAATCTCCTTTAAAATCACTTCTTCTCTTGCCTTTTGTGCTACACTAAGTAACTTTCATTGTTAAGTTTGTGTGTGTGTGTGTTGTTGTTTTTTAATTTTTTTTTAACGTTTCTTTATCTTTGAGACATAGAGACAGAGTGTGAACAGGAGAACAGCAGAGAGAGGGAGACACAGAATCTGAAGCAGCTTCCAGGCTCTGAGCCATCAGCACAGAACCTGATGTGGGGCTCGAACTCACAGACTGCGAGATCATGACCTGAGCCGAAGTTGGCCGCCCAACCGACTGAGCCACCCAGGCGCCCCTGTGTGTGTGTTTTTAATCCTTCCTTATCTTTAATGTGACAAAGGAATACAGTAGAGGCAAAGGCTAGCCTCAGTGTGAACCTACATTCCACTGAAATGGTGCTGTGATCACAGAAAACCACAAAAGGGGCACAGATGGGGAAAGGGGGAGTCTGGCGGGACTGTGAACATGGGGAAGGAAGTGAGGCTCAGGGATGAGGAAACTCTGAGACTGTTATCCTAAGAGAAGGTTCCGTGGCCAAAGGTCTCCAAATAACTAAGTTCCTAACTATTTTCTTTCAGAATTTTCTGCTACAATTTTTGAAAGTGCTTAACTTACACATACTAAAATTTCACCACACTAGCCTAAAATATCCTAATAGCAAATACAAGAAAAGTTACAGTTTTTAAGGCTTAACGTTTTTAGTAGTGAACTTCTACATTCCCTACGCACACAACTGAAACAAGGATATAACCCACCAGACACAAATGGGTTAGTTTTCATAGTAATTCCACAATTTCAAAGGAAATATTAAAAATGAATACTCTCCTCAATATAGTCAGAACCACCACCAAAAATCCTTTAATTTTTGAAGCAGAATCTGTTTCCAGCATCATTTTCTTTTTGGTCACAGTCTATCTATGTTCTGTCCTTTGTCACGTCATTGCTATCATCTTTCGAAAAAAATGTCCATCTACAAATTAATTAACTTTCTGGAGACAAATCCCTGGTACACTATTCTTCTGATTCCCATGAAAGACTCACTTTTAAGATACAATTGCAGCTGCCCCACGCTGCCAGTGACTGTGTCATACCCCCGCCTTAAAATTCTGTAATCAGCAACCACCAGGTGCCGTATCGCATTCAGCACACCACAGTCAGTCAATACAGACATCCCCAAACACACCAAGGCTGGTTTTGTCAAATGTTTTATTGAGTGTAGACATCTGGAGTACTGTAAAACATGCATTATCTGTAGATTCAAAAAGGAGCAAGCCACATTGTCCTCACTGTCAAATGTGTCGGGCTTGGCATCCATGATGGAGATTAATGAAGTATCATGAGAGTAATATGGTTCCTGAAAAGCCTCTACAATTTGGACTAGGGTCTTAATCACGTGAAAAGCAAAGCTGTTCACATTTAGTGAACTTGCATTTCATTGGAGGTACACTGTATTTTAATTTTAAAACAAAAATAATTCTGGTTTTAGAAGAGTCCCATCCCCCAACTTTATTTGTCCCTCAGTTTTCAGAAATTTTAATTAGAAAAAATCACATCCCTTTTTGGAAGTTGTACGTGTATCTGAACAATAACTAAAATCTATTTCTTCTTCGGTTGCTGAGGTGTATTAAATTTGAAGAAGATAATATCTCCGTCTTCGACAATGTAATTTCTGCCTTGTTGTCTGTACTTTCCAGCAGCCTGTAAAGAGGAGAGAGAGAGGAAACGGGTTATTGTAAAACTAAATACATGAGGTAAGTGGTAGCTGCAGAGGCAAAAAGTATTCTACTTCTTGGGTCATGTGAAACAAAAAAAGAAATACAGGAAAACATGTAAGTTCAAAACTAGACTTGGAGAGAAGCAAAGTCTTCCTGATTTGGGCAGAACTAGATTTTCCATATGTACATAATCATAATGTATTCTCTACTAAATTGTTGGTACATAAATGTAATTATACCAATATCATTAAGTTTCATTACATGCTGTTTATGGTACATTTCTGATGTGTCTGCAAACATCCGGCAAGTCACTGTAACAAAACAGATCGAACCGGGCAGGAAGACTAGATAACTAGTTTGAAGCTACTTTGCTTAAGGAAATATTTGGTGATACTGGTGATGCCCAAAAGAGTCTGCTACAAGGAAGACTATTATCAGTTTTAACGTACAGACTTCAAATTATTTCCTTGTACTTTTTCTATTTAATCTTGACAATGACCATACACAGTGGTGTGTACTAGAATTCATCACGAAGAAGTTGACTGACTAGCGGCCCTAGTTATAAGCAGACTCTAACAGGTTGGAACTGCAAAGGCAGATATTTTTCCCACTTGTAAATTAGTCGGCAAAGCAACTGATTCCACCTGCTGGTATGCAGATCCCCAAGTGCGATCCGATCCGCCAGAGATTCTAATACAAACAAGCAGCAGTTCTGGAGACCCAGGTTCACCCCAGGCACAGCGCACACACTCCACCCTGAGCACAACGGGCTCTCTGGCTTCTACACTTAACACTGCACACGACCGACGCAGTCCCACACGACCCCAGCATCGACCACTCAACAATGAGAACTCGAGGATCTTTTGGGAAAAATTCTCCGAAGTATTTTCTCTCTGCTAGAATTTACTGAGAACATGAAACCTTTGCCCAACAAGATTAGTACTTCTCTTTGAGGATATTGATAAGAATGTTCCTTTGAGGATACTGATAAGAATGTTCAAAGTCAAGCACAATTACACTAATCAGAAACCACACTAACAAAGATCATACGTCTGAGGTGAAGATCAACAAACCAGACCACAGAACCCTAGTGAGCATATTTTCAAATGTCTAGACTACATATTAAAAATCACCTACTAATAATGTACTATTAAAATGGAACCATTTTTAAAAAAAACCAAGATACCCTAACATTCTAAAAAGATACAGATATACATACATACCCACATTCGCATGATTTCTGTGAAGACACGTGATATGCTGAAGGCCATATGCTACTTATTTTGAGACTCGAAAGCCCACTGTTATAAAACTATATGGACAATTTAAATCAAATACTATTGATATGACATATTAATGTAAGTTTATATACTTTGTTACCACTCAAGTTTACTACTAATTAAAGGTGACAGTGTTCCTTTAAATTCTCTAGAGACCATTTAATCCATTTCCACTGCTATCAGAAACACTGGTTGAAAAAAAAATCAATACCCATTTGTGAATCTTGAGTATGTATTAAACAAGACACGTCTAACCAGTTCATTTGCACTTGAAAGCAGCCATCTGTAGAAGCCAGCTTTGCCTAAGCAGATATGATTGCTAATAATGTGATATCCCTGTAGACTACAAAGCCCACACAGAGCTATTCAGTATATAGTTCACAGCACTGGCATTAAATTAGTTATGCTGCACTGGTGTTAGAAATACATATATATACACACACACACATACACATATACACAATCTTGCTCTCAAAGGTAAAACTTACTTGATAATATACAAGTAAATGTTTGTTGAAAAGAGACCATAATGCAATTTGTAAATGCTTTATTTGGAGTTGAAATTCGGAAATATTAGTTTTGGTGATTAAAAACTACATAAAATACTAAATGGTATTCTAAGCTGAAAAGCCAGAAGTCAATCTTTTCTAATTTATAGTATAAAGGCTTCCAGTTAGTGTTAAGCATTTCTACAAGCAAGAAATATTGTTATATATTATAAAGTTTCTCCATATTGTGCAAGGAAGCATTCCCAATTTATGTATCGTTCAAGTTTATTACAACATAGACATTGGTTAAGGAGTGGTAAAACAGGTTTATACGTTAGAGTACAAAAAAGAAGCATCGGTTCTTGAATTCTAGTAACAGAAAAACATCCTTATTTTAATCATCTTTACTTTATGAAAATTACACATGCCAACATGATGTAGCATGTCGAAAAATCATCTGAGATTTTTCAAGTCTGGTTAGCATTCCTGACACAGTTCAGTCTCAGGATTTGTGTACCCATCTATCAATACGAATGACACCGTGAAAAAGTTAATGACTTTGTTTAGTTATAAAATGTAACTTCTTTCACTCCACTTAAAAAAATCAAAATGGGGCTCTCATTCTACACTGAACCAATTATACCAAGATTTTTCCCTCTTCTTCCCGGGGTTCCGGCGGTTCTATTAAAGTCCGGCTGTTCAGTATGATCTTTCCAATGATTACCAACGAGAATCAACTAAACTTGAAATAAACTTTTTTTTGCATTCCCTTCAAATTACAAAACAGTAAACACAAGAGAGACCTCTTAAACTTCTTTAATATTTTCTATGGTATTCTTCAAATATCGAATTAAATGAAAGATAAAGAAGCCTTCCTACAATGTCAGTTTAATTACTTGACCTATTTATCGATTAGAGAGGACACAGTACTAGATTTTGCTAAGTAACACCTAATAAAGCCAAACAAAATAAAGCTTGCAGCAGAATTTACGTTAAAAAAAAAAACCATTTATTATTCATGTATAGCATTGCTTCATTGTTAGTGGCTGCAAACAAATTATACTTATTAGCTAAAATAAAGCATGATTTTGGACCTGCCCTCTAGTGTTGAGAAAGCAAATCAAATTCCCAAAGATCTTTAAAAAAAAAAAAAAAGTACAACTATGAAGTTTTAGCAAGAACAGGTTTTAATTAACTAAATTTCTGTCCCTTTCCTTGAATTGATCATGAGCATATATATACTCCTTTTACTTCAGATATTCAAATGTAAAAGTATAATTTTTCTTTGGCCATTAGCAAACAAATTCTTTGAAATTATTTCTAATTACTTAAAATCATTTTTATTTTCAGCTTTAGAAAAACGCCACAAATATATACTGACAATTCACACATTTTAAAAATTATCTAAAAGCAAGTAAACAGCAACAGCTCTTCATTCAGTTGACAGGAACACTAAACCCTGACACACATTTTCAAAGACAGCTTTCATTCATTTTAATGAGTATTTTCATATTGGTAAGGATTATAAGATATGAAACCAGAAGATAATTCCTTACCTTGACCGCATTTTCCGAACCTTCCTCTTTAAAATCTTCGTATTTCATTACTTCAGCCATAATGAATCCTTTTTCAAAATCTGTGTGAATCTTTCCTGCAGCTTGAGGAGCCTTCGTCCCTTTCTTTGAGAAGAAAGACCAGAGAAAACTAATTGCATTTAAGATGATTGATTGTAAGCGTAGAGTTTCTCTTCTCTGATCTGCAGTTGGGTTCAACTTAAACTTAGTTTAATATCACAGTTAAGATGTCAGATATACAATTAGTCCAATATTAACACTGGGCTCTATCTGTGCAGCAGATTTTGGCAGACAGATCAGTAGATGTTAAAGAAGCATGGCTTTGTTTTTCCTGACACTCATCCGGTTTTATTGATTTAGATGCAGTGGTCTAGTTTGGATGTAGGTTTCATTTCGATTTTCTATTCCTCACAGTGGAAAAAAAAATAAGGATTTTCAAGTAACTTTCAAGGAGAATTATCAAAGGTTTTAAAAAGATAAAAAGCCTTAAAATTTCAGCTTGTCTAAAGAACATAGAAAAATCAATATATAAGGGACATTTTAAAGACATTTCCAACAAATCATAAAAATCTACGTTCAGTAAATAATTCTGAAATTCTCATAAAATTTTAGTAATACAATTTCAAACATTTAACATAATACATGCTCCCTCTAACCATCAGGAAGGAAAATTCGAGTTGATATGGGAAGAAAAATGTCTTATAATTACTCCATATGTTAAATTACAAGGACATACATTCCAGACACACACAACCATGGAAAGAAATTTGAGAAATAATGGTGACCTAAAGGCTGCTTAATAAAGCATGTTAAAGTGATAAGGAGTCTGACACTATAAAGCACAGTTTTTACAATAAAAGATGTATTGGGTTAATATGGCTACTCACTGATGCTTACCTGACTAAATATCTTAGCACATTAAATCACGGATACTTACAATCAGTCTTAAGATAAACCGGCTTTCACATTTTCAAGCCCAGAACATGTTATCTTTCCTGCTGCATATACTTAAGTTTGGAAGTTTAAAGGCTTTAAAATATATAGTGAAAATAAACCGTGGCAATTTGTTTACCAACTTGGATTTGCTTTGACATTATTTTCTTAGTCTATATAAAAGGACCTTGGTTAGAAGTCAATCAAACGTTTTTTTTACAAAGAGGAAAGGAATAAAAGTGAATCTCTCATTCACACAACACATTTAATGTTACGTCGAACTGCCTCCGTGATTCTGTCCATATTAAATCAAAATAAATGCAACGATAAATTATGGTAGTCCGTGAAAACAGAAATCAAAACAGCATTAAAATCTATCATGGAGCATATACTAAAAAAAAGCATAATAAAAGAATCCATAAGACAAGGAGTATTTCTAAAAGTTCTGACATTTTTTTTTATATTCTGTAAATGCTATTTGGGACTACATATATTTCAAAATATTTTTCAATAGTAACTACCATATTACAATATATTTACATTTAAAAGCAAGCCATTACAGTTCACAGTTTCTATTGTCCTCTGGGAATAAATTAGTCATTCCTTCTAGTCGTAATCAGTATACATCAATATTTAAAATACATATCACATTTTTAAAGAAGAAAGACTGAATATATAACACTGCAAAAATAAATACCACTTCTACGAATTCAAATAAAAAAGCATGAGTTATTACACATTGAGTTTAGCTCTTTGAGCCCAACTGTGTATCTATGAAGAGCATAATGATGTCATATTGCTTTTATTGCTGAAAATGTAATCCGAGCAAAGCAAAGGAGGAAAGAACCACCCGCAACCCAAACAAACTTAGCGAATACAAAATGAAAAGCAACATCAATTTCACTGCAGACAAACCCAGTCACACAGATTAAGCAAGCACAATACTGGTGCGTCTTATCTCTGACCACAGGAGGAGGGTAGACAGATTCTACAGGATGAAGAAATTCAGACTATGTAATAGGCAGAATCAATTGTTACCTGCCTCAATCAATGCCGCTCCACTTTCACTGTTCAGCAGCTCACAAATAATTAAAGTTATCCTGGACAAAAACCTCATCTGTAATGACTAGCTAACCGCCACCATGACAAACTTCAAAGTCAGTGATATCAATCTGAATTCAATAGTGTGGAACTGGATATAGCTGATGAATAAGTATGAATCTTACCCTGATGGTCCATGCACGTACTTCATCTGGGCCTGCAGTGAAAAAGTATTCTAGTTGGAGTGCTGCAAACCCAGCCTTAATGATCTTTGGCAAAGCGCTGAAATAAAATGAAACAAATCCACTCAACATATAAGTTAATTGTGCCGGAGATCAGCATAGGGCTAAAATTATTCATTTCAAGCAGAAATGTTAAACATATTAGTAAATGACCATTCAGCTTTCATAATACACTTGAAGAGGCCTCAAAGCATATAACTGTTTCTAAAAATCCTTTCTAAAATTGGCTTTAATTATATTAGTCTGAACAGATCATTTCGAACTGTTTACTATTTAAAAAAAAGAAAAATTTGATCTACCCATTCTATGACTATTTTCCTCCAATATTAATTATTTCCAGGACGTAGGTCATGAAAGCAAAATAATTTGATCGAAATCCAATGTTTAAACAATATATTAGTGTTACTCAGAAAAAATTAAGGCAACTGATTCACCCTTTCCCCTCCCCCACCGAACATGACGAAAGAGTTTTGGCGATCATTCCTTCTCAAAAATATACATAACTAATACCTATGTTATAATTAAAACACTGTACAGAGATGACAGATGACAGTTAAAAACTTAATTTAAAATAAATCTTTTCACTCTGTCTCATGGTAAAGAAAGGAGAAGATTCCCTCTTTATAATGGTAATTACTCTGTCATTTATTATTCTATCAGCGCAAGCAATTAAATTACTGCAAGGAAATAGTTGATAATAAAGTGTAGGGAAAATGAATGCTAATTAACCTTTGTGTCATGTTCGCTTCCAGATACTTCTGTCTCTCCTCAGCACTCAATTCTTGCAACTTGAGTTCCAAGGCCCCACTAAAAGGAATGACCAAGGCACCTGGGTCATACTTGTCCACCCACTCTTTAATTTTTATCAACCTGTAGACAAAAAAGGGCACAACATTATCTTGTAGTGCATGCATGACTGTACCACATTCATTATTATCAAGTAGCACATACATATTCATAAGAATTGCACGGTTTTATGATGCCATCTTTTTGTGTATAGCTTTCCAAGGTCAAGGCATTAACAGGCAGCAATCGCTTCAGGTATACGCCATAAGATTTTCCTGTAATCTAGTTTTACTTTAACACGTTATCTATACAAACCATTATACAAATATTATAAAACTTTTTAAACTTACACTAAATTTGTTCAGCATTAACACCTGTGCCCTTGAAAACCTCAATTTTATGATTTATATGATTTTTATTTTACAAAGTAAAATGTTAAGAAGCAAAAATGTCAAGTTCCGTGTGTATGGGAACCACAACCTAAAAAGTGCAAGCTAATTTTGAAGTTTTGGTCAAAAAATAATTTGTCCTACCTGATATTTATATGCGTAGTTCAGTCCCCTCTGGGACTGACAAGAGCTTACAGTTATACTGGTTGTGAGGGAGATTTTTGGCTAATCAAGACAAACATATCCAGAAACACAGACTCAGAAACTTAGTTGATTATATACACACCATTCTTAACGAATCTCACTGTTGTAGGACCACAAATAAGGGAACTGCAGAGGAAATAAATTCCTTTAATCACAAAGAGTTTAGAAAGCCAAATCAGTTAGGGAATAGATACCAAGTGTTTGCTTAAAGAATGTTGTTGAATGACTTATTTTTCTTCCAGATCTTCCAGATCTGGCAAAGCAGGAGTTAGAAAATGAGTAAGTGTAGTGAAAATATTAACTAGGTTCTGATTCTAGCTTTTTATTCCTGGGAAGGTTACTGAAACTTTCTTTTCTTTTTTCTTTTTTTTTTTTTAATGTTTATTTGTGTGTGTGTGTGTGTGTGTGTGAGAGAGAGAGAGAGAGAGAGAGAGAGAGAGAGAGAGGGAGAGTCTGAAGCAGTCTCCAGGCTCTGAGCTGTCAGCACAGAGCCTGACGCAGGGCTCAAATCTATGAACTGTGAGATCATGACCTGAGCTGATGTCAGATGCTTATCCGACTGAGCCAGCCATCCAGGCGCCTCAAAGGTTATTGAAACTTTCTAAGCCTCAGTTTCCTCATCTATAAAACTGGAGATAATTATAGTACACACTATATTGTAATGAACCTAGAGAAGTAATGCCTGGCATACAATAAACAGTATTACTATTATTATCATTGTTAAGAATAACGGTAGTTACTATTATTATTTTCATTCTCAAATAATCATAGATTATATGCCTATGATTCTGGAATAGGGTTTAGTATAGAAGTGAATGTAGATTTCATAGAAACTTATGTTAAAAATATTGATGCATGCCATAGTCTTACATAATTCTACTAGTCTCCCACATTGAGACCAAAGTTTTAGCAGCTATTATGGCAAAAAAAAAAAAAAAAAAAAACTGTGGCAGGGATTCTTTAAATAATCAATGTAAATGTCACATTAGAAACACAAGAACTGAACCACAAATTCATTAAAACTCACCCATCAGAAAAAATGACAGGGGATCAGAGTTATTACAAAATTCAGAATACAGCCTACTGAGTAGGATTTGGGATGGGATAAAGGAATGGAATATTCACACAACAGTTTGTACACGTTTACACAGGGCAGTTTGTAGATGTTTGTTATATAAGGCAAATCTGTAATTTATTATTTAATATGTTATCGGTGGTTTTTGATCTTCATAATTTTTTTTTCCTTTGGTCAATCCTAAAAGAATGGAACAATCCCTAAGATTTATTTTGGAATAAAGTATGTGTCCTTCAAAATAAGAAATCCAAACCAGATATTTTCTTATCCAAAATTATGAAGGACAGGTTTAAGAAAAACCGGGAAATTTGTTTTTATTTTTATTGTTATTTTTAAAGATTTTACTTTTAAGTAATCTCTACACCCAATGTGGGGCTTGAACTCAGAATCCCAAGACCAAGAATTGCACGCTCATGCTCCACAGACTGAATCAACCAGGCGCCCCAAAAAAGGGAAAATTTAAATTGATACTTCTGCCTATAGTAACATGAGATTCTAAGTTACTTCACAGACTTACACTATTCAAACAAAATGATATGGTTTAATAACATACGTTTATTATACAAGTCAGAATCAAGTGTGTGTGTGTGTGTGTGTGTGTGTGTGTGTACACACAATCCATACCAAATACAGATTCATTGAAAATGAAATAAAACAAGCCCAGGTAAGAGGATAATATAAAAATATCATACACGTTTTGTTTCATAAATATGGTCAACATAACTAATAAAACCAGAGCGGTTATGAAACAACAAGATAAGAAATAATTACTTTGGCTAAAGCATCAATTCAGAATAACAATAGTTCTACCCTGTCATTTTAACAGCCTTTCCTGCAGAATCCTCAGAGGGATTATTTGCATTCCTCAGGTGTTCTATTGTACAATTCAGATGAATAAAGACTTACAAATCATTCCTCTGCCGCCAATGTGAGACTTTGATCTGGTGAATACACCATTGTACCTTAACTATAATTGGCAAAAAACCTGACAGTGTAGAGCATCACAAGCTTAATAACAAAGGAGAATATCTCAAAGTGTTGACAGATGATCTTCATAATGCAGAAGCAGAGCTGGTACATTTTAGCAATAAATGAGGACTGAGGTCTAAAGGTCTCTAAAGTGACTGACATCAGACCTGCTATAGCCTCACTAAAAGAAAAAGGTACCGGAGCACTCTCCGTAAAGTGAGTTCGGCTCTTTGCCTGGCAGCTTCACTTTTGTGACTTTCACTGTCATAGAAAACACAGGGAAGATGAAAAGTGAGTTAGGTTCTTTGGCCGTCTGCTTTACTTTTGTTACTTTTACTATCAAACAAAAGTGAGAAATGTCCCAAAGTGATTTTTAATTACATATTTGAATTAAGCCTTGGGTAATGAAAACATAGGACTCAATTTTAAGATTACAGACCGAAATACATATAATGTATCTATTAGGTCTGATGGTTACAAAAGTGTGATAATGAGGCCAAGATCACAAGTTTGAACCCCATTGGGACCAGTTACCTTTTGCAGAAAAATGTCTATTCTATTGCTACAAACCATACCCCAAACTATAGTTAAGTCATCTAAAAAACGTGTGCTACTAGCACAAGGGGGATGTGGAAAATCAAAGTTGAGCTCAGTATCACCACCGGAAAAAAACAGTTTTGAGTACATTCTATCAAAGTGACTGAATAATAATCTCCATATACAAATGTTAGCAAATGTCTAAAGAACACTATCCACTTGTTAGAGACCAAAATAATGATGAAACTGTCATAGAATACCAAATTATATGAGGGGAGACAAACAGTAAAGATAGTACACTCCCGAAGAGTTAAACTGTAAAGACTCTGATAATGTTCATTTTGCAGATTTATACAACCAGCTTATTGCAAGGGGATCCATCCTTCTCTTGATAAGGAGCCAGAGCCACACTGATCTCCCCAAAGTCTTATGAGTGACAAATGGAAAGAGGAATTGCCATTAGTTGTATTTTTCTCTCTGGTAATGATTCCATAGCAAGGGGACAAAGCAAAGACAAGGATTTTTAAGACTAAAATGATGATGCTTTGAGATACACCGGCAGGTTGTGAGGTTAGTTTGTTTGGCAGAACGAGATCTTTAATGTTAAATTAGTATTAGATTTCTAAAAGACCATGTCTCAAATGTATCTTTGCCTTATTATCTGACCTTCTTAGAAATTCCTGAAACTCCAGATTCCATAATTTGATTTTCCGAGGGTCTGTTTACATTGTTTGTATTTCTTTTCCCAGATACTAATTTTATTTCTAAAGATTCTATTTGTTTCTCCTTCAAATCTATCTGCTCTTTTAAAGAATATTTTACTCTTATTTAATGAGTTCTTAGCTCCTTTCCCTATTTTAAGCAGACTAATTTAAAGGCTCTTTTCGGACTGCTCTAATTACTTCTGGTTTCTTGGGTAAAACTCTTTCCCCCATCATTTGTCATCTGCTAGCAGCCTCTCACCACAGTTGCTTCCTCTGCACGTGCTGTGCCGTTTTGGGGTGTGTGGTCATTTGGCAGCAGCAGTCAAGTTCCAAAGGAGTCTGCTTCCCTGTGTGTAGAGACGTATCTATGGAGTAGTTTTGTGCTTATTCTTCCAGGAAAGACCAACGGAGGGCCGTGGGCTCCAGATCATTTGAAGGCTTAGTATTTCTGCATTAGGTTTTTGGCAATGCAGATTAAGGCCTCCTACCTCATAGAGTGCTGTCCTAGTCTCTCATTCCTGATAGTGCCGTTTCTTCCTTTGTCTGGAAGGGGTGGGAACTGGAGGCATTTTTCTAGCACCTGATCATGGGAAGGATGGCTTTTTCTAAGCTTTTACGAGTGACCCTCGTTCTGGTACCTGCAGTCTGGAGCCTATGCCTAAATGTCATTCCTCTGGCCACCAAGGCGTCTAGGCCACATATCAGCTGGGTTTTCCCTGAGGGCCACACCCTATTGACTTCACTCTCTACTCTCACTGAGCTTCCTCATTGTTTTCGGCACCTAGAAAATCCATTACTTGCTTTCGAGTCCTTCTGTGTGTTCTAAAAATACTGCATCATCATCAAGATTATAGTTTTCTGGTTATTTTCTCTGGTGTTTCTATACATTAGGAACAAGAAGGGAGCTTCCTGTACTGGCTCAGTCCACCATCTTAACTGAAACCTCTCCACACTGCAGTTAAACCTTCCATTTTATTGTGTTCTAATACAACAGCTTTCAAACTTGTTTTTGAACATTACCCACAGGAAGAAATAGATTTTATACTTGATTCAAACATATGGTGCACAGACATATTATTTTCATACACATATCCAAACTGACACAGGTTTCGCAAAACGATACTTACCTTTATAATGAGAAATAGGACAATCCCGACAGCGCTACTTGATATTCTACGTAAAACTAAATTCTTGCAACTTAAAATAAACCCCTGAAATAGTTTTCTCTAACATACTTTCTTAAGAACTTTAACTTTTTTCCCCAAACTTCATGTCCATCTAACCATTCAACTACCACCCCCACCCCCCACAGCTACTAAATTCTGGTTATATTTTCGAAAAAACTTTAATGATCATTCAACTCAGCATTAAAGCCAAGTTGTATTTATGGTATCTCTGCTGACCATGAGAACTCTCTCCAATCTGTTCATTCTAGTTTGCAACATCAAAGTGTATTTAAAATCCTTACAACTGTCACATACGATAGTATTAGGTCCTTATACACAAACTACATAATTTTCTGTGTGAATCTAGGTCTTACTTTTTTCTTTCTTTTGTAAAAATCAGCAGTAATATCTTATTTCTGACTGAATCTAACTGCTGGCCAAGAACCATATGTCAATATTCAGAAAATAATGCAACTGACACAAAGGAGGATCAAGGGCTGGTTCATTCAGTGACTTAACATCATTCAGTCAATGTTACTAAGGCCTTGACCTTTACACTAAGCTAGTTCTCTCATGTTGTTCGTGGTATGGATGTACCACAAATCCAGGGGGCACTGATAAATTCTGAGGTCATTTGAGTCCCTGTCTTATGAGTTTACTCTCTTTTCTATTAGAACTGCTCGAAGTGCTAAAAACTGACTTTAAAATATCACATTCCTTTTTTCCATTTTCCAAACATAATCGCTGCAAATTAAAGTCAATTTACAGTGTTGTCAAAGATAAAAAAAAAGAAATACAGCTTATGGAAGGTAAGGTTATCCTTTTAAAGATGACATAAACACTGATTAATCCGGTTCTTTCACAAATAGCAATAAATGACACTAGAATTATTAATACTAAATTAATACCACAAACGATATACAAACGGAAATATATGCTGCAAACGATATTCATTCAAGGCCAAAAGCTGAACTCTAGAAAATCCAAAATTCTCAAGTCTTTAGAATTCTTTGAATAAAGTTATTAGAATAGGGAAGCCAGTGGGGGTAGGGGGCAGAAGGGATAAAGAGGAAATACCAAAAAAAAAAAAGTAAACTCGAGTCTAATTGATTAGTGTCTAAAAATCGAATCCCTGTTCCAAAAGAGATCCCTATCTCTGATGTATGTAATAGACTTCAAATTTCAGTGTTCTTATCTGACTTCACAGAGCTGTACGGAATAACAATTATAACTTTGTTCCCCAGAACGTGGCCATATCACTTGGGTGTCTATTAGAAGTGCAGAATTTCAGAATCTGCATTTTAAAAAGATCCCCAAGTACTCCATAGGCATGTTAAACTTTCCGAAGCACTGAACCAAAGGATTTTGAAAATAACAGCACACTAACTGAACGGATGAAAACGTCTGAGGTAACTCTGCAGACCAACTGACAACTACGCAGCTGTTGACCACCTATCCCACTGAAATGGGAGGAGTGAGAATAATAAAAAAGTTCCTGCTTACATCTTCCAGGTTCAAAACCTGGAACGAGAAAAAAGTCACTAGAATTTCAGGAAGTGTAAGGAAAATGTCTGTTGTGAGTCCCCTACAATGTGTCTAAGAAGTTCCAAATTCACAGTAAAAACAATTAGTTTAGACCGAATTACTATATGGTCACAGTTTCTTACTCTCTAAGACATAATTACACCTCTCTTATTCTAATAAGTCTCAATACCTGGAAAAACATCTATAGTAAGTTAGCTTTGGAGTCTAGATTCAAATTATAAGAAGTGATTCCTGCAGAGAGGACTTTGTGAAATTTAAATTCTTATCAAGTAAAAGGGATATTATACTACAAACTGTTCCCTATAAGGACCTCACAGAACCACTGTCTGAAAAACTCCACTCATTCTGCAGTCACTATAGTAAGATGGCATTTGTATATATCCAACCATGTGTGTGTCTGTGTGTGTGTCCATGTGCGTATAAAAGGAAATAAACTCCGGAGAAATGGGCATTCCTTTTGCAGCAAATAAATAAAAATCGGGTTCCAGGCTCTGTGTTTCAAGGACTAACAAGATTTCTGACTTTAGCAGTAACTGGAAGGTTATGAAGAAACTGAAATGATAGGTGCTATGACAAGGAGAAAACCTTAAAAGCAAATTAGAAAAATTGGGATATACCTATCCTAACACTCTGGGTTCACTGTGACTCTCGGATTTCCTTAACTCTTAACATGCTTAAAAAAAGATAATAAATAAATGCAATTAATCTTTATATGATGAACATGTAACAACTGTATGGAAATATTTTCTATGTTCAGCAAAAAGGCTCTGTTTAAAAAAAAATTCTTTCAATGAATAAACAGGAGGAAACAGCAGGATGAGTCCTAATTAGTCTGAGCGAATCACAGTAATCCCATTCTCTAGCTGGCAACTGGTTTGAGAATGGGCATAGGAACCAGTTCTGGTCAATGGGGGCATCGTGAGGCGAAGCTTCCTAGGGGCTTCAGAAAAAGACTCTGAAAGGTTCCTTTGGCTCTTAAACCAGAAAAGAAGGGCGTCTTTACTGGACACTGTGTCTGGATCTTACCCCTGGAATTCTAACAGCCACTTTGTGACCAACAGAATGGAAGTGGGGAAAGATGAGAAAAACCCTTCTTCTTGATAATACCACAACCTTGAATTAAACAGAACACTGAATTAAACAACCCTAGAGACATACTACCTTGGGTTTTATTATTATGTATTAGGATGGTCTTTGTTATTTACAGTTGAAAGCATCCTGATACTGATAATGACCACATCTTGGGATTATCTTCACTTACGTATATGAGTGCAGCTCCTCTTAACTGGTCAAACTCCAATTTATTATTTAAGAAACCAACTCCTGCAGAGCATTCTCTGAGCTTCCACATAGACAGATGCTATTACCATGTTCCACCCTGTGTTATAAATTGCCTCTTTTCTTCTCTTCTCCCAATAAAATAAAAACTTCTTGAGGTCAGAAACTGTCTTTCTTTTGTTCCCAGATACATCCACAGAACTCTCCCAACATAGCACTGAGACATAGTGGATGTTCAAACATCTTCTGAATGGATGATAAAATGGAAAGAGCTACAGTCTAAGAACTAGTTGAGTGACTATGGGCAGTTATGTAAGGTCTCTCGGCTTTAATTTACTAATCTGCAAACTGATGAATAGTTTTCAACATATTCTGGGTTGTCTAATGGAGCTGCCAAGATGCTAGAAGAGAAAAGGACAGAAAGAGATGAAGGAACTTCGAGGCTGTAGACCCTCCACTCTTGCATTTCAACCACAGCTGCGCCATTCTTATATGTTGAATTTCTGCATCAGATTTCATCAGAAGAAAGTTCTGCTGTTTCTAGCAACTCTAAAGTTCAACGAGTAGATGATCCTTTTTAGATGGCAAACTACCGTTTTATGGCATATGCCAGAACCTTGAACAAGTACAAGGGCTAAAATCTTTTTGCTTAAATGCCACTTTTCACCAACTTTAAAAGAAAAACAAAGCCAAACACTTCTCTCTTCTCATCTTCTGTCATTCTCTATTTCCTCATCTCATTTTTTTTTCATAGCACTTATTATGTTCTTCCCACTCAGCACTGGGGAACCCACTTACCCAGTTACTGGGGCAAGGAACTTTTTAAATACTTCGTTCCCTGCAGTATCCCCAGCACCACCTAAAACAGTGCCTGGCACAAGCAGATGCTCATTAGATGCTGGGCAGATCAATGAATAGGAATGAATAATTCAAAGTTAATCTCTAGATTAGGTAAATGAACACTCAGAAGTACATACGATTCTTTCAGACCCCAGCTACCTGTCTCTTCTGCCAGAGGTGATCTTTAGAAATTAGTAGACTATAGTTGACTTGATCACTGGAAGTGTGCGTGTTTATTTAGCTAGACTGGAGAAATGAAAAATTATACCAATAGAACATGGGGAAAACATACCTAAATCCAGGTAAGGCTATACAAATTTCATAGTATAGTGGAGTTATTTTCATTTCATGTTAAATCTGTGGCCCAAACGACTATAATTCAAGTCTAACTCATCAAGGGTTATCGTGAATGTCCCAAAAAAGGCACTTCAAACTTTAAGATGTTCCCTGAATCTCACGTTCCTTACTCCTTCAAGGCTACTAAGTTATGATTTGTGCTCATACCCAATGGTCCCAAGCCGGGTACCTTTCTGATACCATGTAGAGCAATTTTCTCAAAATATAGTTTCTAGATTTTGTGAATCCAGGACTCTTAAAAGAAAACCTAGATTTGTGATTTCTAAAAGTGAGAACTGCACCTAACCCTTACAATACTTTCACTCTGATATCTGAGAGTCACTGTTTTAGCATCCCTGTTTTTTTTAAAAAAATTTTCTATGTCTACATCATAGCCTTAAATATTATACATAGACATATTCTGTTAATTACAGTTGTCATGAGGTATGAAACCAGTATTTGTAGCTTGAGATTGTGAAACTCTGAGAGCTGCAAAAAAACCTTTCCAACTATTTTATGATCCTATAGATAAGAAATTGCTTCTGGCTATTGGGCTCTGAGATAAACAATCTTTCGTTACCCACTTTTGTACAGAGAGGAAGACACCACTGATGCAATCTATAATCAAAACATAGATTTATAGGAAGAGCCACAAATCTTGATTTAACTATCATCAAAAATATAATTTTTTAAGAATGTAGATAAAATCAGAAATGAGATGTCCATATCCAGACTACCTATGAAGATGAAGAAAGTCAAACAACAACCTTTACTCTCTTGGGAGAGATGGAGGAGAAGGCACTTGGAACAAGACTTAGTGTGTATATATGAGAATGAGAAGGAGAGAGAGCATGAATCGTAATACATATGTCATGGTGGCAGTGTGCCAAAGAAATACAGTTCCATAAACACGATGAAAACTTTAGTATCGAGTCTTTTTGAGATGGCTTGCAAATAATAAAAACTAACCCGAGAAAGAACATATTTAACAAAAGAAGTGTACCTGTACAAGAAAATTAAAAAGTACAGAGACAGAAATTATGGACTGAAGTGGAAAGATATCCGTACTCATGGACTGAAAGACTGAATATTGTTTAGATGGCAATATTCTCCAAACTGATCCATAGATTCAATGCACTCTATTAAAATTCCAGCTGCCTTTTGTGCAGAAATTGACAGGCCTATCCCAAGATTCGTATGGAAAATGAAAGGCCAAAACAGAATGGCCAAAATAATATTGAAAAACAACCCCCAAAACTGAAAGATTCACCATTCCCTATTTCAAAACTTACTATAGCGGCACCTGGGTGGCTCAGTCGGTTAAGTGTCCGACTTTGGCTCAGGTCATGATTTTTGCATTTTGTGGGTTAGAGACCTGTGTTGGGCTCTGTGCTGACAGCTCAGAGCCTGGAGCCTGCTTCAGATTCTGTCTCTCTCTCTCTCTCTCTCTCTCTCTCTGTCCCTCTCCTGCTTGGTCTCTGTCTCTGTCTCTCAAAAATAAACGTTAAAAAAAAAAAAAGAACCTTTAAAACTTACTATAAAACTATGTGTCAAGTAATCAAGATTATGTGGCACTGGCATAAAGCTAGACATACAGATCAATGGAATAGGTTTGTGGGTTCAGAAAAAAGCCCATATGCCTATAATCAATTGATTAAAAAAATTTTAACTGTGTTTAAAAAAAACATAAAATTTATCATCTTAATCATTTTTAAATGTATATAGTTCAGTAGTGTTAACTATATTCACACTATTGTGTAATGATCTTCAGAACTTTCTCATTTTGCAAAACTGAAATTTTATACCCAGTGAACACCACCTCTCTATTTCTCCCTGAACCCCAGACCCTGGTGACTATCATTCTACTTTCTGTTTGTCTGATGTGTCTACTTTAGACACTTCTTACAAGTAAAAGCATCTAGTTTTTGTCTTGTGGGACTTGGCTTATTTCACTTATCATGATGTGCTCAGCATTCATCCATGTTATAGCCTATGTCGAAATGTTTATTCAAGTCCTTTCTCCATTTTTAAATTGGGTTATTTGGGGTTTTTGATGTTGATTTTGTTACAGTCCATTGACATCTGACAAGGGTATCAAAACAATTCAGTGGATTTCCTTCTTTTTAAAGGCTTAAAAATATTCCATTGTAGGTATATACCGCATTTTGTTTATCCATGAATTCACTGATAAACACCTAGGTAGCTTCCATCTCTTGACTATTATGAACAATGAGGCAATGAACACGGGTATGTAAATATCTCTCAAGATTCTGCTTTCAGTTCTTTGGGATATATACCAAGAAGCAGGATTGCTGGATTATATGGTAATTTTATTTTTAATTTTTAAAGGAATCTCCATACTGGTTTTCATTCCCACCAACAGTGCACTAAGGTTACAATTTCTGCACAACCTTGCCAACACATTTTCTTTTGTTTTATAGTGTCCATATCTTAATGGGTGTGAGATGACTGATATCTCATTGTGCTTTGATTTTCATTTCTTTAATGATTAGTGAGATCGGCATCTTTTCTATGCTTGTTGGTATTCATATATCTTCTTTGGAGAAATGTTTATTCAAATCATTTGCCCATTTTTAATTGGGTTATTTGTTTTTTGTTGTCATCTTTGTGTTACATTCAGTTGATTTTTGATGAGGGAAAGAACAGTCAACAAATGGTGCTTAGACAAGTGGACATCCACAAATGAAAATAAAAATGAACCAAAGACCTAAATCTAAGAGTTAAAAATATAAAACTCTTAGAGGAAAACTGGTGGAAATCTTCATGACCTTGGATTAGGCAATAGTTTTTCAGATAGGACACGTAAAGCATAGATAACCAAACAAAAAATAAATTAGACTTTATTGAAATTAAAAGTTGTATCCACCAAAAGATACTATCAAGAAAGTGAAATAAGAATTCATAAAATGGGAAAAATATTGGAAATCATTTATCTGATAAGGGCCTAGCAGCCAGAATATATATTTTAAAAACTCAATAATAATTACAACTTATAACTAACTCTGTAATAAAAGTACAGAAATCCAATTTAAAATGGCAAACAGACGTTTCTCCCAGAAATGTCCAACAAGCCTATGGAAAGATGCTCAATATCACTAACTATTGAGAAATGCATATCAAAACCATAATGAGATACCATTCTATAACCATTACGATGGTTACAACTAAAAAGGTGGACAATCGGGGTGCGTGGCTGGCTCAGTTGGAAGAGCACGCGATTCTTCATCTTGGGATCGTAAATTTGAGCCCCTCGTGGAGTGTAGAGATTACTTAATAAATACATTTTTTTAAAAAGTTAAAAAGAAAGGGACAGACAATAATAAGTTGTATTTCCATACAATGAAATGTAAGTTAGACATAAAAAGAAATGAAGTACTGATACATGCAGCGACACAGATGAACCTTGAAACATATGAAGTAAAAGCCACCAAACACAAAGGGCCACATATTCTATAATTCAATTTATTTGAAATATCCTCAATGGACAAATTCAGATAGACATAAAATAGATTGGTGGTTTCCAGGGGGTTAGGTAGAGAAGACAATGGGGGGTGACTATTAATAGGCACAGCGTTTCTTCTGGGGGTAAAATGTTCTGGAATTAGTGGTGATGGTGGCACAACACTGTAAATACATTAAAATCCACTGAACTGTGTATTTTAAAAGGGAGAATTTTGTGTATGCTAATTATCTAAAAACTAAAAACGCCAAAGCTAAACTTAGATTTTAAAGATAAAAAACAAAAATGCAAATATTCTGTACATTAAGATCCTATGATCTCTGACCTTCTTTTAGAGAGAATAGGGATCAATAGAAAAGGCAGAAATTTTGGAGTAAGGCAAAGATCAACTCAAATTTCAGCTTAATTGCACCCGAGCAACAAGATCCTGAAAAAGCCGTTTAAAGTTTCCTGAACCTCCGTTTAATCACCTATAACACAAATAACAATACTTATCCTCACAGGTTGATGTTAGTATTAAAGTGCCTAGAACATAAGAGGCCTTCGAACGTTAGTTCCCAACCTTAGCTATCTCCTATTAGTGAATGGGGTCATTCTCAATCATTACTGTAGAGTTAAAAATAGTGTTAGATTACCTGTGAAGAAAGAATGAAAGTTCTTTTTAAAAATCAGGTCTGTATTTCTAGGAAGAAGTCTTGCCACGCCAACCTTTTACAGATAGGAAGATAATTGGAAGGGAAAGAATTTAAGCACAATGACTGAAAAAATAATATGTATTAAGTAACTATGTGTACTAGTAAGCATTGGTAGCTTAGATCTTTCAAAGTTACGCTTTGAAAAAGGGGGTGTAGGGGGTGAAGGGGTGTAATAAGTGTTATGACAGGGGAAGTAATGTGCCACAGGCGTAATGAGGAGGGGGTGCCACAATCCCAACAAAAGAAGATTTTGGCCTCATTTAAATCAAATTTCAGAAAACCAGAAACCAATACATTTAATAGTCTTTTCAATTGTAACATTTTTTTTTCAGGTTAATTTAGTTGTAACAGGAAAAGCGGAACAAGAAAGGGTTTTTTACTCATGACAGAGCTGGGATTTTGTGGGGCCAATAAGAAAGTAAGAAGCCCCCGAGGGAAAGAAAAATATGGGTGTGTGTGTGTCAGAATCCATTTGCACAGACCTCCTTTCCTAAATGGATCCTTCTTCCTGAAGTTGTTCTGAATTCGGCCTCTGGAGGGTGCTTCTATATGCTAACAAAGGAGACCATTCCCTCATGATCCTGTATATCGAAATCCTCTTTTACCATGTGGGGTACATGTAAAGTTTATTAAGGAGCCGACACAGAAGGACCCAAACTCAAGACAAATGGTCAGTGTGAAAAAGGGAAAGTCACTGTTTCTGTATCGTGGAGAAAAGGGATTTGGGACAGAGGAGAAACAAGAAGCACCATGAAAGAGAAGAGGTTTTATACAAACTTCAATTGCTGCAAATAGGTACCTGCAATTATTCTTATTAATGTATATTTTCAGAGATGCTAAATAGAACCATGTTAGCTGAGAAATGAAGTGGCTTTTCCCTATCAGTGGTACACCAACCGGCTTACTAGAAGAATTTATACAAGAAAAGGAGTAACTAGGAAACATGGGAATAGAATCGCATCTACCAAAACTTGTAGTTGGTTTCATTGCTTGTACTTTGTCCTAACAGGTAATGGTAAGCCACAGTCCATTATTTTACTGACATGACATTGAGTGCAAAATGAATTTTTATAAATAAAAAAAGTTCATTTATTTCAATGAAAGGAATCTTATAATTAAAGAACTCCCATAGGCAATCCCTTTGCTAAGGGACACAGTACAGAATATAGTTACAGAGCACTGTCTGGGGCCAGACGGGAGGAATCCTAGCCATGTCACGGAACCTTTCTGAAGTCTCGGTTTCATCACCTATAAATGGAGATAATAATTGCATCTACTTCAGAAGGCCGGTGTGAAGATTAAATGAGAAAGTCTGTGTAAAATGGTATCTGACACATGGTAGATGCTCAACATACATTAGCTTATTTATAAAGGCAAAAATGACAACTGTTGTGTCTTCTTTAAACACCTCAACTCATTCGAATTTCTTAAATAGAATTGTGTTGTATTTAGCTGTGTTCTGGCAATTACTCAGATTTATCTGATAAGGCAGGTCTAAGGACTAACTAACCACACCAAAATATATTTATAGAGATTTCTTTTCCTCTTTATATTGTCCTGTCTGCTGTATTAAAAATGGCAAGTTTGCTACTCATTAAAACTGTAGCTGAGTGATATTCCTACAGTGTCTAATAAGAGGTAAAATATTATTTAGGGCTGCAAATATCACACAAGAAATAGATTTGAGGTAAACCAGTATGTAGCATATTTTTTCTTTCTTTTTTTTTTTTAAGTTTATTTCAGAGAGAGAGAGAGAGAGAGAGAGGGAAAGAGAGAGGGAGAGAATCCCAAGCAGGCTTCGTGCTGTCAGCACACAGCCTGACACGGGGCTTGATTTCACAAACCACGAGATCATGACCTGAGCTGAGAAATTAAGAGTCGGACGCTTACCTGACTAAGCCTGCTACAATTTCTATACCAGTATTATGTAGCCCAGCCTAGCTAGCAAGCACTGGTTACTTGGCCCTGTGTATAAACAGCAGCTTCTCACTCCCTGTTCCCTGGCTATTTTGGGAAAGATGAAATTGATGAAACATTTATTCCTTTGCTCCTATTTCTGGTTCAAAGGTTTCTCTACCACCCTGACACATTGCCTGCTACAGAGATCTACTGTTTTAATTAAATAAATTCCCTTCAAAGAAACTGCCAAAAGTTATTTTATTAATGCCATATTACAGTAAAATGCACATTCTTGAGTTTCTCTTACTTTAAGATTTATGCTCTTAGAATACATCAAAATAATAATCATAAATGAGAATCCAAATGCTAGGCCCACTTTTCATTTTGTTTCCAGGGGAGATACATCTGTTTGAGAAAAGTCTAATAGTCATTAAAACTATCTTATTTTACACTGTAATCAAAGAAATAGAAATTAATATATCAACTCTTATCTATAAAATTAGTAAAGATTGCAACAACAATAACACTCAGGGTTGGCTGACGTTAACGAAAATGCACTTTTACTTGAATGGCTTGAAAATGTACTTTCTTGAAGGATGCTCACTATACCTTGCTCATTAAAAAAAAAATTAAAAAAAAAAAGAGGTCAAATAACCTCAGTGGAAAACACCAGGGATCTGGATAAATAAAATATAGTACACTGATATAACAACATGTCTTATGATAATTAGAAGTACTGTAGGTAGAAAAACATTCACGGTTTATTAAGCCTATCCACTCACACAAGTATTTATCAAATACTGACTATGTGCTAGCAAAGCAGTGGGTGGTAGTAATAAACAAGACAAACATTGTCCTTGTCTTCACAGAGCTTACCAAGTCTGCCTTATCAAGTTCACCTAAGTATTTTTTATGTATACTGATATACATCTGATAGGAAACAAGGAACCAATGGTGTTTTAAAACTTTATTTCTTATTCAGATACAATTAACAAAGAATAAAATGCACAGATCTTAAATGTTCAGTTTGATGAATTTTGAAAATTTTATATACACATGTAACCACCATCCCAACAAAGATAAAGAAATTTTTATTTCCCCACAAAAGTTCGGTTATGGCCCTTTCCACCCAATCCCTCTCCTGACTCACCATGTTGCTCTGTGTATTTTATGGGTATAAATAGGCACAATTATTCATTTTCCTGCTGATACACATGTATGTTGCTTCCAATTTTAGACTATTATGAATAAGGCTGCTATTATTTCTGTAACAGGAACATTTATAACATATGAGCATATATTTTCATTCTAGAAGTTGGAATTACTGGATCACACGGTAGATGTATGCTTAACTTCTAAGAAACTGCCAATTTTCCCAAATGGTTATACCATTTCTATCTTGCCACCAGTAATACATGACAATTCTTGTTCCACTTCTTTGTCGATATTTGGTGTTGTTAGTTATTTTTGATTTTAGCCATTCTATTGAGTATGAAGTCATACCTGTTTTTACATTGCCTTTCCCTGGTGACTTAAAGATGCTAAGTACCTCTTTTCCTTCTTTCTTTTTCTTTCTTTCTTTCTTTCTTTCTCTCTTTTTTTTTAAATTTTAATTTCATTGAAGTTTGATTCATTGAGTGGATAGGTCTAGTAAGTTTTCCTTTTTAAAACATTTTTTAAAATATTTGTTTATTTCTTAGAGTGAGAGACAGAGACAGGGAGACACAGAACCTGAAGCAGGCTCCAGGCTCCCAGCTGTCAGCAAAGAGCCTGACATGGGGCTCAAACCCACTAACTGCAAGATCATGACCCGAGGGGCGCCTGGGTGGCTCAGTCGGTTGAGCGTCCGACTTCGGCTCAGGTCATGATCTCACCGTTCCCGAGTTCCAGCCCCGCATCGGGCTCTGTGCTGACAGCTCAGAGCCTGGAGCCTGTCTCAGATTTTGTGTCTCCCTTTCTGTCTATGCCTCTCCCCTGCTCATGCTCTGCCTGTCTCTCTCTCAGAAATAAATAAACATTTAAAAAAAAAAAAAAAGATTTTTTCTGTATCTCATCCAAGAGATCTTTGCCTACCCCAAGTTGTGAAGATACTCTCCTCTGTCTCAAAGAAGGACCATAGACTGAGAAAGTGGCACACTGATTTGTTTAAGGCAAATGAGGGGCGCCTGGGTGGCTCAGTTGGTTGAGCGTCCGACTTCGACTCAGGTCGTGATCTAACAGCTTGTGGGTTCGAGCCCCAGATGAGGCTCTGTGGTGACAGCTCAGAGCTTGGAGCCTGCTTCAGATTCTGTGTCTCCCTCTCTCTGCCCCTCCTCTGCTCATGCTCTTTCTCTCTCCCTCAAAAATAAATAAATGTTGAAACAAATTTTAACGCACATGAGAATGCCCTGCATATGAAAAGAAGCTACAGTGTTAAGACTGATAGGCTAGGAGGCTGTTACCAAACTAAAAAATGAGGTGGTGAGGTTTTAGTCTTAGTTGATAAGCAGTGTGAATGAAGAGAAAAGGATGAATAAGAGCCAGATTTAGAAGGAAAAAATGGAGCTTAGTGACTAACTGAATATGATACATGAAAGATGTGTTAAAATGATTCGAAGAGCTTAAGCTGAAAAGATCCGAAGGGTGCTAGTACTACTAACAAAGAGGAGAGTTTAGAAGTAGATTCCACTGTGGATGTTTTATAGAAAAAATAAGAAGTTTAGTTTTATCCATATTAAGTTTAATAATGATAATGGAATAGCCAAGTGGCGATTTTTTGTTGACAGTCAGGAATAACGAAACTTGAAAAGGGCTAAGAGAAGAAACTATTAGGAGGCTGATCTGCAAATCATTAGCAGAGAGCAGCACTCTCCACCTAACCTCCGTGCACCACAGCATCAGGATCACCGAGGAACTTTTTGGACATGACAGCTCTCAGACCCCCATCCCAGACCTACTGCATCAGAAACTCTGGTAGTGTGTCCAACGATCTATGTTTTAAGAAACGCTGCAGGCGACTGCTACACGTTAGAGTTTAAGAACCACTAGCATATAGGCTAGAGTTAAAGGTATAAGCACAGAGGGAACTGAAATAACTTAAGGGTCATTCAATTACGAATCCCTAGAGAAGAGCCATGGCAGGCACAGAGAAAATCAGTAAAGAGATTAGAAGCGAAAAGTCAATATACCTGCCACCCAAAAGCCAAGCAGAAGAGAATGTCATGAAGTTTCTAAAGACAGTTTATTCCTGTAGGGACGGAGACAGAAAGACAGAGACAGATACACAGAATAGAGCATGCTTTCATCTTTACTAACCCTCTCCCCCAACACCACGAGGGTCATATTGCATCGAAGAAAAATATTATTCAGGATATATTTTCCATACTAGTTTTCCTTTAAATAAGAGAAATCTGCAAACAGAGTAATACAAAAAATACTACTATAAAACCACATTTCTTTTAAAAGGAAAGGAGAAACCAACAGGCATGTTACATATGTAATTTCATTTAATACTTACATAACTCTTTCAAGAAGGAAGAGGAGACTAGGCTGTAGTGTGAAAGGACTATGGGGTCAAAATAAGTTATTCTAAAGACTGGAGAGACGTAACAGCAAGCTTCTATGCTGACAGGAAAGATCCACCGGGGGAGGGAGGAGGAAAACCGATGATGCAGGAGAGAGAGAAGGAGAAATGCAGATGAATGGGGATATATGATCACACGCACAACTGAAAGGTTGTCTTTGGCTGAGTACATAGACCAGGGTCAACAAATTATGGTATGTTTTTGTATCACCTGCAAGCTAAGAACAGTTTCTACATTTAAATATATATATATATATATATATATATATATATATATATATATATATACACACATATTTCATTTTTAAGTAATTTCTACACCCAACATAGGGCTCGAACTCACAACCCCAATCGGGATCAAGAGTCACATGCTCTACGGACTGAGCCAGCCACGTGCCTCCATTTTTACATTTTAAAATGATTTCTTAAAAAAGAAAAAAAAAAAGAAGAATATTTTGTGACAGTGAAGTTATATGAAATTCAAATTTCGGTGTCCATGAATGAATTTTATCAATACTGCCATGCCTCTTTGTTTACATACGGTCCAAGGCTGCCTTCGCAGTCTAACAGCAAAGCTGAGTAGCTGCAACAGAGACTGTGTGGTCCTTAACACTGGAAACACTTCCCATGTAACCCATAACAGAGAACACGTGCTGACCCCGGGCACAGTTCATTCACCTGTACTCTAAACCTTGGATGTATCTAACCAGAAGAGACGGACTTCAAATGATACACATATTTCTATTAGTGAGGACTAAAAGTCAGTGTTGAAACATAAGGGATACATTCAACGCATTTCATCTGGCCAGCTATTCGATCAGTCAACAGTATTTACTGAGTCCGGGTTCAAGCGCTGAAGATATAAAATGCAGAAAATAAGGCAAAGTCCTTATTCTCCTGGAACCTAAATTCTCATGAGACAGAGAGACAAATAAACGAGACTGTGTAGCTTGTGGTAAGTGCTCTGAAGTGAATACACGCGATGCTGTGAACAAAAGGGAATCTGGGAGATGTCTCCAGACAGGGTAGTCAGGGAAGGTGTTTCTGAGAAGGCCATTGGGGCCAACCATGGTCAGGGGAAGGAGTGGGTGGGGAATAAGGGAAGCAGACAATTATGTGTTCGTAGATTTCTGCAGACATAGAAACATGTGAGGATGGAAAAATTCATACACTGTGAGTAGCACACGCTTGGAACACTTCCCCTGATGAATTTTCCATTGGTATTTTTACTACAAAGTACACACAGTGTAATTATATAATGGGTTCAAATGGTTTGGGAACAAAATACAAATTAAAAACACACACACACACACAACACTGTATAATTACTTAATTACCCGAGAGATAGGAATGGTTCCAGAAAACCATTTTCGCTTATCAGGTATATACAGTAATGGTTGCTATTTTTTTTGTTGTTATTTTTTTTGTTTGTTTGTTTTTAACGGGGAAGAAACATTCCACACAAGGGAAGTTTTACAGCACACTGGCATAGGTAAACATGCTAAAGAAAGTATATATAGTAGGCATTTCTTAACTGCTTAAAATAAAGCTTTCCCTACTTTTTAGTCTATGAATATATCACAACAAATAAATATAAAAAATGAGCATAAAAGGATAAACAATACCAGAAACCGCAGAATGCACAGAATGTTCTTCCATTCTATTTCATACATAGCTAATGCAGCATAACATATCCAGTATGAAGCTTGACAAATGATAAGCTATGAACTTTGGGATAGAGTTAGTGTCATTTGATTCTCAATTCTAAATTTCTTACTTGGCATATCCCAAAATAACTATTTAAGACACAACCTGTCCATTCTGTGGATCGGCTATGTGGTTTGTTCCATGTTAAAATAACAAATTCTTTCATTATCTTGTTTTTCAGGCACAAATAACTTTCTATTTAAAATTTAAGCAGACCGAAAAAGTACAAAACAAAACATTCAGTAATCTTTCAGATATTTACAAAATTATGAAATTCCAGTTTATTTCTCCTTATGAAAAATAGAGAAAACATGATTTTCGACCATCTAAAAAGCCAGACACCGGTCTATCGAAATGTACGGTACATTCAATGTCATGATTCATAGTGTCTCTAACAGAAAGATTCAGCAGTTCTCAATCGAGACCTTTATTCCTTCTCTGAATAAATGATGCCTGAAATTTTTATTCTTGTTCTAATGGAATTTCAATGGCCTTCACTGCAAATCTACTGGAAATTTTTGCATATTAAGTGGAAAAAATTAAATGATGTTAACCACATTTTAATGTGATTAAGGCTGACAGGGTCATTATTTCTGCTAATCACTCAGTTTAAAAAGCTCAAACAAAACTTTATAACAGACAAGGTTTTTAATTTTCTGTATATCTTGTTGAAATTAAAAAAAAAAAAAAAACTGTAGAAGAAAAAGAAGGGAAAAAAGCCATACTACGGTCCTTGACAAAAACCAAGGAGTAGTTCCTACAATTTGCAGATGGGTTTCATTATACTTAATCTGGTGATGTAAAAACAAAAATGCAAAACAATCTTACACTGCACATGCTCCTCTGGTTTCTTTCTTTTTAAACACAAAGAGGGTAAGAAAATGTGCTTTGTAGAATTTTGAGTTCTGTGTTTCCTATTTGCTGCTAAATGGAAACAAATACAGCTTTTTCTTTAGATCTTATAGCAAACTAAAAACAGAATTAATGCAGAATACTGCCTCAAACAATTCTTCAGTGTTCTATTTTTTAGATTAATCTATGCCATGCTACTACTAGTATTTCAAATATATCAGTGTAAACTAAAAATCTTCACTGAGATAAATCTCCAAAAAGAGCGGCACTAACTGCTATTCGAAGAATAACAGGAATTCTAATGACCGGAGTGCTTACGGACAATCTGCCTTTTCCGTTTTCTGATACGATGTTGACTTTGTTCGCTGGGCATTTTATACTAGAAACTTAAAATTAATTACCTAAGATCATAGGTAGATTTGATGTAATTCTGGCGCTCTACTTGCAAAAACTTATTTTTAAAAGTTCAACATTACAACATTCTTGAAGCAAAAATGAGCAGGAACTTAGCCAAAAAGGTTTAACCAGTATCTTCTCTAATTTTCTGAGCATTTCAACATTCTCCATAAAGAACAGCAGTTAAGCTAGGTACATAACCCATACAATTACATAGGATGAATCAAATACCTCACTACTCTTTTTGTTGGCCGTGAACTGCTTAACTGATACTGGTTGTTGAAAATCATCTTTATCCTTCAGCTACTAAAATGGTAATTTCTAAAAATGATTTGAGGACTGTAATTCATTTTGACGTACAATGTAATATGACTATTCCTAATCCAGTAGTTGTAGTTTTTACAAAAACAAAATTAATTAGCTTTTAGAAAAATATGACAAGCAAATTATTTTTTAAAAGGAACACACACCTGAAGTTCAGGCAGTGTAATTCATACTGATTCACCCCAATCTAGTAAACTTAAACCAAATTCAATGACTACAAACAAAACATTTCATACATAAAAAAGATTAAGTACCTATTTTTTGCATTGTAGTTTTCTAAAGCTGTATGAAACTATGATCACTGCAAATAATAGTCAAACTAACAATTATAAAACTTAAGCTACAGGTGCAGTACTTTTACCAAAAATCCCTGATCATCCTTTTCATGATAAATTACTCAGCTGCATGAGAGAACTGATGAATGAGTTTACTTCACTGATCAAAATCTAAGTAGCTAACAAAAGCAAAAGCATCTGGGCAATAAACAAGTCCTTTGAAATACAATTCAGTACTAAAGTTTGAAAAACGGCTATTCTGTTTTCATACTGCTATTCTGTTTCATAACCAAACTACTTTCCGGCAAGAAGCTCAGCCTTTTGTGAAGAGAAAGAGATTAGGGTCTGTAGTAGATTACATAAATATCAAGAAGTTCAATATTAATGCTGCCTTGTAGTCATCATCTTTGATATCTACACAAAGAATTAATATTGCTGAACTTAAAAAAATTTTTAGTGTGATGCTATGCACTGGGGCATCAGCTAATAATCCTCCGGAATTTCCGTGCTCATCTAAAAAGAGTCCCTGCTGAACGTTCTAATGCATCTTATTGTGAATCTTCAGCAAATAAAACTTCATGTATGAGCTCATGATGTGCTTTGCTGCCGGAAAAGTCACAGACTCTGTGGGAAGCTCTTTATCTTCCCAGCAGTCGGTTCTCTGAGAACATCAGTGCGGCTACTGTAGTTACCTGTAGATTACTTGTATTTTCTCACATCTGTGTCCAGCAATCTAAACCATGATGATAAAGGGTCATTAGGTTTTGAGTGAGGAAGGGGATGGACTAGACAATTTGCTCTGATAAGCTCCTTGTTGGGAGCTCTAGTTTAGAATGTGAAATGTCGGCTATGTACAGTTTTACACTAGACGGAAAAGAGAATTTCACTTTTCTGCACTAACAATTAAAAATGATGTGATTTAATGTCTCACTATACTCTACTGATTCACATTTTGTTTGGGGGATTTATAATTAAAATTATTTAAGAGAAATAATTTTCTGCTTGTAAAACGGACGTCTACGCTCTATTAGCCGCAAAGAATTCAGGTACAATTACTAAGATAACTGCTGTTTGGAGCACAGCAAAGCAATTTCCCACAGTGGGACTTACAGTTCAATTTACCAGTTGGGCAAATATTTTGTGCTCTGTAGTGGCCTAGAGAGTTAAAAGCTATAGGTAACATTCGAGCAGTGTTATACCTGCAGAAAAGTTTCTTCAATCCAAATGGATGGTTTAGATTTCAAAGTAAAGAGGATAGCCTAAAAACATTTCCTCAAATTAATATTATATAATTTAAAAACACAAACTACAGCTGTCACAGAAACTGGCCTCTTGTTCTCCCTGAAACACGGCTCTTAATTTAAACTCAACACTGTATTTTATTTTCATATTTGTGTTGGATCATAAATCATTCTGATACTTAATCACAATTTCCTAGTAATCAGCTGATAGAATATCGTTATATTCTTGATTAGATTATAGAATGAGAATACTAATTACTTAATTTTAAATGGCTTAGAATAATTGTGTCAGGTTATAGAAATATAAAAAAGAAAGTTTCTTATTTTTCTTTTTTTTGGTATCCCTCAGGAACCATGTAGCATACCACATAGTTAAGAGGACAAAAGTATTTTAGTTTAGGAAAAGAAATGGGGACAATAAAAATGCTTGCTAAATTTGCATTCATAATTTACCTCTTATTTAGGTATGTCTATTTTAGTACAGTATTGTGTCTTCCACCCATATTCCTCCGGAAGAAAATTTTAAGAGGTAACGGTGACAAGAACAAATAAAACACTGAACTGCCTGAAAGAAATGTTAAAATTATAAAAGTATGTCAACAAAATCATCCAATATTTTAAAATGAAACATCAAGTAGTGATTTGTATTTTCTGGAAACAGTCTTAAAATGGTACTCATTTGGATCATTCGAAGGCTTTCCAATGCTGGTGGAGAAGAAAAATAAAAAGTACTTACTGTGAAAATTGTTTGGTAGCACTAAACACAAGCACGCGATATTTTCCAACAGGTTAGAGAAAAATTAAGCATTTAAAAACTCCTGTTCTTCCTTTCAAATACATGAATTATCTAAAATCCATTTATGAAAGACCATAAGATGGGAGATAGGTCACTATTACCAATGTGGAGACGTTTTAAAAAATAAAAACTATTGTAAAATATAACATTTGGGTAAGCAACATTAACACCTTAAGGCAATATGAGAACGCAAATCTGAAATAATTATTCATACACCAAGCCATTGTAAACCGAAATCATTTCTGAAGACCTGAATGTGTCAAGAACTTTGACAATTATGACTGGAGCCAGGAAACTGTAGCAGTGCAGAATTTCTTATGAATTTCTCCAGTTACTTTTTATAAATGCTGTCTTGGATGACAGCTTAATGTGTACCACATGCAATATTTATTCTTCTTCAGTGTCAGACTGTCTAGCCATCCAAGAGAATACAAAGAATGTCACTTATTAGGATAAAAGCACAAGGAAGGTAATCAAGGACATATGTAACATCAGCCAATCATGCCCTATTTCAACATCCTATTCCATTCATAACAGTTCAACAATTATTTGCTTACTGATAACTTGCTTTCAGGCTGTTTGTGTTCACCATAATGGTGGTCTGCATTTATTTTGCTCTTTAGAATTGGACACTTGCTGTGCCATACATGTTTGTCAAAACTTTATATCTTCTGTCAGAAATGGCTTAGCGTATCAAATAATTTCTATTTGTCAGGAACTACTAATACAACAATCAGTAGCCCTTGATGTCAATAGGGCATTCAAATAACTATAAAACAGCAAACGTATAAGTATTAAATATTCCACAGAAAAACATTCTATAAGTGATACATAGCAAGGAAGTCATTATTATTGGCTAAGTTACACTCACACACCTTCCCCTGCTTATGGCTAAGGATGCTTAATACGCACTGCTTTTTCTTTTGTTTCAGTTTCCCAAGATTATGAAACTCAATCTAATCTGATGGTCTTTATGTCTCCAAAATGTCTAATATCAAGTTATATTAAAAAACACACTTGGCCACTCCTACAATTTCACTTAATAACAGATATAAAATAATGTCCCATCATACATCATAATTGTGAAATGCGCAATTATAGAAACATAATTACTGAATTATACTTAATCAGAAAACTAACCAGAAAGGACTTCAACCATGTATTCTAGTGACATTTGAAAGCTTTAAAAAGTACTAATTTCCAGAAACCTAGACACCCAAGATGTTTACCTCTCAACACAGGAAAGGAAACAAATGGTTGATTTTCTCCATGTTCTCTCTCGGTCTCTTTTTCTCTTCTGTCTCTCTCTCTCAGATTTGGCCTGAAGTAAAATTCTACTGACATTAGAAACATTCCACACAAACGAATCCACTTAACTAATCCACACTAACTATCCACTTTCTTGGGGTTTTTTTGACTCTTACTTGGATATTGTATAGATTAGTTTCAGTGGAATGTTTCTCACGTCCTAGAACTTTACTTCAGGCCAAATCTCCCCACTCCAGTCTATATATGCCTTGTAATGCAAATCGCATATGTCTTCCTTATGAGGGACAAAGAAATAATGGTATCTTTGGAGTCTTCCAGCACAACAGACAACATCTAAGGAGTGACTGGGCAGGGTCATCTTAAGGCCACTGACTTCTAACACCTTGATGCCAAGACCCCTGACTTCGATGAATGACTTATGAAGGGCACCTGGACCCTCCCTTTGTCTGACCAGTTCCTGGATACCTAAGCCATGTGAACCAGACCACAACTGTCAATAAAAACCCACACTCCATGCAAAAATGAGACTCATTCTCTTTTCCTTTCTGAATCTCCTGGACACTCTGTCCGTCTCTCTCTCTATACATATATCTTCAATAAACTCTGCTTTCACGTCCCCCCCCCCAAAAAAAAACGATTTTTGTGGATTTTTCTTTTTTAATCTACATCTATGAACTATGTTGTAAACCATCAATTTTCTTAGTTATATAATAAATGTCACAATGTACCTACTGATAGTACTAGGGAAAAATCTATTTGCATAAAGTTGGAAAGGTATAGGGATAAACCTTGATTAACGAACAAGAAAAACACAGCAAGATTTTCTAAGTGTTGCTGTTCCATTTAATAGTTTCGAGAATTGGGGCACCTGGGTGGCTCAGTTAAGTGTCCAACTCTTGATTTTGGCTCAGGTTATGATCTCACAGTTGTGAGACTGAGGCCCATGTTGAGCATGCTTGGGTGATTCTCTCCCTCTCTCTCTGTCTCTCCCTTGAAGGAAGGAAGGAAGGAAGGAAAGAAGGAAGGAAGGAAGGAAGGAAGGGAGGGAGGAAGGGAGGGAGGGAGGAAGGGAGGAAGGGAGGAAGGGAGGAAGGGAGGAAGGGAGGAAGGGAGGGAGAGAAGGAGGGAGGAAGAAAGGAAGAGAGAGAAAGGAGGGAGAGCGAAAGAGAGAGAGAAAAAGAAAGAAAAGAAAAGAAAAGAAAAGAAAAGAAAAGAAAAGAAAAGAAAAGAGAAGGGGGCACCTGGGTGACTCAATTAAGTGTCCAACTCTTGATTTGGCTCAGATCATGATCTCACGGTTTGGGGTTTGAGCCCTGCATAGCAGGCTCTGCACTGCTGGAATTTTATCTCACTCTCTCTCTGCCCCTCCCTTCCTTGCTCTCTCAAACTAAAATAAAATAAATAAATAAGTAAATAAATAAATAAATGACAGATAAGAAAGAAGTGTCTTGAACATTCAGAAAACAGTAAAATCTCACCAAATATGAAGTTTGGTAACATGCCTAAACGAATTTTTAATTGGATACTAAAGCGTTTTTTTGTTCACTCTTGTTTTGGTTTTGGTGGGGGGAAGGAGAGAGTAAACAAAAATACAGTGAAAGGAAGGGAAAAAGTAAGTGACCTTGTAAATTTCAGAAGCCAGAACACTACAATTTAAAAAACCAAAAATATGTATATTTAGGAGAAATAAAAGAAAATAGGAAATTGCTATCTTTATAAAAAAAATTCAGGTATAATTAACATACAGTATTATATTACTTTTCGGCATATAATGTTCCAACAATTCTATACATTTCTCGTGCTCATCAAGATAAGTGTACTCTTATTCCCCTTTACCTCTTTCACCCACCTCACCACCCACCTCCCCCCAGGCAACCACCAGTTTCTCTGTATTTAAGGGTCTTTTTTGTCTCTTTTTTGCTTTGTTTGTTCATTTGTTTCTTAAAATTCCACATGAGTGAAATCACATTTGTCTTTCTCTGACTCACTTCACTTAGCACTGTACCCTCTAGATCCATCACGTTGTTGCAAATGGCAAGATTGCATTCTTTTTAAGGCCATGTAATATTCCATTACCTGGAACATTCCAAGATGTGTGGATATATACACATCTTCTCTATCTATTCATCTAGGGATGAATACTCGGGTTGTTTTTAGATCGTGGCTATCACAAATAAACACAGGGGCGCATATATCTTCTCAAGTTAGTGTTTGCACTTTCCCTGGCTAAATACCCAATAGTGGAATTACTGAACCATTATTTTCTACAGTGGCTCCACCAATTTGCATTCCCACCAACAATGCATGAGGGTTCCTTTTTCTCTACATCCTTGTCAATACTTGTTTCTTGTCTTCTTGATTTTAACCAATCTGACACGTATGAGGTGGTATCTCATTGTGGTTTTGATTTGTATTTCCCTGATTAGTGATACTGAACAACTTTACATGTGTCTATTGGCCATGTGTTTGCTGCCTTTGGAAAAATGTCTATTCAGGTCCTCTGCCCATTTTTCAATTGGATTTTTTTTTTTTTTTTGGTGTTGAGCGATATAAGTTCTTTATGTATTTTGGATAATAACCCCTTATCAGATATATCTTTACAAATATATTCTCCCATTCATAGGTTGCCTCTTTGTTTTGTTGATGGTTTCCCTAGCTGAGCAAAAGTGTTTTATTTCGGTGTAGACCCAATAGCTTATTTTGCCTCTTCTTTCCTTTGCCTGAAGAGACATATCTAGAAAAATGTTCCTATAGCCAATGTTAAGGAAATTACTGTCTGTTTTCTTCTAGGAGCTTTATGGTGTAGGAAAGTGGTCTAGTTTCATTCTTTTGCATGTAGCTACTTTCCCAGAACCATTTATTGAAGAGACTATCTGTTACTCATTGTATATTCCTGCCTCCTTTATCATAGATTAATTGACCATATAATTTACTTATTTTTATTTCCTTTATTTCCAATCTTCTAACTCGTATGGGTTTCTGTGCAATTTTCACTAGAATACAACTAACCAAAAAAACCCACAAAACCTATATTTTTGTTCCATGAAAAGTATGTTATAAATGCAATAAAATATTTCATACTTTTTCTCATGAACTCGAGATAAAAGCTGTCTTTAAAATGTTTAACTAGGTTTTTCACTTTACACTTCTCTAAGTAAATAGATAAATATTTGCATTCCAAGGTTGCTATGAGGACTAATCCAAATAAGGGAACATATTATGTGAGTACCCCAAAGTCCAGCTTATAAGACATGCTCAAACAAATGGTAGTTGCTATTTTGCCCAAGACTTGGTTATGTCTATACGTACATACACATATCTACACACATACCGATATATAATGCTCCTCCCATCACACTGCTATATACAAATATAGAATTTAAACAGTATTATACAAATTATCTATTTGTACTTCATCTAGTAAAAGATATACACGCATACAATTCCCTACTCCAAGAAGGTCTCAAAAACAAATCCAAGTTATTGAAAATGCAATGAAATAGATCACCATATGGTTATAAATATACAAACAAAACAACCAAGTAGGGGAAGAAAGTACTTACCTTAAAAAATGATTGATGATATGTTATTTTCTATGTAAAAATAGATAAACTACTTGACTGTCCCTACAAAGGGCTATTAAATTGCTACATGTTTGGAATGTAGTTTTCAATGATAAGTTCATGAAAATAAAGATACAGTTTAGGTAACAATTTTTATATTACCTTCAGTTGGGATTCTCTAATCAGGTCATAGTGAATTTTAGTTTCAAATTTCGCAGTGTGTTAACTGTTTAAGAACAACAAAACCTTATCTAAATGAAATTTACAGTGATAGGAAACGTAGCGTATATGACCTATCGCTCAGGCCTGGTCTACCTCTCCCACCACCAATGGCCCAAAGCTGAGACACCATGACATAGTGGTAAAGATCATGAGCTCTGGACATAAAGTGCTCAGGCTTGAATCCTGGCATCACTGACTGGCTATGCAACCTTGGCCAAGTTCCTCAATCTCGCTATACTTGTTTTGCCTTCCCTAAAATAACAATGGTACCTATTTCATAAGGTTCTAGGAAGTCTTAAATGTAACTGGCATATAGTTAGGTGTTCAGTGAGATCTGACCTGATGCCGACTACAATTAATACCACATTTTAGGCATAAGAATTTGTCATTATTCTAATTCATGATTCTTTCACTTCCCTGTTCATTTACACATCAACTCCAGACAAAAGAAAAATGGCACAATTTAAAAGGCAACAATTTTAAATATAAATTATGTATGAAAACTACTGGTGACCTTCATGTTTCAGACATTCAGATAGTGTTCTTTGGGAAAAATCTTTTGAAACATCATTTAAAACAAGAAAAAAGCCAAAAATTATTACCAATAGACAGATACTATTTTTCTTTTAAATATCAAAACGGGTTAAGCCCAAAGATGTTTTCCACAGATTATACAAGTTCTCTTTAAAAGAATTTCTAAGGAAAATGTTGATAATCATCCTGGAATACTGACAACTACTCCTTGATCTTAATGACAAATACTGTAAGTACTGAAAAGGTGCCTTTGGATCTTTATTAATGGAAACACTAATCGCATTTACCTCTCAGCTAACTTAACCCATTCTAAACCTAAAATGCAGATCTCTTAAACCAATGATGAAATGTTTCATTTTAGTGAAAATTCAATTCAAGGCCAAAATAGTACAGTGTTATGTGGGCCAGGTCAGGATTTGTCTATGGATCCAATGAACTAATATAAATTAAAATACTGTAAAGTTTTGACAAATGTTAAGTTGCTATTATCTTTTTTTAAGATTTCATTTTTGAGGGGCACCTGGGTGGCTCAGTCGGTGAAGTGTCAGACTTCGGCTCATGTCATGATCTCATGGTACGTGAGTTCGAGCCCCATGTCCGAGATCCTGGAGCCTGCTTCCGTGTCTCCCTCTCTCTGCCCCTTCCTGGCTTGTGCTCTGTCTCTCTCTCAAGAATAAATAAAAGTAAATTAAAATATTAATAAAAGATTTTAGTTTTGAGTAATCTCTACCCCCAATGTGGGACTCGAACTTATGATCCTGAAATCAAGAGCTGTATGCTCTACCGGCTGAGCCAGCCAGGCACATCAAGTTACTGTTATTTTTAATAAAGTTCAATCGGCTTCTTTGAGGTCACACATTGAAAGACTTTTGAAAGAAGTGTTTTGTAAATGGTAGTGTGGATCAGGAAGTTACTAGACAAGCATGAAAAAGGAAAGATGAAATTCAAAGTAAGTCTATATATTCGCAAACACAATTTAAGGGCTGTTAAAAACACTAAAATCTTTCTGGACTATGAGAAATGAACTATCACAAACTAGAAAATAAATGCTGGTCACTCTTAAAACCCTGAATTCACTTTTACAACATATTTAGGATATGTTTTTAAAACCCGTTTAATGGCAATGTATCTGAATAAGAATTTACAAAGTTCTTTTGAAGCAGTTGTTTTCAGATTTTATATTTTCAGTGCTCTGTCATGTGTGCCTTTGCATTTGCTGTTCTCTCTCCCTGGACTGAGTTTTCCTCAGATTCTCTCATGGCACACTCCTTTACTTCAAAAAGGCCTTCCTTGACTACCCTAACTAAAGGGGCACCCTCTTACCCTGCTTTATTTTTATTGTTGGAATCACTTCCTGGCATTAAATATTTGTTCATTGGTTGTTTACCATCCCATTAGACTATAAAACTTAGGGGGGCAAAGTCTTTTTCGGCTTATCATCTAGAATGATACATGACACACAGAAAGGCTCAATGATTACCTGCTTAGAAAAGGAAAAAGAAAACATAGTACCCACCTCCTCAATGAGTTCACAGTCTTCATAAGAAACATAAATTTGTAATTTATATTCATGATCACAGTTTTTATGAAATCAATTTCTTTGTAAAATTTATTTATTTTGAGAGTGAGAAAGAATACATATGAGCAAGGGAGCGGTAGAGAGAGGGGAGAGAATCCCAAGCAGGCTCCGTGCTATCAGTGTAGAGGCCAACACAGGGCTCCATCCCATGAACCCTAAGATCATGACCTCGGCTGAAGTCAAGAGTCAGATGCTTTACCAACTGAGCCACCCATGTACCCCAATTAATTTCTCTTCTTATGAAAGCATTTAAAGACTGAATGGATATGAATGTATAGCCTCAAACTTTATAGACAGGGGTGTACTCAAAGTTCCTAAGTCAGTTATTTTGGAACATATTTTTAGGGAGAATTTAAAAACTGGAGATAAAAATGGTCACAGATACCAAAATATGTCTCACCCACACTGCACTGTTTCTACTACATTATCAATTAAGTAGGCTTCTGAGGGTATTTCATAATCTAATGTTTTTGATGGGGAAATGTTTTCTAGGTCACGTTAGAATAAGGAGATGCAATAGTTTGAGTAATGTAACTAGCCTCAAATATAGATATGCCAATTCTACAAAGAGGTTTTATTTCTACTTTGTCTTCATTCTAGCCAGAGTAATAGCTGCCCACTATGAGGGAAGAGGGAACACGGTGAGACCCAGACAAGACTTATTTTCAAGGGGAAGAGATATGAAAGATGGGCAAAGTAGAAGAAAGGCCAGGTCTTCTCTCCAACACAGCCAGAAAGTTGCTCATATTGGGTATTTGCAACCTCAGAAATGCTCTATATAGTTCCACAGTTAGAAATCACAAAATTCTAGCACTGGAAGGGAATCTTAGAGATGATCTTAATTCTTTACTAACTTTCGCTGCCTCACCTGCAACACACACACACATACATATATTCAAAAATAGAGAAAATGAGATATAGGAGATCACAGTGGAATTGTTTTGAAAGACTTTTTAAATAATAAACACTGGGGCACCTGGGTGGCTCAGTTGGTTAAGCGTCCAACTCTTGGTTTCAGCTCAGGTCATGGTCTCGTGGCTTTGTGGGTTCCAGCCCCGCACTGGGTTCTGCGCTGGCAGCGTGGAACTTGCTTGGGATTCCCTCTCTCCTCTCTCTCTTTCTCTCTCTGACCCCCCCCAACATTCCCACTGTCTCTGTCTCTCTCAAAATAAATAAACTTTAAAAAAAAATAAGCTCTTATTATCTTTTAAACATGCTGTTGTAACAATTAAACAATGAAAGCTAATGGAAGCTAAGAAATAAAATCCTCTAACCTGCCAATGGTAAAGTCACAGGGCCCGATCTGAGGAGAAGGGAGAGGGGGCATGGAAGATGGTGGTGATATCATGGGAGTTTTATCGCTACTGCACAACAGAGATGGCTCTCCATTGTTCATTTTGTTTTGGAGGACAACTGTCTCAAAGCATGGAATTAATAGCTATAAACATACGTATGATGAATTTTATTCCTTTATCCATATCATGAAAAGAAAAACCAAGGAAATATATTCAGAAGATACATTTAGAAGACTAAACAAGTCCTTTTTCTAGGATTGTATTCTTTTTGAGTTATGATAAATTTGGGAAATACTGTTTATACAGAACATATTTTATACAAACATTCTTATGAATTATCTTCAATACGTGAAAGACTAAGTAATTTGCTGTAGTCAAAAGAGCAAGTTATCAGCAAATAAGGACCACAACACTAATATTTCAAATTCTAAAGTAGCAGTATTCTTTTTTTTTAAGTTTATTTATTTTGAGAGACAGAGTGCGTGTGAGCGCTCGCACACGGGCAGAGAAAGAGAGAAATCTGGAGCAGACTCCGCACTCTCAGCACAGAGCCCAACGTGGGGCTCGATTCCATGAACTGTGAGATCATGACCTGAGCCAAAACCAAGAGTCAGATGCTCAACCAACTGAGCCATCCAAGCGCCCCAGCAGTATTCTTAGTATACCAGCATTCCTCATAATATACACTACCTAATTTACAAATAGATTATGTGCTCCAAGTTTCTTAGAAGTCATCTTCTTTACAGACACAATGTTATTAATGGTACCCAGGATTTTGGTCTAGTCTATTTAAATCATAATGTAGTAGCTGAACTGCAACACTAACTCCAAAGGTAAATCTTATGCCTGGGGAATACAGGAGAGAGCACAGGAATGGAGGACGGAGAACACAATACTTTTCTATTCTGCACAAGCAAGATATTAGACAAAACACTGAAACTGCCCAAAAGGGCACCCTCTCCTTTGCTTTTCTATAGCCTTCTCCTAGGAAAAACTGATGCAGATCCTGTAGACTGCATTTAGGCTCCATTCCAAACCCCTCCCAAGGCCCTGTTGTATATCTCCTGCCCCAACAGTCCTAAAGTTTCTGGACTTTAAACTTCTCCACGTCTACCAACTACTATTTGTCAAAATTCCCATTTCATGAGTGTAGCTCATCGCAACTCACAGTTTTGGAAACAAAATTTGATTTAGAGGTCCTTAATCGCCAGGGCACAAATTTTTAAAACTATGAATAGTCCTTGAATTATTCACCAAAGTGGGATAGAGAGGCAGGGGAATTCTTTTGTGTACACGAATCATGTGTAATTTGAAAACCACTGTATAAATCAGACTTAGCCTTTCATTTCTTAGATTATGTATATGTGTGCGTGTCTGGGGAATATATATTTTAATTTCATATGAGAGAATCCTAGAGAACAATTGTTTGTTTTTATTTTGTATGGAAAACATTTTGTTTGTTCTTCTTTTTTAAAATAATTATTTCTAGTTAACATCCAGTGTTACGTTTCAGTTGTACGATAGAGGGATTCGACAATTCTATACATTACTTAGTGCTCATGGTGAGAAGTGCACTCTTTAGTCCCTTCCACCAAATTCACCCTTCCCTCTATGACCTCCTCTCTGGTAAGAGAACGCTTTTTTTTTTCTTTTTAAGAGCTGTAGTCTCTCGAAGCTAGAAACAATTTTGTGAAATGTTTTCCTACTATATGCAGTGAAATTCCTCAACTACTTTACATTTTGCAAATAGAAATTATTGTCTATAAACAGTCTTAGGCAAAAAATGCAAATAAGCCAGGACAAATTCCTAAAATGCATAGCACGGTGGGTCGACAGCATTATATTCCTATAAAAAGATGTGCGTTCTTCTATAATTATCTTTTTCATAATATGGCATCAGAGGTGTTATTTGGTTTCATTATGACTACGCATTCTAGGGCCCTAATATCGCTTGATATGAATATGAAATTGCTGAAAGAGCAACCAAAATCGATTTAATGAAAACCAGAAAGAAATTCATAAGTATTATTACATGTACATATAGGTACAAACGCTAAAGATCATTCCAAGTAGAAAGATTATCGAATGGGCAAAGGTCTTTCCCCTCCCACTTCTTTTGGAGTTCTATCTCTTGCAATTAAAAAAATTTGTTTTGCTTTAGTACATTCTTCTTAACTCTCAAGATTCTGAATCAAGAAGTTGTGAAATAATTCCACAAAATCCATTCACCAGAAATTATGTGAAATCCCAATTTGTAGCATACATGATATTCTTTCAAAGCTTTATTGTAATACAAATAAAAAAAGCAGATAGTTGAGAATCATCTAGTAGCAAAAATAAAAGACTATAAAATGAAGAAGGGTTAAGACAATTTTTTAGATTCATCTATAACAAGTAAAATTGAGAATATTTTGTAGAGAAATTCACCAATTTAATCAATCCCATATTTTTAAAAAATTTGCTTAGTTCAGACATCTAGAATACCCTTGACCTGCCTTATCACCCCCTCATATCTGTTAAAGGAGCAAATAAAGCACTAGGTCTCATAAAGGAATCATCATTAAAAAAAGTATTTGATTTACGAAAACCATTACAAATTATTGCTCATAAAATTTAATGCAGCTAAAAAACCCCTCACATGTTAAAATAAACCTACCAGCATTATGTTGTGATTTCAAGTCGTTACCCAAAATAAGTGAAGTATCCTCACGGGCTTCACAGTGTTCAGTACTTCGAGATGAAAGAGACACGACAACCCTCCAAAACTATATGAACCACAAGTGATAAAAAATAGAAACTAGAATCCCCCAAAATGCTGCATGGATATTTCAGGGTTTTTCCTTTGCCAGACTAGTGGATGATGAAAACTTTCAAAAATCTCATACATGTGAGTCTTGCTTTATACGATAGGGTATGTTCCTGAAAACTTTATGTGAATTAAAAATAATTTCAAATCTACCTGAGAAGCTCTTAAACTAAAATGGCTAATTTATTTCAGAATAATTATTTATTCCCATTTTATTTATTTCAAGTAAGTGAAACGTATAACAATGTGATTTTTCCACAGCAGCATACATTTCTAGATTCAGTAATCTTCTCGGAAACTGATGACTTCTTAAAATCATTTTATAGAAATAGTTTCATATTTAGAGATGTATGTATGTACACATATATCTATGTGTATACAGATAGGTACACAGACATAAAAATTATATGTAAAAAATGAACATACTTCCCTCTTCATGCATAGTTGCTGAGCTACAGTACCTGTAATTCTCATACACGGTTCAAGAAAACAAGAAAACGTTGGACTTATTCTCCCCCAACCAGGCACACAATGTATAGTATCGTCAAACTATTTTTAGTTGTTGTATACAAATTATGTGGAAAACTAACAAAAACAGAAAAGTGGGGATGAGGAGACAGAATCACAGAAGAGTAAGAATTAATAAAACTTCTTTCTATTTAAAATTCATTTAGTGAAACTGACACACTTCCCTTGATGATACAACTGCTTAAAAGGTATTTGTCTACCTATCTGAATCAATTTCAACACCCAGATTAACTGATTCATATAATATTAGTCAAAGGGTAATGTTTAGTGACCACAAGCTTACCAAGGCATATGCAAATATACGTTTATACACACACATGCACGCCAGAAATCTGAATTTCTTAAATTTTTGCTATATTTTCCAGTTGAATATTAACACGTAGTAGAATAAGAAATAAGATGTACCGATCCTTTACCAATAGTTTTAAGAAAGATAGGGATAAGAGAACACAAAAATAAAACATAATTGGAAGATATATAGGTATACGAGATATCTAAATTTAGTTTGCTCCACTGATTTCATAACTGGATGGCATATACTACTTATAGAACAGCAAAGGTGCAAAGATTGAAATTTAAACCCCTAATTAAGGAATGGTTTGACAGTTCTGATGTCCTGTACCTGCCTGACACCATAACTCAGTAGGCAATCTCAAATGAAAATACTGCATAAAGTACAATCTTAGTTATAAGTAACAACAGACTGTGTTTAAAAAATGAAATCCTCAAGTGTTCAAAAATCATTGGCATCCATCAAGACAACAACTTCCACATAGTTTTATTCGTTCAAAGAACAACAATTTGTAATAATAAAAAAGGTTTCTGTGGATTCCCCTTACAACATCTTGATTACTGTCATCTGATCATAACACAACTGTAACTAACTCGGCTGCCATGTCAGCTTCTCTTCAAAGGGCTAGGTCTTAATCATAAATCAACAAAATGACTAATTCAACATTGTTAAAACCAGCGAGTAGATGCTTAGAGCCATTCCAATTTTTACATCTCTTCAAAGGTCAATGTACCTACTCAAAAACAGAATAGTCTTATTTTTTCAAAGTGCTTTCTTCTTTTCTAGGATTGAAAAACAATGTTACCATTTAAATTTAAAGTGAACTCTAACTCGTAATTAAAATGTTCATTACGTCTGAAATGGTGACCTGCTAAAATATAGTTTTAGTCTTCCCCCATGGCCCAAATCACAAATCCTTCCTCCTCCTCTTTCCTGACCATTTAAAATAGTTTTCTAGATCTAAAAGACCCATGAAAATATTTATTCCTGCAACAGTCTTCATTTGCTATAGTAACATTACATAATAACCTTAAGAAACAAAACTTTTCCTTTTGCTAAAGGAGCAACTAATGCAAATGGAGCTTAGATATAAACACTCCCAAAAAACGAGATGCTAACACAAATTAAAAGGATTTAGTGGTTAAAATGTATCTTAACTATTTACATCTGCTTGCAGTGTTATAAATGAAGAAAACCCAGTGTTCATATCCTTCATAATAAAAATTTATTCTGTGCTTTAATACAAAGGCTATGTTGCATAAACAGAGGATTTAAAGCTGTAGCAGAGTGGCCGAATGAAAGGAAAATGGCAATCTTTCTGGCTCCAGTAGATGCCATTCCCTATCACACAATGTTTCCCACTCATAAATACATGACAAATACTTCCTCAATCATTTTTTACGAGCAGGGATGCACAGGGGGTAGTCAATGGCTAGCTTGAGGGAAAATAGGAACAGCAGGCGGCAGAAACTGTACAGAAAATGGCTATGTGGTAAATTCTCTTCTGGAACATCACTCAGTTACCCAGTCTTTGATCTTTCAGCTACAATTACACTAACTTCCACAAGATCCAATCCCCCGCTCCCCACCAAACATACACACAACCCCAAACCAGATCATTAGTTATATATAAAATCTAAAATTTGGTTTTATAAATAGGATCACCCATACCTCTACATTTTTATAAATTAAAATTTGCTATTTAGACAAGAGTTTGCTTTCAATTGGCTATAACCATATCATCATCACAACTGGTCTCACAAAAAACATGGGGTGTCTGGCGACAGCTAAATCACAGACTGGCGTCTCCCAAGCAGTCTGTCTACCATTAGGGTCTGGGAAATGGTATTTACTATACAATTAGAGCCAGGGAGTTCTACCTGTAATCATCCAAATACAGGTGTGAGAAGCCCCTTTGGGCAAGGAAACTGACTCATCCCTTTTCATGTAAACTTTGATGTCTGTATTGTTTCATGAAGCCTCAGGAAACCTTGCCATTCATACTACAATAAGATTTATTAGCTGAGGTCAAGTAATAAATTTTAAAATTCCTTCCCAAAGGTAACAATTTTTAACACATTAATCATCAAATTTATAAGAATTGGGAACAAGACAGAACTGATTATTTTAAAGTTAATTATCTACTAGAGGGCACTGACCAGGTAGAGGTAAATTTTCATGTGAAGTTTATGCTTTCTAGAACACTACCAATAAAGAAGACAAATTCAGTTTCCTTTCAGGAACACAAAATGTCTTAAAGTAATATCAACAGGGCAGTTTTAGTTGCAGTAATTTCACAGAATTTATTCTAATCATTTATTGGAGTTAACCATCTGACATTAATTATTGTTTTGGCTTCCAGTCTATGAATGTTTATTTTTCAGTTTAAAGCTTCTCACTCTTTGATATCATATGGAAATGAGAATTTTTAATGGAAAATTGAAACCATGTGCATCTAAGTACTTAATGAAGTACAGGGAAAAACCGACAATATATTTTAGGAGAACGCAGATATTCTACTTTGGATAGTTTTGATTTGTTTGTATGACTTAATAGTACAAAGCACTGAGGGTCCAGTGAGGCAAGTCAAAGTGAGCGCAGTGTCGAGTGTGTACATGCCCACATGTTACATGAACATAGGAGTTTTTGAAGTAATTTGTGAATGAAGGAAACTCTGCACATTTGGGTTACATGTCAAAAATGACAATCAACACATGAATGCATAGATTTTACCTTTGTACACTTTAAAATACGTATTTGAAACAGATACCTGATCTTCTTCTCCCCCGCCTCCACACACAGTTTTTTTAATTAAAAAATTTTTTTCAAGCATTTAATTGGGATTTTAAAATTTATGCCCAGCTACAATTTCAAGTGGATATTTTAAAGCCACATATAATACCAACACTTAGAAATTCCTAGTTTAAAAAGTATTATTGCTCTACGTTAATTCTCATTTTCCAAAGGAAACAATAATGTCTAGTAAATTTAAATTTAATATGTAAATACACATGATTCAATATCACCTAATTTAATTGCTTTTGTTTTCTTAAGTTCTCTCAGTGTAGATTAGGAGGTTCATCTCAGAATTTAAACATCAAACAAAGCTTTCTCATCCATTTTAAGCTTTTCAATATTAAGGAGGAAAATATTAAAATCTAACACAGCAGTAAGTTCGTGTGTGTGTGTGTGCGCAGATAGAGACATGATATATCTGAATATATCTAGGAGGAAAAACTTACCATTTGTTTTTCTTTCTAATGTAGTCTTTTTCAGAAAGATTAACCAAGTAGACCATTGGTTTTGAAGTCAGAAATAAGTGTTTATTCAACACTTCAATCTAAAATGGGAGATAGAGAAAGAATCCTTTTAACAAGTTGAGCAAATATTGAGTAAGTCCCTGGATAACTTGGAAGTAAACTCTTTTTAAACAAGTAGCCATTTTCATTTTCATAATTCTTGTTTGTAAAAGATCGGCTGTTACGCAATATCAGAAGTAGGGGTAAAGAAAATAATAACAAGCCTGAGGAATAAGCAATCTTTGACAGAAATAAAATCTAACTGGACATTAATAATAATAAAATATAAAATTAAGACAACTCTAATTCATTCTCTAAGAAATCAAAGCCAAGGCAGTAATAGGGGGTGCGATGTTTATAACTTACCTCTTTGTCATTCCAATCATGATAGAAGCGAACAGGTTTCTTCTGATCTATAACCCAGGATTTGACTTTGCACATTATATCCTATACAAGATTGAGAAAAAAGTAAATACAGGGTGGATACTAAACATTTGATACTAAATAGTAAAATTAAAAGTTTTCAAATCCTCACAATAAAAAGTCAATTTTATATGAAAGGGGAACTAACTCACACAGATCATTTTTTTTTCAGTGCCTTGTTAAAAATCCAAATACCAATGAAACATTGTTGTGGCATTAACATTTGAATATATAAAACGTGGAATACTAGCACAGCTAGTAACAGTCTTAAAAATTTCAAAATAATTCACATACATCAAAGATTGTAAGAATTAATAATATTTCAACATCACCTAGCGATGCCACTTGCAAGATAAACATGCTATTAAAAACTGGGAGGGAGGGAGGAATACTGGAAAGAGACTGAATTGTAATTTTTTCCTTAAAAAGAAAAACAAACAAAAAAGACGAAATTGAGCCTATTATTGCTGACCTACCCTCCAAAATATTAAATCAACTGACCAAAACCCCTCTAATTCTGAATTAATTTTTTGCCAACACCTTCTTCCTGCCCACTTCTCCTGTCCCCGCTCCAACACCGCCCCCCCCCCCAACCTGCCAAAGCCTCCATTACACAATGGCAAGAGCCCTGCACTGGTGACCTCCAACCAGCTGCATTCACTTTCAGAACATCTCTCTCTGCTGGAAATCTAAAGGCCTTTTAGTTAGCAAGCTAGTGTGCATTCAGAAGGAGTAACTGCAGGAAGAGCCCAATGTGCTTTGTTTCTCTAGCCTTTCTTCACAGAAAGATTAATCATCTGTGAAATGGAAACGGCAAACAGCAAGTGACACAAACTGAACCCTTCAAGTCTTTCCTCATCAGTTTTGTGGTTCTGAATCTAAAAGCTGCGTGTGGCAAGGTTCTTCTTACAGGCAGGTGTTAATAAAAGGCTCTTGGGTCTGAAAGGTCAAACTTAGCTCTTCCAGAAGAAGTGCATTTGAGAGTCATCTGGTTTTTTGTTGTTGTTGTTAAAGATAATTTATGGATATGTCTTAAATATGCATTTCTCAAAAATTTTAAACAGTTATTAGTAATAGAGTTCTTGAATTTTTATCCATGTATTTACCATAAAAATCAGTTGTTTTTCTATAAATATCCACTTGTATAAATTACCTCAGTATTTAGTATACCTTCCTTCCAAATCTTGCTGTTACCAACAGGAAAAATAAGGAAAAAGCCCTATGTCCTTAGATCCTGATTTGAAACCCTCCAGGAAAAGGACTTCCCACAGATTTTAACAAGGAAGGGGCGAGCTGAAAAGTTTTAATGAAATCTAACATGTTCTGCTTAAGAATAATCACTTTTACTCTTCTATAACTGAATTTCACTCATAAATGTTTAAAAGTGGCTAATGTAACACCATTTCCTACAAGGAGAAGATCAAAGTGCTATATTACAAATGCATTATGATTAAAAAAGCCCTGTGCAGCCTTGCTATTAACTGTTCTTTAAACCCTAAAAGGCTTCCCATAGATCTCACTTGGCACTGCATATACAACCTTTGACAAGTAATGTAGACCATTTTTATTCATTGCCTAAAATTGTAGGCAATTATGTGCGTCACACTGGCCACCTGCAAATTCTGAATGCCTGCTCCAGTTGTCAGTGCAAAAAACTAATGTCGGAGGGGATTAATCTAGGGGGAGAGAGTCCTCTTTAATGGCTCCAGCAGGTGAAATGGCCCAGCTGGTTACTATGATGAGTGGCCAGAACAGCTTATGTAGAGACACGCAACAAGATTATACAAAAGGAGAAAACAGTGGTACCATCTTATATTTGGTTCCATTAGTTTTTTCAATTAAAGAAAGAAAAGAGAATAGACAAAAGAAAGCCAAACCAAAAATAAGGAAGGAAATTAAATTTTAATCATATAAAAAGTATAAAATACTTTTGTAACTATAAACACTTTTAGAAAACCAATGGGCCTCAATAAATGCTGATCACTAGTGAAGGAATTTCAGTATTTCTCTTTCACTTTAAATTAACTAGACAATCACTGCAGACATAGAAATCTTATCAAAAAATCTTTTTGGGATTAGTCTTTTCCCCCTCACACCAACACATCAAACTACAAATTAGAAACACTCAAATTTTAAAGAGAATTAACTCATAAAGTTCTCAAACAGTATATTCATTAAAGCCACATTCAAACCTTTTTTTTTTTTTTTTTTTTTTTTTTTTGACATGGGGCTCGATTTCACGACCAAGAGATCATGACTTGGGCCGATGCTTAACCGACTGAGCCAACCAGGCACTCTCACTTTCATATCTTTCAAAAAAAAATTTATGGATTATAACCAAATGTTTGACAAGTTGAATTTTAAAATTTAAAATACTGTATTTTGTACTCAGTACTCTATTAATTATCCCCATAAAAGATTTAATGGCCAAGAAAAGATAACTTAGATTATTAAAAGGTACCAGTTTACTTAAGACAAATAAAAAAGATTGCTTTTAGATAAGATTACTTTACATAAATGACCGTTATATGGTATAGTTGTGATGTGCTCTTTTTCTTACATAAAAATTAATTTTAATATTAGCAAAAAACTAAAAGATGTTTTATGTTCCTTATCTGAAAAACTTCTTAACAGATTAAAGAAAACATTTGGACTCTTTTGTATATAATACGTATGAACTAAATTTTTTCTTTTCGACGTTTATTTATTTTTGAGAGACAGAGACAGAGCGCGAGTGGGGGAGGGACAGAGAGAGAGAGAAGGAGACACAAAACCGGAAGCAGGCTCCAGGCTCTGAGCTGTCAGCACAGAGCCCAACATGGGGCTCGAACCCCCGGACTGCGAGATCGTGACCTGAGCTGAGGTCAGACATTTAACCAACTGAGCCACCCAGACGCCCCAAGAACTAAATTTTCTTATGCTTATATATAAACACATATATTAATAATTATGATTAGAATAAAAGGTTCCAGTTAACTGAATATAGTTAACTGAGAAAATACACATTTAACCTACTTATAACAATTTGGAATACAATAAAAACATAAAAATGCCTTAATGCTTGAGGCATCAGAAGTCACCTTAGGATTTCATAATTTCTTTAGTAACCTCATTATGTAGAAATATAGATGCAGGAGGAGAACTTTTGTTTTATAACTTTAACGAAGTCTTCACTTTCAAAAACCTATATACACGATGAAGATTGTGCAAAAATTCCTGGATATTTGAACTTTTTGGTTATTGTAGTGATATGAGTACACTAATTGGAGAGGTAACAGCTTAATGCTTAAATGTGACAATAAATCCTAGGTCTACCACTTACCAGGCTATGATCTCTTACTTTATTAATAAATCATAGATGATGACACGATCTACTCCTGAGGGCTGTTGTGAAGATCAGGTGAGAGGATGCACATAAGGTGTTCTGCAGTCCTTAGCACGGAGTAAATTTTCATTAACTGTGATCTGTTGCCATCGTTAGTATGATTGTTGAAAGATTAAATACCAATCATCTACAAAATGGCAATATATTCTCTTGGGTACTCCCTTAAAGCACATATACATCTTCTCCAATCTGAATATCGTTTGTTAGTCCTTTTCTTCAAATTTCTGAAGTTTTACCAACAATACTGGCTTTCTAAGTGAAATCTCAGTTCAGGCTTCTGGTCTTAACACTCTACAAGAACTGGTTTTTACTAAACAATTATCTTTTAACTGCAAAGAAAATCCAAACTCATCTTGAAGTCCTCACTCATCTGCTTTGATTCTTCTAATAGTCTCATTTAATTTAAGAAATACTCTATTTTTTAATGTATTTTATTATTTTCGTTAACAGCAGTTGTAATGTATCTAGGTTCAGAGAGAACGTGTGACTTGCCTAAATTCCCACAGCTAGTAAGTGGCAGAGCTAAGATTCAGATTCAGGTCTAAGTGACTCGAAAATCCACGTGCTGTCCAATCACGTGCCTATTTATCTTCCTTACTGTCTTTCTAAGTGCTCCTTATTTAGTTTAGTTATTCCCAAGGTTGTTATTCTAAGTCCTCATTCTCAGCCCAAGGTCATCAGGGAAATTTAATATTCCTACTATTTGGGTATAAGACCTGGTTATCAATCCATGTAACACAAAAATATTTTTCTTTGCACACGGTAACATAATTGACATTCCGAGACTACATACACTGTTTTGGTATTCTTCAGTTTCCATAGCGAGAAGTATTAATCTGTGACCCATAAGTAGATTTCAGGGTTTCCCTAACACCCTGAAATTGTATGTAAAGTTCTATATTTATGTGCCTTTGAGGGATGATAGCACATATCTTCCAAGGAATTCATGATCCACAGATCCAAAAGCCATGGTTACGAGTGACTCTGGCAATACTCAAATGCCCCCCAAAACAGCCAATTAAGTAAATGTTCTAGGTCCATGAATTCCCAGACCTGAGGACCAGAGACACTAACTTAAAACTTGTTTCAGCCAGACCCTCACTCAAAATTCATCTCTACTGATCAACACCATGCTGATAAAAATCCTAGCCACTAAAATGTTTAACATAATTCTAGTTAAAATTATAACAGGGATGTTGGAGAACGTTTCAGGTTGGATATACCATTATTCTAAAAGAATGAACTGTTTGAGGATAAAAAATATTTAGAGAGAAAAATATACGACTTACCTTACTATGTATTAAACCATAAAGCTACAGTAATTAGAATAGTGTGATACTAGCACAAAAAGAGAGGGACAGATTAGAAACAATGTAAAAACCCATCGACTGGAGGTTTGCTAATAAATTATGGGACATTAATATATCAGAACAGTTTTTATCCATTAAGACAAGACTTATCTGCACGTACATCTGCATAGGAAAATGTCCAGAATTAATTTCTAAGTGAAAAAAGCAGGTTCAGAACAATGAAATAAAGTTACGAATATGGGTTTTGTCAGGGCACCTGGGTGGCTGGCTCAGGTGGTTAAGCAACTGACTTCAGTTCAGGTCATGATCTCGCGCCCTGTGGATTCTAGTATTATTATGTCGGGCTCTGTGCTGACAGCTCAAAAGCTGGAGCCTGCTTCAGATTCTGTGTCTCCCTCTCTCTCTGCCCCTCCCCCGTTCATACTTGGTCTCTCTTTCAAAATAATAAATAAACATAAAAAAATAAAGAATATGGATTTTGTCATCAAAAAATCTGGGCTTGAGTTCTGGCTCTGCCACCTTCTACTTCTGAAACTCTGGAAGTTACTTAACATCTCTACTTTTTGTCTTGGTAAAATTGGAATAACTCCAATTCAACATATGGTGATTATGAGGATTAAATGAGAAAATACGTGTAAAGTAACGGCCACAGCTCCAGGCACATAGTAAATACTCAACAGGTATTAAGTATTATCATTTGTGGCAGAATGCATAATGTGATTTCACTTGTGGTTTTGAAACTATATAGAATATAAACAAATACACTCAAATAATGAAACTGGGTAGATGCCATACCAAATTGTTAGCAAAAGAAATTTCTAGAAGATTGGATTCCAGAAAGACTTTCCCTTTGTGCCTTCTTTTTAAAACTACAACGCTGTTTTATTTCTAATCAAAAAGCATCATCTTTATAGGAAAAAAAATATTTTTACAGTGTAAGGGGGAAGGGGGGACTCCACCTATTCTCTGCTCACCATCTGTAACCCTAAAATTTGATGACTAGATAGATAAGACCTGGCAGTTTATCAAGGGGACTCTCTCTTATTCTGTAATAATTACAGATTCCAAGTCTGATACTTGCCTCTAGCCAAATCCACTACCCCAGTACCTGATGCTGACACCCAGATGAGCTGATCTGTGCTGGTTAAGTGGCTTTAACTTAACACACAGCCAACAACGCACTCACAAAAAGAATGAGGGCCAGGGCTTCCGCTCAAAATAGTCTGGCTACAAGTCCGCCAATATAGCTTCTTCTTACTCCAACCCAGAGTACCACCTTTTAAATACTCCAAACTGAGGAAAGACCCATCGATGTTTTCTCTCACGAAACAGACCTCCATCGTACATGCTAACATGATATTCAGGATCTGCCTGAATCAGAATATTAAACATTTGTTGCGCTAGTAGATAAATGTTGCTGTTTTTGGAGACCAGAGTACTGAACCTTGACTACCATCTTTCTACATACTTCAGTGACTAAAACTCCAGAAAGGAATCAGCAAAGGACCAAACTGTAAGACAACTGGCAGCAATGCTCTGCATGGGTATGGGTGTGTGTGTGTGTGTGTGTTTGTGTGTGTGTGCGTGTGTGTGTTAGGAGGATATCATCCAAGAATCGAAATAATAGGTTAATTCTAGCAATAATCTGGGTAGAACGTATGCTGGCAGTTGTGGGTTTTCGGTTATGTGATTAACTGAAGTAAACAGTGAGAACTTAACATAGCAAAGCTCTTGGCCTCTTGGCCATAAAGTGAGTGACAAACAGAATGGACATCCAATTCATTCTTGAGGTATATATTTCAAGAAGATTTGAACATTACTAAAAAGAAAAGGGCAATAATCCTGTATGATTCCTGTGAATAAGTCTGAATGGATTTCATCATGTTCAAGGAAGGACAGGGGCGTGAGGGGAAGGAGTCCCACAAATTTGATTTTAATAAAAAGGCTATTGAATAAGGAATGTAAGAAAGGGGGCGCCTGGGTGGCTCAGTCCGTTAAAGCATCCAACTTTGGCTGAGGTCATGATCTCATGGTTCGTGAGTGCTGTGCTGACAGCTCAGAGCCTGGAGCCTGCTTCAGATCCTCTCTCTCAAAAATAAATAAATAAACATTAAAAAAAAAAGAATGTTATAAAGAAGAAGAAAATGATCATGCGCGTGCACACACACACTCGCACACATCCTCTTAATGAATTACCTGGCATACTTGGCAAAATGCAAAAAGATATAGATATATGCAAAAAAGATTCTGTTTCTACAAAACAGAAGCATGGGGCCATAAAGACAGAACAGAGTAATGTCAGAAAAAAATGAATGAAATGTCAAGAGAACTGACAAACTAAGAAAAATTTGTAAGGAAACCAAATCGATGCAGAAAGTAGGAAATAGAAGTAGGAAAATAAAAATCCAAAATGAAAATTCAACTGATACAAGGCAGAGAGTAATCAATGGTTTGAATGTCAGACTTGAGAAGGTATACTAAGTATCGAATATACACAGTATAGACTAGGTAAGTGTCTAGCTTGATGAAGTATCACAGCATGAACACAGACCTAGAACTACTCTGATCAATAGACAGAATATTGTTAGTAACACAGTGACAATGTTCCCCTCCTCTCCAGGGATAATCGCAATCTTGGCTTCTTTGCATAACAATTTAGCCCGTTACTGAAATTTATAGAAATGGAATCATACAATATGCATTATTTTGTGTCCAGCTTCTTTTGTTTAACATAGAATTCATCCATGTTGTTAGATGTAGCAGTAGTATGTTTTCTTCTTTGCCATGTAATAACGCCCTGTAGGAATATTCCACAGTATATTTGTACCTTCCACGGTTGATGGACACTTACATTGTTTATACTTGAAAGGTATTATGAATAAAGCTGCCACAAACATTCTTGTACATGTATTTTGGTAAATTTGTGCATGCATTTCTCTTGAGTATATACCTAAGCCTGGACGAGCTCTGTCATAGGTCATATATTCACTCAAATTTAGTATATATTGCTAATCGATTTTCTTTTCAATACTTGGTACTGTCAGTGTTCTTAAAGTATGGGGTAGTCTGAATTTGTATTTCCATAATCATTAACGGAGGATTTCCTCTTTCAAGAAGTATGTGATCATATCTTTTGCTCATTTTTCTTTTGCTGTCTTTCCCTTATTGTAGTTCTCTGCATATTCTATAGACAAATTCTTTGTTAGATGCTGCAAATATCTTCTTTCACTCTGTAGCTTATCTTTCTTTTCTTTCTCTTATTTAACAGAAGTCTTAATTAATTTATTTATTTACTTATTTTTTTGGAAAAAGAACGTGCGTGAGTTGGGGAGAGGGTCAGAGGGAAAGAGAGAGAATCTTAAGCAGGCTTCACGATCAGCACAGAGCCTGACACAGGGCTTGATATCATAACATAATTAATAAGATGCTTAATTGACTGAGCCACACAGAGCCCCAACAGAACTTTTAATTTTAACGTAGTCCAATTTTAAAATCTTTTCCTTTATGATTACTGATTTTTGTGTCTTGGTTAAAAAAATATTTGTCTATTACAAGGTCTTGAAAATATTTTATGCTACATAATAGAGGTTTTATTTCATAAGAGTTTCACTTTTTACTCTATGCAAACTTTACTTTTTTTTGTATAGTGTGAGGTGGATGAGGATTTATTTTCTCTCCCTCATGGATACACAACTGACCCAACACCATTTCTTCAGAAAAGTATGTCTTTTTGTTACTTTGCAGTGCCATCTTCACCACAAATCAAATTGTATCTGTGTCTGTTTGTCCACTGTTCCCTGGTCAATTTGTATATCCTTGACTTTCTTAATCACTGCAGGCTCAGAACAGGCTTGATGTAAGATTCATGTGTACCATATCCTCCAACTCAGTTTTTCTTTGAGACCATTTTGACTATTTTTGGACCTTTGCATTTCTTTTTTTTTTTTTTTTAATTTTTTTTAATGTTTATTTATTTTTGAGAGACAGAGAGTGAGCAGGGGAAGGGCAGAGAGGGGCAGACACAGAATCCAAAGCAGGCTCCAGGCTCTGAGCCATCAGCACAGAGCCCAATGCAGGGCTCGAACTCACAGACCGTAAGATCATGACCTGAGCCGAAGTTTAACCGACTAAACCACCCAGGCGCCCCTGGACCTTTGCATTTCTAGGCAAGATGCGTGTCTTGTAAACAGCATAGAGGTAGGCTTTTAAAATCCAATCTTTCTTTGTCTTATTTAATTTTTAAAAATTTTTGTTGAGGTGAAATTCACATAAATTCACATAAACATAAAAGTAATTAAAGTAATTTAGTACTAAAAACTTGGTATATTCACAATGTTATAGAACTATCACCTCTATCTACTTCCAAAACATTTCTGTCACACTAAAATAACATCCCATACTAACTGATCAGTTTCTCCAGAGTCTCCCCTCTCTCTTAGCCTCTGGTAACCACCAATCTACAGTTCTGTCTCTATGAATTTACTTATTCTGGAGATTTCGCATGAATGGAATCATAAAATATGTGACCATTGTGTCTAGGTTCTTTCATTTAGCATAATGTTTCCAAAGTTGATCCACAGCTAGCATCAGTAATCATTTACTTTGGTTTTTTTCCCTTATTTTTTAAATTCTAATATAGCTAAAACATAGTGTTATATTAGTTTCAGGTGTACAATATAGTGATTCAACAATTCCATACACCACCCAGTGCTCATCATGACAAGTGCACTCCTTAATCCCCATCACCTATTTCACCCAACTCTCCCCCACCTACCTCCCCTCTGGTAACCATCGGTTTGTTCTCTTTTGTTAAGACTCTGTTTCTTGGGGCACCTGCGTGACTCAGTCTGTTAAGTGTCTAACTTTGGCTCAGGTCATAATCTCGCAGTTTCTGAGTTCAAGGCCTGGAGCCTGCTTTGGATTCTGTGTCTCCCTCTCTCTCTCTGCCCCTCCCATGCTTGTGCTCTCTCTCAAAAATAAATAACATTAAGAAAAAATTATATATAAAAAGAAGAGTCTGTTTCTCGGCTTGTCTCTCTCTGGTACTCATTTACTTTTTAAAATTTTTTTTTACTTTTAAGTAATCTCTACACTCAATATGGGGCTCAAATTCATAGCTGTGAGATCAAGAGTTGCATGCCCCACCAACTAAACCATTCAGGTGCCCCAATACTAACTTATTTTTGAAGGTTAAATAATATTCCATTGTATGTATATACCACAATTTTTTTAAACATTCATCCCCTAAACACTCATATCTGATGGACATTTGGGCTGCTTTCCACATTCTGGCTACTGGGCATAGTGAGGCTATGACTATGCATTTACATATATTTCTTAACTACTCGGTCAATGGTAATTCTATGTTTAACTAAATTTAACTCTTTGAGGAATCATCAAATTCTCTGTCTTTTAATTGAAGTATTACTCTACTCTTTTATTCTACTATTGCCTCTTCCCAGTGATTATGCGATTATTGTCATGTATTTTAACTGTGTCTCTATACATTAAAATCATAAGACATTTTATTTTCTTTTTATTTTGAAATAATTTTAAACTTGAAAGCTACAAGAATAATTCTGAAGTTATCTGTACTTAAACGGTAATTGTAGCAATGGATATGGATGAAATCACATAGTAAGAAAATCGAGAGAGGAGAGCCTTAGATTCAATTTTATTTATTTATTTTTTTTAAATGTTTATTTATTTTTGAGAGACATAGAGGCACAGCATGAACAGGGGAAAGGCAGAGAGAGAGGGAGACACAGAATCCGAAGCAGGCTCCAGGCTCTGAGCCATCAGCACGGAGCCCGACGTGGGGCTCGAACTCACAGACCGTGAGATCATGACCTGAGCTGAAGTCGGCCGCCCAACCGACTGAGCCACCCAGGCGCCCCTAGATTCAATTTTAAATAATGCCAATATTTAGTAGCAAAGATATAAGAGGATGAGCCGACAAAAGAAACGTAAGTTGCTAGAGAAGGCGGGAAATCAGGAGAATGTGGCCATGGATTCCAAGGGAAGAGTAGGTCAAGCACACCCAATAGTGTCCACTGCTACTCGCAAACCACAATGACTGAAAATGTCCACTGGATTTAAAACGCAAAAGTCGCCAATGACGCTGGTGAAAGCTGCTTGAGTCTGATGACAGACAATCCAGATAAATTAGACTGAGTTATTATGAGGTAGAAAAAATAAACTCTTCCAAGAGGTTTTAAGAAGGAGAGTAGTGAAAGTATGGTAAATGAAGGATAAGGAGTGTGGTATTAAGGAAGAAGTTTTTTTTCTTTTCCCCTTGAGATTAAAAATAATATATAGAAAACAATCTAGCTTGAGAGGTATGAGTTGTATATACAAGAAAGAAGGGATTGCTGGTGATCAAAACTCAACTTTGTAATACACTAAACACCACTTAAATAGTAAGAGTAAACTTTATGATATGTGAATTTATCTCAATAAAGTAATTTAGGGGTGCCTGAGTGGCTCGGTCCATTAAGTGGCTGACTCTTGATCTCAGCTTAGGTCTTGAGCTCACAGTCCTGGAGTTCGAGCCCTGTGTTTGGGTTCCATGCTGGGTGTGAAATCTACTTTAAAAAAATAATATAAAATAATTTAAAGGCAATGAAGGGGTAAAAAAAAAGGATGACTGATAGTGTAAGATTTCTGAAAAGTTAGGACATGGTAAGATCCAAAGAACTGGAATAACCACCCACTGATAAGAGGAGTGAATAAGCAGCCTTTAGATTTGGCTAGTGGAAAACTGAGTGAATTTCTGTCTGGTAGTTTTTATTTTGATCTCTGAAGTAGGAGGCAAGGCCATCTACTGAGGGTAGGGATGAATGAAATAAGGAGTGGGCATAAATAAGACGTTTGAGGAGAAAAGGGAAGCAGTTGCAGCAGAGAGCAGGAAGGCAAATAAGAAAGCTGGATATAGCTGAGGGCCCATCTGAGGCTGGTAATAATGAGTTTTTGGGGATACTAACATCCTATTTAAAGTTTTCTCCATCTATGCTTTGTTGGCTATAGGCTAGGAGAAAGCGGACAGGTGGGAATATCCAGGAAGTATGTCTATAGCACAGGTACCATAACATCAGTTCATTTAGGAGTTCATTCCCTTCAAGGTGTGTATAAAATTGACGATTCTAAAGTAGTCTGGCTTCAATGAGTTAGTCCTCCTGATCCTTGCCCCAAATACAATACATTCTTTCGTGTTACCCTGGAAGTCTTAAAACGGCTTTGCACTTCCTAAATGCTGTCCTCAAATACATAACAATGAGCTCTGAGGACCTATAATGTGCCAAGTCTTACCATTTTACATAGTATACCAAACACACTATTCGACACAGCTTTACTCTCAGTCCACAGGTTCTGCTGAGGAAACAGTTCTTACCCAAAAACAGTCTCCAGGCCTGAACTGGTGGGTACTTGACCTATGAAGTGGTCTCAGGCAAAAAAAGACTCTGCGAAAATGGGAGGCAGATGCTTGCTCTCAGAAAATAGATAAGAGAACTAGAAACTTAAGCTGAAAGGACACACAGAGCCAACAAAGGACAGAGTAAATTACATGACGTGATAAATAGGCTAATTAGAAGAAGGTAGATCGGGGCACCTGGGTGGCTCAGTTGGTTAAGTGTCTGACTTTGGTTCAGGTGATGATCTCACGGTCTGTGGGTTTGAGCCCCACATCAGGCTCTGTGCTGACAGCTCAGAGTCTGGAGCCTGCTTTGGATTCTATGTCTCCCTCTCTCTCTGCCCCTGACCCCCACCCCGCTCACACTCTGTCTCTCTCTCTGTCTCTCAAAAATAAATAAACGTTAAAAAAATTTTTTAAAAAGAAGTAAGCAGAAATCAGGAATAAAAGCAATATGTAAAACAGCAGATGAACTGTAGTGGCAGCAGAAAAAAAGCAGAAATCTAGCGAAGCAAAAAGAAAGGCCGTCTGAGTTATGTGAATGGCAGAGCACCATGCAGAGAAGGTGCACAGACTACCGAACTCCTGGGTGATGCTCTGGGCTGACTGACCATTCTACTCCAACGGGTCTGGCTATACCGCACTTCCCCATCTCAACATTTTTGGATTTCCATTTCCTTAATTGCCTTGTATTTAAAAAATAAAAATCCATTTCTTGAAATAGCCTAAATTGAATCCCTGGTTCTTATGACTAAATATTTAAAAAGACAATAAAACTTCTGAGATTAAATCACTCAGGGGGTGCCTGGGTGGCTCAGTCAGTTAAGCATCCAACTCTCAATTTTGGCTCACATTGTAATCTCACAGTTTGTGGGATCGAGCCCTGCAATAAATATTTAAAAAAAAAGATTCTCTCTCTCTCTTCTTCTGCCCCTCCTCCATTTGCATGCACACACGTGCGCGTGCACTCTTTCTCTCTCAAAAAAAAAAAAAAAAAAATCTAGGACACCTGGGTGGCTCAGTCGGCTAAGCATCCTACTTTAGTCATGATCTCATGGTTTAGGAGTTCAAGCCCTGCACGGGGCTCGCTGCTGTCAGCACAGAGCCCATTTTGGATCCTCTGTCCCCCTCTCTTTCTGCGCCTCCCCAATTCATGCTCTTTCGAAAATGAATGAAAATATTAAAAAAATTTTTTAATCATTCGGAAGATTTTCATCTTTAGCAGATTTTACTTGTATGTTCACAAATTACCAAATAACTCAAAAAAATTTCCCTAAAATCTTAAAAGAAAAACAATGATTTGCCTAAAATAATGACTATAAGCTGAGAAAGTAAAATATCTTACATCGTTAAGATAATCATTAAATTAATCCTGGTCAATTGCATTTATACACTCGTTCTCCCCATCTCAGTTCAAAAAAAAAGGAGACACCTTACCTTAATCCTTCCCGTTGCTAAAAGCATCATTGTCAAAAAATATCTCCTTTATGCTTAAAATACTTACTACGATAATCATTTCTCCTAAACCTATAAAGTAGTCCTAACTACTGTAGTTTGACTCTCAGGTTGGTATTGCCACATTAAATTAAGCAACTTGTTGTTCTGATTTTAAAAATTTTATAACCTCTTTCCTAGTTTGGGGGTATGGGTATTATGTAGACTCTATATGAACTACCATAACTTCTTTTTTTTTTATGTTTATTTTTGAAAGGAAGAGCACAAGCATGTGTACAGGGAAGGGGCAGAGAGAAAGGGAGATAGAGGATCTTAAGCAGGCTCCACGCTGGCAGCAGAGAGCCCGATGAGGGGCTCAAATCCATGAACCATGAGATCATGCCCTAAGACTAAGTCAAAAGCTTAACTGACTGAGCCACCGAGGCACCCCTGAACTACAATAATTTCTAATCACATTTCTGGTTCATGCATTTCTAAATGGGCTGCTATATTTAATAAATATTTTTTAACTTTGGGGTTCAATTCATAAATTTATTTTATAAAAGCAATAAAATTATAAAAGAAAAATATTTAAGAGGGAAGCATTAAAAACTCTGTCTCTCTAATCCACTAATATCACTTAGTATTTCCTTCTGGACTATTTTCAATGGAGATTTCTTCAGTTATAACCACAATATACTTGTACAATAATGTTCACAGAAGTATTATTCACAATAGCCAAAATGTAGAAACAATCCAAATGTCCACAGAATGTGGCGCATACATAGAATACTAGCCAGCCTTAAACAGGAATGAAATTCTGATCCATCCTACAACATGGTGAACCTTGAAAACACTATGCTGAATGAAATAAGCCAGGCACAAAAGATAAAAATTATAAATCCACTTACATGAGAAACCTAGAATAGGCAAATTCATAGAGAAATAAAGTAGAGGAGAGGCTGGCACAGGCTGGGAGGGGGAGGAAGAGATGGAAAGTTATTATTTAAAGGACACAGAGTTTCAGTTTGGGATGGTGAAAGAATTCTGAAAACAGACAGTGGTGGCAGGCATACAACATTGTGAATGGACTTAATGTCACTAAATTAGACACTTAAGATGGTTAAAATGATAAATTTTATGTTATGTACAGTGCATCGCAACAAAACATTTTTATAAAGAGTAAGACACGTCTGCTTTAGGCCTGTGTCTGAAAGGATGACTAAGAAACAGGGATGGAGGGGCAGCAAAAGAGGAGAGTTCTGGTACATGTGCTCATGCAAAACACGATGTTCAGTTCACTATCGGGCAAGCTGAGAAAATTTAAGTCAGGCAAGGCTGAATCACAAAGAAATCTGTGAGACATGGACTTTATGTTGGCAGTATCTTTACAGGAAGATGGTGAGGTATTTTAATCGAGGGAATAACATAGTTACACCTGCACTTTATATTTGCGGAAAACAAGGGGCAAGAAGAGCAAAGAAGTCAGTTAAGCTGCAAAAGTAAATTAAGCATAATTAAGCCCAAAGCTAAGTACAGAGGGGAGAAAGAGATACAGGGGATATTCAGGAGATAAAATCAATAGGATGGAAGGTAGCGGTAGAGGAGGAAGAAGAGTCAAAGATATTGGTTTTCAGTTCACACGATTTGATTCCATTAACTGAGGCAGAGACTATGAAAACAGAGAATACAGGGGGAAAGATAGATGAGTGCAGTGCAGCCTCACTACGTACTTGCAGCATCTTATTCTTTTAGAAAACAATCCAAGTCATGTAAGAATAGTTCTGGAAAGGTACATAAGCTCTCAAGAGGAGAAAAGTGTAAATGAGATGACAGAAATAGGAGAATTATGTTTTATAGTATACCCTTTTGAATTTTTTTTAGTCAAAAATATATTTACATATGTAAACAAATGTTCATAATTTTTTAAATTTATGTCAAAATCAATTTTAAAAACTGCCCTAAGAATAATGAGAAGAAATCTGCTAATAGCTATATGTTTTGGGGGACATTAATTATTTAACTCAGAGATACTGACAGGAAAAAAAAAGACTCAGTTACAATTTCTGATTGCCTTCTTATGTTGTCTAATTAACTGTTAATTCTATGAATATTTTTTAAGTGTGATAATTTCCCAAGAATTGATCAATACAAAATTAATTGTTCTTTAAAGGCTTCCACTTACATTTTCCAAAATTTGTCTTTCCAAATGAAATGTACACACATTTAGAACAGATTTAAAATTCGACCTTGATCTTGATGTCCTGGTGTTAATGTTAAATCATAAACCGTCCCAAAAAGATGTACTGAAATCCTAACGCCTGGTACTCAGTGTGACCTTACTGGAACAGGGTGGGCCCACTGCCCAATTATGACTGGTTTCCTTATAAGAAGAGAGAAATTTAGGGGCACCTGGGTGGCTCAATCGATTGAGCATGTGATGTCAGCTCAGGTTCGTGAGATGGAGCCCGGCATTCAGCTTGCTGCTATCAGTGCAGAGCCTGCTTCGGATCCTCGGTCCTAACCCCTCCCCCGCTTGAACTCAATCAAAAATAAATATTAAAAAGAAAAAAAAAGAGGGAAATCTGGACAGAAACACAGAGGGAAGATGGCTTATGTGAAGATGGAGGCAGAGACTGGGGGTATATAGCCACAAACCAAGGAACGGTTGGCGCTGCCAGAAACTGAAAAGCCAGGAGAGGATTCTCGTCTAGAGGGCTCAGAGGAAGTACGGCCCTGCCAACACCCTGACGTCAGACTTCTAGTCTCCAGACTGTGAGAGAATACATTTCTATCATTTTAATCCAGTTACTGTATTTGTTATGGCAGCCAGAGAAAACTAATACACTTGGCTAATTAATACCAACAGGAAATGTTTATCACACATTTGCCTTCGTTAGTGCCTCAGTTTTACCACAGACAGCAAGATACCCTATAAAAGGTATCTTTATGTCAAAATAGATCAACCTTACACTTAAAAGAGATTCGTTTTAGCATTAAAAAGTTGGCTCATGTTTTATGCTAGAGTATATCTAAGTTTTTCCTGCTTATTTACATAAAAATACAAATGACATCCAAATCAAGAAATTAGAAATTTCCTAAGAAGAGAGGCTTGAAAAGTTGCACTTTTGGAAGATTATCTAGAAAACAGACACAGGAGAATGAATATTAAGGAATAATCATATACCTAGTAAACAAAATGATCTAATTTTCTTATAACTTTCAAGTAGTTATCTCTTTTATAGCCTAGGGTCTATGTCTAGTTCAAATTCCACCAATCGCATTTTATACCTTTAGACCATTTGTTAGAGAATATAAGGAAAAAATTTTTAAGAACTCTCCTGTAAGAACTAGTTAACATAATCACAGAGGTACTCTCTTGTGAAAACTAGAGATAAATCAGAAGCAAGGAAAAATATAAAATGTCACCAAATTAAACTTGTGATCCTAAAAATCATTCAAAAATAAATAGAATCATTAGGACAAAAGAATTGAAATGCATGTTGGGTGAAGGGATGTATAGTAGAGACTGTTGGCTCCTGTCCATAACCCGTTTGCTCTCACAGGTCCGGTCCATGCTGATGGCTTCTTACACTGTACGCATCTGTACCTCTGCCTGGGCACCGTACTCAGGCTACACGGATACCAGGCGCCGGGGAGTTAACGATCCTGGGAGTAGCCCATGGTCAATGACTAATGGAAATCAGCTGATAATCACCCCAGCTTCCTTTTTTTCCAATAGAAAAACTACAAGACACTTTTTTTTTTCATTTTTTTAGAGAGCATGAGCAAGGGAGAGGGAGAGAGAATCTTTTTTTTTTTTTTAAGTTTATTTATTTATTTTTGAGAGAGACAGCATGAGTAGGGGAGGGACAGAAATAAAGGGAAAGAGAGAATCTGCACTAACGGTGCACGAAACCATGAGATCATGACCTGAGCCAAAACCAAGAGTCAGGTGCTTAATCAACTGAGCCAACCAGGCACCCCAAGATGCATTTTTTTAAGTTTATTTATTTATTTTTTAAGAGAGAGAGCAAGCAGGGAAGGGGCAGAGAGAGAGAGAAGGAGAGAGAGAATCCCAAGCAAGCTCCACACCACCAGTGCAGAGCCCGACGTGGGACTGGAACTCCCAAACAGTGAGATCATGACCTGAGCTGAAGCTGGATGCTTAACCGACTATGTCACCCATACGCCCCTACGAGACAATTTTTACAATGCTTTCCAGAGGTCCCGAGCAGGACTGAGCCTCAGTTGCTCAGGGTTTCTACCTGCCTGTTTACATATTATGTATCGGTTTCCTTCTCTTCCTGGTCTTAATTCCTCACTCCCTGAAGTGTGCCTCCGAAAACAGCACCCAAGGAAATCACCTGCACTCCAAACGTGTGCCTACTTCTGAGGAAGCGCAATCTAAGACTTAAAGGTAAGTTTAGATTAAAAGGCAAAAAGTCTCGTATATGACTCAAAATGGCTCTGCAACTCCAAATGGCACAATCTTGTGAAAACCCATGAGGAGGTTCTTCTTAGCCTTTGTTTATAAATTACATTGTCTACATACTTTTCCAGCCGAGTGAAGGTGGAACTGATCCTAAAGCCTGTAACTTCTCATACGTGCATCTCTTCCCCCTTCACTTATCCTACAATACTCCTTTTCCAAGTTCAGACAGAAACTTCAAAACTCTTTCTCCAGGGCAAAGCTAATTATGGCTTGATGAATGCAGATGAGAAACTGCTAAGAACAATGCATTTAACACTTTTGGGAGGCCACCTAAAAGAAATAATTTCTTTTTTCTAAATAAAAAAGTTTAATAATATTCTGTTAAGAAAATAAGTCAAGTAACAGAGAGGAATAGAGTATCAATACTCGAAGTGTTCACCCCAATCACTTACTTCCCTTTCCAAATACTTTATTCTTAATACTTTTTAAACTTTCCAGATGTTCACTATTAACATGACTGAGAGTATTTCCATACTTGTTTTACTATATTGTTGTGACTTGTTTTTTTTAAGGCAGAAGTAGTTATAATGTAAAAATATTCATTAATAAACCAACTACTTACAAAATTAATCCACCTTCAAACATCATTCCCTGGTTAGGTTGGTTTCTAGCCTCACCAACTGTCATACTGTTATATTATATCGGGAAAACTGCTGGTAACATTATAATCAGGAGACCTCCGTTTTCAGTAAATAATGAACTAAGTGATTCAGCGTTGATCTCCTGTTTAAAGACAACTCTAAATCAGATCTAAATAGAGGAAATACAGAACCAATGACCTAATAAGAGACTGAAGTAGTACTAGACCAAGAAGAAGGTTGGCGGTGGGGATGCCTAAGTCACTTCTACCCTTGGGGGAGGAGGTGTTGCTTGCTCTAAGCAGCAAACCTCAAACTTTAGCATGAATAAGAACCACTAGGAGCTTGTTAACATATTCCCAGAAAGGCGCCTGGGTGGCTCATTCAGTTGAGCGTCTGACTTCGGGTCAGGCCATGATCTCATAGTTTGTGAGTTCGAACCCCATGTCGGGCTCTGTGCTGACAGCTCGGAGCCTGGAGCCTGCTTCCGATTCTGTGTCTCCCTCCCTCTCAGCCCCTCCCCTGCTCACGCTCTGTCTCTGTCTTTCAAAAATGAATAAATGTTTAAAAAATTAAAAAGAAATATTCCCAGAGATCTGGATTCAGAAGATCTGCAGCTTTAGCTTCCATTTCTAACAAGCTCCCAAGTGATGGTGATATTGCTAGGGTGAGGACCACACTTTAACTGTCCCGGGTCTAGACTGAAGACCGGGACAGCAGGGGAAGAGGAAAGTATAGAAATGATTTGGAGAACACACAGAAGGCCAGACTCTCATCAAACCCTCATTCTATCTTTGCCTTCTCACCTTCACCACTCAACGGGGTTGGAATCCCAATGTTGCTTTTGGCCACTTTTACTTGGGGTCATCTGCCAATCCTCAGGAAAGAGTTAAGATGCCGCAGCTCTTTGATTTATGACAGAGGAGGCACTTCACTGGAGTAGGGAAATAGTCTTTTTAAAAAAATGGTACTGGAGTAACAGGTTTTCCATATGGGGGAAAAAATCAAATTGATGCCTGCCTTATACTATTTATAAAAAATAAATTCCAGGGGCGCCTGGGTGGCTCAGTTGGTTAAGCGGCCGACTTCGGCTCAGGTCATGATCTCACAGTCTGTGGGTTCAAGCCCCGCGTCGGGCTCTGTGCTGATGGCTCAGAGCCTGGAGCCTGCTTCGGATGCTGTGTCTCCCTCTCTCTCTGCCCTTCCCCTGTTCATACTCTGTCTCTCTGTCTCTCAAAAATAAATAAACATTAAAAAAAAAAAATTTAAAAAAAAAATAAATAAATTCCAGATAGGCTAAAGACCTACTGTAAATGGTAAAATAATAAGGCTTTTAGAAAAGATCATCTTGATAACCTTAGAGTAGGAAAGATTTCTTAAAGAAGACACAAAAAGCACAATACTTATATTGAGACCTGTTCCTCGAAAGATACCATTAAACCGAGCAAAAAACTAAAGTCACAGAGTGGGAGAAGATATTTGGCAAGCCATGTAAAACAAATGATTAGTATCCAGAATATATAGGTAACTGTAGCAAAGTAATGGGAACAAGACATTGGTCCAACAGAAAATGGGCAAAATTAGAACTAGCACTTCACAAAAGAGGAAATCTAAAAGTCAACAAATGTTTTTTTTTTTTAAAACAAACGTCTCCAATCTTAGAGAACTGCAAATTAGAACCATAACCAAATGCCACTACACCACAATTTGCAAAAATGAAACAAAATCTGATAATACCATGTGTTGCCAAGAGGACAAACTCTCATACACTAGGAAACGGTGTTATCTAGTGAAGCTGAAGACACGCATACACTCCTACGTCTAGGCGCATGCCTTACACCACCCTTATGCGCACCGGGATGTACAAGAGCTGCATTGTTCATAATTATCAAAAACTTGGGCAGGGGTGGGGAGGATTCAAATGCCCAGTAACAGGAAAATAGGTCTTTAAATTATGATATATTTTCAGAAAAATATTTTACACTAAGGAAAATAAATGAACTAAAGATAAATGCTATATGAAAGAGTACACAAAATCATGTCGAGTGAAAAATGCTCATATAAATATATATAACATGACATTATATAAAGTTTTAGATCAGGAAAAACTAATTCACATTGTTCCAGGTGGCACATACACTGGTATAAAAAAGCAAGGACATTATTATTATAAACTTCAGAATTGCGGTTAGCTGTGGGAAGATGAAGAGTGTTAAGACTGGTAAGTGATGCAGATATTTTTGGGTGCTAACAATGTTCTATTGCTTGACATGAAAGTAGGTTTTACTGGCCTTTATTTTACAACTATTTTTTAAATACATATGAGGTCAATGCATCTTTTTGGAATATGTTTTACAATTTAAAAAAATGTTAAGGGGAAAAAAAGGCAAGGCAGGGGTCTCTGTCTGGCTCAGTCGGTAGAGCATGTGACTCTTGATATGAGTTCAAGCCCCATGTTGGGCCTAGAGCTTACTTTAAAAAAAAAAAAAAAAAAAAGACAAATTGGCTCTAGTCAGACTGATCTTGCTGAAAAACTTGTTTGACAATTTACTAAGCATGAAATCTGGAGCAATTCATAAAACCTCTTGAAATTTAGGTTTCCTTAGTTTTAACATGGAGATAATGTATGTCTTGCATGTTGCGAGGTTTAAATAAGATAACATATATAAAAAGCGTCCAAAAGTGTCTGGCTCAATAAAAAGAAAAATAAGATTTCCTTGCACTAAATGATTCAATGCTGCAAAAGATCTTAATTCTCTCCAAATTAAGTTACAGATCTAACCAATATCCTAATTTTTCCTAACAACTAAAAATTTTTTATCATATTTACCAGTATTGGGTTTGCCACAGGAATCTACAGCATACATTCTCAGTGAGGGTGATCTTACTCCTAGAGTGGCAAAATTAATCATTATGAATGAAAAAAATTTACTTAAATGGCTTGTGGCCCTACAAAGCTCAACCCTAACCAACAAATCCTTACTCTTTAGTATTTAATTTCTCACATTAGTGAAAAATTAAATTAACTAATTTAAATTAAATTTTAATTAATTTTTTTCCTTAGGGACAGTGATAATGAAAAAAAAAGGTTAAAACACTGATCTGTAATTCATTCTGAAGCAGCTGAATCTAATATGAGGAAAGAAACCAATGTAATCATCACAGTTTTGGGAAACAAGAAAATTAGCTTATAATGCATTCCATCTATCCATAAGAGCTAAATAGGGAAAGGGAAAATAAATGGGGAGAAGGTGTTCAGATTTTTCTGTAAACACAAGTCCAAGTGATGCTTTCAAATCTTATACAGAAATTTTAGGAATATCCTTAGAAATAAGAAGAAAATACTGTTACAAGGAATTAAAAATAGCATTCAACATTCTAGTTTTCTTTTGAGAGGAAAAGCCAGGAAATGGTAGCTCAAGGATTTTAGAAGAACCTGACGCCCCTTTCTCCCATCTAAGTAAAAAGCAACATTGATAAATTTATTTTTAAGACATTTGATGTTTCTGAAAGACATATGGATGTCAGTAAGTTTCAATAAACTAAGGAATGAGATTTATTTTTATCAGTAACTATGCTGTTTGGGGCAAATGAATTGTTTCCAATTTTGACCGTCTTTCTCGCAACGTTTTCCCCTTTTTAAAAAGGAAAATTTTTATACCTGTACTTTCAATCCCCTTGTCTGTCCTATATCTTACACAACTCCCTTAGACAAGTCTCCCTCCTTTCTGGATCCTATTTGAGTAGGAAATGACTGAGGTAGCCATGATGTTAAGAGAAGTAAAATGACTTGGGCTTGTTCCAGACTACCAAGGGAATCGTGGTCCCACACAGGTCTCCCTGTTCCAAGGCCAAGCACTACTGACCATAATTTACTAATACTGTGCTCAAGCTTCGAGACCAATTTTGCAATTGATTTCCTCCTTAAGAGTGTAGAACTCACTAACCAACCGAGTTTTCCAAACTTACTACAAGTAAATTAAAAAAAGGGAAAGGATAGTTTCCAGACATGAGAAAATTAAAAATAAACACATGTATTAAAAATACATGAAAAATTAAAAAAGATAGAAAATCCTTCCCATGACAAAAAAAGGCATAAACAGCAAGTACAGTTTAGGAAAGATATTAATGAGAAAATATATAATTTTTTTAAAGATTTTATTTACTTTAAAGTAATTTCTATATCCAATGTGGGCTTCAACCTACAATCCCAAGATCAAAGGTCGTGCTCTCCATTGACTGAGCCAGCCAGGTGCCCCAAGAAAATATATGATTAAAGCCATTGCTTTTTAATGTAAAAGACAATCTGATCATACATAAACTAAAAGCTTCAAAACTGATTTTGAAATGTTAATTATAATATTACTAATAATTTCTCACTACAATGTGATAATAAATACATCTGAATATTAGAGACAATGACATGTTTTCATCCCATAAAAGATTAAAATTATCTAATACTACATTCATTCAGTCAACCCCTCTGGAAGACCAATTCCTCGTATAACTCACATCTTCAAATCATGAAACTCATTTTCACTCATTTCTCTAAATCCATAAGTTTTTCATCATAAAACCACACTTTTCTAGCACTAATGCTTGAAGATATACATTGTAACCATGTAAACACTCAATATTCCTGCTAAATATGCCTTGCTAAGAACATCTTAAACAGTCCGTCACCATGACCCTTTGTTGCCAAAAGAAAATGAAGTTTCTCCATGATGTTTTAATGGAAATTATCCTTGGATTCTAAAGTTTCATGACAATATTATTTTATGTTATTAGATGCATTATTGTAAAACAAAATAACTAAAAAATGAACTCGAGCATTGAAGAAGCTGTAAATTTTTACTTACATATTCAGGTTTTAATTTTTTATCTCCTCCTCTCACGGCCACTTTTTCTAGTTTATCTATAATGGGCCCAATCATCTCCTCATCTTTAAGCTGAAGCTCTTCGTGTATTATTTCTATATCTCGAATAGGATCTACACTTCCTTCAACATGCGTGATATCATCATCTTCAAAAGCACCTAAAACGAATTAAAGAGAAGCAATCCAATAAACAATACAGAAGGCCATTATCAGAGTGAGTAAAGATTCCTAGAAGGTTAACAATTTATTCAAATTATTCTGAGTTCTTTCAAGTAGGACATAGTATTTTTTGGTACTATTTAGTAATATTTAGGGCACTGGCAACAAAAACAGTAATTCCAGAGCCTCAACATTTCAAAAACTGATTGAAATAAATAAAATTAATCTTTACAGAAAGAAAATTATGCTCCAGAACTACGGCTATTTTCAGGTTTGGTACATTAAAAGATACTGAATTCCAGGCATGAGAGCCTGAAGTTCTAAACTGCACTATTAGGGTTTCCAAGGGAAACCGGATTTGGGGTGGGGGGGTGGAAATCATCTGGCAGACCTCTTCCCTGCTTCAATCTACTTTATCACTGTGGTTCTGACGGTGATTAGATAATGAACCACTCAGACACACAATTTACACAGCAGCTAATTTCATCGGCCTGATTTGAGGGTATGGTTTTTAGGGGGCTATCAAAGAAGCAGATGAAGGTGCATTTGTCATATATGAGTGACAACCATTCACACTATCTGAACAAAATGGTGCTGGCCCTTATTAGAAACACATGCTATTATCACATATTTAAAGTGCAGTTGAAGCCATAATTTCAAATTGCCAACTGGAAACATAAGGGTAAAACAACCAGATATTACTGAAGCATGTGTACTGACTTTATGCCCTTTTGAAGACATAATGTGGCAACATAATTCAACTGGATTTACTCAAATTACCAGATAAAGAACAGTATCACAAAAATGAACAAATGCTGAGAAATATTATAAACAGATAGTAGTGATATACCCACAAAACAAAAAACACACTTATAAACATATTAATTTAATTTAAATTACCAACTAGATTATATATCCAAATTGAAATGTTTTCAAACATAAAGCATTGATTATTTTAGATAAAGCTATCACAGGAATCATGAGAGACAGTTCGATGGAGTTAATGAAAGAAAAACAGTGACCATAGCTCATTCTTCCATACCAAAGACCAAGATAGTCTCATTACAGGTTACAAAGAGTTTTTAAATATAATTTTCTAGAATTAAAAATAATTGAGCTATATGTATCTTAATGTGGAGCTACTCAGTAATATAAATTTAAAAATGTAAGTATATTGTTGCAATTAGAATCTAAGTATTTAAAATAATACTTAAGTATTCTTGGCATAAAACTGATGATCTATTAAATAGTGCCATATAAATTATATGAACAAAATTAGCAAGAAAGGAGGATGCATATTTTATCTTACTAGTAAACACACTAGGCAGACAGTGATTTAGGTAAATTTTCTGAATATCTGAAAAGTATGAAAAACGTCTCCCTGGAACCACAGTATTATTTATCTTGAGGCATCTTACAAAAATGGCATAATAAAATAGAAAAATAAAAACAAAAGCTTCTTGGCAAAGCAAGAGCTACATTTTATGACACTCCAAGTGAAAAATATCCTGTATGGTCATGTTTATGTAGGAGCCAATGAGTAACTACAGCGATGTCCTCAACAACAGTAAATGCATCAGCAGGTTTCAAACGGCAATTTCTTAATTACATCCCTCTATTTAAAAAAAAAAATTTAACGTTTTTATTTATTATTGAGTCAGAGAGAGACAGAGCATGAGCAGGGGAGGAGCAGAGAGAGGGGGAGACACAGAATCGGAAGCAGGCTCCAGGCACTCTGAGTTGTCAGCACAGAGCCCAACACGGGGCTCGAACGCACAAACTGCAAGATCATACCTGAGCCGAAGTCGGATGCTTAACCCACTGAGCCACCCAGGAGCCCCTACATCCCTCAATTTTAACTGAGTGGATAACAGAGAGAAACTTAAGAGTTGCAATTCTTCTAAAAGCAAAGAAAATAAAGCTCTCAGATCATGAAATTAATCCAAATAGAAAACCTGAATAAAGGGAAATGGCACTTGTCTATCTTATAACTTTCAAATTATCCTCTAGATTGCACTTTGCCTGGGGTCTGCCAAGAAGTAGGCTAGAAAAGGAGGTATGACTGGATTATCACTAATCCATTCCCCTACCATAGGGGATACACTGTGGATTGCATTTCTGTTCCTATGCCTGAAGGTTAGTATTATTATTATATTCATTTGTATGTGAGTGGTAATATACGACAAGAACTTAAATTTATTTTTGATAATAAATATTGCCAAAATTAAGATAAAAACTAAATGAAGGAGAAACATTAGAGTTATCCTTTAAAACCGAATAGGCTTGTGATGAGATAAAACCTAAAACAGCTATAAAATATAAGCTTATAGAAAATTTGGTGGCCAATGGGAAACTTCCCATTTCTTAGACTAAAAAATTAGAGATTACTTCCCAAAGATATGCTCCAAGGTGAATCGACTTTACTGCACACATACCTTACAGCATTCCTTCCCAACTTACCTGATTTAGGACAAAATTTAATGGTTAAAAGTAAGGGTTTTGAAGTCGGACAAGCTCCTTGGTCATAAATTCTTAAACAAATCACTGAACCTCTAAGGATCTCATTTTCGCATCTTTAAAATGAAGATGTTTCTACCTCTCAGAGAATGGGTCTGATTAAATCAGATAATATATGTAAAGTGCTTAGCAGAGAGCCCCACACATAAACTCTTTCGGCAACTGGGGCATATACTATTTTTTAAATGATGCAGGAATTAGTAATTTAGGAGAAACTGCGCAGGAACATACTCAAACATTAGTTTTGAGTAATATCGTTTCATGGCGCTCAGTTCACCTTGGAACAGGTTAAAATAGAGGTTTGTGAGATCCCCCTTCACTAATTCTTACTACAACTTACAACAACATTTTTACCCTAGTCCATGGCCAAAGTTATTTATTTCAACTTCACTTTAAAACACTGATTATTATGATTGTTACAATTGTTCCCTTTGGGGGAAACACTGTACTGGTAAAGATGATGACTTTAGTCATCTTGAAGACTATACTATATCACACCGAATTGTTAAATGAGAAAGTTATTTCCATTTCAATTCTCTTAAGTCCTCCTGACTATATCAAAGAAAAAGTATCAGTTTGACGCTGTTGGTCTTTAATATCTAACATTTTTAAATGTACCTCTTTATCAACAGAGTAGGCCTCAGTCTCAGAGCTTCCAAAGGTTAAAAACATTAATAAGTATATAGTTTTCATTGTATTTCTTTTTATTATCTTCAATTTCTGCAAGTGATACTAATTTTCTACTTACACCAGTGACAAATTTCCTGTTTAATTCAGTCAAAAAATGTGAGATCGAATTCTTTTTTGTCAAATCACAAAATTTCTTTGGTGATGAGATTTTATCTGGTTGTTTAAAACTGGTTTTGGGGGGGTGTTCGGTGGCACAGTTGGTTAAGTATTCGACTCTTGATCTCGGTTCAGGTCATGATCTCACGGTTCATGAGTTAAGCCCCACCTCGGGCTCTGCTCTGATGGTGCAGAGCCTGCTTGGGATTCTCTTTCTCTTCCCCTCCCCCCACTCAGAATAAATAAATAAACAAAAAAAAACTCTTTTGGTACTATTCTGTATAAAATAAGCCCATGTGATCCAGCATGTGTGTGCAGGCAGGGGAGTGGTCACGCTGCTGTGCAGTACTAGGATAGTAGGGAGGCCTCTCTACGGAGATGATACCGGCGCCGACACCAGAATGGCCAGAAGGAGGCAGTAATATGAAGATCTGAGCGAAAAGGATCTAAGAAGGAAGTATAAAATCCTTAAAATGGGAACAAGCTTGAAATGCTTCAGATATAGAAATAAAAGGTCAGTGTGGGTGAAACCACAGGAGAGGATGGTAAACAAAGGGTAAGCTGGAGAAGTAAAGCAGTTTACATACATTTATAAGTGATGCAAGTATGGATTTTATTCTAGCTGCAATGGGAAGCCCTCGATTGGAGAGTTTTAAGTAAGTACAAGGGAGATAGGGTAATAAGGTATGATTTGTTTAAGAGGCCACTTTGGCTACTTTTGAAAGAACAGACTCTAAGGGACAGGACAAGAAGAATGGCAGAAAGACTCAAGTTAGGAGATGGTGGTAGTGGTACAGATGAGAAATGACCAGATGAGTGGTAATTTGAAAGAAAATGGAGAAGAAATGTTTGGACTGGGGACATATTTGAGAGATGGACTAATGCAGGATGGAAGGTCGACTAAGATACAAAACTGGGAGTTATCAGATATGTTTAAAGTCATGGATCTGGATGATGCCATGTGAAGAGAGCACTCCAACACTCAGATGTTTGATGGGAAAGAAGATTTGGCAAAAGAGACTAAGAAAGGGGTGACGAAGTGAGAGAAAATGGAAGAGGATGCTCTTATGGGAGTGAGGGGAAGAAAATGTTTCAAAAAGGAAAGAGTATTCAACTACAGCAAATGCTGCTTGGAGATAAAGAAAGGTAAATACAGAAAGCTGACCACTGATTTTTAAAAGTGATTCTTTAAGAAATACTTTAATGGCTATATCTTCCTTACTGTCTGTTTCTTCTATATATAAGTGATGGGAATACTATGACGATCTGTCCCCTTATTTATTATAACTCTAGAGCACAAAACAACCAAATCCTAGCATTTCTAAGTTCATTCAGGTTTTGAAAATATCCCTCTCTAATATACTCTAATGGACTAATTATATAAGGCAAACACCATTAGATTTCTCACAATCTTTGAAAGAGGTCTTATCAGTTAAGAAGGTGGCCCACTTATATATCATGGCCATGTTCAAAGTTTCACATTCCAAGTTAGCTGGCATAAACAAACATTGAAACAAACACTGATCAGCTGCAAGCTGGTAAACCAAGTGATACGGAATCACTGACATCATACAATACATGTCACCAAGAACAAAATCTGTAAAATCAAGCCACGTATAAGGCTTCATTCAGAATTTTCCAAGGCAGCAGCTCTATGCCAAAACACAGCGGAGCAATGTCTTTTAAGTTCTAAGGAAAGAAACTGTGACTCAAGAATTTTAAATCCAGCCAGCCTGTTTTTCAGGGATAGAGTTTGACAGGAATAGAGATTAATGGCAAATAGACTGCATTAATATATTCTAACATAGAAGTAAGACTGAACGACTACAGGAATAATGTTAATAAAACAGAATGTACGTATTATAAACTATGAAAATTTAAGAAAAATAATAAAAATGCAGAGATAAGGAAAAGAGAAGTAGAAACACAACTGTGCTAATTTCCTCATCTTTCACACTAAGTGATCAATAGATGGACATATAAAGATGAAACACGTAATTAAGAAATAATTTCTCCAATCTTTTAGTGTTCTCATGATCCTATTTCTTAACTCTATCTAGCAGAATCATTTAAGAAAAGCTATCTTCTGTGAAAAAACTACCTGAAGTTCAGTCATTTCTTCTGCATTACTTCAGTTCTTTTTCTTTCTTTCACACCCAATAAAATAACATGTAGTATCTATTCAAAATAGCACGTACACTAGTGATCATATTTATACGAAATTGTTTCTCTCTCTTAATAACACTAACCAAATACTAATTAAATAATGCCTGGGCAGTGGGCTGTTGAGCAATTTTTAAATCTTCTTCATCAGTTTAGTCTTGCTTTCAAGTTTTTACAATGGACACGTACTGTTTGCGCAAGTCATTTTTAAAGTCATTTTTGAAGCACAATAAATAGGTTTAACTTGCAGAAAAATATGCAAAAATTTTACTTGAAATTTTGGCTTTGCAGTGACTACCCACAGGAGAACCCACTATTACCATAAAAATTATTTTACACTATACATTTTCAAACATATAAAATAAGTGAATGAAAACAATAAACTATAGTAAAGCCTCCTTATCAAATGATTTGTTATAGGAGGAAACTACTCATAAGCTAGGCTTATGAATCCCATCACAAAGTCACAAAGACTTTTTACCCATCAATTCTGCATCGTTTCCTTTTGTAACAAAGCACCTTTCTCATATCTTCCTGACTTCTCTCGCTCGTTCAATACTTCTTTCTTCTCTTTTGCTACCCAGCAGCAGAGACTTCGTCTTAATCACTTCGTTAGGGAAAATGCATGTGATGTTGGAAAACCAAGGCCCCTTTTTGGTTTTACCCAATCTTTCCTTCTTTCCAGCAGTGACACAGAAACCATAACCTTCTAATGATGGCCAGTCTCTCTACCATCTCTGCTATGAATCTTATCTTCTCCCAAGGAAATTTGCTCCACAGATTTTTCCTTTTATTTCCCGAGACCTCAAGCCAGTATGCCTGCCTGCCTTTCTCTCTCTCACTCTCTCTTTCTCCAATACTTGTAGCATCTCCGTTCACTAATGTTCTCCCACTAACATTTAAGCAGGCTTAAGATTCTACAGTAAATCAATCATGTCAGCCACCCTTGGACGTTAATCCCCATTCTAGTATTGCTTTCTTTCCTCTGGTTCGGAGCCAATTTTTTTTGAAAGAGTTCTCTGTACCTGCTCTACTTCTTTACTTTCTACTTAAAACTTAGCCCACTGCAGTTTGGTATGCTTCCACCATGCTATCAGAAATTGATCTCAAATAGGACACCAATGATTTGTTTTCATGATGCTATAAGGCAAGTCGCCATTCTTCAGGAATCTTGAGTTGCCTCTCAGTAGCATCTAACTTCAGAGCACTGACATTGTCTCTTTCACGGATTCCTCATAACCACATTCTCCCGATTTTCTTCTATTTTCTCTGGCCTTTTCTTCTTAGGCTATTCCTTTACTTGCTCGAACTACCACCTAAATGTTGATATCTCTCTTCGCTCTCTTCTCTTGTCCCTCTATTATACACTCAGTAACAGAATTTCCAGCCCAGAACTTTCCTGACTGGCTCCAGTATATTCTGAGGTCACAGCAGTAAGAGGAACCAAAAATTATTTTTAGTTATTATAGTAATCATTTCTATCATAAAATCTATTCACTAAGTGAATAAATATAAAATATCAATGTTGTGACTTTCAATATTTGTATGCCTCCTTTACTAAAACCAGGCAAAAGACAGAAGTATTTTACTTGGTGAGATACCTTTGACTACCCATATGGTACTGGACATTCTGAACATTTTCTGGTGTGATGTGGCAGAAATGAGTTAACCATTTTCATTTATTATAAATGGATTAAAGTTTGATCAATTTACTCACTCATTCATTCAAATTCTAAAATCTTATTCCATAAGATTTGAATAAGAAAGATAAATCTATAGTGTTTAGGAAGCTAATCTAAGTAAGAAGGATCTTAGAAATAAAATATATACTTCGGAAATTCAAGACTTCAGTGAACTGTTTTGCTATATTTCTACTTAAATCTAGGCTGTATTCGGTTTTCAGAAAGATTCTAGCTAGATGTAGAAATAGATTTTAAAATACGTGATGTACCTAAGTATACAGGCTCTACAGCAGTACTTTATATAACCCACCTATCACAGAAACCTTATATTCCAAATTGCATGTCTAGCATTTTCTTGGGAGTAAGAGGGTATGTGGTCAAGATGGACCTATTTGACTTCTGTTTTTTCTATCTTCTACCACTACAAAATACAGAGGTAAGGAATTCCTTGGTACATAAACTAGTGTATAAACTGTCACCCCTTCAAAACATGTATAAGACCACAATATGCTTTGCTAAATAGAAGTTCCCCATTTAAAAAAAACTTGCTTATATATCTAACAATATGCTAAATCTTTTGCGAAATTAAAATAAAAAAAAAACAAAATAATAGGACCTTAGTCTCAATGACTGGACAATGTGGTTGGAAAAACAAATCTTACCTAATAAAAAGAATAATACTCACTAACAAGGACTTTAAGTATAGGTTTAATTGAGAACTAATCATCAAGGCCTTTAAATATAGGGAAAAAAATTATATAGGTTAAGAAGAGGAAAAAAGGCACGACAAGTAACAGGGAAAAGCATCAGAGAAAAAACAAAGGCTGAAATAAACAAGGCTTATCTGAGAATTGAGTACAGTGAGAAATTATACTGAGGATAAGTAGAAGATAAAAGTTTTTTACATCAGGTAGGTGTGAAGGATAGGGAAGTCCAAATAGAAATATAAGTCTGGATCTCAACTCATAGTCAATAGAGAGCCAACGTTGGTTTTTGTGTTAGTAACAAATGGAAGGAAGCATTTAGAAAGACTAACCAGAAGTAGGGAACCAGCTAAAAGAGAATTGCTATCCTCCAAATATACTGCCAAAGTGCACTAGGATACTGATGAAAGATATGAGGCAGGAAGGATGAATAGTGAGACTTAATCAAAGAAAACAATGTCGACTAGATAAAAGCAATGAGAGAGAGAGAGAGAGAGAGAGAGAGAGAATCTTAAGGTTTCAAGCCAACAATTTTTATTTGCATTTAAGATAACATCAATACCTATAAGATTCAAAGCCCAAATCAAGTATGAAACCAAAAAGGTATTATATAACACAAGTACAGACTCTTAAAAATATAAATAAAAATAAAAAATAAAGTACAGACTCTAGAAAAAAAATATTATTACATGTATATACTGAATCTTAAATCACAGCACCAAATCCTGCATGCCACGTAATTTCACATTCTTTCCAGTTTCTCCTATGTGGTAAAAAATAAATGTTTTGAGGGGTGCCTGGGTGACTCAGTCGGTTAAGCATCCGACTTTGGCTCAGGTCATGATCTCATGGTTCGTGGGTTTAAGCCCAATGTCAGGTTCTGTGCTGACAGCTTAGAGCCTGGAGGCTGCTTCGGATTCTGTGAGTGTGTCGCTCTCTCTGTCCCTTTCCTGCTCATGGTCTCTCTCTGTCTCTCATAAATAAGTAAATAAACAAATAAAGAAATAAATGTGTGTATGTTTTGACCATCTGTATTCTAACCGAGAGTCTCACCACAATCACTAAAAGGTTAGGGGGCACATTCCCAAACCAGTAGAAGAAATATTATTAAATACAATGCTAGAAATCAAGACAAGGATATCCTGCTCAAAAAATCTTTAGCTTTTCAAATTTCTAATCTATTTATCAAACAAAGTCCTATCTTGTGTCAGAACTATGATTCCCAACTTCCTCATAATTCTATAGGTCATTAAAGAGAAGGAAGGGTGCTAAACTTGCATTGGCAACTCACTTAACATCTGTAGTTTTATTCATAAACACTGAAAAATTCCAGGTCCTATTTACTTCCGGAGTAGATTCCCATGATTCATTGCTTATATACAACACCCAGTGCTCATACATACAACAAGTGCCCTCCTCAGTGCCCATCATCCATTTTCCTCGGCCCCCTCATTCTCCACCCTCATCAACTCTCGGTTTGTTCTCTGTATTTAAAAGTCTCTTATGGTTTGCCTCTCTCTCTGTTTGTATTATTTTTCCTTCCCTTCCCCTATGGTCATCTGTTAATTTCTCAAATTCCACATATGAGTGAAATCATATGTTTTCTGTCTTTCTCTGGCAGACTTATTTCACTTATCGCGAGAGAGAGAGCACAAGTGGAGGAGAAGCAGTGGGGGGGAGCAGGTTCTGAAGTGGGCCCAACTTGAGGCTAGAACTTGCGCACCAGAAGATCATGGCCTGAGTGAGTGGAAGTTGGACGCTCAACTGACTGAAATGCCCAGGTGCCCCGACATGACAAATTGTTTATTTTATGGTGGAAAAAAGTGGATTTAAGCAGGAGTTAAAGCTGTGTATTGAACACTCCAGACGCTCTGATTTAGTAGTGTAGTTTAAGCCCCGGTTTACAGGTGCACTTAATTTTTTTTAAGTAGGCTTCACATCCAGCGCAGAGCCCAACGTGGGGCTTGAACTCATGATCCTGAGATCAAGACCTGAGCTGAGATCAAGAGCTGGATGTTGATTAGACTGAGCCACCCAGATGCCCCTACAGGTGCACTTTAAAAGCCTGCGTGACTCGGTCAGTTAAGCGTCCAACTTCGGCTCCCATCAAAATTGGTTCGTGAGTTCAAGCCCCATGTTGGACTTTGTGCTGACAGCTCAGAGCCTGGAGCCTGCTTTGGATTCTGTGTCTCCCCCTCTCTCTCTGCCCCTCCCCCACTCGCACTGTGTGTGTGTGTGTGTGTGTGTGTGTGTGTGTGTCTCCCTCTCTCTCAAAATAAATAAACATTTTAAAAACTTAAAAACAAATCTAGTCTTAATCTACATAAAGCCCTGTCTCATCTTGACAATAAAAGCAATTTAAGCAAAAACAGAATCTCATTCATAGCTGAACCTCAGGCTTGTAATATCTTTATCTCTGTATTAAATAAGATGTGTGGTTTTAGCTACTTTCCTTAAGTTTCCTTAAGTGGGAAAAGGGCATCTTGAGTTATTGTATTTACTTCAAAAATCAATTTACCTTCTTAAAGAATCTAAGAACACAGAAAAGAACCAAAACACCATTCTGCTAACAAAATTCTGCTAAAAAGTCTATAGATTTAAGTCTTAAGCTTTCAGAGTTTGAAGCAAATAAAAAGGGTTCTGTCGATCGGATTTTAATGACCTCAAACGGATATATTTACAGACCTCTGGAAAAATAAAGTATTTTGTAAACATATAAAAGTGAAAATAATTGTCTAGTAATGTGATATAAACTGTTAATTACTTGATGCCAGCACAAATGGAGTAGCATACCAAGACTTGGTGGTTGTACTTATTTACAATAACAAATCAATCAAAAGTAGCCTTTAAAGTCTTTAACCTTCATTTTCCAGGAGAAAACCTATTATTTGAGACATAGCAAAGGCCCTCAAATAATCCAGTCTATGCTACAGGCTAACTGTTTAATGCTGGAATAAAAAATAGAACTATGGGTAGCCAAAATAATTTGCTTTTGCTTTGCTTCTCTTCCCTCTCTCCTCTTTCATTATACGAAAAGCCTCAAAACTAAATCCTGTTCAAGAAGAAAAACTACCATCCCTCTGACATAATCAAAAATTAACCAAGGTTTTCAAAAAGCTTAGTAAAATAGCATGCACATGTGGCTGACTTTGAGAGATCAAGCTAAAATCAAAGAAATTATAAATGACTTCTGCAGAACTTTTAACAAAGTAGTTAACTTATATGAAAGCAATCAAGCAATGCTAGAAATAAAAAATCACCCTCGATCTTGAGACAAACAGATATTTAGGAGAGAATACCAAAGTAGGCCAGTCAGGTTCTGAGAAACCTTACAAATTTTTGTTTATTATCTTCTCCTACTGGTAAGAGTTCATATAAATTAAAAATAATATGCTTTTAAGTAGTAACTCAAAAACAAAACATTAAGTAGGAAGAACAAGATGAACAAAGGGGGAAAAAAAGATATGGGTATAAAGACATGAAAACCGGTAAATATGAAGCTTATGTTACTGTAGTAGGAAGGGAAAAAGCCTTTTGGTTATTACTGATATCACTTAACTGACCAGAAGCAACACATTACAATATCATGCAATATAGTTCTTTAAATGTACAGAGCACCAAAAAACTCTGCCTAACAGCTACTGCTATTGTACTTCTATTGTAGATAATAAGACATCCACACGATTAAAGAATCCTTAAAGTCACTTAAAAGTTATGAATTATAACTAGAGTCAACACCTGTACTTAATCATATTCAACTGCTCAAGGGCTTAACATTTTTAGTTGCTGAAATGTATCAACTCTTTTTTTTTTCATATCAACTCTTCCCAAAGAAGTAGGCAGAAAAGTACCTTAATGAGAACATTCATCTCTCAGTAATATTTTCACTTCTTAGTCTATATAATACATACTTAAAATGTATAAAGGGCAATTTTAATCAATGATATTTTAAATTAATATTTATTGAGATTCTGCTCTACCTCCTATATTGAGCTAACTGCTTTTGTTGTATTTAATCTTTCCAATAACCATCTTGCTAACTTCCTAACTTCTAGAATGGCATTTACCCTTCTGTCAGTAGAAAAAGTCGTCTATATAAAATGGCTTTCCCCACCCTCACTCCCACAAATCCTGTCAAGTCAAACTTGTACTAACTCACGAAATCCAGAAAGTTCTTCACATTCAACTGTCACTATATTTTTGCCCATTCCCTTCCCTGGGTCTCAAAGACATATATCCTTTCCATTACAAGTCAAATCTATCCCTAAAATGCATAGTTTAATTTTCCCCCAGGCAATTCTAGAGGAGTCCAGGTCTATATTTCTACCATTCCAGAGTCATATGAGGAATTGTAGGGACTTGTTTGGAATAAAGTATGGTAAAATTAGTGGCTTAATACATTACCCTAAATAAGGCTCCTGGGAAGATCCATTTTTATACCTTTTGCAGAGTTTTGTTGTAAGCAGGGGGAAAAAAATGCAGAGAGAAATTAACAAAAACTAGAACTTATCTTTACTAGAGGTGCTGGAAGCAATGAATAAAGGAGTCATGTGGGCTCTCTGCATTCACAATATAAGCTAAAGAGCAAAGCAGAGATTTGATTTTTCTAATGTCAGTGCTCAATGATATATTACCTTTTAATCTAACTGATCCACTCTCAGTAATTTCATTTTACATTTTTAATGTTGTTACTCATCCTTCTGCATGGAATAGTCTTCCACCCCGCTTCTGCCTTTCAAGAAAAGTTACCTATCTTTCATGGCCTGAATTAGATGTCACGGAAGTGATACCTCCATGATACCTTCTGTAACCATACCTGCTCTCTGAACTGTTGACAATAATCTATTTTATTCACATCATCTGTAGCATGTATATCTACTATTAGAATGTATGTGATTAGTATGCGATTAGCTGTGATTAGTATGTGATTCTATCTCTTAGTTACCTAAGCTGGAGGATCCTGTCTTATGTGCCTTTCTAGTTATCTCCAGCGGCTTGATCAGAGCTGATACATAATTAGGTATTAGGTGAAGTGAGGAATAAAGGAATCAATGAATGAATGAATGTTTCAAGCACTCATTAGCACTCCGAATGAAAAACTGTTAGAGGGGAACTATAGATTCTAGATGAAACTAGACATGCAGCACAACAGCAAAGGATCAGTTTCACAGCACACAATAAGATATTTAGCAAGTATTTCAAAGGAACCAGTGCTAAGCATGTCAATCACATAAATGAAGAGTAAGTAAAACACAAAACACAGCAAACTGCAATAAAAGATGCGAGAAGTTTTTGTGTTTCATCTCTTCACCTTTGAACTGCATGACTATTAGTGATGATTATTCATTTGGTTATTTTCTGAGGACTTCTTGGATGTACTGCACTGGATTATGTATTATGATATGATTTTTAAAATTTATAAATCAAATTAAGAGGAAAAAACATACCTATAAACTATAACTAAGATCAATAAATGCAAAAAGACAGGAGAGAGAAGGATTAATCAGCACAAATCAGGATTAAGGAGGGAAGGCGTGAATACAGATGAGGACTTTCAGCGACAGATAGCAGCAACAGAGCAGAGTCACGAGGATGTTCCAGGCAGAATGGAAATTTAAGGATGGCAGAAGTGATTAAGGGCCCAGATTCTGGGATCAGACTATCTGGATTCAAACTTGGTTTCAGACTATTGGATTCATCAGTTGTGAGATTATTTAATTTCCCTGTGCCTTCGTTTTCTTATCTGTAAAATATATAAAATAATACCTACTTCATAAGATCGTTCTGACAATTAGAAATGACAATATATGTAAAGATCCTAGGACGGTGCATGGGACATAGAAAACACTCAGGATATGTTACCTATACTGATAAAAGAAAAGCTAAAGACAAGGTATATACCATGGTTTTTCAAACTTGGTACTACTAACATTTGGGTCCGTGTAACTCTTTGTTCTGGAGGGCTGTACCTGTACATTATAGGATGTTTACCAGCACTCCTGGCCTCTACAAACTAGATGTCAGTAACATACACATGTGCACACATGCACACAAGCATGCATTCCACCTGTGAAGATCAAAAACGTCTGCAGGCAGGGGAGCGTGGCTGGCTCAGTCAGTAAAGCGTACATCTCTTGGTCGCGGGGTTGTGGGTTCAAGCCCCATGTTGGGTGTAGAGATTACTGAAGAATAAAATCTTAAAAAAAGCAATGTCTTCAGGCATTGTTAGCCCACAGTGGAGAACCACTGCTGTACACTAAAAAAGGTTGTCCTATATAGCAACCAAAAAGGCACTACTATAGGTGCAAATATGCAGATGTCAACTGATGGAAAGCTTCTAACACTGATTGAAGAGTTGAAATTTAACCTCTGACATTACAACATGCCAACAGAGATTTTCAGAGAAGCGCTCTTATGATCTTGTTCTTGCTTGCTTATTCACTCATACTCTCTTTAAACAATTCTATCAGTTTTGTGCAAGATCTAATAGTTTGGGGGCATATAGGTGGCTCAGTCAGTTAAGGGTCCAACTCTTGATTTTGGTTTGGGTCATGATCTCATAGTTGGTAGGATCGAGCCCCTGTATCAGGCTGCTTGGGATTCTCTCTCGTTCTCTCTCTCAAAACAAATAAATAATCTTTAAAAAATATGGGGCACCTGGGTGGCTCAGTTGGTTAAGTGTCCAACTCTTGGTTTTGGCTCAGGTCACGATTTCACGGTTTGTGAGTTCAAACCCCGCATCTAGGTGCTATTAGTGTGGAGCCTGCTTAGTGTTCTCTCTCTCTCTCTCTCTCTCTCTCTCTCTCTCTCTCTCTCTCTCTCTCTCTCTCCCCCCTCCCTTGCTCACATTCTCTCTCTCTCCTTCTCTCTCTCAAACTAAATAAATAACTTAAAAAAAAAAAGATCTAATAGTTTGGAGAGACACCGATGGCCACAAGCAAAGCAGTTGACTGCTGGGTACTAGTTTTAGAAATAATGTGAAAGGGATCAAATCTTAAAAACTAACAAACAAACAAACAAACAAAAAACTTAAAATCTTTACAAAGATATTTTTGGGTAAGAAGAATGATATCAAATTGAGAAAAAATGATATGTAGCCAGTCATAAAATTAGAGGTACATAACATTTAGTTAAAGATACAATTTTAAGACATATTTTTAAAACATTTACTGGATGTTAATCACAAAGAGAATGGTGCCAGGAGCCGGTAGGCAAATCTCAGAGATGAGAAAAAGCTGAATAAGATTAGTTTCTGCCTTTAAAGATGTTTACAGTCTAAGAGGGGAGACAGATCAGCACATAATTAATGTAAGTAAATCCAGGATGAAGGGAAGCAGGGAGGGGGTCGGTATTCAGAATAAGCTGATGGAAAAAGACAGTCTCAAGGTTTCAAACTGGAACACTGGAATTACGTAGATGCCATTTAAAATTTAGATTAAGATTCACGTACAGGTTTTGACAGAAGTATAAATCATTTTTTAATCCCATATTTAAGTGTATTGATGCTGTGATAAGAGACAATACTGTCTCCACAAGAGTTTCAAACTGGTGTTTAAATGCTAGAAAAATGTAAACACGTGACAGGTATTAATCAGTCAAGTAAATGGCTGGCTATTAATTTTAAAAATAACTACTTTATAGCTTTATCTATAATATTAATGGACTATGACTTTTACCCAGATTTTCTACAATATGAAGGTGCAGGAGAAGGAACAGAAAAGGGAGGACTCTGGTGTTAGAACAGGAAAGCGATGGTTTGACTGAAGCCACATTATACAACAGGGAACACATGTGTGGGTCCAAATGAAAAGTATTATGAAGGCAGAGGTCTTAAAACCAAATAATATACCTCACAAAATAAGTCCATCCTTAAATGCAGTAATCCACAGTTCTAAACGAGAGCAGAAGCATGAAGAACAGGCCTAGAGAGATCAAGGACTGGAGAGCAATCACGCCTTAGGGAGCAGACCGTATAAGGTAGATCACTGTATCCCCAGTAGTCTTCCAACCCAATTCACTCTAATCGACTCAACAAAGTGAGTACCAACTACCTGAGAGTATCCGAGAACTCTACTGCTATCCTAAAATCCTAAAGATCCAGTCATCACAATCACTATCTATGGCCCGAGCAAACAATCGCCACCAGGTGGTGCCAAACCAAAGACAGTACCAAAATGGGTGGGCCAGCACCTCGTCACATCCTTCGCCCTCCTGCAGCTAGCTGTGCAGGTTCCCCCTAGTCATTTCATTCATCTAGCAATAAAATCACGTCATATTTTATGCAAATGAAACTTTGGGATCCATGTAGCACATTATGTTAAGCATTAAGGGGTGGTAACTGTAATACATTCTTTGGGGAGTGGGGCTTGGGGACGGATGACAACCTGGGCTTACTGAAGAAGCCTAGTTACAGGGGGGTCTGGGTGGCTCAGTCAGTTAAGTGTCCGACTTCGGCTCAGGTCATGATGTCATGATCTCATGGTTCGTGAGTTCGAGCCCTGCGTCGGGCTCTGTGCTGACAGCTCAGAGCCTGGAACCTGCTTTGAATTCTGTGTCTCCCTCTCTCTCTGCCCCTTGCCCGCTCACACCCTGTCTCCCTCTCTCTCTCTCTCTCTCTCAAAAGTAAATAAATATTAAAAAAAAAAAAAAAGAAGAAGAAGCCTAGTTACAGTAGTCCTACTTATCCATGGTTTCAGGTCCCTGAAGCTGACCACGGTCTGCAAGCAGATGCTTTTCCTTTTGATGCATCATCAGGAGGTCAGTAGTAGCCTAACACTACATCACAGCGCCTGCGCCATTCACCTCACTTCATCTCATCCTGCAGGCATTTTTCCATCTCACATCATCACAAGATGGCTAAGTACAGTACAGTATGCTACTTTGAGAGGGAAAGAAACAGACACCACATTCACATAACTTTTATTATGGTTACTATTAAAGTTTTTCAATTTTATTATTATTAATCTTCCTGTATTTAATTTATAAATTAAACTTTATCATAAGTATTTATATGTATAGAAGAAACAATAGACTGGGATTAGTACTACCCACGGTTTCGGGCATCCACGAGGGGTCTTGGAAAGTATCCTCCACATATAAGGGAGGGCTGCTATACACAGGAATAGACTAATTTTTTTTTTTTTTTACTTCATGCCTCACTTCATTAATATAAATGTAAATAAAGTCTTAAAAATGATCAGAAAATAAGAACGCAGTATACTAAAAGTCCTAACTAAGACTCTAAACGGTTAAATATGAACACAATGAATACTTCAAGGCTTTCCCACACGGCTCTACTAATCAACCATGATCTTCAACAAGAGTGAAACGATATAATAGCACCAATCCCCCTGAAGAAAGTTAAATGACCCTTTGGTTCTTTTGTCTTTAGAGCATAAAACATGGGGACTCTACAGTAAAACAAAGGAAGACAAATCTCCCTACCCCCTCCCCAATGTAAAAAGTATATAAAAGTTTCTCTAAATTCCTTTAAAAATTACCTCAAATATTCCAGTAAAAGACTTCATGGCAAACTTATTCCCTCCATCTCCACCCTATCTCCACCACCACCAGATTTTAGCACTGCTTATATGTTATACCTGTCAAGATCTGATGACTGTATGTTATGTATTCATCTGAACAGAACCACTACACTTAGTTACAGGCTATCATCAACCAATTCATTCTCTTGCTAAAATCAAGTCATCCAATTACTCCTTGACTAATCAAGGCTGTTTTGGCTTTTTCTTTTTTCAAAAGGTACTCAACAGCATAAACAGTTCACTTACAAGAAATGGAAAGGGGCTAATCAGCAGAATTATTGTTTTGCTGCTACAATTTGCAGTATTTAAATTTAGTTGCTGATTGGACTGAAAGTTTTATGATATAGCATATGAAACTAGTTTAATACAACTGTGAAGCTGTGTAGCTGTATTGTCTTGCCACGGCTATACCGGTCTACTTTGTAGGCTAGATAATTGACCACTTTCTTTAAAATAAAGATATTTTAAAAATAAGTTTCAGTATACTTTCCCACATACATCGGTTTTATAAAGGCAACATGCTATTAATCCCTGAGCATTATTTTTAAAGTTAGCAACTATGTGCATACATACACATGTTGTAAAAACCCACAATTGCTTGGGGTTTTAATTTACATTTATTTTGGTTTCTAAGTAGCAATAAACTAAAGAGACATTATTCAATTATCTTATTATTTAAGAAAATAAAGAGGTACGTGTTTTATATAAATACACATTATCCCTCATATAATAAATAAAACAGTGAACACTGCACTTATAAATGGGGAGTATTTCAATTACAAGAATAATTTTGGGTGTACACAAACTGTAAAATGAAACTACTATCCATCAGCATTATTACTCATATATAAAATTTCTCAGAAAATATTTAACAGAATGACTAAAATCTAAACACTACCTAAAATCTTGAATTTTTTCACTGAAAAGAAAAAATTTATATGTCAAAATCTTGACAAAGCTTTGAAGAGAGAAGAAATCCATTCTTTAAGTTCAGAGTTACCTTGTTAAATACAGAGATATATTAACAAAAAGGACAGGATTTATTTTGCAGGAGGAAGGCATGTTTTTATAGTAAAATGAATAGTTAGGGTTCTTTTTAAAAAAACTTAACACGTAACCAAATTTCTTACACATTAAATAATGCTGTGATCAACAAGAACTTACATACAGAAAGGAAACATATGCACACATAGGTAGATTAAAACAATTTCTAAATCTTTTATATATGTGCACATATATTACGTAAGTAATACTCCACAGGCATATGTTTTGCATGCAAAGACCCATGTAGAAATGAAATTCTATACAAAATTGTGAAATTATACTTGCGTTAAATGTCTGATAGGACCACTTAACATACACATAAACATTCCAGAAAAGTCTTATTTTCACAAATGCACTAACAAGGTATACAAATGCTAGGATATTTCAAACTGTGTGTAATTTCTAAAAAATGTTATATTAGTAATTTTTTAAACAGGATTCAATCTGGCTTATCTAGACTAAAATTCAAGGAAGCAAATAAATTCAAAACTAAAATATATTAACAGAAAACTAGTATCCTTTAAAGCTGAATATTTCTCAGAGTCAGCACACCTGCCAATATATTAAAAATAAGTAAAATCAACTACAAAAGTGATAAATCAAATGCCACGGTAGACTTGACTTCTCGAGACAGCATTTTCAGCCGTCTTTTGTGGCTTTGTTTGGCGCCATAGTCCTTTAAGTTTTGTCTTCATAAAGCCCTAACTAGTTGTAATCATTTGCAGCCTAATTGTGGACATTTATCTGCTTTTCTTATGCATAGAACATAGCTATTAAAGCTGAATGGTGATGGTGTGAAGTATAGGTTAAATTGGGTGAAATTAAAGCAAATTACTCCGGGATGTGGAAATCTGAAAATAGAAACCACCAATGATTTGCAACCCTCTTGATGATCAGCTTCACAGAACCCTAAACGACAAGAAAACTTACATATTTTAAAGTTAACTAGGTTTTTAAAAATAATATGTATAAATGTATTTTTAACTACATGCACTTCTTAGTAATGTTGGAAAGATTATTTGTTTAACTCAGCTGCAATGTGAAAAAGATCTCAGGTTTCTATTTTAAATAGTGCAGTTCATTTCTTAAATGAGATTTCCTTTCCGTCATATATATTTTTACCTATAAAAATTCATCCAACTATGTCAAACACAATCTATACACATTATCATATATTATTCTGCTAGCTAAGTTCTAACCCTGAACAAAAGTATTAATGCTGGAGATAATATACCACTGAAGTTATACTAATAAAAGAAAATTAAAAATGTAAACATAAATTTTCATATCTATAGGCATATATATATGCCATATATAAATCTGCATATTGACTAGCATACAGAAAAAATATACAGAGACCTAGAAATAAATATAAAGCATTAAAATACAAAATTTTTATTTTTGTTTCTCTAAAATCTTACTGCTTCATCCACAGTTTGGATTAAGATAATAAAACATTTGTACCTTGCATGTTTTCTTAGGCAAGCAAGCAAAATAGTATTAAAAAAATTACTAGACCACAATTTAGACAAGCTTACTCTAAATTTAGCTGGAAAACATTTCTAGCAGTGAAACTGACATCTTTTTATTGACTAGTATGCAGAAAGCCTATTTAGGTATCTGAGAAGAGAGAAAATTACATGACATGGCCTAAACCTTCAAGGAGCTTATAGTCCAGTTGGAAAAATAAGACAAGCATATGTAAGTAAGTCATAGCATGGCTGCATGAAATGATCCCTGCTACATAAAGAAAGCTCCTGATCTCAAAGAAAGAAAGACCAAAAGGGGTTAGGGAGGAGGATCACGCAGGATATGGACCTTAGAGAGTACAATTCAGCCAGAGGTACAGCAAAGACATGGCAAAACACATAAGGTACATTCAAAAGCACAAAGAGCAAATGCATCTGAGGAAATCTAAGAACAGATAAGAAAGTAATGGAAACATATTCATGCTTGACAATGAAAAGCCTTGAAGTACTAGGCAGAAAATGGAATTCCCAGTAAGACATGAATGTTTTACAAGACACTGTAATATTATCAAATGCAATGACTCACAAACAATGATATATCTTAATTCTCAATGACTATAACATAATTAAAAGTGATATGCCAAAGATGTGGCTCTCTGGAATATTAGCAATATCCCTACCTGCTCGATAGTCCCCTTTTCTTGCCTCATATCAGGCTATGAAAGATGCTGCTTCCTACTTAGTAACTGTATCCTTATGTATTCATCATCTCTGTGTTTCAGAGTTAGCATAGTACAAAACTTAATATTCAGCTACTAGTAAATTTTTATTGGTGTATATTTTACAACTCTAGCAAAAATACATATTTCTAAATAATATCGCAAAATGTTAGTAAAACTTAAGTTGGAATTTTAATAAAATACACACAATTATTTCTGCTTTGTGAAAATTAAGCATTTGTTCCCCTCCATCGAATAAGACTCAAATTCTTGGACACAGCTGCTATGGGTCATGAGAATGGTTAGAAACCCCTACTCTTGAAAGAAGAAATTAGAAAAAGGAAAAGACTAGAATAGTGATTTTCAAACATCGATGGTAGAGATGATTTCCAGTCTCTCCTTGAATCTAGATCACTAGAGTACAAACTAGGACTCTGCATTTTAAACAAAATTAAGTAATGCAGGTGGTCCCAGAGTCACACTGAGAAAGAGAGGCCCGGCAAGAATTTACTTACTTAAGTCAGTTACAATGCATAAAAATCTGAACTAAGAAGTGGTAATAAAAACAAAATGAAGCAGAAAATGAAAAGAAGCACTTCCAGAAAAGACCAACAGAAGTTGATGACAGATTATAGCAATAATGTAAAGTAAATCATTATTATCTCTAAGCAAAAGTGTGGGTGCCTACTTAGAAAGCTGACCCCAAATGTAAATCTACATACAGAAGACTGCACCTAAAAAAGAAAAAGAGAGAAAACTCTGCATCTGAACACAATTCCTTTATTTAATCAAATAAAGATTGTGTAAAAATAAAGAAATATATAACTTTTAAAACATGGCATTTAATAGAGTTTTGAGTTAATACTATCCCTTTTTTTTTCTTTCATATAAACAAGCTTAAAATTTGCACTCACCAACCAATACAGAACACTAGGTACCATACTACTTTCTGTTTGGTGATCCCACAAAGTAATATATTAGTTTCATTTTCATGAACAATAAACTTCACCACATATTTAATGAAGAGGAAATGTTTTTAGTACAACTCTAGTAATGAAATTTCATCAGAATTATACTACTTTACCTCATAATGGGATATTTTAAACCAGCATCATGAGGTAATACCTGAAAAGAAAGATGATATTTGCTGCCAAGAATCAGAGTAAATTAGTAAAGTTTTAAACTTAAAATTGAATGGGCATTTTCTCCGCTCTACAAATTAAAAAAATTGCAAATAACGATGTTCAAGTCTGGAATGTGGAATGAGTAGACTTATGGTCAACTCCCAACATCGTTGGGAGACAGCTAACCTTCTCCTAGCCCCACCCCGTTACCTCTTAGGAGTTTAAATGGTCTCCGGTAAGGATGATTCATCAACCCACAGTGACTGGCCATGTGAGCTAAGCGTGTCCAAGTGGAGTAAATCTCAAAACTTTTTATTGGAAGGCTGGGCCAAAGCCACTTTTTCTGTCCTGATTGATGTGAACTAGAAACCACATGGACGCCATCTTAAAATCATGAGAGTAATCAGCCTTAGGATAAAGTTAGTCAAGGCAGAAAGCAGAGATAGAAAGAAATTAAGTCCTTAGGGACAGTTTGCGTCAATGGATATTGTACTGGCTAAAATCATTTATCTTATCAGCTCAGTAGTGGAAGCTGACAGATTATCTTACAGCCATTTTGAAGCAGAATTTTATTGTAACTAGAAATACGACAACTCAGACATTATGCTTCCTACCATAAGTAAAACACTATAATAGTATCTATTATTCCATATTTAAAAATTAATGAATCCGATTGTTATAAGGTGTCATGGAAAGGATAAGTTCAGGCCAGCAGTCTTGGCTCACAAATTATGAATTCTGCTATTACTTTGTGTCAGGTCATGTAGCTAACAACAATCTTTCTGACTCCTAGTTTTTTCATCTTCAGCGATATTATCTGCTGAAAAAAAAATTGTGCAACACGGTATCTCTGACACAAAGAAGGTACAGAACAACTGCTGGTGCTATCCCCTTTTCTTGAGAATCCATGTCAAAGGAAAAAATATTTTTTTAATGTTAATTTATCTTGAGAAAGAGAGAGCATGAGAGGGAAGGGGCAGAGAGAGAGAATCCCAAGTAGGCTTCCACACTCAGCACGGAGCCTTGTATGGGGCTAGATCTCACAACCTGAGCAGATATCAAGAGTTGGATGCTTAACTGACTGAGCCACCCAGGCGCTCCATGCCAAGATAACTCTTGTTTCCTTTTATCTAAACAAAGTCTATCCAGTTCAAGTTTTATTTCTTCCTTCACATTCCTTCCATAAAACACTTAAATGTTTTTTTTTGTTTTTTTTTTTTAACGTTTATTTATTTTTGAGAGACATAGAGACAGAGCATGAACAGGGGAAGAGTAGAGAGAGAGAGAGGGAGATACAGAATCTGAAGCAGGCTCCAGGCTCTGAGCTGTCAGCACAGAGCCCGACACAGGGCTTGAACCCATGAACCATGAGATCGTGACCTGAGCTGAAGTCAGCTGCTTAACCGACTGAGCCACCCAGGTGCCCCTTAAATGTTTAAGCTCTTATTGACTGTATTCAAGAGTACCACCGATCAAAGAAATTGGATTAGCTTAGCAAATAATTTCAGTAACAGAGAAAAAGAAATGTACTTTATAATAAGATACAAAGAATGTCTTTCTAGTTTCACTGTCTACCAAATATTTTATCTCTCATAGTCAAACATCACCTCCTAATACTTATCAGAAGATAATACCTGGTAAGATTTTTTTTACATACCACGAACATTTAAATACTTTTGACCCAACTTTGGAAAATTCAATTCAAACAATAAAAGTAAGCCAACGTTACTTACAAGTAGAACCTAAATTTCCCTCCTGTGGAGAAGAATAACAAAGCTCTGAGAAGCAGTTTCCTAGGTAGACTGAAGACAGCTATTACTTTATCAGCTATAAGCATACAGACACAACAGAAGACTAGGAAGCTCTGACAGGAACCCAACTGTGGGAGTGGTAGTTCCAGTTCATATACATGGGAAATAGGATCTGAACATGCATTAGGAAATCTCAGAAAACAAAACAAGACAAAACAAAACTTTATTTGAATGGGGTTCTGGTCCCCAAGAGGAGAACTGTTTTCATTGCAATGACTGTAGAGTGCAACAGTGGTCCTTTATCATTTTCCTAAGTATCCCCACCTATATAATTTTAAATATCTGCAAAATTCTGTTCTGTAATAATAGAGCTACTACAACATTTCTGTTAGTGATAATCATCAGCATTACTTTTAAAATAACGGGGCACAAGGATGTGATAAAACGTACTTCTTGTACTGCTGATTTATCCACCTACTAATTCTAATTTATGGCCCCTAATTACCGCGCTAAAAGATATTATTAACTTGGACTTTATTTAAGGGGAAAATATTTTAAAGTTCTCTTCCTTCCCCTATTGTGAATATTCAGTTAAGAATTCACTTAATAGGTCTTTTTTAAATAATACTATCATCATTGTTATGCAAGTTAAAGATTAACTCACATTAAAAAGTAGTAACTATCATGTCTTAAAGAATCTTGAGTAAATCAAAAAAAGGAAATGGGGGGAAGAACCTAGAAATCAATAAAATATTTAGTTTATCCCCAACAAAAATATTTCCCCCATCTTAAGTCGGTAAACATAAACTAGTTACAATTTGGTCAGTAACACACTGGACTAAATCTTTGCATCTTCAAGTCACCCCAAAAGCTTTATGAGAGACAGCACTCCAGCACAAGTAAATTCAGAATCTTTAGAAATATAATCCTTATAGTTCAACAAAATTTTATTACATAATAACCAAAGCATGATGACAATATGTTAATAATAAAAATAAAATTTTTATTTTTATTAATAAATTATATATAATTTATAAGATTATGTATAATCTTATAAATAATAATAAGATTATGAATAATAATAATATTATGAATATATTTTGGTAATAACTATATTACCGAATATAGTTTAACTATATTTTAACTATAAATTTCAAATGCCTACTTCTTAAGATTCAAAAACCACTGTTTTAGCACATATGCTATCACTACAGGAAATACTGATATACAAATATAAGAAATGCATTCCAATTTTGGTGTGCCACTGAGTTATTATAGGTAGCCTTTAACTTCATCCAAGGGCTTCCATTTTCTTTCTTTAAAAAAAAAAAAAAAAGTTTAGGGGCGCCTGAGTGGCTCAGTTGGTTAAGCGGCCGACTTCAGCTCAGGTCATGATCTCACAGTCTGTGGGTTCGAGCCCCACGTCGGGCTCTGTGCTGATGGCTCATCAGAGCCTGGAGCCTGCTTCGGATTCTGTACCTCCCTCTCTCTCTCTCTGCCCTTCCCCTGCTCACACTCTGTCTCTATGTCTCTCAAAAATAAATAAAAGTTAAAAAAAAAAAAAAGTTTATATATTTATTTTGAAAAAGAAAGAGAAAGAGAGAGAGCAGGGAAGGGGCAGAGAGAGAGAGAATCCAAGTAGGCTCCACAATGTCAGCACAGAGCTGGAGATGAGGTTTGATCCCATAATGGTGAGATCATGACCCGAGCTGATATCGAGTCGGACATTCAACTAACTGAGCCACCCAGATGCACAAGGCTTCCATTTTCCATAATGGCATAGTTAAGATTCTCTGGACAACTATCACTCTCCACTGTGGAACAAAAATAAGATCCTAAAAGCAGCCATCTAAAGGCATTAGAGAACAAATGCAGACAGACGGGCTGAGAATACATGCTTAAATGAGAGGAGTTATATGAAGTGAGTTCCTCTTTGCAAGACTTTCAGCCTGGACCCAGGTGTAGGCAGCACAATCCAAGAAGCAGATAAACTATATGGACTGGGAGCCAAAAACTAAAGCCCGGGAAACTATGGCAATAGAAGAGTACAAAGGAATAGGAAAAAGAAAAAAAACGAACAGAGTAATCCCCAAAGTCAGTACAGACCCTCTTTGATGCCAGAACCACGCACGGACAGGGCACTCTCAAAGCAGACTAGCTAAGGACAAAGCATGTGAGGTGAACCTGGAGTTGCCAACTCAGAAGTAGACTTTGCAGTTTAACTCCGACTACTAATACAAAAGAAACAACACAAATTAGAGAAAACAATGAAATCTAGAATCACAACTTAATGTCCATAATGTCCAGGATACAATTCAAAATTACCTAAGGAAAATCAAACACATAGTTAAGGGAAAACAAGTGAGAGTAAACTTGAGATAACCCAGATGTTGGAATAGCTGAGGAAAACTTGTAAGTGCCTATTAAAAAATCTTCAATAAATAAAAAATGTACAGGGACACAATGGACAAAATGATACACATGTTGGCAGAGAAATACAAATGGTTTTGTAAAAAAAAGAAAGAAGATGCAGTACTGAGGAGAGAGTAAGTTAATTTTTAGATAAATCAATACAAACTAGCTAGTCTAATTTTAGGGGGTTGTATAAATTAGATTGAATAAAAAAGTGAACAGAGCATCAGTAACCTATTAGATAATATGAAATGATTCACCATGTATGTAATTGGAGTCCTAGGAAAAGAGTTGGAAAACGGAATAGAAAAATATTTAAAGAATAGTTTATTTAATGAATAAATGTTTACCCAATTTACTGAAAGACAAAAATTTAAACTTGAAGAAACTCAATGAACACTAGGGAAAAGAAACTAAAAAATAAAAATCCCTTCAAAGACATACTCAATGGCAGACAGAAGTATGATACAAATTTCAAAAGTAAAAAGCAAGTCTTGAAAGCAGCAAAATAAAAGTATATCAATTAATGGTTGACTTCCCATCACAAACTAAGAAAGGCAGAAGGGAGTGCAACATTTCTAAAGTGCAGAAAGGAAAACGAAAACAACTGGTCAGCTAAGAATCTTATATTCAGCAAAAATATTCTTAAGGAATGTAGCTAAAATAAAGACATTTTCATATGAAAGCTAAGAGAATTCATTGCCAACAGCCCTGTACTATATACAATTAACGCTAAAGAAAATTTTGAAATTAAGGGAACTAACAGAACTTCAAATTTTCAGAAGGGATTAAAGAGTATCTGAAATGGTGACTCTCTTAATAAACAGAGAAACATTTTTATTTGTTCTTTTATTCTCTTGATTATTTTATAATATAAATATACGTTTAAAGTAAAAGTTGTTTATGGGATGTACTAAATGCCATCAAAATGTACACTGTTTTTTAAAAACATTTTATTTTTACGTAATCTCTTTACCCAACATGGGGCTCAAACTCATTAACTCCGAGATCAAGAATTACAGATTCTACCAACTAAGCCATTCAGGAGCCAAAATGTATGATTTGATATGTTTAATTTTGTATTATATGCATTTTATCTCAATTTTTTTAATTGTTGGGTTGATAGATGTAAAGTATACAACAAACTACAGCATAAAGGACTGAGAGGGAATAAGGGCTTATATACTTGCAAGGTGTTTATATTTTATATGAAGTTATACAATACGAACTATGTAAAATGTAAGAAACTTTAAGATACCTATACATTACCTGTGTCAAGTGAAGAATGTATACTGTAATTGCTAAAGGAACCAGTAAAAAGGTGAAGAAGTCTACTTAAAAACCAAGATGAATACGGTAGCTGCTGCTCAGCTGGTAGAGCATGCGACTCTTGATCTCAGGGTTGTGAGTTAAAGCCCCACATTGGACACAGAACTTACTTAAAAACAAACAAACAAACAAACAGAAACAAAAAACACAAACAAAAACCCTCAAGATGAATATAAAAATAAAATTCTAAGAAATATTCAAACAAACAAAAAAATGCAGGGAGGAAAAAAAAAACCCAGAACAAAACACAAAAGCAACAAATAGAAAACAAATATAAAAGGACAAATCTAAACATATCAACAACTACATGAAACAATATACTTTAACAGGCACTGTCAAAATTAATAATGAAATAGAATACAACTATATTGTAATATAAAAGAAATGCACTTTGAATATATTGATATGTTGAAAGTAAACAGAGAATAAGCATTAAGATCATGGCTCTATTAATAACAAATAAAGTTAATTTCAAAATAAAAAGCATTAGCAGAGACCCTGAAACCAATATTGCACTGTATGTTTACTGAAATTTAAATTAAAAAAAAGTATTAAAAGAGATAGAAATATATTTTTTAGAAGTATATTTTATAAATAGAAAAAGCAAATTCATCAGGAAGGCATAATGTTCACATATGGGTATATACCTTATAACAAAGCTTCAAAATTTAGGAAATCGAAACTGACAGAATCAAGGACTAAACAGACAATTCCAAAATCAAGAATTGGAGATTTTAATATCCTTCTCTTAATTGACAGAACTAGACCAAAAAAAAAAAAGTCAGTAAAGACACAGAAGATATGAAGAATGCTATTAATCAGCTTCACTTAGATGATATAAATAGAACATTACATCTAATAAAAATATAATATTCTATCCAAGAACACATAGTTCATTTGGCCTAGACTACATAAGGGGCCAAAAACCAAGTCTCAATACATTTAAAAAGACTGAAATAACAAACAATATGATTCCCAAGCACAAGGGAATTAAACTAGAAATCAATAACAATTAAAAATACTGGGTAGGGGCACCTGGGTGGCTCAGCTGGTTAAGCAACCAACTTCAGCACAGATCATGATCTCATGGTTCATGAATTCAAGCCCCGCATCAGGCTCTGTGCTAATAGCTCAGAGCCTGGAATCTGCTTCAGATTCTGTATCTCTCTCTCTCTCTGCCCCTCCCGTGCTCGGCTCTGTCTCTCTCAAAAATATATAAACATTAAAAAAAAATAAAAAAAAAAACATTGGGTAAACCAAAGCATTTTAGAAATACACATATTTCTAAATTAATTATGAATTAATGGATCACAGATGGTCAACAGACACATGAAACGATGCTCAATGTCACTCAGCATTAGGGAAATACAAATCAAAAACACACTGAGATACCACCTCACACCAGTTAGAGTGACGAAAATGAATAAATCAGTAAACTATAGATGCTGGCAAGGATGTGGAGAAGCAGGCACCCTCCTACACTGTTGCTGGGAAGGCAAACTGGTGCAGCCACTTTGGAAAACGGTGTGGAGGTTCCTCAAAAAAGTACAAAGAGAACTACCCTGTGACCCAGCAATACACTGCTAGGAATCTACCCAAGAGACACAGGAATGCTGATGCACAGGGGCACATGTACCCCAATGTTCATAGCAGCACTTTCAACAATAGCCAAATCATGGAAAGAGACCAAGTGTCCATCAACGGATGAATGGATAAAGAAGATGTGGTACATATATACAATGGAATACTACGTGGCAATGAGAAAGAATGAAATCTGGCCATGCGTAGCAACATGGATGGAACTGGAATTATGCTAAGTGAAATAAGTCAGTCAGAAAAAGACAGATACCATATGTTTCCACACATAGGTAGATTTTGAGAGACTTAGCAAAAACCATGGGGGAGGGGAAGAGGGGAAAGAAAAAAGACACAGAGAGGGAGGGAGACAAAACATAAGAGACTCTCAAAGACTAAGAACAAACTGAGGGTGAGGGGGGTAAGGGAGGGGGGAGAGGGGGTGACAGGCATTGAAGAGGGCACTTGTTGGGATGAACACTGGGTGTTATATGGAAACTAATTTGAAAATAAATTATTTAAAAAAAAGAATGAATGGATCAAAGAAGAAATCACAAGAGAAATAGGAAAATATTTTTAAAAGCACAACATATGGAAATATGTGGGACACAGCTAAAGCAGTACTTAGAAGGACATTTATAATTTTAAATGATTATATTAGAAAAGAAGCTCTACAATCAATTATCTGAGTTCTCACCTTACGAAACTGGAGGAAGAGGGGAAGCAAATTAAAAACAATTAGGTATAAAGAAGGAAACAAGAAGGATATGGCAGCAACTGGTAAAATAGGAAATGAACAAATAAAGAAAATGAAATGAAACCAATGGTCTCTGAGAAGATCACTAAGATGACAAGACTCTTGACAGACTGTTCAAGATAAAAAAGAAAATTACATTTCATTCCATTAACAGGAATGCAAGAGAGGGCATTGTTATAGATCCTAAGTCACTAAGCATTAATAAGACACTATTATTAACAACTCCATGGTAATAAATTTGGCAGCTTAGATGAAATAACCAAAATGCTAAAAAGATATAAATCACCAAAATTGAACCAAAAAGAAATCGAAAATATTAATAGCCCTATATCAATTAAAGAAACTGAATTAAAAATAAAAACCTTTCCATCAAAAAAACTCCAGACTCAGCTTTACTGGTAAATTCCATCAAACATTTAGAGGACAAATAACACTAATCCTCCACAAACTCTTTCAGAAAACTGAGGAGGAAATACTTTACAACTCAATTTACGAGGTTAATATTACCCCCACATCCAAATCAGACAAAGATCACAAGAAAACCACAGAATTGAGAATTCCTCATTAACACAGATGCAAAAATCCTTCAAAAAACTTTTAGCAAATGAAATCCAACATAATGAAAAATGATTATTCATTATAACAATGTGAATTTATCTTAGGAATATGAACAGCTTATCTAAATATCCGTGTCTATAATTTATCATATTAATACAACAAAGAAGAAAAAATATATTTCAATAGATGTAAGAAATGCATTTGACAAAATTCAATACCTATTCAGGATAAAAGCCTCTGGCCAACAAGGAACAGAAAAGAACTTCTCAATCTGATGAAAAGTATATATAAATAACTTATAATATTCTAAGTGCAGAAAAATATTAACTACTTTGGGTATATATTTTTTTTAATATGTATAAGACCTGTATACTGTGGCCTACCAAATATTGTTGAGATAATACCTACATAAATTGAGAGATCTACCATGTTCATGGATTGATAATCTCCACTGGTAGTTTTAATACAAAGTCAAAAATCAATAAAATCCCAGCTGGCCTTTTTTTTTTTTTTTTTTTTTTTAATTTGCGGAAGGTGTGGTACTGGTAGAAGAACAAATAGACCAATGGAATAGAACAAAGCCCAGAAACAGACCTACATTTACTCGACTTTCAAACATGGTCAATTGATTTTTGACAAGGTGCTGTGTGAATTCAATGAGGAAAAACATTATTTCCGACAAATAAGTCTGGAACAATTAGACATTTATAAAAAAAAAAAAATTTAACTCATTCAATTCCTTACCTCATACCATACGTAAAATCAACTAGATATGAATGATAGATTTAAATGTAAAAGCTAACATTATTACACATGAATAAAATGAAATCTTTGTGACACTGAATTGGGTAAATATTTCTAAGTTTATTTATTTTGAGAGAGAGCAAGAAGAGAGAGAGAGAGAGTGAAAGTGTCCCAAGCAGGCTCTGCACTGTCAGCGCAGATCCCAACACTAGGCTCGATACTGCAAACCATGAGATCAAGACCTGAGCTGAGATCAAGTCAGACACTTAACCGACTGAGGCACCCAGGTGCCCCGGGGCAAATATTTCTTTTTTTTTTTTTTAAATTTATTTAATGTTTCTTTATTTTTGAGAGAGAGACAGAATGTGAATGGGTGAGGGGCAGAGAGAGAGGGAGGCACAGAATCCAAAGCAAGCTCCAGGTTCTGAGCTGTCAGCACAGAGCCCGACGTGGGCTCGAAATCACGAACCTGAGATGATGACCTGAGCTGAAGTCAGATGCTCAACCAATTGAGCCACCCAGGCACCCCCCAGGGCAAATATTTCTTAAACAAAGCACAAAAAAGCATTGAACCACTGGTTCATTGGTTGTTCTGTAGCATGTTGTTTGATCTTAACATGTCCATGAATTTCCCAGTTTTCTTCATGTAATTTCTAATTTCATACCATTGTGGTATCAATAAAGATGCTTGATATGAATTCAATCCCCTTACATTAGTTAATACTTGTCTTGTGCCCTAATATGATCTATCCTAGAAAATATTCCATGTGCATTTTGAGAAAAATATGTACTGTTGCTTATGGATATTCTGTATTCATCTGTTGAGTCCATCTGGTCGAACATGTCATTCAAAGCTAATGTTTCCTTACTGATTTTGTCTGGATGATCTATCCATTGATGCTGAGTGGGGTATTAAAATCTCCTACTATTGTTGTACTGCTATCTATTCCTCCCTTAGGTCTGTTAATATATGCTTTATACATTTGGGTATTTCTATGTTGGGTGCATAAATATTTATAAATGTTATATTCTCTTGCTGGATTGATACTTCATCACTATTTAACACCTAATTCTCTTACTACAATCTGTACTTTAAAGTCTATGTCTCATATAAGTATAGCTACTCCAGCTTTCTGTTGATTTCCAGTTGAATGGAATACCTTTTCCAATCCCTTCACTTTCAGTCTCTTGTAGACAACACATAATGGGTCTTGTATTTTTATTCATACAACCAACCACTCCATTTTTGGATTGGAAAATGTAATTCATTTATATTCAAAGTAATTTTTTATAGGTATTCGCTTATTGCCATTTTGTAAATTGTTTTCTGGCTGTTTTCATAGTTCTTCTCTGTTCCTTTCTTCTTATATTGCTCTCTTCCTTTGTAGCTTGGTGACTTTTTTCAGTGGTATGTTGATGTTCCCTTTTGTTTATCTTTTGTTTTTTTAGTATAAGTTTTTTGTTTTGTTTTGTTTTGTTTTTGCCTTGTGGTTACCATGAGGCCTATAACAACTTATATCTGTAACAGTCTATCTTAAATTGAAACTTAAGTTTGGTACCATTCTAAAGCTCAATATTTTTATCCCCTTCCCATATTTTATATTTTTGATGTCACATTTTACATCTTTTTTATCTTGTGTACTTTTTTCACTTTTATAATTTATTGTCTAATTGGTTTCCATACAACACCCAGTGCTCATCCCAACAAGTGCCTTCCTCAATGCCCATCACCCACTCTCTCCTCCCATACCCCCCATCAACCCTCAGATTGTTCTTAGTATTTAGGAGTCTCTTATGTTTTGTCTCTCTCCCTCTCTGTGACTTATTTTTTTCTTTCCCCTCTTCCCCTCCCCCATGGTTTTCTGCTAAGTCTCTCAAAATCCACTTATGCATGAAAACATATGATATCTGTCTTTCTCTGACTGATTTATTTCACTTAGCATGATACCCTCCAGTTCCATCCACACTGCTACAAATGGCCAGATTTCATTCTTTCTCATTGCCACGTAGTATTCCATTGTATATATGTACCACATCTTCTTTATCCATTCATCCGTTGATGGACACTTGGTCTCTTTCCATGATTTGGCTATTGTCGAAAGTGCTGCTATGAACATTGGGGTACACGTGCCCCTGTGCATCAGCACTCCTGTGTCTCTTGGGTAGATTCCCAGCAGTGTATTGCTGGGTCACAGGGTAGTTCTATTTGTACTTTTTTGAGGAACCTCCACACCGTTTTCCAGAGCGGCTACACTAGTTTGCCTTCCCAGCAACAGTGTAGGAGGGTGCCTGCTTCTCCACATCCTTGCCAGCATCTGTAGTTTACTGATTTATTCATTTTAGTCACTCTAACAGGTGTGAGGTGGTATCTCAGTGTGTTTTTGATTTGTATTTCCCTGATGCTGAGTGACATTGAGCATCGTTTCATGTGTCTGTTGGCCATCTGGATGTCCTCTTTGGAGAAGTGTCTATTCGTATCTTCCGCTCATTTCTTCACTGGATTATTTGTTTTCCGGGTGTGGAGTTTGGTAGATTTTAGATACTAGTCCTTTATCTGATATGTCATTTGCAATTATCCTTTCCCATTCCGTTGGTTGTCTATTAGTTTTGTTGGCTGTTTCCTTTGCCGTGCAGAAGCTTTTTATCTTGATGAGGTCCCAATAGTTCATTTTTGCTTTTAATTCCCTAGCCTTTGGAGATGAGTCGTGTAGGAAATTGCTGCGGCTCAGGTCAAAAAGGTTTTTTCCTGCTTTCTTCTCTAGGATTTTGATGGTTTCCTGTCTCACATTCAGGTCCTTCATCCATTTTGAGTTTATTTTTGTGAGTGGTGAAAGAAAGTGGTCTAGTTTCATTCTTCTGCGTGTTGCTGTCCAGTTCTCCCAGCACCATTTGTTAAAGAGGCTGTCTTTTTTCCATTGGATACTCTTTCCTGCTTTGTCAAAGATTAGTTGGCCATATGCTTGTGGATCCATTTCTGGGTTCTCTATTCTATTCCATTCCATTGGTCTATGTGTCTGTTTTTGTGCCATATCTTGTGTACTTCTTAATTATTGTAACCATCTTTACTTGTACTATTCTTGTCTTTTAACCTTCATGTTAACTGTATAAGTGATTAATCTACTACCTTTGCTATATATTTACCTTTCCAGTGAGATTAATTCTTTCAAAAATCTTCTCATTATTAATCAGCACCCTTTCTTTTCCGCTCAGAGCAGTTTCTTTCTGGGACGCCTGGATGGCTCAGTTGGTTGAGCTACCGACTTCAGCTCAGGTCAGGATCTCACGGTTTGTGAGTTCAAGCCCTGCATCAGACTCTGCGCTGACAGTACCTGCTTTGGATTCTGTGTCTCCCTCTCTCTCTGCCCCTCCCCTGCTCTGTGCTCTGTCTTCGTCCCTCAAAAATAAGTAAACATTTAAAAATTATTTAAAAAAAAATCTCGAACATATCTTTTAAGGCTAGTTTAGTGCTGATGAGTGCCTTCGGTTTTGATTGTTTAGAAAACGCTTTATCTCTCTTTCAACTCTGAATGATAACTTTGACAGGTAGAGTATTTTTGGCTGGAAGTTTTCTTTCTTTCAGCACTTTGAATATATCATGCCATTCTCTATGGGCCGCAGTTTCTGCTGAAAAACCTTCTGATAGTTTCATGGGGATTAGCTTGTATATAATGAGTTGGTTTTCCTCTTGCTGCTTTTAATATTCACTCCTTGTCTTTAAATTTTGATATTTTAGGGGCGCCTGAGTGGCTTAGTCAGTTAAGTGTCTGACTCCAGATTTCAGCGCAGGTCGTGATCTCACAGTTCTTGAGTTCAAGCTCTGCATCAGACTCAGTGCTGGTAGTGCAGAGCTCGCTTATGATTCTCTCTCACTCTCTCTCTCTCTGACCTTCCCCTGCTCATTCTCTCTCTCTCAAAATAAATAAACTTTAAAAAGAAGGCAAAAAATATGCTAAAAAAATAAAAAATACAATAAATTTTGATATGTTAATTATAATGTGTCTTGGTGTGCGTCTCTTTGGGTTGATCTCACTTGGAACTCTCTAGACTTCCTGCGTCTGGATGTCTTTTCTCCCCCCCATTCAGGAAAGTGTTCGACCATTATTTCTTTAAATAAAATTTCTGTCCCTTTCTGTATGTTCTTCTTCTGGAACCTCAATAATGCAAATGTTAGCCCACTTGATGCTGTCCACCATGAGACCCTTAAGCTATCTTCACTTTTTTTAACTCTATCAGGTAAACTACTTATCTCCATTTCATTAAGGTTTTTTCTCATTTGGAAAAAATTTTTTCCAAATGAATTTTTTTTCCAAATGAATTTTTCATCTCACATTCCTCTGTTTCTTGATTTTGCTTTACTTTTTGTTGGTTTCTATACAGTACATGAAACTACCACTTCTCCAGCGTTGAAAAGGCCTTGTGTAGGAGGTGAACCTTGTCATTCAACCTTGCCCCAGCTCTTTGTTGTCTCTCAAATCTCTGTACTTGTCCAAGAAGCCTATTATATTTTTAACAGCTTCCAAAAGAATGATGTGCCAAGGCCTGTCAGTGTCTCTAAGGGGAGGATCTCAGCACCTAGATGAAGGCTTTTTGGAAGCTAAATTCTCAGGCAACAAATAATCTTTAATAGTATGCAAATATATACAGTCCCGCTAAACTGCAAGCATAAGCCCCACTGGCCAGGTGGCCTAGCAGTGTCCTTAGGCAGCAATCATAAAATCAGGGCTTTAGACGGGTATACATGGTCTTTTCTCGGGGCCACTGTGAGCGAGAACGAGGCCGAGGGAGAGCATCAAGATGGCATCCACAGCCTTAGTTCCCTGAAAACAGCTCTGCAGCCCAGTAGGTATGAGCCAAACCTGAAGAAGCTCTTCAAGCTAAAGCTCCAAGACAAGCAAAGATGTTCCTTCACAGAAAGACCGGTTGTGTCTCAGTTTGCTGTCTATATAGTGCCCTGGAATGGAAGCCTGCCAACAACTGTGTTTCTAATTACTGCAGTCCTGCAGGACCCTGGAACGCAAGCCCCCTTGGCCAACAGAGTCGGGCAATCGAGTGGCATCCCCTGGCCAGCAGCTACAAACACCAGGGCGTCAGACAATAAAAACAAGAGCACCAGCCATGGGTAAGGAGCTCCCTTACAGGAGACACTGGTGATGTGGAACACGGCCAAAGGAGAGTGGGAAGATGGCACCCACCCTCCAAGGTCCCTGGAAAGGATCACAGTTAGCCCTGGATGCATATTTAATTAAAAGCTTGTCCCCCCAGGCTGGGGCCATGATGAATAGGCCTCCCTTACAGAAAGACCAGGCTCCTGGGTCTGTTGCCTCTTGCTGGGGCCTGGGGGTGGTACCTGTTCAAGAAGCTTTTCTCCATTGGTTACAGTCCTGGGAAGCATAAACATAAGCCCTACTGGTTGCCAGAGCCACATAATATACGTGTGTGCCTTGGCAGCAACCACAAAAATTGGGGTATCAAACAGACTGTATGAACTTCTTTCTTGGTGACACCTATTATGACAGTCCCATGGGCCCAGAAACACAAACTCCCATGGCCTCCGGCGCCAGCAATCAAGATGCAGCCCCGGGGCAGCAGCTGCAAAGATCAAGGCACACATTTGTAACAGCTCCCTTCTGAGAAATACTGGTACTGTGACAGATAGCAAGCAGAGAGCGTGAAGATGATGACTGCTGGTCTCCATCCCTGAGGTGTTCCAGCAGGCTCCTAGATGTGTGTATTCAATTAGATGCCTGCCCCTCAGATGGACATAACATAAGCTGGTGAGCCTCCTTCATTTTACGTCTGGGCAAGATCAGCTGGCTGTGAGCTAGGCTCTATGGTAGGTAAGTCTGAGCCCACAGGCCCTTTAACAGCTGTCTCCCTGGGGTGCTAGGTGGCTCAGGCGGTTGAACATCCAACTCTTGATTTTGGCTCAAGTCATGATCTCACGGTTGTGGGTTCGAACCCCACATCGGGCTCCATGCTCTCTGAGTACAGCCTGCTTGGGATTCTCTGTCTCCCCCTCTCTCTGCCTCTCCTCCACTCACACACTCTGTCTCTCTCAAAGATACATAAATGAACATATGGAAAAAAAAAAAGGGCTGTCTCCCAGAATGCTACAATCTTGTAGGTCTTAAGATACAAGCCCCACTGCTTTCTAAAGTTAGATGGTTTTGGCAGGGGACGGGGCATGGTGGTAGGGGGGAGGATAGGAAGAGTGTCTCTCAAGTGCACAGTCCTAAAAGTTGGGGCCTCCCAATATAGGGCTCAAACCCTTGGTTCCTTGGGACAAGCTCCAAGTTGTCGCTGGCTCCTTCCTGGTTGTGAGTTGCTTCACCAAGGGTGGAGACTGTGTCAAGATTGTGTCCCAGCCTCTGCTACTGACTTCAATGTGGTTTTCTTTTTGTTTGGTCAGTGTGTAGCTGCCGGTCATCCAGGCTTTGAGTTTAAGAGGAACTTGTTCCATATGTAGCTATAGACTCTGTGTCTGTGGGAGAAGGTTAGTTCAGGGACTTCCTACGCTGCCATGGTGAACTAGAACCACATAACATATATTTGATAAAGCACTTGTACCCAAATATATAAAGAACTCTCAGCTCAAAATAAGACAAGCAATCCAATGAAATATAATACATAAAATCTGAACAGATACTTCACCAAAGAAGATAAACAAATGGCAAATAAGCACATGAAAAGATGCTCTTCACTGATCGTCTGGACCATAGAAGTTAAAGCCACAATAAGAAACTTAAAATGTCTAGTTTAAGCAACTGACATTATCAAGTGCTGGAGAGAGGGTATGTAGAAGCCGGTACTTACATACTGCTGGTGAGAAATGAAAATGGTACAGTCGCTTTGGAAAACAGCATATGGCAGTATATCTTATAAAGCTAAACACGCATTTACTATACACTTCTTCAATTCCACTTCTAGGTATTAAAAGAAATAGAAACACAAAAATGTGTACACAAATATTCATAATAGTAAAACTGAAAACTTAAAATTCAAATGTCTATAGTAGAAGAAAAAACTAATGAGTAGATAAGCAAATGGTGATATATCCATGCTACTAAAGGCTACGTAGCGATAAGAAGGAACAAAATATTAAAGGATATAGTATCATAAGTCTTAAAAATATATGTTAGATTTTTTAAAAAGTCAAACACAAAAGACTACATGCTATATGATACTATATGAAATTCTATAATGACAAAACTATCATAGAAAGCAGATTAGTGGTTGCAAATTTTTGGATAACTAAAACATTGTATTTATTGATTATCACAGTGAATACACAATAAACAAAATTCATCAAACTGTACACTAAGAATGTATGATTGTATTATATGTAATTTATACCTCAGTAATGTTAGGGGAAAACTCCATACCTAGAGAAACTTGATAGATAAAATTATCTCTGATAAGTTTTCACACTTGATCAATGAGGCTCAATACTATAGGCTCTTAGGATATTAAAATTGAATTTCATGTATTTTGAAATCTTAATATGGGAGAAGACTAGTTTACAATGATTTGTCTTCAAATGATTTTCAAAATTATTCTGGTCTCAGATTTCTAGAAATAAAAATGAAAGGTGATAAAAAAAAGTTTAGTAAAAATAGAAGAAAAATTATAAAAAATATCAATTTGAATACATGTTGTCACAAATAATGGATAATGACAAATTTGAGGGGAACAATTTCCTATAGGGGGTTAATTACAGTCTACTCCTAATGACTTAAGGACGTTCCTAGACTCATTCTCAATGATTTGGGTGCTTTCCTAAACCCCTTCTCATGTGACCCTGTGACTATGCAAAGAAGCTCTTGACAGAGTACTTGGGCTATTAAGAGCTGACCATTTCAACATGGGAAGTCCTTGGACTTAGAGAGATAAAGAGCTTCTTATCACAAAATGGGGGGGGGGATGAGGTGGGGAGGGTTAAAACAAAGAAAACAAAGCATGTTTCTGCAAAAACTTTATTTTCAAAAGGAACCATTTTGTTTTAGATTTCAAACTCATCAATGCAAAATTTTGTTTTCAAAAGACTTCCTCAATGAAACAGTTCATTTCTGTGCTATTTAGTTCGGTGTATTTTCACAAGCACCAGGCTGAGCAGACCATGATTGAGAGGAGCCATCTTATGCACATTGCTGTTGTCCCACATCATTCAGAACAAACCTTTTTAGATCGTTAACTACCACAGGAGTGCTGATTACACAGGCACCAGCAATTTCCTAACCAATGACCACCTGAACAATGATGTGTTCAGCTTCTCAGACCCTGCAGCCTTTCAAAGGTGAATCATTTCACAGTTTGGAACTAGATCTCCATAGCAACTTCCCTTTGAGGGTTTTAGAATCACCATCCAGTAATTCTATGATCATCAAGCTCAACCATTCCCAATGGTTCTTTTCACAGCAGATGGAAAAGGAAGCCTTGAAATTTTACAGTCTATTTCAAGCAATTCATCTGGCAGCCTATTAGAATTCAAAATATTTCGACCTTCAATCACAAAGCATGTTATCTGAAGCTGTGGTGATCTCAAGTCAAGACAAGCAGACGTTTTAGTCTAATCATCCATGATGAGAAGAGACTGACAAAAACTCTTAATTCAACCACCATCAAAATGCTTATTTTAACTGCATGAAAGTCTTTCAACAGGCAATGAAAACACACCATGTACCATTTTATCACAACCTTCTGTTCAAGGAAAATATGAATTCTGAATATTGACATGGATCTCTGTGCTTCTTAGACTACTTGGAACAAATATGTTTCTTAAAAGTCAGCATAAATCCAATTTAAGAGCACTATTTTTCTCCGCTTGCAAAAGCCAAAAAGTACAAGCAAATGGCAATAGACTTTTGATAAAGTTAGTCAGTTTAATAAAATCAAGTATATCTGAACCACTTAAGTTTTTTTCAGGCAAACTCTAACATTAAAAATCAGAAAATAACAATTCCTCAGGAAATTGACCAATAAAGAGGCAAAGGCAGATCTTAAAGAAAAACCTAACTGACAAGAAAGTCACTGACTTTTCCCTATTTCAGTAATTTTCTAATGGTCTCAAAATATATTAACCCTCCTTCTTTAAAATATTGCACTCAATCACATTTAAAAAACTATACATTTCCAATTGCTAATAAACACAATTAACAAGTTCTTATCCAGACTGTTTTTACTTAAAACTTCAACTATGTCATAATTTCACTAAATAATTTTCAGAATCTAGTCTACATGTAAACTACATATGGGTATTTACTTAGTATTTCAGATGTTTAGTGGCATATTAGAAGTTCTATGTAAAAACTTTAAATGCTATTTTCTAATTCCTAATCAAAACAAATCAAAACAGTTCCCTCTGAAGAACTAAGCCAACTTTAAGAATACACTACACACTGGCAAAATAGAAATCACTAAATCAATTCAAAGCAGATGATAATTTTTTTTAATATCAGAACATAAATATTAACTATTTTTGCATAGTCTCAAATGTAAAATAGAACAAGGAAATATATATGGTTTCCTAAGTGACCACCTAGAGTCTTCACATAGTTAATGACTGTTGAACTAAGCCAATTTTAATTTATAAATCCACAAAAGAACACTCTAAACACCAATTTCAAACCCTCAGTGCTTTGGAAAAAGTAAGATTAAATTTAATTATCTCATAAGCCTAAAAAATTTTAATAGACTTATTCTACTTCCTAAAGACAAAGAGACAAAAACATAAACACACTTCATAAAACCATTATTATTTTCTGTATAAAATGTGGCAGCTAATTTGTCTTTATATGAGCCTATGAAATAAATATCCTTCAAATCAAATACATATTTATAGTTTATTGTCTGCCTTATGCTTGGCTTACATACCTAATTACAAAAAAGAAGCAAAATTATTTCATGTTGTATAATTAGCTCTCCAAAACTTGTACAAACTAGATAAACTCTTGACATCTGAAAACTAGTAGAAGTTTCTAAAGGAAAAATAAACAATTTAACAATTATTTCAATGATAAAATCATTACCTTTCCTTCTAAGAAGTATCTCCTCTTATTTTCAAAATCTCCACTTCTACCAGGAAGTGAATAAGGAAGATGCCATAAAAATATGCCTTACTTGCCTTATTTTGGATGGGTTTAGTTTATGATCTAAGCTATAGAACTTAAATTTAATCCAAGGATAAACCTTACATTAAAAAGAGAATGAGCACAAAATTATATACACAGGCATTCATGCATTTTCTACTTTTAATTATAAGTAGTTTATTTTACTTATATTGGGGGAGGGGGCACAGGGAGAACCACCAAGGGAATTACAAAAACATTAACGCAATTCTTACTAATATCCAAAATTCTCAGAGTGCAATTTAATGGCTACAGTTTGACAACAAGGTGGAAAATTGCTGGCCATTAGTACCAAACATCAAAGTTTAAATAAAGAGAAACTTCTCAAAATAGTTATGCACGAGCATTATATCATAGTATCTGAGTTCAGTTTACTAAATATTCCAAATTTCATGTACATATGCTGGATATTCGAATATGTATCTTTGTTGGCCTACAAGGCTCTTTTATGGGCATTCTAAACTTAGAAATGCTTAAAAATTCTTCACCATCAATAATTATGGAGACTATAAATATTTTTGCTCAATTATCTGTGAAATAAAAGCTCACGCAGGATGGCCTGATAATAAAGATTATATACACACTTCTATTGGTGGTAACAACATTATAATACACTTCCTGAAACTATATGCCCCTTGGAATACAAAGCAGATTCACCCACTAATTCTGAGTTATCATGAATTTCATCATTTGTCTTAATTCTCCATTTGTAAACTTTTTAAAAACATACATTATGCATTTTACTAATCCAGTCCTTAGTGTTTTACATCTGGTATTGTAGATACATAATAAATGTTTGCTATCAATTGTTAGATACTAATGAAAGCTATAACTTAAAAACTCCATGTTCTTAAAACCTTCTAGACTGGTAACAAACTTACTTTTCACCTGTCAGTTATATAACGAGAACCAAATATTTAAAAAGATTAATTTACTGAGAACCCTTAATGAAAGAGAAAAAATCTTGATATATTTTTATTTTTTACTTTTATCTTCCCTTCTCTTCCAATTTTACAGGAAACTGCTCCTAACAACAAGCCACCCTACAGCTACTGAGCTTTGCAGCCTAAGGTAATACTAAGTTTATTTTATAATGTATACTCAAGCAACATACTGTAAACTGAAGCACCCTAAAAACTAGCTAATTAACAACAGCAGAAGCATTTCTCTCAAAGAAGGAAAAAAATGTGAAGATTTCATAAAATATAACTTGTTAGGTTAAATATAATATTTTAAGCTAGGTGGAAAAATGGAAAACAATTTTACATTCAATATAACAGTAAGAACAACTATAAAATATGCATCCATTTTTATTCTTATCAATAGCTATGCCTACATTTTGACTACAAAATACTAGGAGCATGTAAGTAAAATCAGACTAGGTCCACCATCAGAAATCCAGTCATATGAATCAGAGTATAAGTGTGTGTGTGTGTATGCGTGCGCGCGCGTGCCCGTATGTGTGCTACTTCCTCAATCAATACAGCAAAAGTATAGTTACCACAGTACTTGACCTCTGGCTGGGGCAGCGATCTAAAGGAAAACTCCTTTAGCAAATGTGTTATTCCTCATATAAGACAGCAGGATGCAGTATAATGGCTGAAATCTCTTTCATAAAGAAAGTCATACTGCTTCAATTCTAAGTCTCTACTACTCTGCATGCAGAAAACTTCAGGAAGACCCTTTTCTATTAGACTTATCTAGACCTGACAGAATATTAAAGTATGAAATTGCAAGTTACACTGGATTTTGGCATGTATAATTTGATCCCGTCAATCTGGGAAAAGATATAAATCTAAAATAGTAAAATTATCTAAGAGGTGTTCATAATAAATGCCAAAGACTTAAACATAAATAAATGCTAACAGTATGTTTAGGTTAAGGATATAGCTTACTAACAAGTAACAAAAACCTTTAAGACGTATACACCCTTTGACTTAGTAATTTCTACTTTTAGGAATTTACCCAAAGGAAAACAATCTGGCAAGCAGACAACAGTGCATACAAGGTATGTATAAGGAGGTCTGTAGCATCATTCATCCACTCATTCAACAACTACTGAGGACCTCCCATGTGTCTGCTGTCATGGAACTTACATGCTAGAGGGACAAACGGATATTAACAAGAAAACTGATAACAAGCTAACATTCAATCAGAGAGAAAAATGGGGAAAAAAAAAAAACATTTGGCAATATGAAGGTCATCAGTGACCTAGACAAGAGCGTTTCTTTTTTAAATATTTTTAAATGTTGATTTATTTTGGGGGGGGGGGACAGAGAAAGACGAAAAGAGAAAATCTGAAGCAAGCTCCACACTCAATGTGAAGCCCCACGCAGGGCTCGATCTCACAGCCATGAGATTGTGACCTGAGCCAAAATCAAGAGTTGGGCCCTTAACCAACTAAGCCACCCAGGGACCCCAACAAAAGCCTTCTTAAATGCTCTTTTGGGGCCAAAAGCTCATGGGAGTAGGTAAAAAGAAAAAGGAATGTGGAAAAATGGAGACAATATAAACAAGATCTTTCCGTTTTTTTGTGAAGGAGAAGAGAGAAGTGAAGCAGTAGCTGGAGGGAGTCACTGTGCCATGTCTGCACCGTCACGGGTGAGGACAGTGAGAGAGGGCATGGCAGCAGGATCACAGTCCAATATGAGAGAGCACGAAGCAGGTTTTATGTGCAAGTGGAGGGGCTGACCTTGGCAAAAACAACTCCCCTGTTATAATAAGAGGAAACATAGGGTATATGACACAAGTGGGCACGGGATGACAACTCCAAAACACCAGGCCCCACTCTCCAGGCCCTTGCATTTGCTGTGGATCTGTAGCCAATTATTCACGTGATCCCTCACTTCCTTCAGTTCTTCACTCAAATGTCAACTTTCCGGGGAAGCCTCCCCTGTAGTGTTTAAAACTACAAACCCCTTGGTTCGTGGGATCTGGCCCATGTTGGGTTCTGCGCTGAGAAGCGTAGAGCCTGCTTGGGATTCTCTCCCTAACTCTCTGCACCTCCTCCAGATTTACTCTCTCTCACCTCTTTCTCTCTCAAAATAAATAAATAAATTTAAAATATATAAGTAAATAAAATTGTAAACCCCACCCCACCCCTACTTTACTTTTCTTAGTATTTATACTATCAAATATACAACATATTTTACTTTTTAAACATTTTGTTTATTGTCTATAATAAATCTCTAAAGATACCATTAAAGAAAACTCTGACATCTCTTTAATAAAATGGGACACTATTACAACAAAAAGATAAAAAGGTCGATTTTTACTAATATCTGCACATAACTTACTTCCAAAAAAATAATGTCTATTTCACTGCATTCAGTTGTGAGGGAGGAAGGAGTTATAACGCAATGGCATGCAAGATTCCAGGCTGGCAGAGAGTAGGTCACTGGCATCACAATAAACTAGCCAATAGCAGTCACACTTGATAATCCAACCACCAGCTATGCACCAGTGAGCCAGAAGTGTGACCAGGAGAAGCTAGTCTCTCAAGAGTTTTGTCATATATTCCAGAAGTATACGCTAAGGCAGAGAAAATAGGAGAGGAAAAGAGGAGGCACATGGTCTAGGTTTGGGAAGTGAGAATCCTAACCTGAAAATCTAATTACATCACATACCATTAATGATCTTTGTCTCTCCGCCTATTGAGTATACCGAACAGCTATCATATCCCTCTATTTAATAATAACTAGTTTGTTCTCGAAATGTAAAGACAAAAGAACAGGTGTCACTGTAATGTATAAAAGGACCAAAAACAAACAAACAAACAAATAAAACCAGGATGGGGAAGGTAGGGATGGCTTTCATCTGGATATCACCACTTACTAGCTGAATGACATTAGGCAAATCTAAATCAAAATCTAAGTTTTAGGTTCCTCATTTGAAAAATGAGGAGAATAGTGTAAAATATAGATAACAGTGGTACGTCCTCTTAGGACTGTGCTGAAGATTAAATATAACTCATGTAAAAGGCCTAAAACAGTCCTAACCTCAAATGAAACTCAATGAATGGTCCTCAGTAAATCTTGGTCCCATCGATACTGCCAGAAATGTTCAGGTCTCCAGAGACTAAAGTGAACTTCAATTTCCAGATCAAGATAACCAAGAGAAAAAATGGGGCATTTGGAGAGGGACACAGGTATATTCTTTGATCCCATATTCCCTCTCTTATTCCCAACTAATAAACTATACTCTGTCTAGCTAAAAAAGGAAATTTCTGCCTGGTTCCACGCTGACTGATCAGCTATCTGTAGCATCAAGCAGAAAAACTCAAGCATCCAAAGTTTGTCTGGTGGACAACCAAGTTGATACCTATCAGATTAAATTCAGCCTTCAAAAAAATGGGTATTTTCCCCTTGCCCTTTGAGTATAGACTATATCTGACTTGCTTCCATAGAAAAAGAAAACTGAAAAAGAAAACATAGTAACTTTACAATGGAGAAACATGACAAACACCACCTTCACCACGTGATAAAGATTTATATCATCACTGATGTAAATGTAGATACCATGGACTCCTGGACATGATATGAAGGGCACTTCACCTCTGTGGTGTCTTTTCAAAACTGACAACCCCAATCTAATCATGAGAAAAAATATAAGATAAACCCAGCTTGGTGGACATACTACAAAAGACTTCAAGAGTCAAAATCATCAAGGTCATGAAAAAGAAGGAAAGTTTGAGACGTTATCAGAGACCAGAGAAGACTAAGGAAACATGACAAGTAGATACAATGTGGTATACTGAATTGGATACTGGAACTAAAAAAGGACATGGGTGGATAAACCAGTGAAATCCAAACAGTCTGCAGTTTAGTTAACAGGAATATACACCAACGCCGGTCTCTTAGTTTCAACAAATGTACCATGGTAAGATGATAAGGGGAAACCGAAATTGAGTGAGAGGCATATATGAGAACTCTCAGTGCTATCTTTGAAATTTTTCCACAAATCTAAAGTTATTCCAAATTAAAAGTTTATTTAAATAAAAATGGGCACTGACGGCATGGCTAGAAATTCAGGGTATGTTAAATGAAAAAAAAAAACAAGTTTTGATATAATACATATAATATGATCTTACATTCTTTGAAAAATAGATTTTTTTAATTATAAAAGTAATGTGTGTTCACATATTTAGAACACATAGGTGCATTTAGCTAAAATAAAACCGGGGGGGCACCTGGGTGGCTCAGTCGTAAGTGGCCGACTTCAGCTCAGGTCATGTGAGTTTGAGTCCCACATCGGGCTCTGTGCTGATGGCTCAGAGCCTGGAGCCTGCTTCGGATTCTGTGTCTCCCTCTCTCTCTGCCTCTTCCCTGCTCATGCTCTGTCTCTCTGTCTCTCAAAAATAAATAAATGTTAAAAAAATTTTTTTAATAAAACCAGGCAACTAAATAAAGACTTCCAAAAAGAGTACATTAACACACAAAAAGTTTATCTCTTTTTAATTTCAATCTTGAAATGAATGGTCCAGCTTAGTGAAGCAATTCTGCGTCTTCTAGTCACTCACAGATCCAGGTTCCTTCTGAGACATGACTCTACTATCCTCCAAGGCATCACAATCACCTGCCATGGTCTAAGCACTTCTAATTAAAACAGCATGAAAGAACTCCTAGAGGAGGTACAACCAGTGTTAGAAAATCTAGGGCACAAGTGTCACATATCACCTCCTTTCAGAATCCACGGCTGAAAATGAAGACAAGTGTCTATTCCCAATGTATGGAAACGGGGTAAAAAGTGTAGGGAAGATGAGCAGCCACGTGCCAGGAAGAAGAACATGGATTTTGGCAGACGACAAGTGGTCGCCACCTAAAGAGGTAGGCAAAAAGAAGAAATTATCTAGAAATCTACAATTAACCATTGTTAACAGCTGAATACAAAATTTGAGACTTTTTTCTGGGGGTTAAATGAAACTAGAATACTTCTATATATGCTGCTTTGTATAACCTTGCTTTTCACTTCAAACGTCATAAACACCTGTCCACTTTCATATAAACAGCACTGTATTCCACTGAATTAAGGTACTATATCTAATTTCTATCTATCTTTTAAGGCTTTTTTCAAAACCTCTGTTATCTAGTAAGGCCTCCCTTACATTGAGTTTATAGATTCATTCTGCTGATGCTGGGTGTATCATTAGGTCTCAGTTATAGTCTGAAATGCATAGTTAAGACATGAAGGTAAAATATTCTGGATATTTCAGATATATAAACCTTTAATATTCAACTTATGGATTAGTCACTCAAGAACAAGGAAAATTTTTCACATTTTTTGAGTAATCTCTACAGTACTTAACAAAGAATGAGGCAAACAGACTGATTTTTAAACTATTCTTAATACACAAACAGCCAGAAAATATAACAGAAGGGAAGACTACATTTATAATACCAGTGACAGGGGCACCTGGGTAGCTCAGTTGGTTAAACGTCTGACTTCGGCTCAGGTCATGATCTCATGATTCCTGAGTTCAAGTCCTGCATCAGGCTCTGTGCTGAGGCTCACTCTTGCACGCGCACTCTCTCAAAAATAAACATTTTTAAAAAATTTATAATACCAGTGACAACAGAGAAAAGATAAAATACCTGAAATAAATTATTTAAGAAATGTGCAAAGCCAACACAAAGGGACACTTAACACATTTCTAAACACTTCAAAAATAGACTTACACAAGTAAAAGAATACTATCTTTTTAAATGGAAAAGAATGTAAATTCTTGTTAACTGACTTATAAATTTAATGCCATCATAATAATTCCAACAAGATTTCCTTTTCTGGGATGAGGAAAGCTGATTAATAAGTTTATAGAGAAAGAATAAACAAGCGAGAACAGCCAGGAACACTCTTAAAGGGAACAGCCCTACCAGATATACTAAGTCTTGCTGATTTAAAAGGTGTCACCTTAGCAAATAAATAAAATGTCACTGATGAAACAGACGAAGATTCAAAGTAGACCCAAATGCACTTCTAGGAACCAAGCATATGGTGAAGGTGGCATCTAAAATAAATGAAAGATAGCCTTCCTAATAAATATTAGGACAACCAAAGAGCCATCCTTGAATAAGTGAAAATAAAGCAGGACCCTTCCTCACAGGATATACACAGACAAACTCTAAATGAATTAGAGATTTAAAAATAAATAATGAAACCATAAATGTATTGAAAGAAAATACAGGCAAACTGTTTTATAACCTTGAGCTGAGGAAGGCCTTTTTGGTAATAATTTAGTTCAACTACTAAAAAAATTTTGCATAGCAAAATGTACCATAACCAAAGTCAAACACAAATGACAAATTGGGGGAAAATATCAGCAACTCATATGATATAGAGCCAATATTCCCAACATATTAGGAATTCTTAGATGTTGAGAGAAATAAAAGAAAGTGCAATAGGAAAATGGGCCAGCAACATAAAGAGGCAATCTATAGAAAAATACAAATAGCTACTAGACATATGAAAAGATACTCAGTCTCACTGATAATGAGAAAAGCAAAGTAAAACTATACTCACATATACTCACAATTCTTCTAACGGCCTGCAAAAAATCTGTTAAGTTCAACACATATTTTGTGGGCAAGGTTATGGAGAAGCAAATAGTCTCGTAAATTGCTGAGGGCAGTAAAAAAATGATAAGCCCTAGGAAGGAAATCTGACAGTATCTACCATAAATCCCAATAAACGTGTTTTCCCTTTAGCTCAACAAGCTCATCTCTCAGAATCTATCTCTTATAAACTTAAATGTTTATGCAATGACATATGCACTACATTATCAATTGTGGCACTGTAACATAATTAGATCAAAACCAGGAAACGACCCAAGTATCCAGCAATACTGAACCTTCTGAATAAATGACAATCCAACCACACAATGAAATACAATGCATCTGTGACGAAAAATGAAAATAATCTTTGTGCATGGATATGGCAAGCTCTCCGGGATATTTTAAATGCTAAAAAGCAAGGTTCATCACAGTGCATATGGCAGGCTTTCTGTTTAGGAAAGGGGAAGAAAATAAATTTAACTGTATTTGCTAGTATTTGTAAGAAACTGTAGAAGTATAAAAGAAATTAGCAAAAATAAATACTAGAGTTGTGAGGAGGACTTGTCTGTAATCCCTTCGTATATAATTTTTCCTTTCTTTCAATAAAGTTATTTTTTTTAATTTTTTTAAATGTTTATTTATTTTTGAGAGAGAGAGACAAAGAGTGCGAGCAGGGGAGGGGCAGAGAAAGAGGGAGACCAAAGCAGGCTCCAGGTTCCGAGCTCCGAGCTCTCGGCCCAAAGCCCGACATGGGGCTAGAACTCATGATGCGTGAGATCATGACCTGAGCCGAAGTCAGACGCTTAACTGACAGAGCCACCTAGGCGCCCTAAAGATTTTTATTTTTTAAGTAATCTCTATTCCCAACGTGGGACTCAAACTCACAATCCCGAGATCAAGAATCGCACACTCCACCCACTGCGTGACCCAGACACCCCTGTAATTTTTCCCTTTGAACCACGTATATAATTAGATATTCAAAGCAATGATTTTTAGATTTAAATTTGTGTAATATTTCTCAGTATTTAGTGTTTGACATACATCATATTGCATTTAAATCTCACTATGAACCTATACACCAGGAATGGTAATAATCTCCATTTCATTCAAGAAGCTTTAAGTGTTACTGCTTGCCCAAAACTAGTTAGTGAGTAACAAAACTGGAAGTGAAAACCACGAATCTCTTTCCAAATATCGGGTCACTTCTGTTTTGAGTATGTGAAATTCTAACTTCAAAGGCAGTAAGTACTGCTTGAAATTACTTACATGAAAGTTACCAACACAATATTAAATAGATTTTTATCTACCACAAAAAGTAATATAAAACGTTTCTACACAGTACACTCTGCAGAATTCCCAAGGAAAAAATGTACTGCTAACAGATTTTATTTCACAAATGAATTTTGAAAACTTCCTACATTAAAAATTACTCCTGATTCAATGTCATTTAGGAAACGGATAAGACAGAAAAGTGTCAATATATGTTTACATAATGCTTCTTCCTTTATTTCAGAGTGGTATTTTTAAATATTTTAAATATTTTGAATTTTAAACAAACAAAGTGCCCTTTTATCTCTACTCATATCCAAGTTAATTTGTTCCCTTAAAATGACAATTACTCCTTGAAAGAAAATTACCATTAACTGATGGGTACCACTGTGAAATAGTGGAATCCCTCGTCATGCATATACAGGAGTATCTATATTTTAGATGCCCGATATGTCCAGGAGCTCTCATGATCGCAGCATACATATACAAACAAAAAAAACTAGATGGGAGTACTGTGCCAATCCCTGATTGAGATCATCTACATTTAGTATGATTACCAATATGACCATTTCCTGGTTGTTTTCTGTTTATTCCATCTATTCTTTGCTTCTTTCTTCCTCTAACTTACCTTTTTTTCATAATTCCATTTTATTGCCTCTATAGACTTATAATTTTTGCCCCTTTTGCACAATTTTTAGTGGCTGTCCAAAGGTTTACAATATACATTTTTAATTAATGTGAGGCCACCTTCAATAGTACCATACCATTTGACGTGTAGTATAAAGACATTACAGCAATATATTTCCAATTACTCTCTTCCATGTTGTATGCGATTGTCCTCATCTTTTACTCTCACATACATCATAAACACATAATACATTGCTACTACTTTTGCTTCAGACAGTTCTCTTTTAGAGCAAGGGGTGGCTCATGGGCCAAATATAACTCATCACCTGTTTTTAGAAATGGAGTTTTACTGGAACACAGTTGTGCTCATTCATTCGCATATTTCACACTATAACCATGGAACTGGGTAGAAGAAAGCAGACAGTATGGTTCTGAAAGCCTAAAATATTTATTATCTAGCCCTATTTATATAAAAAGCTTGCTGACCTTTCTTTCAGAAAAAATATTAAAAATCTAAACTTGTACAGACCATATTCTTTCTGACTGAAGAATCTGCTTTCTCATTTCTTACAGGATTGGTCTGCTGGCGACGAATGCCTAGTTTTTGTTTGTCTAAGAAAAACTATTTCTCCTTTATTTTCAAAAGATGTTTCATTAGTTATGTATTTCTAGGCTGACGGTTTTTCTTCAATTCGGCACTTTAAAAATGTCACTCCACTGTCTTCTGGTTCCCATAGTTTCTTAAGAAAAGTCAGCCATACGACAAAATTCCTATCTTTATATGTTTCATTTTTCTCTGAGTGTGTTTCAAATTTTCTCTTTTGACTTTTGTTTTCAACAGCCTGAATATGATGTGTGTGTGTGTGTGTGTGTGTGTGTGTGTGTGTGTGTGTGTGTTATGTACCCAGGTTGTTATTCTCTGATCTTCTCAAATCTGTGGTTTTGTGTCTCATTATTTTTTGAAAATTCCCAGTCATTATTTCCTAAAATGTATCTTTTACCTCATTCTCTCTGTTTATCTCCTGGCATTTCAGGCATACCTATGGTTAGACCTTCTGATGTTTTCCTACTGCTCTTGAATATTCTTTTTTTTTTTTTTCCTTAACTTTTCTTCTCTTTGTGTTTCAGTTTGGATCATTTCTACTGAGCTATCTTGAAGTTCACTGATTCTTTCCTTGGTTGTGTGGAATGTGCTAATGAGATTACTCAAGGCATTCTTCACCTGTTCCTATTTCTGTCTGTTTGTTTGTTTTTAAGTAGGCTCCATGCCCAAGATGGGGCTTGAACTCACAATCCTGAGATCAAGAATCCTGAGATCAAGAGGCATGTGCTCCCACTGACTGAGCCAGCCAGGAGCTCCTGTTACTGTGTTGTTCATTAACGGTATTTCCACCTGACTGTTTTCCCATCTCTGTTGAAATCACCCACATGATCATGCATATTGTTCACCTTTTCTAATCACAGTTATTTTAAATTCCCTTTCAGAGAGTATAATTGTAACATCTGTGCCATATCTGAGCTTGGTTCCAATAACTACTTTTTATCCTGAGTATGTTTTTTCTTGCCTTTAGATATGCTTTGTGATTTTTCTATTGAAGGGTGAACATCTTGTGTAAAATAGAGATTAAGGTAAATAGTTATTTTCTTACAAGTTTATTTATTTTGAGAGAGAGTCTACATGAGTGTGCATGCACACAAGTTGGGTAGGGGCAGAGAAGGAAAGGGGCAGAGAGAGAGGGAGAGGGAGAAAATCCCAAGCAGACTTCATGCTGTCAGCACAGATCCTGACTCAGGGCTCAAACTCACCAACCGCGAGATCATGACCTGAGCCGAAATCAAGAGCTGGATGCAAACCTGACTGAAGCGCCCAAGCGCCCCAAGGTAAGTAGTTTTTATGCTAGAAAAGAGACAAGCTTTTTTTCCTTCGAGGTCTCTAGGGGACTTTTGAGTGTACCCCGTTTTACTGTACTTCGCAGACACTGTGTTTTTTACAAACTGAAAAACAATCCCATGTTGAACATGTTGCCATTTTTCCAGCAGCATTTGTTCATTTTGTGTCTTTGTGTCATGTTTTGGTAATTCTCCCAACATTTGAAACTTTTTCATTATTATCATTGTTATGGTGATCTGTGGCCATGTTACTATTGCAACTAATTTGGGGCACATGAACTGTACCTATATGATGGCAGATTCTTAATAAATGTTCTGTGCTCTGACTACTTCACTGACTGACCATTCCCTGGTCTCTCTCCTTCTCCTTGGACTTCCCTCTTCTCTGAGACACAGCAATATTGAAATGAAGCCAATTAATAACCCTACAATGGTCTCTAAGTGTTTAAGGGAAAAGAAGAGTTGCATGTCTCTCACATTAAATCCAAAGCTAGGGATGATTAAACTTAGGGAAGAGTGTCAAAAGCCAAGAAAGGGGGCACCTGGGTGGCTCAGTCGGTTAAGCATCTGACTTCAGCTCAGGTCATGATCTTGCTGTTGTGAGTTCAAGCCCCACGTCAGGCTCTGTACTGACAGCTTAGAGCCTGGAGCCTGCTTCAGAGTCTGTATCTCCCTCTCTCTCTCTGCCCCTCACCTGTTCACATTCTGTCTCTCTCTCAAAAATAAACATTAAAAAAAAAAAAAAAAGCCAAGAAAGGCTGAAAGTTGGGCCTCCTGTGCCAAGCAGTTAGCCAAGCTGTGAATGCAAAGGAAAGGTTCTTGAAGGAAATTAGAAATGCTACTCCAGTAAACACACAATGATAAGAAAGTGAAACAGGCTTATTGCTGATATAGGGAAAGTTTTAACTGTCGAGATAGAAGGTCAAACCAGCTACAACATTCTCTTAAATCAAAGCCTAATCTGGAGCAAAGCCCTAACTCTCTTCAATTTATGAAGGCTGAGGGAGGTGAGGAAGCTGTAGAAGAAAATTTGGAAGCTAATAAAGGTTGGTTCATAAGGTTTAAGGAAAGAAGCTGTCTCCATAACCTAAATATGAAGCAGTAAGTGCTAAGGCAAGTTATCTAAAAAATCTAGCTAAGAACATGAATGAAGATGGCTATACTAAACAACAAATTTTCAATGTAGATGAAACAGCTTTATATCAGAAAAAGATATCGTTCAGGACGTTCCTAACTAGAGAAGTCAATGCCTGGTTTAAAAGCTTCAAAGGACAATGTAACTCTCTATTAGGTACTAATACCTACTTTTTTAGTTAGGTATTAAATAATACCTATTTTTTAGTTATCTAAAAAATCTAGCTAAGAACATGAATGAAGATGGCTATACTAAACAACAAATTTTCAATGTAGATGAAACAGCTTTATATCAGAAAAAGATATCGTTCAGGACGTTCCTAACTAGAGAAGTCAATGCCTGGTTTAAAAGCTTCAAAGGACAATGTAACTCTCTATTAGGTACTAATACTGCTAGTGACTTTTAACTGAATCTAGCGTTCGCCAACTATTCTGGAAATCCTAGGGCCCTTAAGAGTTATGCTTAATCAACTCTGCCTGTGCTTTATAAGTGAAATGTAAAGCCTAAAAGACAGCACATCTGTTTACTGAATTTTTTAAGCCCACTGTTGAGACTCGCTGCTCAGGAAAAAAAAAAAAAAAAGATTCCTTTCATTGACAACGTACCTGGTCACCCAAGAGCCCTTTTGGAGATGTACAACAAGGGTGATGTTTCATGCCTGTTAGCATAACATGCATTCTGCAACCCATGAATCAAGGAAGAATTTTGACTTATTATTTAAGAAATACATTAAGAAATCACTGCCACAGACAGTGATTCCTTTAAAGGATCTGGGCAGAGTAAACTGAAAACCTTCTAGAAAGGATTCACCATTCCAGATGCAATCAAGAACATTTGTCATTCATGGGAGAGGTCAAAATATCAACATTAACAGACGTTTGGAAGAAGTTGATTCCAATCTTCATGGATGACTTGAGGATGACTTTGGTGGAGGAAAAAATAGGACAAGTGGTAGAAACAGCAAGAGAAATAGAATCAGAAGTAGTACCTGAAGACGTAACTGAATAGCTGCAATCTCATGATAAAACCTGAACAGATGAGGAGTTGCTTCTTATGGATGAGCAACAAAGGTGGTTTACTGAGATGTAATCTATTCCTGGTAAGGATGCTGTGAAGACTGTTGAAATGACAACAAAAGATTTGGAATACCACATAAACTTAGTTAATAAAGTAGCGGCAGCATCTGAGAGGAATGATTCTGGCTTTGAAAGAAGTTCAACTATGGATAAAATACTATGAAACAGTTATAGAGAAACCGTTTGTGAAAGCAAGAGTCAGTCAAAGGGCAAACTTCACTGTTATTTTATTCTGAAAGGACCACAGCCACCCCAACCTTCACCAACCACCACCCTGATCAGTCAGCAACCATCAACACAGAGGCAAGACCCTCTGCCAGCAAAAAGACTACAACTTGCTGAAAGCTGAGGTGATGGTTTACAGTTTTTAACCAGGAAAATATTTTTAATTAAAGTATGTATACTGTTTTTATAGATATATAGCTTTTACACACTTAACAGACTACAAGTACAGGGTAAACATATCTTTTTTTTTTTTTTTACATATTTTAAGTATCTTTATTAGTGATCCCTCAATGAAATCTGAAAAGTTTTTGTTGTGTCTTACTTATTTGGGTCTTTATTCCTCAAGTGTAGAAAACCAGATGGATTGTAGCTCTTTTTTTTTTTTTTTTTTAAATTTACATCCAAGTTAGTTAGCATAGAGTGCAATAATGATTTCAGGAGTAGATTCCTAATGCCCGTTACCCATTTAGCCCATCCCCCCCTACAACCCTTCTAGTAACCTTTGTTTGTCCTCTTATGTTTTGTCCCCCTCCCTGTTTTTATATTCTTTGCTTCCCTTTCCTTATGTTCATCTGTTTTGTATCTTAAATTCCTCATATGAGTGAAGTCATATGATATTTGTCTTTCTCTGAGTGACTAATTTCGCTTAGCCTAATACCCTCTAGTTCCATTAACATAGTTGCAAATGGCAAGATTTCACTCTTTTTGATTGCTGAGTAATACTCCATTGTATATACATAACACATCTTCTTTATCGATCCATCCCTTGATGGACATTTGGGCTCTTTCCATACTTTGGCTACTGTTGATAGTGCTGCTATAAATATTGGGGTGTGTGTGCCCCTTCAAAACAGCACACCTATATCCCTTGGATAAATACTAGTGGTGTAATTGCTGGGTTGTAGGGTAGTTCTCTTTTTAATTTTTTGAGGAACCCCCATACTGTTTTCCAGAGTGGCTGCCCCAGTTTGCATTCCCACCAGCAGTGCGAAAGAGATCCTCTTTCTCTGCATCCTCGCCAACATCTGTTGTTGCCTGAGTTGTTAACGTCAGCCATTCTGACAGGTGTGAGGTAGTATCTCATTGTGGTTTTGATTTGTATTTCCCTGATGATGAGTAATGTTGAGCATCATTTCATGTGTATGTTCGCCATCTGGATGTCTTCTTTGGAGAGGTGTCTATTCATATCTTTTGCCCATTTCTTCACTGGATTATTTGTTTTTTGGGTGTTGAGTTTGAGAAGCTCCTTACTGATTTTGGATACTAATCCTTTATCTGATATGTCGTTTGCAAATATCTTCTTCCATTCCATCAGTTGCTTTTTAGTTTTGCTGATTGTTTCTTTCGCTGTGCAGAAGCTTTTTATTTTGATGAGGTCCCAATAGCTCATTTTTGCTTTTTAAAACATAACTTTTGTATGCACTGGGAAACCAAAATATTCATTTGACTCACTTCATTGTGATATTCCTTTTATTTCCAAGGTATACCTATAGTTAGTAGGAGATGGGCTGGGTTTGAGGTACTACTATTGTTACTCCTCCCCACCACACCCCCTACTCTCTCTGGTAGCAATTTTAAAACTATACGAATGTTCCAGTTCAGAAGGGACCCAAAATATAGTCTTCTGTTTTAGTTAAATATCCTATCTGAATCCTGCTGTGTGTTTCAGCCTCCATCTGGATTTCTCTCCAGTTGTAACATCAGTATTTACAAGAAAATTTCCTTTGGTAAGCATCTATGGGTTTCTAATGTAAAATCCTACCATAAATAACCATTTTAAGGCATGTAAAAGTTTATAAATTTTTGCTATCCCTTATTACTATGCTCAAAAAAAATGCTGTAATTTTTTTATTCAGATATCACAAGCTCAAATTTTCCAGTTGCATGCATGAAAAAAAAATTTGTAATATGCTGTCTTCATATAGTAACTAATCCAAAATAGAAAACTATCCTTGCACCAACCGAAGTCTCAGGGACAGATGCACTGATTAGAGACTTCAACAACAGAACTTACGCTGTCTGAAAGGCCTTCTGAGGCAGATGTTCCATCTTATGACTCATCGAATCATTTACTTACACATTAATGTCCACTACATTATATCAGTCATATCACAGCAACTAAGCAGTGCAAATGAAACTCCAAATTTTGCTCCTGCAAATATAAAGTTCCCATTTAAATTCAGACTATTTCTGAAAAGAACAAAAAAGCCTTATTTGTAAGTAGAGTTCTGCTTTTGAATCATTGAACTCATACCGAGTTTCTGTATACAAACTATTGTCAAAGTATAGCAAGCCGACTATCGCAGAGATATACCACTGGCTACTTTGGAAAACATACTTATATGTACTTTACCTTTTACTTATTACTAAAATAAAAAGTGAACAATGAGTGACATTCCTAAAGCTTTTTATAAAGTACAAGATGAATCTGCATTAAGTGAGTAATTTTAGTCCATTAGTTCTGAATTCTGTTCACTGAAAAAATTATCTAAAGAAAATACTTGTCAATTAAATAGTGTCAATATATTAGTGCTATTAACTTATTTAAATAAATTATAACCAGGATTGTTTAACAAGACACCAAGGGGAAAAAAATTACTTAGAATCCACTGGTAAAGTTCTCTAAGCACCCAGATTGCTGTTAGAGTTAATATTACCTTAAGTATAAAAGAAGTTATCTAACAGTCTAAATATTTATCCTAGTATCAATCTTAAGTCTTAATCAAACAGTTATACTTTGTTCCTTTTTAACAGAAGGAAAGGAATAAAAATGACTGCAAAACTATGAATTTAAAAATTAGAACAATATTATTAAAGTGATCAGGAATGTATCATATTAGGAGTACTAAACTTCACTTGAAAATCAAGTCATGTAATTGGAAGATTTTCCACACACGTGTGGTTTTCTACATTTTCTCTCTTAATGGAACATTTATTGAAGACAAATTTTTAAACTGAGAAAACTTTAATAATACAACCACCTTTATTTGCTACCAAAGAAGGGGGGAATTTTTTGAAACTGTCATGTTTAATAGTAGTCAATAGCTGCATACAATCAGTAAACAAATTCAGTTCAAGGCAAGAACGACATCACCATTTAGTGGTTGCAATTTAGATTATTCTAGCGTGTAATACTTTAATTGTATAAAACAAAGCTGATGTCACAAATACAAAAGAACGTCTTGCGAAGCAAGTACCACAAATAATCTCTGTGCTGCCACTGATGGCTGACAAGTGATGAGCACTTTGCTCAAATGTATACACTATGCACATAAGGCAACAACAGGTGGTTTATAAAAAGAAAATACTGAATGAAGCTCTTACATTTTTCATAATCAACAATTTCATAACATCTTACCAGAATATCTGCTTTAATTTTTGAACAACTGAAAGACTTCTTGTACAGGGAAATATAATATTCTCAACATTAAAAAGGTGAGGATGAGCCAGACAAACTAGGATTGATACTGGGCTAAAACTGCCTATATGAAACAATATATTGATATATTGCCAATGTGTTGACATATTATTAATGTATTTCATAGTTTGGCAATTTAGGACAAAATATTTTCATTAAAAAAAAATCTACCCTTATTTATAGATATCTAGGCACTATTAGTGCTGGAGAAAATCTCCCCATAAAAGCAAACACATACCCAAGCTCATTAGGCCTTATTTAGCCAACAATGTTATAGGTATTTTCTCATTGAGGTTAAAAAATTAAACAGACCGCAGTGTCCAAAATGGCTAGCACTCCCCACGACAGCCACCACCCTAATCTAAGGATCTAAACTTATAGTAAAGCGCTAGAAGCTATGTTATTTTTTAAAAGAGAATAATGCAAAGTCCGAGTGAAATAAAACTTGAAAATCTGAGACACAGGTACTCACTACCACATCTTCCACTCCAAGAACCAATCACAGAGAAAAAAAAAAAACTGTTTGGATGAGGAATAGATTATGATTACAGGATTCTTCCCATACTCCCACTCCCAAATAATCCTAAGCACAAAGGACCCTTATTTGTCTTAAATGATTTTTACTGTTCTAGTTCAAAGAACAATAACTGAGAATGGACAAGAGTAGAACTGAGCCACTAAAAGATGAAGAAAAAATAAATACGCAAGTGTGATCTACAACTTCCCTCACAGTCACATTAACACAACCAAGGAATACTGAATTACCTCTAAAACTCACAATTCTGGGTTACATACGCAACACTCAATTTATTTACACGCTCTAGCCAAATGTTCATTTGTAAGTAAGGTGCCTGAAACATGCAGTATCTATTATTTGAAGTCATCTCAAATGACCTTGCAGCTGAAAGCATTGCATGTTTGCACTGAGATTTTGTATGCAATGCTTCTTGCAAAATAAAAGTGGCAAAACTGAGTAATAAATTATTTCCATTCGCTGGAATAGTGGAACTTGAAGAAATCCAGGTTGTATTAACAGAAGATGAGAAAGTAGGCAGATTCATAAAGACTAATAAAGACTTCTGGGCATTTTCAAAGAACTTAGAACAGTGGTTTTCAAAGTGTGGTTCATGGACCCTTGGGGGGTTTGCAAGATCAAAACACCATTTCATAATAACACTATAATGTTATTTGCCTTTTTCACTGTGTTGACATTTACAGTCATGGTACAAAGTCGGTAGCTAACACTGCCAGGATCTTAGCATAAATCAACGTAATGATGCCAAACTGCACTAGTAGCCACTGCACTGTGTGCATGCAGGTGCGCACACACACATGCAGAGACACACCAATCAAACTTCGATTAAAAACGTCCTTAATGAGATAGTAAAAATTATTAATTTTATTAACTCTCAACCTTTTTGCACACATATTTTAATATGTTGGGCAAGGAGACAAAAGTACAAACAAACCACTTTTGCTGCACATCAAAGTACAACAGTCATTGACAAAAAGCATTTGAATCGCTAGCCACTTTTTTGTGAAATACCATTTTTACTTGAAGAACAACCAACATTCAAACCATGGTTATTTAATCTTTGGTGTCTGCCGGTCATTTTATTATAAATGATAAAACTCTGGCTTTTAAGTGAAAATGAGAATTTTGGAAAACTTGAATCTGCCACCATGAGCATGAGAGCTCCCCAAGGTCTACAGACATTTCTTGAGACCTGTGGGGATATTAACTGACGTGATTTTTGATACTGTATAATGAAAACATGTCAAGATCTGGAAGATCTGCCTCACTCACTGAGAATCAGTATTTCCTCAATCACTAAGCGCATATGCATGGGTAGAAGAGCCACCCAAAGTACAACATACACCAACAAACTTTAACATCACCAAGTACAAAAAGTCCACTGTTATAGTTGCAGATTCTACATTCTCATTAACTTTTAAGAAGCTTCTATTTGTCAAGTTTTGAGGTAGTATTGAAGAATAATATTCACAGTTATCTGAAAAGGTTATTAAAGTACTCTTCTTTTTCCAACCATGTATCTGAGAGGCCAGATTTTCTTCACATAGCTCAGCAAAAAAACATGATGCAAAAGATTAAATGCATAAGCAAATACGATGACTCAGCTATCTTTACCAGATATTAAAGAGATTTGCAAAATATCAAACAATCCCACTTTTCTTATTAAATATTTTTGCTTTAGAAAATATAGTTTTCAAAAGTATATTATGTTAATATATAATGAGTTTACCATATTTATTTCAAAATGCATTAAGAAAAATTACTACTTTAATCTTAGTTCTAATTTCCAATATGGTAAATATTGATTGATATTAACTTGATAAACACAAGTTTTGGGGAGGCCTTAATAATTTTCAGAACATACAAGAGTCTGGAAACCAAAAAGGTTGAGAACTGCTGCCTTAGAGGTTATTAATCCCAACTCCTTTTAAGATATTATTCCACATTTCCATATGAGTGAAGATGGCTGAAAAGCTGCATTCTTTTTTATAAAAATGAATTTCTCTAGGGCTATAAAGAGAGATAGTTGCGTGAAAAGGATTATGGCAGTTAGAAAAAGGAACCAGAGTACTTCAGATACTTGGCTTGGGGCAGAATGGAAAAGGTAAGCTAGGAACACCCTTCTTGCCATGCCAGATAACATAAAGCTACCAAACACCACTAGTGTGATAGCAACAGAGTTCAGGAGTCAACTTGAAGAGGATCCCTTGGCCAAAGATGGCTTCAGTAAGGATAATAGTTGCAATGAACTTAAACATAATAAGCATTTAAATCTATGAATTTATAATGATCCAAAAAGTATTATTATCAACCTCTAAAGGATGCTAATAAACCACTCATTACTGTGCCAACTTTATCCTAGGAAAAAGTCAATATAATCCCACCCACATATCTGAGAGGGAGGAAAAAGCCTAAATCAATGGAATCCTTATTTGGTAAAAATAAGCTCCTGCAATGTTTAAATACAACTTTTTTAAATTCCAGATAAAATACTGATAAACCGATGCCAATTAACAGTAAGCATCTATTTTCTAAAGGAAACTGTATTTCCCTTACCATACACAAACTGCCTTCAAAGAAATCTACACAAAATATCTTTAAAAACCAAACAAAACTACAACTTCTCTGACTGCACATGATCTTTCTTTCCCTCTGAACTCTATCCCTAGAAGTGCTTGTGAGCATCAAAATAATTACCATGACAACTTGAGGATAAAAAAAAAAAAAAAGAATGTGAAGATTTTCTTGAAGTAATGAGTTCTAAGGTAAAAGAGACTAAAGATTTAAAACATGGACCATGAATGTTACAGTCGATTAACTAAAAACTGCACATAATATATGAGAGATAGTAGTTAAAAGAAGGGCTTTTGATAAGAAAGAGCCCAGATTCAACTCCCAGTGCTCCCATTTACTAACGTGAGCTACTTAACCTCTCACCCTCACCTGGTTTCTCTAGTGTGTAGAATAAGAACAGTAGTGCCCACTTCAAGTAAATCTGGTCAGAGTAAATGTGGTCACAGATGTAATGATAAAGCCTTTAGACACTGCCTGCAACATATAAATCTTCAATAAACAAAGCTTCTGGTAATAGTACTTGTTATTATTCGTGTCATATAAAGATAAAGAAAAGAGATGATGGGAAAATGGGAAATCTTGGTCAAAACTGTTCCTTTCACCAACTGTCAAGGGATATCATCATCACTCCAGTGATGACTGGTAGAGGTTAGCTACCAGTCTGCCTTTAGCTGGTATGGGGCAGTTATCAAAAATGAAATGGAGATATAATACATGACTGTGTACACATTTTCACAGACACCAGGTGTTAAGTACACTCTCTGAAATAACATTAACTGTGCTTCCTTTTTCAGATTTCCTAATAAAATATTATCCAACTCATTTAGTGAAAAGATATAATGACGTTTATAACATAATAATCCTTCTATGTAAATACTCATATAAACCTTCCATTTGCAAGTAAAATAAATAGGCCAGTATCCTAATGGCTCTTAAATCAAATAAAGCAAACTTTTAAATTCTCATCCATGAATTACAATGGTAGCAAAGAATGGCTGACAAAAAGAACAGAAAGGGATTATAATTCAGATTCAAATTATAGTCAGGTCTTAATTTACATCAACTTTAACTCAAGAGATTAACCATACAACCCTACAGAGTACAGCAGACCAGGTACAAACAAACCATTACCCACGGCATTCAGGCTACTCCACTTTTCCCCAACAACTGTCTAACTAAGACACTCACACTCTTTGGGGGCTTCTCCAGCTGTTGCCTTATGAAAATCACCCAGCTCTTCCCCTTTGCTTTCCTTAGGGTAAATAGTTACTAGGTAATCTGATTTCATCCATATATGTACACTTTAAGTTGTTCCCAGTATATCTTATAATGTTTATATTTACAGTAGGTTAAATAAGGTAATTTTTACAAAAGCAAATACAAGAAACCCTTCCAAAAATGTCTAGCAAGAAGTGAGGTGTAAAAGAAGTGTATCGTTGAGGGACAAAACATAAGAGACTCTTAAATATGGAGACAAACAGAGGATTACTTGGAGGGGTTCTGGGAGAGGGGATGGGCGAAATGGGTAAGGGGCATTAAAGGAATTTACTCCTGAAATTTTGTTATACTATACGCTAACTAACTTGGATGTAAAATTTTTTTTAATTAATTAAATAAAAAAAGAGGGGCACCTGAGTGGCTCAGTCACTTAAGTGTCTGACTTCAGCTCAGGACATGATCTCACGGTTCGTGAGTTCAAGCCCCACATCAGGCTCTGTGCTGATTACTATGTAATCTGATTTCATCCATATATGTACACTTTAAGTTGTTCCCAGCTTCCTGAGAGCCTGCTTCCGATTCTGTGTCTCCCTCTCTCTCTGTTCCTCCCCAACTCATGCTCTGTCTCTGTCTCTGTCTCTCTCTCAAAAATAAATAAAAACATTTAAAATAAATTTAAAAAAAGAAGTGTATCCTTTGATTCAAATTTCTAATAAATATTTCTTAAGAAAATAATATAATAGAGGCAAAAAGTCACATGAGTAAAGTCACTCATTAAGAGTTATCATAGCAAAACAACTGAAAACATATTCCAATATTTCAGAAATGATAAACTGCAGACCGCCAACACATTATCCTTCCATTAAAAATTATTATTAATATAAAGGCTCTTCTAAAACAAAAATGATATAGTAGTAACATACCTTTAGGACATAAATAGAAGGTAGCAGTTCAAGTATGGGTTTTATAAAAATCCTGATTCTGCAACTCAGTAACTGTGTGATTTCTGACAAGTTATTTAAAGCCCCTGAGACAGTTTCCTCGTTTCCAAAATGGGGTAATATGATCTACCAGGAGAATCAAATGGTATTACTATAAAGTACCTGGCCCCTAACTCAAAAAGTTCCCTTCCTTATTACTCAATTAATTCTTTCCTATTACTGCAACCGTGAGTTTATAAACAGCAGATCATATCTAAAATGGTGCAATGGTGATAAGATTGTGGTTCTATATTTAAAATTATTACCTATAGTACATTTCCTTAATGTTGCTTATATTTTCCTCAGTTCTTTAAAGGTGAGACATCAATCCTTGGTCTGACTGTAACCCCTAATATAACTCTGTCTCAATGTTTTCAAAAATCATATTCAAAATAATTTTAATTAAGAGTCCTTTCCGAAACATGTTACCCATAATACACAAATGAGAACTCAGCTTTTATATACCAAGATGAAAATAAAAATGAGGAAAATGGATGGAATACATGCAATCTCCTGTACTAATGCTTTATTAAAATGTGAGTAACAAATTTCGTTGGGGGAATAGAGGAAACACTATTCTCAAAAAAACTATAAACTGATATATAATCCATACTTTTGGTTCTATCCATCTGACAACCTGACACATGAGAGGAGACCTTCACAACTGGCCTGTACAGAGATGGATACAAGTCTCCATCAGCTCAAGTACGAGGGAAGGGGAATAAAACCACCTAACCCAACCCAACCCAACTCCTTACTTAGTGAAGTGCGAAATAGCACAAGGTCTGGCGGTACCATGGGATCTTCTTTAGGTCCTGTGGCAAGAGTTGAATCAGTCAAGTCCAGCTCAGCCAGGCAATGCTCCCTCTTCCCTCCCACGGAGGGAGTAAGGATAGCAAAGATACAGATGGGATGAGGAAAAGATGGAACATGACGGAAACATCACAGACCTGGACGAATAAATTCCAGACTCATGGCGACTGTGGGGTTTCTAAGGGACACCATAACCTTACCAAAGGAGAGAAGAGGAAATCTCTGGTTATAAAATACCAGTGCTCCTACACAGCCCGTAGCCCTTAGAGGAAGGCCTGCCTTTCCTTCAATTGCCCAGGGTGGCAAGTAGCACTACCAACCCATAAGCTCAAAATTATAAGTCACTGATGTAGAAATACTATATCTGGCATACAATGGGTGGCTTAAAGGTGTCAATGGAAACTCTACAAAGGACAAGTTATAGGGAAATTGAAGACTCACGTAATACAACACAAGTGCTCATCTGATTTCATTCAAGCAAGTTAAGTATAACAATGAACGCACTGGTTTTCAAAACCAAAGTAGTCTCAACACTTACATTTTTAACTTAACATAATGACAGTGTTCTGACAACTAAGAAAAATGTGGTTCAAAATTTGATGCTTAAAGATCAAGAGACTCTCCAGGACCTTAGAAGCTGCCCTCACATCCTGAGTAATTTCAACTCGTTAGTGAGAGAGAGTTTGTAAAATAATCCATGTAGTTGGCTATTTTGAGCAGAAAGGACTGGAAACAAGACCTCTAAAGCAGGTCAGAGAAGACACTGAAGAAAAAAATAAGAATGCCTCGAGTACCTAAAGCAGATATAAGACCACCATGAATAAGACAATAAGTTCAAGCAATTAAACTGTAAATAGCTAGTGGATTAAGTAGAAGCTTCATACAATATTACAATGCAGAGTAGCAGGAAGTTTCCAACTGCTACGATATTTTCCACAGTAAACAGAAGTTGGTTATTAGAATGCATTGTATATGTAGATGAGACCCACTGCATAACTACTTAACCCATTGAATTTGTACCCAAGAAACAAAGAAAACATGTTTTTTGGTCAGTTTCTTTACTGCAATCCAATACTAGATTAATTTAATAAATACTGCTGAAAAAGAAAATTACAGGACCCAAAGAAAAAACTCCATGATTTTAGGATACAATCAAAGACAGTTTCATATTGGCAATTTGTGTCTAGGCAAAAATGTGTGATTCATTTTAAACTTTTAAATGATATGCTTATGGGGGGGAGGGGAGGTGGGCTCTCGAAAACAGTAATTTATGTTCATGGTAATTAAAGGTGATTTACAAAACATATAAACACCTAACTTAACCTAAAGGAGGAGACAATTAAATGAAGGAATTTTTACCTTCTCATTTAGGAGTTCAATAAAGTTGTAGTGCCTTCAGGGCTACAATGCCATATAAACTAGAAAGGCAACTTAAAACCTATTTCTTCCATCAGTGCTACCTTCATCTCTTTTTAGCAAATGAAGCAACAAAACAGAAAGACCTCTTTGGAATCTTATTGGTAAAGCTCTAGCTAAGCAATTTAGACATAAGAAATTCAAACAGATACAGAGGGACAGTAATATAAAACAGAATGAAGACACATCTGTCATTAATAAAGAAGAGAAAGGATAAGGGCTTCTATTTTCCCTGGCCAAAAATTCTAATCATCCGCACAGAAATCATCTACATAGATTGGTCTTACTTCTATCTCTGTAAGAACTTGTCTGCCCAGTTTAAAAGGGGTGAAAGCTGAGACAAGTCAAACCAGTCAAGGACTTAAAATCACACTGGCAGAAGGAACAGAATATTTTCTAAGAATGATAAAACTGCAGAGATCTTTCAAAATAAAAAGAAATGACATCAAAAACAAACAATATAATTAGCTGTTATTATAAAAATTGACATGCTCTACTTACTAAATAAAGAAGGCTATTTTTTTTCTTTTTAAGGAAAATAAACATTGAAAAGTAAATTTAAATATAAAATACTCCTTCGTATAATCAAGAAAAGAAAAAAAGCATATATCCCTTTCTTCGGATTTTAAAAAAAGGCAATTACTTCTGGAGAATAGGAAAAAGGGGAAAACATGAAATTTTATTGTGAACACTTAATTATTTTCTATTTTGTTTATAGTGAGAATACATCATTTTGATTTTTTTTAATATAATAAATATATTTTTAAGTAACAGCATCTGTTTGGCCACTTATAATCAAAAGGTAGAGTGCAATCTAAGAAAAACAAAACTGTCTACTCATACGGTATGAGGGGCAGGGGTATAACACCTTATTAAATTACAATTTTATATGCACTATGGAATGAAGCTAATTTTTTCTAAAGCACAACTTTTTGTATCTAAATTACATATAATTCAATCTAATATAAGAGAACACTTTCTAATATTAAGTAGGTGGCTACTGATTATATTCTAACAGTGGGCTGGCATGGCTAAAGGGTTTCCCTCTGCTTTGACAAATTAAGAAAGGAATTTCAGGGGCACCTGGGGTGGCTCAGTCGGTTAAGTGGCCGACTTTTGATTTCAGCTCTGGTCATGAACTCGCAGTTCATGGGTTCAAGCCCCACATCGGGCTCTGCACTAGCAGCCCAGGGCCTGCTGGGGATCCTCTCTTTCCCTCTCTCTGACCCTCCCCTGCTCTCTTTCTCCCTCTCTACCAAAATAAATAAATACACATTAAAAAAAAAAAAAAAGGTGGGAATTCTGTTTAGGTGACTGTACTCTGTGCCTACTAAAAAACTAACATAAAGATAATAACATTGCTAAGAATCAATTTAAAAGGCTGTATTTCTTTCCCTATCATCATTCTTGTTCTTGGTGGGGGGGAGCCAGATGAAAAGAAATACTGAATTCTCAATGAGTTCCCGCGATCTTTTTCTTCTTTCTAACCCAGCTTAGGTTAAGTGGTCAGTTACTGGCTCTCCCTGGCAAAGGCTAATGATAAGGCGCCTTGAGATTCCCAAGGTGGAAACAGGAAGTTGGACAATACCCCTCACCAGAAACATAGACTGGAGAAGAAATCATTGCATGCGAAGAAATTAGTTATTAGAACAGCGAGTTGTAAAAGGACAGTCTTGCCTTTCCCCACGGCCTTCCTTCCTCCCCTCACAACCACAGACAGACAGACACACACACACACACACACACACACACACACACGTTTACTATGCTACATTCTATGTTTGCTCCATTAAAGTTGCTTAGAAATGCAAGTAACACTTTATCGCAGAAGCAATCACATAAACAAAATACTATGAGAATAATCAAGGAAATAACTTCTTTAACAGAATCCACTAATTTAGTTATCTGAGAGTAAATTCCCTAAGTAAATCATCCCAACAAAACCATCCTAATAAGAACAGCTTAAAAATCAAACATTTTATAGAGACAGAAATAGATCCCTGACAGCTCCTGAATCACAAAATTCTAGGCCAAAGCCATCTTCTTATTGTTTTTATTTGAATTGAGAATTTTATTTGAATCATTCGTAAATGCCTTACATTGGTATTTAAATTAGAAAACTGCTCACAGTTTAAAAATCAAAATAATGTTTACTTAAAAAAAAAAAAAGCCAAGGGTCTAAAGTGAAGGAAAGTCACCCATCTCTCCCCACACCCAATTCTATTCTTCAAAAATCTATCAGTAATTTAATGTATCTTCTTCTAATTTCCTAGGAGTATACTGCAGAGTTTGAGCTGTCCACTACTGTAGACACTAACCACATGTGGCTATTAAATATGTGAAATGTGGCTAGTCCAAATGGAGATGTGCTCTAAGTACAAATTACACACCAGATATCGAAGACACCACCAAACATATCAATTATTTTTCATATTGACTGCATGTTGAAATAATATTTTTGATAGATTAAATATATTATTAATATTAGCTTCACCTTTTCTTTTTACTTTTTTTATGTGGCTAATAGAAAATGTTAAATTACATACGTAGCCACATTTATGGCTAACATTATATTTCTACTGGTCGGCACAGGTACAATGCAGATTTTAGAGTCAGACTTGCCTTACTGACTACAACTCCTAACTATCTCTTCGACCAGCTGTGTAACACTGGGCAAATTTCCTAACATCTCTGTACCCATTGCTGACTTGTTCTGAGAATTAAATGAAATTACTCACATAAAGCACTTAGCGCACAGCCTGGCAATAACATAAGTGTCAATAAATAAATATTTGACAGCCACAAAAGAACAAAAACTATAATCTAATCCTTTTAAAAATCACTATATGAGACCTGTCTGTTCAGACACTATATATTCATTGTGCTGAGCAGGTATTCTCGGGAAAACAATGCACACTAACCATTTGAATTTTCTCTTACACACACAAATATATAGATCTTAAACATGTTTAATATACAGATTCTAAACATTCAGATCTAAAAATGTATGAAAGCTGTGTGGTATGGTGAAAGACTAGAAAGGAAAAGAACTTTAAAGAATAAAGATATGCTCTATGTCCAATTTGCTAGCTACGTACCCTAGAAAAATGACTTAACCTTTCACTGTCAATATGCTTATCTATACAACTGGAATAATAACAATCTTGCAGAACTGTTAAGATTAAATAGAATAATAAATTAGAAATAACCTATCATAGTACCTAACATATACCAGGTGCTTAATAATCATCTCCCTTCTTCTGGAAATCAAAATAAAATGCCAACAATTCATGCTAATGACATTTTCACTTGCTTGCTATGTCACAACTGCCCAAGCCTGTTCACACTCTGAAGAGATAGCTTAAAAAGATGCTAATACCACAGTCAACTAGATTTCCTACATTTTATCCATTGTATGAATTATAGTTACAAACCTATACTACTGTATAACAGCATAAGTAAATACTCCAGAAAAGATAAATACTTCTGGGGGAAAAATAACTCTATGGCCTTTGTTTTTATCAAGCGTTATAAAGAGGGTAGAAGACTGCTTCCAAATTACTGCCTTTTATGCAAACTAAGAAAAAACGTCGGCTGTGCCTAGGTCTCTTTCAAGATGCAGTAAATGTCAATTTAGGGCTAGGAAAGGGTAGCTCTTCTGATATATACCAGATACATATGAAATTAGACAAGTTGTAATTTTTTTCTCTTTGCCTCGGCTGCCACGGTGCTCCACAGTAAGATTTATTTTCAATTTCAATATCTTATTTGGCATGGGTTAGTTGTTACCATGGACCTAGGCTCCTCACTGTCCATTCACCCCATTCCCTTTCTCATTCTTCATTAATGGCTTTCATCATTTTCCTGTTGTTTTAATGTATGTCTTTTATTGTAAGACAGTTAAAATTCCTTTTAGAAGTCAGCAGAACAAAATAATAAACAGAACTGAAGTTTACAAAGAATTCAAAATAAATACACAGGCAGAAAACTTGAACAAGCAAGTGGAGACCAGAACTCAGGAAAGAGCAGAACACTATATCCCACCGTTACCACCAGTATCGCTCATATACATGCGTGCACACACCAATTAAGCTAAAAATAATCAAATGTATTTGAAGTTTTGTTTTCTATAACTATAGATGATTACACACTTTATAATTAACATTTCTGTAAATCGGAACCTCCTTTATGTTTCTAAATTGGGAACAAAACTGTCCCATAGCTCAGAAAGCAGAACTTTGTTTCTATACCACAAAGTCATATCTCTAAGTACCTGTTGGGAAACTTCAACCAGTTTTATCTATAAATAGCTTAACAGTAGGTGCAGGGATACCGCCAAAGGTGCTGTCCTTCAGATAACACAGGAAGCCTTAGCTTCCTGTTGAAATATCACCTCAGAACTTCTAATGCCAGCTTAAAAAAGCTAAGGATTCAGTGAAATCAATAGCTTTGTCATGTTCAAAGCTTTAAACACCTAACAATAGGAAGTTGTATTGCTCCTGAAAATTGGTAAAAACAAATCACATTGACTCACTAAACAGTACTGAAAAAATTAATCATTTTTCTAAATAAAACACCTGTTCTCAGAAGTTACTGCATGTATGAATTTAAGAAGAATTTGTTTATCATAAGATGGTTGCCATTTTTCCTATTCTGTAATGAATCTTTGGCAAACAGTCGTATTTGAGGAGAATTCTGTTTACAGGAGACATAAAGGAGATATCATTAAGTTCTATCCCTTCTTCATAAAGTCTCTCAAATTTGCTTTTCTCTTCAACCGACAGTTTTCTGAAATCCAGCCCCCACTATCTCCTCATGAAATACTACAAAAATCTCTGGTTGTTCTTTTCACCCCAAACTTCTTCCCTCTCAAATCCATTCACAGGGTTGATATGCAGTTGCTAAAGCATCAACTCTGTTTGCTAAGTGTTATAATCCTGTATATCAGCTCAAGTGAATAAAATCCAAGTTTCGACTGAACAAATTACAAATGATCAATGGCAATACACAATAGGGCTGAATCTCACACGCATTATCCTGAAAGAAAGGAGAAAGGCACAAAGAGTATAGAATATATGATAACATTTACATGAAGTTCAAGAATATGCAGACATAATCGATGATGATTAAAGTCAGAATAGGGGCGCCTGGGTGGCTCAGTTGGTTAAGCAGCCGACTTCGGCTCAGGTCATGATCTCACGGTCTGTGAGTTCAAGCCCCGCGTCGGGCTCTGTGCTGACGGCTCAGAGCCTGGAGCCTGCTTCAGATTCTGTGTCTCCCTCTCTCTCTGCCCTTCCCCTGCTCATACTCTGTTTCTTTGTCTCTCAAAAATAAATAAACGTTAAAAAAAAAATTTAAAGTCAGAATAGTGATTACACTAAGTGGGGAACTATCTGAGAAGGGTGACAGAAATGTTCTATACCTTGAACTACATGACGCTTACACAAGTGTATACATGTGTACAAATGCATCCCGATCTCAAAAAAAAGAAAAAGAAACTAGAAGAAAACAGTTGTGAATATTTACCGGATCATAAGAAAGATAAGAACCTGCTAAGTATAAAGTATTAAAAAAAATCAAAGGAAAAGATAAAAATATTTTCAACACAGATGACACATGCAATTAATATATTCTCATGGACCTGTGCTGTATAAACAACTCTAGAACAAAGGTCAGCAAATTAAAGCTTATGTCCTATTTTTGTTTGACTCCAGAGCTAAGACTAATTTTTACATTTTTAAAGTGCTGCAAACAGAAAGAGAGAGAGAGAAACAGGCGACAGAGTAAAATATCTATTTGGGCCACTAAAGAAAAAGTCTCCCAACCCTTGCTCTAATAGATGACACAAGAAACTAATAAACGCCATTATTCATGAAGGCAAAACAGAGGAATCCAAATGTGGGTAGGAATAAGATTTCTCAATGTATAACCAATGTTGTATCAATTTTCTTTCTGAGCCATTTTAAAAGTTTTATTCCAATCTGAGACCGATCTAAAATTATTCAAAAAATAAAAATTTTAAAACATCAAAACCCCATGGGATGGAGGGGGAGAATTTGGGTACATCTGATACGATTCTAAATGTATATGCCCTTTGGCCTAGTAATTCCACTTCCAGAAATACTTCTTAGAGAAGTACCCAGACATGTACCAAAAAGAAGCCCGCACGATAACGTCCATTAGCAACATTCTTTGCAGTTAAAAAAATCAAAATAACAAATGCCCATGTATTACGTCAAGTGAAATGTAAGTCATGCAAAGAAAGAAAAATGCTGTGTAATCTTGCTTATATGTGGAATTTAAAAATGCTGAACTCGTACAGAGTAGACTGGTGTCTGTGAGGTCCTGGGGTGGGAAAATGGGGAGGTGCTGGTCAAGGGTACAAACTTCCAGTTATGAGTGGGGTCTGCAGATCGAATGCACAGCAGGGTAAGTACAGCTAACAACGCTATACTATGGAAGTTGCCAAAAGAGTAGATCTTAAATGTTCTCGCCACACCAAAAAGTTAATTAGGTGAGGCGATGGATGTGTTAACTAACCTTACTGTGGTAATCACAATATATAAGTGTATCAAATCATCACACTGTACACCGTAAACTCACACAATGTTGTATGTCAATTATATCTCAATGAAGCTGGGGAAATTAAAAAAAATGCCCACAAATAGAACTACTTCAATAAACTCTAGCACTTCCATATTATGGATAATGACATAGCAGTTAGAAAACAAGGAAGCATGAAATAAGCCAGTCACAAAAAGACAAATATTGTATGATTCCACTTTATATGAGGTACCTAGAGAAGTCAAATTCAGAGAAAAGTAGCAAGATGCCTGCCAGGGACTTGGAGGGGAAGGAATTAGAAGTTACTGTTTAATGGGTATGGAGTTTCAGTTTGGGATGATGGAAAAAGTTGTGGAAATCGATGGTGCTAATGGTTGCACAATTTGTGAATGTACTATACGCCACTGACCTGAACATTCAACGACAGTTGTAACAGTAAATTTTATTTTACACGTTACCTTCATAAAAAAATTTTAATGAAAAAAATATGTTTAAATTAAAAATCTATATTCATCAAAAAAACCCACACCCAATGTAGCAACATTAAAAATAAGTCTATATGCAATGACATAGAATGATCTCTTAAACTTCAAATAATTTAAGTGTGATATTCCAATCCCCATTTTACATGAGAAAAATGAAGTTCAAAGACTTAGAATTACTTTCTCACAATTTTATAGAGCTAGAAAGAGGGAACTGATATTCACATTCAGTTTTGTGATTCCAAAACGCACACTCTTTCCACTTTAAGCACCAGACTAAAATGCAAAAAAATAAAATAGTTGCATTATGCTAACATGATTCTGATTTTTTCCCTTTTCATTATTATCTTTACTATTATTTAATCAGTAACTAATTTTTAAAGTACCATTTTGAAAAGCACATCCGAAACATCAAACACTTGCATTTCTGCTCCAAAGTAAATGAAGACTTAGGTTTTGTTGCAAATCTCAGGGTCTGGAGTTCAAGAGGCTTGTTCAGCATAGAGCTTTCTTTTAATTAATTAATTTTTAAAAATAAAAAAATTAAAAAGCTCCTTCAGCTTATATAAACAACCAGCCTATTAAGGAAATGTGGCAATGAGCTTCAAAAAATTTAAATAGTGTTTAGCTTTTTACAATAGATGTTCACAACAAAATCTCCCCATAAAAGTGGTATATACTAAGTACAACGGATATCTGTTTTATTTTCAGAAATAGTTAATCCATTAAAGAACTTTTAGAATGTTAATTTCCAGTGTTTTTTCAGACACCAAAAACTGTTACTCTCAATGGTAAGGCCAGTTAAAAAAAAAAAAAGGGGGGCACCTGGGTGGCTCTGTCGGTTAAGCATCTGACTTCAGCTCAGGTCATGATCTCGCACTTTGTGAGTGTGAGCCCCACATCGGGCTCTGTGCTGACAGCTCAGAGTCTGGAGCCTGCTTCGGATTCTGTGTCTCCCTCTCTCTGCCTCTCCCCTGCTCACGCTCTGTCTCTCAATAATAAATAAAAATGTTTAAAATATATATGTTGTATATATATACATATACATATATTTATAGAGAATTCATAAAGAATTTCTGATCTACTGGTTAGTATTACATAATTAGCAATGGGCATAACCATGGCTATTCAGAGTTGTTTACCCAAAATGAGTGACAATTATACCAAAAATATAGAGAAATTTTTTCACTTTTAAAACATCATACAAACCAGGGACGCCTGGGTGGCTTAGTAGGTTAAGTGTCTGACTTCAGCTCAAGGCATGATTTCCAAGTTGGTGGATTTGAGCCTCACGTCAGGCTCTGTGCTGACAATTCAGAGCCTGGAGCCTGATTCAGCATTTGTGTTTCCCTCTCTCTGTCCCTCCCCTGCTGGCGCTCCATTGCTCTCTCTCTCCCAAAAATAAATAAACATAAAAAGATAATAATAAAATAAAAAATGAAACAAACCATTAGAATATGTTCTGTGTGGCTCAAAAAATCCAAAAGTGGGGCACCTGGGTGACTCAGTTGGTTGAGCGTCCGACTTCCGCTCAGGTCATGATCTCTTCGTGGGTTTCAGCCCCACATCGGGCTCTGTGCTGATGGCTCCGAGCCTGGAGCCTGCTTCAGATTCTGTATCTCCCTCTCTCTCTGCCCCTTCTCCACTCATGCGCTCACTTGCTCTCTCTCAAAAATGAATAAATATTTTTAAAAAAACCAAAAGCAGTCAGCTAAAGAATAATACAACTTGTCAACCAAACCTCAATTGCAAAACAAGAAACAAAGAAGGAAAGAAGGAACGGAGCTCCAGAGAGAGGAAGGAGGGAAGGTACATAGGTAGCTAGGTAGCTAGGAGATAGATACAGCTAGGGCAAGAAAAAATTTCTGCATAGTTTCAAACCTTCAAAATACTTTGGGAGTATGGGGGACAACTAAGTAGGAGAATAATTACTTAGAACATCACCAACATTCAAACACTTTGACACTTAGACCACAGAAAAGAATATATATTTCAGATAAATAGCTATCCAACTGCTTATAGATTTTTAAGCACTGCCAGCCACATCATTTCAGGCAGACCTGAATTCAAATCACAGCTCTGGTAGCTCATCAGTTTCGTAAATTATGGCCTAATTTCCCAGTCTCTTTAAGCCTCCTCAGTTTTCTCATCTTTAAAACAGACATCCTCCCTTCCCTACAGGAATGCTACAAACAGAGTACACATCACATTAAGTCACACGGTCAGTTGTTACATGTTAGCTCCATACAACCTCCAAAAAGAAGTTACCATCTAAAAGATTAATGAAAACTGCTACAGATACTGTCAGGATCTTGGCTACGCATCACTTGTCTATTTATTCCCATCATAAATTAAAAAATGAAAAATACCAGAAGAAAGAATGTGTGAGAATAAATTTGAACGCATTCTCTTTCTGACATATGCTTTGTCATCTTTGTTACCAGAAGCCTTGGCCACACAATGTTTTTCTCTAAATAAAGTTATCCTTTCTCTTTAGGAATTTACAAAGCAAATAATTTTCCATTATGTAATTTGGGTGTCATTTAAAACTGCTTGAACGCCTGGGTGGCTCAGTTGGTTAAGCGTCTGACTTCAGCTCAGGTCATGATCTCACGATTTGCGAGTTCGAGCCCCGTGTCAGGTTCTGTGCTGACAGTTCAGAGGCTGGAGGCTGCTTCAGACTCTGTGTCTCCCTCTCTCTGTGTCCCTCCCCTGTGTGTGCTCTGTCTCTCTCTCTCTCAAAAATAAACATTGAGGCACCTGGGTGGCTCAGTCGGTTAAGCGTCCGACTTCGGCTCAGGTCATGATCTCACCGTTCCTGAGTTCGAGCCCCGCATAGGGCTCTGTGCTGACAGCTCAGAGCCTGGAGCCTGTTTCGGATTCTGTGTCTCCCTCTCTGTCTGTGCCCCTCCCGCACTCATGCTCTGTCTGTCTGTCTCTCTCTCTCAAAAATAAATATTAAAAAAAATTTTTTTAATAAAATAAACATTAAAAATAAATAAATAAATAAATAAATAAAACTGCTTGACCTAGAACTGATAAACTTCAAAGCAACTTCTCTGGAATTTAGACAAGTGTTTTCCAAAGTAGGTCCATAGACAAAAAGTTTCAAGAGTTCACAGACTAATAAAAATTTTTGTGATTAAAAAAACAAAGACTTCTTTATTTGCATTGGTAATTATCAGCACAGATTAATGGACTAAACCAACATAGAGCAAGGACTTTCTAACCAGAACTGTTTGAAATCTGATTCTACCTATTACTAGCATGACTAGCAATGTAATCCTGGGCAAGTACTGTAACTCCTCCACTCTTTGGATTCCTCATTCACAAAATGACAACAATAACAGTACCTATTCTTATAGAGGTGTTAACAGGAAGAAATGAGTTAATGTTTGTACAGAGTTTAGGATACTGTATCTTTGTTACAATAAAAATGGCTAGACTTTAGTTTTGGTTAGTGTTTCTCAAATCGTGATCCGCAACAAAATCTCAGAGATAATACTCTTTTCCCCCTAATTTCAATTATAACCCTTTTTCCTTTCATGGAAGTATATTATATATAAAATGCATAAGAACACATGAGGTAAGGTCTCTGGGTTGAAAGATAATTAGCCTCTGATATTTATTTCTCATCTAAAGTTTTTCCTCTGTGATGTCATAAATAGCAACTTATAAAAAGAACTAAATTACACTAAAAAGATTGTAAGTATTTTTGCAGGGAAGCCAAAACAGATTAATTCCAACTGAAATCCAGTTTTTGTGACATTCTTTGTATCAGTATTGAATTTCATTCAAGCAACATAAGCATAGAGAATAAAAAAAAAAAAAAGAAATCCTTCAAAGTCAACTATTAGTTTGTTTGGTTTAATAGCTTGAAGACACAAGCCATACAAAGAGGCATGAAACCTAAAAACATGCATGAATGTTTTTCTGAGTTATGCTTAACTCAACATATATCTAACATTCTGGCAATTCCAGCACAATGAACAGCACCTTATTTTCAGGCATAAAATGAGTGTTAGGTATTTTGGAAGCACAACTTTGCTAACTGCAATCATGAACTTCAAGCTCTTCCCAACCCCACTTCCATGTAAACCTGTAGCAAGACAGGACTGACAGTAGCGCGGGAACAGCCTGCCAAACCGTGCTCCCCTTCCCGCACAGAGGACCCAGCACTCTCACTCACAGGGCAGCTGAAACTAGACCTGGTGTACATGTTTTTTCCTACCTGCAACAAAACACGCAAAATGGATATTATGTCTTAGATATACAGATTCAACTACCTTGGCAGTGAAGAAGTAAATTTGCCTAAATTAGTCAACAAATTTTTGCAATAGCTATTCTCTCTTAAAGTTTACTTTAAAGTCCTCCAGGGGTGGGCGGCTCAGTCGGTTTAGCGTCCGACTCTTGGTTTCGGTTCAGGTCATGATCTCGTGGTTCGTTAAGCCTAGAAGCCCCACTCGGGATTCTCTCTCTCCCCCCACCCAACTGTTCTCTCTCAAAATAAATAAATAAATGGAAAAAAGGTTAAAAATAAATAATAAATAAATAAAAAGAATCCTCTAAATGATTCGTCTCACTGGTTACAAAGTCACTTATTAAAAATATTATTTAGTGTATCATCCTAATGTATTATGTTTTCATTCCTTCAGCCGGTAATTTATAAATTTATCAATTTATAAAAACTTTATTCTTATCTCACATTTAACCCTGCCCCCTCCATCTCAAGTTTCCAGGGAAAATTAACTCTTCAAGTTAACTTTAATCCTATTAAAAATTCTATTTAAAAAGGTTTGTTTTAGTCGACATGTATTAGTAACACTTTTCAAGATAAGAGCTTTCTTTTACATTATGAAAGTACTCGATCATAAACTTATTAACCCAAGCAGAATTTATATTACATTTAACAAACAAAAGTACATGTAATTTCCCCTATCAATAGAGCTGACAGATGATTTTATATTTCACTATTTTTAAGTATTGATAGAAGTTTCTAAAGACCCACGATCTTGTTTACTGAATACAGGTAAAGCAAGTCGAGAAAGGTACATTCTAGGTGCTAGAGAGCGACGAGAAATCTACTGGCAGGGAATCCATCAAAACCCTTTACTGACTTTCTACTTGACAGAATCCTCAAACCCTACAGTCTTTTGTTCAGCAATACAAATGACTGGAAACAAAATATTCTACCTCGATCGGTACTTACAAAAGCATGCACACATTAAAATTTAACCCGAATTCCCCAACTGCTACTCCATGGAGCTCTGCCACAGGCTTTAAGAGTAAAAGCTACCTTTACAATGGAATATTATTCGACCATAAAAAAGAACAAAATCTTGCCTTTTGCAACAACACAGAGCTAAAGAGCATAGTATTCAGTGAAATTAAGTCAGTCCGAGAAAAACTAAATAAATACCATATGATTTCACTCATACGTGGAATTTAAGAAACAAAAATGAACAAAGGAAAAACAAAAGAGACAAAGCAAGAAATAGATTCTTAACAATAAAGGACAATGGTTACCAAAGCGAAGGTGGGGGGGTGAAATAGGTCAAGGGGGTTAAGGAGGACACTTGTGACGAGCACTGAGTGATTATGGAACTGCTGAATCACTGTATTGTACAGCTGAAACTAATATCACACTGTATGAAAAATATACTGGAATTAAAAAATATATATATCTAAAATAAAAACTACCTTTAATCCTTAGAAAATGAGGTACCTTTTCCATACACGGTCAAAGTTTTCTCTCAAACACCTATTTCTTCCAGAGGTTCGACAACATAGATTTAGAGTTAACACTATGGTCATGACAGAAAGAGTGTGGGAGGGAGGACTGACGCCATACAAAGTTGTTTAATCACAGGGACACCTTTCAGTTACGTGACTTGAGCAAATCATTTTACCTCTCTAAGCTTTGGTGTTGTCATTTGAAAAGGAGGATGACAATAAGGAATAAGGAACCCATCTCCCTGGGTTGTGTGATGATCAAGACTTCGCAGTTTAAATAGAACTAAATAAACGAAGTGCTATAGAGATATTATTATTATAAGCTGGACCTAGTTGTTTAGTCAGACAAGTCTTTTGGGAGGTCTAGGGCGTTTAAATCCTAACCTGCAGTCCTGCTTCTCAGGCGGGGACTGCACACTGCTGGAAGTGCAGAGGAAAGTAAACCACGAGGGCAAGCGTCGGGAGCCACGCTGTGTCCCAGGGGCCCCCGAGTTCCTCGCCCTGTGCCGTGAGAGCTCTTGGGTGGAAAAGTCTGATGAATGCAGTATTCCTATCATTTCCATAACATTCTGTATTTCTAGGCGCTTTATAATTTAGAGATAGGCAGTTCTGCCCGTTAGTTCAAGACTTAAGTTTTAAGACTTTTGTTAAGAATTTTTAAAAAGCAAACTTTGAAAGAGTTTCACAAAACCCCAAGAGTGAAAGAAACACTGTTATTTTAAAACACTTAAAAGATCCATAAAAGAATAGGAAGAATGAGATCAAAGAAAACTGAAAAAGTAAAGAAGAAAAAACAGTGAAAACCAACCCCTCTTGAATCCCTCTGGCATAACTTTGGCCCCTCCTAGTTCCAGAAACATGTGTGATGGATGGGCCCAGAGGATATGCTAATAACACCATCAACTTTCATCTGTAAACATCTTTCAAAAACGAAATAAAACACTGCACATTCCTATTCTTTCACTGGTAAAACATTCGCAAAAAGACAAAACTCAAGTGATGAAGAACAGATCAGCTGTCTGGTTTCAGGGTGACAAGAGTGTGACAATAAAGGGATAACATAAGAGGCTTTTTTGGGGTGAAGTGTACTGCATCCTGGGTGCCAGTGGTTACACAAATCTATACATATGCTGAAATTCACAGACCTGTATGCCAAGATAAGTCAATTTTACTATATGGTAGTTTAAAAACTAAAATACACACACTCCTGAACTTTACAAATGAAATCTTTAAAAAATGTTTTGCCCTGGGGCACCCGGGTGGCTCAGTCAGTTAAGCGTCTGACTCTTGGTCTCAGCTCAGTCATGATCTCGGGGTTTGTGAGTTCCAGCCCCATATCAGGCTCTGCGCTAATAGTGCGGAACCTGCTTGGAATTCTCTCTCTCCGTCTCTCTGTCCCTCCCCGGCTTGTGCTCATTCTCTCTCCCTCAAAATAAAATAAACAAACACACAAAAAACTTTTTAATAATACGTCAAATTAATAAGATAGTGTGAGCTAAAGATTTCAAGCCAAAGGAAACCTGTTAAGGTATTTATATTTAAAACAAGAATACATTTTTGAGGCAATGTATGTATTTACATACACCTCGTAACCAAAAGAAGTAAACAAGGTGAGAGAAAGTTTAATTTTTAAAAATTAAATTAACAGAGAGAAGCATAGCATTAATAAATTAAAATTCAGTAATAAACTAAAACTCCCCATTCGTATTTTTTTCTCTCTCTTAACTTTCAGACATTCTAATGGAAAGCTTAAAAGTGTCCTGAGCACTAACAGATATTGTCACGCTGCTGTCCCTTTCCTTGGTAGTTTTTCTTTAGAGCATCTCCACACCCAATGTGGGACTCAAACTCACGACCCTGAGATCAAGAGTCGTATGCTCTGCTGACTGAGCCGGCCAGGTGCCCCATCCCTTTCCTTAGTAGTTTTAAATCAACTGTCTAAAACAAAAACAGAGAAACTAAAAAATATAAACACAGAAAACTGATTTTTTTCACCAAAATAAGAAATAATGAACTTAAGAATTAAAACAAACATGGTTTCAAACATGGTAATAAGCAAATAAGTAAACAATTCCCCAGTAAGTTAAAAAAAAGTCAAAATCCAACAATGTAATTACATATTTATTAACATAATGATTCAGTGTTTGCTTCTGCCACCAGACTAGAAGCATCATAAAACCAGAGAATGTTAGATTCCACTACCCACTATCTATTTCCAGCACCCAGTAAATAGCATTTACTATTTAATAAATAAACAAGTCAACCGGTTTCTGGTGACTTTAAGATATTTGAAGAAAATAATATTTAAATAAAGAGTAATATGAAAGATAAAATCTTTTTTCACATTCATATTTAATAATCTGATTGTTAAAGGCAAAAATATATCATAATTTAGAATTAAAGAATTCCCAATTTTCACAGCTTCAAGGTAACCACTATATCTATTTGATCTCCACAAGTCTTATTTACTGATTGTAATTCTATGAAGATGTTTTGAGAATTCTGATTATAAAGGTATCATCCTGGGTTCTGTGCACTATACAATAATATACACCATATTTCATCAATTCTAAGATGCATATTTTCACAAGTTAACACCTCTGAAATCAAATTACTCTAAGAAACCAGAGTATCTAGTTTAAATGGACTTTTTTTCCTTCTTCATAACAGCTTTAGCCTGAATGAGATGCAATAAAGCATGTATGCTCCTAACCAAATTCATTCTTTCCCCAAGGGTTAGAAAAACATATCAGATGAATGTTCTACAACAGAGAAGACACCAAAGACTTGATTACATTTACTGATGGTTTTGGACCATTACCAGGTCTTACCATCACCCTGAACTCTTCCACCTCAGAAAATTTTAAGTCAAATATCCCTTTCTTTTCTTTTTTTTTCATGTTTATTTTTAAGAGAGAGAAACAGAGCATGGGCGGGGCAGAGAGAAAAAAAGACACAGAATACAACGTAGGCTGCAGGCTCTAAGCTGTCAGCAGAGCCCAACACAAGGCTGGAACTCACAAACCACAAGATGATGACCTGAGCTGAAGTCAAATGCTTAACCGATTGAGCCACCCAGGCGCCCCCAAATATCTCTTTCTAAGCACACACCCCATTATACCCAGCATATCTGTTCTTGAACCTCCTCAGGTAATCAGATCCATAACCCTTCCATTTTTCAGTCCTCTTCTATGTTCCCTCCTACCCCATGTTAAGCTCTATTCCACCCATCAGTTCAACTCCTCTCACGTTCGAAACTTCAGTTCTCTTGCCCCCATCTTCCTGTCACACCTGCCTGATCAATCCTACTTCCTTAAAGACATCTTCTATCTGGATGTCCTAGGTTTGAAAATTCAAAAAAACTCCCAAATCAACCTCGTCAACTGTCTCCCAAGACTTGCTGGTCCTTCTACATTTAACATCTTAGTGAATGGCATCAAGATTCATTCAACTGGCCCAGTCCAAAATCCCAGGAGTCACACTTGATTCCAATTCTCTTTGAAACTCTCACATCAGTCACCAGAACCGGTAAAAAGTCAGTGTCAGGAAAACAAAGGCTCTAGCCAAAGTAAGGCTTTAAGTAACACTACTCTACATTACTGAATTCCATCCCCACCTTTCCTCTCCACCCCCTCAGCAACCCCAACCATAACCCTATCCCTCACCTGTACCTCAAACTCTTCCAGAAGGGGTCTACACGCCCCCACCCAATTAAATCGGTGCTTCTCAAACTATCTGTGATGGACTTTTGTAAAATATAATAAAAGTGAATCACTAGGCAAATGAATATTTTTAAAAATATACAGAAATACTAGCACAATTTATTAGATCAAATGACAAACTTCTCAGTCAAATGGCTATCGAGTTTTCTAAATGCTCATTTATAATAGCTATAGTTATCTAGTCTTGGACCAGAAACAAACAAAAGCACTAAGTCAGACCACAACTGGCCTGTACCTCTCACCTGTTTCCTTCATTTGCCCTGATTTGTTCATCACAACACCAGATCATTCCAATAGCCTGCAGTGCAGTCTTGACCTGAACCCTAACCAAACCCAACCTAGACCTTTCTGTCAGAGAATTACTATATTCTTGGCTCACTTTGTAGTCAAAAGAACATAAACGAATGCCTAGTTCTAATGGGTTTTTCTCTTTGCTCCATATCCCACCCCCCAATAAGGAATAGCTGATCTGTAGTTTCTCCTTAACTCCGTCATCTCTAACAGATAACCTCTGACGTCATGGAACCCTCTCCTGTATCAGTTCTGCCCTCTCAACAGATAGAAAACTAAGAATGCAGACAAGTTCCACAAGTTAAGAAAATGTCAAAATGCCTTTATCATCAACAAAATTACTTCCACATAGAAACAACACTTCCCAGTGGGTCTAATCCAGAACAAGGGATGAAATTCAATTTAAGTAGCAATACGGCATATACTTGCTGTGGAATAAGCCTTCTTACATGGAAATGACAGTAAATAACATTAAAGTCACAATGAGCAGACCAATCCATGATTCGTCTTGTGAAGCAAAGCAAATCTTCTATTAATCAGTCATTTCTAATTTTATTTGAGCAATAATGGAAAGAAAACACTGATTACAACAAAATGAATTAAATAAACCGTACTTACGTGTTAGATGAAAGATTCCATCACAGGCACTGATATGAGATAAAAAGGCATTTCCCAGGCCTTGCCCATTGTGAGCTCCTTTCACAAGGCCAGCAATATCCACTACATTTAGAAAGGCAGGAATTTTGCTAAAAAACAAAAGACGGTTTTATTATAAAATAGTACTAAAAAATTGTTTATTAACCAAATCAATTTATAAAATATTTTACATGAAGTAATCCTTTCCCTTCTAAAACAAGGTTCAGAAGACTCTCAATAATGATTTGATAAATGAATAGAAAAAAAAATAATCTTTTAAGGGCACCAGGGTGGCTCAGTCAGTTAAGCATCTAACTTCGGCTCAGGTCATGATCTCACGGTCCGTGAGTTTGAGCCCTGCATCAGGCTCTGTGCTGACAGCTCAGGGCCTGGAGCCTGCTTCCGATTCTGTGTCTCCTTCTCTCTCTGCCCCTACCCCACTCACGCTCTGTCTCTCTCTGTCTCTCAAAGATAAATAAATGCTAAAAAAAAAAGTTGTTTTATTTATTTAAATAATCTTTTAATACTTTAGGACCTTCTTATCTAGAAAATGAAAGAAAATAATGTAAAGCAGAATAGATGTTTTTATTGTGTCTCTAAAGAACTAAAACTCTTATCATTAAGAAACTTTAAAAATAAAAAAAAAGGCAGGGGTGGTGCCTGGGTGGCTCAGTCGGTTAAGTATCTGACTCCTGATTTCAGTTGAGGTCCTGATCCCACAGCTCCTGAGATCAAGCCCCATGTCCAGCTCCGCTCTGTCAGTGTGGAGCCTGCTTGGGGCTCTCCCCCGCCCAGGGCCGGGGCTGCCCCCACATCCCTCATGTGCTCACTCGCTCTGTCTCAAATAAACTTAAAAAAAAAAAAACAAACCCAGAGGGCCTGGGTGGTACAGTCAGTTAAGCAGCTGACTTCAGCTCAGCTCATGATCTCACATTTCGAGAGTTTGAACTCTGCTGTCAGTGTGGAGCCTACTTCAGATTCTACCCCCCCCCAATAACCTCCCCCGCCTGTCTGTTCTTCCCCCACTCATGTACATTCATGAATGCGCATGCTCTCTCTCTCACTCTCTCAAAATTAAATAAACAATAAAAAAAAAACTTCATACCAATAATTTTACTATACTGTTCTGTTGGCCCATGCATAGAGACACAAAAGCAGTGGAGAACATTTCAAGAGTATACTGAAACAAGGCAAGGTAATCAGCATAGAATGAGCCAACATAGTTTGGGACTGGCATTGGACTGCTTTACAGGTAACATTTCAAAGTTCAAAACAACTCCATCAGCTAAGTGCTATTTATTAAACCTACTTTAACAATGAGGAAACTGAGCCTGAGAGGAGTTAAGAAGTCTATTTACATATAGGGGATCACTCAGCTAGTGGTAACAAAAATAGGATTCACACAGGATATCTGGATTTGCATTAATCATCATGTAGGCTGGGGTACATGGGTGGCTCAGCCAGTTAAGCAACCGGCTCTTAATCTTGGCTCCGGTCATCTCACAGTTCGTGGGATCAAGCCCTGTGTCAGGCTCTGGCACTGGCAGCAGATTGAGATTCTCTCTCTCTCCCTCTCTCTCTCTGCCCCTCCACCCCAAATAAATAACTTAAAAAAAAATCATCATGTAGGTGATATAAATTTAAAAAATGTGTGTAATGATAACAACAGCAACAGAAATAGATGGATATACAAAATAACTTTTGCTTTGCTCAAAATAAAGCACAGTTAACACAAGTTAGAAACAAGTTATGAAAGCCAGTCAGTCATGTAAATATGGAAATTAAAGTATAGTTGACCCTTGAAGAAAACAGGGATTGGGGTTCCAACCCCCATGCAGGCAAATACCCACGTATAACTTAACTTTATTTTTTAATGTTTATTTATTTTTGAGAGAGAAAGAAGACATAGAGTGTGATTGGGAGAGGGACAGAGTGAGAGGGAGACACAGAATCTGAAACAGGCTCTGGACTCTGAGATGTCAGCACAGAGCCCAACATGGGGCTCAAACGCACAAACCATAAGATCATGACCTTAGCCGAAGTCAGATACCTAACCAACTGAGCCAGCAAGGTACCCCTCCACATATAACTTTTGAGTTCCCAAAAGACTTAACTACTAATAGCTTACTGTTGACCAGAGCCTTACCAATAAAATAAACAGTTGATTAACACATATTTATATGTAATATATACTATTTTGTTACATATAAAAATAAAGTAAGCTACAAAAAGAAAATTTAAGAAAATCATGAGGAAGATATGGCACCTGGGTGGCTCAGTTGATTAAGCATCCAACTTTTGATTTCAGCTCAGGTCATGATCTTACAGTTGGTGAGATTGAGCCCCACGTTGGGCTCTGCGCTGACAGTATGGAGCCTGCTTAGGATTCTATGTCTCCCTTTCTCTCTGCCCTTCCCCCACTCATGTATGCACACACACACATACTCTCTCTCTCAAGGTAAATAAACATTAAAAAAAATCATAAGGAAGAGAAATTACATTTACAGTACTGCAAAAAATTAAAAAAAAAAATCTGTGTATAAGCAGACCTGCACAGTTCAAACCCATGCTGTTCAAGGGTCAACTGTACTGTGAATTATTATCAAGTTTTATTTGCTTGACCACAAAGAGACCAAAATTATGTTACAGAAAAACTGAAGATGGGTTCCCATTCAATCTTTTTTTTTTAATGTTTATCTATTTTTGAAAGAGAGAGAGAGAGAGCAAGCATGAGCTAGGGAGGAGCAAAGAGAGGGGAGACACAGAATCTGAAGCAGGCTCCAGGCTCCAAGCTATCAGCACAGAGCCCAATGCAGGGCTTGAACTCAAGGACCATGAGATCATGAACTGAGCCCCAAGTCAGCACTAACTGACTGAGCCACCCATGCACCTCCCTGCCATTCAATGTTTTTATTTCCATTAAGGCATTTAATCAATGTTAATTGACAAAAGAAAAAAGGAAATTTTGAGAAATTAATTCCCTCACTGCCTAAAATTTCAACAAATTTGAAGTCTAAAACCTTTAGTATTATCGTTCTCTTCAGGTCTCTGAAGAATTTCAGCAAGGTCACATGACCACACAGTCTGGCAGTGACAAGGGCCCCCATCTAGAGTCAGAGTGGGGAGAAAAGGCAGCACAACAGCAAGCGAGGCCTATACAAGGCCTCTGGGCAGGACAGCGATCTAGCAGTAGCCAGGGACCAAACCAGCAGCCTCCAAATCAGCCAAGGAGCCAGAGGGGTCAAGAGACTGGCTACATATAAAGGAATTGAACAAATAAGCACATTGATGAGACAACTGGAGAAATCTAAATGGAATCTATGAATCAGATGGTAACACTGTATCGATGTTAATGTCCTGACTGGTGGTTTGCTGTGGGAATGTAAGAGAATGTCTGGAGTTGATACAAATTGATATTTAGTAAATACAAATGGAAGCATTGAAGTGCAAGGTAGCATCAAGTCTGCAACTCATTCTCAAAGGTTCAAAGAAACTTGGGAGAAGGGTACATAAGCATTCTATGGGTAATTTCGCATCATTTGTATACTTTGAAATTGTTTAAAAATAAAAAGGTTTTAAAAAGAAAACAGGGACTCCTGGGTGGTTCAGTCAGTTAAGACATCCAACTCTTCTTGGTTTCAGGTCAGGTCATATCTCACACAGCTCGCGAGTTTGAGCCCCATGCTGGGCTCCCTTCCCTCTCACTCTCTCTCTCTCTCTGCCCGTCCTCCACTCACACACGTCATATCTCACAGTTCATGAGTTCAAGCCCCATGCTGGGCTCTCTTGTGCTAGTGCACTCTCTCTCTCTCTCTCTCTCTCTCTCTCTCTGCCTGTCCTCCACACACAGGCACACAAGCTCTCTCTCAAAGCAAATAAACCTAAAAAAAAACATTTAAGAAGAAAACAGAAGTCAGTTTGAGGAGCCAATTTCAGGAATATAATTTGAACTATGCCCAATGACTGTGACATATTGTAACCAACTGAGTAACACATAAATGAATACGAAGTGAATAAATGAAAAAAAGAAAGCTCTTCCTTACAGAAGAATGCCAATAGATGATAACAAACGGATGGAATTATAAAATCATCATATGGCAATCATTATAATAATTACTTCATTAAAAAAATAAATCGATGCTCAAACTAATGGATGAAAGTAGAAAAAATGAATAAATTTGGTATATATTTTGTGATTAGAACTCATAAGAATTGCTTATAGACTAGATTTAGGGGTGAGCAAAGAGAGGAATCAGGATAAATCTTGGACTTTGACTTAAAGCAACTGGGAAAATAATTCAATATTCATTGAAATATGAAAGTCTTTTTTTTTAAATATTTATTTATTTTTGAGACAGAGACAGACAGAGCATGAGTGGGGGAGGGGCAGAGAGAGAGGGAGACACAGAATCCGAAACAGGCTCCAGGCTCTGAGCTGTCGGCACAGAGCCCGATGCGGGGCTCCAACGCACAGACCGTGAGATCATGACCTGAGCCGAAGTTGGACGCTCAACCGACTTAGTCACCCAGGCGCCCCTGAAATATGAGTCTTAAAGAACAAATTTGGCACAAGGCAGGGTGAAAATCAAGAAGGGGTCCATTTTGGACATGTCAAGTCAGAAATACTTATTTAGTCATCCAGGTGTCAATATCAAGAAGGCAAGTTCAGGAATAGAGACAGAAACTTAGAATTTATCACTACATCTAAAATAGTGAGAAACTAAAGGCAAACTCAGGGAAAAGTATGGAAGGATATACCTCGGGAGCATCTATATCTGTGATATCAAAGCAGAAGTACAGGTGATTTCTACTTTTCTCTTTACACATTTCCATACTATCTGAACTTCCTGTGATGAACCTGTATGACCTTATTTTTTTCTAGTTAAAGATATAATACATGCTTGTTACAAAAACCTCAAACATAGAAGACGAGAAAGTAAAAATCACCTAAAAATTCCACTACTCATAGATAACCATCAAACAACTTCATATATTTTCCTATGAATATACATGTACACGTATAATTTTACATGAATAGAATCATATTACACAGGCTACTTACTCCCTCTACTGCATACCCTCCAGAAAAAAGTAGCTGCGATGTTAACAGCCGGATGCATCCTTCCCCACCTTTCTCTATGCCCTGCATTATTTTTATAATCACCCATAAGACAATAATGCTACATAAATTCTGAAGAGAAAAAACCTCTAAATGATTTCATTTATTTATTTATTTTAAAGTAAACTCTACTCTACGCCACACATGTGGCTCGAACTCACAACCCAGAGATCAGGAGACGCATGTTCTGGCAACCAAGCCAGCCAGGCGCCCCATACAGGATTTCAAATATCACTCACATATATTTACTGAGTCTATACAGGGCCACCAAATAAATAGTAGCCTAAAGATTTTCTTACCTTGCTGGTTTGTGGTACTGGCAAAGAAAGTCGAACCTTTCATCTGGCACGGGTACTCTGCTCTCATTAGGATCGATGGTGCAGAATGGAAAGTTTTCTGCCGAAGCCTGACTATTGGTTAGTACATTGAAGAAGGTGGATTTCCTGAAGTGAACAAAAAGAATTTTGATCAATTCTTAGGCGAACACTGAGAAAAATTTATCTCATTCTCATTTCAGTGCTCAATAAGATGCATGATAATTATAAAACCAATCTGGGAAGGGAAGGTAGAGAATAACAGAAAAGAATGAAATTTACTTATAAATGAATTTTTTTACTAACAGAAAAGAATGAAATCTGTAACAGTGAAACTCATGATTTATAATTAGGTTATGTTCCTATATCTGTCTATTTGAAACTTGAAAAGCATTTTCTCAAAGAATCTTTGTTACAAGTGATAGCTAGTTTCACATACTATAAAAACTACTTTATTCCTAAAGAATTTGGTAGTCCCAGTATCACTTCACCTGGATCTACTATAATCTTCTCCAGCATAAACGTAGAGAGGTGTGCATCTAGCTAGGTCAATCACTTCCCAAGCATTCTGAATTGGGAAGTAGATGCTAACTGTCTAATAGGAAATGGGAAGCCGGAGCTCAGACACCCGTCTAATTGTTAGTAATAAAGATTAGTGTTAAGTCAAGAGTTATGAATTGTGAATTATGAAGAATCAAAATGTGAATTTTCTCAAGGTATAACAAATCAAGAAAAAAACCTATTCATAATAAATAAATCGTCGCTAATGCTCTAATTATCGGATTCTTATCAGGTAATACATACTCAGAGAATGTCAACTCCTATTAACGTCAACTGAATTTCTAAAGTATGATAATCATAGAGTCAAAAATCATAGAGTAAAATCAATCTATTCTGTACTATTTTCCAATTCCATTACTAATATGGACAAGCAGAGAATTCACTATTGTGAATTTTCTTGCTCCAGAAGAACTACAGCACAGATAAGGATTTAAAATGGAAATTACTGTTACACATATTCTTTTTAAACTGGAGGAATTGAGGAAGTAGCTAAAGATTATGTCGTTATTGTAAAGCTGGTACTTTCCTTCAAAGGAGACTTGGAGGACCTGAAGAACATGACTAGTTTTCTGAGATATTTCAGAAGTATCTCAGTATATTTCTCCCAATAGGGAAAACTATAAAATGTGCTGAACTAAATGGTGACATAAACTGACCCACTCCCTTTAGCTTATTCCCCTCGCCACAAAAAAGGAAATTGGTTGCCAGAATCACCCATCGGTCCTATCTATCTAAAATTTAGTGAAAACATGTTATTCCTGCAATGAAAATATTACAAAATAATGTTACAATAAAAGTACTTAAAGTAAAATGTAAATATATTAATACATACACTTAAAGAACACTTGTGCCTTTTGGGATGGCACAATTGTATTTTTTTATATTATAGTTTAAAAATTGCTCATTGCTATTACCACAGTCATAGTAATTACAATATAAAAAGGCCAGCGAGGATTTATGGAGTTATTTTCAAATTTATGGCTATCATTAAGATAGTATTTTGGCGACATCTAGCTCAGTCGGTTAAGCGTCCGACTTTGGCTCAGGTCATGATCTCACAATTCATGAGTTCAATCCCCACACTGTGATTCTCTCTCTCTCCCTCCTCTACTTGCTCGCGCTCGTTCTCTCTCTCAAAATAAATAAATAAACTTACAAAAAAGATAGTATTTTTGACTGCCTACCGTAACAAAAATGCTTTATACTAAGACAAAAAATAATTATCCCTTAAAACATACAGAAAAACATAGCAAAAGAAAGTCTCATTTTCTCTTAGGCTGAAAAAAAATTCTTATATAAGCAAAACTAAACTTGGAAGACAAATCTCCATTTACACAAAATGTCTCATCTTGGCCATCAATTTTAAATTTCATAAACTCTAGGTCATTTGTACCTTCCGAGAGTTTTAAAAATACAAAAAAGTAAAACAAAATAAGTAACTACAAAAAGGAAACCTTTTAAGGATTATTACTATCTGCTTCGGTGACAAGTTAAGACATTTTGATCCATTCGAAACTATTAAAAGAAAGCCTTGCAAAAGCAAAGAATTTAAAAGCTTTGCCCTCATCTAGAGTGTTAAAGCCCACAAGACTTTTGTGAACTGAGGATTTTACACACACACACACACACACACACACACACACACACTTAGATCCCTTAAAGGTTCAAAATAGGAGAAACATTCAGTATTGCTAAGACTCTCTCTTATACAAGAATGGGCTTACATAAATATTATTTCAGCAATGATAGTATTAAAAAGTAAAAAAAGGGTCTAGACTCAATGAGTGTCCTCCTCTATTTAGGACTTAAATATTTTTGAAAATATATTACTGTATTAACTGAATCTGACTGAAAAGATGTCTTATCTAAAACCTTGTGCAAAATTACAATATGTACTGGGAAGTCTGGATGCCAATGCAAATTCCCACAGCATCCTGAATTAACTGTTTATAAAACACACATCCAAAATATCGAAAAAAGTAAAATGTTCTTTCACTAAACTGTTAAAAAGCATCTATCTGATAGGTAACAGAAATAAACATAGCTGACAGAAAGGGATACCGATATATGTATACATGGGTTAGTATAACCATACATATTTCCTAACTCTGAGGCGAGAGGGACTATAAGCAGTAACACCTCAGCAGCAAAAATCATACGTTGAGCCAGATCCTAGTTCCTAAATACCATTCTCCAATAACAGGGCTCCCTGGAGACAAGGCTGGGACAGGGAGAATATAACAATAGCCTGAAACGTCTTACAGTGTCAGAGAGGAAATGGTTAGAAACCAAAAGCAAAACCAAAACAAAGATGGGGGTACGTCAAAAGGCCACAAGAGGCAGGCAACCTGAAAGAATTCCCAATGGAAATTTGAGAAACAAAATAAATACTGAGGATATTAGAATACAACCCAAAGAATAAAACGAATTTCAGTGGGTCCAAATAGAACTACATAAATGATCAAATAAATAACTAAATACGGAGAAAAAGACAAATCTTCCTTACTAATTTCAAATAATAACATAAAAGGAATAAAGGAAGTAAAAAATCACCATTAGAACACCATACTAATAACTGCTACAGGCAAAATCTACTGAGGAATGATAAAATTTAGCCGGGGAAACTAAAGACAAACAGGATATTTGAATAGCCTCAAAGTATCTTTCCCCTATAATACTAATTAGTCTGGGTGGTTTTAACAAATGTCCATACATTTTTTGATACTTCTTCCTTCTGGAGGTGGAGCTTCATTCCCTTCTCCTGGGGTATGGGTAGGACTTAGTGACGTGCTTCTACTTCATAGAGTATGGAAAGGAAAAAAGGATACTTTTACAATGAAGAAATCTGGCAGATACCACCTTAACCAATGATTAAGGTTAATATCACCAGTAGTAAGTTGTGTTGCTATCATACACCCCTCGATATGGTGCTATGAGAAGACACTTCACCTCCAGGATACTCTTCCCAAAGGTCCACAGCATGATTTGTTATCAAAATATATTACAAAGTTACAGTAAAGCTACAACAGTAAAAACAGTATGGAACTAACATAAAGATAGACACAGAGACCAGTGGAATAGTACAGAGAGCTCAGAAATAAACTCTCACATATATGGTCGAATGATCTTCAACAAAGGTGCCAAGACCACAAAATAGGGGGGAAAACGGTCTCTTTAAGAAATGATGTTGAGAAAACTGGACAGCAAAAGAATGCAGAAGAATGAAGCTGGATCCTTACTTTACACCACAGACAAAAATTAACTCAAAATGGATTAAGGATCTAAATGCAGGACCTAAAACTATAATAATCCTAGAACAAAACATAAAGGAAAGACCTCATGACATTGAACTTGGCAATGACATTTTAAATATGATACCAAAAGCACAGGCAACAAAAATAAAAATTGAAAAATGAGACTACATCAAATTTTAAAACTTCTGCACATCAAAGGAAACAATCAAGGGAGTGAAGACAACCTATATAATGGGAGAAAATAATTGCAAATCATATGTCAGATAAGGGGTTAATATCCAGAATATTAGAATAAAGAACTCCTATAAGTCAACAACAACAAAAGTGTAACCTTAAAAAGTTACATACATGGACAAAGGACCTGAATAAACATTTCTGTAAAGAAGATAAGCAAATGGTCAATAAGCATATTAAGAGATGGTCAACATCCCTAATCATCACAAAAAAGGAAATCAAAACCACAATGAGATATCATCTCACACCCACTAGGAAGGTCATCATCAAAAAAGAGAAAATAGGGGCGCCTAGGTGGCTGGGTTGGTTGAGCGTTCGGCTCGGGTCATGATCTCACTGTTCCTGAGTTCAAGCCCGCGTAGGGCTCTGTGCTGATGGCTCAGAGCCTGGATCCTGTTCCAGATTCTGTGTCTCCCTCTCTGTCTGTGCCCCTCCCCTGCTCATGCTCTGTCTGTCTCTCTCTCTCTCAAAAATAAATAAACATTAAAAAAATTTTTAAAAAAATAGAAAATAACACGTGTTGGGCAGGACGTAGAGAAATTGGAACTCTGGTACACTGTTGTGGAATATAAAATGGTGCAGCCACCATGAAAAACAATAAGAAGGTTCCTCAAAACACTAAAAGTAGAATTATCATATGATCTAGCAACTCAACTTCAGGGTATTTATACAAAATTCAAAGCAGGATCTTGAAGAGATACTTGTACTTCCATATTCATTGCAGCATTATTCACAATAGCCAAGAGGTAAAAGCAACCCAATGACTATCAACAGATGCATATACATACAACAGAACACTATTTGGCCTTCCAACTTAAATTCTGTCCCATGCTAAAACACAGATAAACTTTGAGGACACTGTTTTCATGCTCAGTGCTGAGTGAAATGAGCCAGTCACAAAAGGACAAATACTGTATGATTCCATCTATGAGATATCTACAGGAGTCGAAATCATGTAAACAGAAAGGAGAATGGTGGTTGACCAGGGTTAGGGAGATGGGGAAATGGAAGTTGTTGTTCAATGGGTAGGAAGTTCTAGATCTGCAAGGTGAAAAAGTTCTAGAGATCTGTTACCTAATAATATGAACACAGTTAATACCACTGAACTATACACTTAAAAAAGTTTAAAGGGTAACTTTTATACTGTGTTTCTTAACATATATATTTTTTTAAGTTCACAGCATGAAAAAACATCAAACTCGAAATGAGGGACACTCTACAAAATCCATTCATTTCAAAAATAAATAAAATTTTCTGTGACCTTTAAAAGATCTGTACTAGAAAAAAAGGACATTAGTGGGAAACCTGGTGAAATCCAAATAAAATCTACAGTTAATAGTAAATAAATAAAAGAGCAAAAAAATTATATCTGAAACTATGTGGCAACACAACAACAGAGACCAGATTCTGAAAAAGAAATACTGAAAATTAAGATTTAAAAGAAAGCCATCTATCAAGTACTGTTAAGGGATACAATTACTGCCAAAATATTAACAGAAAAGAGTGAAAAGGAGAGCAGACTTGTCATCCAAAAGATTATTCAAAACACATTAAAAAGAGAAAACAAATGGGGCGCCTGAGTGGCTCAGTTGGTTAAGCATCCGATATCTGCTTCAGGTCAGGTCAGGATCTCACAGTCCATGGGTTCGAGCCCCGTGTCGGGCTCTGTGCTGACAGATCAGAGCCTGGGGCCTGCTTTGGTTTCTCTCTCTGCCCCTCCCCCGCTTGTATTCTATCTCTTTTAAAAATAAGCATTTAAAAATTTTTAAAAAGAAAAAAGAAAGCAAGTAATTTCTGAATCACAAATTTCCACAAAAGAGCAGGCACACTAGAATGCTGACAAGCATACCTTAAGATTTAAGTTCATTTAAAACGGTACTGGATAGTTTGCTTTCCCTTCTACTATGAAGCTGCCCTCCTGCCATAAAGAGCTATAAAACTAGACAAAACATGTGAACTAACAGTTTTCAGACAGAGGACAGTGTGCAGCACAGGACTGTGTTCCCTGAGAGAACAACAAATGAGCTAAGCTCTACAACTGCCCCCACTCACTGCCTAAAAGTGATTTCAAAGTCATAGCACAGGAAGAGAGAACCAACAGGACCTAGCAGTCATGCCAAGTCGAAGAGACTGAGATGAGTTTGAGGAGGCCAAACCAGCTAGGGTTTACAGGAAAGTGTGATAGAAAGGAAGGAGCTACAGAGCAGGGGCGGGGAGGGGGGGAGACTCTGGAAAACAGCAGAAGGTATCCATAAGACTATGGCTACATAATGATTTGTACATGAGTAAATGCAATCTCCAAAAGGCCGGGGCGGGGGGGGGGGGGAGGCGGGGGGGGGGGGACACTCAAAGCCAACAGAGTGAACAATTCTCAGACTCACACAGAGCTTGGAATAGTTCACAGTACTACCAGCCACAGTAGAGAGATCATGTAATACAAGGGACCTTGGGTAGAGTCCTCAAAAGAGTCACATTCTAATACGAGGGCCAAAGGAGCAACAGAGCAAAAACTATCATGAATTCATAAGAAAATATAATAGGAAACCTCAAAACAATCAAAATGACACACAAATAACTAAATGCCAGAACAAAGTCCAACACGCTCTTTAAATGATAAAATTCAGCACTCAACATGAAATCCAATGTCTAGAATAAAAATTACAAGGCATGTAAAGAAGCAAGTAAATAAAAGCCAATAAATACAAACAAATCAAATAATGATAGAGATGATGGAATTGGCAGAAAAAGACCCTAATAAATATTATAAATCTTTCTAGAATTTTCTGAAGGATATAAAGGGAAATATGAAGACAATGAGGAGTGAAATGAAAGATATGAAAACTCTGCAGACTATTCTATTCTATTCTATGAAAAATACAACATCTGAAATAAAATGAAATTGAAAAACACACTGAAAGTGATTAGCTATAGATGATACACCAAAAAAAGATCAATGAACATGAAGACTGAGCAAGAGCAACTATCAAACGAAGCATAGAGGAAAAAAAGAGATTGGAGAAAAAAATAATCAGAGCTTCAGTGGAATATTATCTAGAAGACTAACACACTTACAACCAAGAGGAGGGGCAGGGGTGGCCGGAGCATTTGAGGAAATACTGGCCAAATATTTTACAGATTTAAGGAAAATCATAAACTTGCAAACTTAAAATCTCAACAAACCCCAAGCAAAAGAGGCATAAGGAAAACCACACCAAAGCACATGAAAATCAAATTGCTGAAAACCAGTATTAAAGAGAGAATTTTAAAGGCAACTAAAGGAAAAAACAAAACATATACAAAGAAACCAAGATTAACAATAACAGTTTTCTCATTGGAAAGCTAGAAAAAAATAGAAGATAACTTCAAAGTGCTAAAAGAAAAACTGTCCCTAGAATTCTCCCCAGTAAAACTCTTTTAAAAACGAATGTATAGGGGCGCCTGGGTGGCTCAGTCGGTTAAGCGACCGACTTCAGCTCAGGTCATGATCTCACCGTCTGTGAGTTCGAGCCCCGCATCGGGCTCTGTGCTGACAGCTCGGAGCCTGGAGCCTGCTTCCGATTCTGTGTCTCCCTCTCTCTCTGCCCTTCCCTTGCTCACGCTCTGTCTCTATGTCTCTCAAAAATAAAATAAAAATGCTAAAAAAATTTTTTAAAAATGAATGTATAATAACCACATGAAAAGATGCTCAACATTATTAGGCATCAAGGAAATGCAATTCGAAAACACCTCATACACCTTGGCCATAATAAAAAAGACAAGGAGTACTGGTGTGAATGTGGAGAAATTGGAACTCACACACATTGCTAGTAGGAAAGTAAAATGGCACGGTCACTTTGGAACACAGCAGTTCCTCACATAGTTAAACACAGGGTCACCATACAACCCAGAAATTCCACTACTAAGTATACAAGAGAGATGAAATCATATGTCGACACAAAAATGTGTGTCTTCCAATGCTGGGGCAGAAAGAGTGCTATTAGCCTGGAAAATACTGTGGTACGAGAAAGTAGAAAATACTCAAAAAATAGAGAACACATCAAAAGGAATATGAATGAATGGGAAGGTTCCTGATGGCCAAATATGAGCAATTTGAACAACAAAATAAGTAATAATATTAAGAGATTATAAGCAACAGAATAAGCTAAGAATCCAATCCTGATATAAACTAATTACAATCAAACACATGAAATATGAGTTCTTCCTTACAACGGAATTCTAGCCAACAGAATTTCCATTATTCCTTCTATAAATTGTTCCTACTATAAACATCACTAGTGAAAAAATCAACATCATATGCTTCACGATATGATGTACTAAGAAGTACATGTCACTTCTGTACCCAAAACTGTATAACCCAATTTAATCAAAAGAAAACATTAAACAGACCATCTCACGCACTGGTAGCAACCCCATGACACAGTAAAGAAGTCTGGAATATCGAAATGTGGTTTCTCAAACAAAGGATATCCAATAGAGCAAAGATAAGCTTCTCAACAAACCTGGTGCTGGAACACCAACAAAAACAAACAAAAACATGCAAAACACAAACAAAAAGAATCTAGACATGGACCTTACACACTTCACAAAAATTAACTCAAAACAGATCACAGACCTAAACATAAGACACAAAATGACAAAATTTCCTAAAGAAGAAAACCTAGATGACTTTGGGTATGGTGATGACTTTTTGGATACACCAAAGGTATGATCCATAAAATAAAATAATAATAATAGAAAAGTTTGACTTCACTGAAATTAAAAACTTCTGTGAAAGGCATGTCAAGAAAAGGAGAAGACAAGGCACAGACTGGAAGAAAGTATTTGCAAAAGACACATCTGATAAAGAACTGTTATCAAAAATACACAACGAACTCTTAAAAATCCACAATAAGAAAACAAGCAACTTGATTTTTTTAACGGACCAAAGACTTTATTTTTTTTTTTTAATGTTTATTTAGTTTTGAGACAGAGAGAGACAGAGCATGAGTGGGGGAGGGGCCGAGAGAGAGGGAGACACAGAATGTGAAGCAGGCTCCAGGCTCCGAGCTGACAGCACAGAGCCCGACGCGGGGCTCAAACTCACAGACCGTGAGATCATGACCTGAGCCGAAGTCGGACGCTCAACCGACTGAGCCACCCAGGCGTCCCCCAAAGACTTTAATAAATACCTCACTGAAAAGACATACAGATGGCAAGTAAGTATATGAAAGATGCTTCACATTATATGTCATCAGGGAAATTCAAATTAAATTAATAATGGGATACCACTCTACATCTACTAGAAAGGCCAAAATCCAGAACACTCACAACACCAAATACTGGTGAGGATATAGAGCGACAGAAACTCTCATACAGTGCTGCTGAAAATGCAAAATGCTACAACCACTTCAGAAGTTTCTTACAAAACTAAACACACTCTTACCGTATAATTCAGCAATCATGCTCCTTGGTATTTACCCAGAGGAGGCGAAAACTTATGCCCACATAAAAACCTCCACATGTTCACCACAGTTTTATTCATTTCTGCTAAAACTTGGAAGCAACCAAAGTACCCTTTAGTCAGTGAATGGATAAACTATGGTATATCCAGAAATGGAATATTATTCAGCACTAAAAAGAAAGGAGTTATTTAAGTCCTGAAAAGACATGAGGAAATTTCAATGCTATTACTAAGTGAAAAAAGCCAATCTGAAAAGTCTTTAAGATTCCAACTATATGACATTCTGGAAAAGGCAAAATTATGGAGACAGTAAAGAGATTAGTGGTTGGGGGAGAATGGGTGAATAGGCAAAGCACAGAGCATGTTTAGGGCTGTGAAAATATATGGTGGATACATGTCATTTTGCATTGTCTAAACCCATGGAAGGCACAATGCCAAGAGTGTACAGTGTGGACCTCGGATGATAATGTGTTGATGCAGGTTTATCAATTGTAACAAAATGTACCACTTTCGTGGGGAATGTTGATAATAGGAGAGGCTATACATGTGTGAGGTCAGGGGGTGTATATGAAATCTCTCCGCCTTCCCCTTGATTCTGCTGTAAACCTAAAATCATCCTAAAGAATATATATATGTATATAGTTTCTCTCAAACACCTCCAGGCCTCACACCCACAATAATACTCTGGACCAAGATGAGCTAATTTGCAAAGGCTCACTGAGGTTTAAAAAAAAAGGAGGGGGCAAAACAAATCTAGAAACCAAATCTTCATATTCATGTCTGGTATTTTTTCTACTTCATTAAAAGTGGTCATTAAAACATGTATCCTTCTCATTAGGCCTCATTTCCAGGGGGAAAACCTACCAATTCACAAATAATTCCTGAATGCCTAATAAATTCCTTACACCCAGCCTAAGTGCTAGAAATATAACAATAAACAAGAACAATATAATCCTTGCCTTCAAGAAATTTAACTTCTTTTTTTTAATGTTTATTTATTTTTGAGAGAGAGAGAGAGAGAGAGAGAGAGAGACAGAGCAGGAGCAGGAGAGGGGCAAAGAGAGAAGGAGACACAGAATCCAAAACTGGCTCCAGGCTCCAGCTATAGCACAGAGCCTGACGCAGGACTCGAACCCCTGAATCGTGAGATCATGCCCAGGAACCGTGAGATCATGCCCTGAGCCAAAGTCAGATGCTTAACCAAATGAGCCACCTAGGCACCCCGAAATTTAAATTCTAATAGGCAGAGGCAAAGGGGTGTTAAAGAGCTGATTAAATTAAAAATACAAATAAGGCACTCAGAATAGTAAATGTCATATAGTAAGTGTTCAATAAACATCAGCTATTATCAGCCATAAATATTACCTTTAAATTTGTAAGTAATCAGTCTAATGTATACCAAGAAGAAAATCTTCTTTGTCCAGTTCTCTAAAAACCAAGGCATTCTTTAGATGTTTCGGTACCAAATGTCCTGACTTTTGATCAACGGGCCATCTTTTAAAGGACTTCCCCCCTTCCCAGTCCGTCTCCTGTAGGCCTATGCAGAAGTAGACAAGTCCAGTCATACGGCTGAGCTCCACACGGACCCGTCTCTACCAGCGGTACCCTGGTTCCCATCCTTCCTGAGGTCTGCTCCGCTTGTCCTTCAATTCTATCGTTCTAATAAGTCTCTTTTTCTTGCTTAAGACAGCCAGAACTTGTGTATCTTACGAAAACCCTGGTATAGTTAGGTAATATCAAATCACTCTACAAAAATTAGTATTCACACACCCAAATGCCAAAAATCAAACTGAACATTATTAAAATGAGAAAAACCTCACTACTTGTAAAGTATACCTCAATAAAACCTGGGGGACAGGGGGGCAGGATGACAGTGGGATGGGTATTTAATTTAAAAGCATAAATAGATATTTATACTGGATAATAAAATATTTTTAGGTTATTTTCATATACATTGATTATATTATATTCCAACGCTAAAATGTTTATATAGGTAGTGAAACACTTCTTAAGATGTCTCAGTTTAAAGTAGTCCAATTTAAAGTTAAGCTGCACTGACTGCAATGATCTTAAAATAAGATACGTTAATATCTAAAAACTATGCATTACTTACTGGTGAAGTAAAGCTCACAACATAATGATCATATCTTGCCTTCAAATTTATTGACAACACCCTACAGTACTCTGCTTAATTATTTGTTTTGCTTACATTTCCACTCTCTATTTAATCTTACTTTGCAAGCAGCCTATATCACAGCAGGAAACCCCTTCAAAATGCAAACCTCTCCAGCTCCAGGAAAGATTGAAATTAGGACAGCCACACTTGCTCATGTTTTATATTATAAGAATTTAAGAACTGCCTTACTTGGCCATACTATTCTTCATTCACTAAAAAATCTCTAGGACAGGCGCTCCAAGAAACACATGAAAGAACTATAGCTGTCCTACTTGCCACCAATCGAAAAGCCTAAAGCACATGCCAAAATATATTCATTCACCTTAATAAATCCATACTGGATCTGAGGGGCTCCTGGGTGGCTCAGTCAGTTAAGTTCCTGACTTCGGTTCAGTCATGATCTCATGGTCCATGAGTTCAAGCCCTGCATGGGGCCGTGTGCTGACAGCTCAGAGCCTAGAGCCTGAAACCTACTTCCAATTCTGTCTGCCCTTCTCTCTCTGCCGAACCCCACCCCCCCCCCACTCTCTCACAAGTAAACATTAAAAAAAAATTTTTTTTGTTGTTTAAATCCATACTGGATCTGTTACCATTAGCCCACCCTAATCATTTTTGAGACATTTTATATTTTAAAATTAGTAAAAGGTATTAAAATAGAAGGACGGGGCGCCTGGGTGGCTCAGTCAGTTGAGCATCCGACTCTTGATATCGGCTCAGGTCATGATCTCCCAGTTTGTGAGATCGAGCCCATCAGCACAGAGCCTGCTCGGAATTTTCTCTCTCTGGCCCTCCCCCAACTCACACGCACTCTCTCTCTCTCAAAATTAACATTAAACAAAATAGGACAAATAATGAAAAAAGTAAACTGAACATCCGGAAGCGCCTAAGTGGCTCAGTAGGTTGGGCATCGGACTTCAGCTCAGGTCATGATCTCTGTTCGTGGGTTTGAGCCCCATGCTGGATTCTGTGCTGACAGCTCAGAGCCTGGAGTCTGCTTTGGAATCTGTGACTCCCTCAGTCTCTGCTCCTCCCCCACATATGCTCTGTCTCTCTCTGTCTCTCAAAAAATAAACATTAAAAAAAAATTCAAATTGTACGTGCACAGGTTATATGATACCTTTCTCCAGTAAAAATTAATCAACTTTATATTGGGGCTTTTAGAAGTACGTCTCAAAGTAACCTACTACAATGGCCTCTGGCAGCCAGCCTAGGTATGTACCCTACATAGCCAGCAAGCATCAAAATCAAATTTAAACTACTCCAATTCCACTTAAATTCAATACTGAGTGTCTTCCAACAGTGTTTCAAGCAAACAGAGATGATCTGGTTCAACTCGATGTTTCAACTCTCACTGCTTCCCCCTCTAAGTTTAGGGAAACAAACCACATACGCAACTCAAGTCTGAACACAGTATCTGTATAGAAAACCAAAAATAAAATACATCCAAATGAAAACCTTGTTTTGCAACATTAATATGCCAGCTTCCCAGGCTCTTTGCAACTGAAGTTTTAATTGCCACATAAGTTCCCATTTCTCCAAGACCCAAAATATTTACAAGGTGAAAAAGAGAAAAGCCCAACAACATTCACCTACCCAACATTTGGCAATCCAACAATACCAATTTTCAAGGAGGTTCCAAATCTTCCAATGATTGGGGGTGGTTTAATTCCATCACCTCCCTTTTTGGGGGGCATCTGAAATGTTAAAACATACATATATAAACAAAATTTTTTACTATCCCCATTAACCAAAAACACATTTCATCCCACAAAATATATTACCGAATAACAGATTAAAAATAAAACCCACTGTATATACCGATCCAAAACTGACACAGGGCTAAATCCACTTTTTTTTTTATATATATTTTAAAAGTTCTAGAAACAGATCTGATTCTGATAGTTGTCAAAAGCAGTCACTCCTCAGAAGTCCCGGAAAGATTAATCTAAAAATATGTGACACCATAAATCAAAAATAAAATTTAGCTGCCAATCTTCCATCCATACTGTTCACGAAATTCTTTCTCTCTTAACCCGATATAAGGTCACAAGAATGAAAGCATTCAGAAGCAGAAATAGAGAAAACAGAGCCAAAGAAAATCCATTCTAGTACAACGAGAAACCAAGTCACCTCTCCCCAAACCACTCCTCTTACCTGGAACCTGTTCTTTTTCATTTTCCCCATTAGCACCATTTTCACACGGATGAGCACACACCGGCATCAGGGTCTTTGCGACCACGTCTCTCCCACCTTTGGGAGACTCCGCGGTCCTCATAAGCAACCTCCAGAATCCACGCTCTGGTTATTTCTAGCTCTAAATGAATCTACTAACTCTTTTTATCTACAGATTGAAACTTTCTAGGTCCTTGCTAATCTGGCTCCAAGTTCCTCCGTGCAGAATTAATCCCACTTTACTACAGCAAACTCAACTCATGAAGACTGCTAACCTCACTTTCTACAAACTGGGAACCAAAACTGTCCTGGCTCCTGTCTTCTGGCTCCTGCTGAACCTCCAGTGGCCACGCTGACGCCCTGCTCACGAAGTGGTATTCCAGCCTCTTGATCCCTGACCCCTAGGGCCAGGGATCTCCCTTCTCAGGGTCTTAACTCACACCTGTTCCCAGCCAAAGCCCAGGCCTCGGAAGCAAGAGCAGAGCCTCTCCAGTCCTCTGGCCTCCAACCAAGGGGTGGCCAGCAGCCCAGCCAAAGCGGGCCTCCACCCAACATCTACCCGCGAGGACTGAGCCACTGGCCATCCCGGCCTCTCGAGAAGGCTTTCCCCAGAGCGTGCCGGGGGGGAGGCGTGGGCCACTCTCGGGGCGCGCGGCCTAGTCCAAGAGCGCCTCATTCATCCACACACCACACGTCGCCCGTTGCCCTCGCCCATCCCGGCCACCCGGCCCTGGCCTCACACCGGCCTCAGGGCCACGGGCTGGGGCGCCGAAGACACAGCGGAGGGCGCACCCGCGGGCCCCCGAGGGACTCACCGTGCTCGGGGCGCGCGATGACACTGGGTCCCAGCGGCAGGGGAGACGGGTCCTGCGGGCAGCAAGAGGAGGGGAGGAAGGAGGAGAAAGCGCAGGCCCGGCCCCTCCGCCGAGCAGCACGCACGACGGCGGCGGCGGTGGCGGCTGCGGCGGCGGAACGGGCGGGCCGGGCGCCGGGCGGCACCTGCGCGCAGATCGCGCACCCCGCCCCGCCCCTCGCTCCTGCTCGCCCCGTCCATTGGCCCGATGAGCCGGGAGGCGGGAGCAGGGTGGGAGGAGTCTCGCGGCGCCCGAGCAGGCGGGAGGAGGAGTTGGAGCTGGAGCCTGTCTCACTGTCTCCGCAACTCATCCCCCGCCCTGCTGGCCCCGGCAGCGCGCGTCTTCCGCCTTCTTAGCACGTGGAGCTCCTGGGACCCGAGTCTCCGCTTCCCTCCCAGAGCGCGCCCCGCGTTGCTGCACACGCTCACTCGTTGGCCTGCAGCCACACAGATCACCGGCTGGACTTCCAAGCACCGTCGGCCCTACCGCCCGCCCCGAGACGGGTCGCATGAGGTCTGGCGAACAGCCGTGCCAAACCTGCGGACCTCCTGGCTGCTGAGTTCTCCGGGGTCATGGCCCCAGCTTGCCAACCTTTTCTTATAACTTTATTCAGTCAACCCAAATGGTGAGAAGCTGTTAAATAAACTTTCCTAAAGGGGGAAAAAATAGGCCAAGGGAAGCTTGTGATCTAAGGATTCCTTCATCAAACTTTATTGTTCAGGCGTTTTACAGGCACTGGATCAAAGAATGCATTTAATAGAGCCAGTTTCCCCTGCTTTTCTTCTGGATGGTTATGAGCAAGGGGCTTTGCAATTTGGGAACCATAGGTTCCCATCTGGATGCCACTACTTGTGACCCTGGACAAAGTAACCTCTCTGGGCTTTAATTTCCTCTGATAAAAGTGAGACTATTGAGACCCACCTTAGGAGGTTATTATAAGGATAAAATGAGATATGTGTAAAGCTTACAACAACAGTACCTGGCACATACAGGAAGGGCTCATAAGTAGACTATAAAGGGTATTAATATTAGGGTTTCATCGATCTCACCCACACCTTACTACACCATGAGCTCCATCTGTAGAAGAAGTTCCTTCTGTAAACTTTCAAGTATTTGTTGCAGTGAATGTAATTACCTTTCCAAAAATTGTGACCCTAGAAACTTCTTTCAAGGAGACTAGTTCATGGGGCACCTGGCTGGCTTAGTGGTAGAGCAAGAGACTCTTGATTTGGGGGGGCGGGGTGTAAGTTAGAGCCCCTTGTAGAGATTACTGAAGAATAAAAAGGCAAAGAGACTAGTTCATAATAAAGGGAAAACAATGAGTTGGTTGCTCTCCTCATTTTATAGGCGAGGGGACAATAGCAGAAAGGTAATGTAATTTGGATGAGTCACACAACTAGTAAGGGGCAGAGGCCAGATTTCAGACCCAATCTAACTGAAAGATCTGTTCCCTTTAAGCCAAATTTTTTTCTAATATAAACTCCTTGGAAGCAACAACTGAGCCATTATTTTAATAAAATTTAATAAAATTGCATTAAGGTTTTTCTTTTTTTTTTTTTTAGTATTCTTTAAGTTTATTTATTTATTTTGAGAGAGAAAACAAGCTGGGTAGGGGCACAGAGAGAAGGGGACAGAGGATCCAAAGTGGGCTTTGTGCTTACAGCAGAGAGCCTGATGCAGGGCTCAAACTCATGAACCGTGAGAGCATGACCTGAGCCAAAGTCAGATACTTAGCCCACCGAGCCACTCAGGCACCCTAGCATTAAGGTTTTTTGTAGCCCTATGAAAATGATCTACTGAGGCAGGTTAAAAAGCTGCTTCTGTAAATTTGGAATTCTCAAAGACACAGGCAACTTCATTTGATTTTTTTAATATCATTCATAAATATGCATTATTTATATTCTCTCAATCTAGCTCCCTTGTTGCCAGAACCATGCATTTTTTTGTTTTTAATGTTTATTCATTTTCGAGAGACAAGAAAGACAGAGGATGAGCAGGGGAGGGGCAGAGAGAGAGTGAGACACAAAATCTGAAGCAGGATCTGAGCTCTGAGCTGTCAGCACAGGCCCAACGCAGGGCTCGAACCGTAAACCAAGAGCTCATGACCTGACCTAAAGTGGGACACTGAACCAACTGAGCTACCCCGGCGCCCCCAAACCATGCATTTATAAAACAGGTATCTGGGTATACTCTACCTATGAAACAGAGGGAAGCTAACTAGCCCACATTTTGTACCCACCATGAATATAAAGTTATGACTAGTCCTAACAGAGTAATTCCTAATGATTTGCTGCTGTTTTAATGGTGAGGTTCTGTAGTTGGTTTTTACCCTGTTGCTTGTGGAAACAGAGAGGAACCGTTACTTAAAAGTTGAAGAATCCCAGAGAGCCTCGTCTGCCCAGCAACCAGCCTCTCCAATACTAATTGAAAACGTTCCCCAGTCGTGGAGTAGTAGAATCATCTTCAATTTATCACTGTCCTTTAGCTAAATACAGCTACTTTTTCAATCTCAGTATCTGTTACATCTACCCATTCCCTTCAATTCACACTATCAAGTCCTTGAATCAATTACCTGTTTTTCTATTTGCAGTTACATCTTTCTTGCTTGCACTTTTAACCACCTTTACAGTGCTTTGACAAAGCAAGTCACACAGAGCTCAGTGAGCTAGGCAGACTTTCAGGAGAGGCCATTTGCTGCTGCTGAGCTACCTGATAACAGGACTCCGTTTCCAACTCACAGTCACTGGGGGTCAATTCATATTCACAAGAAAGAGGATCTGATTGGCCCAGTTTAGGTAAAGTTCTAGCAAGGGCCCAATCAGCCTTGACCAAGTAGGTGGAGGTCGTATAGTGGAACCATCCCTATGGATGACCTTTACTACGAAAGCAGACAGTTCCCAGAATATATCCTAGCAGGCTATCTACTATTCCACATGATTAATGAAGGCTCAATGAGACAAACAGGATAATAACTTTAGGGAGGAAGGGAACCACTTGCAGAAAGAAAGCATCCCGGGAATGGGAGAATTGGGGAGGTTTGGGTCAAAGGGTACAAACTTGCAGTTAAAAGATGAGTTCTGGGGTGCCTAGGTGGCTCAGTTGGTTAAGCGGACAACTTCGGCTCAGGTCATGATCTCACGGTCTGTGAGTTCGAGCCCCGCGTCGGGCTCTGTGCTGACAGCTCAGAACCTGGAGCCTGCTTCAGATTCCGTGTCTCTCTCTCTCTCTACCCTTCTGCTCACGCTCTGTCTATGTCTCAAAAATAAATAAACGTTAAAAAAATGTAAAAAAAAAAAAAAAGATAAGTTCTGGGTATCTAATGCACAGCCTCGTGATTATAGTTAATACCATATTATATACTTGAAAGTTACTAGAAGCCTAGATCTTAAATGTTCTCATCATAAAAAAGAAATGATAATTGTGCGAGGTGATGAAAGTGTTAGCTAAGGCTATGGTGGTAATCATATTACAGTGTATTTGTGTATCAGATCGACACTTTGCAAACCTTAAACTTAAATAAGTATATGTCAACTATATCTCAATTTTTTAAGGTACCCAATACAGTTATTAAGTGGCATTTTTCTCTGTTATCTGCATCACATTTTTCTCTCTACATTAAACTTTCTATCATACATCCAGTGTCCAGAAAACAGTCCCCATATATTTAGAATATCCTAGTCTTCACTTTTTATTGTTGTTCGTATAAAATTATTTTCTTAAGTACCTACCCCATGCCACTGCTCCAAATAAATATGCTCTTTCCCTTCAAGGAGCTTGCATTCTGTTAGACAAACAAGTGATTACACAAGTAACTATACAAGAATCTGGTGAACATCTATAGGACGCCTACGTACTTGGATTACAGTTTGAAGATGTGTAATAACCCACTTTGATCTTACTTACTTTCAGGACTTCTTAATGAACCAGGCAGTACTTAATCACCCCCTTTCTCTGTTCCATGAAGAGCAGTGTCCACACGCTGCGGGGCATCAGCAAAGAAGCAGATTTTTAGTTGTCCTTCTTCCACCTAACAGAGCATGATATTGAATTTTTGCAGCTGGACGATAAGGAACCTGTGAAGCAAAACGACTGTTCTCTTTCTGGAATTACTTATAGTATTTAAAAGAATGCTGACTAATTAAGCAGTCCAGGAGTGCCCGGCTGACTCAGTCTGAAGAGCATAGGACTCTTGATCTCGGGGTCGTGAGTTGGAACCCCATGTTGGGTATAGGTGATAAAGAAATAAAACTTTAAAGTAAATAGGGGTGCCTGGGTGGCTCAATCAATTAAGTGTCTGATTCGGCTCAGGTCATGATCTCACAGCTCCTGAGCTCAAGTCCCACACTGGACTCTACGCTGACAGCTCAGAGCCTGGAGCCTGCTTTGGAGTCTGTGTCTCCCTTGCTCTCTGCTCCTCCCCCGCTTGCACTCTGCCTCTCAAAAATGAATAAATGTTAAAAAAAAATTTTTAATAAAAAAAATGAAATTTAAAATAAAAATAAATACATATAGAGTCCAGTTATCATCCCAGAAACTACTAGAGTTTTGTCATCTAATCTCTATCGTAATACATAGATGAAGATTTAGGGATTCTTAAAAGAAAATTCACATACTATTTCCCCAGAGGCAACATAAAAAGGCATATGCAATCTAAAAAAGTATATACATTATTAATGTATTTACCTGAGATGCTTTTAGTTGGAAGTTACAGAAATTCAGATTCAGTGGAAATTTATACTGTGTAACAAAGTCCAGAGAGAATTTCAGTATTAACAGATTCTGTAGCTCAATACTATTTTCAAGGCTCTTGGTTCTTTCCATCTCAAGGCTGTCTCCTCCGGGCTCCCTCTGTTGTCATCCCCAGGCTTACCAAGAAGACTGCTAGAAGACCCAGAAATGACCATATTTAGGAGTGGAGGAGAAACCATCTCTTCTAATAGCCCTGTCTTAGAAGAAAGGAGACAGGGGCGCCTGAGTGGCTTAGTCAGTTGGGAGTCCAACTCTTGATCTTGGCTCAGGTTGTGATTTCACAGTTTGTGAGCTCGAGCCCCACATCAGGTTCTACAGTGACCCCAAGGAGCCTGCTGGGAATTCTCTCTCTCCCTCTCTGCCCTTCCCATGCTCCAGGGCTCTCTAGCTTGCACTCTCTCCCTCTCCCCCTCTCTACTCCTCCCCTACTCGTGCATTCTCTCTCAAAACAAACAAATAAATTTTTAAAAGAAAAAAGGAAACACGTCAGAAACCCTCCAGCAGTCTTCTTTCACTGGGCAAAATTGGGTTTCACGCTCGTAGGGAAACCAAACACTTGTAGGGGAAATGCAGTTACCCTTAGACCGGTCAGCCCACTGTTGGCGTTAGAAGAGAGATCAACTTCCTCAGGCACGTGGCTATATGGGAGATGGATAGGTCTCTGAGCAAAACCAGGGTTGTGTAAGAAACAAAGACACCATTTATGTCCACTATACTTCCTGAACTGTTTTTTCAAGGTAACAGTTTGAGCACAGTCTGATAATTCTGAGAGAAGTCAGTGGTGTTGGTAGTCACCTGACTTAATGCACATAACAGTAACAAATGTTGGCACACCTCGTTCACTAAGAAAACACTGAAGAAAATTGATCATCTTCTAATAATACATAGTGATCTTGTAAAATGAGAACTTATGAAAATAATATTTTTATTAATCTTTATAAGATACTTAATGTTCCAGTCATGGGAAGGGAAGATTACTTACCAACGCGTGTCATAAGAGTTTTCATCAGTTGAACTGGAAATTGGGGAATGTTGCACATAGGCCTAGGATACTGAACTTATGGCCTCTCGGTATAACCCCAGCTCTGCATAATATTTCACCTTCATTACAGCTTTGAACTTGAGTTCTTCATTTCAGAGAATACAGTACTAGTCAGGATTGGCTAGATTATAATAACAGACAACTCCAAAATTAGAGTCTTAACAGAATAAAAGTAGCTCTCTTACACAAAGTCTCCTGGAAATCCACCAAGAGGTCCATGAGTTGGCTTGGCACTTTCAGACTGCTCAGTCTCTAAATCCTTCCGATATCAAAGTGACATTTCTTAGCCAACTTAAGGCATGTGGCCACATCCAATTTCAAGGGGCAGGGAATCTTTGTACCCCAAAGTAGAAAGAATTACATATTGATGAAGAGTGATAATGCCTAACAATATTCACAACAGATTCACAAGTCAATTTGATTTTTTTTAATATCATTGCCTTTCCTTTTTTTTTTCTAAGTTTATTCATTTTGAGAGAGGAGAGAGTGTGTGCACATGTGAGATGTGGAGGGTCAGAGAAAAAGGGAAAGAGAAAATCCCAAGCAGGCTCCACATTGTCAGTCCAGAGCCCGCCTTGGGACTCAAGCTCACAAACCATGAGACCATGACCCAAGCCTAAATCAAGACTTGGACGCTAAACCCACTGAGCCACCGAGGCACCCCATTCACAAGTAGATTCTATGAAGGGCATTCTTTCTAAATTACTTTGCTATTATCAATATATGAAATACTGCAACCGAGGCTGCGCTTCTTTCTAAGATGATTCTTAGAAAAAAAGTCATGACTGATGTTACTTTGGTGATGCCTACTCATCCCATAGCTCCCTCATTTTAAGAAAAATCCATCCTCCTCTCCCTACAGAGGGGCGGGGCCTGAGTCTTTCTGTGTATATCACGTGAACCCTCTGGCCACAGTAGACTGGACTAGAGTTGATGAAAACCTGACCCAAGCTAGGCAATCAAGATTCTCTTGAGAAGTTGGACGTAGAGCATAGCGGTAAATACCACTGACTGCTTGAAGACATAGAATCGGGGCTATGTCAGACCCTTTCTCGAGAGGTACAGGCAAGGCTCCTCAAAATAAAGGAAAATAAGACACGGCAGGCAGGAAAAGGAACAGGTAGTCATCCTTGTGGTCCTTCAGTCACAAGTTCTGGCTTTCTAGTCCAAGTCTAGTCCTCTTAAAGCCCTGACGTTTTTGGACGTTGGACTGTATGAGGTAACCCTGTGTTCTACCAAGAACTTTGGTTTTCTGTTCACATTGGTTTGCAATGGGTTTCTATTTCTTAGAGCCAAACAATGGTTGTAGTATCCGAAGCAAAGAACTTAATACGGTCCTGACAAGTTTTAATGTCTGTGAGGGGCACAGTGATCCAATGCTCCTCTTGCCTGTGGTTTTAAATTATAAGGCATTATTTCCTGGAGTGTGTTCTGTACAACAGTGGCCCTCCAAACTGCTCTCTGGAACAAGTGATCTAGGATTAGGTAGGTTTAGGGAGTGCTGCATACCACATCCCCCTTCTGGAGGCTTCTACATGAGTATATTTAAGGTTCTGAGGAGTTCTGCAGTAAAGAGACCTATTAAATCTCTTTAACCCAGCATTACCAAATGGGTACACACTTTCCCTTATAATACACATTAAAACATCTTGGAACGCGTGCTCTATAGGGAGCCGCAATCCTTTGAAAGTTGCTATTATAAGGATTCGGGAGAAGTACTTTTCACTGCAGTAAAAATCTGTCGAAGAACATTCTCCCTGCTTTTTTAACTACCGAATAATAAAAATGATTATTTAACAAGGGGGAAAAAAAGTGAGCACCAACCCTAAGAAAAGCATTGCTCCCACAAGATGTCTCACTACCAAGTTGAAATTTTGAATTAAAATGAAGAGTTTTGTGCTTTGCCTTACTCTGAACGAGAATATGCCTTTTCAGGTGGAGTAAAAGATCTCCGAAGAGGAGGATGAAATTTGGAGGCTTTCCTGAAAGACTCGAGGAAATTATTGAGGAATCTCCCTCTAGAAACTATCTTTAGGATATCCTGACGGCCACTAGGAGACCCCTGAATAGGCTAGCCACCGCTATCCTGCTCAGCGCTTCGGCTTCCTGGCCAACGGAGGCAGTAAAGAATAGCTCGGGTTGCTGCTCCTTTAAAGTACAGCTGGATTTAAATGACCTAAGTATCAAAGGAAGAAGCACTACTCACAATCACCTTCCAGATCAAATGATTTCTACCGCTTCTGTCTGTAGAACAGGGGTTTACTTACTAAACCCCTCTTGTGTGCCAGATACTGGGCTAGCTAGCCACTTTACGTTCGGGACCCCTTGTACCTACTCTGTAAGTATATATTACCAGGTCTCTTTTACAGCTAAGGACGTCAAGTCCGTAAGAGGTTAGGCAATTTTATTACAGTCTCATTGTTAGTCACTGTTAGGCTATATAAAATCAATTCCATCTGACTCCTGAGTTCTTGGGCTTTGTATTTAAACATGCTTGCCCCACAGCAGTCAAATGCTGTTTTTCACATGGTGAATAATGGAGTCTACCAGTATAGACAAAAACAGGCGTGTGTGTGTGTGTGTGTGTGTGTGTGTGTGTGTGTATCGGATAACATATTCAGTATATCAGTGGGCTCTGGTATTCAAGGACAACAAGACAAGAGCCTGGAAACATTAAGGCTTCAGTATTCATGACATGACCAGGATTATCTAAATTGAGGCAATGATTAAGATGTTTTGTCAGGGAACAGTATATTCAGGGAATGCTGGATGAATTGCTCTGAAATCACTGTGAACTATTAAATGATGCATACAAGTAGGACGATGAAGTCCCAGAACTTGTTTCTTCTCATTTCTACTGTCTTTTAACCACGGTTCGCATTACGGCTTGAAGAAAAGTATTTTCTAATGATGCTTCTAAGGTAAACAAAGGACACTGCCTGACATACTGCCACAACGACCGCTCTGAAACAAATGAACTTAACTGTATATCAAGCTGGGGATAAAACCTCATAAAAGAACTATTTTAAGTTTTTTTTAGAACACGAGACTTTGACCACATTTATTCCTAGGAAAGGCAAATTTTAAATTTCATTTAATAGCCTAAGGAGTAGTAAAAAAAAAATAATTGGTTTTACCTTTGAAACTATTTTATGGGTATTATAGAGTAAATAATTATGTTAATGCTTTAGGATCCCAAACTTTCCATGTAGGAGATGAGTTATATAGAAAAGCAAAAAAGTAGGGCGCCTGGGTGGCTCAGTCAGTTAAGTGTCCGACTTCGGCTCAGGTCACAATCTCACAGTTCATGGGTTCAAGCCTGCATCGAGCTCTGTGCTGACAGCTCAGAGCCTGGAGCCTGCTTCAGATTCTGTGTCTCCCTCTCTCTCTCTCTGCCCCTCCCCTGCTCATGCTCTCTCTCTCTCTCTCAAAAATAAACAAACAGTTAAAAAATTGTTTAAAAAAATAAATCGTCATTCTCTTATTTAAAAAATAAGCAGAGCAAAAAAGTAAAAGCCCTATAATTTTTTATTTCCTGAAAGAGCCTAGAAACCATGACAACCCAGCAGCCACAAACAGCCCTAACACCCAGATTACATATTTAGGATAACTGATTGCTGGTCTGAAACAAAAACGTACAAAAGGAGCCTGGGATGTCTTCTACTTGAAGGCAAGGAAGTCATCAAAGACTGTTGGGGTCGTAGCAAAATAACACAACAGTCAGCTTCCTCTGGGGCTTCCTCTGGCCAGGTATGCACCAGTTTAAACATCCAACGGGAAAAATGCCTGCACCTGACTGAAACACACAGCATGTATAAAATCCATGGGTTCACAGAGTTACGAAAGAGAAAAAGAAAACTAATCGCCTAGTTAATTAAATGCGCGAGTCACGGGTCACCGTTAGAACTAGGGCAGTGTATTAGTTTGCTAAGGCAGCCATCACAAAGTACAAAGTGTCACAAATCAGGTGGCTTCCACAACAGAAATCTCTTTCCTCACAATTCTAGAAGCTAGAAATCCAAGATCGAAGTGTTGGCAAGGTTGATTTCTCCTGAGGCCTCTCTCCTGGGCTTGCAGGTGACCACCTCCTCCCAGTGTCCTCACGCGGTCTTCCCTCTGTGCATGTCTGTGTCTAAATTTCTTCTTTAAGTACACTGGTCAGGGGCGCCTGGGTGGCTCAGTCGGTTAAGCGTCTGACTTTGGCTCAGGTCATGATTTCCTGGTTCATGGGTTCGAGCCCCACATCAGGCTCTGTGCTGACAGCTTGGAGCCTGGAGCCTGCTTCAGATTCTCCCTCTCTCTCTGCCCCTCCCTGGCTTGTGCTCCCTCTCTCTCTCTCTCTCTCAAAAATAAATAAATATTAAAAATAAAAAAGTACACTGGTCATATTGATTAGGACCAATTCTAATGAGCTCATTTTAACTTAAGTACCTCTTTAAAGGCCTTATGTCCAAATACAGACCAGAGGTTAGGGCTTCAGCCTAGGATTTGGTAGTGGCGGGGGAGGACACAATTTAGAAATGACAGGCACCAAGTTCTTACTTTGAAAATTAGAAATTCGAGGAAAAGAAAAGAGAATTTATCTTGCCTGTCCCATACAAACTGTACTGTAGAATCACTAAATAGGCTCTACTGAAGGAGAGAAATCAAGTTAGTAAATGTAAAAGGAACGATAGAATTAGAAAACCACTCTTTTGTCGTCTAGGCAGTGCTCATCGATGGATGATAAAACTATTTAGGACAAAGCTTGATAGTTCACATTACAACACAAACATTAAGCAGTTACCACCCGTCAGTTTAGTTATCTCTAAAAGTAGGACATCCAGGCATTATAAAACTCCTGATGTGATGCAATATAACTTCTGTAGCATCGCCTGTGAGATGTTCTTGCTAAACAAGTTAAAAGCGAATCTAACTGAACCTTTAGTTTTAACTTCCAAATCACAGGAAACACAATAGATAGGAAGACAAGTTCAATTACACTACCAGGAAGCAATTATTCGAATCCAGAATACAGGACGTTCTACAGGACAACCGATCTGATTTTGTCAACAAGTCAATGGCATGAGAAAATAATAAAGGAAGAGAACACTGTTCTAGATTAAAAGGTTCAAGAGTCATGGGGCACCTGGGTGGCTCAGTCAGTTAACCATCTGACTTTGGCTCAGGTCGTGATCTCATGGTTCATGAGTTTAAGGCCCCCATCAGGTTCAGCACTGAAAGTGTGGAAACTGCCTGGGATTCTCTGTCTCCCTCTCCATCCCTCCCCCACTTGCATGCATGTGCTCTCTCTCTCTCTCTCAAAATAAATAAATTTTAAAAACTAAAAAAAAAAAAAAAAAAAAAGATTTAAGAGTCACAACAACAAAATGAAATGTGTTGGCCTTGTTTGAATCCTGATTTGAGAAAACGAACCATAAAACAGTATTTTCGAGATAACCAGAAAAGTTTGGTGATTATTAATTAGATGACATTAAGGAAGAGTTATCAACCTACGTATGACAATATTATAATATGTAAAATAAAATGTCGTAATTTTCTAGATTCATATTGAAGTATTTAAGGGCGAAATGGGAGACATGTTAGAAATTTGCCTATAGGAAAGACTGAGGAGAAGGAAGAAGGCAGGGAGGAGGAGGGGGATAAATGATAGATAATGGCAAAACACTGATCAGTGTTGAAACTGCTAGACCAGTAGTTCTCAAAATGTGGTCCCCCAAGCACCAGCAGCAGTGGCGGTGGCATCGGGGAACTTGTTAGCAATGCTATTCTGGGACCTATCCCAGGCTGACTGGCTCAGAAACGCTGCGAGGAGGACCCAGCCATCTATGATTCAACAAACTCTCAGCTGATTCTGATGCAGCTAAAGTTTGGGAACACTCTGCTAGAAAAAAGGGCTTCTGAGATTTTAAGAGTGTTGAATATTTTGTAGTATGCTTGAAAACTGTCATTATAAAAAGAAAGATTGGGGGCGCCTGGGTGGCTCAGTCGGTTAAGCGGCCGACTTCGGCTCAGGTCATGATCTCATGGTCTGTGAGTTCGAGCCCCATGTCGGGCTCTGTGCTGATGGCTCATCAGAGCCTGGAGCCTGCTTAGGATTCTGTGTCTCCCTCTCTCTCTGCCTTTCCCTTGCTCATACTCTATGTCTCTAAAAAATAAATAAACGTTAAAAAAAAATTAAAAAAAAATAAATAAAAAGAAAGATTGTTAAAAAAAAAAAAACCACAACTATTTGTGGTATATGTGATAGTCTGAAGGAGTATGAAGTTTAACGACCTCAAGTGGTCACGTATAGCACAAATAACCCGAAGAAGTGACTATCTCTCAATAACATTGTTTAAAAGAGGAAAGCAAAGCAGTGCCTGGGTGGCTCAGCTGGCTAAGTGGACGACTTTGGCTCAGGTCATGATCTCATAGCTTGTGAGTTTCAGCCTCGCATCAGGCTCTGTGACAGTTCAGCACCTGAAGCATACTTTGGATTCTGTGTCTCCCTCTCTCGCTGTCATCCCCTCAAAAATAAATAAACATTAAAAAACATTTTTTAGGGGCGCCCGGGTGGCTCAATTGGGTAAGGGTCCGACTTCGGCTCAGGTCATGATCTCATGGTTCGTGGGTTCGGGACCCGCATCAGGCTCTGTGCTGACAGCTCAGAGCCTGGAGCCTGCTTCGGATTCTGTGTCCCTTTCTCTGCCCTTCCCCTGCTCACACTTTGCTCTCTCTCTCAAAAAATGAATAAACATAAAAAAATGAAAAACAATGTTTTGAAGATAAAAAAAAAAGAGGAAAGCAAAATAGTGTTTTTCTGTGGTTCCCCTTGAAGCTGCCTTTCTAAGGTTTGATTTCTTTCTTTCTTTTTTTTTTTTTTTTTTAAATGCTGTGCCAGGTACTCTACTGAGGAACAGCGGGCTCAAAACAGATAAAATGCAATTGCTTCCCTCCATGCCTCCATAGCGTAACGGGGAAAGAAACAAAGGAGTCAAAGTTTAATAAGTAAGGGCAACACCGGAAGTGAGTGAACACAATATGGCACCAAGACAGAAGAGAACTGGCGGGTTTCCTGGACCGGGGAGCACTTAGGCTGACTGGTAGAGACGGAGCAAGGTTCAATGAGACGCAGAGCAAGCAAGTCTCAGAGAAATGCAAGAAAACAATTCACTTAGAGGCACCAGGCAGCTAGGGCAGGGCTTCATGGTAGCAGTGGACAGAGACAAGATCCTAAAGAGACCCGCCTGCTACGCTCCTCACCGCTGCTGTTTCCCTGAATATTTCTGTTTATGTTCACAGTGAAAGTGCAGTAAGGTCCCTACCAACCCGAAAAAATAACCCTAAGAAAAGCCAGATTATGAAATTGTGAAAGTCTAGAATAAGCAAATAAAAGAAACAATTTGGCCTAAAGCCATTGCTCGAATTTATATAAAACTATACTGCTAATGAAAGTGCTAAGAGACTCCTTTGTATAGAACTGCTAGCTAAATATAACTACCCCAATCATTTGTGAATAAATGGAAATGAGCTATCTTGGGAAAGTATAGAAATGACTATTCTTTAACCACAGATTCTAACTTAGATAGGGGGCTTTCAAGCAGATATCTCGTGCTGTTTGAAGAATTTTTCTTAATGTTAGTGTTCTTTTTTCTTTTTCTTATTTTTTTTTTTTTTGAGAGAGAGGGCACAAGTGAGCAAGGGGCAGACGGAGAGAGAGTGAGAGAGAGAAGCGGGGCTCATATTCACCCGATGTGGGACTCGAACTCACGAACCATGAGATCATTGGCCTGAGCCGAAGTCAGATGCTTCGACTGAGCCACCCAGGTGCCCCTAATGTTAGTGTTCTAATCCACATTATTTTTCTTCAAAATCTCAGGAATGCTGTGCCTATCAAACATGACTTTTCTGTGGCACTTTATATTAATGACACAGATATCGACTTTAAAGCAAGTATGGTGTAATGAATAGATCTTTGTCAGCTTGTTTGACGGCATTAAGCCAACCAAAGAATTCCGTAAGTAACAAGAACAAATGATTTTTCCACAGAGATGTAATAGAAATTTATTATCCCATAAGACACAAATATATCTTGTTATTTGAATAATACTTACTGAAAGAAGAAATTAAGTTCAATAAAAGTCTGTTTACTGAGACTATGATAAAGCAAGGCTTTGGCTATCTATATGTTAACACTCTACACAAAATAAAACCTTTCTGGTACTTAGTAGTATAAAGGTTTTTTAGAATAATACTCTTTCAAGTCAAAAATCATGCTTTTCTCTATGTTAAACTTAGTTTTCCTATTAATAATAAAATATTGGTGTCATGGTACACTAAAAAAAAAAATGCAGGCATCAGAGCCAAATAATCTAGACTTGAATTCTGTATTACCACTTACTAGCTACGTCATTTTCATCAGTTTATTTGTCTCAGCCTCGGCATCCTGATCTTACCACCATCTTCTTCACAAAGGTTTTGTAACACTTAAGAAAAATGGTGGTGTATATGGCGGCAAGTAGGCTACCTGGCACGAGATGAGAATATTCTACAGATACTATTAGTTCCCTTCCCTCACAGTCTTCAATTCAACCAAAACTTAGCGGCTTAACACAATAATTTAGTATTTCTCACATTTCTGTGGGTTATCTGGATAGTTTTTCTGCTTCAAATGGTATCAGGTAGGCGCTGGGATTGCCACAAGACCCCACATGGCCTCTCTCATTTGGCTAGCATCTGGTGCTACCTAGCTGGGGTTGTTGGTTAGGGCACCTTAGTTCTCTACATGGCCTCTCCATGTAGCTCTGAGTGTCTCTCAGCATGGTGGCGGGGGTCAAAGAGAGAGCATTTCAGGAACAACAGGAAGTAAAAGCTGCCAATTCTTTTAGAGTGTCTATATCCACAAGACCTAGAATGTTACTTTGTCCATATTTTATTGGTCAGAGCCAGTATGGATTCAAGAAAAGGGAAATAAGCCCATCTCTTGATGTAAAGAGGGGCAAGTATGCACAAGAAGTACTAAGGGAGGGGCACCTGGGTGGCTCAGTCGGTTAAGCCTCTGGCTCAGGTCATGATCTCATGATTTGTGAGTTCGAGCCCCATGTCGGGCTCTGTGCTGACAGCTCAGAGCCTGGAACCTGCTTCAGATTCTGTGTCTCCCTCTCTCTGCCCTTCCCCTGCTCTCTCTCTCTCTCTCTCTCTCTCTCAAAGAATACATAAACATTTAAAAAAATTCTTTTGAAGAAGTACTAAGAGAGACAATCTTTGGAGACTAGCTATTATGATCCACCCTCTGGCCACAATAATTCAGACCCTTTCCCAATGCAAAATATAGTCGCCCCTTCTCAAAAGCCTGAAAGTCTCATACTATTATGGCATCAGGTCAAAAGTCCAGGATCTTGTCGGCTAAGTAAGGTCCAGGAGCACTTGAAGCACCGCGGGTGTAGCCTCTCAGGTAGAACACCTCGGTTGTAAAGATCTGTGAATGAAAGAGATGAATTATCTGCCACCCAATGCATCCGACAACATGATGACGGAAAAGGGACAGAATAAGCACAGTGGATACCTCCATTGAGAAGGGGACGGGGGGGGGGGGGGGGTGAGAGGCACAGAGCAGTCGCCAGACCACAGCAATGCTGAGATCAGCCCAATACATATTGTCTTTGCCTCCGACTCTGAGATCAGAAATGTTTCTCTTTTTTTAATGCTTAAATATTTATTTTGAAAGAGAGTGCAAGCATGAGCAGTGGAGGGGCAGAGAGAGAGGGAGAGAGAATCTCAAGCAGACTCCGTGCTGTTAGCACAGAGCCCAACGCAAGGCTTGATCCCACAACTGTGAGATCATGACCTGAGCCAAAATCAAGAGTCAGGTGCTCAGCCAACTGAGCCCTCCAGGCCCCCTAGAAATGTTTCTTGATTAGGGCCTCGTTCTGCTTGCTAAAAGTTGTTCTTTTAGATTCTCTAGGCCCTTGACTCTGTGATGGCGGTGGGGGGGGGGGGTGATTCTTCCTTTTCCATAAGAAATGACCCACATTCACAGCTAAGTAGTTTTCTCTAACTTGCTTCTTGCCCAAAGGACATGGGCGGTTCAGAGGCTTCTTTCATTTTTAACCTATCTCTCTGTCTCTTCAGACAATGCTTGTATAATTTGGCTTTGAAAAAACTTTGTGGGGGCACCTGGGTGGCTCGGTTGGTTAAGCATCCGACTTCAGCTCAGGTCATGATCTCACAGTCTGTGAGTTCGAGCCCCGCATCGGGCTCTGTGCTGACAGCTCAGAGCCTGGAGCCTGCTTTGGATTCTGTGTCTCCCTCTCTCTCTCTGTCCCTCCCCTGCTCATGCTTTGTTTCTCCTGCTCTCAAAAATAAATAAAACATTAAAAAAAAACTTTGTAGGTTTGTATATCAAATTATAATCTACTCCTTTAGATAAAAGCCACACCTACAAATCTCTTTGAAACAGACTCCCTCCACCTTGGATTCAGAGTCAGGTATTATGGGTTAACGCCTTTAAAATTAAGGTTCTCTTAAGCCATTTTGCCTAGCAGAGAATATCTAAGAGAGATGCCCTTAAAATTCTTAGAAGCCCTATCACCTGGCTGGCAGCATTTTGGATTCGATCTTTGCCAGCAAAGTCCGGACTTGGACACTCTATTATTTGTATTTCATTACATGCAGCTAAAAGAAACCAATTGGTATTGGCAACATTCTGCCTGGAAATATTTTTAGCTATATTCACAAGTTCATTAGGTATGTCTTCTATCTTGCCTATCACTACGGTCAACAGTGTTACCAAATTTTCCGTTATGTAACAGGAGTTGCCTTTTCTCTAGTGTATGCTGATTGTATCACCATCATTCACAGTCTCCTCGAGGCCCTTCTGGCCCGTTACCCAATGGTCTCAAAGTCAGTGCCACATGATTTTAGTTTTTTGTAACAATAGCAACGTACTTCCAGATTCCAATTTCTGTCTTAGTTATCTACTATTATATTTTTAAAAAAAATCTCCAAACTTAGTAACATAAAAGCAACGGAAGTTTTATTATTTCTTATGATGATGCTACAGTTTGCCAAGGTTTAGCTGGGTGGTTCTTCTGGTCCTATTTGGTACATTCGAATGCTTGTTTACTCACATATCTGGTGCCTCAGTGCTCCTCCTTGTGGCCTCTCTCTATATATATCTCCTCCTCCAGGCTCATTCCACGTGGCCTCTCTCCAGCTGAGTAGTTGAGATTTCTTACATGATTTTCAAGGTACAGAAAATGAAGTACCAGTTCCCTTAAGGCCTGAAATTGGAAGTTCCAGAAAGCTGTGTTCTCTTGGGCAAAGCAAGCCAAAGACCAGTTCATATGGGGGGGGCGGGTAGGAGGTGGGGAGTAAACTCCCTGTTATGAACTGAATGTTTGTCTCCCCAAATGTTGAAATCTAATCCCCAACATGATGGTATTAGGAGGTAGGGCCTTTGGGAGGTAAGGAGGCCATGAGGGTGGAGCCCCTGTGAATGGGATTAGTGTGCATATAAGAGAGGCCAGAGAGCCAGCTGGCTCCCTTTCCAGTGAGTGAGGAAACAACAACAAGTCAGCCATCTACAACCTGAGAGGGGGCTCCCACCAGAATTCAAATATGCTGGCACCTTGATCTCAGGCTTCCAGCCTCCGGAACTGTGAGAAACAAATTTCTGTTTTCCTCAGTTTAGGCTGTTTTGCTACAGCAGCCCAAGCTGACTGAGACATTCCACTTCTAAATGACAGAAACAAAATGTGCATTCAGGGAGTGGGGGAATTGCTGAGGGCCAATTTTAGGGCTACCACAATAGTTCAGTCTAGAGCTGCCTTGTTTGGGGTAAATTATAGGAAGTCTCAGTCCTGAGTCCTTTCTTCTTCTTCTTCTCCTTCTCCTTCTCCTTCTCCTTCTTCTCCTTCTTCTCCTCCTCCTCCTCTTCCTCCTTCTCCATTAATTTTGAGAGAGAGAACCAGCAGGGGAGGGGCTGAGAGAGAGGGGAACAGAAGATCTGAGGCAGGCTCTGTGCTGACAGCAGACAGCTCGATGTGGGGCTCCAACTCAGGAACTGTAAGATCACGACCTGAGCCAAAGTCGGACGCTTAACCAACTGAGCCACCCAAGTGCCCCCTGACTTCTCTCTTATTACGTGTTGGCGCACTTAAGTGTGGGAGTATCTCCCCGATCCAGCACTGCCAGTCTCAAATTCGAAGCCTATTTCAGGCCATCAGAGAATGTTAGACCAGACGTTAGAAGATTGCGAAGCTTCCTCTTCCTTTATCTCTTTCCTTCCTTCCTTTTTTTTTTTTTAAGAGGCTATGGATGCATTTTAACTAGTCTTGGCAAAAAAAAGAAAATCATTGATATTTCCTTTAACCCAGGCACCTCCTTGTCTTGAATTATAAAATGATACCTCAACCAACTACCCCTTGTCTGGTTTCCCCGAAGCAGTCTGAGAGGGTGTGTCAAGTTCCGTAGTACTTCTTACTGGTTGATTCCACTGCTGGCGTTTGACTCATGGACCACAGACCCAGATTCACTATTAAGAGTTGGGCCTGTGTAGTGATACTTTTCAAACTGTGGGTGTAAATAAGAAATGTTTCATGTATGGAGAAATCTTAAATTCAAACAAAAAGGAAATATGACCCACTGATTAAAAGGTAGGACAAAAAAAATGAGGTCAAACATAAGTTAGCTAGCTTTATATCTTGGGGTATATAGTATAGTATACAGTATATTACAGTATATATATATATATATATATAGTATACTACAGTATAATAAAGCAAAACAAACGCCATGGGGCATTAAATTAGAGTAAATGCTTTATTTCTATGCACCGTGTGTCACACAGACCTTACTTTAATCTGCAGTAGCTTTATTCACTTTATATTTTTATTGATATAATTCATATATCGTAAAACTCACCTTTTCAAGATATGTAACTCAGCGTTTTTAGTACTATTGACCTTTGAACAACTCAGGAGTTAGGGGCACTGATGCCCCACTAGTTGAAAATCTGCATATAACTTTTGATTCCCTCCAAACTTAACTACTGACAAACTACTGTTTACCAGGAGACTTGGCAATAATATAAACAGTTGATAGCACATATTTTATATGTTATATGTATCACATACCATATTCTCTTTTTTTTTTAACGTTTATTTTATTATTTTTGAGAAAGAGGGAGAGCACAAATGGGGGAGGGGCAGAGAGAGAGAAGGAGACACAGAATCTGAAGCGGGCTCCAGGCTCTGAGCTGTCAGCACAGAGGCCAATGCAAGGCTCAAACCCATGATCCAGGAGATCATGACCTGAGCCGAAGTTGGACACTTCACCTACTGAGCCACCCAGGCGCCCCAATTACATACCATATTCTTACAACAAAGTATGCTAGAGAAAATAAAGTGTTATTAAGAAAATCAGAAGCGAAAATACATTTAGAGTACTGAACTGTATTTATCAAAAAACCCTACATTTAAGTGGACCTGTGCAGTTCACATCGGTGTCGTTCAGGGTAAACTTTATACTCACAATGTGCAACCATCACCATTGTATAATTCTAGAACGTTTCATCACCCCAAAAAGAAACCCTGCACCTATTGGCAGTCATTCCCCATTCCTCTGACCACCACCCCGCCATCCCTGGAAACTGCTGATCTGCTTCCTGTCTCTGTGGATCTGCCTATTCCGGAAATTCGAAAAACGGAGCCATACAATATGTGGCTTTTTGTGTTTGGCTTCTGTCACTTAGCACAACGTTTTCAAGGTTCATCCGAGCTGCAGTGTGTATTGGTACATCGTTTCTTTTTATTGCCAAACGATATTCGATTATATGGATATGTGAATTTTACTTATTGACGTTATCAGCTGATAGACAATTTGGGTTGTTTTCACTTCTTGGATATTACGAATAATACTGTGAACATTCACATATAGCTGTATTCACTTTAAACTAAAGATTCCTATAGAATATCCTAAATAAACAAGGTTAATGATTTTTCTTTTTTTTTTTGGTTTTTATATTATAGACAGGTTTTTGGAAAAGATTTCTATAGAAAATCCTAAATAAACGAGGTTAATGATTTTTCTTTTTTTTTGGTTTTAATATTATGGACAGGTTTTTGGAAAAGAAAGCTGTCTAAAAACTGATTTCTGGAGGGAGAAATTAGGGCAATAATGAATAGTTAGATGAAGTGTAGAGTGTGAAGTTAGAAATTACAGGTCCACTTTCCTAATCAAACTCATAACCCCAGGAGGATGACAAGAACATAAAAGAGAATTCACGCTGTTTTTCAGGGGCAGGGGGGATTTATATAACAAAACTTAAATAAAAGTTCTCTTGTTTCAAGATTTACAGGAAGTATAACCCAAATAAAATGGCCTTATTATGAAGATTTAGGCAAAGAACTCTTTCTAGCTAATTATTTAACATTGCAAGAGGTATAGCGCTTACCTCTCCTGTCCTGGTTCTTGTTTTGAGGGTGTTTTTGTTTTTACATATAATTAATGGTCCCCAGATGTACTCGATTTCCAGAGCTCTATCTTTTCACTTTCATCTTCCTTAGGGAACAGAGGTTTCCAATATTTCCCCAAGCCCAAAGTTTCAGAGAGACCAAACAAAAGAGCCATGTTGACAGCACTTTTAGGAAGTTTTCCTTTTAGGTCTAATATCAGACCCCACCGTGTAATCCTGGCACACATCTCCACTCACCAGTCCTGACTTCGAGACCCCGTCACTACCTGAAACCCTTCTTCCTCTCAACTCTTCACTCAGAAGCCTCACCATGTTACTACCACTCCATATGCCTCTGCATTCCACACCATCCTGTCCTTAAACTTGGCTCTCAGGCCTTATCTCTCCCTTCAGTGGCTTAGGTTGTCACACTTCTAGCCCCTTCCTGGTTCCTCTTCCTTCCCCTCACCTGCATCCCAAAATGTCAGCCGCTCTCTCACCAACCCCTTCGATCCCCTCAGCCTAGGACTTTAGCCTCATCAACCCTGTCAGCCATCCAAGCAGAAAGCAACCTAGTTCAATTTCTCTGTTCCAAGACTCCTATGAGACGCTCCTATGAGAGCCTTACCTGCTGGGGTTTCAGAGTGGCCCAGAAATTATTTTATTCCTTCTATTCATAGTGTCTACTTCAAACCTTTACCATTCTCCCCAAGTCCCAGACATTATCCACTCAGCAGAAGCAAAAACAAAAACAGAGGCCTAAGCCCTCTTTTTCAGGGCGCCTGGGTGGCTCAGTTGGTTAAGCATCCAACTTCGACTCAGGTCATGATCTCCTGGTTTGTGAGTTTGAGCCCCACGTTGGGCTCTGGGCTGACAGCTCAGAGCATGGAGCCTGCTTTCGATTCTGTGTGTGTCTCCCCCTCTCTCTCTCTCTGTCCCTTCCCTGGGTACTCTGTCTGTCTCTCTCAAAGTAAATACGCATTTTAAAAAATTAAATATGTATTTATTTTTGAGAGAGAAAGGGTGGTAGCAGGAGAGGGGCAGAGAAAGAGGGACATAGAGGATCTGATATTAGGGCTGTGCTTACCATGGAGAGCCAGGTGCAGGCTTTGAACTCACAAGCCATGAGATCATGACCGAGCTAGAGTTGGGTGCTTAACTGACTAAGCCACCAGGTCCTCCTCGAGAACTTATTCTTGACTTATTTTGTTGACTTCCTCATGTAGAGCTTCATGGTCTTCCACACCTTCCCCTCCCTTACAGTCTCTAGACAACATCCGAGAAACTCTCTCCTCCAACTTTCCCCCCTTTCTCTGGATTCCTCCTTAACTTCCTAATTAATTTCCCTGCTTTCGAATACTATCTTTCTCTACAGTTCAATCCCTAATGCAGACAGAGCATTCAAAAACACGAATTTGATTGTGCCATTACCATAATATCGGATTTTCCAGGGCTCCTCATAGTCTCCAGGATGAAATCCAAACTTCACAGCATGCTAGTCAAGACCCCAGTCCTAGAAACCCCGTCTACCTCTCCATCCCCATCTCCCTCCACTCCCCAAGGAGCACGTTACCCTTTGTTGTAGCAGACACTCAGTGACGGCCAGATACTTCATGTTTCTGTACCTCTCCCTAGAATGCTCTCTGTTGCGGGCTGAACTATGTCCCTCCCAAATCCATATGTTGAAGTCCTAACTCCAGTACTTCAGAGTTGACTGTATTTGCAGAGAGGGCTTTTAAAGACGTAATTAAGGTAAAATGAGATCATATGGGTGGTCCCTAATCCAGGATGACTGGTGTCCATATCAGAAGAGCAGATTAGGACACAGGAGGGTGAGCACGTGAAGACACAGAAAGATGGCCACCTAAAACCCAAAGAGGGAGGCCCTCGGAGCAAACCAACAGTGCTGACACCTTGATCTTGGACTTGTAGCCCTCAGAGCCATGAGGAAATAAATCTCTGTTATTTAAGCCATCCAGTTTGGGGTACTTGTTATCTCAGCCTGAGCAAACTAATTCGCTCCCCACTTACGCCTCCAGAATCTCCTTTTAAACACCTGCTGTCTAGGCCACGTACTGCCTTCTTTAAACTTTGTGACTCTCATCTCCTCTCTAAGACCCTTTTCCTAGTAGGATACATCCCTCCTACCTTGAGCTCCATTCCTCAGGGTGCCCTGCACTGCCCAGAAGCTCTAGAACACTATCATTCTCATGGGCCATCTGTGTTCTAAATGCCTCCATTTCTTCTTTAACCCAGAAGCAGCTAACATAGCACCTGTTTCACTATAGATCAGACTCTCTCTGGACACCACATACTAGGAGTAGACACATCTTTTCCTGGTAGAAACATCACAGATTTAGAAACCATCACAGTTTCATATCCATGTGAAATTTTCCTGGTCTCTTAGCAGACCAATGACCTGATATGATCTGAAAATATACTGTGTCGTACGGATGTTCATTCAAGAAGGTTCTGTTTAAAGATTCTTCCTACGTACACTTAATAACATTCTTATGATTCTTAACATCAAGTTTTTCAGACCTTCCTTGGAGGTATTTATGTCTCCTATGTGTGTTTTTATGCACAGTGGTTAAAGGACATGAGAAATTTTACGCGAGGAAACAGGTAGTTGTAGACCGTTGCTTTTTAAAGACATCCCAAAATAAAGAGTAGTCCTTTAAGATGTGAAATAGGTTACAACCTTTGCCAGACCAGCTGGAGTTCTTGCAAGACTGCAAAAGGCACGGTCCTTTGAAGATAGCACTTTCTGCTGTAACGATGGAGACAGAACCTGGCCGCATGCTATCGGAGGTCAGGGGAGTGGAGGGAAAGGAGCACTGACATGTGTCTGTAGCCTCACTCATTAGAGCCGGAAAGAGCATCTTAGGCGGGCAGACAACAAAAGAGCCTACAGGAAGATCACCTCTGGCACGATGAAGGCGCCGGGGAAACCGTGCGCTCGCCATGCAGTTTGAGGTTGGAGTCCTCTCGCTAAGGCTTTGCTTCAAGCACTTTTCCCGGTGATTGTATGGCCATCCGGCTTTCTTATGACTCAATTCTGACACTTTAAAGGAAGTGAGGATTCGGTACACACTTCAGTGGTGGCATCTAAGGGCGGAAATTGTGTTTTGTCGGTCGACGACAACACCTCGAAAAATCTATTCAGTGAAAACAAAACAGAAAGGGAGCTCAGGGAATTATGGAAAAAGAGTGGCCACAGATAACGAATAATGGGTGGGAGACACCATCGTCCCAGTTCATCGCCGCGAATTTCTGCAGGCTGCCCCATTTCTTGGCAGGTACCTTCCTCGCTCACTGCGCACACCATTGTCCGCAACCTCTAACAAAAAAAATCACAGGCTATGTTCTAATCTCCTCCAGTTCGCACTGGCTGTTTCCTGGTCTATTTCCAGCTTTGCCTCATCCATCTTCCACGCCGTATAAAATGCAGCAGCACGCGACCACAGAAGAGGACGGTGACTTGAGAATAGAAGTCGTGGGCCAAGAAGTGAGAAGGCCGCCCCTTATCGCCGCAGGGTTTCTCCACGGCAATCGAGATGAGCTCATAGGACGGTGTTCTTGCTTCCTCAGCGGTCACCGGTGTCAGGTTTCTCTCTTTCCCACCCTCTCTAGCTCTCACTCACCATCGAGGCACCGCATCTCCAAGGCTGTGAATCCCCATTTTCACCCCTCCTGCCAGCGGCATAATAACTAATTTTTAGACTCGAGGGAAGGGAGGCTATCTGTGGGACTGCCCACCAATCCTTCTTATGATCTCCTGTTCTGCACATTTTTTCGGTCCCTGTTGGTCATTCTCCGTCTGTGAAAAAGACGCTGGATTCTGAACCTGGGTTGAAAGTTTAGGTTTGCTGCCCTCCGCTACTGGACTAACCACCTCAGCCGCCGCACTGCGGTGGGTTCCTGGTGGTTAGCAACAGCGGTCTCACATCTACCCCGCTCCTTTTGTTACTAGGACATTCCAACGAGGTGTGTATGTGAAAGCTCTCTGGGAACTCTAAATCATTATGCAAATATTCCTGGTCATGTTATTGTACTTGTCCTGACATCTCAGACACACTAGAAAAAATGCCCCGCAGTCCATCCATTTACTCACTCATTCCCTCCTTCGCTTTTACTTTGTCCAAAAAACTTTTTTTTAAATACTTGACATGATTTATCTCCTTTCACTCTCACAAAGCATGTGAGGTAGGGACCAGCCCTATTTGCATATGAGGAACTCGTGGCTCCCAGGTAGCCCAAGATCTCATAACTTTGAAGTGACAGAACAAGTTCTCAGCCCAGACCTTTCCAAAAACATTTATTTTTACTGTGGTAGAATCTGCATCACATAAAATTTACCATTTTAATTATTTTGAAGAGTATGCTTCAGTAGCATTGAGAACTATTGTTTTGCATTGTTTTGCAACTATCACCACCGTCCATTTCTAGGATTTTTTTCATCATCCCAAGCTGAAACTCTGTGCCCATTTAGCACTGACTCTCCATTGCCCTTCTTCCCAGCCCCTGGGAACCACTATTCTATTTTCCGTTCCTATGAATTTGGCTATTCTAGGTACTTCATGTAAACAGATTATTATAACACTTGTTGTTTTGTGTCTGGTTTATTCCATTTAGCATGTTGTCACCATTCATCCATGTTGTTGCAAGTATCAGAATGTCATTCTTTTTTAGGACTGAATTACATGCCTCTGTAGGTATTTATATTTTATTTATCCGTTTATTGCTCAATGGATATGCAACCCAGGTCTTCTGAAAGACAAACCTCTTAACCACTAAAGCAAGCTCAGTTGTTATCCTAATAGCTGTTATGCTGTCAGAGTGTAGGAAAAGCTAAAGTGCTACCCTTAGAATTTTACTCTGGGGGAGTCTAGGAATCATTTAATTTCCCGAGCATGATGAGTCGCTAAACATAATAGGATTTTCTGCCTAATACAATAATACCAACTCAGATTATCAAGGATGATAGAAATAAATTTGAATGAATTATATCACTCTAAAATTAGAATTTATTTTGAAGAATTACGTTTCTTCTTTAAAAGTTAAAAATCTGGGGCGCCTGGGTGACTCAGTCGGTTAAGCATCCAACTTTGGCTCAGGCCATGATCTCACAGTCTGTAAGTTTGAGCCCCGCATCAGGCTCTATGCTGCCAGCCTGGAGCCTGCTTTGGATTCTGTGTCTCTCTCTCTCTCTCTCTCTCTGACCCTCCCCCGCTCATGCTCTCTCACTTTCTCTCTCAAAAATAAACATTAAAAATTAAAAAAAAATTTTTTTTAAGTTAGAATGGTAGTTACTCTAAAAAAAAAGTTAAAAATCTATTCTATCAACTTTTAGCAAAAATGACAATTGGTTCTGGTCACTAATTCTAATCAACACAATAAGAACATTTTTTTAGTATCTTTTTTTTAAGTAGGCTTCACACCCAACTGGGGCTTGAACCCACAACCCGGAGATCTACTGACTGAGTCAGGAAGGCACTCCAATAAGAAATTCTTTAAGTTCAAAAGAAGATAATCCAATGGTAGCATCTGGACGTAGGCTGGCGTGAACTCTTACTATGTGTGTCTGTCCATAGGAGATCCTAACCCAAATGTCATTCCGATTACAATTTGGAAGACTTCTGACATCATCTAAAAAAAAAAAAATCACACGTTGGATTTTCAGAAATAAATCATGTTTTTTAAGCAGCTACATTGAGGTATAAATGACATACAATAAATCATATATATTTAAAGTGTACAATTTGACAAGTTTTGACGTATGTATATATCCATTCATTGTTTTATATGTTTGCATATCCAAACATTCCAGCAACATTTGCTAGAAAGATTATCCTTTTTCCATTGGGCTGCCTATATTCCTATGTCAAAAGATCATGTGGCCTATTTCTAGACTCTGTATTCGATTTAATTGATCTGGTTGTCTTTGTGCCATTTCACTTCACTGTCTTGGTTACTGAAGCTTTACTAAGTCTTGAAATCAGAGTTGGTCCTCCAGCTTTGTTCTTCTCTTTCACTTGTTTCAACTATGCTGATTCCTTTTGAATTTTAGAATCAGTTTGTCAATTTCTGTAAAATAGCCTGCTGAGTTTTTATTGGGGTTGCATTGAGCATATAGTTCAATTTGGGGAGAATTTACGTCTTAACAATATTTAGTCTTCACCCCCATGAGCAAAGTATAGTTTTCCGTTTATTTAGGCCTTCCTTAACTTCCCTCAGCAGTGTTACATAGTTTTTAGTGTACAATACTTGCATGTCTTTATTCAGAAAAGTATTTTATATTTTTGATGCTATTGTAATTTTTTCTTGAAAAACTGGGTCTTTAAATTTCATTAGTTCATCTTTATATAATATGTCAGTATACTAGGTCATGGCTGGCTGTTTTGAGTATAGAAATGTTTCAACGTCGGGGCACCTGGGTGGCTCGGTCAGTTAAGCGTCCAATTTAACTGGTCATGTTCTCACAGTTTGTGGTTTTGAGTCCCACGTTGAGCTCTATGCTGACAGCTCAGAGCCTGGAGCCTGCTTCGGATTCTGTGTCTGCCTCTCTCTCTCTGGCCCTCCTCCACTCATGCTCTGTCTCTCTCTCTCTCTCTCTCTCTCTCTCTCTCAAAAATAAATACACATTAAAAAAAATTTTAAAGAAATGTTTCAATGTCAAAAATCTGTCAAAGTTACCGTACTTCAAGTTCTGTTTCTTTTTGATAAGGAGTAGAATAAGTAGCCTTGGTGGAAAGGTTTCATCCAAATGGCTAAGCATTTCAGTCCTTCTTCATGGTTATTCCTTCCCAACTACAAAGAAAACACTCTTTTCTCTAACTTTCTAATTAGGAAACTCATGAAAAACATATATTCCAGTTGGAATTTTGGAGCCAAGTTCTATTTTTCTGGTGAATGAAAACATTTCCAACTTTCCACCGCAATTCTAGAAGGTGCTTAACAAATGTTTGTTTTGAAGAATGAATAGTTAGCATATGGGGCACAAAGGCTCTCTGGGAAGATGCTTTCTGCAGTTGAAGGAGTCAGGATCTTTCATCTAAGCTCTGCTTGGGTTTTATAATTTCACTCCATTTATTTCTACTCACTGCTTTGTATTTATTTCAAAGAACTTTGCAAATGAGACACACTTGACGATGCTGAAAAATGGATGGGAAGAAGCCAGTAGAGATGGATTGGTTAAAGTTAAGGACAGGAAAAAGCAGTAACAGTTTAAGTGAGTTCTCTGAGAAATCGAAAGAAGTCAAGTATAGGTCTGAGATGGAGGGGTTGGCCTTACGCAAGAGGAGCAGGGCTGCCTCCTCCTCCGAAGCTGGAGGAACAGAGGTTATTGTAGTGTAGGTTGTTAGGTGTGTTGCCAGGTCATTGTGGGAGTTCAGGTCTGATAGTGTCTGCTTTAACAGTGAAGTACGATAACAGAGTAAGGAAGGAGAACAGGAAAGTTCAGTAGGAGGAGCCCAGTAAAGAAAGAATCATATTCTGGACCTCCTATTAATGATAAGTTATCGTTAGGCTACAAAATTATTGTTTTCTCCCCCTTCTCCCCAACAATCCACCCCAAGCCTCTGCCAAACCCTTGATAGTACTCCTGAAGAGCCCAGTAGTGTCAGAGACCATGAATGAGTGAGTGAAAAATTCACCTTTTAAGAAAAAAACTTCCATATGTATATAAGCATTGTGAACATTTGGTGATTTCCAGGTAGGTTGGAAGATCATAAAAAGTAGGAAGTGGAGCACCTGGCTGGCTCAGGCAGTACAGCATGCAACACTTGGTCTTGAAGTTGTACATTTAAGCCCTATGTTGGGTACAGAGATTGCTTAAAAATAAAATCTTAAAAAAAAAAAGTAAAAAGTGTTAGGAATCACTTTTGTTGCTATGATTTTAAGCACAAATTATTCCATTAGTAGTTTAAAGTTTCAATATTACTTTCTATCATAATATTTAGCATTTTAAAACACAAAGATGAGACACAGTTTCATCATCCAGACTCTCCCCTATCAGTGGTAAGTGGTTGAGAACCACTGTTGTCGGCCATAAAATTATACTTATGTCATCTAAAATGCATATTTGTTCACATTTTAATATCTCAGAAATCAAAATATATCTTACAATTGATATCATCTTCCAGTTAAAATTGGAAGTACTTTTTCTCTTTTAAAAAATACATCTAGGGGCACCTGGGTGGCTCAGTCGGTGGAGCATCCAGCTTTAGCTCAGGTCCTGATCTCGAGGTTCATGAGTTCAAGCTCTACCCCAGGCTCACTGCTGTCAGCGTGGAGCCCTGGTTCAAATTCTCTGTCCCCCTTTTGCTGTCCCTACCCTGCTTGTGCTGTCTCTCTCAAATATAAATGAATCTTTAAAAAAATACATCTCATAGGGTGCCTAGGTGGCAGAGTCAGCGTCCTGACTCTTGATCTCAGCTCAGGTCTTGATCTCAAGGTCGTGAGTCCAAGCCCCACATTGGGCTCCGCACTGGGTATGAAGCCTACTTTAAATAAACAAACAAACAAATAGACAAACAAATATTTTTAAGTTAAAAAATAAAAATATATTTACTAAAGGTGCTCCTTAAGACTGATGGCCTCAGATTCCATGATACAGCCCTTTTTTTCTCTCCCTCCCCTACCCCTTTCCGAAACTAATAGGAAAAAAAAAAATAAAGATTTGATGCATTCACTCTCTTTGAGGGACAGATGGTTAAGAATGTTACCTGTCCCAAAATTATTTACATTTTATTTTCATTTTTTTAAGTATTTAATTTTTAAAAGAGATGGTTGAGGTGAGAGAATGAATCTATCCTATCCTACTAGAGTAAAGGAGATTTCTGTCTGGGGAAAGGCCTGTGGAGACCTTCGGATCCACTATGTTGGCAACTATCTGAGATGGCCCCTGTCTTCAGCTCTTAAAAATTAGATAAACTTGGGACCAAATGAGCCCTAGATTTTTACCTCTAGAATTACCCTAAATGCAACTCCAAAATTCCCTGGGGAGTATAGGTATTCTACCTACCTGGTATGTTCACCAAAGCAAAGAAGACAACCATCTAAATAGTCTGGTTTGGGGAACTGTTTGTCTCCAAAAACATCTTCTCATCGGGACACATTATCTCCTCTTTAGAGAAACTCCAATACAGTCTTTGGGTAGCATTTTAAAAAATAAAAATGCAGGGGCACCTGGGTGGCTCAGTCGGTTGAGCGGCCGACTTCAGCTCAGGTCATGATCTCACAGTCTGTGCTGACGGCTCAGAACCTGGAGCCTGCTTCGGATTCTGCGTCTCCCTCTCTCTCTGCCCTTCCCCTGCTCACGCTCTGTCTCTGTGTCTCTCGAAGATAAATAAATGTTAAAAAAATTTTTTTTTAAATGCAGTAATTTTTTTATAGGAACAACATGCCCAGAGGGGACCCAGCATAAAAAGAGAACTACAGGCCGATATCCTTGATGAACATGGATGCAAAAATTCTTAACAAGATATTAGCAAATAGAATCCAACAACATATAAAAAGAATTATCCACCATGATCAAGTAGGATTCCTCCCTGGGTTGCAGGGATGGTTCAACATTTGTAAATCAACCAACGTGATACATCACATTAACGAAAGAAAAGATAAGAACCATATGATCCTGTCGATTGATGCAGAAAAAGCATTTGACAAAATACAGCATCCCTTCTTAATAAAAACTCTCGAGAAAGTCGGGATAGAAGGAACATACTTAGGCATCATAAAAGCCATTTATGAAAAGCCCACAGCGAATATCATCCTCAATGGGGAAAAACTGAGAGCCTTCCCCCAGAGATCAGGAACACGACAGGGATGTCCACTCTCACCACTGCTATTTAACATAGTGTTGGAGGTCCTAGCATCAGCAATCAGACAAGAAAGCAAAATAAAAGGCATTAGGATAGGCAAGGATGAAGTCAAACTTTCACTTTTTGCAGGCGACATGATACTTTACATGGAAAACCCAACAGAACCCACCGAAAGCCTACTAGAACTGATCCATGAATTTGGCAAAGTTGCAGGATACAAAATCAATGTACAGAAATCAGGTGGCATTTCTATACACCAACAATGAAGCAGCAGAAAAAGAAATAAAGAAGCTAATCCCTTTCACAATTGCACCAAAAACCATAAAATACTTAGGAATAAACCTAACCAAAGATGTGAAAGACCTCTACGCTGAAAACTATAAAAAACTTATGAAGGAAATTGAGGAAGACACAAGGAAATGGAAAAACATCCCATGTTCATGGATCGGAAGAATAAATATTGTTAAAATGGCAATACTACCCAAAGCAATCTACACATTCAATGCAATCCCAATCAAAATTGCACCAGCATTCTTCTCAAAGCTAGAGCAAACAATCCTAAAATTTGTATGGAACCACAAAAGACCCTGAATAGCGAAAGTAATTCTGAAGAATAAAACCAAAGCGGGAGGCATCACAATCCCAGATTTTAACCTCTACTACAAAGTGGTAGTCATCAAGACAGCATTGTATTGGCACAAGAACAGACACATAGACCAATGGAATAGAATAGAGAACCCCGAGATGGACCCACAAGCATATGACCAACTAATCTTTGACAAAGCAGGAAAGAGTATCCAATGGAAAAAAGACAGCCTCTTTAACAAGTGGTGCTGGGAGAACTGGACAGCAACATGCAGAAGAATGAAACTAGACCACTTCCTTACACCTCTCATAAAAATAAACTCTAAATGGATGAAGGATCTGAATGTGAGACAGGAAACCATCAAAATCCTAGAGGAGAAAGCAGGAAAAAACCTCTTTGACCTGAGCCTCAGCAATTTCCTATGCAACACATCTCCAAAGGCGAGGGAATTAAAAGCAAAAATGAACTATTGGGACCTCATCAAGATAAAAAGCATTATCTGCACGGCAAAGGAAACAACCAACAAAACTAATAGACAACCGACAGAATGGGAAAGGATAATTGCAAATGACATATCAGATAAAGGACTAGTATCTAAAATCTATTAAGAACTTACCAAACTCCACACCCGAAAAACAAATAATCCAGTGAAGAAATGGGCAGAAGATATAAATAGACACTTCTCCAAAGAGGACATTCAGATGGCCAAGAGACACATGAAACGATGTTCAATGTCACTCATCATCAGGGAAACACAAATGAAAACCACACTGAGATACCACCTCATACCGGTTAGAGTGGCTAAAATGAACAAATCAGGAAACTATAGATGCTGGCGGGGATGTGGAGAAGCAGGCACCCTCTTGCACTGTGGGTGGGAATGCAAACTAGTGCAGCCACTCTGGAAAACGGTGTGGAGATTCCTCAAAAAAATGAAAATAGAGCTACCCTATGACCCAGCAATAGCACCGCTAGGAATCTACCCAAGAGACACAGGAGTGCTGATGCACAGGGGCACGTGTACCCCAATGTTCATAGCAGCACTTTCGACAATAGCCAAATCATTGAAACAGACCAAGTGCCCATCAACTGACGAATGGATAACGAAGATGTGGTACATATATACAATGGACTGCTACGTGGCAATGAGAAAAAATGAAATCTGGCCATGTGTAGCAACATGGATGGAACTGGAGGGTATTATGTTAAGTGAAATAAGTCAGTCAGGAAAAGACAGATACCATATGTTTCCATGAACAGGTGGACTTTGTGTGACTAAGCAAAAACCAGGGGGAGGGGAAGAGGGGAAAGGAAAAAAAGACACAGAGAGGGAGGGAGATAAAACATAAGAGACTCTCAAAGACTAGGAACAAACTGAGGGTGAGGAGGGTGAGGGAGGGGGGAGAGGGGGTGACAGACATTAAAGAGGGCACGTGTTGGGATGAACACTGGGTGTTATATGTAAACCAATTTGAAAATAAACTGTTATAAAAAAATAAATAAAAATGCAGTAATTTTTTTATAAGAACAACATGCCCAGAGGGTTATATTTTTAAAATGTGCATTTTGTGAAGCAAATGGGTAAGGCTTGAAGCAATATTTCTCGAATAGTGTGCTCTAGACAACTGCATCAGAATTACCTGGGAAGCTAGTTAAAATACAGATTCATAGGCCCCATTTCAGGGGATGAGCCGTAGAATATAGTATTTTTAATATGTTGATTCAGGGGTGCCTGGGTGGCTCAGTCAGTTGAGCATCCGACTTTAGCTTAGGTCATGATCTTGCAGTTTGTAAGTTCAAGCCCCACATTGGGCTCTGTGCTGACAGCTGGGAGCCTGGAACCTGCTTCGGATGCTGTGTCTCCCTCTCTCTGCTCCTCCCCTGCTCACACTCTGTCTCTCTCTCTCAAAAATAAACAAACATTAAAAAGAAATTTTTTAAACAAGTAAATAAAATAAATAGGCTGATTCATATGTGCATTGAAATTAGAGCTTCTTAGACCTCCTTATAGAAGCTCATGCTCTTATAAGAAGTTTTTTTTTAATGTCTATTTATTTTTGAGAGAGAGGGAGAGACAGAGCACAAGCAGCGGAGGGGCATAGACAGAGAAGGAGACACAGAATCTGAAACAGGCTCCAGGCTCTGAGCTGTCAGCACAGAGCCCGACTCGGGGCTTGAACTCGGGAACGGTGAGATCATGACCTGAGCTGAAGTCGGTCGGTTAACCGACTGAGTCACCCAGGCACCCCTCTTATAAGAAGTTTTGCACAGAGCCTGGCACATAAATCCCACAAATCAATGGCAAGGGCTTGTATTAGCTATTGCTACATAGTAAATCATCCCCAAACTCTGTGGATTCAACAGCAAATATTCATTATCTCACAGTTTCCGTGGGTCTGCAATTCAGAAGAAGTTTAGCTGCGGGATTCTGGCTCAGGGACTCTTATGAGGTTTCTCCATAGGATTGCTTGAGTGTCTCTTGAGATTACCTCACGAGATTGCCACTGCTTTCCCCCAAGGGAATTATTCAAGAGAGAGCAAGAAGGAAACCTCAGTGCCTTTTATGACCTAGTCTCCCACATCAGGCCCCATCATTTCCATCATATTTTATTTGTCACTAACTCCAACCCCTAACAAGGAGAGAGGAATTAAGTGCCAGCTCTTGAAGGGAAGAGTACCAAGGAATCTCTAAACATATTTCTATTACTACAGAGCTAATATTAATTCCTCATGGTAGTTCAGAAGGCATGTGAGTTCCCCAGAAATGCCCATGAATTCCTACCCATCTTTTGAGAAGAGACTGGTGACGAACCAACCGTACTGAGGCTGTTTCATGCCACACATGACTTACTTTTTTTTGTGGATGGGACATGAACTTCTCTCTACTCTTCCTTCATCTGCAGACAGGCTTTGGCTCAGCTAGTGGTTAAAAGAACTCAGTCACTTGCAATCATAAATGTTGTAGAGCTACAGGAAGAGAGAAAAAGCTTGAAGTGGGTGTTACTTTCTCCTTCTGTGGGACCACATAGCAATGGAAAGGCCAAGTGGACTGCCACAACTACATTGCTGCACAGCCCCTGGGCCTGTCCGTCTGGAAGTCGACCCTCCATAAAACCAACAGAGGTATGATAATTTGCCTTTTGATAACAAATCCTTCATTTTATACAAATTTGGGATCTAAAACTTCTCTCAGCGGCTCACACTTTTAACACACTTAAAAATTAAAAATGGATTCACTTAAATTTGATTTACAGGGATGCACAAGAGCTACGTTTGCAGAACTCCAGGGGCCAAAGTTACACAGCTTCCAAAAGCATCCAGTTTACAACCAGTAAGTAGTTTAAGCGGTGGAAACACTGGGCTGATCCTAGGGCTGCTTTAGCTGACAGTCTGAGGGAAATTGAGCGCAGTACAAGATGGATTCAAATTTTGATCTTTCTTCGAATGCCTATTGTCTGTCTTGTCAAAGACATTCGATATTGACATAGTGCAGGCTATTGAGTCTCAATAAAATCTATTCTTCACTTCCTTTTACCTCATCTGCAGACTGTTGACATTTTCTTTTATTTAACACTGATGTTTTTCTTTTACACTGGAGATTTTAGCACTGATGTTGTAATCGCTTATCACACAGCTGGCCCCGTCATGATGTTCTTGTGAATGTCCCTTCATTTTCCTGATGGTCCTGTGATCCAATCTCCAATCCATTTAAAAACAAAACGTTCATGTGCCATTTTATGCCGTGGCTCTTTTGGAGTTCCATTTCAGCTTCATTAATATTGATGCTGTCTGTCTCCTTGCTTATTTCAGAAGATTCTTTGAAATTAATCTTCAGAATTCACTGTGATTTGTTGCCGTTTTGTGCGTCAGCCCCAGTACAGCTTGTCTCTCGTTAATTTTGTTTTTCTTTATTTTTACGCGTCTGCTATGACTGTTCTCCTACTTGTACTACTGGTGTGTGTCAGGTCCTTTATGGAATCCTGGTTTCGCTTCTGCCTTTCACTGTGATTTTCCATCATTAGGGACCTCTTGAATAAAAATGTAGCCCTTGTTTCTGACAGAGTCCATGTTCCTTTACTTTTCTTTCTGTGTGATTTTCCATCATTATGGTTCTTAAATTTCTTGAATAATGACATATACTATGAACAAATGGACAGAACAGTAATGGCTTCATCAGGGTTTTCTCAAATGTATCTGCAGCTTTTAGAGCACACAGTGCCAGAATAGAATCTGTACTAGGTATGTAAAAGAATTTTTTAAATAGATTTTGTGGTCTGTTGGTGACAATGCTCTGGTGCATTAATAATTCACATTCTCGCTTACAGCATCTGCTTGTTAGAATGCCAGTTCCACAGCAGCCAGGTTGGAGGATAACCTTAGGTGTGAATGTCTTTGAGGAATGTAGGTGCATGGCTATATGTGTTGGTTTTTTTCTATAATAGTCTCAAAGGCAACCAATATTTCCTTGACCAGGAAGGCTAAGTCGGAAATTGCACTCATTCGAAAATTAGGTAGATTAAGCCAAATTTTACTCCTTCGAGATTTTTGTCATTTCACTGACTACTTCTGAATAAAATAGCTCCATACTTCCAGGGACAAACAGGCAAGGAAGCATTATGGGTGATGGAAGAACAGGATTCAGATTTAACAGCTACTTGACTAAAGCCAAGGCAAGAAAATGCCGTGAAATAAGAGGGCAGAGCTGAAAATACTGGGTATCCAATCACCACTATAAATATATGGAGAGAAAGTAATACTAAAATAAAACATATAAAATATACAGTTTGCTATTGGTTAAAAACTATGTTTGCTTCATGGTCAGAAAACCAATTACTGACTGAGGAACCCAGAGCTAGCTCAAAGAGTTTGCTCTTTGAAAATGCCCTATAAGAAGCTACCAAAACCTGTAGACAGTCGGTATTTCAGAGACTTAATACAAATCTATGATGCCCAAATGATTTCAAAGTTAAACAAAAGAGATTTAGTTTCTCTTACATGAAAACCAGTGTAATTTGGACAAGAACCTAGAAATTAGAAATTCTGGGTTCTCATATTATTTTTTTTTTAATTTTTTTAACGTTTATTTATTTTTGAGAGACATAGAGACAGAGCGTGAGCAGGGGAGGGGCAGAGAGAGAGAGGGAGATACAGAATCTGAAGCAGGCTCCAGGCTCTGAGCTGTCAGCACAGAGCCCGATGCGGGGCTCGAACTCAGACTGTGAGATCATGACTTGAACCGAAGTCGGCCGCTTAACCAACCTGAGCCACCCAGGCGCCCCCTGAGTTCTCATATTCTTAATATGGTGTTTCGTTAGAATTATATCAGTTCTTTCATCAGCACTTTCCATATTTAAAAAAAAATTTAATAATGTTTATTTATTTTTGAGAAAGAGAGAGAGAAAGAGAGAGAGAAACAGAGCGCAAGCAAGGGAGGGACAGAAAGAGAGGGAGACACGGAATCGAAAGCAGGCTCCAGGCTCCCAACTGCCAGCACAGAGCCCAACGTGGGCTTGAACTCACAGTCCGTGAGATCATGACCTGAGCCAAAGTCTGATGCTTAACCAACTGAGCCACTCAGGCCCCCTCTGTATTATTTAACAGAAGCAAAACTGCCTACAAAATGATCAGATATCCACATGCAAAAGAATGAAGTTGGCCCCCTATCTCACAGGTATTCAAAATTAATTAAGAGCGGATCAAAGATGTAAATGCAAGAGCTAAAACTATAAAACTCTTAAAAGAAAACGTAGGGGTAAATCTCCTTGGGTTGGGGAATGGTTTCTTAGATATGGCACAAGCAACCAAAGTAAACATTACGTAAATTGGATTTCGCCAAAATTAAAAACTGGTCAGGGCACCTGGCAGTACTGCTCTGTCTTGCTTCCAGAGTGTCTGGACCTAACAGACTCGGGAGATGCCCCTTCTTCCAGCCTGCGACCACTCTCCAACCTCTTTTCACTTCAGAACCATACTCCAGCCATCCTCTGCCTCCAGGACCAGCCAACACCATTTTGGGGGCTTAGCTCCCCGGCCGACCGGCAGCCGCGAGCTCCCCGATGCGTCGGAATTACGGCACTGAGGTGGAGGCTGGCGTGCACCTGCCCGCCGGCAGGCACCTGCGGGCCTCCACACCTACCTCTCTCTGGGCTTCGACCTTGACCCCTCGCGGCCGTGGTTCTGGAGGGCGGCTGCTTCGCTAGTCGGCGAGATGCGCCAGGGCTCCGGCGCCTCTTGGACACGCGAACTGCACGCGGCGGCCACGCCCTCTCCCAGGACACCCGGAATCGTCCAAGAAGAGTGGGGTAGGACCCTGGAGCCCGGCAAGCCGCCAGGGTCCGGGAGAAGAACCTGGCCCCCCGGCCCTCTTGGGCCGCATGCCTAGGTACTGCGCGCGCAGACCCCCGCTCTGTGACTTCCTGGAGAGCCACTTCCCGGATGTGGAGGTGAAACTCATCAAGATGGGCGACCACCTGACTCACCTGCGCAGGCTGGCCGCCCCCAGGCCGGCTGGGCGAGGGTCTCTCCAAAGGCTCACCTTCAAGCACCACTAGGAGCCTCGGGCCGGCGGCCTTTGAGGGGCGGCTCTGGCATCCCACTGCTGCTGGAGCCTGAGCCTCTCTCCCTAGAGCTACTGGGCAACTTTGTAACCACCTGGAGCCCTCTCCCAAGCCCTAGGCCAAAGGGAAACAATAAAGCTTTTGGCAGAAAAAAAAGTTAAAACCTGGTGTGCTTTAAAAGATACTATCAAGGGGCACCTGGGTGGCTCAGTTGGTTAAGCTTCCAACTTCAGCTCACTCAGGTCGTGATCTCATAGCTCATGAGTTCAAGACCCATGCCAGGCTCTGTGCTGACAGCTTAGATCCTGGAGCCTGCTTCAAATTCTGTGTCTCCCTCCGTCTCCACCCCTCCCCTAGCTCATACTCTGTCTCTCTCGAAAATAAATAAAAACACAAATTTTTTTTAAACGGTACTATCAAGAAAGTGAAGACAGTTCACAGAATAGGAAAAAGCACTTGCAATACTTTTGCACCCATGTATCTATAAGGGTCTAGTATCCAGAATATATAAAGAACTCTTACAGCTCAATAATTAAAAAATGAAAACATAAAAAAAACTAGAAAACAAAACAAAACAAAAAACAAAAAAATGACAAAAAGGGGCAAAGAACCTGAATAGACATTTCTCTAAAGAAGCTATATGGGGGTGCCTACCTGGCTCAGTGGGTTAAGCATGGGACTCTTGGTATCAGCTTAGGTCGTGATCTCACGGTTGACTGGATGGAGCCCTGCATCGGGCTCTGTGATGACAGCACAGAGCTTGCTTGGGATTCTCTCACCCATGTGTGCTCTCTCTTTCTCTCTCTGCCCCGCCTCCTCTCTCTCTCAAATAAATAAACATTAAAAAAAAAGGAATGAGGGGTGCCTGGGTGGCTCAGTCGGTTAGGCGGCCGACTTCAGCTCAGGTCATGATCTCACAGTCTGTGAGTTCGAGCCCCGCGTCAGGGCTCTGGGCTGATGGCTTGGAGCCTGGAGCCTGCTTCAGATTCTGCATCTGCCTCTCTCTCTCTCTGTCCTTCCCCTGCTCATGCTCTGTCTCTCAAAAATAAATAAACGTTAAAAAATTTTAGAAAAAAAAAAAAGGAATGAAGTACTAATTCATGCTAAAATATTTGCAGGCCTTGAAAACATACTATGTGGAAGAAGCCAGATGCAAAAGGCTATGTACTATATATTCCATTTATATGAAATGTCCAGAATAGGCAACTCTATAGAGGCAGAAAGTAGAGAAGTGGTTGCCAGGGGCTGGAGGCATGGGGGATGGGAAATTACTCCTTATGGGTTCAGAGTTTCTTTTTAGGAATGATAAAATATTCTATAATTACATGGTGGTGACTGTTACACAATCTTATGAATACACTAAAAACCACTGAATTGTACATTTTAGAAGAATGAACTTTATGGTTTTTTCTTTGATTTTTCTTTCTGAATTTTCTTTTTAAAAGGAATAAAAATGCCTGGCGAGTGTCTTTATCAAGCAGAGTATTATGAGAACTGAAATACTCTATTAATATTAATAACATGGATTTTAAAATGTTGAATAGGGATGACTGTTTAAACTTGAAAAAATTGAACAGAATTGGGTATTAAGCACGAACCAATATTTGAAAGCTACATTATCCCACAATGATGACACTCTGGGAAAAAGTTTAATTTGCAAACATCTTGATGTTGGACATTACATATTTGACATTTCATCAGGATATTTTGATATGTAGATCTTAATCTCTTTTCCAACAGGAATCATTATTTAGTTCACCTTTGAGCCTACAATTTGAGTACTATATATTCAATAAATATTTGTGGAGTTGTAAGTGTTGATATAGTCATTGTCTCATTACATAGTATTGAGCTCCGACCATCACTCAAAGCAAGAAATCTCAAGAAAAGGAATCTTCCCTTCTGAACCTTGAGTGTAACAATGCTACAATAATATTGACTGTTGAAATATATTTCAGTTAAACTCAAAACAAAACCAAACAAAACCTTCCCGCCTTTTTTCATTTCCATTATGACTTACGAATCATTGTCTGGCCAACACAGACCTGTTTCTTACGGGAGCCATGTGTGGGAAGTCTGAACACTGTCATCATTTCCACGATGCCGGACCATTCATCTATCACAAAGTAGACTGCAAAAGGCCAGCAGCAAACTGCCATCCCGTGCATCACTTCAAAGGGGACAAGATCGTCGGGCACAACTTCCAGACATTTAGCCAAATTAATCCGTAGCATTCACCCATCATCGAATGACCTTCTGGAACCACATGCCAACTGGATACAATCTTTCTGACGGCAGAAATGGGGAACATGCGGGCGACAATATATTTTCATTATTCTCCAAAAGAAAAGCCTGCTGGGATTGGAAGGGCTGTGGAACATCCATTTTCTCCCCAGTCGTATACATGAAAGAATCCTATATGTGAAACACCTGTAAAGCACGGATTATCTGATGTATTTATTCTAAGTCCACTCCCTGGATATATCTTATCCCATCATGATCCTGAGCAAAGATTTATAATGAATGAAAACCTACCATTTGTAAACCAGGAACCTGAACACCACTGAATACATTTCGTAGTTCTGAAAATCCTGCTTCTTTTTCTCTTTGATGTTGCCTGTGGGAGGGTGGATTCTCTCCGACCAACAGAATGACACCGAGCTAGGACATGAACACGTTCAGATTGGCGTATCATGTTCTTCATAGAAATTTCCAAGGCACAAGAAAGATTTTTAAAACTGCGTAAGAATATAGTTTTACCTGGACCGTGCAAGACTGTACTCTCTACAAGGGACTTACCCCAGGAACTAAAGCATCTGACGAAAAAGGATGGAAAGAAAGCTCACCCAGGCTTCTCAAGGAGGCAGGCCTCAGTTCATTTTATTCCTTCTGCTGCCTGAATGAGGAGAAAGCACCAAAAAAGGAACAAAATATCTGAGTGTTTTGAGCAGGGGTCCGTGTCAGCTCACCTTATGAAAGCAAGGGGGGAGAAGAAAAGGCACGTTTTTAATCACAATGGCCTTGCTACAGGTAATTGTAGACTAATAAGTTTCTTGAGGTCTAATCAGAGCGTCAACTCCTCCTGCCTGGAGAGGGAGGCATGTAATTTCCCTTTCCCTTTTTATAGTTTACAGAGTGCAAATTTCTTACTTTAGCACCTAGCTTTCAATCCTGGGTTGGCTTTGACGGACACTGTCCCCACGTCCATGCTGTACTCCTGCCCAGTCCTATTTATGTCCTTGGTGAAACTGCTCACGCTGCTGCCCGAGCGTATCTGGACAGACACCTACATCAGAACGGACTGAATTCTCTGGCTCTTCCAGAAACCACCTGCTAGTTCTTATCACAGGATGTGGGGCCCGGTGCCCTCTCCAGTGCCATCAGCCACCTTGTCTCTTGAATTCTGCCTTTTCCTAATCCCCCAGACACAGAAGGGGGAGAGTTTCCTCTCTCGTTTAAAACTTCTTTAGAGGACTCCTATTTTGACCAGCCAGTCATCTCTTTCACATCGGTGAAGATGGAGCTTTACCTGGGACCCTTCTCAGTCCCTTTTGGGATTGCTGAAGGCTTCTGTTGGTGGATTGAGAAGGCTTTTAAGGGACATTTGCTTCTTCAATTGCATTCATCTTAGTCCTACAGCATGTGTTCCGTCTTACGGCAGCATCCCGCCAGGGACAGCAGAATTTCTGATTTTCAAGTTCAAAGCTTATGCCTCTATTGGATCAGCCACTCAGTTGCTGGTTTCCCTCTTTTGGAAACCTCGAACTCTCCGCTCATGTGCCTGGCAAAGACGACCGGCAAGTTCAAAGCTCAGTGAATCATCTCACCTTTACCTACTCTCTCAGGTGTGCCCATTACTCAGAATCTCTTTGCTAACTCATCTCCTCCAGTAATAATGATGGAAAATTTTCTCTCTACAGGCAGTGGGATGGGGGTGGGGGTTAAATTCTCACATGCACTAATAAAGAAAATGTGACAGTAATATCAAGTAGACCATCATATCAGAATGGAAACTGGAAAACAGAGTAGAATCAAGAAACGGACAAAAACGGAAGTCCTTGAATTGTGGTGGAGCTTAGTCTCTTTCAAAGAACTATAGAATCACACATCATATCATAGTTCTTGAACCACAAATGAAGACTTGCAAAATCCACAAGGTAGCTGGGCTCTTGGAAAACAGTTCCCTGCCCAGCACTTGTTCATGACATCAAGATAACCACTGGCTCCTATATGAAGAACTAAAGCAAAGGTGTGGGGATGGTCACAGCCAGAAGAATTGCTGAAAGGGTATACACTGACATTCAGCTTCAGACAGTGCGACATCCCAATGGAACACTGGGAAAAAATCAATGACAGCTCTCCTTGAGGAAAGACTTTGAGTAGGGGACAAAGTTTAAAGGATAGTAATAGGAACTGTGAATGGAGGTGGCTGCCTTTCATTTTAAAAAGAACGTGTGTGGGAAGAAATGCCTTGGAGCGCTACTGTTACACAGAATCGCCACCATCTTCAGCGTAACCAGTTAGTGATTGGTCCTGCTAAGGCATCATTTCTCCTCCATCTTTCCACCCAAAACACAAATGCACTGAGGAGTCATGGTTCCTGTTTCCCTAGAAGTTTCGCAATTCTTAAATCGGAAGTGTGATGAAATTTGCAAGGATAGTGCATAAATAATCAGGTCGGTCTTATTTGAATGACCAGAACAGAACAGTCTGTTGAATTATTTCTTCATCAGATGCATCCCATTTAACAACTGGAAGATTGCATTATGGTCTTAATTATTCACCACACTTCCTGTAAGAGAATTACATATCCTACACCTTGCCATGTGACTTGCAGTCCCTTCCTAGTTGAGGCACAAACTTCCTCACTCTATTAGCATTAGGTTTAACCACGTGATATGTTTTAGCCAAAGAAATGTGAGGTATAATTGACGTGTAGCATCTAAACGAAAACTTAAGAGGGGTGCCTGGGTGGCTCAGTTGGTTCAGCATCGGACTCTTGATCTCATTTCAGGTCATGATCTCATGGCTCATGAGTTTGAGTCCCACCTCGAGCCTCACCTCGAGGCCCTGTGCTGACAGCATGGAGCCTGCTTGGATTTTCTCTCTCTCTGCCCTTCCCCTACGCTCTCTCTCTCTCTGGCTTAAGAGCCACTGCTCCCCTCCCCGATGCCCCTCCCCTGTGCTCTCTCTCTCAGTGGCTTAAGAGCCATTGCCTGGTTCAGCCATTATACTCTTTTCACTCTGCCATGATAATGAGTGTCCTAAACAGGTGTTGCTTCTTCAACCTGGATCTCGAAATGAACACGCTTGAGCAGACCCACGGCTTACACATCCCATGAGTGAGAAACAAACCTTTGTGTTGTAAGCCATTAAGATTTGTGCATGCTTATTGCAACATACTAGCAAAATCTCCTTCCTATAGTAACCACGCAGACTAGCACAGTAGCCATCCATTAATTGTATTTTTCAACTATGCAATATACGTAAAATCCAGATGAAGAGCTAGAGTCCAAATGGCCTAGATAAAAACATGCCTCATGAAGAAATGTCATTGATGTTCATCTTAATTCTTTCCCTACAACTCTCTCACTTATTTGGAAGATTGATAACAAGCAGGCTGTTGAATATAATATATCCAGCTTCTCCATGTTTCTGGAAAAGACTTTCGCTGTGCTCAGATTAAGACTGTTATCAGCTTGTCTCTCCAAATAAAAGCCATGTGCTAACCTTTAAGGGAATTGTCATTTTTGGTCAAAACATTACCAGTTCTCAGAGTACTGTATAGAGTGAGAAGTTAATTTGCGTTTATGAGTTTTTAGAAATAATTCAGTTATTTCCAACATTCCTGGCAGTCTTGGAAGCAAAATCCTATATAAGAGCACAGAAGCACTAGGAACCAGACAACTTTCTATGGGATTTTATAGCTAATGAAGCGCCACATGATAATTAGTTCTTCTTTCAGTTATATTTTTATCTTGAGAATCCAGTTTTTACGATTTCTAGGTTTGACATCTTTAAGGCCAAATGCTACAGCCTCACTTTCGAAGACAGAAATTATTTCAAGTTCTGTACCTACACGAGGTCAAAATGATTGGTCAGGTCTATGAAAACGTTAGGTAAATCAATCATACCATATTGGCACAAAGTGAATCCCGGTGACTGGTAAATGAGGCCACATTCCTCGTTTCTGGCCTTGGTCTTATATTTAGAAATATCTTTGCTTCCCTGTGGTTAGAAAGAGATTTACCATTTGCTTCTGGGTTCCCATACTGAGGGTCAAATAAAAAAACTTCTGGAAGTACACCCCGGCCCTGTGTAGATGGTGGCTATTTGCCCATTAGTTTAATTTGGGGCAGCAGCATCCCTAAGCCAGATTGGGCTTCACCATCTGAGTATTCTAGTAGCCATGTCCTCCTGGCTTGAGGAAGGCCAGCTTCCTGCTCTGTTCCTTGCCATATATCATAAAGAAGAACCTTCCTGAATGGCTGGCTGTTCCCCAATCTCAATCTACCCTAGGACAGACCTATCTCATAAGCCTGCTGGACTGATGGCTTGTGGATCCAGTGGATAGGATATTCAAAAGGAGAATCAATGTCCTATATTATTGCTGAGGAAATCCATATTAAGTCCCTGCACAAATCAGTCCATGCCTTCATTCCTTTTTATTTTCTTTGGGAAATAAATATTATACTTACCAAACTAGGGAGCTTGACTCAGCCCCTAGGCCAGATTAGTTTTCCGATACTTCTACTAAGTTCATCACACCATTCATTCAGTCATAGAGAAGAGTTCCTAGACGACCCCCACCTAGATTCCCTTCCAAGTAAACCATCACTTAATCCTATTGCTATCATATATGTCACTTCTACATACATTGTACCCCATGTTACATTATTTTGTTGTTATTGTTTAAGCCATAATTTTTTTAGAAGATTGAAATAATAGGAAAAACTCTAACACATTTACCTTCATTGTTACCATTTCCAGCGCTTTCGATTCTTTTTGGTATCATATTTCTGCCTAAAAGATTTCCTTCAACATTTTTTTGCAGTGTGGATAACACTGGTGATAATTCTTTCAGGTTTTTAATGCCTGAAAGTCTTTATTTTGCCTTCATTTTCAAAAGATATTTTAGTGTAGTATATATATGACAACTTTCTGTTTTTCAGTACTTTAAAGATGTTGCTTTTTTAAAAAATCGTTTACATTGTTCCTTTTTTTAATGTTTATTTTTGAGAGAGAAAGTACAAGCAGGGGAGGGGCAGGGGAGGGGGGACAGAGGATCAGAAGCAGTCTCCGTGCTGACAGCAGCAAGCGCACGTGGGGCTCGAGTTCACAAACCATGAGATGATGACCTGAGCCGAACGAAGTCAGATGCTTAACCAACCGAACGGCCCTGGTGCCCCAAGATTAACATTGTTTCTGTCGAGAAGTGTTCTGTCATCGTTATCTTTGTTCCTCTGTACATGTCATGTTTTGTTTTGTTTTCTCTCTGGTTGCTTTTAATATTCTCTGTTTATAACCTGTTTTAAGCAGTTTGATCATGATGTTGCCCTATGTGTTTTCTTCATGTTTCTGGTGCTTGGGGTTCGTTCTACTTCTTGGACCTAGTTTTTATCAAATTTGGAAAGATTTTGGATGTATTTGTTCAACCTTTTTTTTTCTGTCACTCCCACCCCTCTTTCTGTCAGGGCTCCAGTTACATGTACATTAGGCCACTCGAAGTTGGCCCACGGCTCATTGGTGCTCTGTTCCTTTTGTTCCCACAGACTTGTTTTTGTCTGGGCTCATCGTGTATCATTTATAATGCCACGTCTTCAAGTTCACTCCTGTTTTGTCTGCAATATCCAGTCTGTAATTAATCCTATCCAGTGTATTTGTCATCTCTGTCATCGTTTTCATCTCTATGCATTCATTTTGTGTCTTTTCACATCTTCCATGTCTCTGCTTATTTAATCTTTTCTCCAGTTCGGGGCTTCTCAACCTCAACACTACCAACATTCCGGGCTGGGCAATTCTCTGTCGTGGGGGCCGCCCTGTGCACTGTAGGATGGTTAGCAGCAACCTTGGCTTCTTCCCGCTGCATGCCGGTAGCACCACTTCGGCCAAACTGTGACAACCAAACTGTCTCCAGACATTGCCGAATGTTGCCTGGGGGAGAAAGCACTCCTCTGCTGAAAAGGACTACTACATTTTAGAACATATGCAATACAATTGCGATAACTCATTATCTTTGTCTACTGAATTCTATCCTCTGTGTCCGTTTTCTCCCATTTCTATTGATTGACTTTTCTCATAATGTCCCTGCTTCTTCACATGCCTGTTTTTTATTATATTCTATATTTTTTTATTCTTATTCACATTGTGAATACTTTCCTGAGTAGTGGATATTTTTTTTAACGTTTCGTTTTTTCAGAGACACAGAGAGATAGAGTTTGAGTGGGGGAGGGGCAGAGAGAGAGAGAGAGAGAGAGAGAGAGAGAGAGAGACAGGACTCGAAGCAGGCTCCAGGCTCTGAGCCATCAGCACAGAGCCCGACGTGGGGCTCCACCTCATGAACGCGAGACCATGACCTAAGCTGAAATTGGATGCTCAACCGACTTAGCCACCCAGATGCCCCAAGTGATGGATATTCTTCTATTCCTATAAGCAAATTGTGTCTGGTGAAGATACAATTGACCAGTATCCTGTGGAAGAAATGATTCTATACATTACATTTTATTCCCTATAAATACTCATCAGGACTTCATCTACTAGCAAATTAATTTCAGCATTTCTGAATGCTGCCATATGTGTTTATGTTTTGAATTCTCCTCTGAAAGGGTTTCCACCTCTTACTGCTTCCCTCATTAATGAGTTAAATAAAATCTTTGTCATGTATTTTTTAATATTTTTGTGAGAGTCATGATTTTGCCTTATCTGTAAAAATACATTTTATTAGTAGCATATGTGAATCGTTATACTGTGCATGAGTATTATTGTTGCTGTTGCTCTGTTGGGGAGGATTTGGACGACACATCAAACTGTCCTTTGGAACAAAGGGCATTTTTGTAAAGTCCTGGCTTGGTTTCAAATTCTCTATGACAAATCTGGACAGCCACCTATTTTTATAAATAAAACTTTGTTGGCACACAGCCACACTCATTCATTTGCACTTTGTCTCTGGCTGCTTTTGAACTACAAAGGCAGGCTCGAGAGTTGTAACAGAGAGACCATATGACCCACATGCTTAAAATCTTTACTCTCTGGCCCTTGAGAGCAAAAGTTTGTTGACTCCTGCTTTCTGATTTCACACGAACCTACTTCAGCATAAAAACTGCAAACGAAAATTCAATTTGTTCGTTAAGTTGAGAGTGTTAATTTTAATTTTTTTTTTCTGTGCCTCCAAATAGATGCACACTGCTATTTGCAGGGTACAGGGGCTTCTGCATTTGGGGAGACTAAATAGTATAGTGTTTAATATCTCCCACTGGCCTTGAAGTCAGAGCGGATGGGGTTTGAAACCATACTCCCTCACTTGGGGCTGACAGACCTCAATCAGGCTATTTAATCTTTTTTTTTTTTTTTTTTGAGTGGGAGAGGGGCAGAGGGAGACGGAGAATCTCAACCAGGCTCCATGCTGGGCGTGGGACTTGATCTCATGACAGCAAGATCACGACCTGAGCCGAAATCAAGAGTCTCGTGCTTAAGCTTGACCGACTAAGCCACCCAGGCACTCTCAGACTGTTTACTCTTTAACCTTCCCAAGACTCTGTTATCTTATGCATCAAGTAGGAGTAATAATATATCACAGGGGAGATGTAAGAATTAAATGATCTGCTATATGCAAAGAGCTTAATAGCCAGAACATAGAAATCCATGTTGTTATTGGCTATAGGCAAGCTTTGGAAAACAGAAAAATGATATCTATGCCTATTTTTGTAAACCGCGAAAGTCTTATACCTGTTTCCAGACTGCCTGAATTCAAGATTGTCTCCACTATTCCTATGAAGTTTTTTGCTTCTCCTAACTCAAGAGGTAAAGCACTTGGAAGGCTATATGTCTGGTGAGTTGGGAGTGTTCCAAGGAGAAACCTCACGAAGGTATTTCTAGCAAAATTCCATCCTTATTTGGTAGACCGATAGTGAGAATGGCCTCCATTCTTCTCTTCCCGATATCCATGTCTCTTATGATGTGACTTTGCAGCTTTTCCCATCTTGAGGTGGAATCTATTTTTCCTACCTCAGAATCTATACTGGCCGTGTTACTTGCTTAACCAGTAGAATGCAGCAGAACCGAATGTGTCAGGTCTGAGCTGAAACCTCGAGAAGGCTTCCATGCTCCTTTTGCTCTTTTGAACCCTTGCCTCCATATGATAGCAAGCATGGGTTAGCCTGCCGGAGGGCAGGAGTGCAGGAATAAGTCATCTCATCCATGGCCATCCCCGTCCAATCAGTTCTGGGCTGACCTGCCAGCTGATCACAGGTTCGAATGAACCCAGATGCGCACAACAAAGCCCATCGCAAATCAGCAGAACCACCTAACCAACCCATAGACTCATGAGCAAAAATATGTATTTATTGTATGTCAAAATAAACAGATATCTGATAATTTCTATTATTGTAATCTTGGCTTATCTAACACGTTAAAATAGCATGTGCAACTGAAAATGTGGTCCTAACTCAGCCCTGTTGTGTCAGGACATCGGTGAAATGATCAGTTCAGATACCTACTCAAGTGGAGAATTTCCCGTGAAAGATTTGGACCGAATTCACAGCACTCGACCGCAAAGATTATGTAACAGTGAGAACTTTTAAAGAAAAGATTGTAAACAATCATTCCCTCTACGAGACCAATTCTTTCTTTTTTTCATTTGGGGGGGAGGGGCAGAGAGAGAAAGACTCTCAAACAGGCCCTGTGCCATCAGCGCAGAGCCCGATGTGGGGGTTGAACCCAGGAACTGTAAGATCATGACCTGAACTGAAATCAAGAGTCTGGACACTTGAACTGACTGAGCCACCTAGGCGCCCCAAGACCAATTCTTATTATAGGGGACATTATTAGAACCCACATGTTTGCAGATCAAAAGGATTTTTGAGTCCCCACTGGTTAGCCTCCTGTTTGGAAACAGTAGTTAAGAGAACAATATCTGAGTGCTGCCAGAGAATACACTGTTCCTCGGACTGTAACAAGAGGTAACAGACTTATACTACGGCACGTTTTCTTGAGGTAGCTAGAAAGGGAGTAAAATTCTCTCTGGGTCTCAGGTGTTTCCCTTGTGATTTTGAGCCTGACTATGCTTTGCCTCTCCCACTATACTAAAAGGCTGTCACCCCGTGTCACTATCAGCCAGTCATTTAATTGCTCTGCGCCTCAGTTTCCTCATATGTAATACGAAGTTACTGAATTATTTCTCAGTATTATTTCTCAGTAATTATTTCTTCTCTCCTCGTCAATTTCAGATACATACTTTTTTTCTTAACAATTTTTGTTCTTACTCATCCCACATTTATTTCCTATCTATTATGTGTCAGGCATCTTACTAGTTACTGGAGATACAGCACTGAATAATGAGACATGGCCTCTGCCCTCACATTAATAATAATAACAAAAATGACAGCAAGCATATCATTAACAATAACGGATACCATACTACATTATAGGTTCCGAAACACTTTCATGGGTATTTTTACATTTGACCTTCACTGCAGCACTGTTAACTGGTTAGGACAAGTACTATTATCTGCACTTGACATATGAAGAAACCGAGACTCAGAAATAGCGAGTAATTTGGTCAAGGCTATGAGGAACTCATAGTATCATTTAGGATTTAGAAATTTTGATACTGATTATTTACAAAGAACTTTCTATTGTGAAAAGTTTCAAACACTCTAAAAAATAATTTGATGATAAATCCTGTATACCTCTAACCCCTAAATTTAAAATTATCAATGTTTTGACCATATTCCCTTCATCTCCCGCCACTCCACCAAGTTTTTTCCTTTGCAGAACTGTTTTTAAAATTTTTTTTTAACATTTATTTATTTTGAGTGACAGAGATAGAGCATGAGTAGGAGAGGGTCAGAGAGGGAGACACAGAACCTGAAGCAGGCTCCAGGCTCTGAGCTGTCAGCACAGAGCCTAATATGGGGCTTGAACCCACGAACTGTGAGATCATGACCTGAGCTGAAGTCGGACGCTTACCCGACTGAGCCACCCAGGCGCCCCTGCAGAACTGTTTTGAGCAAATCCCAGAGACCATGTTATTTGATCTCTTCATACTCAGCATAAATCTTTCAAAAGTAAAAGCATTATCTTAATATAACCATAATGTTATTTTCATACTTTGCAACATCAATAATAGTTTGCCTCCTTTAGATATAATTCTCGATGTTTGCTTGGACAGAATGAAGTTTACAAATGTAGTATAAATTTGTCTTGGCACCGTTAACAGGTTCTTGGCTTCTAGATCATCCCTGTCCCCCAAAGCACTAATTTTGTGGATACTATTTGCCATCCTGTGTCTCATCTCCCCCTTTCCCTTGGCTACAGTTTTTCTAACTAAGAACACGGCCACAAGGAAGAAAGACTATATCCCAGCCTTCCTTGCAGCCGGATGTGGCTACGTGAGTAAATTCTACCATACAAGATGTTAACTGAAGTGTTGAGTTTAGCTCCTGGGAAGTGTTCTTAAGGGGAAAGAGTACGTTTTCTTGGTCCTTCCTCCTTTTTGCTGACTAGAATGTAGAATCAGTAGCTGGAACTTAAGCATCTTCATTGTAAAACTGTGTATTAAGTAAAATAGGGAGGCATCAAGAGAGGAGTCAGAGCCCTGATGATCATGGAGTCACCATATCGGTTTAGAAGTAAACTTCCAGGGGCACCTGGGTGGCTCTGTCGGTTAAGCATCCAACCTTGGCTCAGGTCATGATCTCACGGTTCATGAATTCGAGCCCCGCGTCGGGCTCTGTGCTGACAGCTCAGAGTCTGGGGCCTGCTTCGGATTCTGTGTTTCCCTGTTTCTCTGCCCCTTTCCCACTTGTACTTTGTCTCTCTCTCTCAAAAATAAACAAACATTTAAGAATTTAAAAAAAAAACAAAGAAGTAAACTTCTGTTTTCTAAACTTCAAGCCAATATATTTATCTTTGTTTCCCATCCTTTAGACACATGTGGTCAAATGGAGCCTAACTTACATTTCCGTGCACTGCTTTCTCTATTTCTCAATTATGGTGGAGCTAGGCACATAGAAAAATGGGTTAGCTCTGAGCTCATGCCTTCTCATCTAAAATACCTATTAATTGAGACATATTACATTCAACTTAACGTTTTAAAATGACAGATTATCAACTTCCAAACTTCCTTTCCTTAGGTCTGTCCTTGCTATATAATCAACATCTTTCCTACCTCCTTAATTGATAGGCTATCCAGATATACTAATGGTTTGGTTCTTAAAAGAGGCATTTCGGTCAAAGTTTGCAGAAAGGATTTGGGGAAGGGTGGAAACGGCCTGAACTGCTGAATTTATAAAAAGCGCTGGATACTGAAATCAAACCCAGCCTCATGACCCGTCTCAGATCTCTGTAAATGCGTCCCTGATTTCAGAGCTAGTCTGGGGGAGCTACAGTGAGCTGTCACAATGGATGTAGTCATTATCAGAAGATCACAGTATATATACAGAAGTTCAAATATTGTCAACAGTTCTACATTTAAAAGATTTCTTATGTAATTTTACAGCTGGTAAATCAACCCCTGATGACACAGTGAAATAGGACCAGGATATTAAAGCATTTAAACATGGGTTTTTAATTTGTTAACCGAACATTAGGACATTTCCTCAGTCTCTTTTCATATTAAAAAAAAAAAAGACCTGCAGTAACAAAGAAAACTAGTAAAGTTTCTTTCAAAGACGTAGGCTGACTTCTAACAAATAGAAGCTAATAAAAAAGAATGCACAATCGAGAGACGGAGCATAATTTTTTCTATTCTAAATAGTTCTCTACTAAAGCAGTCTGACAAATTTTATTTTATTTTATTTTATTTATTTATTTTTTAATGTTTATTTATTTTTGAGAAAGAGACAGAGTGCGAGTGGGGGAGGGGCAGAGAGTACTTAAGAAACAGCGTCTGAAGCAGGCTCCAGGACTCCGAGCTGTCAGCACAGAGCCCGACATGGGGCTCAAACTCACGGGCTGTGAAATCATGACCTGAGCCGAAGTCGGACGCCCAACCGACTGAGCCACCCGGGCGCCAGATTTTATTTTAAAGAGACGTGAGTAATGAATGCAGTTAATACATCAATATCCTCATTGCGGTGTTTTGAGCCAAAACAGAAATTCTCTAGGTAACGGAAATTTCTGGACCTGATGTTGTTTATCTGCTGATGAGAATTGCAAGAGTTGCAATGTACTTACTAACTGTGCACGTGAGAGCAAAATGTTCAAACACTGCAAATGTGACGCTTCCAAGAAACCAATGGAAAAAGAATTCCTAATAATGAAAGCAAAGGGAGTACCGAAAACCCTGCTTTACATTGCCTTCTTTCGGGAAAAACTTTAATTCTCAACTGCCACAGATGGTAAAAAGTAGCCCCTAGGTGTCTGCACTGTTAGGAAGCTCTCTTTACATGTATATACATATATTATTGCAGACAGCATTTCCCAAGAGGCAGGAATAGTATTTAGGATCCCAACCGCTCTTTCTACACTGTGACCTAAACATTTCTTCCATGGAGTGGTAGAGTTTATATCCTTTCCCTTCAAACCTGGGTAAACATTTGTGACCGCCCCAACCAACAGATCACTGTAGAATGATCACAAAAATGCCATGCGTTTCACCCTGCTTTCTTGGGATACTCACGCCAGGAATTCACATGCATGCCGGGAGGAAGTCCAAACCAGCCCGTGCAGGGAAACCACACGGAGAGACCACATATGGGGGTCCTGGCTGATGGCCAGCAATCAACTGCCAGACATGCGAATGAAGACTCATCCAGAAGATTCTAGTTCAGTCTCGAGTCTTCTCAGCTGAGGCTTCAACCATGGTGGAGCAGAGACAAGTCATCCAACCTCACTGTGGTCTAGCTGAATTCCTGACGGGGCTGGCTGGGGGAGAAATGAGGAGATGCTGGTGGAAATGTTCAAACTTCCAGTTATAAGATGAGTAAGTTCTGGGGAATCTAAGGATGCACAGCATGGTGAGCATAGTTGACAATACCGTATTGTATACTTGGAAGCTGCTAAAAGAGATCTTAAGTGTTCTCACCACCACCACAACAAAAATGGTAATTACCTGAGGTGATGGGTGTGTTAACTAACCTTATCGTGGTAACCATTTCACAATAAATACGAGCTTTAAATCAACGTGTTGTATATCTTACACTTACTCAATGTTATATGTCAATTATATCTCAAAAAAGCTGGGAAAAAAAAGAAGCAGTACATTTTTTAAGTTGTTCAAGTACTTAAGAAAAAGCCCCCCCGCCAAAATAAAAGAAAAGAAAAGAAAAGAAAAAGCCCTAACTGGGATGTTGATGGTTTTGCTCTTTTCCTTCTTTTTCTTCTATTTTGACTTAGAGAAAACCGTGCATACATTTGCAAACATTTTGTTGTTCTTCAGGGTGAGTTTCCTGTAGAAAAATTACGTTTTCTGCAAATGGAATTGACATTCTCTTCCTCTCTTTTTTGTTCTTATCCTGGCTAAAAATGTAATTCCTCCAATCAAAATATTTTACTGAGGGAGGGCAATCTCAAGTAAAATCGAAGGACTGGAACCTTCATTTTGTTGAGCCATTATATTGCAAAGGGGGACCTCGTGCACTGGGATTCCTCTTTTTTTTTTCTTTTGGTCTTCTGCAGAATGACAAAATAATCCCACAGGAGACTCATAAAAGGAGGCATCTCGACAACCAGAACAGAACTACCCAGTACTTCTATTGATTTACTCACACCGTAACCCCAGGTCTGGAAACCAACTTCTTTCTATTCAACAGAAAGAATTTGAATATTTGTAATTTTATTTTACTTTATTTTTTTTTTACTGTTTATTTATTTATTTTGAGGCAGGGAGGGACAGAGAGAAAGAGACAGGGAGAGAGAGAATTCCAAGATCTCTTGATCTTATGAGCCATGAGATCATGCCCTAAGCTGAAATCAAGAGCTGAATCAAGCTGAAATCAGCTTAACCGCCTGAGTCACCCAGGCGCCCCGATATTTGTAATTTTATACAATCAGTTGTTGGTGTTTTGTTTCGTTTCTTGTTTTGGTTCGAAAAAGTCATCATGAGCTCTGTGCATTAGATGCATGATTATGAGACAAGCAGGTGAATATTCTCACAAATGCTCAGAGTCTCCGTGTTCCAAGACCCGTAACGGACACCTTTCCCCCTTGCTGCTGCTTCTCTGCTTCACCTCCTCGAAATGCTAATACACAGTCTATCAAATCTATAAAACTCAATGCAATATGCGTCCTTCCCTCTCTTACTCCCTCATCTCACTAACTAGCATCCTTGCGTTGCCCTCTTTGGGCACGCAACCACGAGGTGTTTTCCAGAAAGATTCCATAGGAGACTATTGGCTCTTCGACTCACTTTTTTCCTCTTGCTAAGTCTCTAGGGACTGATCTAATGTGTTTAACCATCCCCCCTCTTTAAAAAAAATAATAAATGAAGCCTTTAGGTTTGTTTTAGTATTTCTTCTCACCTGGAAACTCCGCTGGCAGGTCGAGGCCCTCGTACGGTACCCAGTGATGGATGCGGAACCCCATCCTTACTGGTATTTGCTCCTCGGAGGTGAAAAAATAAATGTTTTATAAAGCTCAAATTGGCCTTATCAAACAAAACATCTGCTAGATCAGTGAGTGACTGGTGACAGCAGGAGACAGCAGTGCTGGCCTCTCCAATAGAAGTCACTGCAGTTAATGGAAGCTATTACGGGGAAATTCTGGCAAGAAGTTTCTTTTTCCTTTTTTTTTTTTTTCTCGACAGCTAAAATTTTTTAAAAGAAAAAAATGTATTCAGTTGCTAGGGTAACTGTGGTTTCAAAACTACCGTAACAAAAGCCAGATATCACATATCCAACTACCAAATTGTTAATTTGACTGGTATTTTAAAATAACTACTTAAAAGAGATATTTTTCTCCTTATCTAGCTATAGAGGACAGGAAAAAAAAAAGATGGGGAGAGGGGAGAGGAGGAAATTCAAGGAGGAAAAGGGAGGAAAAGGCAACTGGTAGATTCAAGAAATGTTTTTGCCTTGCTAAATATTTGTTGGAAGTAAAGGCCCCCTCACCATGTTACAGATACATTTGCATACAAGACTTATTTAGTCGGATTCAAAACATAAGAAGGATACTGAGTTATCCTGTTTTCAATTTCTTTTCCCACACTTCAAACCCTGCCTGGGTTTTAAGTGAAGGGTTTTCTGTGGGCACTTGGTAAAGGAACTGGTTACTTAGGAGAGTCATGCATGTTCTGAAATCTTTTATGGGTGAGTGTGTTTTCCTGTGTCTTGCTTTCCATTACTTGATTTAAAGGGAATATAATAAAGCCAGTAAGGGCTTGGACTCCGGAGTTGGACATAGCTCAGACGGAATTCCTTTCTACCTTTCACTAAATTCTTTTAACTTCTCTGATCCTGTTTCTTCATTTACAGAAAGGATATCAGGACAAATGTCATGGTTACTTCAATAAATACATTGCAAGGAAAGAAACACAGGGAGAAGGACCTATAGATTAAAAGAGACTTGAGAGACTACATGTGTGGATATCGCTTAGATCTGATTTGAAAGGAAAAAAAAGTAACTGCAAAAAGTCATTCGTGAGACAACCGGGGAGACTTTGAACACCGATTAGGTATTTGATAATATTAAGGAGTTATTTCAAACGTATTTAGGTATGATCATAACATGGTATTATGATTTGGGGTTTTTTAAAGAGTCTTTTGTGGTTTCAAGGCAAACTGGAATATTTACAAAGGAATGATATGATGTCTGAGGTTTGCGTCAAAATAAGGGAGGAGGAAATGGCTGGGCTAGAGATTAAACAAGCTTGGCTAAGAGCTGACAGTTGTTGGTGTGGGGGGGGCGGTGAACGCAGAGGGGCTCATCATCATCTTCTCTCTACTTTCAAATATATCTTTGAGATTTGCCACCATGATAAAAGGTTAAAGAGAAAGAGCAATAATACTCACCTGATAAGATTATCGTGTGGGTTAAATGAGATGCTGTGTGCAAAGCACTTGGCGGAGCGCCTGGAGTATAGTAAGTGCTGGGTAAATGTTAGCCATCTCTCGGAGAGACCAGGCCTCCTCGTTCCTGCGTGCAGACCCGGGAAAGCCAGAGCACGAGACGTGCCGCTGACTGGAGCAGCCCACCCTACTTCTTCCAAGACGGGTGGCCCTTAGCCCTTACTACATTCCTTGTCACCCAACCTGACTCTGTACTAGGCCCTGTACTTTCACATGTAAATGAAAATTCTGGCTTACAGTAGCTGTTGATTTTGGCTTTAGTTCCCCCATTCAGTCTTAGGTGGGAAAGCTATTTCAGTGGAAAACAGAAGGCAAGAACTTTTTTAGAGCTCAGCTATTAAATTTTTAGCCTATTTCCATATAGGATCGCCCTATATAGTTTAACTTTTATAACAATCCTTCCAAATCTAAATTGTTAGCTTCCGTTTAGAGAGGAGGAAATAGAAGTTTCCTGGTCTGCCCAAGATCACAGCATTGAGTGGTGGACCTTTACTCACACTGAGCTCTTGAAAGTCCCAAAGGGGCCAGCAGTCCTGGCCATTGGTCCCTTTGCCTTCCTTTTCCTTGTCATACTTGAAAACAAGCCCGGCCCTTCACAAGTTAAGTTGACATCTCCAATCAAAAGAGTCTGAAGTCATAGTTTTCTGTCCTGTGGACTGATCCGCAGCAGGGTGGTTAAAATTCTAAATATCTGGTGAGGAGACACACAGGCTTGGATGGAAGCTTGGGGCCTGCAGAGGGGAGGCTCAGGAAGAAGTAATAGGAAGAAAAAAGATTTCAGGATTGCACTGACATTTGTGTTTAATTTTCCTCTTGTCCTAAATGCTATTCCACTTTTAAGGGAAAGAGAAAGCAGAGAGAGATACCTTATAGGAGAACCGTTCAATTCCGAAAATTAAAAACAGCCAGCTGCCATCCAACACTGTCTGCCTTCATTCAAGCTCCGGCTGTAATCTAGTTCGGTGGTTGCGCCGACACCCTAAACTTGCAAACGATGAGTTGACTTTAGAATCCAGCTTATTTAAATAAAGCGGGACAACTCCACGAAAAAGGCGGGTATCTGATTACACCCGGAGTTACTGGTTGTTTATATCCAACATTCCTGGGCATGGAGCGGAGGCACCCAGGAGGAACGGAAAAGGCCGGCGACAAAATGCCCAAGGAGAGAGTGTTAGTGTCTCAAACTGCCTCCTGGGTTCCACTCCAGAGCGTCGGGAGAGCTCGGGTTCTTTCAGCAGCCACCGGAAAGATTTCCAGCTGACCCTCTTCCTGCCGTGGCCCTGAGGCCCTCACTCTAAGGCCACTGCAGCAGCCAGGCTGCGGTCTGGAGCCGACACCAACCGTCTCCAGAGCCAACCTCCCCAGGCCTGACCATCCCCTGCTGCGAGTCCCAGAGCCTCTCCCACGGGTTGGGCCAAAGTCCTCTTAATTAAGAAACAATAGCTATTTAAGAAGAAGCGCCAATAGCCCGCTCTCGGCGCGCCCAGGCTTGGCCTTTTCGGGAGTTCCGGCGGGGAAGGGAGCAGAGGGGGGAAAGCGAGACAGCCCGCGGAGGCCGGGGCGACTGGAGCACCCGGCGACCCGCCTCCCGGGCCCCGCCCTCAGTCTTCCCGCCCGGCGGGGCCCTGATGAGTGGGGAGCCACCCTCCTCTCTGTGGCAGATTTGTTTGGGAAAGCCCGCAGGGAGAGGGCGCCGAGCGCGGGGTTTGGCCGCTGGGAAATGAGAGCGGTCCCCAGTCCCGCCGCAGGCCCCTGCGCTGGGCGCGCGGCGTCACTGCCTCTAAACCCTTTTCTTCCCTGGGGGCGGGGGGGGGGGAGCCGTCCCTCGATCCCTTGGAGGGTGGAGATTCCACAAGTTCCCTCCTCCCGCTCCCCCGGGTCGGAGGAGAGCTGCGGGATCAGGCTGGAGTGAATATTCCGCGTGCTCTATAATTACGCACACACTGAAATCTTCACCGTTGACTTAAGTTACTTGCCGCTGCGAGGGCCGGGGCCCTGCGTATTGATTAAACGCAGCCTCTATTTACCTACACAATAAATGTAGAGATTAGCGACGTTCGCTTGATCACAATAATGGGGTTGACAATTAGGGGGCAATGCATCCCAGATGTAGCCGAGCCTAGGGAGGGCGGGCGGGCCGCCGAGCCTGCGGAAGAGGAGCCGCGGCGGAGGTGGGGGGCTACGCGGGCGGAGGTGCGGGGCCAGGCGCAGGGCAGGGGCCCGGTCGCCGAGCGCTGCCCGAGGCCGAGGGGAGGCCCAGCGGCTGCGAGGCCGCCGGCCACGTGACCGGGGAGGCCCGCAGCGAGCTCGGGGGGACATCTCCGCGCCCAGGTAGGCATCTCCGGCGCCAAGCCCGCCTCCCTGCGGCGGTGTCACCTGCCTCAAGGCCGCCTCGCCTCCTGCCGCCCGGTTGGGAAGGACGGGGGACGCCGCCGGCGCGTGCCCGAGTAAGTGTGCCTGTGTCATCAATGTGCATTCTGCGTGCGGCAGCGGGAGGCAGGGCGGGAGGAGGCGCACGTGTCTAGTGTGCGGAGCCTCCCTCTCCCCCCGTGTGTACTCCAAGACGCGAGTCAGGCTGGAGGTGTCAGTCTGGCCTCGCCACGGAGGTGGGGGTGACATCCATCGGTGGGTGTGACAGGAGAGGCCGGCACGCAGGGTTGGACTCCACAGTGGCAGGGACTCCAGAAAGCATGAACGAGTGGACCTAGGACAGGCCTGTTCCCGGGGATATCACAGCACAGAGGGGCCTGGGTCCTTTGTGGGAATCATAACCGACCTTCTTCGTCTGCCTCTCGCTGACCTGGAAGGCCCGGAGAAATCAATCCGAAGCAGCAGAGGATTGGAAGGAACTAATTCAGAGAACTCAGGACAGCTAGATTCGGGGTTATAAAGGGCAGCTGTGTGTGTGTGTGTGTGTGTGTGTGTGTGTGTGTGTGTGTGTGTAGGGTGTGGATGTGTGAAATCCCGACTCACCTAGATGAGTTTGCCAATCCTGGGTTCCCATCCCACGCTAGCTGCAAAAGACACAGGTAGCAACTCTCCCAAAGCAAGTGGTTTCTCCATGTTCCCCCCTTTTCCCTCTGTGCCTCGTTACAAACGCAGTCTGCTTCCCATTCCACGTTTAGGCACACGCACGGATTTGTTCCAGACATCCACGAACAAGCCAGGACGAAGTCCTTTCCCGCCAAACCACTCAGGCTGGGAAAGAAACGGTGCCTGCCCCAACTCCGGGAGCGGGAGCCCGGGAGAAGACTCGAGTGGTAAGAAGATCTGGAGGATTGGAAGGAGGGAGGGGAAAAGGAAGAGAGAAGGTTGGGAAAGAGAAAGAAGAAGGAGGAAGAGGAGGGACCCGTAGGGGCAGAGTTGGGCGTGGGGTTCGGTTACCCACGCCCCCTTCCGCGCCCGGGATCTTTCCCCGGGCTGAGTCTATCTCCCCGCGGAGCTGAAGCCGACTGGGGGAGGGGGAGATAAGACAAAGGGAATTCTCCTTTGAGAAGTGTGAAGTGCCTCCGTCCTCTCCTTGCAGGCTCTGGAAAAACTGGCAGGAATCTCCTTGTCGTGAGAAGACCGACGAGCGTCTGCCGCGGAGGAGACAACTACAAACAGACTTTGGGCCCGGGAGGAGGGCGGGAGGAGGGGCGGCGGGGGCCCGCTTTGATCGCTTCAACTCTGTTGTAATTTCGTCTTCTCCAGATTAGCCAAAAGAGGCAGCCCTAGCCAGGAGTTCTATTCCGCAGAATCCGCTGCCACCCCACCCCTCCACCCTCGCGTCATGTGCGCTCGGGGAGCTGTGTAGCCGCTCCTCCCCGAGTCACGCCTGAAACTTCCAGGGCTAATGGTTCTGTGCCCCTGCCGTAATTAGGAGGCCACACAGCTCTCCAACACTCCGTTAAACAAGTGTGTAAGTCATCCTCCCCCTTTCCGGGGACAGACTGGGGGAAGGCAGGCAGCTGGGACCGCTTCGGGCGGTGTCCTCCGTTAGGGGAGTGGCTTGCCGTGACCCCCGGCTGCCCCTCCTGGCCCTGGTCTTTCTAAGCTCTTCCTTAGAAAGTAGAGAAAGGGGCAAAGAATGTGCATCTCGCCACCCACAGGACGAGCCGGGCGAGCCTGTATCTGTGCTTGGAAAGTTTTCTAAATAAATCGCACTGCTGGTTTCCAGCAGTGATGAAGAGAGGCTGAACCCGGGTCTTTTCCAGAACAGTGCAACGGGTATAAAGAAGCAGGAGTCATCCTCCCCCCCCCCATCGCCGCCCTGTAAATCAGCCCTATAAATCATTCGCATTGTTTAAGGTACATTGATCAATCTAATGGCTTGTAATAGGCTCCTAATTGCCACTTGCAGAGTTCTGCAGGTTCCTGTTTGAACCAGTCCAAGTCCACCTTAATGTTGAAACTGGATGATCACAGACCAAGAGCCCCGCAGTGGCCAGACCCCTGGAGTCTCAGTGCCTCAGGGGAGGGAGAAAGGGGGCTCACTGGAGACATTTACTCTTCTTTTTTTTTTTTTTCCTTTTCTTTTCAAAGCCTACTTCCAAATTTGTATCTTTTATTTTTAATAAATTAGTCATCCTCTAATGAGCAAAGCTCAGGCTCTGATTATTGATTATTGTTTATATCAGATGAGAAACTTTCCTTATTTGTGTCATTTATGTCTATGTACAGTAAAAACTTCCTTAGCTGCAAACGGGTATTCTCTTAGTCAAACTTTTCTTTTTATTCTTTTTTATTCTTTTTCTTTTTATTATTTTTATTCTTTTCTCACATGGTAACACCAGGAGTCGGGATAGGAAATAATATGGGGGGAGGGGCATGCTGAAAGGAAGGAAGAAAAGGCCAAACTTTCTCCAACATGGAGTCCTGGGGCTAAGCCTAAACTCCTGTTTAACAGCTTGTGTGGTTGTAGTGTCTCCTCCAAGCCCTGGATGGAGGAGGTAGAGTTGGAAGTATCTTCAAAAGTTGCCTATGAAAGAGTAAAACTGAAGGAACTGGTACCCTGGCTGGGGTGGGGCGGGGTAGGGGGAGCTGAATGGTTAGCAGAATCCTCTGGACTGTGGCTTTTTAAGGTTTTTTGCTATTAGTTCAAAAGATTACTTCAACGTTCCCAAGGCGGTTCATTTAAGTTGGCTAAGACAGCAAAATTGTGCTTCTTTTTGGTACAAAAGCTCTTAAAAAGAAGAAAGCCAACACCGAAGGACATATTTGCTTAGGTCTAAGACCCCTCTGTGGTGGTTGGTGAGGGAGGGAGGAAGGTAGAACTCCAAGCTGAATAGGCCCCCCATAGTTTCCAAGTAAGGCAGTAAACAAATCTATGATGTTGTTGAATAATCTTCCAATAATTGCAGTCATTAAAATCATCACACAGTCTCCAGTCACCTTCCTTCCTTTGACACACCAGAATCTTTCCTTTAATTGTTAATGCATTTTTGGCTCAGATAAACAGATCAAGGCAGGCTTGAAATATAAGGCCCAGATACATCTAGCAGCAGAAAATTAGTTGTGTAGCAAATGTTTGGAGTGTACTTAATAGACTAGGGGTTTTCACTTTCTCCAGGGGACCTTACAGGCAAGCAGGATTTGCATCTCCTGCCCCCTCTAAAGAGGAGTAACACTTCTGAGGCAGAGAAAAGATCCTTCCCGGCTCTTTTCTTTGCCAAGGTTGGGCTGGAATTAGGGCGTTATAGAACAAATATTAAATGAAAGCTCAGCAGAAATTGTGGGAGAGTGCCTCAATTTTCAATTAATTTTCTCCATTCATTTGATCTCAAGGCTGGAGCTTTTTAAAACATAAATATGTGTTAGCTATAAAAGATTCCCTTCTAATCAAAAGCTGCATTTCATTTGCACCCACAACTGGCAAGCTCCAACTGTGGAAAGGATTCACTGCACTCAACAGGCGCTTGTGTCTGTACCCGCTTCCTTCGCCCTTGTTCATGGCAGGCGACTATGGTACACAGGGGTAGCTTTTTTTTTTTTTTTAACTCAAGTTATTAATGTATCTCCCCAATTCCCACACCGTGCTGACCTGATAATCACTGCTCTAGTGTAGATCATGCAAATGCAAAGCATAATTAACGGAGCAAATGATTAAAAAGGGAGCGCTGTGGCTTACCAAATAAGTAAATAAAGGCAGGTGGGAGGAGGACAGGTCAGATAAATGCTTTTTACGGGCTCCGCTCTCTTCCTTCTCCTCTGTCCCCGCCCCCGGGGCATCTCGGTCCTGGTGGTCGAAGCTTGGGCAGCAGCCAGCAGGGCCTGTGCGAGAACCTTCGGTTCCGCCTCCCCCAACGCCTTCCCTCCCGCCCACATCCTCAAGGCTCGCCAGCTCCACCTCGCCCCACCTTGGTGCTGTATATCCGCGGCTAACTCTGCGACTGGCAGGAGCCCCAGGGAGACTGGGCAACCCCCTAATATTTCGAATTATTGCGAAGATAGCTGGTCTTCCCCGTCCCCACCCTGTTTCCTGTGCATCGGGGAGAAGCATTTTTTTCCCCCTGTAGTGTAGAAGCTCCAGTCCTTCGGATCAGCGCTAATGACGGAATTGTTTCCCCGGCTTTGCCTTCTAAATGCAGCAACTTGAGCAGTTGCTCAGATCAAAGCTCTCGGAAGAGGCAAGATGGGAGAAACAATATTTGTTCAAAGGAAGTGAACTCTTCCCTTTAATTACCCTATTCTTCTTTATTAGGATTCCTATTGAATTTTTTTTTTTGCAAAAAAAAATTATGTTGATTTCACCATCGTGTATTTACGATGTAAATATATTCCAAGATGAAAACGTCACGGATCAATTGTAAAGGACCCGGATACATAATTTTAAAAAATCAGTTTCAGTGTATATGAGGTTCTCACCCCACTTTCGCTGCTCAGTCAGATTTGTTTATGCAGAATCGACATTTAATAGTGCTAATTGCACTCCAGTTAAATTGCCCTGATTGCAGAAAGGGAAGCAATTTTCGTGCTCTCTGTCTGGGTTTGGAAGAAATTGTTTTATATTCACCTCTTTATAAAGAAGTGGAGATAAGGCACCGGGGCCTTTGCACAAATTGCACTTAGGGGCTGACTGGCAGCATTCAGGCGCTATAATAGAGCATTATTTGGCCGTTTTGAATAATGTAAAACGTTTGCTGAAAGCTATTCTCCCGAAAATTGCTTTAACTTTTAAAAGGGTGATGATTCACTCCAAACCAGGCCTTTGTTACATTGTCATTATTTCCCCAAATGTTTTAACAGTCAGCTCAACACTTTAGCATAACACATTGATCTTTGTTTAAAAACTAGATTTTTTAGAGGATGAAAAAAATCTGTCACGCGGAAAAAAAAAAAAAAACTGGACTTCTTTGGAAAGATTTCCTTGGGGCCCCACCTTAGAGTTAAAGCGGCCGGGGTATCTGCCTGCGTTCGTTTGGAAGATTTCCCTAACTTTTATTGTGATCCGGAGGCGTGTATCTAAAGGAATATCCGAGTGCCCACGTAGAGAGTCTGACAGCTGGAACCACATTGAAAACGGCAGGAGGGGGAGGGGAGGAGAGGAGGAGAAGGAGAAGAGGAAGGCAACCGGGGCTCCCGGAGCCCTAGGTGCCAGCGTGAGCTGTTTTAAATGGTTGACTTGAAAATGTCACTAGTGCTAAGTGGCTTTTCGGATTGTCTTATTTATTACGTTGTCAGGTTTCCTTAAGGAGGGGGTGTGTTGGAGGTGGGGGAGGAGGTGGTAAGGGGGAAACCTCTGCGCTTCTCCTACCCGGGCTGCAGTGGGTGAGTCGGAAACGCCTCGCTGCCACTTAACAATCCCTCTATTAGTAAATCGACGCGGAGACTCTACTGGAAGCCGAGACCGGTCTCCCCTTGCAGGGCAGAAGTCACCTGTTGGGAACGGCCTCCGGGTCCCCCTGCCGGGCTTTCTGGCTCTTCCAGTCTGCCTGGATTCCCCCTTAACCTTCCACCTCGAGTCCCCCCGGGGGCGTTTGACACCTTCCCTCCTCCCCCCGCCGATTTCCACCACAGTCCCCCAGGGCACAGTGCTTCAGCTTAGCCGCGCTTGTCTTCCGCTTCTCCCCTTCTCTTTCTCCGTCATATTTCCCTCGGTGCTTTCATCACCTTAAACTAGAGACAGTGTGTGTGTGTGTGGGGGGGGGGCACCATTCTGAGCAAAGGTATGATAACGAAAAGCAAAGAAAGCCATGCAGACAGCCCTCCCTCCCACCCACCGAGTGCACTGGGATGCACGCAGGCTCCATCTTAGGGCCGGGAGAAGAGCCACAGTGGTCGCACGTTTGGGCCAAGAGATATTGCAAACAGGAGAGAAAGCACTGGGGGCACAGTTCCACTCGTGCTCACTTACTCCCCTCCGCAGCAACTCCTTTGCACCCAAGCATTTGGGGTTTGTGGTTTACAATGTCTCTTAAAAAGCAGGATGTGGGTTTGGAGGGGAATGTGGTACATTAAAAGCGTAGTACCCAGGTCTGTCCGAGGACGCTGGCATTTCTGGTTCAAAAGCAGCTCCCACTGCCCTGACGAAGAAAGAGAAAGCGGGATCCAGAAAGAAAAAGAAACCGCTCAGCGATAGCTGAGGGTCTCTAGCACGCGCAGTTATCAGTCTGAGGACACCTCTTTTCACACCGACAGGATCCGGAGAGGACTTCAGGATGCTTTCAGCCTACAGAATGTGGAGGCGCCCACGTGTGGCCTTGTACCCCGCACTCGCGGACGGAGGTCCCCGAGAGAGGACCCAAAGGGAGCGTGTCCAGGATAGCAGGGCGCTGGGTGGGGGAACCCATCTCTCGACACGGTGCCCTTGCTACGCAAGAGACCCTCCAGGCCCAGGAGCTCTGGAGTGGGAGTGGGTGGAAGCTGGGGCAAGAAAACTCGACTTCAGGCTGAAACGTGACATGCAAATCCTCACCGGGTTAAACAAACAGCGGAGCAAGCTGCAGCTTCAGCGCGGGTGGCGGTGGGGGCGGACGCAGCTCACGCCGGTCTCCGTTTCCAAAGTTGTTACAACGTGAAAATAAGCGGCTTCGTGCAGCGTGTTGTATGGGTTGATGCCTCCCACCCCCACGCCAGCCCCCAGCGAAACCCGGCAGATAATCAGCACTTCCCACTGTTTTAGTCGTATTTGACAACTGGGTTAACCTGGTATCTAGGCGCTGGCGAAACGGTACAAAGGGTGCCCTCAATTACCACTAGAAGCTTCTGGTGTGAGTGGCACTTGTATTACCCCCCGGGTCAGAGGCCAGAGCGACAATTAGGAAGTCACTTAGACCTCTGGGGGGAAATAGCGGGATGCGCAGGCTCCGGGCCCTCCCAACAAGTCTGTGGGTGTAGACCTGGACGTAGAGGCCTATTTGTCTCCTCTCAGAGGAGCTGTCCTTTCGCGCCCTCTCCTCAATGTGACTCTGGAGTGGGTAAAGCCGAATCCACTGGGAAAAAGGAACTGGGTACAACACAAACAGTGATAAAATCGCGAGCGAGAATGACGGATTCCAGCTGAAGTTGTGCTCCGCAGGCGAGAGCCTAGACACACAAAGTGAGCGTTGACATTTCCGTCTTTACTTAGGCCTTGCCGGTGCCTCCGCCACGGCGCCCCCGCCCCTCTTGCCTTCTTTCCCACAAGTGGGGAGTGGAGTCGGACTGTCAGTCCTAACTTGCATCATCTCGGGGTGGTTCGGGGGGCTTGTGTCTCAGTCTCAACGCTACTTAAACCTGGCTTAGTGCGTGAGTGTACATTTTTAATTGCACTGTAATTTCTTCAGTCTCTAGCCCGCGCCCCCCCTCTTCCAACACAGCGCTAGCCGCCTTGACTGGCACGCGCCGGGAGCCCTGGCTTGGGCCCCTCGGCGCGTCTGATTGGCTGCGGAGCAGCTCCCGTCTGCTCCGCCTGCGCCCTCATTGGGCGAGAGGCGCAGCCAGCGGCACTTCAAAGCGGGTGCTCCTCGCACTTAGGCTGAGTTTAGCCGGCGGGAGCCCGGAGTCCGCTCGGCGCGAGCGCGGGGACGCGGGAGCTGCGCGGGATCCGAGCTGTGTTCCGGAGCAGCCGCCAGGCTCAGCCCCGCTCCTGTCCCCGCCGCGCAGCCCAGGGACCTGCTATGGCCACGTCTATACTCGGGGTAAGTCGGAAGTGCGACAAGGCATTTGCTTGTTTTAACTGCAGTAAATTTTCGTTATGGCTTCTCCGCGTCCGCGGCCCCGGAGAAACTGTTGCTGCCGGACTGCAGCTGCAGCTTCGGCTCCTTTTAGCACTTTCCACATTTCTGGGACTGATTCTTTCCAAGTTACTGAATCCTAGGAGATGCCTTTGTAAGAAAATGATTTGTTAAGCTAGTCCTTTTTTATGTGGCTTTAGAGAAAACCTAGAGGTTTCTTTTCTTCCCCTGGTGATTTATACCCCATCCCCCCTTGCTTCGGGGATTGTTGCAATTACGCGACAGTGGTGTTTCCAGAAAACAGTCTTAATCGTTTTTCAGTCCGTGTAGTCACGTTAACAAACATTTACACTTCTGTGGCTCCCCAGTTCGCCTGTGACTTTGAAATCCATCGCTGGGTCCCTTCTTCTCGGATTCTTGTTTTCATAATCAAGGTTTTTTTGCGGGGGGGGGGTAAACATTTAAAACAACGTTTTCTATTAAAAGGAGTTAAGTCGTAGTCACTGTTGGGAGGAGTGCCCCAAGTTTCCCCCGCCCCTGAGCCGCTGTTAAGGCCGCCTCTGCCCTCACCCGGTGTTGTCGTCGATGTGTTTACTTCCGTGCTTTACCCCGAAGGGCGATTTGGGGGCCTGAATGAGAGGATCGGGCTTACGGCGAGCGGGAGGCGAGCAACCCGAGTCCGGCCCTGTGTGTAGGGGTTGCAGCGGCTGAGACGGGGAGAACCGAGACATCTTTGATTTGTAGCCCCACCGGAGAACAACTTTCCAGCGCCGGGACCCTCGCCCTTGGGATCGCCTCTGCCCCGCACGGGGCGCGGCGCATCCTTGGCAAGCGCGCGGGGAGGAGGCGCGAGCCCAGGAGCCACGACCCCCCGGGACCAGCCGCGGGGAAACGAGGCTGCTCACGGGTGCACTTTGTGTCTTCCTCCCACTTCTTCCTGCCCTCCTTCTCCTCGCTCCCTCCCTCACCCCACCCACTTTAGGAAGAGCCGCGCTTCGGAACGACCCCGTTGGCCATGCTGGCGGCGACCTGCAACAAGATCGGCAACACGAGCCCGCTGACGACATTGCCAGAGTCGAGCGCCTTCGCCAAGGGCGGCTTCCACCCCTGGAAGCGCTCCTCGTCCAGCTGCAACCTCGGCTCCAGCCTCTCGGGCTTCGCCGTGGCCACCGGTGGCCGCGGCTCGGGCGGCCTGGCGGGCGGCTCGGGCGCAGCCAACAGCGCCTTCTGCCTGGCCTCCACGTCCCCCACGTCGTCCGCTTTCAGCAGCGACTACGGCGGCCTCTTTTCCAACTCGGCGGCCGCCGCGGCGGCGGCGGCCGGAGTGTCCCCGCAGGAGGCGGGCGGCCAGTCGGCCTTCATCTCCAAGGTGCACACGACGGCGGCCGACGGCCTGTACCCGCGTGTGGGCATGGCGCACCCGTACGAGTCCTGGTACAAGTCAGGCTTCCACTCGACGCTGGCGGCGGGCGAGGTGACCAACGGCGCGGCGTCGTCGTGGTGGGACGTGCACAGCAGCCCGGGCTCGTGGCTGGAGGTGCAGAACCCCGCTGGGGGGCTCCAGAGCTCGCTGCACTCGGGCGCCCCCCAGGCCTCGCTGCACTCGCAGCTCGGCACCTACAACCCCGACTTCAGCTCGCTCACGCACTCGGCCTTCAGCTCCACGGGCCTCGGCTCCTCGGCCGCCGCCGCCTCGCACTTGCTCTCCACCAGCCAGCACCTGCTGGCTCAGGACGGCTTCAAGCCGGTGCTGCCCTCCTACTCGGACTCCAGCGCCGCGGTGGCGGCCGCTGCCGCCAGCGCCATGATCTCGGGCGCCGCGGCCGCCGCCGCCGGGGGGAGCTCGGCGCGCTCCGCCCGCCGCTATTCCGGCCGCGCCACCTGCGACTGCCCCAACTGCCAGGAGGCGGAGCGGCTGGGCCCGGCCGGAGCGAGCCTGCGGCGCAAGGGCCTGCACAGCTGCCACATCCCGGGCTGCGGCAAGGTGTACGGCAAGACGTCGCACCTGAAGGCGCACCTGCGCTGGCACACGGGCGAGCGGCCCTTCGTGTGCAACTGGCTCTTCTGCGGCAAGCGCTTCACGCGCTCGGACGAGCTGCAGCGGCACCTGCGGACTCACACGGGCGAGAAGCGCTTCGCCTGTCCGGTGTGCAACAAGCGCTTCATGCGCAGCGACCACCTGAGCAAACACATTAAGACGCACAACGGGGGCGGCGGGGGCAAAAAGGGCAGCGACAGTGACACGGACGCCAGCAACCTGGAGACGCCCCGCTCCGAGTCCCCTGACCTCATCCTGCACGACTCTAGCGTCAGTGCCGCCCGGGCGGCGGCTGCGGCGGCGGCGGCGGCGGCGGCGGCGGCTGCGGCTGCGGCCTCGGCGGGAGGCAAGGAAGCCTCGTCTGGCCCCAACGACTCTTAGAGGCCCGGGCGAGAGGTGCGAGCGAGCGAGCAGAGACACCGAGAGCGAGCGAGAGGTTCGGAGGGCCAGCGAGCGGGTCACGGACGGGCGGGGGCTCGAGTGACGCCCCGGGGCCGGCGCGAAGTGCAGCAGCACCCGGCTCCCCGGCCGCCGCTCGCCCGCCAAGGCAGGAGCTCCCCTCTGCTGTCCCAGCCCAGACGAGAATCGAACTCGTGATCCAGGAACAAAAGCAAACCACCCTCCGACACAAACAACACTAAAACACTGCACACACGCACGTGAACGCAGACACGAACACACGCCGGAGACCTACAACCACAAGCACGCACATTCGCGCGCGCGCACGCACGCACACACACACACACACACACACAACACTCGCACAAACTTCTCGAGCGAAGAGCAATACACAGAAACACTCCCACCTCCCCCACCGCCCCCCCTTCACTACCCTTCTCTTTCCTTTTCTCAAAAAGCAAGCCACCACCCTGCAAAGGACTGTCAGAACATTTGAAAACAAACGGGACCTATAAAAGCAGCCCCTTTGTGTGGATTATATTATATATAAAATGCTCCAAGTCCTGCTTGATATCTACTTACAATGAGACTTTTTTTCCTAAAAAGGAAGCATCAAAAAAGGCTTAAGGTGAGAAATTATACTGGAAGTCTAGTGACAGTTTCTCTGTATTTCATAACATCTGTATAAATAGGGTTCAAAAGATTGTGTTCTTTTTTATTTTCTTGTAAATGTTCATTCGAATAGAGGGGTTTTTTTTTTTTTTGGTGAATTCCTGAAATTCAGGGAGGTTTTTTTTTAATTTTCTGATGCACTTTGTGAAAGTCAGTATATATGTAAAAGATATTTAAGATGTTGAGTTATCATTTCACTCACAAACACGTAAGTTAAGGTCATCTAAAGAAATTAAATGCGTTTATCTGTATGAAGAAAATCTTGACATCATATTTTCATTTTGGTATTATTAAAGGACTCTGAACAATACACTTCCTTTTTTTTAATCCTGTTCCCCTGTCAATAACCTTTATGTGGGTCGACTTTTTTTTTGGTTGGGAAAAAATTCCTTTAATGTTAGTTTTAGGTAATGTAAGGTTTATGTGAGTTATAAAAGCCATAATACATCTACGTTTTTGAGATATCAAAATTATTTATTTGTATATCGATAGTGTAAATTAAATTGGGTTATAAGAATGTGTAGTTGTATTCCTTAATGAGAGAGCTCTCAAAAGGTGACATTTTAAAACTCCCGAGCGCCTAAAATAAAGCCAAGATCCTTGGCAGCTTTAACTGGGGAGGTGCCTACACCTCCCGGAGGGGTCAGACAAAACTCCAGTGGGTTTGTTTGGTTTTAAGGAGCGATTTAAAAACAATCTGTGAAAGGAAAAAGCTTTTTAAAAGAAGTCTTTTAGCTCCCAAGGCCCTCTACGTTGGGAGGTGACTCAGGGGAATAAATCGCTAGAGTCAATACCCCGGAAAAGACATTTCATGCCTAAATGAAAATCTTGTTAAATGTTATTAATTTTGACTTAGAGCACACAGCAGCCCCCTGTGCCTTGTATTCCCTTATTAGGGATTCATGTCTTATCAAATATCTAATTAATCTCCTAGACATCATTTGTTCTGGCCAACTTTATCTCAGCTGGTCCACGGGGAAAACTCCAAATATTCTCCGTGACAAAGCTCCCTTGAAGATCTTTTTAATTGTCTAAATTAACTGCACCAAATTTGCATGTCAAACGGTAAAGGGCAACCTGAGATAAAATGTAAACGTTTTAAAAGCCCCCAAACTAAGCACTTGATTTGATAACTAGGCTTTTTAATGTTATGGAAGACAACTGCTCCTTTCCTTTTCAAAGACGGCTGATCTATGCAAATAGTGAATTGGAAATGCCTAGGTCCCCGCGCCGTCAAATGGCCCTCGCAGGTTATTTGAATATCAGTGGCGCTGCTTCTGAAAAGGTTCAAGGATGCTCTCTGACTTCTTTGTGATTACTCAGTGCGGCGTCTTATTCTGAAGAAAAAAAACTCAGGAATAATTAAAGGCTGGGATCAGGCCTGGGAACACATTTGGGACAGGAATCTCATTTAGACAGTCTCTTTCAAAATAAGGCACAGTTAAATTGACCAGAAGGCAATTATTGAAATGAAAATTATTTTCACTCTCTTTGTCTCCTGACCACCAACTTAACAGCCCCAGTTTAAAAGAGAGGGAGAAGAGAGGGAGAGACGAAAAAGAAAATTGGTAAATGAGATAATTTCGCAATTCGAAAATGTTACTTTAGAAAACAAAGTACATATTTACAGAATAAAAATATTTCGAAAAGGCTCCCCACACAATAGGAAACAAGTAAAGTCAGCACCAGTGGAATTTTTTTTTATTACTGTCCATCCTGAGAACTTGAATGGAGGTTTGATTTTTAGAGAAGAAAAAATAAATTATTGTTATTAACCACCAACAAATTGTTTTCTCGCAAACTCTGCTCTGAAGAGCCAAGTAGCAAAGTGGCGATAAAACATAGAGCTAAGGTCCCCAGGGGGGCGTTTTTGCAGCGTGGGGTTCTGCGGTTCCTTCCCTCGCCTCGTTCTTGCGGTCCCCGCAGCCGCGGTTACCCCGCTCTTCTTCCTCGACTTTTCCTCTCTGACCATGTTCTCTCCCCGCTCGAACAGCTCGTCTCCGGGACCTCCCGGGCCAGCCCCCCGCGCGCCGTCCGGGCCAGACCCGGTCTTCTGGAGAAGCTGACAGGGGGTGCGTTGGCTCCGGGGGCTTTGGGCCGCGGCGCCGGAGGCCGGGCGAGGGTGCCGGGCGCGTTTGGGGACTGCGGGCCGGCGGCACGGAGGTGAGAGCGTGGTGGGCTTTCCCGAGGAAGAGGGCGCCCGGGCGTCTGCCCCAGGCAGCTTTGTTTCTCGTGGATAATAAAGGCAGATCAAAGGGCCTGGCCGTGCAGGTCCCGCTCCCCGCGCGGCTCCCTCCGCAGCCCAGTGATCAAGGCCTCTGCGCGCTGCCTCTGCCCCGCGGGTCAGCGGACGTCCATCACCGCGGCTCCGGGAACGGCGGGCGGCGGCCCGGCCCGCGCGTCCAGCCGGGAGACCAGAGCTCGCGGAACCTGCACCCGAAGGAAGCGGGGCCCCTGCCCCCCTGGCCCAAACCGACGGGCGAAAACAGACCCCGGCCCTCCCGGCCTCCGCAGCCTCGGCCCCAGGGGCCCCTGGGGGCGCCGGGAAGCCGGGAGCCGAGCGGGTGGCGACCTGCTGAGGCCCAGTAAATTGCAGAGGGCGTGCGCGGGAGGGGAGAGCCCAGGAGCCGGGAGACGAGCCCGGTCTCCACCTGAGGTGGGGCCGCGTCTCCCCAGGGCCACCTCGGGGCTCTGGCGGGCGGCCTGGGATGCTACGGGCCCGGGGCCCGGGAGGAGCGGGAGGCCGAGGGAGGGGTCCGGGCGCACACCCGGGCGGGGACCGCGGCCGGGCTGCTGGGGCCGCGCGACCCGGATCTCTGAGGCCCGCGTGGCCCGGTTGAGGGGAAATGCGATTTCGTTTCAGCCGGTTTCTCGCAGCGTTTCCCGTTCTGTAGCTCCCTGCGCAGTAGAGGAGCGGGGAGCAAGTTTTCCCCAGCCCTGCGTGCACCCAGCCCCCAAACACACCCGCCCCCCGCGGTTACCTTTCCTGGGTCTGTTTGCCCTCCCCCCCCCTCCCGCCGGGGACTGGACTGGGGCCTACCTGATGAGGAAAAAGAAAAAGAGAAGAAAAGAGAAAGATTTCCTCTCTTCCAGGAGAGACATCATTATTTTGGCGAGATTAGACTGTGCACCTGAACGGCGTGTCTGGACATTCTGTCAAATCGTTAGAAGTCGCGTAAAATTGAATTTCTTTTTATTCAGATGGAAACTTTATTTATTTTAACTCTAATCTTATTTGCATCTATTATCTGTATTCACCAAGGCTCTCTCCCACTACAAAAATGCAGATGAAGTAAATCTCACATAAATCCCGCCCATTTGTGTAATTGGTATACTAAGTGTTTATTTTAAGTGAGAATAATTTAGCTACAAATTTTCTTAAGGAATAACATTCTTAACACATTAAAAAAACTGAAAACTCTGATTTGCTTTTATGTTTGACAGTCGCTCTTGATTCCCTTAAGAGGAGCTTGGCGAGTGCGGCTCGCTGGCGCCATCTAGAGCTCCGGGCCGGGAAGGCCGCGCTGTCCGCCTGGCTTGTCGCTATTAGCGCCGGGAGACCGGCGTTTGCCGCCAGCAGCAGCAAACCAGCGAAGCAAGCAAAGAAAAGCGAATTTTTGTGTACCAGGGGAGGGGGGCGAGTCTTGCTTTTGAGGGGCAGTACTTAGCAATGGCCGGTATTGCTGCTTCCAGGAAGGCGGTCGTTTCTGGAACGTGCTAACTAAAAACCCAAACCCAGCAAAGAAAATAACGCCCCGCTTGGCCCAAGTGTTAGAATTGACGCATTTAACATGCCTTTCAAGGCAACTTCAGGTTCTTCCACCTCGGAGTTGAGCACGCTGGGCGCTGTCGGCGGCGACGTGGACCCCGGGATGGGGACGCAGCCGTGGACTCAGCCCCCCGCGCTCTTGGCTCAAAGGCCCGGTCGGCGAGGCCCACGGGGACTGTCCAGGACCGATCGGAACCAAGCTGGGTAAACCAGCCACCAGAGCGTCCCAGGTCCGCAGACTCCCCTTTGAAGGGGAGGGAAGTTAGGGACCCCATAGCTTTCGCCAGGCGGCCTGGGGATGGTCGAAGCATCCTTTAGCCTCGCCGCCGCCCTCCAGGCCGCTGTCCCTCCCGAGTCCGGTGCTGGGGGCTGCTGAGCAGCCCGGGGCCTGGAGGGGGGAGGCGCAGGACCCCCGAAAGTGGCCAGAAGCCCCGAAACCCCTCGCCCCAGCCCCTCCCTAAGGGTCTGCACTCCCCGCTGGCGGAAACTGACCCTTTTTGTCCCCACCTTTCCCCTTTGAAACCCCAATCTAAAATCGGATAACAGTTGGGGGCGTTGACCAATTTTCTCTCCAGTCTGTGCATCGCCCTCCCCCCGCCGCCCCTTTCCCTCCTCTTCCCAGTCCACTACCCCACCACTCATCTTCAGACGCCGTGCGGTGGCTTCTTCCCCTCCTTTCTTGCCCACCCCTTCCCCGGCGCCTTTATTGTATTTTAATCTTAAAAGCTACACCTCCAAATCCCGCGCCCAGGGCGGCAAAAGCGCGGTCGCCCGCAACAGCGAGAGTCGGCGGAGACGCCGGGGTGCCGGGCTCCCCGATCTCCAGCGAGGGAACGCACCGCGTTTCCGGGAACTCGCGGCCACCTTTGCAGCGAGTAACTCGGCTGGGTTTGTATTTGCTGTTTTAATACAAACCCCGCCGCACTGCCTATTTCAAAGATGTGCTAATTACTACTTGGATAGCAGGGCGCAAAGTCCTTGTCCATTTCCCAGTACAAAGTAGGTTGCTAGAAAATTTGAAATTGCCTTTCAGCCTAAAGCTGCCTTACCTGAATGTCATAATTACAGTAATTATGTACATCCAAATTACATGCTAATTAAATTAGAATCAAATCGTTCTAAATCGAAATCAAATGAGGTAGTGAAGAATTAATCAATGACAACATAAATAGAGAGCTTCCTTCAGAGATATTTATTGTAACGATCCAAGGAGGAATTTGATCTGAAAAAGTCACCTGTTTATTTACTTTCAAATTAGTAATCAGTTATTATCCCTTCTCCATAATTTTAACCGTTCAGTGTTATTTACCCCCCACCCTTTCTAGACGTTGGAGTTTATAGAAATATGTATGAGATAAATATATACAGACATGCCTACCCTATATGTTTTTGATATAAATACATACAGTGTGTTTGCAACTCCAGTTAAGGGGAAGGTTTCGGAATGTCCGTGGGGACGTATTCCTCCAGGGCCTGTTCTCTGCGACCCAGGAAAGAAAAGCACCTAAGTTTTTAGATTTTCTAAGATCCCCGCCCTCTCTTCCTTCGGAAATTCATATCGGGGATTTTTGCAATGTTTTGCGAACACCTAGCCGTTTCTGGGTGGTTCATATATAAAAGAAATGCGAAGTGATAGGGTGTCTCCCCCCCAGTCCGTTTTCTGTTTGCAGGCTGCCGGCTAGCGTTGATATTTCCATTTTGTCCCAGGAGCCAGAGATTAGCATCGGGGTCCTAAAGCGCCCTCTTCACCTGTGGAGCCGACCGACGAGAGAAATTCGCTCGCTTCCCCATCCCCTGAGGGCGAGTTCACCCTCCGATCTCCGCAGGAGAAACGCGCCGGAGGCCGAGCGAGGTTAGGCGCGAACTGGCGGGCGAGGGCGCGCGGCGGTTCCAGCGGCCGGTCCCCAGGGCGCCGTTCCCTTGGCCGGCAGCCTGCCGGAGGGGCCCGGGAATTTCTTCTGGGCAGGTTAGGGCCCAGGCGGGGGCCGGGGGGGCGGGGACCGGTGCTGCGGGCTGACCCGGACCCCTTCCCTTTGGACTTTGTGGGTGGGGAGTCCCGCGGCCTCTTGGCCTCTTGCCGCGGGTGGCCCATCTTCCAGGAAGGAGACATGTGCCCCCTAATTCTGAGCCTTACAGTTGGGTTCGAGATGCTATCAGAGGGTTGCCAGATGCATGTCCAGAAGGAGAGCACCAGACACAGTACGCTGGGGTGGTCGCCTCTGGGGATGGGCAGGGGCAGCTCCAGCCCAGGACTCACTCCAGCCCCCTTCCGGCTTCCTTTGGCTTTAGGGCGAAGTCAGCACTGGTCAGCACCCAGGCCCGGACCTCCACTTCTGCACGCCCTCGGGGAGGCGGCTCACCGGCAGTTTGGGCCGGAGTGTAGGTTTCTTTCCATTATGAGCAGCTCCTGACTCTCACCCCGCACCTCGCTGTCATTCTTACTGTTAACGTTCGGAGGGATGCGAAGTGTGGCGTGAAGGTGAGGAAGACGATCTGCTTCCTTTTCTGTCAGCAGGAGCCCGGTTTTAAGAGCCCGGGTTGCCATCCTTCGCACCTCCCAGACCTCACAGTTCCCTCGGTCTTATTTGTTTCTTACAACTTTTAAAGAGCATTCCTTTCTGATCAAAACAAACCCCAAGAAAAACAAAACACCTCTCCCAAGGCCTGCATCCCTTTCTTTTTAAGAAGCGGCAACTACCAAGGTTTTCTGGAAAAAGATTACTTAAGATCCTTCAGCTACTGGTGCTAGAATGTAGCTTTCTCCCTGATCTTAAGCACAGGCTGTGGAGGCGGCCTCACTGAGCTGCTTCCCCGTCCACCCCCCCCTCCCAGCAACTTCAGCCAGCGACTGGGCCCAATGGTCATTAGGTAGGGAGGGGAGTGAAATGGCTCAGGTGGATTCTGAAATCTTTGAGCTTCAATGTAAAGCAGATGAAATGATCGGTAATTAAAGCTGAGGAACGCCGGCTCCCAGCAGCATGGCCTCATCTGCTTCCCTATCAGCCAGCAGTCTCCTGGAAGAACAGCGAGAGAGGTCTCTCCAAGCCTTACCGATCAAAAAGCTTTCTTCAGCTTAAAAACGTAGGACTCAAAACAGGATTTCTACTCCACCATGCAAGGTAAGCAGACCGCCACCACGCCGCAGCAACCTCTGCCTGTTTTGGCGCATTTATTAAGTGAAATTAGAGCCAACTTACCACACAGACATCCGGGTAAATAAACAAGCCCTAACCTAGTAACCCGATCTTTCCTGGCCATTTGTAAATCGACAGCACCTCCTACAGGAATTAATTTGCCATCGTGTTAAATTACGTTAAATGTTAGGCCAGGAAAAGGGCGGCAGGGTGGGTGCCCCAGGGCCTGCTCCTGTGTTCCGCAAGTGCGGCCTGAGACCCACGGACAAATGCCACTAGGCATACCCAAATTTCTTTATAAGAATTTCTCTAGTAAGGCTACGAAGAATGGCGAGTATTACTAGACTTTCCTTGTGGTTTTCTAAAATATGTCATTGTCGAGGTTTGGGTTGTTTGGGTTCTTGGATCACAGATTTCTTAACCCGGGAGGATTCTTCTTTGGCCATCAGTACTGAGGGGAGTCTCCACACCTACAACTAGACGTCCTTTTTATTATGGTTGTTTACCTCTGGTTTCTACCTTATATTTCAAAAGCAAAAGTAGAAATAGATGTAGTAACATATTTTTATTTAAAAAAAAATCACTTTCAATCCCTTAAACCCGTATCATTATAAGTATGCAGAACAAAAGGCAGCCTCTTTAAAGCTGCTACCATGTTAGGATTATACGTGAAAACCCCTCCCTACGGTTTCTTCGTTTTGCAAAGTTGGAAGGCTAGCCCTGGGGGGCTGTCTAGCACCTTTGGGTGACCAAAGCAGAGAGCCAAACCGCAAACCAATATCCACCATAATCACACAGGAATTTTTCTTACCATGAGATGGGTAAGAGTACTGGGGCTATTGGTAGGACTTGATAGTGTCTCAGTCTTAACAATGAAGGATAATTAAACCAGAGGTTAAAAAAAAAAATTCTCGTGGCCACTTCTTTTTTTTTCATGGCCACTTTTAAAGTTAAAAGTGGATCACCCTCTTGTGAAAGTCAAATGAAAAAAGTGTAGGAAATGACAATATGTTTCTTTAATTCACTTTTAATTACCGGATGCATTTCAGCATTTCTCTTCATGAACACTGTATTGGTTCAGAAACCCTCGGAGGCAGTTAAGTGTTGCATAGGTTTTGACATTATAAAAATTATAAAGTCTAAAAAGGCGTAAGATAGAAAATAATCAGTGCAACACTGATGAACTCAAGGTGTAAATTAGCAGTCTTTATCAATTTCAAATGCATGCTTTTTTTTTAGATGAAGGAAAGGGATCTCTGAGGTGCCCCGTTATTAAAGACTACTGTAAAAGGAATTCAAGTTCTGCCCCCACCTCCAACTCTCTTAAGAATCTAAATAATCAAAGGGTTGTTTATTCCTTTAGTTTCTTCTAAACCAGAGGACATCTGTGTGTGCGCATATGCATGACAAAGACCTATATATCAGACTAAATGGAGTGGGTTTTTTTTAAGTCCTTTCAAACTTACTTTCTTACAGAATTTATGAAATCGTAACTGCCAACCCTCGAAACCATCCAAACCAACCAACCCTTGCATTGTATTAAATGCCCAATGTCTTTTCAAATGCGGGCCCTGGATAACGGAAATACCTCGTCCATGATGCTTTAGTACATGTGTTTCGGAATTGCAGGTTACTTGTAATTTGTACCAAGTCATGTTTTCTATAGTTTTCCTTTACCATATCCTTTGAAGCACAAGGGAAAATGTGTGGCTACGTTTAAATATCTCTTATATTCCTAGACTCATGAAATAGATTTAATAGTTTACAATAGTCCATTAATGACATTCCATAAATGCTCAACCTTTAGAAGTGACGTCTTTCACAGTAGTTGTATGGCGGTCGCAGAAAGGCCGTCAGTGGTAGGCAGAAGAACGGTCCCTCAAAGACGACATCCCCATCCCTGGAACTGTGACTATGTTAGGCTACGTGGCAAAGGGGAATTAAGGTTGCAGACAGAAGGAAGGTTGCTAATATAAAAGTAGAGTTTCTGTGGTGGGCCCAATCTAATCACCAGGGTCCTCAAAGGTGGGAGGGGGATGCAGAATGGCCCAGTGGCGGCGCCCTAACACGTGAGGACTTGACTTGGCCCTTGTCAGCTCTGAAGACGGAAGGAAGGGCCAGGGGCCAAGGAAAGCAGCTGTGCCCCAGAAACTGGCGACAAGCAAGCAAACGGGATTTTCGTCTAGAGCCTACAGAAGGAACCAATCCTGCCGACACCCTGATGTGAGCCCAGGGAGACCCGGTTCAGACTTCTGATCTCCGGAACTGCACATGTTTATGCTGTTTGAAGTCTGAGGTAATCGGTTACGGCAACACAGAACACCAGGGTGTCAGCCAAGCGCGAATCGGTAGAGCGGAGCACCTGAAGGGAGCTTAAATGTCTCCAGGAAATAGCGATCGCGTCCACTACTGAATTCATACTAGAGAATTTCAGCAATGATTATACTTGGCTCAAGTAAACTCAAATCTTAAAAGTGATTAATTTGAACAGAAAAAAAAAATAATGAAAATTAAATTGTACCCCTTCGGTGTCCTCCCATTCTTTTAATGATGTTTCAGAACAAAGAAAATGCCACAGACTTATATGGGGTTTTTATCTGGTAGAGGGCACAAGAGACATTTCTCCTCAGAAAATATTTTTACAGCCTCGTAAGAGATTACTTACAAATATTTGCAAAGTTCATTTCCATAGGACTCATGTGGCTTTTTGTATTTGATATGCCAGTTTTCGGGGATGGAAAATTAAAACAGAGCTTTTTTATTAGAAAGACAATGGTATGTAATTTAGCCCTTGCCACAGGTACTCGGGAAGTGAGCAGAGGTATTTTTATTCCCAGGTAATTGTCACATACAGCCTCTCTTTATTCTCTCTACTTCTGCTCCGTTCCCTCTGCGTCGCTCCGGCGCGCCTCTCCCCTGGGTTCTCTCTGGGCGGTCTCCCCTCCCTGTAGACATCCGGGCCCCGGCCTCTGGGGCCACTTCTCCCTGCCCGCTCGTCACTGGGACTTCGCTGTGGCCGTCTTCTGACTTCTCGTTGCTGGTAACTACCGTGACTTCTGCTCCGGCTTCTCCTACCCCTCCCGTCCCTGCTCTGGCTCCTGCTGCTCCTCCCGGTTCTTTCAGACCCTCTCTTCTCTGGGCTCTGGTCGTGGCTTCTGGACTTTCGGTCGGGGTCAGAATGGCTCCATTTGCTACTCTCTCTAGAACGCTCTTGTTTTAAAAACCTAGGCTTTTCTTTGGCTTTTTCCTTGTTATGGTGACTGCTAGAAAGTTCTTCATAAAGTCTTCTCTTCTTAGACTTGTCCTTCTCTTCGGAATCACTGTCGTTATTCCCCGAACACTTATTTTTCTTTCTTTTCTTCTTTTGTGTTTTCTTTTCTTTGTTGTCACTCTCACTGCTGCTCTCTGAAGTCTCACTGGAGGAGGAGGAGGAGGAGGAAGAGGTGGAGGAGGAGGAGGAGGAGGAGGGGGATTTATTTTTATGTTTTCTGTGTTTACTTCTGCTCTTCTGAAGCTTTTTCTTTTTTCTGTCTTTCTTCTTCTTCTTTTTTTTCTTCTCAAGTCGATCCAATTTCCTGTTATTGGGAAAACAGTAGTAACATACTATGTAAAAATAGTCCTCTTGTCGACAAATATGAAATTTTAAATAGACGATATATTTTCTTAGACACTATTCAAAGTGGGACTCAAATATAAATGTATTCTTTATTAAATGTCAAATAATTTTCTTCCTTTCAAATTATTCAAGTCACACATAAAATTAAATGCATTAAGCCAATTGTCTCACTATACTTTCCTCAAGAGCAATGACTATTAAAAAAAATTCTTACTGATTCGGATTTTGAAATTATACAGCACTCTAAATAAATGGACATCCTGATCTCAAGGAAGTTTTAGAAAACGCTAGTTACATGCTAATGTAAACTTAAATATACAGCTATACTCAGATGAAAAATTAATTATATGTTGTACTATTAAAAAAGATTTTTTTTAATGTTTATTTTTGAGACAGAGAGAAAGAGGCAGAGTGTGAACAGGGGAGGGGCAGAGAGAGAGGAGTCACAGAATCCGAAGCAGGCTCCAGGCTCTGAGCTGTCAGCACAGAGCCCGAAGTGGGGCTCAAACTCACGAACCGCAAGATCATGACCTGAGCTGAAATCAGACACTTAACCGATTAAGCCACCCATAAGGCGGCCCAATGTACTATTTTAAAGTATGAAAATAACTAATCAACACTGTGTTATCACGATCGAAGGGCATATTCTCCAGAATTCTAGAAAAGAATACACTTCATGTTTTTCTGGGTTCCTTTTTTCTTCTATAAAATAATCACATACTGGTTTTCGACGACTGTTTAGGACAGTTCTATTCAGGCATTCTGTATTTCTAAAGAGTACTTCACATTCTCAGAAGAGTAAGTTGTTCTGGTGTTTGAGTTACTCTAAAATAAAAATGTCTTCGCTAGGTTCTGTCCAGCCATTCTCAAAACTCCACCAACTGAAACATCATGAGCTCCCTCTATTGGACCCAGCAGGCATTTCTTGGATTCTTTAATCCAGAGGTAGTCTAAGATTCATACTTAAACATATTCCAGCATTTCTCATAAAAAATCACAAAAGGAGTAATACGTGGCCCATCATATTTTATAAGAATGAACTGTATACAAAGATCTATACAAATCTAGTACAAAAAGTAAAACCTACAAACCCATTTTCAAACTAAAAGTTCTGAGAAGTACAACGATTTGTGGTGTATTCTGAGTATATAATATCATGCTCATTTTCATGTTACTGAAAGAAAGACAAAATTGTTTTACTACAGCTGAAGAATAAATCAGTAGATAGGATGAACAGGACAAAATAAAAGAAAAAAAATAGCTGAATCCATTAAATATATACTGTTTGATTACCTGAGAAGTTTCTGTTTTTGTTTGGTTGTTAGTGACTTTAAAAATTCGACTTCTGGATCTTCTTCGCCCTCACTTGCAACATATTCCTGAGTCAACAAAGACATCATGAAACTGCTAGACCGCAAGACGAATTAGTTATCAGCCGGGAAAGAAAGCATTTACAAATAAGGAATTTCGTCAAACCCGTACCAGAGATGAGTATGACATTCTGGATTGAGAAGTGGCGGGGGGAGGGTGGGGGTGGGGAAATTAAAAATTGTTTCGTAGTCTCCTGGCAAGGAAGATCGTGATGCTAAGGAGGTTCGGATAACAGCTTGGTCAGCATTAACAAACGTTGTCAGAAAGAAGACAGAGCAAGACAGATAAATCGTTTATAGCATGGCTTCCACTCTCCATCTCTTGAGTTTGAATTTAAACACTTAAGAGTTTAAACTATGTTATTTTTAATTTAATGGGATGTTAAAACCAAGAAGATCATGAACTTCATAGAAAGGTCAAAACATCCATAAATTTAGCCTTTATGAATTCAGTAGTACATTATCAAATATATGATTTGATATGAAATACATACAAATATATCAAACAGGACGAATATACGACGGTACAAGTTCTATGAAGAGTCCCTAGCAGTGTTTGCAGAGTAATCTGCTCCTTTTCTGAGTACCACAGGTTATGCCAATGCGAGTCTGGGTTTTAGCGTCAGCTCCGTCTCGAGACGGCTACGTGAGCCACAGGGGCAATCGCTAACTTCTCTGGGCTCCACTTTCCTCATTCAATAAAATAGTTTGCATGAAAATATCCACAGTCCTTCAAATGCAACCATTTTCCAGATCTATGTACAGTTCAATAAATTAGGTAAGTTTAAAATACTTCCTATAATTTTTAGGAGTTTGCTTCTATACATTTCTTCCTATTGGTTCTATTTACTGTAAGTTAGCAGGAAGTAAAAAATAACCACCTTATCACCAGTTCAGTTAGAGATTTTATCCACATAAACCCAGAGGAGCAGTTTCATTTATTAAAAATATAGGTTTAAAAGCAATTTCTCATTTAGGTTAAAATAATAAAGAATCAAAATACATTTTAGGCATCTTCTTTGCTCTATCTTGCTTTCCTATGGATATATGCATATTGGAAAACATTAAGTAGCAATTCACAAGCAATCACATTTAGATTTATAGACATTTTCAGCTTACCGATAAAAAGATCATTACCTGTGATGGATCATTTGCGGTCAAGTTTCTCCCCAGTACATTTCGTTTCAGTGCAAACCCACTGTTTCTCATCTCCGCTATTAGCTCCGAGGGGTGCATCGATGGCCCTGTTCACAAAAATCGCAGTTTGAATGTATCATTTCTATCTCTCTACCTTTTTTGGACTCCACAGTAGGAATGCAGTTGAAGCTTTGTTAAGTAAAATCACAGCTAAATCAACTCAATAATCTTCTGCTGAGCAAATAATCAGATATGATTTTCTAAAACAGCAGTCTGGAGATTCAGAATAGAAAATAATTGCATTTTTCTTTACGTGCTAGGGGCTTCTCTTCTTATGTAACTTTGTCACACTGAAAAGATACATTTAGATGTTATCTGCTCGGCGGTTTTTAGTTTAAAATCAAAGAAAAATGGTAAAAAAGCTGCAATTAAACTTTAATGGTTATTCTCTCAGTAAGAATTCAATTTAAAAAAGATACTTTTAAAGGTACAGGAGCAATTTATTATTCTAGTTTCCAATTCAAAATTCCTCATCCTCATTCATCAAATACCAATACCGACCACATTGCCATGTGGTTTGCTGATTATCAACGCCACACACACACACACACGCACATGCATGTACACACACACGTGCTACAGATAACTATGAAGCACTTGTTAATCTTCCATATACACACACACACACACACACACACACACACACACATACACACACACACACACACATATATATATATATATATATATATATATATATTCCCAGAGTTTGAAATTTCTAGTTATTAGTTTGGGATTGCTGACAAGCAATTTTAGGCTGCCTATAGGTGTCTATATGTTATATTTTTCACAAGCTGCTGTTTCCACTTTTGCAAAATCCCAAATTGAAAAGCAAGCTCCTTTTTGGTTAGGCAGTATATACTAAAAATAAATATGGACTAAAGATAGATACAATTAAAAAGTAAGTCTTTAAAGAAAATGTCTGTCTTTCCCTCAAACATTATTAGATTTACCATCTGGAAGGAGAGACCCTTTTCCTCTTTCTTTCATGTATTTCAGTTTCGTTTTGTTTTCCCTGTGAAAGCAAATAACAATTTTTCATGGAAACTATTTAATGTTTCTGGCCTAAATCATTTTTTTTTTTTTTTTTAAAGAAAGAGAGAGGGCACGTGAGTGGAACAGAAGGGCAGAGGGAGAGAGAGAGAATCCCTAACAGGCTCCACTCTCAGCACAGAGCCCAATGCGGGGCTCAATCCCACGACACTGGGATCATGACCTGAGCCGAAATCAAGAGTTGCCACTCAACCCACTAACCCCACCCAGGTGCCCCAGAATCATTTATACTTTCTTAAATGAACTACTCTGGGTGATCCATCCAGAATATAAGGAGAGATAAAGACAGTTCCTGCTAACAAGCAATTCATAAGGGAGGGTGAGGGACAGAGAAACTTCAGAAATGGATTTTCTAGTTCGTTGATTAGATATTTCATCTATTTTTCTTTTCACTGGTTTGTTGGTCTTTTACTAGTTATTTGCATGTTCCCCTACACGTTACCATGGAAGACAGAAGACAATACAATTCAATTCATTCGCTTGTTCAATAGTCAGAAGTTAGGTAGGTTACTATTTGTTACTGGGCTCTACAGGGCTTTATCATCTCTTCACGTTACCAAGAACAACTGAAAGTAGAACACAATTTTATAAAGTAGAAAATGTGTTTTCTGAAGCGTCAAAAGCTCCACTTCTTTGTTAACAGCTTTTTAAGATGTCAAATGAATTCAGAAAGCAAACATGCTAAGGATTAGGATAAAAACTACTCCGGGAAAGGGCCAAAGAGCTTGGCCATTATGATGAGAGGGTACTAATTTCATCAAAACATGGGTAATCTTAGGAAGTTTTAAAAAACACGCTTCTTAGATTTTCATTACAGTACTTCCAACCACTTCAAGAAAATGATCTCTCTTTAGCCTGTCTGACAGATGATGAAACAAACATTACTCTTCTAGCATTTGCATTTTTCCACATCCTCAAGTGAACTCTGTAGTACATATGCTTGGCATACACTTCCACGCTGAAGACTGTAAATACTTGGCGAACCACCTGGCAAGCGGGATTCAATAAATAGTAACAATTATTATTTTTGCCAGTAGCTATAACATGTTTATGATTATTTTATGATATAGTCTTCATAATTAAAAAAATACTTTTAGAGTAACATTTTTCAAGACCCAGTCTTATTCATACATTCTTACACGTAAACCTTTTTCTAACATCGAAAGTTCCAGGTTAGAAGATGTGACGAGTCAGGTTTAATTAAGATATATTTAGTAAGATATCTTTATACTTTCCCGTTTTTGTGACAGTGGCTATGAAGAGTTAAATCGATAGAGAGGACTCCAGCTCTCTGAGAACTCAATGTTTAGTTGATGTAATAGATTATATAGGTATGTTGAAAAAAAAAAGATTTTACAAATATATTCCAATGCAAAATGACCACTCGCATGTACAGTGCCTTAATTAATTATTATTATTTTTTACATCCCACGTTTCAGAGAAGAGGCACTAAAGATTCACGCCACCAGTTTATTTACATATTATGTCGAATTCAAGAGTTTGCTCCATTTTTCAAAGAGACTGCACCTCTTAAAACACTCCTTTTCACATTTGTTTAACGGATTAATTAAAACACCCTTATTTTGTAAGCAGTCAACGTCTTACTATAAAAAGAGGTGCAGCCGATGCAGATGCAAAGTATACAGTCATGATAACTCGTAACCGCCGATTGCTTTCCACTGAAAATGTCACATTCGTCTGTGGCCCTCCTCGTAGTGGCTCCTAGGGACCACGGACGCTGCGAACCTCCGGGTGCTCGGTCCCAACAGCGCTGGGGGAAGTTGGCGCAGATACCCGAGGCGGTAGGGGCGGCAGCACCACCCCAGGTCCTCCTCTTTTCATCGCCTGGCTCCCTGGTGTCCGTGGCCTTAATAGTTTACTACAACTGGATTTGGGGCTCAGGAATGTTTGGTTTGCTCTTAAATTTGCTATGGTTGAGTAATTCTAAAGAATTCAAGAAGAGGGCTTTTGTTTTAAACTATAGATTTGCGAGGACTCTTTTCTAGATCCCTTCAGTCAGGATGGGTCAAGCCTCCATAGCACGAAAACCAATGTTCCAACTTCGAAAAGCAGGCCCACTGAAGAAAACTGTTTTGCGTTTTGCAAACTTTCTCTGCTGTGATACCGGTAAGCACCAAAATACTGATTGTGCCTATGGTGTTCAGTGTCATGTTCTGATTAGACTACTAGGCTATTTTCTATTAGAAAACTACCTTGAAGTCAGTGTCTCAGGGGGAAAAAAAATCCCAGAAGGCAAATCAGGTTGTACAAAATTATGTTTCATTTTTATAGAACTGAGCAAAAGTAATGGGAGGTAAAAAATGTTCTGCACTAAAATAGATATTTTATTGGAGAAAAATACAGAAGACAAAAGCTGTGGCTCTGAGAAAGCCATCACTAACTTCACCATCAGACAGCAGTCCCAGCACCCCCACAGACGGCTTGGGAGGAAGCTGAGTGCTGAAGGCAGAGACACTTGTGTTTCACTGCTGGCTCTAGGTCCATCTGCTCTTCCCACGGAACAGATGTCTCTTCCTTTCCAAGTTCCTCATTCCTTTTGAAATGAGACATTATCCTGTACAATTTCATGGTATTCAGTGGGAGAAGGGAGGGCACTGAATTGTAGGTTAGGTAAGGCTGCATTAGAAATGCCTTTTCCTCCTTCCCCAACATTTAACACATTCATTTTCAGGATGTACTGTTTGCTACAAGTGCCTGCTATTCCTAAAATGAATATAGTTTTGTTTGCTATTAAAGGGGTGATCACTCACGGTTTATGAGATCAAGCCATGTTGGGCTCTGTGCGGATAGCGCAGGGCCTGCTTGGGATTCTCTCTCTTCCGCTCTCTCTGCCCCTCCCCTGCGCTTGCTCGCATTGTCTCTTGAAATAAATAAACTTAAAAAAATTTTTTTAAGTGAATGATTTTTCCCTTTTCATTGTGGATTTTAATTAACTTTATACAGTAAAAATTTCAAACGTAGAGAGTATAATGTAATGATCCCAGTGTACTCCTTACACAGCTTCGCTGGTTATCAAACCTCCGACTTCCTGTGTTTCTTTCTTGATAGAGTTATTGATAGAGCATTTGATAGATCTAGAGTTTGACAGAGATGAAATCTCAGATATCACTTTGGTATTTAATCACTAACAAGGACTATTTCTGAAAAATAAAACCCTAACGCCTTTATTACGCCTGTCCATGCTGACGGCTTTAAAGTCTCATCTGATACACAGTCAACACTCAGATCGTCTCAAGACTATCCTTTCACAGTTGGTTTGTCCGGATTAGGATCCAAACAAGGTCCTCACACTGCATCTAGTTCATGCATCTCTTAAATCTCGCTCTCTCCCTCTTTTAAAGTTTATTTATTTATTTTGAGAGAGAGAGAAAGTATGAGTGGGGGGAAGGGCAGAGAAAGAAACAGAGAGAGTCCCAAGCAGGCTCCACACTGTCAATGCAGAGCCCAATTTGGGGCTCGAACTCATGAACCATGAGATCGTGATCGGAGCCAAAATCAAGAGTCAGATGCTTAACCAACTGAGCCACCTGGGAGCCCCTCTTTCTCTTTTTATTTTAATCACTTAATCAATTAGCTAATTAATTTTAGATAGGCTCCATGCCCATTGTGGGACTTGAACTCACAACCCTGAGATTGAGAGTCACATGTTCTCCTAACTGAGCTGGGCAGGAGCCCCTCTTTCTCTCTTAAATTGAGGTATAAATGACACATACCTTAAGTCTGTTTTAATCTGAAACGTTTTCATCACCCCCACCCGCTATTCATTTGTTGAAGAAACTGGGTTATTTGTCCTGCAGAGTGTTCCACGTCCCAGACAGTGATGTCATTTAATACGTTCTTCTAGTATTTGTACTTCCTGTACGTTGGTGGTTACAGCTACAGGCTTATTATTAAGGGATTTTGGCACTTTATACCGTATAGTTAGGATTATATAGAAAGTCTTCTTATGTTTGGATTTGGAAAAATGACACCTGAAAACACACACATTTCTGGCCAATGAGCCAGACTAAGGACAAAAGGCTGAGACTTCAACCTAGCATGTTTTGTTGTCACTATGTAGCAATAGTGACAGTGGTAGAAACTTAAAAACGTGTGTTTTAAAATAAACTCCCAAGTATTATCACAAATTAGATGTATTAGGATTCTTATTTCCATGAAAGTGCAACCTTTTCTCTGTCTTTCTTTCCTGAAATTAAATTGACTGGAGCTAGTGAAAGAGCCACTCCCTGTTACTAAGGGTAAAAAGGCCACACGGAGACGCTGGTTCTAATACACGACAGGGAGATCTGTGTCTGGGGGGAATGATCAAGAATCTTATATACATGATTCCCAGTATTACCTAACCTTTTTGCCTTTAAGAAAGCTTATAGAAAGTTATCTTAAAAGACTGAAAAAGGGGGCACAGTAGGAACATGCAGCACAAGTCCCAGGGAAAAAGTGAACAAAGCTATTAATAAAATGTGTGGGTGATTTTTATTTATATAGATGAGAATGTTTTATGTATGATTTTCTAAAGGTTATGCAAGAACCAATTGTACCGAATTGTAATAAAACTGCTCCATACTGGGAATTTTCCTGACACGCTGCCAGTTCGGCTTAGTGGAGGCTGGAAACAATAGGCCTTCTTACTGTCCTTATCTCAAGTTCATACTGAAGATGGCTAATTTGATCTATATTAAAACATACAATGTAAAGGAAAAATTAAGCATTTCATTTTAGGTTATGTGTCTGGAAAATACATAAAAACAAGGAAAGACAAAACTGCCCTCATTGTAGGCTAGGAAAGAACACTGTTAACACTAAAAAAAAACCCTTTCCCTTACAGAATCAATAGACTTACAGATATATGACTTACATTTGATTATATCTTCAAACTTGGATCTTCAATTTATGTGCAAATATTTTAGTGATGATACTTGCAGTGATAAAGTGAATTCACGGTCCATAGAGGACTAAGAAAAGTCACTTGTGTTGTGATGGACACGAAGTAGTTAGCACCATGTTTTAATTAAGAATATGAATGCTCTCCTGGGGAGGCCTGGGGGGCTCAGTTGGTTGAGTATCCGAACTCTTGACTTCAGGGTCGGGTCACGATCCCAGGGTTGTGGGATGGAGCCCCTTATCAGGCTCCACACGGAGCATTAAGCCTGCTTATGATTCCCCCCCACCCCCGCCTTTCTCTTTTCCCTGCCCCTCCCCCGCAAAAAAACCAAAACCAAAACAAAACAAAACACACAAAGAAACCAAAGAACATGAATGCTCCTGTGAGAGTATGACAGCTCTTAAACATTATTCATCTAAGAACCTCAAAAACATTATGCTGAGTCAAAGAAGTCAGACACAAAAAATACATACCTATGATTCTATTTATATGAAGTTCATGAACAGGTAAAACTAACATGCGAGATTAGAAATTAGAACAGCAGTTGTGGGTGGAGGAGGCTGACCGGTAAAGGACAGAAGGGTATTTTCTAGGTCCTGGCAATACTCCAGCTCTGAATCTTGCTTGTCAGAGACATTGGTTACATGGGTGCACACGTTTGTCAAACTCAAACTCTTTATGACCAGTACATTGTACTTTTTTTGTTGTTAAGTTAATTTATTTTAAGAGAGAGTGAGTGAGAGTGGGGGAAAGGCAAAGGGAGATGGAGAGAGGGAGAGTCCCAATCAGGCTTTGCACTGTCAATGCAGAGCCTGACGTGGGGCTTGAACTCCCCAACCGCGAGATAATGACCTGAGCCAAAATCAAGAGTCGGAGGCTTAACCGACTGAGCCACCCGGGTGGCCTGACCAGTACATTTTACTTAAAAAAAAGTTACACATGAAATTTTAAATCAGTCAACAGTAATTATCCAATGACTATGTTAGACTCTCACTACATTTCTGTATTACATCTCTTTCTAACTATGGAGGGAGCCTGGCATAAGGAATTTCAACTTATTCTTCCCTAGTATATAACATAGGAAGTGACTTAAAAATCACCATGTGTTACTGAGAGCTTATTATTTTATTTCATTAGCATCTTAGAGAATGGCGAACTTAGTTTTTGCTTTCAAGCCTCTAATCTTTTTGGGAAAATTAGTTCATATCGAAGAACAGGAAAAATATAAATTGTAAACCTGTGGTATAAGATATGTTCAGAGAAGATAATAAACAGAGATGTTTATAACAGTTACCAAAACCTTTTCATTTGGTCACTCACTAAACTATTATTTCATAAGCATGTACATTGTACAAGGCATTAGGGACACAAAGATAAATAAGATACAGTCCCTAATTCAGAGAAGCTTATATTTTCCAAGAAAGAACAAGAAGCTGAGTTTGATTTTCAAACTCTCATATGATTTAGGAAAAGGTAAAAAGTAGGGCATTCTAAGTGAGTGGAACACGATAAAGGCTGTTACCTTCATTAAGTCTGATTTGCGTAGCAGAATTAATATTTACTAGGTGGACTATATTTCACTCATTTTCCTTTTCCAGGTAATCACTGGCTAATTTCCTTTACTTGAAAAGCTGGCAGACTTTGAGTAGATGGAATGATGTTAATAGGAAGAATCACGTAAAAGAGAGTTATGACTGTGATCTGAGAATCATAATACCCCTTGGTGATTATGGAAAAGTGTAGCCCCCACTGCCCCACACACGCCTTTAACACAGAGCAGAGTCATTTACTGACAGGATTACACTTAATTTGCTCATAGGAATGGAATTTCAAGGTCTAGCCGCTGTAACAACAAATTTAAGCACTGAATGATAATAGTGCTTATAAACAGAAATGACGTAACCATGGGTCATCACTTAAAATAGCCAAAATTTAAAGTATTAATCCAGAGCACCATTTTGGCCTTTGAAGCACCATGACTTGACAAGTGTTGCTGAATTGCATCTCTTTAATTTTGGCTACTTAGCTTCCACATGCATTAAAAACAAATAAAAAAACATAAAAAAAAAAAAAACCCTGACTGATCAACTATACAAAGGAAAGAAATGATGCATCACTTCTTTATTTTGAGGTCAATCTTTTATTTATTAGTTTTAACATCTGCCTATTCTAGGAGTTTTTTGGTTTTGTTTTGTTTTTAAGTAAGTTCCACATCCAACATGGGGCTCAAACTCATGACCCTGAGATCAAGAGTTGCATCGTGTTCTACCGACTGAACCAGCCAAGTGTCCCCAGGAGGTTAGTGAGATTCTGGTAACACAGGTAACTTTTTCTGCAGTAGAATTATGCTGGAAAATTTAAGCAAAAATTCTGCCATCAGATGTAGGCCCATCCTAGTATTTGTGCTGGTAGGATTCAACTTCTTCAAGGCGTTGTTACGGGAACTCCATAACAGATTCAGGGAGATTTGCCAGATGGGCAACTGAGTTTATCCTCTTTCTTTCTATGGAAAGTCTGCCTAGCATGCTCCTAGATGAGATTGTTCTTTGATAGTCACAGAACTATAAGCTTCTAGCAAAGCATATGATCAATTATTTTGTTACACTTCCCATACATGTTCTCATGCGACAAAATGTTTTCAACATAAAAGGCTGATCAAAAGACCGAGGAGCCGCACGTGGAAGCTGTGCTGCAGAAAACTCCTATGAGTGCTAGGCTGTAATAGTCTTTAAGGAGATTGAATCAAGAGTTAGGGAAAATTAGGTAAGGAAAAGAGTGTTCATAGGCAAAAAAAAAAAAAAAAAAAACCCTTTGCAATAAGTGTAAAAAAATACTTTCCTCAATTTAAGCTACTTCTTCATTTTCATACTGTTTGAACATACTAAAAGCTACGGTGTACACAACAGTGGCTAGAGACATGGGAAACATGAAATATCTAACACCATGTTAGCCATATGTGGTGTGGCTGGTTCTCAGACTTACGCATTACAAAGAAAAAGGAAATTTTGTATGTGTCAAAGCTATCCAGTGACACCCTTTTGAATTTGAAATTTACTTTTATTAAAAATGTGAAATTTGCCATATTTATGGAGTCCATTGAAAATATTTTAAAAATTGTATCTAAAAACTGGCAAAGTAACTTTAAATATATAGCAACTTAAGCCTAAAAAACTGAAATTGTACTAAATAACTCATACAATATGAAACTAAAGTTAACGAATTGGGACTCAATGTTTATTCACTTTTATGTTGCTTTTACAACTTTTGGATTTTCATCTAATATATAAAAAAGCTTGAAAGTCCTCCCATTCTTATGACAACAGAAAGCTGAAAAAACTGAAAATCAACCACTCTTCTTAGCAGTATTAAAGAATTGAGGCCACAGGGTAAGATACTATACCCGAAACAGGAGAGGGAGGCAGTACAGAGAATCACAATATAACAGGACCCGACACCACCAATGGAGTCAGGAACTAGTAGGAATCCTTGAAAGGGGAATATACTATTGTAGGAGACTAAGTAAGGACAAGCTTAAGAACTAAAAACTCCTGGGGGCCCAACCTCCAGAGAGCCCCCACACTTCCATGAGTTTTACTTCCTAGAGCCCCAACGGGTTCTGTGACTATCAAAGAACAATCTCCTTGTACTTACCTTCCAGCAATAAAGAGAGAAAAATAACCATTTTGAAATATGTCCAGAGCATTTGTTGTCCTGAACATATGCTTACCCTCAAGGGAAACTATTTTACCAAAACCTAACCTACAAGAGGAAAAAAAGGGGGGAAAGTGGAGAAAAAAAGCTGAGAAGCACTTGTGAAGGTTACAGCTCAGAGGTACACATGCTAACTAAAAGAAAGAGACTTAGGGGCACCTGACCGGCTCAGTTGGTTGGAGGAGTCTTGATCTCAGGGTCAGGAGTTCAAGCCTCACGCTGGACACAGAGCTTACTTAAAGTAAATGCTAGAAATAAAAAACGCTAACAGAAATGAAGAATGCCTTTGATGAGCTCTTCATCAGACTGAACATGGCTGAAGAGAGAATCAGTGAGCTTTAAGATACGCCAATAGGAACTTCCCAAACAGAAAGCAAAGGCAAAGAAAATGAAAAAAAAAAAAAACAAAGAAAACCAGAATATTAAAAACTGTGGGACAATTATAAAAGGTGCAACCTGTGCACAACCAGAATCCCAGAAGGAGAAGGGAGAGGAGAGAGAAAAGAACAGAAGAAATATTTGAAGTAATAATGGATGAGAGGTCCCAAGACTAATGATAGACAACAAACCACAGATTCAGGAAGCTCAGAGATCACCAAGCATGATAAACACCAGAAAATCTATACCTAGGTATATCATACTCAAGCTTCAGAAAATCAAAGACAAAAAGAAAATCTTGAAAGATGCCAGAGGGGAAAAAACCCTTACCTACTTAGGAACAAAGATTAAATTATATCATACTTCTCTTAAAAAACCATGTGAGCAACAGGGAAATGGAATGAAATATTTAAAGTGTTGAAAGATAAATCCTACCAACACTAAATTCTGTATCCAGAGCATCTGTCCTTCAAAGGTGAAGGAGAAATAAAGACTTTCTTAGACAAACAAAACTTGAGGAATTTGTCACCAGTAGACCTGCCTTGTAAGAAAGATTAAAAGAAGTTCTTCAGAGAGAAGGAATATGACACAGATCAGAAATTTGTATCTACATAAAGAGCATTTGAAAAGGAATAAATGAAAGATAAAATATTTTTCTTCTTACTCTTAAGAATAAGAGAGGCACCTGGGTGGCTCAGATGGTTAAGCGTCTGACCTCGGCTCAGATCATGATCTCATGGTTTGTGAGGCTCAGGTCATGATCTCATGGTTCATGAGTTCGAGTTCACGTCAGGCTCTGTGCTGACAGCTCAGAGCCTGGAGCCTTCTTCAGATTCTGTGTCTCCCACTTGCACTCTGTCTCTCTCTCTCTCTCTCTCTCTGTCTCAGAAATAAACATTAAAAAATTTTAAGAAAAAGAATCTTATTCTTTTTAAATAAACTTTTATAAAGTTTATTTGAGAGAGAGAAAGAGAGTGCATGCATAGGAGTGGGGGAGGTGCAGGGCGAGTGGAGAGAGAGAGACTTTCAAGCAGGTTCCTCTGTGCTGTGAGCACAGAGCCCGATGTGGGACTCAATCTCACAAACCATAAAATCATGACCTGAGCTGAAATCAAGAGTTGGACACTTATCTGACTGAGCCACACAGGATTCCTAACAGATAACATCTTGTTTGAAATGGTAATAGTAAGGATATACTGGATGACTATAGTTTATGAGTAAATGTATGACAGCAATGTCAAAAGGAACAGAGAAAAGGAACTGTGTTACAGGAATACTGTATAATGGACCATGCCTGGTCATGCCTGGTCTAGCTGGTTTATTCTGCTATGAAGTATTTGGTACTACTTTATAGGAATTGGCTTATTCTGTTGTAAAGTACTGGTACTACTTGTGAAGTGGTACAGTGCTATTCGAAAGTAGACTTAAATTAGTTATAAATGCACACTGTAAATTCTAGAGCAACCACTAAAATAAAAAAATACGTACAATTGATATGCTGAGAGAAAATGGAATCATATAAAATGCTCGACTGAAAGGAGAAAAAGGTGTGGGCAAAAAAAGAACAAGGGTAACAAATAGATAACAATTATAAATATAACAGATCTTAATCCAATTATGTCAACAATATATTATTATATATACAAGACTCGATTATATGTTGTCTACAACTAACCCACTGTTTTTTTTTTTTCTAATTTTTTAATTTCTGTGCCCAGTGTGAGGCTTGAAATCATGACCCCAAGATCAAGAGTCACATGCTCTACTGACCTGAGCCAGCCAAGCACCCAACACATCCGTTTTAAATGTCAAGACACAGGGTGGCTCAGTCGGCTAAGCTTCTGACTTCAGCTCAGGTCATGATCTCAGTTTGTGGGTTCGAGCCCCACATCAGGCTCCTGCTGACAGCTCAGAGCCTGGAGCCTGCTTCCGATTCTGTGTCTCTTTCTCTCTCTGCCCCTCCCCGACTTGTGTTTTTGTCTCTCTCTCTCTCTCTCAAGAATAAATAAAAATAAATAAATAAATAAAAAATAAAAGACACAGGGGCACTTGGCTGGCTCAGTCAGTGGAGCATGAGACTCTTGATCTTGGGGTTTTGAGTTTGAGCTCCCCAATGGATGTAGAGATTACTTAAAAAATTGAAAAAAAAAAAATCCTTATGAGGCACCTGGGTGGCTCAGTCGGTTAAGTGTCCGACTTCAGCTCAGGTCATGATCTCAATATTTGTGAGCTGGAACCTCACATCAGGCTCTGAGCCTGGAGCCTGCTTCAGATCCTGTGTCTTCCTTTCCCCTCCTCCCCTCCCCCTGCTCATGCTCTGTCTCTCAAAAATAAATTAACATTAAAAAAAAAATAAATCTTTAAGTAAATAAACACACAGATAGATTAAAGTGATGGAGAAAGCTATATATATGTAACCATGCTAGCACTAATAAAATAAAGCTGGAGTATCTGTATTAATTTCAGACAAAGCAAGTTTCAGACCAAGGAAATTTATCAAGGGTAAAGAGACAATGACACAATGAAAAAGGGGTTCATTCACCACAAGATATAACAATTCCTAACGTGTATGCATCTAACATTACAGCATCAAAATATGAGGCAAAAACGGATGGAAATGCTTTTAGAAATAGACAAATCCAGTATTATAGTTGGAGATTTCAATGCTCCTATATCAGAAACAGATCCAGAGAGCAAAAGAAAAAAATCAACATGATATAGTTGAATTAAACAGCACTATCAATCAACTGGATCTAGTTGATATGTATACAATACTTGGACAAAGTATTGTATACACTGGATAGAATATTCTGAACAGCAGAATATATATTCTTCTCAAGCTCATATGGAACATCACCAGGAGAGCCCACATTCTGGGCTATAAAACACACCTTAACAAATGTGAAAGAAGAGAAATCATACAAACAATGCTCTCAGGCCAAAATGGAATTAAATTAGAAATCAATAAAAAAAGAGTCAGAAAGTCCCAAAGTATTTGGAGATTAAATGACACACTTAAAAAAATTTTTTTAATTAATTTTTATTAATTTTTTATTAATTTTATTAATTTTTATTTTTTGAGAGAGAGACACACAGAACATGAGCAGGGGAGGGGCGGAGAGACAGAGACACACACACAGAATCTGAAGCAGGCTCCAGGCTCTGAGCTGTCAGCACAGAGCCCGATGTGGGGCTTGAACTCACGAACCATGAGATCATGACCTGAGCCGAAGTCAGATGCTTAACGGACTGAGCCACCCAGGCACCCCTTTATTTATTTATTTATTTATTTATTTATTTATTTATTTATTTATTTATTTATTTTTGAGAGACATAGAGACAGAGCACGAGCAGGGGAGGGGCAGAGAGAGAGGGAGACACAGAATTTGAAGCAGGTTCCAGGCTGTCAGCACAGAGCCCGACGCGGGGCTCGAACTCACAAACTGCGAGATCATGACCTGAGCTGTAAATGACACATTTCTAAATAATACAAGCATTGAAGAAGTCTCAACAGAAATTTTAAACTATTTTGAATTAAATGAAAACAAAAATACAACCACTGTGTAATAAAGAACTTGACTGGACTTTGTCCCCAGTTCCCAGGAGGGAGCCTCTACATCCTTGAAATTTCTTGAGTGATAGGAAAGTCTGTTATTTACAATGGGATCTAATCGTTTACATTACTGAGGTGACTCTTGGTGAGCCCCTACATAGGTTATGCTAAGGAGATGAGTCAGGATGGGGCTGACCACACCAGAAGGACCAACCGCGCGAATAGAGGCTTGGGGCTTTGAGCCACATGGTGTTAGCTTGACCTCTGGAGAAGGGAGAGGAACTAGAGAGGAGTTCAACTATATGGTCAATAAGTCGATCAATCATGACTATATAATTAAACTAATAAAAACTCTGGCTTAGGTGAGCTTCCCTGGTTAACATACTGTGCATAATTGATGTGTAAGGAATGTGACATGCCTAGACTCCGTGGGACCTTAGACGTTAAGTGTTTGGGGTGGGGAGGAAGAAAGGCAATTTTAATTGTTTAAGTATGAAATTAATTAATTAATTAATTAGTTGTTTACTTATTTTTGAGAGAGAGCGAGCATGTGAGTATAAGCACAGCTCAATCTCACGACTATGAGATCATGACCTGAGCTGAAATCAAGAGTCAGACGCTTAACCAACTCAGCCACCTAGGCGCCTCTAAGTGTAAAATTTAAAGGCAAAGAAAATGATATTAAATCTACCTTCTTTACTACATATTATATGACTTCATTTATATGAAATGTCAAGAATAGGCAATCTACAAAAAACGTAGAAGGTAGCTTAGTGGCTGCCTAGGGCTTGGGGAGACTAGGAGCTGGAGGGTGAGGGGCTGAGAGGTTTCCCTTTGGGGTAATGAAAATGTTTTCAACCTAACTGTGGTGATGGATGTACAACTTTTGTGATTACGCAAATTCAAAGTCATTGAATTGTACTCTTTAAAGGGGTGATCTGTATGGTATGTAAATTTTAACTCAATAAAGCTGTTAAAAAAATACTTGATCAAGAAAAAGAAGGGGCGCCTGGGTGGCTCAGTCAAGTTAAGCGTCTGACTTTGGCTCAGGTCATGATCTCACGGTTCGTGGGTTCAAGCCCCACACAAGGCTCTGTGCTGATGGCTCAGAGCCTGGAGCTTGCTGTGTCTTCCTCTCTCTCTGCCCCTCCCCACTCACGCTCTGTCTCTCTCTCCTTCGAGAATAAATAAAACATTTAAAAAAAAAGAAGAAAAAAGAAAAGCCGAGTAACAGACTGGGAAAAAGTATTTGCAGAAGACACATTTACTAAAGGACTATTATCCAAAATATACAAAGAACTGTTAAAACTCAGCACTAAGAACAATCAACCTATTTTAAAAAATGGGCCAAAGGCCTTAATAGACAGCTCACCAAAAAGATACGCAGATGGCAAATAAGTACATGAAAAGATGTGCTGCACCCTATGTCACCAGTGAAATGCAAAATAAAAGATACTACTGCACAGCTATTTTAATGGCCAAAATCCATGACACTGACAATGCCAAATGCTGGTGAGGATATGGATGACAGGAACTTTCATTCATTGCTGATGGGAACGTAAAATGGTACGGCTAATCTAGAGGAGTTCGTCCGTTTCTTATATAACTAAATACACTCTGACCACACTATCTAGCCATCATTCTCCTCGGTAATTACCCAAAGGAATTGAAAACTTACGACCACACAAAAATCAGCATATAGATGTTAACAGCAGCTTTATTCCTAACTGCCCAAACTTGGAAGCAACCAATATGTCCATCAGTAACTAGTAAATGGATCAATACCCTGTGGCACATACAGACAATGGAATATTATTCAGCACTAAATAGAAATGAACTACTAAGTAAGTCATGAAAAGATGAGGAAGAACCTACAATGCATATTACCAAGCGAAAGAAGCCGATCTGAAAACGCTACATCCTGTAAGATTCCAACTACAAGATCTTCAGGAAAAGGTAAAACTAGGGAGAGAGTAAAAAGGTCCGGTTGTCAGAGGCTAGAGGGAAGGGAGGATGAACAGAGGGGGGGAGCATAGAGGGTTTCTGGGGCAGTGAAACTCCTCTGTATGATACTGTAATATGGATACGCATCATACATTTGTTCGAATCTACAGAAAGTACAACGCTGAGTGAGCCATGATGTAAACAATGGATTTGGGGAGATGATGATGGTGTGTCAGTGTAGGCTGATCGACGGTAACAAATGTACAACTCTTATAGAGAAATCTGATAATACGAGAGGCTACGCATTTGTGGGGGTCGGGTGTTATGGGAAATCTCGGTACTTTCCTCTCAATTTTGCTGAGAACCTAAAACCCTAAAAAATAAAGTCTATTAAGGAAAAGCACAAACAAGAAATGAAACAAAGAAAATGATTAAGTAGAAGGCATACAGATACATGTAACTATTAAATCTATTAAGTAAGCAACAAACAAAAACAAAAACACCCCACTTACTTTGTTGAAAACCCACCTTGTGGATTTAAAAAAATTGATGTTTAATTTCAGTATACACTAAAACTGTAAGAGACAGATGGTAAGAGTCAATGATAAGAACAAGGGCCAGAGAGTACACGTGAAGGCAGGTGGGCAGTCCATTTAATTATACTGTAAGATAAAAATACTTTATAAACATTTAGTCACTACTGAAGCTTGCAAGTTTCATATATAATTCTGATGTACCTAAGAGTGTGTGGAAACTTACAAAGTTATGATGATCTTATCGGTAGAAAAGATATTTTAAACCAGCTTAGCCAAAAGAAGCATTTTGATTGCCTAATTTAACTTTGTAAAGGAGAAGTAAATCTTATAGCGGTGGTCTCTTAAACCTCACAGCTGGAACATTCTAACAGCACCTTGCAGTTTCCAGTGATCAAAGTAAGTTACTTTATATACTAAACTAAGAATTTCATAATAGAAATAATGCAACGCCAGGGGGTGCGGTTATCATGAAATAATTACACTCCTGGGAGATTACAGGCACGAGGCTGTACCCCAGGGGTGTGATTATCCCATGATAACCACATCCACTAAAATTGCATTATTGCAAAAATAATCTCTATTCACTGGTGAGACATTATTCAATAGGTGATTTTTTCAAATGAAAAGATTTTTTAGCTTGAATCAGCAAGTGGATTAGGAAATTGGCCAGTTTATTTTTCACTGCATTCAAATTCAGAACATAACATCATTATTATTTGGCTTTCCTATTTGATATAGTAGTTTTTTATTTTGTTTTTGAGAATCCTTTCAGAGTTTCTATTTGCGTTAGTTAAGTGGCCCTGCTAAATGCAGGTCAAACTTCAAACGTATTAACTGAGCAATAAAATCTTAAATAATTTACTTTTATGTTCAAAATTTGTAATTCTTCTAAAATAATACTCGCTTAAAAATTATAAATGTATAATCGCTGTTAATATATTGGTCTATCTCCTGTCAGACATTTTTCTACAAGTATCTGTCTATACGTCTACCCAAAGATAGCAAGAGAAACATGAATGGAATCCATGTGGCTACTTTGTTTTATAACCTGCATTTTTAATTTGACCAAATGTTGTAAACAACATCCATATCATTAAGAAATCTTCACATCATATCAACTGTTCTTACATACAGCTGAGCTGATGCTTCTCAACATTGACAGTGCCTCAGAAATAGAGTAGTAGCTTCCATCATCCTCTGTGGCATCGCAGATGGTGAAAGTTACTGATCTATTTTTACCATAATTTTATCATAGAGTTCAGTGCTTGGAGATATTCTCAGATGAGTAAGATACAGGATTTAAGAAATTAAAAATATCCTGTGTATTTACCAGTATTTGTTCTCACACTTATATTTGTCGGTTTTAAAGGAAAAATTGGAAATGGAAATTTTCCTAATGCCTTTTTCTATAAAGAGTGAGGCAAAGAATTAATTCGGTCTGCTAGTTATTTCTCATCACGAATATGCTCTTTACAACACACCAGTAACTCTTTGCTTTCTTCAGCTGTTCCAACTATTCTGAAAATAAATTTAATACAGGAGTACAAAGGAAAACATCAGCCTTCTCAAGAATACCATGAGATTGTCAATGTCTGAAAAGCCAAATCTTGTTTCTTTACCATTAAACGGTTTTTTTATTTATTTTAGAGAGAGAGAGAAAGAGTGGGAGCAGAGAAGAGGAGCAGAGGAAGAGAGAGAGAGAGAATCTCAAGCAGGCTCCCTATTGACAGTGCAGAGCCCGGCATGGGGCTCAATCCCGTGACCCCGAGATCATGATTTGAGCCAAAATCAAGAGTCAGATGCTCAACCAACTGAGCCACCTGGGTGCCTCAGTTTCTTTCCCAATTTTAATCACAATTTTAATATAAAAATAGTCATGTGTAATTTCACCAAATTATTAACTGTTTTCAGTCTTCCATGTTTCCTTCCAGTCCTAATATATATGCATGCAGTTTTATATTAGCAGAATCATAATGTAGATTCAATTAGTAATACTTAATTCACTGAATATATCAACGGTTTATTTTGCCATTCCTCTAGGACTGGATATTTAGTTTATAATAGAAAAAAATTAGAAATGATGCTAAAATAAACATTTCCCTTTTAAAAAAAAAAAGCTCTTTCAGCACGTTACCATCTTTGCTTCTTCTGTACTTGTCCCTTTCCAAAAACAAAAACAACACGCACGCACTACACCATGCCCACCCACTCGCCTGGAATATTCTATGGCATCATTTTTGCCTAACTCTATTTTCCCAAACTTTCAGATAATCACTATCCTCTAGGGTGAGAGTCTCAGAAGCCTCAGTACTCTGATGGAATAGGGCCCTGGGAACCAGTATCGTTAACAAAATACTCAGGGATCCTTTACATCAGTCAAGTCTGGGAAATGATGGCTGCAGCGTGCAAGGGCGAAACTTCTTGAGTCATTCAAATTGGTTCTATTCATTCATAGCTGTCCAAGTTAAATCTTCGGTGCCTATTTTTCTTCTGGTCTTTCTTTCTGGCCCACCTTTCTTTCTAACTGTTTCAATCTTAATAATCCTTCAAAGGTCATTTTAGTCCTATCTCCCCTATTAACACTCAGTTACTCTCTACTAAATAGCTTCTTACCCAATACTCTACTTTTGTTTTCCTAACTCGAACAGCTGAGAGTGATTCCGTTTTTTATGTGATATGTTAATTTAATGTTTCTGATTAGATTGTAAGCTAGGAGTAGAACCCGTATCTTCGATGAGCTTAGAACAGAGAAGTTCAAAAAATAAAACTTATGGCTGAGATGCAGGATGTCAAATACATAGCGCCAAATAAAATTATCTCTTAAGGTAAAAAAGAAATTTAGTAGTTCTAAGAATTAATTTTCATATAGGACACTTAATCAGTGACCCATCCTTTCACTGTCAAAGGCAGAGCTTCTAAAATCTTATAGATTTATAGGGCGCCTGGGTGGCTCAGTCGGTTAAGCATCCAACTTCAGCTCAGGTTGTGATCTCACAGCTTGTGGGTTCGAGTGCTGTGTCAGGCTCTGTGCAGACAGCTGACAGCCTGGAGCCTGCTTCGGATTCTCTCTCTCCCTCTCTCTGCCCCTTCCCCGCCTGTGTTCTCTTTCCCTCTACATCAAAAAAAAAAAAAAAAGAAAAAAAGAAAAAAAACCTTAAAATCTTATAGATTTGGGGTGCCTGGGCACCTTAGTCGGCTGAGCATCCATCTCTTAATTTTGGCTGAGGTCCTGATCTCACAGTTCGTGGGATCCAGCCCCACATCAGGCTCTGCACTGACAGTGCGGAGCCTGCTTGGGATTCTCTCTCTCCTTCTCTCTCTGCCCCTCCCCTGTTCATGCGTGTGCTCTCTCAAAATAAATAAACTGAAAAAAAAATCTTACAGATTTAAAAAAGAACTTGAGTTGAAAGGTCGTTGTAATTTTTTTTATAAGTTTGTTTATTTTGAGAAAGAGAGAGACAGAGAGGGAGAGAGGGAGAGAGAGAGAAAGAACAAGCAGGGGAAGGGGAGAGAGAGAGAATCCCAAACAGGCTCCACACTGTCAGCACAGAGCTCAATGCAGGGCTCCATGTCACAAATTGTGAGATCATAACCTGAGCCCACACTCAACTGAGCCACCCGAGCACCCTGGTTGTTTTAACTTTTAACCACCGAATGCTTCACATACTTATAAACAAAACTGCTTCTTAACTTTTTTTACTTGATATACCTTATTATATCCTTATATGTCAACATATAAAGCTCTATTCACCCTATTTGGGAGAGGATGTACCATAATTTATTAAAAAGAAGTGTTTCTTATGTGCCAGGCAATACTGCAAGCACTCCACATATTAACTTGTTTAGCTCTCATGACCACCTTATGATGTAGGTTCTAGAATATCTATTTTATAGACATTAGCAGACCGAGGCACACAGTAGGCAAGCAGCTTGCTTAAAGCCGCAGGCCTACCAAGTGGCAGAGCAGGTGTGCCCAACCAGGCATCTACCCTGCAGTCCCACGGTCTGTGCTCTTAACCACTGTGCACGCTCTCAGAACCTATGGCTCCCGATTCTAGAAGGCCGTTCCTCTGGGGGCCTCTGGGTGGCTCACTCAGTTAAGCAGCCGAGTCATGACCGTGGCTCAGGTCACGACCTCAGTTTGTGAGTCTGAGCCCTGCATTGGGCTCTGCACTCACAGCGCAGAGCCTGCTTGGGATTCTCTCTCTCTCTGCCCCTCCCTGTGTGCACACATGCGTGCTCCTTCTCTCTCAAAATAAATAAATTAAAAAAAAAAAGCCATTCCTTCTAAGATGCCAACTGCTCTTCCCCCAGATTTTACGTGGTTGCATCTTTCCTGTCATTTAGGTCTCAGTTTAACATCAGTTCCCCAGAGGGGGCCATTCCTGACTGCCTGATCCAAATTACTCACCATTTACCTCTTATCACAGCACCCGATTTAATTTTCATCACAGAACTTATAAATACCCAGGTATTTTCTTGCCAGTTTATTTTGTGTCATTCCAATGTAATGAAAGTACAGGCATTTTTTTGTCTTGATATTATTGTGTTCTAGAGCCTAGAAAAATGCCCGGCACAGAGGACGGGCTCCATGAATGATTGCTGAATAAATGAGTGAGTTTATTTTACCAAGCTCTTATGGATAGACATTTAGGGTTGTTTCTAATATTTCAGTACCAGAAACCTTTGAGCATCTACCTTATCACTTATTATAAAAAAAATTTCTTAATGTTTATTTATTTTTGAGAGAGAGAGAGACAGAGCATGAGTGGGAGAGAGGCAGAGAGCGAGGGAGACACAGAATCCAAAGCAGGCTTCAGGCTCCAAGCTGTCAGTACCATGCTCGACACAGGGCTCGAACTCATGAACTGTGAGATTGTGACCTGAGCTGAAGTCTGACACTTAACAGACTGAGCCACCCAGGCGCCCCCACTTTTTTATTATAAATTCTTGGACGTTGAATTTCTAGAGAAAAGGATATGCATGTTTTTAAGTCTTTGATACCTATCATCAAATGACTTTAAAAATGGTGTTCCAATTTATCAACAGTGGATTAAAATTCATTTTACCACACTTGCTCCAACACTGGATGTATTCTTTTAAATCTCTGCCAAATTTGAGAGGTAAAAAGTTAACATATTATTTTAGTTTTCATTTCTTTGGCTATTAATGCTGTTGAAAATGTCCTCATCGGTTTAATGGTCATTTGGATTCCTCCTTTTGTCCTTTGGTCCTTTGAGTTTGTATGTTCATCTTTTTCATATTGAGTCGAAAGAACATCTTATATACTGGGAATGTTAACTATAGTATTTCAATAAAGCTAATATTTTTTATCCTCTACCACCCTACTGCTCCATTCATTTAGATACAGATAAAGAATCACTAATTTGCAGATATCACAAATTGGGTTACATATACATTAAATCTTGTTAGGAGCCAAAAATTAGAGCATTTTTTTACTTCGTTCACTTTATTTTGAAAAAGTTCATTTGATTGCAGAATAGTACTACAGTACGAACCCACCATAAATGGGGTCCAAAAATTTTGTATAAATCAAATGATTACTTCAAGGTTTATGAATATAAATGGACGGCTGGAGAAGAGTTAATAACCAGCTTCATTGTATCTGAATTCACTGTTTCCAATACTTTTGAAAATAGATTAAGTAGGGGTGCCTGGGTGGCTCAGTCGGTTGAGCGGCCGACTTCGGCTCAGGTTATGATCTCACGGTCTGTGAGTTCGGGCCCCGCGTTGGGCTCTGTGCTGACGGCTCAGAGCCTGGAGCCTGCTTCAGATTCTGTGTCTCCTTCTCTCTCTGCCCTCCTCCTGCTCACGCTCTGTCTCTACATCTCAAAAATAAATAAACGTTAAAAAATTTTTTAAAAATAGATTAAGTAAATAGCATAAGTTCTTTTGGTCGTCATAGACTTTCTAATATAGAATCAAGACCGGGGAGCCTGAGTGGCTCAGTTGGTTGAGTGTCCAACTTCAGTTCAGGTCATGGTCTCGGTTTGTGGGTTCGAGCCCTGCAACAGAATCAAGATAAAGCAGGGGTGCCTGGCTGGCTCGGTTGGCAGTATGTGACTCTCGATCTTGGGGTCGGGAGTTTGAGCCCCATGTTGGGTGTAGAGATTACTTCAATAAATAAATCTTTAAAAAAAAAAAAAAAAAGAATCAAGGGGTGCATGGGTGGCTCAGTTGGTTAAGCATCCAATCCTTGATTTCAGCTCAGGTCATGATCTCAAGAGTCGTGAGATCGAGCTCCATGTCAGGCTCCAAGCTGGATGGGGAGCCTGGTTAAGATTCTCTCTCTTCCTCTCCCCCTCCTCAACTCGCACTCTCTCAAAAAAAAAAAAAAAAAAAAAAGTTAAATAAAAAGAATCAAAGTAAGCCTATTGATTACTAAATAAAAGGCTAAGTCTGGAGACTATCCTCATTGTCTCGGAAGCAGAACGAAAGCAAGCCTAGGCTGGGGAACAAAGACAGCTACTACCCCTGGCTGCCCCTAGCCAATACAGGAGTCATGCAGTTGTAAGGCACCACGAGGCTGGAGTGAAGGAGAAGTGAGAAAGATGCAACCCCTTCCAGAAAACATATATACTCTTCAGATATAACAATCAGATTTCTATGACTACTAAAATTAATGGTCAGAAATACTTAAGCCAATGGGTTCCTCACATATGAACTAGTGTACTCTCATGTCTTTAGGGCTTTATTTATTTTGGGGCCTCTCTTTCACCATTAGACTGGGGGCAGGTGAGGAAGGAACATCAGTATATGGATTTTAAGAGTACCTGCTCTGTGTCATCACTAGAACATTCTTTTGTCAGAGGTTGCCAGACCAAGGTGTACCAACATTCTCTCAACACTGAGCAGATAGTTTCCCTCTACTTAAAATGTGGTTTCTTAATCTTCTTTAGAGGAGTAAGGATAAAAAAAAAAATCAGTTTTAATATCCTATCTGTATACTTCTACCCATTCTAACATCCACATCACCATTAAAGAAACAGTGTCAGGGGGCTCCTGGGTGGCTCAGTGGGTTGAGGGTCCAATTCTTGATTTTGGCTCAGGTCATGATCCCAGGGTCATGGAATCGAGCCCCTGGGATCGAGCTTTGTGCTGAGCATGGAGCCTGCTTAAGTTTCCCGTGACATTCCCCCCCCCCCCGCCCGCCATTTCTCCCTCTGCCCCTCTCCTGGCTTATAGTCTCTCTCTCTGAAAAAAAAAGAGAAAGAGAGGGGGAGAGAAAGAGAGAGAGAAACAGTGTCAAACTTGACAATGGATCTTTTTTTTTAATTTTTAAGTTTATTTATTTATTTTGAGAAAGAGAGCAGGGAGGGGCAGAGAGGGGGAGAGAGAATCCCAAGCAGGCTCTGTGCTCTCAGCACAGACACACAGCCCCTTCCAGAACAGCATGAGATTATGACCTGAGGTGAAACTAAGAGTCGGATGCTTATTGACTGAGTCACCCAGGCACCCCCCCCCTTTTTTTTTAAAGTTCGTTTATTTTGAGAGAGAAAGAGAGAGAGTACAAGTGGGGGAAGGGCAGAGAGAGAGGGGAGAGAAGAGAGAATCCCAAGCAGACTCTGCCCTGCTAGCACAGAGCCTGATGCGGGGCTCAAACTCACAAACCGTGAGATCATGACCTGAGCCAAAGTTAGACGCTTAACCAACTGAGCCACCCAGGTGCTCCACAAATTCCTAAACTCCTAACATGAGAACTGGCATCCTGAATTCTAAAGCCTGGATTTGGCTCACTGGAAGGAACCAGGGTCTCTAGCAACAGAATAGAAGCTGAAAGTCGTATGCTGATTGAGAGTGAACCTTGGGCTTAGAGGTGGCAGTGGAAGGCACAGGGAGCCCAAAGCAGTGCACCAGGGGGCTGCACGGGCCAGAGGGGCTAGGACTTCATGCCCAGAGCATGTGCTTTCGAAGCGCAGTTCTGCCTTGATAGATGTTCTATATACTGGGGTGTCATGGAAGATTTCCCCTTAGTTATACTATCATCCTTATTTTAAGATGACTTGAAGCTCACAAAAGTGAAATAACTTGTTGAAGGTTACAGTTAATTAAGCAAGTTATTTCTATTACAATTTATTATGACCTATAGTTGGATCAGTGTGGCTGTCTCAATAATATACTAATAAGGCACTGGTAAATTTGAAGCTTCTCAGTTCTAATATTTTTTTGTGAAAAGAATTCAAATGATCCAAACCAAATTAGACCAGTTTTTTTAAGTGGGCAATAATATGCAGGAAGGTAAACAACTTTCAGGTAAAACTCAATCTTAACATATTTAACATCTTTTAAAACCCAGTTTTGGTTTTATCTCTGAACTAAAATGAAGCGATTGCTGAGTCTCGTCAGCCTACATTTACAATTCAGAACATGAAGATGAGAAAGAGCCATTTCTTCCTTCTATTTCTAGGTTACTAACCTGACGAACAATGCCTAATGCCTTTTTTTAATGTTTACTTTTTTGAGAGAGAGAGAGAGAGAGACAGAGCATGTGGGGGAGGTGCAGAGAGAGAGAGGGGGAGAGGATCCAAAGGAGGCTCTGTGCTGATAGCAAAGAGGCCAACTTGGGACTCGAACTCATGAACCCTGAGATCATGACCTGAGCCAAAGTCGATGCTCAACCGACCAAGCCTTCCAGGTGCCCCTGCCTCTGTCTTTTACCTTTAAAATCAAGTTTATAGGACCCTTGGCTAGAAAAATTAAATTTAACTCTAACACACAGCATTTCAAATTTAAAATATAGGAGTTTCCCATTGACCATCATATTTTGGGTACATATCTTTGTCAAATAAAAAAAAAAAACACCACAAAACAAAGACGACAAAAAAAACCCAAAACCCACAAACCAACCAACCAAAGGAAAACAATACCCAGAAAGATTAAAGAAAAATGTTATTTACTCTTTCCTTGTTTGTCCTTGATATAAATTCTAAAACAAATAAATCATGTCTCGTGCCTACCTGAGCCATCAGTGGGAACTGAACTTGCATTTATTCCAGAAAGACCAAACAAAGGACATTCTCGATCTGTGTTGACATGACCCCATTTGTGACATTTAATGCACCTCACATTTCGAACCTGAGAAGTAGTGAACATCATTTCAGTTATCAAAATACTAACACTCTAAGCAATAATCCCTACTCCCTGGCAGAGTTTAGGTTAAATTACTCTCATTTTTAAAAGATTTCCAGGGAAAGAGATTCCATAACTATTTTGGCAATTTAACATAAATACTAAAATCTTTAATAAATTCTGCCTAAAAGCTAAATTGAATACTACCTCTTTTTGACTGTTCCTTGGTGGTAACGAAACAATGTTATCCAAAAAGAAATGGTAAAATACCAAAAAGGAATTACGTCATGGCTGAATCTTAAATTCTCTCATTTAAAAAAGTTAATCTTTAATGTTTCAGTTTCCTAACCAGGGTTTGGCAAACTTTTCCTGTAAAGGACCAGACATTAAGTATGTTAGGTTTTATGGGGCAGAGGTCTCTTGCAACTACTCAGCTCTGCCGGTAGCAAGGAAGCAGCCGCAGACAACATGTAAATGAATAAGGAAGGCAGGACTCCAAAAAAGGTTCTTTCTAAAAAGAATCTGGCCCTCTGGTGATAGTTTGTCCCGGGTCTAAAAAATAGTTTTACATCTTTTCTTGATCTTGAGCTAATCCTCTAAATTCCTCAAAACTGCAGAGACCCTTATCATTACAACCCTAGGTACAAAACTTTGATTCCTAGCTTTTTTTTTTAAAGAGCAGAAAATCAAATTTAATAGACCTACGTAGACCTGAAATTCCTGAGCTCTATCTTTCATCAATCTACTGCACTTAATGTTTTCTCCTCTAAGTCCTTCTACATCTGACACACATCGACACCACAGAGCCCTTTTTCGGCTTGCATACTTTTGGACAACAGTAAGGAAGTATTTACCAAAGAGAAATTATTCTTATAGAGTGAAATATGGGTCACTTGCCTGAATGCCAAAGGGCTGGTCTCTGATGTTCATGTCATCTTTGGCATATCTATTAAGGAGAGAAAACGTACCAACACAAGGTTAAGAACAATTTAATAAACAGCGGTTATTCTGAAAACAGTTTTATAGTTCTAAATACATTATAAAATGTGTAACACAGAACTATGAAATCTATTTAGTATTTCCAAACACCACTTCGTATTAAGTGTCCAGTTTGATGATCTGTGATTAAAAAAATGAAAAACTATTTAAATTAAAGTCTATGAGCAAGGCGCACCTGGGTGGCTCAGTCGGTTAAATGTCCGACTTTGGTTCAGGTCATGCTCTTGCCGTTCCTGGGTCCAAGCCCTGCATCGTCGGGGAGCCTGCTTGGGATTCTCTCTCCCCCGCTTTCTCTCTCTGCCCCTCCCCCACTGGTGCACGCACTCTCTCTCACAAAATAAATAAATACGCTTAAAAAAAAGTCTACGATCAAATAAATTATAGAAGACAAATCACTGTAAAATACCGTTTCACCTTAGTTGCCTTCTCTAGTGAATGAAAAGGCAACATAAGATGGGCTATCAGATGAAGCTAGTGACACAATTTTATCTTAAAAGAAAACTGGTTCTTACTTTTCCCGTGGGGCTCCTTTCTGCCATTCAAATTTGTATTCAGTCTCTCCTTCTGTTTCTTCTTTCTAAAAACATTAAGAAGTCTTTCAGTTTTTCCATTAAATTACAGTCTATTGCAAATAAATCTAAACACAGAGAATAGGACCTTACCTCTTTGTTTTCTTGATTGCATATCAAAAGATGGGTGGAAAAAAAAGGTCAAGTTAAAAACTTCAATATTAAAGTCCGCTATCCACACTATACTATATTATCATGTTGTAGTATTTCATTGTAACTTGTAAGAGTTCATTGGTTTGACTTTTTGTTTTCCTCCTTTCATAAGATAAAATTCAAATCACTAAAGGATAAATACAATATTGAATGAGACAGTACGTAATAAGCACATTAATTCCTAATTTTTAAACTTTTATATTTTTCACTGACAGAATATTATGCTTTCTATTTGTAAGTATATTCAGTAAGAAGGACTAAAATATACACCAATTATAAAAGAATAAATGCACTTCTGTTGATGTTGACAGTTTTTCCTCTTCGAAGATCGAGTCATTAAAAGTCGTTCATGAAATATTACTAGATTAGACAAATATTTTTAGTATTTATTCAATTGTATTGATTATGGTATTTTAAAATTACCTTTACAGAATAAGAGCAGTTGTAAAAGATGAAGAGGAACTTTTAAAAAAATGTCTGTCATAGCATCTATCTTTAGTTGCAAACACATCAAAGACATAAAAAAAAGGAAAAGAGGCGAGTACCTTTTTTAGCTCCTGGTGGGGCCTCGTACATGAAATTAAGGCCATTCTTTACACGCTCATCTCCCATAAGCAACCTAAATGAAACAAGAAATAAAGTCAACAATTGCCTGTAGGAGGAAAAAAATGACAGAATAACTGTCCCCCATCTCCAAAATCCCTAAAGGAACTAAGGGAAAATATTTTAGTTAGAGACAAAGTTCCAAAACTTTGTTTCACCGATTAGGTAACATCTGAAACATATGAATGGAAACTCAAACAGGGCTGCCCCTTTAGTAACTGGTTTTAAGTTCTGAGACTCCCTCATTACCTGAGAGATCCTCGCCCTCCCAAAAGAAAAGGGGAAAAATGCCATGGTCACTCTCGCATGCTTTGCTTAAACTCTGAAATGCTATGGAAATAATGGCGGCTTTGAAATCCTATATGCCAGCACAAATTTGGAATTAAGTTAAATAGTGCCAACATTTTTTCTTAATTGTGAGGGATCAAACAGTTCTGGAAAAATGAGTCTCTCTGGAATTTCTTTAGAAAGTCAAATCCAATTAATGCTTGTAATAAGAGTCAAAGTCAATAGGAGAATCAAATTCTTTGATGAGGCCAAAGAAGAGAGAATAGTTTAAAGATATTCCACAACAGGTTAATTACTCTGATGGAATCAATGTCTGCTGCACCTCAAAAATCACTGTCTTTTCAGTTCTGTTTTAACACTGAAAGTTCCCAGTTTGGGTTCTGTTTAGAGAGATATGCTAGGACTTTTTTTTTTTTAAGCTCTGCAATACATTGAATGACTGGTTGAATTAAAGTTTTGATTCATAAAGATCCAAGTAAAGTACTGATAATAAAGATGAAGGCTAAAGAGTGAATAGAATTTCCTCTTATATTCGAAAAGGCAATCACAAAGGATTACATAATTATAATTCTTCTCTTATTTCCATCGGAATTTATAAAGAACTGTAAAAAAAAAAAAGGAATAGAGCAAAAGGATGACAGGATCTATATCCATACAATGGAATATTATTTTGCAATAAAAAGGAATGAACTCCTGATACATGCTACAAAATAGATGAACTTCAAAAACATTATACTAAGTGAAAGAAGTCAGTCACAAAAGACCACCTATATGTATGATTCCACTTATATGATATGTCCAGAATAGGCAAATCTACAGAGACAGAAAGTAAATGAGTGATTGCTTAAGGCTGAGAGGTAGAAAGGACACAGTGTGGGATGGGAAGTAACTGCTATCGGGCACAGTGTTTCTTTTTTGGATGATGAAAATGTTTGATATTAGATTATGGTGATGGCTCCAAAACTTTGTAAAATATATATACTTAAAACGATACACACTTTTAACAAGTGTGCAAATTATATCTGAAATTAACATTTTAAGTTAAAATCAGCACATGAAGAGCTCGACATCTAGTTATTAGAGACGCATAAATCAAGACCATGAGATACCACTTCACACTAAGTAGAATGGCTATTATTAAAAAAAAAAAAAAAGGAAAATGGGGCGCCTGGGTGGCTCAGTTGGTTGAGTGTTCAACTCTTGGTTTCAGTTTGGGTCATGATCTCACGGTTTGTGAGTTTGAGCCCCGTGTTGGGCTTCGTGCTGATGGTGGGTGCTAAGCCTGCTTGGGATTCTCTCTCTTCCTCTCTCTCTGTCTCTCCCCTGCTCACTCTCAAAATAAACTTAAAAAATTAAAAAAAAGGAAAATAAGAAACATTGACGAGGATGTGGAGAAAATGGAATCCTTGTACACTACTGATGAGAATGTAAGATGGTGCACTCACTAAGGAAAAGAGCTTGGTGGATCTTCAAAAGCTAAACACAGAATTACTATACGATCCAACAAATCTACTCCTATATGCATACCTTAAGGAACTGAAAGTAGGGACTTAAACAGATAGATATTTGCATGCTAATGCTTATAGCAGCATAACTCATAATAGCCAAAAGGTAGAAGCAACCCAAGTCTCCATCCATGGACGGATGGAGAAACCAAATATGGTATATACACACAATGGAACATTATTTAGCCATAAAAAGGAAAAAAAGTTCTGATACATGCTAGAATATGGATCAATCTTGAACACACTGTGCTAAGTGAAATAAGCCAGACACAAAGAGATAAATATTTTATGATTCCATTTACATGAGGCACCTGTAACAGGCAAACTCATTTTAACTTTAAAAGTAAAATAGTGGTTACCAAGGGCTGAAAGTAGGGGAACGGGGAGTTACTCTTGAATGGGTATAGAGTTTCTATTTGGTGTAATGGAAAAAATTCTGGAAATAGATAGTAGTGACGGTACACAACACTGTTAATGTAATTAATGCTGTGAGCTGTACACTTAAAAAATGTTATATACATTCTACCCCTGCAAAAAACACTTTGTATATACTGACATACGAATAACATATAATCAAAACTGGAAGATCCGATTTCCACTTCATGCAAAATTCAACAGGTATATAAAATAAAAGGTAAAGCTATGACATTGGCATTTTAATCTCAATTAAAAACCTTAAAAATTATTATTTTTTTGTTGCTGTTGTCCGTATGCAGAGTGAATGTATAGATTTTCTGACATTCCAATAAATCTTTTTTTATCCAATCAGAATAATAAATGTTGTCATCTTTAAAAAGAGTATGTAGGAATCAATATTCATAAACATTAAGAAACATCTATGGCAGGGGGTGCCTGGGTGGCTCAGTCAGTTAAACATCCGACTTCGGCTCAGGTCATGATCTTGCGGTTCGTGAGCCCTGCGTCAGGCTCTGTGCTGACAGCTCAGAGCCTGGAGCCTGCTTTGGATTCTGTGTCTTCTTCTCTCTGATCTTTCCCTGCTCATACTCTGCCTCTGTCTCTCGAGGATAAATAAACATAAAAACAAACAAACAAAAAAACCCAGAAAGTCAAAAGAGAAACATCTATGGCAGGAAAAACTTGTAAGAGAAAAATTAGATTACTAAAGAACAAAATTGGCTATCAAAGACACTTCTGAATGAAGGAAATAAAAAAAAAAACCTTTGCAAATCACCAATTACTCATAAATTTGCATTTGGACAACCAAACTGAGAAGCAATGAAAACCTAGGGTCCCGAACCTGGTTTCTAAATCTCTTTCTCCAATGAAAGGAATCAAGGTCCTTTGAACCTGGTTGATTCCAATAAGAAGGGAAAAATAAAAGGTAAGTTTGGACCATCTTATGGCGCTAGAAGTGGCTTTAAAAAAAGGATGGGTCAGGGGGTGAGGATGCCTGGGTGCTCAGTTGGTTAAGTGACTGATTCTTGATTTTTGGCTCAGGTCAGGATCTCATGGTTCGTGAGACAGAGCCTTGTGTGGAGCTCCCGTGCTAACAGCACAGAGCCTCCTTGGGATTCTCTGTCCTTCCCCTCCTTGTACCCACATGTGCATGTGTGCTCTCCCTCTCTCTCAAAATGAATAATAAAATAAAATAAACTTTAAAAAGCCAACAAAATTTAAAAAATAAGGTTGGGCATATGCAATAGATACGTAGGAGCCAAGCTGGGAGAGCAGTCAGAGGCCAAAACTGAAACAATTTGAACAAAATAAATAACAATAGTATTGGATTATAACCCATTAAAAAATTTTTTTTACTGTTTATTTTTGAGAGCTAGAGAGACAGAGTACAGAGAGGGGGCGACACAGAATCTGAAGCAGGCTCCAGGCTCTGGGCCGTCAGCACAGAGCCCGACGCGGGGCTCGAACTCACAAACTGCGAGATCATGACCTGAGCGGAAGTCGGATGCTTAACCGACTGAGCCACCCAGGCGCCCCTACTTTTGAAGGTGTCCTTTGCATCTCTTCATTTCAGTGTATGCTAAAGAGATATCTTTGTAAGAGGTCTCGGTAGTTTGAGTGTAAACTTTTACTGTTTTTCCAAGCCTTCCCGAAGTTGGGACTTGCTCATAAGCCTTATATGGAGTCGCGTCAATGCATATTTTATGTGAATTATCGGTCAGGTTGGAAAAAGTGGCCACATACAGATATCAGAGTAAAGAAGGCTCACAGGAAATAGAATCCTATCATTGGGGCATTCAGTTCAAAAAAGCTAATTTAATATACGATTCAGTAAGGGATCATTCTCATGCAACTGATTATTCTAAAAACACAAGCCTTGTGAAATTTCTTACCTGTTATCATATGATTCTTGTTCTTTAAGATATTGTTGCATTAATTCTTCTTGCTTCTTCTTATCATATGATATTTTTTGTTCTGCCATCCATACCTAAATTAGTGAAGTAAAAAATTTAAACAGAAAGTTTGCTTGTATTTTATGATAAAATATAAGATGTTATTGTATATAGTTTACAATATAATCTATTTTGGTGATAATGACATCATCACAAGATGACAGCTGAAAAGTCTGATTTGTGCCTTGATACAGGTCCTTAAATCTTGACAGTCAATGGCTAAAATTAACAACTCAGGCAACAACAGATGCTGGCGAGAATGCGGAGAAAGAGGAACCCTTTTGCACTGCTGGTGGGAATGCAAACTAGCGCAGCCACTCTGGAAAACAGTGTGGAGGTTCCTCAAAAAATAAACATAAAACCACCCTATGACCAGCAACTGTACTACTAGGTATTTATCCAAAGGATACAGGAGTGCTGATTTGAAGGGGCACATGCACCCCGATGTTTACAGCAGCACTATTGACAATAGACAAAATATGGAAAAGGTCCAATGTCCATCAACTGATGAATGGATAAAGAAGATGTGGTGTGTATATGTGTGTGTATATGTATGCATGTATGTGTGTGTGTGTGTGTATATATATATGCATATATATACACACATCAATGGGATATAACTTGGCAATCAAAAAGAGTGAAATCCTGCCATTTGCAACAATGTGAATGGAACTAGAGTGTATTAGGCTAAGTGAAGTAAGTCAGCCAGAAAAAGATAAATATCATACAATTTCACTCATATGTGGAATTTAAGATACAAAACAGTGAAGGGAACAGGAAGGGGAGCAAAAATAATATAAAAACAGGGATGAGACAAACCATAAGAGACTCTTAAATACAGAGAACAAACTGAGGGTTGCTGGAGGGGTTCTGGGTGGGGAGATGGGCTGAATGGGCGCGGGGCATTAAGAAGGACACCTGTTGATTGAGTACTAGGTGTTGTATGGAAGTGATGAATTACTAAATTCTATTTCCGAAATTATTATTACATTCTATGTTAACTAACTTGGACATAAATTTAAAAAATAATAATAATTAAAAAAAAGAAAAAAAATCTAGTCATTCAAAATAGCTAAACTTTCAGGAAAAAATCAAATTTAAGAACCACTCTAAGTACCTGTGGTACAGCAGCTTCTTGCACTTAGTCTCTGTGATACTTCAGAGAAGGGAAGGATAATCTTTCTGTACAGAATATGTCTAGCTAAGAAAACAGCCAGGGCACAGCCAGTAGGATTAAGCAATGTCCCCAAATGCCAAGGGTATCACAGACACTCCAAAAGAGGAGAAATGGAGGATAAGAAAAAGAAAAAAAGAAAAGGGACTGAAAGGTAGTTGCAGGAAAAAGGGAAGAGACAAGAGAGGAAACAAAGAGATAAGACAGAGATGCATCAAATGTCCGAGACTTGCTCAAGGGCACCAACATCACAGGCTGAATGTACGCCTACATGAAATCCTCAAAATCATAAAAGTGGTGGAGGTAAAAAGCCCACACGACTTATGCAAGGATACTTACTCAGGTTACTTCTAGGTTGCAAAGGTATCAATGCCTTCCTACTGCCTTTATAGTAAAGGACACAATATTCGACAACCATTCAATGTAAAGAGCAAGTCAAAACTTTCTATCCGTGGGTCCCTGTGTGGCTCAGTTGTTAAGCATCTGACTTCAGCTCAGGTCATGATCTCATGGTTGGTGAGTTCAAGTCCCACAGTGGGTGAGCTCGAGCCCCACTTCGGGTGAGCACACGCTTCTCTCTCCCCCCCTCCCTCCTCCCCCTTCCTCCCTCCTTCTCTTTCTCTGCGCCTGTGGGATTCTCTCTCTCTCTTTGCCCCGTGCTCACTTGCGCTCTCAAAAAACAGAAAAAAAAAAGAAACCCCCCCAAAAAAACACACACACAAACACACACACACAAAACCACAAAAACACAAAACACTCTTTCCAAATATGCTAATTTTAAGAAGATAAATCAGAGGACAAATACTTACATTGATAAAATTATGTCATTAACTGTGGGGGCAAATAGGTGTGGGAGAAGGGTGTGGGACAAGACTGCCATTAGTCAATTTTAGAAGCAAAACAGGGGTAGTTACCAGTTTGTATGTATGTATGTACGTATTTGTATGTATTCATTTATTCACCCTCTCACTCATTCATTCATTTGGGCAGAGTGAGAAGAAGAGAATGTCAGTGCTGAGAACGATGTGGGGCTGGATCTCACGAACCAAACCATGAGATCATGACCTGAGCTGAAACCGAGACTTTCGAGGCTTAACCGACGGAGCCACTCAGATGCTCCAGAAGTTAACTTTTAAATTATGTAAACTAAGTAGGCAGCCAATGTTATCGTTTCTTCTACATCCTTCCAAAGATGTTCTAACATATATACAAAAAATATATATATACACATGTATATACACACACACATATATATATATCATACACATTCTTTTCTCACTTTCCAAAAATGGTAACATACTGCATATGTACATAGAATATGTATAAAACAAAATTGAGTATCATGGAGACCATTCCTATGTCAGTTAAAAAAAAAGATTCCTTGGTTTTGGAGGGAGGAGGGCCTAACATCATTTTACTATGGAGCTATCCCATCATTTACTTAACAAATCTCCGGCTAAACTGATGGGTATTTAAGAAATTTCCAATCTTTTACTATTACAAACTCTGCTTCAACAAATAACCCTATACACAAGTAACATCATATATGTCAAGCAGGGTTTTGAAGAGGATCAAAATTTTGCCAAAGAAAAAAACAGGGTAAGATATTGCCAGCAGTGGGAACAACTCAGACAAAGGCTGAAAGGTGTAAAATAAGAATTAAGTTGTTTAATATTATTGGAGTATAAAATCTGAGGTAAGAGAACAGCAACAGGGGATGAAGAAGGAAAAATAAACTGAAGCCAGATAACTAGGACTTAATCCTGTATTTTACTAAGAGGCCAAGAGATCAGATTTGTGCTTTAAAAAGACCACTCTATGGAAACAACCCAAATATCCAACTGATGAATGGATAAATAAAATGCGCTGTATCAATACAATGGAATTATTAAGCAATAAAAAGGAATACAGTACTGACACATTCTACAACACGGATGACTTAGAAAAATGTTATGCCAAGTGAAAGAAACCAGTCACAAAAGGCCATATATTGCACGATTACATTTATAAGAAACATCCAGAACAGGCAAACCCCACAGAAAAAGGTTAGTGGTTCCCTAGGGAATGGGGGGTATGGTGGGTGGGGTTAGGACAAATGGAGAGTGACTGCTAACAAGTATAGGTTTTGTGGGGAGAGGATGAAAATATTCTAAATTGTTTATGGTGGTGACTGCACAAATCTGTGAATATACTAAGAACCACTGACTAGTACACTTTAAGTGGGTAACTGTAGAGTATGTGAATTACATCTCAAAAAAGTTGCCAAATAAAAAAATTATTCTGATAGCTATGTAGAGAATGGATTTAAGAGGGGTCAAGACTGGAGGCTAAAAAAACCAAACCAAACCAAACCAACAAAAAACCCCCCCAAAACCAAAAAACCAAACCTGTTAGGAAATTTAATAGTTCAGGTGGAAGATGAAGAGAGTCTAAGCTAAGAAACAGGTAGTAGTGATAAAGAGGAGAGATGAATTCAAGATACTTGGAAGGTAAGACAAATTTAATTTATTACCTACCTAGATAAAGGGGTAATGGAAAAGGGATATATCTTGAATCTCTGGGTTGGGTGACAGGATGTGTATTACTACCTCTATTTCCTACCCATGAGATAAGAAGTATAAAACGAAGAGCAGATTTAGAATGAAAGACATACCCATTTCAGATATGTTGAGTTTGAGATGCCTGTAATATATCAAGATGATACTTTCTAGTATATAGTTGTCATGACACACCTCAAGCTAGGGAGAGAAATCTGAGACTGTAGATTTGAGAGTCCTGAGTAAAGTAGTTAAAACCATGAAATTGGACGTGATTGCCTGGGAAAGCATATAAACTAAGGCATAGCCAAGGATGAGGCTCTGGGCAATACATGTATTTTAGTAGCAGGCTAAAAATAAGTATGTGTGTAGGAGCAATTAACATTTTATTGAGCAATCCCACTATGCGGTGGGCCCCGTGCTAGCTGGTACTTTGTTTCAAGCCTTTATCTTCAAGTCTCTTATTTAGTCTTTGTAACAATTTCACAAGTCAAGGCAACTGATACTGTTCATTTTAAATTTATAGATTAGCAAGCGGAGAATAAGGGATATTAAATATTTGTGTAAGATCTCAGGGCTAAAAGTGACTGTGCTGGGAGCTCTTGGCTGGCTCGGTCCGTAGGGCGAGAGCCTCTTGATTTCCTGGGCATGAGTTAGAGCTCCACGTTGGGTAGAGATTACTTTAAAAAAAAAAAAAAGCCAAACGTCCTTGTATATCTGAAACTAATGTAACCTTGTGTATATTTCAATTAAAAATATTAAGTAAAATACACAGTCAAACTTCAAAGAGGTCACCAGGCAGACGCTACATTATCGGATGGGATAATGAAAAGAAGAGGCGACTGCATTTCCCTTTCAAGATCTTAAATTAACACGGAATCACCTTCGTACAGGTTAGCAGAGCTCAAATGCCACGATCCCTGGGATCCGAAAAGACAAAACCAAAAACAGTTGAGAAAGTAACGAGGAACCCTATGATCACACTTCTTCGTATCTTACAGATTTACATTCTAGATGACAAGCCGACCGAGCAGACGGAAGCTGCCCGCCTCCCGGCTGAGGGAGAATAAGCGTCGAGGCCAGCTTTGTTAGCGAGTTTCTCAACAGAGAAGAGGGGGCGGGAAGACCAAGGCGGTAGGCCTGGGGAAGAGGCGACTGTCGCAGAAATCCCACAGACACCACCGCTTTCACCTCCGGCCCTTGGGATCCCAAGCGCCAAGAGCCAGAACCCTACCCGGCTTCCCTTACTCACTTTCTTGATATTGGATTTGGAGGCGGGATGAAAGTCCTTCTTGCACATGAAATTGGCAAAAGACTTCCCCATCTTGAAGCCTAAGCTGGGGAAGAGCAGCCACTGGATCTGTGAACAACGTAAACAAACACTGCCGCCTAACCGGAACTGCGCCTGCAGTGGCAGCGGGAACTTCCGCGGTCAAAGGTGACGGCTTCCGGCCGCTAGCTCCTCCGCCCGCCCCAGCACAGCCCTTGCCACTTTCCCTGAGGGTGGCTCCTAGGCCAGGTGAGGGGCGTGAACGGGGGAGGGGCGTGCCTAGTCGTGATGCTAAGTGGGAAGCCGCGAGGTGCGGCGGGGCGGGACCGAGGGGCCCCGGGTCTGTGGTGAGCCGGCTGCCCAGTCAGGGTGCAGAGTGTGTGCTGGATGGCAAGGGGTGCTTGAAGTTCGAGCTCTTTATTCTGGGAACTCTGACTCGAGTTACATAAAGTTCTCCGCACCGATTTTTCTCGTCTGCGTTTTGCAGACGTTTCCGCAATGCTTTCTGAAAATGCTTGGTCAACTAAAGCATATAAAATGTAATGTCAACTCCATTAGAGCGAGGATTGTCGGCTGTGCCGTGCCTGGTTAAGAAAGATGTTCCTAAACATTTGTTGATGATGAATGCGTACTAGGAGTTAACAGAGGCTCTCAAGCCTTCCCCTTCTAAATGGGCTAGGCGTTTTCCTGAGTAGGTGGCATGTTTCCTTACTTTATGGTATGACTCCAGTTAGCACAGACCGTCTAGTGCAGCTTGATGGCCCTTGAGACTCCAAGGTTTTGAGTGGACATTGCTGCTTTGCTGTAGGGGGATCCACCAACCAAGCCCTCTCCCAAGGAGGGCGTGAGTGTGATAACAAGAATAAGCCTTTTATGAGAAATTTACTCTTCTGTCCAACAATAACAGCTTTCCTTTGAGTGTCTGATAAGGTTCCTTGCACTGTGCAAAAACACTTGACACATTGTCTCATTAAATTCTAACAACTGCCCCCTGAGATACTTACCGATGGGACAGGAGGCTTAGTTAGAGATTGAATAGCTTGCCAAGGTCATGCAGTGGTGTAACTAACTTTGGAACACAAATAGAAGGTGACCCAGGACATAAAGGTTGAAATTTACACAGAAAAGAACGGCAGCAATCTGACCTCTCTCTTTCGAAAACTGAAAAAGAGTAAAGTCTTAGGAGTTTCAGACTGAAAGTGAATGAGTCACCTTACTTGAGTCATTTGTTTTTCTTTTGAATGAAACCTTTATTAAATTTTACCTTTATTAAATTTTTTATTAAATTTACTTTTTGTTTTCAAACTGCTAGTATGGGGCACGTGGGTGACTCCGGCAGTCGATCATCCAGTCTTGAATTCCACTCATGTCCTGATCCCAGGGTCGCTGACTGTGGAGGCTGCTTAAGATTCTCTCTCTCTCTAAAAAAAAATTTTTTTTAATAAAATAAAATAAACTGCTAGTATCTGTTTGTGTAAAGCCATTCTAAAGTTTGGGCATTATAAAATAAGGGAAAGCAGGAAACTCTAAAACAATAATGCACATTCTGGAAGCAAATATGATCTACCAAAATTGAGGATTTAAGATTTCCCAAATTACAAATGAAGACACAATCTTGATACTAAATTCTACAATTGGGATTTATAAGTTATGTATGTGAACTTCTTCCTGGAAATAGCGACAGTTTGGTATTTTAATTGACATGTTTTTATATTTGTCTGATTTAGTGAATCTTTAAAATTTCAGTCTTCTCAGTATTGTAATCTGTGTGTATTCTCCAGCTCAAAGGAGACCCCTTCCTTCTTTGAGGAAATACTGGGACATTTCATAAGTTCAGATGATGAGAATACTTAAATAAAGATACTGCCAGCCCTCAAGGATCTTATTGTCCAGAAGGAGACTCATATATGTGCACAAATATGGAAACTCATATGTGTCCACAAATACAGTCTTCATAGCAGTAGAGTTAAGTGCAGGGGTTCCCAAATATGGAAATACTGAAAGAGATTCAGGGAAGACTTGTAGAGAGAAAGATCTTAGAGGGTAAATTTAACCTATAGACTAGAAGAAGGTACTTGTAATGCCATTTTCTTATTGATTCTTGTAGTACAAGATTCATTCCCAAGTCATTTTCTTAGAGATGTCTGTAGTACAGTATAAAGTTTAAAATGTTAATGAGGGGCACCTGGGTGGCTCAGTCGATTAATCGTCCAACTTCGGCTCAAGTCATGATATCACGGTCTGTGGGTTCAGGCCCCGTGTCAGGTTCTGTGCCGACAGCTCAGAGCCCGGAGCCTGCTTCAGATTCTGTGTCTCCGTCTCTCTCTCTCTGCCCCTCCCCTGCTCACACTCTGTCTCTCTCTCAAAAATAAAATAAAAACATGAAAAAAGTTGAAAAAAATGTTAACGAACGCCCATTTATTTGCTATGGCAAGAACATCTCCCTTGGTCAGCAAGTAAAACTCTTTGTTTTGAATATACTAAATATGTTTTTCCCTTTTTATTTTGAATCTTCTCTATGTTTTTTAGTTTTTAAAAAAATGGAACCTCGTTCCTGTGATACTTTTGTGGCATTACCTCCAGCAACGGTTGGTAACAGGATTATTTTTGGAAAAAATTCAGATAGACCGTGCGACGAAGTACAGGAAGTAGTTTATTTTCCTGCTGCAGTTCATGATAGCCTGAGAGGACGTCTTCAGGTAGGTGAAGTACATGTTTTGTTAGCAATAGTTTTCTTTAAAAATATCGTAAGCGGCTTTTTAATTAGCTAGCAATTTGGCAGAGACTCTAGAAGTTCAACATTCAAGAATCGAAATCTGAAAAATAATTTGAGGCAGAACTAGACTTCTGGCCTTTTATTTCAATGATTTGGAGGAAGTCGAAATAACTTCCAATAACTTTGATCAATTCTTTGATCAAATCTTTGAATGTTTATCAAACGCAAGCATGTCGAATAGGGCAAGGATTTAAAGCCTGCCGTCAAGACTAGTTCTGTCTTCCTGGAGCTCAGAGTCTAGTAGAGGAATAGGATGTGTATGTAAGTAACCCCATTATAAAGTGGGTTGGTTTAATAAGAGCAGCAAGTCGTGACAGCAACAGAGGAGGAGCAGTGAATTCAGACTAGAGATCAAGAAGCCTTGCGCAGGAGCTGGGATTCAGCTGGTGTTTGATGGCCAAAAAGGATTCTGATTGGTGTAGAATAGGGAAAGTCATTCCAGTCTCTGGGAATAACAGTTTTATCATCAAAAATGTGGTAACACTCTTAACATGCATTTTATGCAATCATTCGGTAGTCTACACATTAATTCAAGGATCTTTTAAAAATTTTTATTAACAATCCATTCAACATGGAACTTAAAGTTTCACCTTATGCTTTTATTGCTAAGTTCTATATTTTTGAGATTTCATTTTATTGGTATTCTAATAATAAAATACTTTAAATATTAGATGTTTTCTGCATACAAGGCATTTGTTTTTCTTTTGCTGAGACTATTTATTCATCTTGACCCATTTCCACTTTCTTTTTTTATGTTTAAATTTCTCCTATTCTGGAAGCCAGTGGTTCTTATTCTTTTCACTACTGTGGACAGACCGGATGATTGACTTCCACATGTAGGTGTCTATAGCAATTCTCTTGTATATAGGGGCTGCCATATGGGCCTGAGGTCATTAATTAAGAAATACTAGACGTTGAGATTGAGGTCTCCTCCCTTAAGCTTCAACTCAATACATCCTCCTCTACAAAATGTTTCAAGATTTCACAACTAGAAACCATCTCTCTCCTGAACTTCCATTAGCACCTCATTTTTATTTTTCTTCACGGGCCTTATACTTTACATTTTGTCGTACTTCAGTTAATGTGCAAGTCTTAGTTTCTTGAAAGCAAGATCTGAATCTGATTCCTCTTTGTAACTAACATATCTCTTAGCAGAGTGCTTTATGATAGGAGATGCTTGGTAAACATTTGAATGAATAAAAGCTTTAGGGTCAATTCTGAATATGTTTTAAAGGTAATGACTTTATTATTGAAAATTTTAAGTTAGTTACCCTTTATTTCAAAACGGACATGTCTTCCGATTGAGTTTTAGGATTCTAGAATCTAGTAACTTTTCCTTTTTTGGTTTTATGGTTGTTGCTATGCCTTTCTTTACAGTGTACTTACATAGAAATTGATCAAGTTCCTGAAACATATGCTGTTGTCCTCAGTCGTCCGGCTTGGTTGTGGGGGGCAGAAATGGGAGCCAATGAGCATGGAGTTTGCATCGGGAATGAAGCTGTATGGGGAAGAGAAGAAGTTTGTGATGAAGAGGCCCTACTGGGCATGGATCTTGTCAGGTTATTTTTTAATTACATTTTTTTGGTATAAAACTTGTCTAAAATTTTAATTTTGGTGTAACTCTTACAAATTTTATTTTCCTACTTTTTTCCATTTTTTTGGATGCTGATACTTTACATTTGTGTTAAAACACTTCAGAATACAGGCATACCTCATTTTATTCTGGTTTCCTTTATTACACTCCGCAGATACTGCATTTGTAATAAACCGAAGGTTTGTGGCACTGCCGTGTCAGGCAGGTCTGTTGGTGCCATTTTTTCCAATAGCATTTGCTCACTTTGTGGCTCTGTGTCACGTTTTGGTATCTCACACTATTTTTTTTATTGGTACATTTTTTAAAGCTTATTTATTTATTTTGAGGGAGATAGAGACAGAGTGAGTGGGGAGGGGCAGAGAGAGGGAGAGAGAATCCCAAGCAGTTCCACACTGTCAGCACAGAGCCCAACGTGGGGCTCGGACTGATGAGCCGTGAGATCGTGACCTGAGTCAAAACCAAGAGTCGGATGCTCAATCCACTGAGTCATCCATTCTCATACTATTTTAAACTTTTTATTATTATTATATTTCTTACAGTGATTTGTAATCAGTGATTATAACTTGTTGAAAGCTCAGATAATGGTTAGCATTTTTTAGCAATAGTCTTCAATTAATTTTTCAGTTAGGGTATATAATTGTTTTTTTAGACATAATGCTGTTGCACACCTAATGGACTACAGTACAGTGTAAACATAACTTTTATATGCACTGGGAAGCAAAAATATTCATTTGACTCGCTTTTCACGATATTCATTTTATTCCAGTGGTCTGGAACTGAACCTGCAGTACCTCCATGGTGTGCCCATATAGGCATATAAGTTGAAGACTCAAATATCACTGAGAGAAGGAGTTGAAAATTATGGTTTATTGGAAATACCAAACATACTTTATCAGACCTTAATTAATTCTCACAGTAACTTCATGGACTATATAATATTATCCTCATTTTATAGATGATAGACCCAAGGCGCAGAGATAAAACAACCTGCCTATAAATTACCACATTGGAATTTGAACATTGAGCTATCTCACTCCAAAAACTTTATTTTCACGATTTCAAACTGACTTCAGAAGGAATGGCTTAGAAGCTAGATTTCAAGGGTGCCTGGGTGGTTCAATCAGTTAAGAGTTCAACTTCGGCTTAGGTCATGTCCTCACGGTTTGTGGGTTCGAGCCCCGCATTGAGCTCTGTGCTGACAGCTGGGAGCCTGGAGCCTGCTTCAGATTCTGTGTCTCCCTCTCTCTCTGCTCCTCCCCCTCTTGCGCTCTGTCTCTGTCTCTTTCTCCCTCTCAAAAATAATAAATATTAAAAAAATTTTTTAAAAAGTTGGATTTCAGTTTATCTGTTAACTTAAAACGGGTAAAGTTCTGAAAAAAGAACTTTTATTTTGAATGTAAACATAAAATCTCCTGTGCATGAAATTATTTAAGAAAAATAATGGAAATTTATTTTAATCTGAGAACTTTAATATTTTTTTTTTTTAGACTTGGCCTTGAAAGAGCCGATACAGCTGACAAAGCCCTCAGTGTCATCGTAGATCTGTTAGAAAAATACGGGCAGGGTGGGAATTGTTCAGAGGACAGGATGGTATTCAGCTATCACAACAGTTTCCTGATAGCGGATCGGAATGAAGCCTGGATACTGGAGACCGCAGGGAAGTACTGGGCGGCAGAGAAAGTACAAGGTAGGGACAACCTTTCATGATTTAATTTTTTAAATTTGTTTTACAATTAATGAAATAACACCCTTAACTGTAGACGTGGCATATAATTGTTTCTCAAGATTTATAATCCAGTGCAATGAAGGGGTAAAGTGCAGGGGAAATGAAAAAAAAATGCGAAAGAATGTAATAGCGAAACAGCACTGTAAAAAGCTTTTCTGACAAAGAGGAAAAGATCGTGTCATCTTTTTTTCATATTATGATGTTAATTTTATATAACCGTGTACGTTTTTCTGTGCAGCAGCTCTTGGCTGTTTTATAGTACTTTTCTGCTTCTTATTAACTCCTTGCCATTTATTCCTCATTTACCTTTGGGCCGAACTAAAAAATTATCCCATGTGGATAAGGAAGTAAGGAAAGGGGAGTGTTCCTGGGGATTGGTGTCTGTCCATTAGTGTTGGAAAGAATATGTTGATATAATAGTAAAACATAAACATTGAGTAAAATAACACAATTTGATTGTTTTAGGATGCTTTACATTTTTTTTATGGTTTCTTTGTGATCATAAATTCCTTTCATATTTCAAGTGAGGAAATCCAGAAAGGTGATGTGATTTACTCAAGGCAGTGATTGAAAGACTTAGAATTTAAATCTTTCCATTCTGACTCTCCATTCGGTATGCTTTCACTGGAGTACAGCCTTGTGCTTAAGCATGATCACGTACTTCTTATGTACACCTCCTGGATCTCCTAGTATTACAGGGGAGATAAGATATACCTGTGAAAATGTTACATGTTGCATGAATGATTCAGGCACATAGAAACTGTGAACAATTAGAGAAAGGAAAAGTAACTGTGGACTAGAAAAATTCAGAAAGTCTTCATGACGGTGGTAACCTTGAGCTTGGAGGATTTTGATGTTATTTTTCAAAATAATTAATTGCCAGTTTTGATGGACATTGCATTTTATATTTTGCCTGTATGTTTGTTAATACGTAAAAGTGAATTTCGACTATTTTCTTATTTTCAAATTGGGGAACAATTGATTTCTACTTGTCAGACTGTTATTCTAAATCTGTTTTAAAACATCATCAATTTTCACTTTTCATGTTCTATTTCATTTATTGTGATCTCTTTAGAACTGGTTGTATTGTTTCTTCTGTTTTGTATTTTAGTTGAATATTTTGTTATGACCTAGTGCCATGATATTTTTGGAAGTCTTATATTTCTGTTAGAATATTATTTATGACTACTTTTTAAAAAGTAATTTCTAGGGATGCCTAGGCGGCTCAGTCAGTTAAGCATCTGACTTTGGCTCAGGTCTTGATCTCACATTTCCTAGGACAGAGCCCCCGCATCAGACTCTGTGCTGACAGCGTGGAGCCTGCTTGGGATTCTCTCTCTCCCTCTCTTTCTGCCCCTTCCCCACTCACATGCTCTGTCTCTCTCAAAATACATAAATAAACTTAAAATTTTTTTCTAAGTAATTCATTTATCGTTTTGCATATGTAATAGACGAGAAGTCTACATTCACATTTAAATAGTGATTAGTAATCATAATGTACACCTAAATACGGTACGTTAAATGTGACTTTTGTTTTCCCTTCCCCTCTTCTTCTTTGAAAATAGAGGGAGTTCGTAATATTTCTAATCAGCTTTCTATAACAACCAAGATTGATCGAGAACATCCAGATCTGAGAAACTATGCTAAGCAGAAAGGTTGGTGGGACGGTAAAAAAGAGTTTGATTTTGCTGCAGCGTACTCTTATCTTGACACAGCCAAGATGATGCTCTCACCAGGGAGATATCGTGAAGGCTACAAGCTTCTGAACAAGCACAAAGGTAATTTTATCCTTGAAATAATATCAAAATGAAAAATTAGAGTTTGTCTAGGTATAATGTGTATGTGATAAAATCTGGTTTGGGAGGAATCATTCTTGGTAAAGATATAGTTTTATTAAACCGAAATTTTGTAAACTGATATCGTGTTTTTTTTTCTTTGAGATGACTGAAGTGCTATATAATTTTGAGAAGATAATAATTCTTTTGTGAATCTATATGTAACTGCCATTGAAAACATTTATGGTATGTGAGCATTCAGATGAAAGCATATAGTTTCTGTATTTACTATGGATAGTTTTTATTGTTATGTTCTCAAGTTCACTGATCTTTTCTCCTGCATTATCTAATCTGTTGTTAATCTCATCTAGTGATATTATCATTTCAGATATTATGTTTTTCATCTCTATATGTTCCATTTAGTTCTTTTTGTATATGTTTCCCATCTCTCTATTCATTATTTTCATGTTTTTCTTCAAATCCTTGAGTGTTTTCAGCATATACCTGTTTTATAATAGCTGTTTTAGCCTCATTGTCGCTAACTCCATTATCTCTGTAATTTCTGGGTCTGTTTCTGTTGATCTGATTTTCTTCTGGTTTGGGGTCAAATTTTCCTGCTTATTCACGTGTCTGACCATTTTTGATTGGATGATGGACATTGTAGGTTTTATTTGTTGAGTGCTGGATTTTGTTTGATTCCTTTCTTTTTTTTAATCTTTTATTTATTTCTGAGAGAGAGATAGAGCATGAGTGGGGAGGAGCAGAGAGAGGGAGACAGAGGATCTAAAGTGGTCTGTGCGCTGACAGCAGCATGCCCGTTGCAGGGTTCAAGCTCACGAACCGTGAGACCATGACCTGTGCCAAAGTCGGATGCTCAACCAACTGAGCCACCCAGGCGCCCCTTTGTTTGATTCCTTTAAAGAGTGTTGGACTTTATCAGTTAAGCGACCTGTGGAACAGTTTCATCTCTCTTGTACCTGTTTGTAAGCTTCTCTAGGATAGCTCTACAGTAGCCTTTACAACTAGGGCTAGTTTAGTACCACTACTAAAGGGTATGATCCTTCTAGATATTGTGGTCATCTGTGCCTTTACTGATTTTGTTGTTGTTGTGTAGTGTGAAAGCAGTGTGAAAATCTCCAATTATACGTATGGAATTATGTGTTTTTGCTTTGTATTTTGAAGCTCTGTTATTAGGTACATACATATTTAAAATTGTTATGTCTTCCTGATGAATTGGCCCTTTTACCTTTATGAGATATTATTTCTGTCTGGTAACACTCATTTTCTTGAAGTCAATTTTAGTCTAACCTTCTGCTTACTCTTTACATGGCATATATTTACCTATCATTTGCTTTCAAACTATCAGTATTCAGACTATCAGTGCATTTATTCTAAAAAGCATAGACTTTTGTCTTTTCTTTTTTGTTTTTAACCATTCTGATAAATTCTGCCTTTTAACTAGACCTACAGTTCATTAACATTTAACGTAGGTTCGTTCTGGTTCCAGATAAGATGGTGTAAGTTACATTATACTTTGTCTCTCTTTCTCTCTCCGAATATAACCAAAAACTTGAAAATATTTCATGGATTAGCTATCTGAAGACTCCTAAATGTAAGAAGGAACAGATAATAAGAGAAAGAAACCAGAACTCACAGTAGAATGATCTAGCAGTGAGTTTCATGGTTTTTTCCTCTGTATCACCCAGCCTGATTTCAAACAGCAAGAATCCTGGAACTGTGTACCAAGTGTGGACAGTGGACCCAGAGTTTCATAATACAGTGTTATAGTCCAAATGATACAATCCAGAATTACTCAATATATGAACATGTAGGACAATCTCAACAACCTGAAGAGGAAGAGACAACCACAGGGATTATCAAATGAAGACTTAAACAGCTACTTTAAGGGTAAACACTCTTGCTGTAGATGGAAAGGTAGAATATCTTGGCAGAGAAATAAAAGCTATAAAAGAACTAATTGGAATTTTATAATTGAAAAACACAATACCAAAATAAAAAAAATTAACTCAGTAGGCTCAGTAGAAGGGAGATTACAAAGGAAAGAACCAGTCAACTTACAGATAGGTCAGTTGAAATTATCTAATCTGAATAGCAGAGAGAAAAAAGGTTGAAGCAAGCAAACCAAAAGAACAGGTCTTAGGGACTGTGAAATAATACTTACATGTCTAAAATTCATGTCATTAGAGTCTCAGAAGGAGAGAATGGTGTGACATAGAAAAAAATTTTTTAAGCTTATTTATTTTGGAAGAGAGAGGGAGAGAGAGTGAGCATGAGTGGGGGAGGGTCATAGAGAGAGAGAGAGAGAGAGAGAGAGAGAGAGGGAGGGAGAGAGAGAATTCCAAGCAGGTTCCGCACTCCCAGCAGAGCCTGAGATCATGACCTGAGCCGAAATCAAGAGCCAGATGCTTAATAAACTGAGCCACCCGGGCACCCCATGCAGAAAAATTTTTGAATAATGGCTGAAACCTTCTCAAAATGACAAAAGACTTAAGCTTACAGATTCAGGAGTGTTGGCAAATCTCAAACAAGATAAACTCAAATCCATGAGTAAATGCACAAACTGCTAAAAAAAAAAAAAAAAAAAAACAAAGAAGAAAAACCTTGAAAGAAGCTAAAGAAAAACAAATTACATATAGGTAAAAAATTATTTCCGAGAGTTTTTCATTATAAACCATGGATGCTTAAAGGCAGTGAAACAATATTTTTAAAGTTCTAAAAGAGGGGTGCCTGAGTGGCTCAGTCAGTTAGGCATCCAACTCTTCATTTTGGGTCAGGTCATGATCTCCTAGTTTGTGGGTTCAAGCCCTGTGTGGGAAATCTCTCTCTCTCTCCTCCTTCCCTGCTTGCTCTCTCTCTGTCTCTCTCTCAAAATAAATAAATAAACATTAAAAGATCTGCCAAATCAGAATTCTATATCTAGCCAAAATATTCTTCAGGAATGAAGGGGAAATAAAAATATTCTGGTAAATTGGAAAACTAAGAGACTTTGCTGCCAATAGCCTGCTCTAAAAGAAATTTTAAAGGAAGTATTTTAGATAGGAAGGAAATGATAACACAATGAAACATGGAACTTCAAGAATGAAGGAAGAGCTACAGAAATGGTAAATATTTGGGTAAATATAATACTATGTTTCTCCTCTTAAGACTTTAAAAATATGTCTGACAGTTAAAGCCAGAATTATATTTCCTATAATATACAAAATAACCACAGTATAGAGGAGAGTATGCAGAGACCTATATGGTAGTAAGAGTTCTACATCCTCCTGGAAGTTTTAAAGTATTAATTCCAGTAAACAGAAAAGTTAACTATGTATATTGTAATCCTACAACAACTTTTTTAAAAGCTACATAATGAGACATAGGAAAAGGTGAACAGATACATTAAAATAGAATACTAAGAAAATATTCAAAAAGAGGGTGAAAAAGGGGGTCAATGGAGGAACAAAAAATAGAAGTTTCAAACAGAAAACAATATTATTTAGACTTGAATTCCAACATATCTATAATTAAGCATGAATGTTCTAAGCACACCAATTAAAAGGCAGCATATGAGATCGTATTTTAAAAACCCCATAAATTTGGGGTGCCAGGTGGCTCAGTCAGTTAAGCATCTGACTTTGGCTCAGGTCATGATATCACGGCTCGTGAGTTCAAGCCTTGTGTCGGGCTCTGTGCTGAAGCTCAGAGCCTGGAGCCTGCTTGGGATTCTATGACTCCCTCTCTACTCCTTCCCTGTTCACACTGCCTCAGTAAACAAATAAACGTTAAAAAAAATTAAAAGAACAAAACAAAACAAAACAAACATGAAAAACTCAGCTAATGCTATATATGTGAGTAACTAACTTTAGGCAAAAAGTAAAAGGATGGGAGAAGATATCTCTTGTAAACACTGATCAAAAGACAGCTGGGTTGGCTATATAAATATTAGATAAAGTAGACTTTAGAGCAAGATGAAATACCAGGGAGAAAGAGGAACAACTCTACATATTAAAAAAAAGGTTATTTTAGAATTTTTACATCTCCATGGTAAATATATATGCATCTAACAACAAAGCTTGAAAATACATGAAGCAAGAACTGATAGAACTGAAAGGAGAAATAGACAATTTCATAATTATGTTTGGAGTCTTCAGTACTTCTCTTTTAGTTATCGGAAGAACCACTGGACAGGAAATCTGCAAGAATATAAAAAACCTGAATAGTACCATCGACCACTGGATCTAACTGATTATTTATAGGATACTGCACCGAACGAAGGTGTAAGACACATTCTTTTCAAGTGCACATCGAACATACACCAAGATTGTCCATATCCTGAGTCATAAAACAGCTCTTACCAAATTTAAAAGAAACATAATTAACAAAGGATGGTTTCTGGTGATAATGAAATTAAATTAAAAATCAATTATAGGATATCTGGAAAGTCCCCAAATACTTGGAAATTGCATGACATACTTTTAATCTATTGGTCAAAAAAGAAGTCTCAAGTGAAATTAGAAAATATTTCGAGTGGAATGAAGTGAAAATGAATATATGAAAATTTATGGGATGCAGCAAAAGTAGTGCTTACAGGGAAATTTATAGCATTTAATGCTCATAGAACATAATAAGAAAGGTCTTAAATCAACAATATAAACTTAAACTTTCACCTTAAGAAATGAAACAAAATGGAGACGCTTGGGTGGCTCAATTGGTTAAGTGTCCAACTTCAGCTCAGGTCATGATCTCATGGTTCATAAGTTCGGGCCCTTGTCTGGCTCTGCCCTGACAGCTCAGAGCCTGCAGCCTGCTTCAGATTCTGTGTCTCCCTCTATCTCTAACCCTCTCTCACTTGAGCTCTGTCTCTCTCTCTCCCAAAAACAAAAAACATTAAAAAAATTTTTTAAATAAAAAAAAGAAAGGAAACAAAATGAACCAAACAAACCAAAACAAACAAGCAAAAATCCCAATCAGGGAAAAGGAAGGAAATAATAAAGATAAGAGCAGAAATCAATAACATTGAAAATAACAAAATTATGGAGAAAATTGATCAAACTAAAAGCTGGTTCTTTGAAAAGAGCAATAAAATTGACATACCCTCAACAGTTTGACAAAGAAAAAGAGGCAAACAACACAATTTCAATGTCAGGAAAAGAAATCTCATTATCAACCGCAGCACAATTAGGAAGGTAATAGAGGAATACTACAAACAACTCTAAGTGTATTCAATAAGTAGAGGAAATGAACTAATTCCTTGAAAGCCACAAACCACCAAAACTCACCTAAAAAGAAATAACTCTTGGTTTGGCAGACAATTTAATTGGTTGTACTCAATCTGCAAACCCTACCGGCGGCCAACTCAAATTTCAGCTCAGTTCTTTCATCTTTAGCTGAGCTGCTTGCAAATTGCCCCACATGCTGATTCATAAAGCAGATGGAGATTTGGGGAGGGTTTTATTTCCCCCACAAAATTTGAGGGTTCTTTTCTGTAACTCCATCTTTTACGGGACTCCTCCTTCACTTTCTAGTACCTGTGGTTGACCTCTGGTTCTTCAGGCCAAAAGGACAGAGATTTTCTGTAAATACCTGCACAATACTGCACGGCATTGACTGAGGCCTTCCTTTGGGCTAAAGCCAAAACACAAATAGGAAATTTATCCTGTACTTCATCCCATCTTCCAAATGTCCCCCTCTAGAATTTTCCTGCTTTTGTTCACTGTAAAGAACCTTCAGGTAGTTTGTATTTTTTTTTTAATGTAGGATATTATTTTTGTTCAACCTTGATAAAAGACGTTATTTATTTATTTTTTAATTACATGTGTTTTTATCTTTATTTTTTTTGCTACTATATTTTTCCCTATTCTATAAACAGTTTTTTAATATCCCATTGCCTTTATTTATTTTTAATTAATTAATTTTTTAATTTACATCCAAGTTAGCATATAGTGCAACAATGATTTCAGGGGTGGATTCCCTAATGCCCCTTACCCATTTAACCCATCCTCCCTCGCACAACCCCTCCAACAGCCCTCTGTCTGTTCTCTATATTTAAGAGTCTCTTATGTTTTGTCCCCCTCCCTGTTTTTGTATTATTTTTGGTTTCCTTCCCTTATGTTCATCTGTTTTGTATCTTAAAGTCCTCATATGAGTGAGGTCATATATTTGTCTTTCTCTGAGTGACTAATTTCACTTAGCCTAATACCCTCTAGTTTGTAGTTGCAAATGGCAAGATTTCATTCTTTTTGATTGCCAAGTAATACTCCATATTTTATACACACACACACACACACACAACACATCTATATTACAACATATATATATATATATGTATATATACACACACACAACACATCTATATTACAATAAGTAATACTCCATATATATATGTACATATGTATACGTGTATATATATATATATATATATATATATATATATATATGCACAACACATCTTCTTTATGCATTAGTCCGTAGATGGACATTTGGGCTCTTTCCATACTTTGGCTATTGTTGATAGTGCTGCTATAAATATTGGGGTGTATGTGCCCCTTTGAAACAGCACACCTGTATCCCTTGAATAAATACTTAGTAGTGCAATTGCTGGATCGAAGTGTAGTTCTATTTTTAATTTTTTGAGGAACCTCCACACTGTTTTCCAGAGTGGCTGCACCAGTTTGCATTCCCACCAGCAGTGCGAAAGAGATCCTCTCTCTCCGCATCCTTGCCAACATCTGTTGTTGCGTGAGTTGTTAATGTCAGCCATTCTGACGGGGTGAGGTCATATCTCATTGTGGTTTTGATTTGTATTTCCCTGAGAATGAGTGACGTTGAGCATTTTTTCGTGTGTTGGTTGGCCATCTGGATGTCTTCTTTGGAAAAGTGTCTATTCATGATATGTTATTATTTTAAAATCTAAGTCTCTTACTAGTGAGATTAGACATATTCTTATGTTTGTTGAAAAGTTGTGGTTTTTAAATTGCCTGTTTATTAATATATCCTTTCCATTTTTATATTTAGTTACGACTCATTTTTAAAAATGTTTATTTATTTATTTTGAGAGAGAGAACACAAGCACAGGGAGGAGCAGAGGGAGGAGAGAGAGAATCCCAAGCAGGCCTCCCATTGACAGCACAGAGCCCGATGTGGGGCTCAATCTCATGAACCCTGAGATCATGACCTGAACCAAAATTAAGAGTTGGATGCTTAACTAACTGAACCAGGAAGGCTCCCCTAGTTACTACTAATTCATAAAAAATAACTTGTAATGTATCTTCATTCCTTTGCCTCCAAAGAACTTTTTATTTAGAAATTATTGAGTGACAAGTAGCTACTAAATGGGTCATTCCACTAATATTCCAAAATATGTGACTAATATATTCCTTCACTTGAAGGATAATATGGTTCTGTAAATCAATGAGAAAGCAACTACTCAGAAATAGGTCAGTGATTGATATTGGCCTCTTAGGCATTCATTAAAGTAATTATATGTTATTTATTTGACATGGCAGAAAAAAATTTATGACAATGTTTTTAGAATGCCTTGATATCATTGTTTTCAAAGATTTAGTATCTTACTTACATTTTGCTTTCCAGAAAAATGTCATATCATTTGAAAGATTTTCTCTAAAGTTTCTTAATGTTAGTATGTCATTTAACAAATAGGTTATTTATATGTTCTTTTTTTTTTCATGTGGATGGATATGTAGAAAATGCCAAAATATGTTATTCTGAGGATTGTAATCTTAGACTTATTATTATTGTAAAAAGTAGAAACTGAGTAGCAATCGCAGCAGTATCTATTCCCCCTTATTAAAAGCTGTCAAGGGCTAGACACTGTGCTGAGTGATTACACTATCTTCTCTAGGGAACTAGGTGAAGTAGGTATTATCTTCATTTTATGAATGAGGAAACTGCTCTTCGTTTATCTCCTCTATGAAACTGAAAAAAATGGACTCTCTTATTTGAACTTATATTTCTCTCAGCACCTAGTTCAGTGTCTTGCAGTAGTATGTTGTATGTATTTAATAAGTATTTTTTGATTAAGTTAACACAGGATTGTTAGTTGAATTAAGTCATAACTGACAGGTAATGTAACAAAGATCGCTGTTGTGTACCTTTTTTCTGGCAATAAACTTAGAGGCTCAGGACATAAATTAGCAGGTATTTCTAAAAAATGAAGAATAACCACACATAATTCAGGTGGAGAGGAAAATGTCAAGAATCCTAAGGTTCAGGGTAATTGGACAAAAGAAAGAAAAAATAGAGGTAATTATAAATTAACTAGCTACTGCATCATAATACTTCTTTTATATTCAACTGACTTATAGATTTAAAATGCATACATGATTATAGCAAGAGTTGCGTTTGACATGAAACTTATTTTTCTTCCGAAGTATAAAGTACAGTTCATCTGGCTTTCTGTGCTTTGTCAAAGGAATAAATGCCTTTCCAATACTTTCATAGAAAATTGTCTACTAGGACATTATAGTTAATTTTTCCTATGATTTTGCTAGATGGAAGAGCCTACCTCTCTTCTTTCCAGCTACCTGATAGCTATTAACTGTGCTGCATGTATATCCAAATTGTATCTATATTCACTCATGTATTTTAAATAACTAGTTTAAATTGCAATGAAATTGCACCCTGTGTTTTGCATTCATTTTACTGAACCCTGCTACTGCAGTCTCAGTACTTATTCAATGCTTGCTAGTGGATTACTTATAGCTATCCTACTCAAGTGATCATGTAAATCCTCCCTTCATTTTAAGAATTGTAGGTTTTGAATACAGAAAACATTTTCATAATACCTGTATTATCGCAGTGTTACGGTTCTGATGCTGTTTTCATTAAAACTTGCCATTTATAGGAATTTAGATTTGAATCATTTTAAAATCTCACTAGGTACAGAAGCTATGTGTCTGATAGATAGGAGTGGATGGTAGGCTTTTGCTTTATTGTTTAGTTTTAACGTTAAGGGATGTTTTCTGCCCCCTTTTTTGTACACCCTCTTTTTTTCTTCCTGCGTTTTCTCAAAATTAACAAAAGATTTGCTTCTATAACAAGTTATCTATAAATTATTTTTCTTGAGTTCGAAGTCATAGCTATCCTGTGGAGAAATGGAAAATTTGCTGTTAACATAAAACAGTTGGTAACATGTTGATTGACTGAGGGCAGAACATTAGATTATTTTACATGGAAGTCAGTGTTATTTTAATTTGAAATGTCACAAATTCACATTTTGAGTACAGACTTGCTGTAAGCTTTTTTCTTTTAATTATTTCCATATATCATGAAATGAGGGGGCAGAAATTCTTGCTTTTCATGCTGTCTTTATGAGTTATTTCATTTTTTATTCCTTTACTCTCATCATAGTGGGGTATTAGGAGAGAGGAAACAAATACCTGTGGTCAACCAACTGTGTTAAATCAAAGTTGTTTCTTTAGAACTAATTTTAATGCAATAGTTAAACATTTTCTTATTTTTTTTAAGTTTATTTATTTATTTTTGAGGAAGATAGAGAAAACAGGGATGGGCACAGAGAGAGAGGGAGAGAGAGAATCCCAAGCCCGACGTAGGACTTGAACTCACAAACCGTGAGATCAGGACTGGAGCCGAGACCAAGAGTTGGATGCTTAACTGAAAAGCTTTCTGCTATGATTTGCTCACATAAACCGTCTACCCCTTTTTCTCTTTGTTCATCTTCTGGAACTTCTATGATTCGGATATTATTCCTTTTTAATAAGTCACTGGGTTCTCTAATTTTTGTATCATGCTCTTTTGTGTTAGTTTTCCTCTTTTTTCTGTTTCATTATCTCCATAATGTTGTCGTCTATCTAGCTGATTCGCTGGTCTGCTTCAACTCTGATTACCTCCAACTGAAACTGAATCAGGGGAGCTTTCCCTTCTTTACATTCACAGAGTTACATATTTATGTCAAAGTGCATCAATACTGATCTGTCTGTCTACCTCTCTATTTCCTAGGACAGTGCCTGGCATTTAGTAGATGCTCAATAAGTATTTGTTTGATGAATGAGAACTAAATAGAGAAAAATCCTATTCTTGTCTTTAGAGAATTCATAATCTAATAGCAGAGATACAGCCTATGTGTGCAAAAAAATTGAGAGTGCTTATAGGAAAGGAAAAGGTTATTTCAGTTAATCTTAATGGTAAGTTTTAATTTGAAGGAATTTGGGTGGCCACCTGGGTGGCTCAATCTGTTAAGCTCTGACTCTTGATTTGCCTCAGGTCCTGACCTCACGTTTATTCTGTTTAGCAGAGCCTGCTTGAGATCCTCTGTCTCCCTCTCTCTCTGCCCCTCCCCTGCTTGTGCTCTCTCTCTCTCTAAACATAAATAAAAACTTTTAAAAAATGGAGGAGTTTTAACTTGATTCGGGGGGAATTGAGAGTCAAATTTTAGGGAAGAGAATTATGACATATGAGTAGAAGATATTTGGGCTACTTTTGAAGGACTGCATTGTGTAGGGGGTAAGATTCTTCATCTGGTCATGAGGTAGTTAGATCCTGAACCACATCCATGAGCATGGATATGTATAGCAAGGAGCAGAGGTGTCTGAAGGCACGATTGGCTTTTTAAATTTTTTAGTGGAAATGCCTTGCAAATATGGAATTCTGAGGCCCTCTGTAACCATTGGCATGTTGTGTTTGCTAAAGAGATAACAAAGGTTTTTTTCTAAATAAAAAATTCCTTAAGATCTCAAACTTTACATATGAAAGCAAAAAACAAAATAAAATGCCATCTGTTTTCATCATGCACAATAGACATTTAAATGTTTTAAGTACTCCAGGAGATTTATGTTCATTAAAATCCCATTAACTAATAATGCGTTTCGTTTCCTTCATTCCCACTCAGGTTACAATTCATACTTTCAGATAAGAGTATTAATATCAGCCACAGAAATTACAGGAGAAGGAGTATTTTATTTTATAAAGAACACCTTGTATAATAGTGGACACCAAGCACTATATTCTTTTAATATTTGATTCCCAGAATGGATAGACTCAGATAATAGTTACTGATATTGTCAGTTCACTGTTAACTAAATACATCTTAAAAATTTTTGTAAGGGCAACGAGATTGAGTGTATTTTGCATTTTTTATTCTTTCTTCTTAGGAAGTTAACAGATTTTACCTGAGAATAATGGTTTTGAGATTTAGTGTATTTTACATTTTTTAAGAAATCTTCCTTATGACAGTGGAATGAGACTAACCTAATAGTTATGATACAGGGTTTGTTTGTAGTCAGTCTCTAATTTATCCTAGACCAATATCTGTTATATATTATCAATAGAGAAAGCAGTTCATGTTTGCAGCATGTCAACCTGTAAATTCATATGTATTTGATGATTTTTAAAATGATTTCCCTAGGAAATATAGCTTTTGAAACAATGATGGAAATTCTCCGAGATAAACCAAGTGGCATTAATATGGAGGGAGGATTCCTGACCACTGCAAGCATGGTTTCTATTTTACCTCAAGACGCCAACCTTCCTTGCATTCATTTCTTTACAGGGACTCCTGATCCTGAGAGGTAAAGTCACGAAATACTGTAAACCAACAAGGGGTCAGAGGCTAGGGTAGTCATCAGCCTGTCGGTGATTTTTCCAGGCTAAATTTTTCTTACACAAATATGACAGTAATTTTTGGATGCATTTTCTGTGCAGGTTTTAGGCTGCCATTTCCACGTGTGCATTCCTGCCATAACTATTCTCATTTTTAAGAACAAAAATGTTAATAGTTTCTTGTATGCTGTTATCCTTACTCTCTTTGCCCAAATATATTTAAAATTGTCAAGAAAAGAAAGCAGATGGTTTTCTTTTGCAGATTTCAGCATTACAATATTAGATGATTAGGAACAGTAAGAAGATTAAATGTGGTTGTGCTGGATTTAGACGGTTACTTATCTGCTCATATCTAGAAAATATATGCATGTAAAACTTAAACTATCAGTTATATCTAAAATTGAATTTTAGATATTTTAAAATTGTCTTAAGTTATTAGTGTCTCTCACAGAACTTAATGCACATTACATTAATTAGTGAAGTAATCTTCACTATCTCTTAAGGTCATAGTCTTTCATGTTATTGAAGATAATTTCAAGAAGATGGACTGAGACTTGGGAACACGTTATTAATCCTGCTGCTGTATTTCCTTCCAGATCCTAATCGTCAATCTATAACACTGAGGATTATTCTTACCCTTCAACAGTAGGGTTTTTGCAGTAGAAAATGATGGACTGTCATTTCACTTGACACTGTATCTGTGCCAGGCCCTTTGTTAGGTTCATGGGAATACAGGGCTAAGTAAAGTGTGGTCCCAGCCCCAAAGGAGAGCTAGTGTGCCAGGAAAGACAGACATGGGTATCACTAGTATGACAGGAAGAATTAATATGTAATAAATTAATAGAAACTTCTAACTAGAGGGAATCTTAGAAGATTTAGAACAGTGCTAAATATTTTCCTATCCCCACAAGCCAACTTTATGACTTTTTCTTCTAGATCTGTTTTTAAGCCTTTCATATTTGTGCCGAATGTTTCACAACTATTGGATACCAGTTCACCAACATTTGAACTTGACCCAGTTAAAGAGAAGCCACGTTTTCAGTTTAAGCCTGACAGAAGACACCCACTCTACCAAGAACATCAACAGGCATTGGAAGTAATAGACAGAAAGGAGGTATGATTAAATTACATTCTCTGTTTTATCATTAAGTACAGTTTAAAATGTGTTTCAATCCACATTTTGAACTTTGGAATTTCACCTTTCTTTCCTTCTTTCGTGTAAAAATAGGTTTAAAAATAGTTTAGACTCTCTCTCTTTCTTAAATATAAACAAGCATTTAAAAAATAATAAAAGCTTTAAAAAATAATAAAATAAAATAGTTTTTAGATGCTTCAATTATAGTAGAGGTCAAACAAAAGATTAAAAATAAGGTCATTACTCTTATAGAATAAAGGAATTTTTAAATTACTGGTGAATTACCATGACCAATTATAGGGTAAGTACTATAAGAGAAAAAGTACCTAAGAAAAAAGTTACTAGAAAGCATCATTTCAAAAATTTGAACCATTATAGGGCAGAACTCCACAAAACAAAGATTCTTAATCTAAACATGGACTTGAAAATCAAATTGTATCAACTTTTTCTGAAGAAATACTTATATTACATATTAGTGGGAAAAACTATATTTTGTCTTTAAATGGTACTGGAATAATTGGTCAGCTATTGGAAAACAAAATTAGAATCCTTACTTCATAACACAGAAATAAATTTCAGGGGCACCTAGGTGGCTCAGTAAGCTAAGCACCAGACTCTTGATTTCAGCTCAGGTCATGATCTCAGGGCTTGTGAGTTCGAGCCCCACGTTGGGCTCTGTGCTGATAGTCTCTCTCTGCCCCTCCCCCCACGCACGCACACACTCTCTCTTAAAATAAATAAATAAATAAACATTAAAAAATAGAAATAAATTTCAGAAAAATTAAAGAACTAAATATTTTTTTCAAACACCCACATACATACTAGAGGAAAACACCGAAGTTATACTTATTTTGAGATAAGGCAGGCCTTTTGATGCATGAAATCTGATGCCTTAAAGGAAAAGACTAACATATAATTGACTTAATGTAAAACTTGTCTGACAAAAAAGTTAAATAAACAATAAACTGAGATAAAAAAAATTGCAATATAACAAAGACTCAAAATCACATATTTTTGCCTCTTTGAGGCAAAAGACAAAAACAACCAAGAAACCATTGAAAAATAGGCTAAGAAAAAGAACAAGTCACTTAAGAGGGAATACTAATGGCCAATAAACATCTGAGAAGTTTTCAACTTCGTTAGTAACTAAGAATTGTAAATTAAAACTACCAGTAGCACTGACTCTCCCTAAGTCATAAAAATAGACTAGAACCAGAGAAAGACAAAGACCGTATGAGTACACTTATATGTGGAATCTAACAAACAAAACAAATGAATAAACAAAAAGCAGAACTAGACCCATAAATACAGAGAACAAAGGATTGATGGTTGGCAGATGACAGGGGGCGAGGGGTGGACAATATGAGTGAATAGAAGAGGAAGATATAGGTGTCCAGTTATCGAATGAATGTCATGGGGATAAGAGGCATGTAAAGAATACAGTTAATGGTGCTGTGATGGCATCGTATGGTGACATATGGCAGCTACACTTGCGGTGAGCATAGTATAATGTATAGGCTTGTCCAGTTGCTGTACTGTACACCCGAAACTGAAGTTAACATTTTGTGTCAACTATACTTCAGTAAAAAAAGTAGACTAGAATCCAGCTCTTTGATACTTCTTCCTATTCTGTTGTTTTTCCACTACTTTCTGTTGTCAATCAACATTTAATGGCTATTAAATAAAGCCTAAAATACTAACAGCTTTTACATTTTAATTTCAATAATACTTAGAAAAATGTCAATCAGCACTTTAATTTAACAAACATCTAATAATAAGTCTACAAAACCAACCTTCCAGAAACAGTTTTTGGGGGAAAGGAAGCGGACAACGCTTGAGAACTAAGTAAGCGATTAGTGACAGTGTGGAGGCTGCTCAGGGAGAAGTGAGGGAAAATCCCTCCAGAGCAGACGCTCTTGAAACATATCACCGAGGAACTTGAGCAAAGGCAAGGAGGCCCAGGGGGCTCATTTCTGACAGGGCTGTGCTGAGTCTGGAGCGTACGCCAAGCCCATGCGGTGGGTGCTGCCACTGGCCAGGAGAGTGGACTCTCATCAGCATACTTAATGCCCCAGAACAAATTGCTTGCCTCTCACTCCTTGCCACCTGGCTACGAAGTGTTTACACCGTAAGTTATAAGTGAAAACAAAGTGATCCAAGATAAAGCAAGTGTCAAGAACTCACAGCAACAGGGGGTCTGGACAGAGTTCTCTGCTTTAAGCGTAACCAAAGCAGGTGGGGGAATGGCAACTGTGCAAACATACTACAGACAAAAGTAAATAAATAATTATCTGGAAGACAACTGATTTAATTCATTTTATGTAGAAAGAATGTAAATGTATATATAAATGTAAAAGTAAAAGGAATGATAGCAATAGAAATCAGGAACCGGTACAAACAGGTGCGAAAAAGTGTAAGATGGCCGGTCTTTTCATGGAGGGAATCAGCTGATGGTTCTGTAAAAACTCTTTAGCTAGCTCTTCCATTTCCTTCTAATCTATATTTTATCTCTGGGGCAGAGAGGGAAGAAAGCTGAAGAGGTGTGGATATTAGAAAATTATTCGTCAATCTATCTGTCCGCCCAAAAATATATTTGCTTATTTCTAGAGATGAGATTTTGGATGATGTTAACCTTCTATAGTGCTTATATTTAAACATAATAAGCACTTACCATTTCAAAAAAAAAAAAAAACAGGGAGGAATCATAGAGAAAATGTCTTTTCTTTTAGTTGTTCTTTCCCTTGAATACTACTGTTCTTTTTCCTTTGTTTAATCTGATAATATTGATTTTAAATATAGAAGGGTCATCTTCATAAAAATATCTTAGCCTCAATTTTCAGCAACCTTCTCCAGACACAATATCATAATTCCGACGGTCCTGTAAATTTGCCTTTTAGGTTTCTTGCTTATAGACTAAGCATATGCAATTATTCTTACCTTTTCTACTAAAAATACCTAATAAATTGGGGTTAATCCATTAACTCAAAATAGAACAAAGATTTTCCCCAAAGAATTTCATTCCTTACTATATCTAAAGAATAAGAGGAGGGGAACCAAACTAGAAGTGGAAACCCGAACGAAAAAAGCTTGTCCGTAGAGGTGGATTGGGATTTGGTTAGACTTCTATGGGAGTGTGTTTTTACTTATTTTTATTTTTTCCTCGTTCAGGAAAAAGCCAAAACAATGTTGGACAGCATGAGGAAACTGGAGAAAGAATTATTCAAAGAAATGGAATCAATTCTTCAAAACAAGCATCTCAATGTTGATAAAATTGTCAATCTCTTTCCTCAGTGCACAAAAGACGAAATTAGAATTTACAAGTCAAACCTGAGTCCTTAGTGGTCATAGAAATGGTCAACAATCTTCCTCAAAGTCAGAATCCATCGCCTTGGTAAATGATATAACCCAGTTTGAGTAGATCTGATTATTCTTTAATAGCATTTACATAATGGCCTATTAAAACTACACCTAGTCTTGCTGAAATATCGAGAAAGAAAATAACATTGGAATTAGGCACATATATCATGGGATAGCCAGGAGGTATTTCAGGTATTTGTGTGAGTGTGTGTGTGTGTGTGTGGCTTTTTTCAGCCATAGTACCTTTTTAAGAGTTACAATAATTAAATATTCAATTCTGCATAAAGTATGAAATATTAAAATAATGAATGGGTTTATATTTAGTATATTTATGTATTGTCCTCAGTTTTCTCAATTACAGCAAGAAAGCAGATTTTTCTTTAGTAATGGAAAATACTGTTTCTCAAGTAATGAGTTTTTTCTCATTAGGCAAATACTAATCATCTCTGACAAAATTTTCAAGATTTACACATTGTCTTATTACAGTGTATTAATCCTGCAACTGCACTTTTATTAAACTCAAACATGCTTTTTGTCAAGACTTGGCACCAGTGAGCTTTTAGCTCTAATTATCAAGTATTTTTCACCCATGCACCTTTATAGGCTTTTATGTTAATCTTTTTAGAAGAACTTATCTGGGGGATTAGGAAATGGGATAAGAGAACCAAGACCTTAGGAGATACTGTTTCTGTATCTTGACTCTTTCTCCCATCCAAGTACTAACCAGGCCCGACCCTGCTTAGCTTCCGAGATCAGACAAGATCGGGCGCGTTCAGGGTGGTATGGCATAGACTTGAATCTTTCTCAAATTTTATTTCTGTTCACTCAGTGAAAACAGCAGCAGGAATGAGATAGTGGCAATGAAATAGAATTATTAGTGTATTATGAACATTAAGAACATTATAGTGTATTATGTATTATGAACACTATTAATACGTAATATCTACCCAAAGTTTATAAAACTTTGTTAAAATTACATAGAGATTACCAAGTAAGACTCAAAGTTGCAACTATAAACAAAAGAAGAATCGAACTCAATAATATTTACTGGTTTCTAGAAATAGCTATTTTAGGTTTCTTATAATATTTATCGGTTGCTATCATAATTAGGATTATTACTAAAGTAGTGGATGATTAAAAAAAATTTTTTTTAAGTTCTCTCATAAAAACCATAATCTACTTGATTTTGCTCATCTAGTACAGGGCTACCATTACAAAAGAAAAGAGATTTGTCTCAAGTACTCAGTTAATTACGTGTTTGCCTTACATATGGTTCAGTGAAAGGCTCTCCCCAAATCATGAAGACCCTTGGCCAACCCCCATACACCTCTTTTTTCCCTCTTAATATGAGGCAACTGAGGGTAAGCAGGCCGTTCATTTACCTAGGGACACATACTTGAATCTTCTTTCTTTCTCTAGGGCTCACATGTTTTCTCTTTCTCCTCACCACCCTAGACTCAACTGGCACTATCTCTCACCTGGACAACTGCAGTTAACTGTTCTACACCCACTTTTGTTTTTATCTCCATTCACATGGGTCACTGCAGCCAGAGTGATCTCTTAGAAATGTAAATCTAATAATAAATTTCCTTCCTAAAACTTTTTAAGAAAATATTTTATTTTTTTATAGCAGTTTTAGTTTTAGAGCAAAACTGAGCAGAAAGTACAGAGTCCCCACATACCTCCTGTCTCACCTCCAACTTCCTCCTCTGTCAATACCCCACACTAGAGCAATACATTTGTTACAACTGATGAATCTACACTGACATATCATCATCACCCAAAAGCCATAGTCTATGTTCGGGTTCACTCATTGTCCCTTCTTTGGGCTGGGACAAATGTATAATGATGTGCATTAATGAGTATCATACAGAGTAGTTTCACTGCTGTAACTATCACCTGTGCCTCACCCCTTCATCTCTCCCTCCCCCCGACAACCACTTACTTTTTTGTTATCTCCATAGTTTTGCCTTTTCTAGAATGTCATATAGTTGGAATCTTATAGTATACAGCCTTTTTAGGTTTGCCCTTTAACTTACTTAGTAATATGCATTTAAGATTCCTCCATTTTTTTTTTTCATGGCTTGGGGGCTCATTTCTTTTCAGTGCTGAACAATATTCCATTGTCTGGATATCTTGGTTGCTGGTACCCAGTCATAAAACCATAGGTTCTACTGAAGGACACCTTAGTTGCTACATGTTTTGGCAATTATGAATAAAGCTGCTATAAACATCTGTGTGTCGGTTTTTGTGTAGACATAAGTTTTCAATTCATTTGGGTCAATACCCAGCAGCATGAGTGCAGGATGGTATGGTAAGAGTGTGTTTAGTTTCCTAAGAAGCTGCCACACTGTCTTCCAAAGTGACTACCATTTTGCATTCCACCAGCGGTGAGTGAGAGTTTCTGTTGCTCCACATCCTCATCGTTTGGTATGGTCAGTGTTCGGGATTTTGGCCATTCTTATAGCTGAGCGCTAGTGTCTCATTGTTTTAATTTGCATTTCCCTGATGATATATGTCTTAGAGCTTTTTTTTAATATGCTTAATTGCCCTCTGTATATCTTTTTTGGTGAGATACCTGTTCAGATCTTTTGCCCACTTTAAAGATCAGGTTGTTCATTTTCTTATTGTTGAAGCTAAAACTCTTTTAAAGAGTCATTGAAGTAAGTCCCAGTGCTTAGTAACTATCAACAAGATCTTGCTGATCTGCCCCATCTATATCTTATTATACTTTTGCCACTTTTTTTTCATAATCCTCTTTATCTATTTCACCCATCCCCCCTCCACCTCCCCTCTGGCAACCACCAGTTCTTTCTCTGTATTTAAGAATCTGTTTCTTTGTTTCTTTTTTGTTGTTGTTCCTTTGTTTTGTTAAATTCTGCAGATGAGTGTAATCATATGGTATTTTGTCTTTCTTATTTCATTGGCATTATGCCCTCTAGGTCCATCCATGTTGTTGCAAATGGCAAGATTTCATTCTTTCCTATTTCTGAATAATATTCCATTGTATATATACACCACATCTTCTTTATTTATTCATCTATCAATGGACACTTGGGTTGCTTCCTCATCTAGGCTATGTAAATAATGCTGCAATAAACACAGGGGTGCATATATCTTTTTGAATTAGTGTTTTTGTTTTCTTTGGTTAAATACTCAGTTGTGGAATTACTGGATCATTTGGTAAATCTATTTTTAATTTAAAAAAAATGTTTAATTTATTTTGAGAGACACTAGGGGAGGGGCGGAGAGAAAGAATCCCAAGCAGACTCCATGCTGTCAGTGCAGAGCCGGATGTAGGGCTCGAACTCACAACCCATGAGATCATGATCTGAGCCGAAAGTAAGAGTCAGATGCTTAACTGAAGCCACCCAGGTGCCCCTCTATTTTTAACTTTTGAAGGAACCTCTGTACTGTTTTCCACGGTGCCTGTATCAATTTGCATTCCCACCGACAGTGTAAAGGAACCTCTGTACACCATTGCCTTTTAAAAAAGCTTTTACTATGCTGCTTTTTTTTTTTTTTAAGTTTATTCATTTATTTTTGAGAGAGAGAGAGAGCACAAGCAGGGTATGGGCAGAGAGAGAGACACACACACACACACAGAATCCGAAGCAGGCTCCAGACTCTGAGCTGACAGCGGAGAGCCCAAGGTGGAACTTAAACCCATAAACCATGAGATCATGACCTGAACTGAAGTCGGATGCTCAACCAACTGAGCCACCCAGGTGCCCCTACTCTTTCAGGTTGTTTTTTAATGTTTCAAGTTTTTATCTAAATTAGTTAACATATAGTGTAATATTAGTGAGAATTTAGTGATTCATCACTTACATATAACACCCAGGGCGCATAACAAGTGCCCTCCTTAATACGCCTCATTTAGCCCATCCCCCACCCATCTCGCTCCATCAGCCCGCAGTTCTCTATCATTGAGTCTCTTTCATGGTTTGTCTCTCTCTCTTTTTTTTCCTTCCCCTATGTTCATCTGCTTGCTTTCTTAAATTCCATATATGAGTGAAATCATACAGCGTGTGTCTTTCTTTGACTGACTTGTTTCACTCACTGTGCTGCTCTTTCAAATCCTTGCATGTGCCCAGTTCCTTCCACAGTGGCTGTGTGCCCTCTGCTTGCACCATTCATTTCACGTGCTCCTCTTTATGTAAGTAGTTGTTTTTATCCTTTAGAGTTTTGCTGAAACATGAGTTCCTCAGGAAAGTTTTCCCCGTACCACAAGGTCAAGTCTGTTGTTACATACTCAGAGCCACGTGATCCTGATCACAAGTGTAATTATGTTTCACATCTGTCTTCCACAGTAAAATAGCTTTATGAGGTTAGAACCGTCTCGTTCCCACTCTTGTGTGCTCAGTATTCAACACTGTGTTGGCACAAGTTAGAAGCTCAATAAATATTTGTTAAAGGAACATTCAAGTGCTGATGGAAATAATTTACCCAGTCCTCTGGAAAGTTGAGCAAATTATTTAGACAATCTATCTGTACAACTTGGTAACCTTTGTTAAGCCTCAGGTAAACCTGTTGCCTTTTTCCATATTCAAAATGGGAATAATAACTCCCTAAATACAGGGATTATTATAAGGATACGTGAATTAAAAGACAGTTTGCGAGACTTTCACTATGTAAATCTAATATGGTATTTGGGTTTTGATAACTGTGTGGGTAATTAATGCCCTGTAATATATTTTAGAAAATTTAACCTTTTCTTAAATTTCACGTGTTTCTTAGGAGTAAACTACAGTAGCTGAAATTAAGCCTTTTTTTTTTTTTTGGTTAACCCTTCAATGAGGTGGTTTATTACTTACCATGATGTAATGATGTAATAAACCAAGGGCATAACTAATAAACCGAGTATTTTAGAGAAAGTTAGTTTGCTTGATCTTTGTTGAAAACATCAATTTATATATTAATCTTCAACCAAAAAAATTTTTATTTTTAATTCCAGTACAGTTAACATACAGTGTTATATTAGCTTCAGGTATACAATAGAGACTCAACAATTCCATATATTACTTAGTGCTCATCAAGATAAATATACTCTTACTCCCCTTCACCCATTTCAGCCACCCCTCCCCCTGTACTTCCCCTCTGAAAACCATGTGTTTTTTCTCTATCATTAACAGTTTGTCTTTTGGTGTTTTTTTTTTAATATATGTTTTATTTCTTCAGTTTCACATATGAGTGAAATCATATGATATCTGTCTTTCTCTGACTGATTTATTTTGCTTAGCATTATACTCTCTAGATACATCCATGTTGTTGCAGATGGCAAGATTTCATTCTTTTATGGCTGAATAATATTCCATCATATATATCACATCTTTATCCATTCATCTATCGATGGACACTTGGTTCGATATTGCAAATAATTCTGTAATAAACATAGAGATACACATATCCTTCCAAATTAGTGGTTTCGTATTCTTTGGGTATTCTTTCATATTCTTTATATACTGAGTAATCGCACCCAGTAGTGCGATTACTGGATCATATGGTAGTTCTATTTTAAATTTTTTCTCTGTTTTTAGTTTTTTGAGGAACCTCCATACTGTTTTCCACAGTGGCTGCACCAGTTTGCCTTCCCACCAACAGTGCAAGAGGGTTCCTTTTTCTCCACATCCTCGCCAACACTTGTTTCTTGTGTTTTTGATTTTAGCCATTCTGACACGTGTGAGGTGACCTCTCATGGTGATTTTGATTTGCAGTTCCCTGATGATGAGTGATGTTGAGCATCTTTTCATGTGTCTGTTGGCCATCTGGATGTCTTCGTTGGAGAAGTGTCTGTTCATGTCTTCTGCCTATTTTTAATTGGATTGTTTTTTGATGTCAAGTTGTATAAATTCTTTTATATATTTTGGATATCAACCTTTCATTGGATATATCATTTGCAAATATCTTCTCCTATTCAGTAGGCTTTTAGTTTTGTTGATCAACCAAAAATTTTGCCCTGGAAATAATTATGCAGTCTAGAATTTTGGAAATTTAGTTCCTACTTGTAACATTTATCAAAAATAGGTTCTACAGAGTGAATGTGTTCTCTTCTTAATTAATTACTTCAGGCTTTTATCATACCAATCATAGACTTTTATCATCCCGCCTTTTCCTGAATGGTGATAATATTTCTGATCTTGAACTGTGTTTGTGTTTCCAACCATCAGACATCACTTGACTACCTTTGTCCAGTGGTCTAGAGTAATTTAATATTTAATATCATATTAGAATTGATGGGGCAAAAACTATTCTGTATAGCAAGCATGTAAAATAATACTTTTACGGCTTTCTTGCTTTCAGAAACTTACTGTCATTGGTCATTATCCTTAAAATGCCAAGCACACTTTACCTTATTTTGAATATACTGAAGTTTAAACAAAAGCTAGTCATGGAATTATTCAGAACAAAGAAAAGAACAACTGACCATATTGAATATAAGCCTAAAAAGGGTAGTTTTTTTTTAAGTAATCTCTACACCCAACATGAGGCTTGAAACTCACAACGACCCCAAGATCAAGAGTCGCATGATTTACCAACTGGTCCAGCCAGGCACCTAAAAGGTATAGATTTTAATCAAAATTCTATCAGGTAATTTTCCCAGCGATGACCTGCATATTAAATATTATATGTGAAAAGGACTCTAATGTCATATTGATTCATTAATGAAAAGTGCCTACTGAGTGCATAATTGGGCAAGGCCCTGTGCATATAGATCCCATAAAGTCATGAAGAACAGAACAATCTCTGGAGACCCATCGAGAGGACCTCGATGATGGCTTCTGCACTTTTCCATCATTCAAAGAAGATGTTGGCAATGCAAGTTAAAATAGGTATTTTATTGAGAAGCTTGCTTTGTCAGTGAGAGTAAAAGTTACAAATATTTTCGTTTAATAAAATTAGCATATCTGTAATCCTAAAAATATCCCTTAAGAGCCTTTGTTGTCTGAAACCGCAGATCATTCTGATCCAGGGTTTTCTCTTAGTGTTTCCTGTGGAAAAAGATGCTGCTTATTCCCTTCATGCAAATAACAGGTGTAGTATGATTTGTTCGCAAAACAAATTCTCCAGTGTGAGTTGCCTGCATGCATGTGAATTCATATCTGTATTGCTGTCACTGTAAACATCTCCTGGTAAAACAATGAGGCTTTATGCTTGCTCCTGAGCATTCTGAGAGTTAAAACGTGGTCATGAAAAAAAAAAAAATCTTGCAGCAAGACAGTTCTGCTGAAAAAAATCCCCATTCCTGAATCATAACGTTAAGTTGGCACAGGTTAATACTACACAACAATGTCTCGTTAAATACACTCATTAAATACACTAGGCTTCCATGCAGGTTTAAAACAAAATTACATATTTGTTTCATTAAAAGAGCAATGATTTAACTCTAAAAATTATTTTCTAAATGGCTTTTACATGACACACTAAAAGTATGAGAAAAATAAATACTAGAAACATGTTTTAAATAAGGTAAACCAGCACTGACACCTGATAATTTAGCAGAGGTTCAAAGGTCATGTGAATAGTCTCTTTTTAATTCACCGAAGATAAAGCTTACCTGAGGGCAACACCGAATAACTTTCAAGTTTAGAGATTTTTATACGGGGACGCTTTAAGAAGACGAAATTCTAGATGTAAAAGTAAGGTGTTAGGTTTAAAATTTTTAAATCTTGGCTTGAATTATACGGTTTTTTCTTTTGAACCGCAGGGAAGAAGGGACTAGGGCTACCCTTCTGCACGCGGTGCTCTGGGCAAACACCAGCACTGACACGTGGCGACAATTTTGTTGATAAAATTTAAACAAATCAGCTGAAATGACTTTTAGTACAAACGTTAAAGATTATACTTCTGTGGGTGGATTTTGGAGATAATATTTATGGTGGTTCTTATTTGCCTCCTAATGACACAGATCAGTACTTTGGATAGAAAAGCAAGAAAAGATTAACTTAAAAAAATATTGCTTCTAGTTTTTAATGAGTACTATTTGTTAAAAAAATGGGAAAAATAGAATAAGAAGGTCTTCTATCGGAATCATTAAAATTCTTTTCAAGAGGTGCTATCAATAAGTGCAAAGTTGTCATAATTTAAGGTCCATTTCCTGCCAGCAATATCCCTGCCAAATTCGGCAACTTAAAGCAATAATAAATTGGATGTTGGTTTTGAAATCACAGCAAACGGCTGTGGGGAGCACTGTTTTAAAATGTTGGCGTAACTAGTTTATAGTAATTATTATATTTACTATCAGCACTTTAGATTTTGATTTGGTTTTCTTTTGCCTAGGTCAGTTTCCTGTGTGTTTTACAAACACGAAGTCACAGAATGTTGGCATGGGGTAGGACCACACCTCGTCAAATTTTACAGAAGACGCAGCCAAGGCTTAGAGCGGTTATGGTCTGCCCAAGGTCACTCAGCTAAGAAGACGCAGATCCGGGGCTAGAATGTGGCCTAGGCTTGTCTGCTCCATAATTTAGGTCTTAGGGGATGGGGCTGAGTGCTCGATCTCTTTATATCTTTCCTGTGGGGGAGTGTTGGCATTAGCGGCAGGAGGACTCTGTTCAGGACTCTTGTGAAGAAATCTGTAAAACAAGTACTCATCCCGAAACTCATACTCGTTGGTTATGTGCTGGATGACTCCCCCTTGCACCAGTCTGTCTCCGTATATCACAGCTTCCCCGCGGTCGGAGGCAAGGCCGACTTCGATGAGCCAGTTCACCAGGTCACAGCCACAGAAGGTCCCGGTAGATGTCTTTGCACCACACCTGTGTGTCAAAGGAATGATTCACCCATATGTCCTGTAAACCTGGTATCAGCACTGCACGATAGAGGACAGGCAAGGAGAAACAGGAGACAGGGAAACACAGCACGGTAGTTAAAAGCGTGGCAGGAGTGAAACTATTCTGAATGTAAAGGGTTGGTGAACTCACCTGACCCGAGAAAGACCCACCAGAAAAAAAAAATGCCAATAATGCTTGTGAAAACAGAAACATGTAAAAAAAAAAAAAAATGACACAATGTACATGCATCTACAAAGAAGCATTCTTTTCTATAGTAGCTGGCCAGTTATAATCAGATCTCTTCTGTAGACAGTTGAGATTACTTATTTTACAATATACTCTTAGGTATAATTATATATATATGTATATATATATATAATTTATAAGTAATTTAATAGTCTCAGGAATGTTAAATACTTTTTTACAAGCTCCTAAAAAGTGACTATTTTTACTAAACTACTCAAATCTCACTTCATTATTTTCTGTTTGCCACACTGGCCACAAATAGTCTTTCTTCTTCCCTTCATCAGCAAGATAATCTTAACCGATGTTTGTCAGGAATTGGCGCATTAGGAAGTAAGGAAAGAACAAGTGTGATCCGTCTTGCTATAAATCCAAGGTCTTTAAAATGTGCTTTGATTATGAATCTATTTCATGATTATTTAAAATTTGTCTTCCTAATGCAAATGTGGGGTGCCTCGGGTACGAATCAATAAACAAGAGGAAGAGAAATGTGAAAGAAGCAATGAAATGAATTCTGTACATTTTCATACAAATATGCAATAGACCACATGAATCTGTCCACAAGCATCGGTCAAGTCGTAAAACCTACAGTGCTTGACGACAGGAAACAGCGGATGAAAACCAAGACGGAACGAGAAATAAGTGACCAAAATTGTAAAACATTTAACCACCAAATGAATACAGAGTTTCCTATAAAAATTAGAGGAGAGGCTAATATACATGAAAAATCTTCTCAAGTACATAAATCAAAATATTTTAACATCAGTTTGCTTAGCAATAAGATATATTAATTTATGCTTTACAACTACAAACATCACTTTGAATATTACAACCTCTGTCTGATCCTTCTCCCAGCTCGTTGATTTTTAATTTATAGCCCAACACCTTATATCCCAGACACCAACTGAAGAATATTTGCTACTGGACGACTGAGCAGGTGGCTGCCACCACGGCCCATGGAGCTGCACAGAGTGGCAGAGCGTGTGCCACTGTACAGGACGCAAGGCAGCACCACTGCCAGCCGGCGCCCGTTCAGCCGTCTGGGCGCGAGGCAGCCCGCAGACTGCAAGATCCGTGCTTTCCGTCTAGGCAATCGCAGGGGGCCTGGCAGAGCTGAGGCAGCACCCTTTCTTCATTTCATTTCATTAGTATTTATTTATTTATTTATTTATTTTGAGAGAGAGAAAGAGAGTACAAGCAGGGGAGGGGCAGAGAAAGAATCTCAAGCGGGCTCCATGCAGTCAGCACAGAGCCCAATGTGGGGCTCGAACCCACAAACCGTGAGACCATGCCGTGAGCTGAAACCAGGAGTCAGATGCTTACCCGGCTGAGCCACCTAGGAGCCCCCCTTTCTTAATTTTAAGAAGCAATTGCAAATTGTTGAAACTATCCCTAATGAAACTTTGAAATGATTTTGTTTGGCTCTTTAACTAACTTTTCTTCATAGTTTACCATTTCCAGAAACTGGGCTAGGACCCTCCTATAGATTTTGCTATCCAATTCAAAAACATGTTATCTAATTTTAAAGAAGAGGAAAACTAAGGTTTAGAGAATTGAATTTGCCCAATGATGTCGCATAGCTAATAAGTGACAGGTTCAGGAGCTGACTTCTAGTATCAGTGCCCAACCAGTGAGTCCCCTTTCCACTAGCTATCCCCGGCTACCTGGTTATAATAAAATACAGTGGAATGATATGTGTATATACATCACCCCAAACAGTAATTTGCATAAATTTTCAAATTTGCAGTTATAGTCATAAAAGTATCTGGTTCTTTATGTTGTGTATTTTTTCCTCTTTCACAACAACCCAAAATAATGAATGGCACTATAATAGTCATTTCCTGCTGCCTTGAGGATTAGAAGAATAAATATGATGTCCTAGACTGAAGATTGGAATTTGAAGGGAAAAATAAGGAGCAGAATTAATTAAAAGACAAATTTCATCTCATTTTCCTGATGATGTCAAGAAAAATGACTAATATGAAATAACATACCACTAGGAGATGGAGAATAGAAAGTCACTTCTAAATCCAGTGTATCTCCTAGTTTTGTGAGAGACGCTGATGGCCAACATGAAGGGAATGTTATTATTTTACTACATTTTTGTTCATTCTAAATTAGTTTTCACATTTTATATGGAAATCAGAAGTTATATAACATTTAAAAAGTGTAAATGTCTTATATGTGCTGGTTTTTTAAAGATTTTTTTTTACATTTATTTAGTTTTGAGAGATAGTGAGAGACGGCGTGAGCCAGGGAAGGGGAGGGGCAGAGAGAGAAGGAGACCCAGAATCCAAAGCAGGCTCCAGGCTCTGAGTTGTCAGCACAGAGCCCAATGTGGGGCGCAACTCCACAAACTGTGAAATCATGACCTGAGCTGAAGTTGGATGGTTAACTGACTGAGCCACCCAGGTGCCCCAGTATATGCTGTTTCTTAAACTATAAACTGACCCATAGCTGTTTTAACTTTTACATGTAATCGTGCTATTGAAAAAACAAGCATGTAGTTAATTACACCCATATTACTTAGCCTGTTAGAAACCAAGATTAATCATCTAAAATATAATTATCTGGCATCTGTACTTGCCTTCTTTCCTTGACAATGTTTCGGATGCATAGGTCACGGTGATAATGGATAAATTGTTGACAGGTCATTTTTATTTCCTCAGGAACGGGAGAACTCCTGTTGTCTGCTGTATCTTTATTATTCCATAGGAATTCAAGTCTAAAAATCGAAATTTAAGGAGGTCATTTCTAAGGAATGGAAACAAACCACTCAGAGAGAACCCCTTCCTGCTTATCACCCCACTGACAGCTCTTCCAAAGCAGTCCTCCACAGTATCCGGATGTTGTTAGTCTCCCAAGCAAAGACCGAACCCGCACGTGGTTTCCTGGTCCAAGCAGGTGGAGAGCCTGAACATTTTATAAACCGTCAAGACATATTTGATCTATTTCAGTTTCTACCAAAAAAATGGAAGTTCTTTCCTTACTCTACATTCTACTGTTTTAAGTTGCAAAAATAACTTACAGAGATCAAGTATTTTATTTAATCATTTTCCGATCTCAGTACCAGAGAGACAATGCCGGGCTCTGGAACACAGCACCATTCTGTTTCTACCAGCGCAGAAAATACATGTGTTGACTCTGTTAACCGATCAATATTTTGAAGCTGATAACTAAGTTCCATGACTTTCTTATTCCGCTTTTCCTCCTTCATGAAATGAAGCAACTATATCTTAATAATATGATGATTGTTAATGATCACAAAATAGAGGAAGGAGAAGAAAGAACAGTGACCATATACTGGACACGTTTAGATAGTTGGTAGGGTGAATTCCATTAGCACTTCTAGTTTCTACTGATTTTGACTTTGAAAAGAAATGAGAGTAACAAAGATGTGTGCCTCTCCCTTCCTACCACTCCTGAGTTGCAGAACTTCCATTTCATTATTTCTCATAAAGAAGTTACTAATCTGAATCCAAAGAAACTCATCGCCAAGGTAATAAAAAAAACAAAACTTTACAAAGAAGGGAACTTGAGTTTTCTATAAATTGTCAGTTTGATAGAGAAATCATATCATCAAAGGAGAATCTATATTATCAAATACAGACCTTTGGGGGTGCACAATCTACTATTTCCTTTTCTAAATACATTTTCGAGTTTCATTTTACTTTATGTAGTTAATGGCATAGATAGAAGTCCTCATCCATCGGGGTGCCTGGGCGACTCACTCAGTCGACTTCAGCTCAGGTCATGATCTCACGATTCATGGGGTTGAGCCCCACATCAGGCTGTCTACTGTCAGTGCAGGGCCTGCTTCGGATCCTTTGTACCCTTCTCTCTCTGCCCTTCCCCTTTGCGTTCTCTCTCTCTCTCAAAAATAAACATTAAAAGAAAAAAAAGTCCTCATCCATCAATTCTCATTGAATTGTAAATGATAATGTTGGAGTAATAAGAGCTCCTCTAATATTTTTTTCTGCAATTATTTATATTTTTTAGTTATTTTTCTTTATTTTGAGAGAGAGAGAGAAAAAAAAAACAGGTGAGCAGGGAAGGGGCAGAGAGAGAGGGAGACACAGAATCAAAGCAGGCTCCAGGCTCTGAGCTGTCAGCACAGAGTCCGACGTGGGACTTGAACTCACAAACCATAAGATCATGACCTGAGCCGAAGTCAAACATTAACTGGCTGAGCCACCCAGGTGCCCCCAGATACAGATTTATTTCAAAACTAAATTTACCTTCTTTTGAAAGGTAGAATGATTAAATGTTTGTCCAATCCAAAGATGCCAAAGGAAATAAACCCCTATGGAAGAAGAAAGGTTATAGTTATGAGTTCAACAGTAGAATGTTAAGACTGAGAAATTATGGAAGCCGCCCTATATTTAGTGCTGGGGGAAGCCAACTATAGTGATTAGAGCAGTATTTTAAATGGAACACACAAGGCAGGTCCGCTAAAGTTTCTGGAGGCAGGTATGATACTTGGCTGCTTCTTCCTAGTCATCTGTCCTCCTAATGAGGTTGGATAACTGACTTAAACCAAGGCTGAGCTGCTGCATCTGCATTCTAGCTTACTGATGAAAAATGAAAAACATTTAAGCGCTTCATGTCTTTGTTTTCCCTTTTGAAAAAAGAAAATAAATGATTTCCCATCGTGCTTCAGTATTTAGCATGTTTTCGTTAACACTTCAGAAATTATAGAATTAGTATCTGATTACAGTGAAGTCACTGAACAAACTTTATGTGAAATGAAAGCGGCTAGGTGCTAGAGAAAGGGCTTGAGGGATTTGGGGGTGATGAGGAAAAGCGGCACGGGAAAGCAGCCACAGCTCAGGATGAGTGGGACTGCTGGGGAGACAGGAGGTTGGGAACTGCCATTTGCCAGGCACGGTGGGATAAGGACTTAAGTGCAGGCTTGGCGGGGGTGGGATGGACAATGCAATAAATTGCAAGAAGGATCTACCTTTCTTTATCCCCAAACTATAAACAACCAAAAAGGAATGACCTTACTATAACACCTATCCTGGGAGGGGCAGGGAGTGTTTGTATAGTTCTCTCTCTCTCTCCTTTGAAACATCATTTTAAATGCAACATTCCTAGCGTTAGCTTCTTTGTTTGTGAAGCTTTCTCAGTTCCAGTCCTGGGGTGATAGCCTGAAGTAGGCTTCCTGAAATCAAAATGCTGAGTGAGGCTATGAGTTTTCAACCTAGGAGTTTATAGTTCTCAGGTACAAAAATCAGATCTTATACAGATTCACAAAGGGAGGTGGGCACCACGTAGCCTTGGATACTCGAGTCTCTCTGTAATAAGCTGATGAGGTCACTTATGCCATGATAATGGCAAAACGAACTGGAAACATGTCAAGAAATTAACGTTAAGGTAAAATGTACAGGGGTGTCTACTGATAAATGTTAACCGACTCAGGTAGTCGATTATTTCAGGTTTAATAGGCAAAACCAGTGATTTCAAACACAGTATTTTTTTCAACCTGATACTTAATCTGGGGGACTAATATTCTCTCTTTATGAAAACGTAAGGGATTGAAAACAGAATTACATTTTGAAATGTTCACATAAAATTATTTCCCCAATATGTAAAGTGTCATTTATTCTTAAATATCCATTTTAATAGTGACATAAAGACAAAAGAACCTATTATATTAGTTCTTGACGAAATTTTAGTTCCTAATGTTTTAAACCGGGAATGATAAATGTCGCTTTGTAGGTATTCATTCCTGCGATGTTTAAGTAAGAGGACTCATGTAAAATGCTTAATAATGGCTGGCATATGGCAGTAGAGTCTTAAGGAATGGGAACCACATCCCTGGCCCAAATGTATTTATCCATCGCATGGTTTCGTAAAAAAGAGTTAAGCCCCTATCATTCAAGAAACATCAACATGTAAATGAAATGATGTTCATCAATTTAAGTGACTCAACTAAAGGCTCAGAGGAGGTAAGTCTTCTTCCCAAAGCGACCTATTAAGACCATAACAAAGTTTCAAAAGAAGTTGGGACATCTTGTCCCTGCTTAAATTATCATTCTTTATTTTAAAACCAAAGCAAAAAACTATTTGGTGTTTGCGACCGAAACACTCAATGTGCATTCTGATGACTAGAACCAATATGGAGATAGGAAGCAGCTGTCAGCTGTCACGCACACCGGCAGCTGCCAAGCCAACTAAACCCTTTTGATTTACAACAAAACAACAACATCCGCACCACTACCCCCCAAACAACCCATCCAGGAAAACAAAAAAGCCCTCAAAGTTCTCAGTAAATAAATACCTGGCCAAAGTTAAACACAGCGCAGAAAAACTGTAACTCAACATAGAGCCTTCCAGGTTCTTGGTTGAATAGCCACCATAAACAACTGGAAAGATTCTGTAAAGGAAGGTGAAAATAGTATTTTAAGATGAAGCTAGCTAGTCATTTCTTTCTATCCAGAACACAGTACAATAACTTATCTGCTTAATAATTAGGGAGAAAAAGACTAAAAGGAAAAACACCGAGAGAATATAGAGGCTTTGTCTTTTGAACAAGAGGTTTCAACCTCTCCTCCTGACAGATGTCATTCAAACAGCATCTAATTTGATCAGATCTGAAGCGAGAAGACATGCGCCATAATACAGACGCTTACATAATATATCAGGACTGCCAACTAGCCTAAGACAGGCCTGATTTTAAAATTAGTTCTACACGATGAAAACAATCACATCGCTAAGCAGTGGTTCTTGGCAGCATTTCTCACTTTTTGATTTTTGTTCTTTTTAAAATAATTTTTTTTAATGTTTGTTTATATTTGAGACACAGAGCCCGATGCAGGGCTCCAACGCATGAATGGTGAGATGATGACCTGAGCCGAAGTCAGACGCCCAACCGGCTAAGCTACCCAGGCGCCCGTTTTGATTTTTGAAACAGCAGTTAAAATGGTGCTGGCTCATCGCATTCTATGTGATGAGCATCCCAATGTAAAAAGGTTTCTCTTTTGGTTATATATATGGTCCATCTCCCATCTCTAGGCAAGCTACATTTGAACCATCCTAAAGAATTATATAAGAATAACTGATAATTCACACAAGAGGACATAAAACTAATTTTAAAATCCCTTAGTAATCAAAGAAATGCATCTAGAAAATAAAGTGCTCTATTTCACTTGTAAAGTTATCAAACTTTAAAATTCATAACATTCAGGGGCGCCTGGGTGGCTCAGTTGGTACGTGTCCGATTCTTGGTTTCGGCTCAGGTCGTGATCTCATGATTCGTGGGTTTGAGCTATCTGTCTCCCTCTCTCTGCCCCTTCCCCGCTCACTCTCTCTCAAATAAATAAACATTAAAAAAATAAAATAAAATAAAATTCATAACATTCAGTGCTGGTGGGAGTACTTTCACAAGTCTATACTACTCCTTCAGAAAATAGTTTAGTAGAATGCATCCAAAGGCACAGAAATATTTATACTCTTTGAGCCAGGTTTCCCAAGTTTGAGAATCTATCATAATGAAATATTGCATGGAGATGTTTATTTGAGCACTTGGAAAAACTAGGAATAATCATCCATAAGGAAGTGGTTGGGTAAATTACAATGTATCTCCTCTATGGTTTACTGAGGAGGCATTTAAAGTGACAGTTGTGAACAACTATGTAGCAACATGAAAATGGCTGACATAAGAGACGAAGCTGACTATAAATCTCTAGGTAGAATTTAGAACCATGAAAAGTGTATTAAAAAAAGAGAATGCAGTAATTTTGTAAATATCTATGTTTTTTTCTAAATTTCTGTGGTTTTTTGAAGAAATGAAGTGGGTATGCTATTTTCATAATGAAAAATTCTTTCTAAAAGTTTATCTGAGGAATGTCTTCTGAGAGACCACGTAGGCATTTATTCACCGAGCGGCCCTGCACACAGCGTGGAGATACCTGGTTTTACCAAATTCTAGGTTCAGAGCGTAGAATGAGTACAGGACTCCAAGCAAAATAGGCTATTGGGGGACATAGGCAACAGAGTGTTGTGAATCCCTCATTCCCCTTTCCCCGCCTAACTGCTCCAGATTAGGATTCGAATTGGCCTAGCTGCCGCGCCCCAGGAAGCAGTAACTAAGTTTCTCCCAGACGCCTGAATAAAATCTTTGCCAAGCATTTAAAGAAACGGCCCCACAACAAAATCAGAAGAAACATTTACAGCAAACAGGCCAATAATGAGAAGTAAACACAGCAACACATGTCGAGCCAGTTGCTGGTCTCCACTCTGCAGATACTGCTCTTCCTCCTGGACTAACATGCAGCTCTGGGAGTTACAGCGACTCACACAATGATCATCTATAAGACAGTAAGTACAACAATTTGTAATCAGAGCTTTTTATTTGAATGCATTTTAAATTCATAATGACTTTCGAAGCAAACCAGCACATATGCACATTCAGCTCAGAATCACTGTATTCTTTTAGATGAAATCTGAGGAAGGCTCCTTCATGTGGTTTCAGGAGAGTTCCACTTGTCAAGCGTTTTTAGCTGAAAAAATACAAGCAGTATGCCATCGTTCCCTTCTATGCTATTCAACAGTGTCATGTGTATTTTGAGACCAGGTTTACTGTATATACTTAAGGAATTTTTCTACACCAAGATATCCACAAATAATTTTTATTGATGTAGGATCATAAAACACAATTTGGCAGCCTGCTTTCTCTTTACTTAGCAACACTATGCACTTCTCCCACGCATGCCATCAGCTGTTATTATAGCCATTAGCTATATAACTCTCTATCTTTTAAGACTAAATCAATAACTCATGTTTCATCTATAACAAATCTACATATTGGTCACGAATATCTTATTTTGGCTAACTGTATCAAACTTACTATTTCCCTTTGCTTTTCAGTTTAAAATCTGCCTTAGAAAAGACCTTTAAGAAATCAAATAAAAACTGTTATACGCTGTTCTGTTCCCATACAGAACCAAGTCCAAATCACAGATATGACCCTTGTGTGGCCTAGAGTAGAAGGGAGGGGCCTTTCCCAAGAAACCTCTGTTCTCCTGCCTCGGCTCCACTATGTAGACGGCCCCAAGAGCAGGGGAAAGCATGTTTTTACAAAATGGATGTCTAGCCTAACCTACAGTCTGATTTTAAAAGGTAAAAGATGAAAAACACAATTTTATAGCTCTTACCCTTCACGGTAACAATAAAAATTTGTATTTCCTAGAGCCACTTTTTAGAAAAAGACATATGCAGTCATTAAACACGGTCTAGCATTACAACTAATGGCAGGTGGGAAATTCACCGTGTTGCTAAGTAAAAAGAAAGCAGGCTGCCCAACTATCTCTGTAGCATGATCCTATTTTAATTTAATAAAAATTATTTGCATAGATCTTGGTATAGAAAAATTCTATCGTTATACAGAATAAGTCTGGTCTTAAATACTGTGTACAGATATTACAAAAATGAATCAAAATACATTTTACTACCTTTCCTTTGCCTTTTTTACACTTTATTACAATATGATTTTTGCCTTAGTGTTGTGCCAGTGTTTTGGGGATGAGGAATTCATTATACCATTATACTCTAAACATTCTCACTTGCCCACGGTCTGGTTTTCTTTTCGCCTTTATTTCAGGCTTAGGAATGATACTAAACTGTACGAGTAGACGAAGTCCGTGTATGATGGCTTTCCTTCTATATAATTTTTGCAAAAGAGGATCAGAAAATCTAAGAAGCTCCTATAAAAGAGTTTTTCAGGAATCAGCATTATTAATGAAGAAAATGACAGAGGAGCGAAGCAAAACAATTTTCAAAGACAAAAGAAATGTCAAATTAAATTACATGTTGAATTTGTAAATGGACTTTACTATTAGGTATATTGTGTAGGGAGGAAAAATAAGAAGGAAAGCCTGGGGAATTATGATGTAAAGAAGGAGTAGTTTACAAAATTGGCACCAAAAACTGAAAGGCAGTTTAACTGAATGCCCAGTGGGGTTTCCGACTGGAAAGTCAGTGAAGGCCCAACATCTGATATATTTTCACTTCTTTCTGTAGAAATGTGAGTTCCACTATTTAAAATCCATTCCTAGCCAGCATCTAGTCGCCAAATATAAACCTTGCTAGACTGACAGTCACTGCTACTACTGCAACCGCTATGTTTGCTGAGCGTTTACTATGTACCCTACCCACTGTGCTAGGTGATTTGCATGCATGGTTATTTATAATCCCCAAGCTCTTATATAAAAACTAAATACCTTTGGCAGCAATACAGTTGACATATGCTTCATCGTAAAGAGAGGGCTTTGGGGAGTTTCCCGTTCTAAGTTGATTATAAATAAGCATAATTAGCTGAAAGTGCATTGCAATTTCACATAAGTGTGTTCAGTTGTTTTAAATAATTCGAATTCCATTGTGTGTGCATGGGGACGGCCCAGGTTGGTGGCATAGGAAGGCCCTGAACGTATCTCCCACAGACACACCAAAGCAACCACTCTATCCGGGATAACTCCCACCTGGAAAGAACTGAAAACTAGCTGAGCAGCGTCCTCCATAACAAAGGGAAAATGGCCCCACGGAGCCGGGTGGGAAAGGCAGAGCTGCAGTCCACCAACGCCCTCACCCTGGGTGCGGCAGCACACGGCAGGGAAGGGTCTCACAGGCTGGGAGCTTCTCTCTGAGGCGTGAGGGGTGTGTGCTCCACCTCGGCTACCCAGACGCTTGGGACCTGCACCAGACAAATGAGGCCCCAACAAAGTCTGGCTCTGGAAACCGACGGGGCTTGTGTCCAGGGGACCCAAGGGTCATGGGGAGCTCAGCACAGACTCACCCATCCAGGGAACCAGCACCGGTTCAAGAGATGACTGGGTTATATGTGAAGGAGATTAGATTGCTAATCTTAAAAATTCATTGGAATTTTTCTTGAGGGGAGGGAGTGCTGCCGGTTTTTGCACTCTCCCCCTATCTTTCTAGGGCAGGCAGGTGTGGCTACAACCAAGGCATATACCTCCCAGAATGCTCTCCTTCAGGGTCGCTAAAATTGCAGGTGTGCCCCACCCCCCAGTGCTCTTTCCTGGCGCAGGCGTGCCCCACACCCAACACTCTCCCGCAGCCTTGCTGGAGCTGATGGATGAACTCAGTCCACAGAGAGGTTGGCTCTTGATTGCCTGGCTCTGGTGGCCAGAGGGGCCTGTGCTCCCAGGCTCCAGGGGTCTATAATAATTGGGAAGACAGTTCTGGACAGGACACCATATCCTGCACAACACACGGACAGCAGACTGAAACACACCCCCAGTCTGCACGTGAAAAAGACCCAGTTAATTATCCAGGAACTTTAACACGAGGGACAGGCTTCAGGCTGGCCACACATCTAAGGTCACTCTCAGAGGATGTAGCCAAGAAGACACCATCTATACGCGCCCCCCTGCCCCTGACTTGGCCTCACCACGGCTCACTGGTCTTTTAGACAGGATCTTTTACACTTGCCTCAAGCTCTGATTCTTGGCAACTGTTGCCCAGAGGATACTCTCAGACCTCCTGGTCTAGAGATCAGCAGGGTCTAGACTGTGGTCCCACAGGACTGTATATATTTGCATGCTTGAAAAACAGCCTGACGATCTGGCTTCCAATCACCCTGAGTCCAGGTGCTAACTGAGACCACTCCCTTTGGAATGCTGACAGGTCCTAGCACACCCTCAACAATGGGGGCTCTCAAGAATAAATCAGGCTACTTAGACCATCACAAAGGTTCTGGAGACAACAGAGAGCTAGGGCAAGGTTGAACACAGACTGGTGGTTATCAAAGTGAAGGGGGTTGGGGTTGGGTAAGAAGAGTGAAGGGAGTCCGTGGTGACCAATGGTAATTAGACTTATTGTGGTGATGACTTTGTAATGTATACAAATATTGAATTACTATGTCATACACCTTCTACTAATATAATGTTATATTCCAATTTGGCACAAACAAAACCTTGAAATTCAGACCACAAATGTAATTCGGTCTCTTAGTCTGTATGTCAAAGGTTATTAATTTTAAAGATTTTTCTTATTTTATAAGAAAGGGTATATTTAAAGTATACAGATTCAAAATATAATTAAGTACTAACTAGTCCTGGCCCTGGAGGAAATGAGTGGGGGGAGAGTCTCAGCTGCTAAAATAAGACAAACGTCTGAGAAATAAAATGGCACTTGGGGCAACCTTTTGGAGTTATGACGTGGGTTACGTTTATTGGAAAATGTGTGTATAATTCTACCGATTACTATAAGAACTTTATATTTTTGAAGAGTATTCTATCTATGCACAACTATTATGCTATTAGCACTTTTTCCCATCTTATTTGAGAACGTGTAAACAGTGCAGCTTCCTAAGCGGAAATCTCTAAGGCACAGGAGAGGAATCTTCTGTTCCTTAGGCACACGCTCACAGCCCGGAGACACTTACTTTTCTCAGACGAAGGAGTCACGAGCCCACTGGTGCTTGTGTTTGCTACCGGCTCGGTGGATGGGCAGCCTAGTCCACCATTTCCCATGGAGCAGGAGCAGCAACCTATATAAATAAGACAGCATTCGAGAATAAGGACTGACTCCAACAAAAATGGAAGGCTTCACTATCAAGAAGAATTTACATGTGCTTATATGGAAGTTGGTGTTTAAAGGGTGGCAGACAAAGGCCCAGCTCCTTTATATGTTGTCTCCTCATGGTATGAGACAAGGAAAAGTGTTTCCATCCATGTTGTTTCATTAGTTACCACTGTGCTTAGAGAACTAAGCATCTCAACGCTTCCTTAAAATATAGCTTTTATTCCATTGCTCCTTAAAAACATGCACTAATGCTCTCTTGTTTACTGTAGTTAATTCAAACTCATTAGCTTGAATTTGAAAGGCCCTTGAGGACTTGGCCCCTCTCTCCCTATCCGATTGCCCCCACTACTCAGCAAGGCCTTTCCCTTCTTTCAGGACAATTCTTCAGTGTCCTCCACAAACCCCAGGCCCGTTTGGGTCTCTGGACCTAGTTAGACATGCGTACAATTCTCACTCTTATTAATTCATTGAAGTCCTCTCCTCCTTTATGTTCAGGTTGGGACTCACTTCTCTCAAGAATGTGTTTCCTACGAGTCTAGAAGATGCAGTAGAAACAATTGTATTTTTTTGTTTTTTCAAATATATACAGCTGAAAATCTCTTGCTGCTTTATAGGTAGACTGGTTTGCAGAAGTCACACTGAGACACCTGCTATAGCACTGTAACTTTTCCTCTACAAAGTCAGAGAACACATGCCAGTGTCCTTTCAACATTTCACACGTATATAGGACATGGCACTCCTTGACCATGGATTTGAATAGAATAATAACCTCAGTGATAAACTGTATTAAAATTTAATATGCTAGAAAAAGGAATAATGCCCGGGCTGAAACTTTCATTGATAATATGCTTTGATTCTTCAGTAGTGTTCTTAACAGTAAAAAAAATGTTGAAGTATAAAAACTACTATCTAGAATAAACTATCACAAGTGCCTTTCTAAATTTAAGATAATGATCTCTCAAAGTTAAAATAGAACCACAGCATAATAGAAAAGAAAATGATCTCTATCATCTGGCCCGGCCCTCCGATCTTCAGAAACCTGAAAGCTTAAGTCAGCTAAGATAACATGGTTCAGAAGACAGGTATAAAGGCAGCCTGTTCCAGTGACATACTCGTAGGGCGTGTACGTGTGTGCACACAATTACAGCCACCGCGGAAAGTGCTGTGGCAGTTTTTATCTTCTAACATAAGAAGGATGTATAACTAGCCTATTAGCTTTTTCTTTTCTAACTAGACAATCTCGTATTAAAATCGGTTAATTTTCCTTTCAATCGTAATTCCGCATTTACAACACGTGCGAATCACGGGTCTCTGATAAAATGTGTAGCACGAAGTAGAAGTGAGCGAACTACTTTGGGTTACCGAGATGTGGGAGGCCAGGCTGGACACTAATGTGTTATGTGTTAACACTACTAGTGAAGCAGAAGACGGCAGGATTCGGGGAAGGAGAATAACCACATAGATTTTAAAACCTTTTCACTATGAACATCCATGAATAGGCAAATAAACAAGTACTTTGCCACTGCAATTTGTAGGGCAGCTTCAGAAAATCAAGGTTTATCTTATGCACCCACCCATCTACCCATCCATTTCACAAATATTACTAAGCACTTACAGTAAGCCCGATACCATGGTAGGTGCTGAGGCTATCATGCTGGGTGAGTCAGTCACAGCTCTTACAGTCAAGCGGGTTATATAGATAATTTGAAGGGCAATTATAAACCAGTGAGATACAAGGAGAGGGAAATATAAACACTGGGGAAGATTTCCTATGGAACCATATGATAGCTGTCTTCTGGCTCTTCATTGATTTACATTATGGGGCAAGCTAGTTTTCCTGCTGGAGATGATGATGACAAAGTTTAAAGAATATCTATGCAGCACTTTACTGTTATTTTTAAAATACAGGTGCGGCAGGGTGGGGGGATCAGCGCCTGGGTGGCTCAGTCGGGTAAGCGTCTGACTTTGCTCAGGTCGTGATCTCACAGTTTGTGAGTTCAAGCCCTGTATCAGACTCTGCACTGACAGCTCAGAGCCTGCTTCAGATCTTTTGTCCCCTTCTTTCTCTGTCCCTCCCCCACTGGTTCTCTCTCTCAAAATAAAGAAATACACTTTAAAAAAAATAAAAAGCAAAAGACTCTGGGCTTAAGACACTTTGTTTCGTGTTAGGCTTTCTGTAGCCAGTTCTGAAACAGTCCTGGGAAAAGAAGACACAGAGAGCCAGCCAGAGTGGTGGCCTTTCAGGGTCCTCTATAGGATCACTGTAGGAATCCATAAAGAAAGTGAGGAAGCAAACAGTGCTGGGCGGGATCAGAAAAGTACTCCAGACTTAGAGAAAGCAGCTTTTAAAATGCTAGTGAAAACGTAAGTAGAAACCTTGAACCTCCATTTTAAAGGGAAAAGGTCAAGAGGGCTCAAAAGAATGAATTTCTGATGCTGTAATCATAAAGTTTCTAACAAAAAAATTAGTAAGCACCACTAACAATACGAACTATAGAAGTCCTGGGTGAGACAGGGATCGCGGTGTAAGTCAGGAGTTGGCAAACGACAGTCCTGCGTGGCAGGATGCCATAGTCCTATGAAGTAAGATTGGCGGCATCAGATATGGAAGCTGAGGCACAGGAAGCGTGCCCAGGATCAAAGAGCAGTAAGCTGTGGAGTCAGGATTCGAACCCAGGCAGCCTGGCTCTGATCCGTTTTTAGCCACTGTGCTATACACTTCCAGTTTGGGATAGAGGAAGGGAAAGAGGAAGAAGGAGGCAATATAAAACAGTAAGATTTGTGAGATTTTCTTTTTCTTAAAACAAAAATAGTTAATTTTTTAAGATCTTTCTCTTTATATCCTTTATTTGTTGATATTTACAACTAATTGAGTTTTCAAAAAATATTTATTTATGAGAGAGAGAAAGAGGCAAGAGCAAGCGGAGGAGAGGCAGAGAGAGAGGGGAACAGAGCATCCGAGAAGCAGGCTCTTGCTGACAGCGGACTCTGGACAGCGGGGAGCCCAAAGCGGGGCTCAAATCCTAGAACCACAAGATCATGACCTGAGCTGAAGTTGGACTGAGCTACCCAGGCGCCCCTACAACTAATAGTTTTGAGATTAGTCATCCCTCTACTCCACGAAGTCTCCAAACAAAATAGGTGCCATCATTGACAGTTCCCAGCACGCACGATGTTTTATATCTATGAAATCTCCACCCGCAGCACTGAATCCAAAATGCATACTCTGTTGCTGAGTTCCCTTCCGAATTGAAGCAAATCTCACAACCGTTAACACTTATTAACAAAGTTACTAGTTAAGATCATATTTTCACTTATACCAGGGATTGGCGGACATTTTCTATAAAGGACCAGATGATAAATACGGTAGTCTTTGCAGGCCCCTGGGTCTCTGGTGAATGACTCGACTCTACCAGCATCAGCATGAAAGCAGCCGGGGACGATACACAAATAAGTGAGCACAGGTGTGTTCAAACAAGACATTAGCAACACGGACTATCTAAGAACAGGTGGTGGACCAGATTTGGCCTGCAGACTACAGTTTGCCAGTTCCTGACTATCAACTGTGCTTCATCAGGGCTGCTCCAGTTCATGTTATTACGGAGCTCGCCTGATCCAATACTGTCAAATTCACAAATGTTTTAAGTACTTAGTTTCCTAGAAGGGGACTTCCTTCGGTTGTTACTTTTTCCTAAACTCTCAGGTCCAACAAGTCTTAGGATTTAAGGTAAGATTAGCCTCACAAGAGATTTAGAAGTGCGAATCTAATGAAGAACTTGCAAGCTCTTTCCATTATTGCCTATGATGCAAGTCCCTCATTTCACAAACACCCTTGATATTCTAGACAGTTCAAGGGAGTTCCTTGAAACAAAACCCTTAGGATACACGCTATCCAGGCAGGGAAGCGTTTCTTTACACGTAAGGATCGTACTTGTTTCTGGGATAGAGCTTGTAAAAGGTTCCGGTTCATTTGTCGGCACTGGAGTCTCCTCGAAGGCGGTGTTCCCAGGCTCTGCTGCTTTGCGGCTCTGAGACTGGTCGAAGCCTTCATAGCGTCCCGCTTGGGTGGTGCGGTTCATACACATGAGTGATATGCCCGCTATCACGATGCTGCAGAACAGGGTGACTGCTGTGATGATCACCTGCCAGCGTTGCAAAGACACATTAGGCCGCTTCCCACAGTCCCACCCTCATAATCTTAGGAGAAGAGGTTAAGGGAACTTTTTTTGGTGAGAAATGCTGTATCTCCATACTATCAATGCTTTAGAACAGTAGTTATCAAAAAAAGAGTAAGAGAATGAAAGGGATAGAAGTTACTTGTAGAGATTAGGATTTACTTGCAATCATTGAAGATTTCTAGATGCTTCTTTCACGGTACAGCAATATCATTGGTTTCCTCTATAAGTAACCTAAATGACTGCTCACGGACCTTTTTTAATTTAAAGTTTTTGCTTGCTCTAATAACTAGTTCAAGGGTACTTCAGCTAGAGACTCTGTTTTGGTAATAATACTAAACATAAATAATTCTGGCTAACACTTGTTGAGTACTAACTATATGCCAGCACTAGTCTAAGTCCTTTATGTATAATCTTATTTATTCTCACAACAACCCAATAAAATTCAAAATTACAAAGCAGAAAAAAGAAGATAGGAAATCAAAATTTTTTGCTGGTCTTTTTAAAAACACACATCCTTGGAGCACCTGGGTGGCTCAGTCAGTTGTGCCTCTGACTTTGGCTCAGGTCATGATCTCACAGTTTGGTTCATGAGTTCGAGCCCCACATCAGGCTCGCTGCTGTCAGCACAGAGCCCACTACAGGTCCTTTGTCCCCTTTTCTCTGCGTCTCCCCCACTTGCATTCTCTCAAAACTGAATGTTAAAAAAAAAAACCAAAAAACAACTATTTAAAAACACACATCTTTGGGTCCTAGCCCTAGAGAATTATGATCAATAGATATACTATAGCTTCTCAAGCACAGTTTTTCCCATATACTAATTGTTCTGAAATGTATTTTTATAGGGGATTCAAAGTCAAGAACATTAAATAGCTTTACATTAATCACTCTGTCCTCCAGTAGAGGAAACATAATTCATAAGTGAGTTTAAGAAGACTCAGTGAGTTTTGCAGCACCTGAGTGACTCAGTTGGTTGAGTGTCTAACTCTTGATTTCAGCTCAGGTCATGATGTCATGGTTCATCAGTTCAAGCCCCATGTAGGGCTCTGCGCTGACGCTGCTAGAGATTCTCTCTCTCCTTCTCTCTCTCTGCCCCTCCCCTGCTCACTTGAGCACTCTCACACTCTCTTTCAAAGTAAATAAACTTAAAAAAAAAAAAAGAAGACCCAATAACTTTGAAGCATTTGGAAATCCTTAGCACCAGTGTGATACTCAATAAATTGGAATAGATTTGTAAAATAACTTTTAATGTGAGTAGAGCAAAACACAGTAACAAGCTAAAAAGAGACAGTCCTAAGAACAGAACTGTCAATAAACTCTTCTTACCTGCTCTTTTCCATAAAAGAAGGCCGAGTCAATGCTGTCCCCATTATGTTTTCCAGTTATCAGAAGAACACCAACAAGGAGAGCAGGGATTCTGTAACAAGAGTTTGAGAGAGAAAGAGGATGAATAGGAACTGTATACACGGAAACACGCAAGCAAACAGAAAACTACCAACTTACCCCCAGCCAGATATGATGATGATTCCAACAGGAATTTGTACACTCTCTCTCTTTTTTAAAAGAAACAAAGCAACTGCCAGAAGACCTGCGAACAAGAAATAGAGATTGAAAGGCAGATAATTACTCTTGATGTTGGTCAGACTTCACAGAACTTGAACCAAACTTATTTCAATGGTAGTCTGTAGGTTTTGCCCTAGAATTTGCTCTTTCTTTTTTTTAAAAGCTTTTTTTTTTTTAAATGTTCATTTATTTTTGAGACAGAGAGAGACAGAGCATGAGTGGGGGAGGGCAGAGAGAGAGGGAGACACAGAATCCGAAGCAGGCTCCAGGCTCTGAGCTGTCAGCACAGAGCCCGACCCGGGGCTTGAACTCACAGACTGGGAGATCATGACCTGAGCCGAAGTCGGACGCCCAACCGACTAAGCCACCCAGGCACCCCTAGAATTTACTCTTTCTAAAGAAACCCTGTCCCCAATATTTTGAAGCAAGCTTTCCTCAAAATCATTCATGTTTTCCCTGTTATTTTTTTTGCTCAGATCTTCTTGTTTTATACATGAGGATTTTTTCAAAAGCCCAAATCATTTTATTCTTTTGATTGATGGGTTTGGAATCTAAGTATATTTTGTTTAAAAAAATGTAAGTGTATATAGAACAAGTCTAAAAAAAAAAACACCCCCACTCTGCTGGTGGTAAGAAAGTATAAGCAATTCTCATACAGGTTTAGTTTTTGGGAAATGACCCAAGTCTAAATGATGGACCTTAAGACAAATATCATGTGAACTTAATACAAAAACAAATGTTTTAAAACTCTTGAGAGTATATTATGCCATAAATCCAATTATTTATACAAGTAAAATTTAATCAATACTACATGGTTATAGAATCTTTGAACTTCGGAGTTGGAAGGGACCAGTTTTAAATTAACACCTTCATTTTATAGCTATGGAAGCAAGGGTTTCCCCAAGTCACATAGCCAGCAGAGGGCAGAGCAGGACTACAAACCCAGCAGCCTTCTGCTACAAGGTTAAGTCCAACTCTATCAGTTTCTAAAATTGAGATCCATGGACCCCTGGGGTTCTTAAGACATATTCTGTGGGGTCTAGAAATTTTTATGAGAAATTTTAGTCTATTTGGAATATTTTCAGTAATAATCATCTAGATGTCCATCTTATAACCAAAGTACAGTCTCATGATTTCAGTGCTTACATTTGGTCTTACATTAAGTTTGAGTCAAGCGAAGGCCAAATGATATCACAACACAACCTCCAAGAGAAGGTTCTGGGGTAGTTTGAGAGAGAAAAGCAGTGAGATGAACCAGGGCATAAATCCAAACATGAAAGTAAAGGCAAGCCGCACTAAAAAACACCCCTCCCAGAGAAATGAGTTCCAGTTTTATGTTTCAAGCTGTGATTCAGACGAGCAAAACAAGATCCTTTGTCATGTCAATGAATGTTGCTAATTAGAATTACTGAGTTTGCAACTGGGACTCTCATCTGTGAATTTGCTTTGGTTTTAAAGTTGTATATTAGCTGCTTATAAGGAATTCAGACTCAGATCCAAGATGGTACAGATTAAGTAACACTATGCTACAATAATACAAATCAACACCCAGGTTCTTGAGGAGTGTTTTTCTTTACAGGGAACCCACACCTTACTCAAGTTCAAGAGCTACTTTAATACCACTCCTCCTTTCAAAGTACATTTGTACATTCTATAGTTCCAGGTTTTCAAAGTGCCAGGGAAACATGGTACACAACAGTTTGCCAACTGTGTCGTGGTCGTGAGGGCACTCTTGAAAGTTCTAAAGGTCATTGTTCCTGCCTTATGAAAAGACTGATATACAAATAGGCCAAGGCTAGCCCTGGATCTCTCTTGGGTTTCTGGCAGAGGCTGTGAGAGTTCCTGCCTGAATCAGTTAATCTCTTGGGGCTTTATTTAACTCATTTGAAAAATAAAAGACTTCAACTAAACTAGTGTTTCCAAACTGTAGAGACCATAGGTTGTACAAGGGTAAAATTTTTTCACTAGTTTTGTGTTTATTTACTTTTAATTTATTTTTAATTTTTTTAAATTTAATTTTTTTAATTTTTTTTAAACATTTTTATTTATTTTTGAGAGACACAGAGACAGAGTGTGAGCAGGGGAAGGTCAGAGAGAGAGGGATACACAGAATCCGAAGCCATCAGCACAGAGCCGGACGCGGGGCTCAAGCTCACAGACTGTGAGATCATGACCTGAGCCAAAGTTGGCCGCTTAACCAACTGAGCCACCCAGGCGCCCCTATTTTTAATTTTTTTAATGTTTATTATATTTGAGAGGGACACACATACACACACACACACACACACTACGAACAGGGGAGGGGCAGAGAGAGAAGGAGACAGAATCTGAAGCAGGCTCCAGGCTCTGAGCTGTCAGCACAGAGCCCTACGCAGGGCTCCAACTCATGAACTGTGAGATCATGACCTGGGCTGAAGTCAGATGCTCAACCCGCTGAGCCATCCAGGCACCCTCTATTTATTTTAACAAGTACTTGAAAAACTAGCACACAAAACCTGGGATTTTATTTTATTTTTTAAATTTTTTAATGTTTATTTTTGAGAGAGAGACAGAGTGCGAGCAGGGGAGGGCCAGAGAGAGAGTGAGAGAGAGAGAGAGAGAGAGAGAGAGAGATTCCCAAGCAGGCTCCAAGCTGTCAGCACAGAGGCTGATGCGGGGCTTGAACTCACCAACTGCGAGATCATAACCTGAGCCAAAGCCGGACCTTTAACCAACTGAGCCACTCAGGCACCCCAAAACCTGGGATTTTATTAATTTAATGCTCAATTTATTAAAGTAAAAAACGTGAGTAAATTTTTAGGGAAAAATTAAAAAAAAAAAGACAAGTGGCATGCAGATATGGCAAAAATTGTGAAGACAGGGGCACCCGTGTGACTTAGTTGGTTAAGTGTCTGATTCTTGACTTTGGCTCAGGTTCACGCTCCACATCGGGTTGTGCACTGACAGTGTGGAGCCTGCTTGAGACTCTGTCTCCCTCTCTCTCTCTGCCCATCCCCTGCTTGCTCTCTCTATCTCTCTCAAAATAAACTTAAAAAAAATTTCGAAGACAGTAAGCAAATGAATGAAGTTGGAAATGTTGAACAGATGATTTATTTTTTTATTTTTTCATTTTTTAATGTTTATTTATTTTTGAGACAGAGAAAGACAGAGCACGAGTGGGGGAGGGGCAGAGAGAGAGGGAGACACAGAATGTGAAGCAGGCTCCAGGCTCTGAGCTGTCAGCACAGAGCCTGACGCGGGGCTCGAACTCACAGACTGAGAGATCATGACCCAAGCCGAAGTCGGACACTCAACCGACTGAGCCACCCAGGCGCCCCTGAACAGATGATTTAAAATGACACTTTAGGTTTAAAATTCTGTTATAGCATAATAATATCAAGGTTAAAGGGCACCCTTGCTGGGATCCAGGAATTCAGAACAAGGTCTCCGAACAGATTTTGCCACTCATGCTAAATAGGATTTCAAGGACACCTGGGAATTTCTGATATATTGATCTATTTGCTGCTCTTCCAGTCACATGATAAATTTAGCATTAAGAAACCTAAGTATTAGAGATCAAGTTGGTTCATCTGTATTTGGAAATAGAAATCTTTAGGCTCCTTCACTAGATATCTCATGAAGACTCTTACGCTCTGCAAGATGTGTCACCAGCTGGACCCCAAGACCTGACCTTCCTGCTCACGTGCTTGTACTTACCCGCCTTTGTCCCACATTTTTCCTTAAACTCTTCTTTCCCACTTATCTCTTAACTCAGGCAAAGGATCCTACAGGTATAACATCCCATGATGCAAACCGAAACTGCCACGCAAGCAATAATGACCATTCGGAGGAAGAGAGCTCTGGTGACCCAGACCACCTGGACAAGTTTGAGTGAAACCCCTGACTCGCACCTGCACAGACGGACCGTGGGATGACCAGCAATCACCTTTACTTCGTCATAACACTAAGGTCTCCCCCCAGGAAGGAGCACAGCCTCATTTACATAACACACAATGTACGTACAGCCACGTCTCCTGAAGGTCCATGTGTGACCATGTGCCTGCCTCTACATACGACGACAAGGCTTCCCTATCTAAATATTCATCCTAACCCTAAATAAAAAGAACCCACTCACTCTTGCAGGGAGTCACGGCTTTGGAAGTTATGATCTCCTTATTTGTTGCAAATAAAGTCTCCTTTGTGCGACTACTCCCCTGGTGCGGTTTCTTTCTGTGACTCACCAAGGAGCGAACTCACCTTGGTTTGGTTACAGATATACTGCCTTTAAAAAGCACACATCTTCTCCTGTTAGCATTGAAGTTTTCATTCCATAATTCCTCATCACATTGTTGCTTCACTTCAAAAGGTTATTGACTTGGGAGGGCCTTGCTTTTGATTTTGAAGGCATGAAATCAAAGGCCTGTCCCTCAAAGCCAATTCCTGACACCTGCCTCCTAACAGGGACCATAACCAGCCCTACCATTCTCCCATTGTCCTCTTCTGTGCCATTTTACAGGTTCGCATCTTTGGTATGAATACAATACAGCCAGACAAAATGTTTCACAAATATACCAGAACGTCTGCATCCAAATAAATACATACTTCAAAATGACAATATGCTAAAATATTTGAGTATCTTTTTTGGAACTAGCTGAGATGAGAAATAGTGTTTTTTATTGGGTACTCTTGTATTTCCATACCCTTTTATTCCTTACTTTTCTTGTTCTCATATAACCACTTTTCCCTCTGTTTAATAATATAGTTCCAGTTGTTGACCGCCTAATATGTAGCAGGCATAAATACCCATATCTCATTTAGTTCTCAAAGTAACTCTGCAAGGTGTGATAACCGAGTCTCACAGAGAGGAAACTGAGATTGTAAAAGGTCCATCATCTGCCGAAGGCAGAGCCAGAGTTTTTCACTCGGGGCAGCTGGACGCTAATAGCGATCTCTGGGACAGACCTCACATGCCTCATACTTCTCTGCCATCCCCTCCCTCCTTTCTTCACTTGCCTCCAGTACCTGATCTCTTGGGGTTTCCAAAGGGGAGCCGTGCTGACTGTGGCCAAGAGCCAAAGATCCCGAGGAAAAAGACCACGTGACTGGAAACCTCCTGCTCCAGCCAGGAGTACAGTCCCTCAGGAAACAGAACTCAGCACTGCTGACTGCCTGTGCTAGTGACAGTGGCAGCCTGAGAGAATGCCTTAATCCTACCCTACTAGACTTCTACTAGGTCGGCCCTCCGCTGAGAGCTTCTAAAGACAAAAGACTCAAATTTCCAGTCATGATCCAACTTACCTGTCCACAGGTAGGTGCTATAGAGGGAGCTGTACAGTAGAACAAACACCAGAATTTGTCCAACAAAATTTTTTTCTTTAACAAAATTCCATATCATCATTCCAGCACAGACAATAGACTGAAGAAAAAATTAAGAACAAAGTCAGTCATATTCATATGAATCATCCAAATGTTTTCATTCACAGCAAACATAATTATTCATTTTAAAGGACTATGGAATAATTATCATACTAGCTATACTAACGTTTCAAGTTTTATGATAAAACCCCTTGTTATACAGTCTTTAACAGTGTACATATTCGATTGAAACAGACAACATTCTAAATACTAACCTTATAATTAATAATGGTTTACATAAAAAATGCTAAACTTTTTTCCATTATAATTTGAGACATGCAAAGATTTGACTAGAAGAATAAGATTGTGAGAGAATTCAGTCTTTAATGGTTCAATTATTTCTGTTAAAAATGAAAAATTATCACTGCCCACCATTATTAGCCTCAATTGTATACAGTTCAAGACCTATTGTGGTGTATAGTAAATTAGGCAGGAATTAATTGTAATCAAGGTGTAATTGACTGCATTTGGTAAAAAATACTTTCAACTTTAAAACTGGAAAAACCTAGCAAAATAACTTTCTCCTCTACAGTAGAATAATCAATGAAAAAAGCATAATCCAAATATCTATATGTTTACTAACCTGGGCGATGAGTAAATTAGTTGTAAGCATATGAGGGAGCTGTTTATATTTCTTACTCAAAAGAAGAATAGCCAAAGACCAGATCTTAAAGACAAAAGTTTCAAAAGTTATTTAGATTTTTTAAACCTTTATAACCCCTTATCAAATAACTCATCGATTAGCTATTTTTTTGAGAGAGAGAGAGAGAGAGTGCACACTTGTGTGTATAAGCAGGGGAGAGACAGAGGGAGAGGGGGGAGAGAGAATCTTAAGCAGGCTCCACGCCCAGGGCAGAGCCCCACGCAGGGTTCAAGCTCACCACCGTGAGATCATGACCTGAGTCGAAATCAAGAGTTGGATGCTTAACTGACTGAGCCACCAAGATGCCCCTTCTTTAAAGGATTCTCTTTATCTCGGTCCAGAAAGAAATTCCAATATTTTACTTACTTTGATCTGCCTAGTTCTCAAAAGAAAATTGAGATAAATTACTATATCCATGCTATTTATGTAACAACATAGATGGACCTAGAGGGTATTATGCTAAGCGAAATAAGTCAGGCAGAGAAACATAAATAGTGTATGATTTCACTTCTATGTGGAATCCCAAAAACAAAGCAAATGAACAAACAAAACAAAACAGAAACAGACTCATAGATACAGAAAACTGTTGGCCAGCAGAAGGGGGAGGAGTTGGGTGGCAGGTGAAACAGGTCAGAGGGACTGAAAAGCACAAATTTCCAGTTATAAAATAAATAAGTCCTGGGGACTTAATGTACAGCATAGGAAACACAGCCAGTAACATTGTAATAACTTTGAATAGTGACAAATGGTAACTAGACTTATCATGGTGATCATTTCATAACATATAAAAATACCAAATCACTATGATGTACTCCTGAAACTTGTAATTATATGTCATTTATACTTTGGGGCGAAAAAAAGCATGGAGAGAGCCTATCGTAAATTAACTGTTCAAAAATGACAGGGTCTTTAAGAACTAATGCCTTGACCAGGGCCATGTCCTAATTTCACCTCTGTTTGGTGGCTGGAGTAGGACACAGGTTCACAGTCAACTACTCAGGAAAAGATCTTTAGCAGGATGCAGTTACGATACATTATTCAAAGTTTTCCTCTTTTAATTCCACCACAGTGGCTCATGAGGTATCTAAATTCCAGGTAGTCTTACTTGAAACAACACACACTGCCCACCTTGAGATAAATTGTCTTACATTCCTCATATTTAAAAGGATTGGGTTTCTATTCTCCCTCTAAAGTGGCCAGCTAAGTATGCTGGTTAATTTCCTTCTTCCTCCTCCCCTCATTTCAATCAACATTTATATCATCTCCCTCCCCAGGCCTCTTATCAAAGGGCACAGGTTTTAACAATACGTAACAGGTGAAATTTCCTAAAAATTACATTAATCGCACATTTATTTGATGTCAGTATATATGTTCATCCCTACCTCTTTCCCCTTAACAATAAAAGTTGTCTTTTTTTTTTTTTTCCCAAACTACTTGAATGCTACTTGAATCCCATAGGCAACGTGTGAGCTACAGGGTACTCTAGTCATCAAATGTTTAAGTATTTAATTTAAACAGATTTATCCAGAAAGCTTCATTAACATTAAATGGATGGATACATGATCCCTTCCAACCCCATGATTCTACGACAGCTAGTATTTGTATAGTGTATCACCATTTGCAGAGGCTTTTCACATATGTTGTCTCATGTAATCCTTAAAACAACCCATGGGGAGCACCTGGGTGGCTCAGTTGGTTAAGTGTTCGACTTGGGTTCAGGTCATGATCTCATGGTTCGTGGGTTTGAGCCCCGCATCAGGCTCTGTGCTGAACACTTGCTCAGAGCCTGGAGCCTGCTTCAGATTCTGTGTCTCCTTCTCTCTCTGCCTCTCCTCATCTTGTGCTCTGTCTCACTCTGTCTCTCAAAAATCAGTAAATGTAAAAAAAAAAATTGAAAAATAACAACCCATGGAACTAGGTAAAATCAGTATCTCTATCTTACAGCTGAGAAAACTGAAGTTTAGAGACACACAGCTAGTTTGTGATAGGGCCAACAATCCAGAGCCAGATCTGACTAAATCTCATGCCTTGTCTGCTGTGTGACTCTAACTCTCAAAACGAAAAGACACAACTTGGAAGGCTGATATGTACATTTTAAGGGTAGGCTTAGCTTTCTGTACTGCATAAGAGATTTTTTTTTTTAAATACATTTTTAAATCCCTAACTTTCTGTTACCAAGCTATTCTCAAACTCATTCTGCGGTTTTCATTCATTTTTACACTGAGACATACTTACCAAGGAGACAAGGCTGATAATACTTATATCAAAACTAACATTCTGGATGGCATATGCCAATGGCTTAGGGTCCATAGTGGGAAAGGTTAGTAACCAGGCAGAAACGTACATGATTGGTGCAGACACAAATGTGCTTATGACCATCCCCGAGGTTATCTGCAAAAGATGAAATCAAATTGAGAAAAGGGTCACAGTCTCAGTAAACAATTATTCTAAACTTTAAATACTCACACACTAAGGCATTCTAAAATAAAAGCAAGAGCCAGTAAAAACATATCACAAATCCAGCACATTCTCATGTCTCCTTTCTGAGAGTCCTTTAAAGAAAACACCGTTCAGTTCCTTTGGCTCTTCCAACCTATGCTCAATTAATATTTGTACATAACCAACATTAGATATCCCATGCTGATGGTATCTTCTAGGTTCTAGAAAGTAAACCATATTAATGATCTAATTAAACCGATGACCGGTTTCCTTCCACACTATGTCATAAAATACAGGGCAATAAAATCGAAAAAAAATTAACTTGCCGATTAAATAATGGAACTAACCTTTGCTAAATAATTTAGTTCGTTTGTTATATTTCAAAAACATGTAGCCTAATACTATATGTACAATATGCTTAGACAAGATTAATAATTTGGTATTAATTAATTTTAGCTGGTTACTTCAATTGACTATGTGGTGTTGTGCATCTGCTGGCTGAATTACCAGTGAATGAAACATTTTTTTTACCCCATATTTCAAAAGTTACCATTCTGTAAATAATCTTTAGGCTTCAGTATAACAATGAAATATTTGAAATTTAAAAAGACTAATGAAAAAAGCTACAGCTGAGAAAAGACCCTGGATTAAATAACTATTATTACATGATGTTACATGATGCCTCCTTATTTATAGTGAAGTAGCTTGCACATATCAAGTTCTCATTAAAATATGCTGATTTCTGCATCTTAAAAATTCATTTCTCTACTAACCAGACAATCAAACTTAGAGAGTAGTGTATACATACAATCTCGACTTCCATGTTGAACTGTGTTGCAAAGATAGCCACGCCTGGTGCTACAGGAAAGACGCCATACAAAAATGCATAATTTGATAAACTTGTATGGTTCACTACACTGTCGCCCTTGTCCAAGAGTTCCACCATTTCTCTGCACAGAAGAGGCAGCACCAGACTGAAAAAAACAAGAAATGTGTCATTCACTTGCTAGCAAAGCATGCTGGTCCCCAAGGGAGAGATTGTTCTAGTGAACTTGGCATTAGGTTATTCTAAAAATTACTAAACTTCTTTTTGGAAAAAATCCTGATCTTTATTATGATTTGGGGTTTAAAGGTATTCAGGTATTGATAACACTGTTGTTCGATTAGATTCTGAAAGTCAACAGAAAAATAGTTATCTTACAATTACTTCATCATTGGAGAGACAAAAGGGTTTGCCAAAGGGAACTGAAACAACGAAGTAGAGCAGAGAAGTAGTGAAATCCAGACCTGCTGAAGAGTCAGTGATTAAACAAATCCTTCAGGATTCCATAAAAAGACCATATAAGGGAAGCTGAGCTGATGAAGCTCTTTAAAAAGAACAAGGCCAGGCAGGAGTGGTAACATGGTCCTACCAGCACCTAGAGATATGCTCTGTATAGAATAAAGAACTACTCTTACATGTATTTTTTATTTAGAAAAAATAGATAAAAATATCTAATAGGGATCCAATACCCAGAAAATATTTTTTTTTAAGAAAAAAGATTTTTGGGGCACCTGGGTGGCTCAGTCGGTTAAGCGTCCGACTTTGGCTCAGGTCATGACCTCACGGTTTGTGGGTTTGAGCCCCGTGTTGGGCTCCGCACTGACCATGTGGAGCCTGCTTGGGATTCTTTCTCTCTCAAAATAAGTAAATAAATTAAAAAAAAAAGATTTTTTAAGTGAGAATATTTAAATTCTACTTATAAGTTGAAGGTGACAATACTATTATCATTAGAACCATATTTATTACTATGGTGATACAAATTAATTATTTCCAAGAAGCATAATACCACACCATAGATAATTTTCAAGTTATATTTATTTTTTTATTTTGAAAATATAGATGCCATTTCATATTGCACTGCTCTTGTGAATTTAACTGTCTATACAAGAGCCGATTTCAATAGTTACGAATGCCCCGAGTGTCTTGGGGTAGTATCACTGTAAAATTATGTCACCTGCACCATGAATTATATAACTCCATAGCTAATAAGCTAAGGAAGCTGAAGAACTGTTGACTAAGAAACTGATAAAAAAAACTTTATTTGATAGGTTAGGATCAGATGGTTGATAATAATCATTTGTACTGACTGATCTGTATTTAGAAAGTTCAACCACCCAGAGAATTATAGAATATTTCCCCCAAATTCATGAAAAAAAAGCTTATTTTTCAAAAGCATTGTTTTCATCATGAGTAGTAGGGTTTTAAGAGATTTAGAAAACTCAAAAATCCTGTAAAATTTCCTTTAAAAATATGATCGATTGGGACATTAGTAGATATTAAATAAAGTTATATAAAAGTTAGAGAGAAACCAATAGTCTTCATCTTCTGTCAGGAAAATGGAAAGAATAATCAACACAGAATAAGGAAATAACTTTCCACAATATACCAACATCACATTTTCCTTTAAATCACAACTACTCAGTTAGGAGGGATTATTACTATCAGAATATTTAAAGGAGAAAATAGTCATAGACACATCTAATGAACTGGCTAAATAAGGCTTTCACAAAGGACAGTCCCCAAGTTAAGTAAGTGAAACTTACAGTTTAGCTGTGATGAGAAGAATTAGTACAATAAATGCTGACTTCTTCAGTTTCTTTATTTTTCCCACCATTGTAAGACCAAGATAAAATAGAGCCGATCCAGAAAAAGAGTTTGCAAGTCCATCAAGAAAATTTTCCATATATACGGGCACCTTTTGATCAAGAATAAAATTGAAGGCAATGCCAATGAAAACCATAAATACTATTGGGTTCTGTAAAACGCGCAGAAGTCCAAGTCCTACAATTTTCACTTTGTTTTGAGAAGCATTTTGAGTGTCTTTCCACTTCTGGATTTCACAGAAGATAAACCCTATAGGGTTTAACATCATAAGAGATATTGGCGCCACCAAGTAAATGTACTGGAGATATTCTGGGTATGTAGTTTGATATAAAGCTTCAACTGCAAAACATGAATTAAAATTGCTTTAAAAATGATTACCACAGAAATGCATTAACAAATTATGCATATAATGTTTTCCATGATTAAATATAACATATTGTAAATTAATCTAAATAGTGCACCATGACCTCATTAGCCTACTTTGGAAAAGTGAATTTTAATAATAAAGCTGAAAAGGAAGAAAAACTCACTATATTAAATGATATTTAGCTTACAAAATGATAATCGACTTCAAAAAAGTATTATTAGTGAAACCCGCTAATTTTTATTATGTACAGGCTAAGAGTAGTCTCAATAAAAGGACAGAATTGTAGAATTATTAAAAGAAAACTCAAAGTAAGAATCTAGTAAGAAATTAAACATTTACGTATAAGAGCACCAAGGTACTGTGGTTCCCCTGAGAGAGTTTCACTGGAGTGGGGAACTGAAGCCAGACTCCAGAGGGTCGGGGAGAGAGGAGGGGACGACAAATGAAAATACGAGCAATGAAAGGATAGAATCCAAGCTATAGTGGAAAAGAAGTAAAGATGGGAGATGGCTCTCAGATAAAAAGCTGAGGAGTTAGGGACTGGAGGTCCCTACGAAGTCCAAGAAAGACAAGGAGTTGGAAGGCTAGTTCAGAGTAACTCAGGTAGTGAGCTACTGAACTTAGTATTTCCCAAAGACTAGGACCTGGATGTGGCATGGGAATTGGTGGCTGAAAGGGAGTAAAGTAAACATCGCTGGGGATGATGAAGTCAGGGAACTGAAAGGGCAGACAATTTAATGGGTAGTTCACATGGATGCTAAAGTCAAAGAAGATAATGGCAAAACTTGGGAGTCAAGAGGACAACAATGAGCCAGATATTAAAGTTTTACTAAATGAAGAGGAGTGATCAGAATGAGCTCAGCAGATGACAGCAATGAGGATGGACGGTCTAGGAAGGCACATGAACCCCAAGGAAGCAGTTCTTGCAAAAGAGCAGAGCATTATGGCCTGGCTGAAGTACAAGGTAGCTATGAGAATGTCAGTTCTGCCTACTATTGCTCATGTAGGATGGGGGTGAAGAGAAAATAAGCGGCCTCCATTTGAGAGGGGTAAGAAGGAATGAATGCCTTTAGGAAGGCCCAGTGAAGACGCTGAAGAATTAGGAACGGAAAGGTGATCTAAAATGTGTGGGAGGGGAATACAGTAGAGTCATGTCAATGCACGTTTAATTAACACAAATTCAACTATACTCTCTTAGAAAAACAAAAGTTTAATTTTTCCCCCACTGAGTATGTTCCCGAATGCAAAGTAATCACTTCCTTGTTCACGGATGAACAACAATGCTAGAGAAAAATCTGGCTGTGTCAGACTTATGAGAAATGGTATAACGTATACAAAGTCTGTGTGCTGTATTTTGTGGGTGACTTAAGGGATTTTTCAAGGGGTTTGACTATGCATGACTTTAGAACCTAACCGGTGCATAAAATGAGTCTCCTTGGAAGGGGGTAGGTGGGTTGGGTCAGACTTCTCGCAGTTTGTTGGTGGACGTGAAGGTTGGTGGTCTGGTTTGGGGGTGATCAAAACAACATAGAGCCTTGGAATAAGCAACCTGGTCTCCAGGCACAGATTTTGGCAATGAGTTCTGAAATTCAACCTGACACATACAAAGGTTGATTCTAAAGGATTTGAGGTTGAAAAAGAAAGATTAAAACAAAAATGAACAGCCACGATCACTTGCAAAGACAGAGGCAATCATGTGCAAACATATAAAAGATTAGACTTCTCAATTTACATGAAGATAAAGTTTCACAGGTAGGAAAATATATTTGTGTACTTACTCAGAATACATTAAGTTCAGTTAATGGCAAGCACCTTTCCTGTTAGTTACATAACTAGATTGTATAACCTTTAGAAGTCTACCTGGTTCTCAGGAGCTAAACCTACTGTTTTTGTAAGATTCCATTCCCTTCCTTTTCAGCTAAGCACTTACAGAGGTCTACAATACCTCCGAAATGAAGCGACTGCTAAACAAAACGTATCTGATGACATAAAACTTCACAAATTGTTTCCACTAATTTCCAAATTACATATACGAGCTCCATCCTGTATCTCTTAGTGGTGTTTTTTCACATTTCATAAGGTTTCATCTTTTAAGTAAAAGAAAAGCATCACTCTTGATAACTTTCTAGACAGCTATACTTCTACTTAGAGATCCCATCTCTAAGAGAAAGCTTCCATACCTGCTCACCACTCAATTACTAAAATGGCATATTTTGGAAAAGCCTTGTATTTTCGATCTCAGTACAAGAATTTTCCCAAGTGGCCCCAACGAAATGTACAAAGTGTTTCATTTGACAACTTTTACCATACGAAATCCCTTAAGTTAAGGCCTTTTTCCAGAAATTTACCATTCCCAGCAGCTAGCACCTAATCGCCATCTGATAATGGGCTTTCGATTGTTTTACAAACTCAATGCAGGGGCACATGGGTGGCTCGGTCGGTTAAGTGCCTGACTCCTGATTTCGGCTCAGGTCATGATCTCATGGCTCTTGAGTTCAAACCCTGCACTGGGCTCTGTGCTGGCCGCAAAGAGCCTGCTTGGGATTCTCTCTCTCCTCTCCCTGCCCCTCCGCTGCTCATACTCTCATGCTCTCTCCCTCTCTCTCAAAATAAATGATCATTAACAAAAATAAAAACTAAAAGCTCAATGCAAATTTGAGTAGCAGCATTTCATTATCCATGGCTAAGCAATGACCAAGTACTTTCTTCTTTTGCAGGATCTTTTGTATTTTCTCCTCTTGACCACTAGTCAAAAATCTCAAAACTGGATAAATGTGTTTATCAATTCACATTCTCTTGGTTTTTCTTGACCGCTCCCTTGATCCATTTTATTCACTGCTGACAGTGTCATCTAAATCTTACTTTTCAAAACTTGTGACTTTCCCGCAGTGCTCACTTCCCACAGGAATAGCTCTAAAGCCTTTATATGGGCATTCACAGCCCAGTCTCCACAAGTGGTCCCTTCCTCACGCAGTTCATCGCTCACTATACTTTCGTGCAAAGCCTCCGCCAGCGATTAATATCAGTTTCCCCGGACAAACACCAGGTTCATAATTACAAGTTCTACACACTGATCATCATTCCCCAACTTCTAGAAGTCTCTCCTTCCTTACCTAAATCCTGCCTACAGTTTAAGGCCTGTCTCGGGTACCAATGCTGCCTCCAGGTCTTCAGACTAGATCATGGGTCTCCTCTCTGGATGGCTCCAGCACCTTGTTTCATGTAAGCTGTTTCTAACCACATTCTAAGTTCCCTGAAGGCACACTGTCATAACTCCCAGTCCCCAGCACTGTGCTGAACAAATCCGAAAATATTTGCTGAATGGAATTAACACATCAATGAATGTCAAAGTTTTCAAAGTAAAGATGTTTTCTGTAGGGGTAGTTGGGTGGCTCAACTGAGCATCCGACTCTTGATTTCAGCTCAGGTCACGGTCTCATGGTTTGTGAGATCGAGCTCTGCGTCGGGCTCTGCACTGACAGCTTGGAGCCTGCTTGGGATTCTCTCTCCCCCCCTCTCTCTCTGACCTTTCCCTGCTTGTGCTCTCTCTCTCAAAATAAATACATTTTTTAAAAATGTATTTTGTAACACACAGTAATTTATATCTACTTGTTATCTCTTAAACATGTTTTTTATACAAGTTTTTTTTTCTTTTTTCTTATTCTGAGTATTTATAAAGCGGATTACTATTATTTTAAGCCAGTTAGGAAGGCGAAAAAGGCACAATCTAGTGAGAGAGCAAAAAATTGGCAATGAATAAATAATTGCTAAATTACTAGAAGAATAGGGTTCAACATGGAAATGTCAGTCCAATTCTGTCATTCATTTGCATAATTAAAGTTACATATTTGTCTATGAATTGGCAGTGCTTTTCTTACCAATCAAAAGATGGTTTTTCAAATCTGAAAAACATATATGAAAGCAGTGACTGATACTAACAAATTAGATTTATAATGATTGCATCACCTATTAAGTTCTAATTAATTAACACTCACAAATAAGGTCTTGGGGGGAGGAGAGAATGCCACTATGAGGAACTAAGAGACAAAATTAGCCACCCACTGTGGCTCCTATTTTGATTCCTGCCGGGTTTCAATCCCTAGCAAATAACACTAAGACCCAGACAAGATCATTCTATTATTTAATGGCATATAGTTAAATGCTTCATTTCCTTTCTGTTTACAACTCAAGCACTAGAACATAATTATGATTAGTTGGGGTACTTATGCTATCAGCATTGTTTGAAGAATAAATTATGGGACTTAACTATGCTTTATTAGTATCTTTTAGTGACAGAGGAAGGGAACCATTCTGATTTGCTGAAATCAACATCTCTCCTTGGTAGATTCTTGGTTTCTTCTCAGACTCCTATGTCTTAAAATACCTTTGAAAAGAATTGTTCTAAAAAAACAGCAAGCTTCTCTTTTAGTCTGTTAAATGTACTATAGCATTCTGTCACTTGAATAGATAAATCATTTTAATGTAATTTCATAGACTGTTATAATTGTCATAATATACAGAACAAGGAAACATGACTGTCCTTAATTTTCTTTCATCAGCTCCTCTGCCTTCTCCTGAGTCACCTGTAAATTGGACTGATATTGTGGAACAAAAGCAGTCTTTAAAAGGACATTTTTTAAAAGCTATGATGCTTATCTGTTAACAAGAGAGTGGGAATTCCTGGGGGACACCATGTAGCAAACAGAAAGAAAGGGTCTTCTCTCTAGAGACACAGTCTTCTCTGTGTATCCTGAAAAAGCCCAGAAGGCAGATGGGCATGAAGCAATAATAAGTAAGCTCATCAGAGCAGATACACAGCCCTACAGTTCTGTACCACACCTTCCAATCTGCAGATACGTGAGAAAGCACTTTTGGGCACACTATTGCTTTCTGGAAAGGTATTGTCTACAACCCAATGCTACAAGAGCTCTTACATTATTTGTGATTTAAAAACAAAAAATGAGAACTCAAAATTTAGAAGGATAGTCATCGGGAAAATTGGACGAGCACACTGCTAGGAACGTGGTTGTTACCAGATTCAATGATCTAATGTAGAACATCAGGAAAACAGCGGACTACAGTTTTGATTTCAAGATTCTGTCTTAATATGAAAATGGAGAACCCTCTTGCTCTGTTGGTGGGAATGCAAACTGGTGCAGCCACTCTGGAAACCAGTGTGGAGGTTCCTCAGAAAATTAAAAATAGAACTACCCTATGACCTAGCAATAGCACTACCAGGAATTTACCCAAGGGATATAGGAGTGCTGATTCATAGGGGCACATGTATCCCAATGTTTATAGCAGCGCTTTCAACAATAGCTAAATTATGGAAAGAGACTAACTGTCCATCAACTGATGAATGGATAAATACAATAGGATTATATATACAATAGAATATTACTAAGCAAGGAGAAATAATGAAATCCTGCCATTTGCAGCAACGTGGATAGAACTGGAGGGTATTATGCTAAGTAAAATATGTCAGAGAAAGACAGATATCACATGTTTTCACTCATATGTGGAACATGAGAAACTTAACAGAAGACCATGGGGGAAGGGAAGGGGAAAAAATAGTTACAAACAGAGAGGGAGGAGGCAAACCATAAGAGACTCTTAAATACACAGAACAAATTAAGGGTTGATGAGGGGGGTGGGGCAGAGGGGAAAACGAGTGATGGGGAATGAGGAAGGCACTTGTTGGGATGAGCACTGGATGTTGTATGTAAGTGATGAATCTACCCCCAAAACCAAGAGTACACTGTATATACACTGTATGTTAGCCAACTTGACAATAAATTATATTTAAAAAAATGGATAAGCTCATCTAATAGGTATTTTTCCACTGATACTCATTTTATGGAACACTTTTAGAATAATATGAAGATAAAGAACTTCGATTCTCTCAGGTATTAATGGGTTACACAGGCTAGCTCTTCTGAAGATTAAATGGGCATGTTATATAACTGTGTGGAATAAAAGAATACCCCAGGATTTAGAATCAAGAGGCCTGGGTTTGGATCTCAGTCACCTGTTAGCTGTGCGACCTGGATAAGAAAATTAAATCCCTGTAAGCCTGTCTCCTTATTTGAAAATGAGGATTACAAATATCTGCCCTACCTCAGATGAGATAAATGTATGAGAAAATACTCTATAAACTATAAAGTTACAAACGTTAGTTCTGTTTAGTTATGGACTTACTAATCTATGAGAACGTGAAACTATATACTTTTAGATTATATCTAAATTAAGATAATGTAATATTTGTTAAATACTTAACACTATGATGCCAAGCCGCTTCTAAGGTCCTATGCCATAAATACCTTGACAAATTTACATTATTAATGCTCCTGAAGAGATGGACAAACACGTTCACTCCTTGCTCTTTTATTTCCAAAGTCTTTATTTAAATGTTTGGTTCATCCTTAATTATAAAATTCAGTATCCTTAAAGGAACACCTATATAGTTTCTATTTATAGCCCAGTCATCTAGGAGCCATGTTTTTATCTCTCACAAACCTCCTGCTTTACTCATAGTTATTTAGTTTCTAAGATTTAGCTCCATTTCTGGTAAGTGAGATGCAGAGGGTCAAAGGAGGAGAAAAAGGAAAAGTATATCCACTAGAATCCTTTTGGTGCCAGTGGTGAAACAGTAACAATTTGGGTTGGGGGTGGGGAGAGGTTTAAAACTACTGAATAAGGAATCTGAAAGTTAATAGTTTTCAATTGTCCATTTCATTACATTTCTTTCGGTCTCTGCTCAGAAGATACGCCATCAAAGGTCCTTACTGACCCCCTACTTCAAACAGTACCTCCTCATTCCTATACAAACTGCTTTGTTTTTATGGTCCTTGGCATTCCTTGACATTATTTTAATTTTAATGTTATTTTCACATTAAAATGTAAATTCAATATGTATGAGAACTTTGTTGACAGGTGTATTCCCAGCAGCTAGAACAATCATTGGAACATAACAGGTCCCTCTGAGTGAGTGAATGAATGAATGACTACATCCATAATACTCAGGTCCGCACATTATGATGCCTGGCCAAAGCACAATGTAAACTTTAATTTAAAAATAAAACTATAGAGAGTAGCTACTAAGGAGATATTTGCTTAGTGGTAGGTGTTCTGAAAAAAAAAAAAAGATGAATATGTTCAAGATATCTCAATATCCTCAATTGGTATGTTTCATCAGGAAACAAACACACATAGAAACATAAAATTAGGCAGCCTAAAGAGTTGGAAAGGTTAAGAAGGCAGAGTTGAAGAGGATAAAAGCCATCCCCATTTTTGTTCTTAAACAAGAAGTTAACTCAATTGAAGTAAATTGACATTTTGAATTACAAGCTCAAAAATAAGCTTTAATATAAAACATGGTAAGATGGTAAGAAAAAGTCACTCATAAATTTCCACTGCTAACATTTAATAATAACTATTTTTACATACACAAATGTCTATCTTTTTTATATAATTTAAATCAGAATCTGATCCCATCTGGAAACTGAAGTTCTTTCATGTGATTATTGAGAAGAAAAAGAATATATTAGAAAGATGATTTATAGAGTTTATTTGGATATGACTATTTATTTTAGGTCGATGCTTGAAGGAACTTCAAACTCTGAGGTTGAGGAAAAATAGAATTAATCCTAATGTAAGAAATAGTTAAGGAAAAATATGAGAGATCTTAAAATTTTATTAAAAGGTTTATTCCCTTTTGGGTGTAGGAACTGTGGGGTGGTACAAAGTACAGAGATTTGGAATGAGGCTTTGTGATTTTTTTGAGTAAACTCTGCCCCCAACGTCGGGCTTGAACTCATGACTCCAAGATCAAGATTCGTATACTCTACTGACTGAAGCAGCCAAGTGCCCCGAGAGATTCTTTTAGATATAAGAATAAATATCTATCACTGACAAATACTTAGATAAATTAAAGGACTAAACTTTGCTACCTCCTAAAATATTTGCATGTTTTAAAAGCTTGAAAAAATACAATAACTTACCTATAGGATATCCCAATGCAAAGTCATTACTTTGTGTAGCAAAAATAGGGAATAGTCCAGCTTTGCTGAATCGACTATCAGGACTGGCAACCAGTAAGGTTAAGACACATACAATGAAAAATACAGAGGCTTTGGCAATCAAGATACTATACAGGAAAGACCAATCCACATTGGAAAAATTAAGTACAACCATATTTTTGAATAATAAAGCTGGAAGTGCAAACCTGGAGACAAAATTTCCCAGTCCTTTGGCCTGTGTTGATGTTATTACATTGGCTCTTCCTGCTATGTAGCCACAAAGGACTATGCCAAAGCATTCTAGTAAGGCTGGAAAAAGCCTTGTTATTGACATTGAAGGTGGGTCATTAGTGGAATTAAACCTATGCATTACTGTTGAGGAAAAAGTTTTGCTCATATTGACTGCAATGGTTATGTTCTCTGCAGGTAAATCGGAAAAAGAATTCATTTTCGTTCACCCTCCAACTCCAACCAGCTCTCTGGAAAGAAAGGAAGAAAGATTCAGTGTGACAATAAATAAGAAGAACTCTAGTTGAAAGCATACACTGGCAAACCTAGACTTCTCAAATATATATACTTTCTTCAACAATCACCAGAGAAAAATTACAATGAAAAAAAAAAAGGGGAGGGTGAGAGAGTTTGCTAACGATAACCTCTTTACTCTCAAAGGTGGGTCAGCTCAAAATATTTACGTTGCTGTCCTATTTTCAGTATTAGACATGAATACGGTAAGATCACACTCATGAGGGCTGCAGTGATACGCCATGGCTCTCTCCCATGACCCACACTGGAGCTCCACCTAGTGGGTAAGAGCTTGGGACCCACAGAGACTCTCCTGAATGTCCACCTGCATGCCAATTCTCTGCAAATTTCAGTTCACAAGGGTACATACTGGACAGGAGAGTCCTGCCTAGCTGGTGGTCATACTTGAGTATAGGACGAGAAGAAAAATACGGTAGAGTACCACATAACAACTTCTTCATCTGTGAAATGGCAATAATACTATCTACCTCACTAGAACTTGAGATGATTCAAGTCCCTTATAATCGCATTTGGCAAAAAGGAATACTTAACTTTTGCTAGCACATAAAAAAGAACGAAAAAAAAAAAAAGATGGCATCCTACCAGGCTACCCTTAGTTCCTTTTAAACTGGGATCACATATTTGCCTTCTTGAATGCCCGAGTCCCCTTTGTGTCACAGGGACTTGGTACATGCTGTTCAGTCTAAAATGTTCTCTTCTCTACCTGCCATTCTCTATGTAATAACACCTGCTCACTCTCTAAATCATATAGTTCTGGAGTTGCTTCATCAGGTAAAGCTTCACTAACCCCATAGCCAAGTCTTTTTCAAACAGAATCAAGTTCCTTACCCGTAGGCTACTTTTCTCAGTTTGTAATTACACTACGCATTAGAGTGGCTACTTGATTTATGTCTATCTCTTTCACTAGACTTTAAGTGCCACACAAGTAGGGACTCTGCATGTTTTTGCTCACTGTTGTATCCCTAATGCCTAGCACAGTGCCTGGCACACAGAGGCACTAATATATTCATACTTAAATATTTATATACAAATATATACACTTAGATATATAAAATATATAATATTTTGATGAATGACTAAATATTAATCTGCTCTTAGACCTTTAACCTTTATTTCTAATGTTTATTTATTTTGAGAAAGAGAGAGCATGCATGGGGATGGGGAAGAGAGAGAGGGGGAAAGAGAGAATATCAAGCAGGCTTCACGCTCAGCCCGAAGTCTGATGTGGGGCTCGATCTCATGACTGTGAGATTATGGCCTGAGCTGACATCAAGAGTCAGATGCTTAACTGACTGAGCCACCCAGGCACCTCAAACCTTTCACCTTTTAGCTGACCAATGTTCTCTTTTAGGAACTATCTAGTTCATAGACAGAAATCTTTTTTTTTTTTTCTGAATGATATAGTATCCTAAGTTTTTCACTATAGCAACAGGCCATGACCACAAAATCTGTTCTAAAATGTTCTTAAAGCTATTCTAAAATGTTAAAGAACAGAACACATGTCGTAAAATGTCCTAAAGATGTTCAGAAAATGCTAGAACAAGAAAGAATTTTTTTTTTAAATTTTTAACACTTATTTATTATTGAGAGACAGAGCATGAGCATGGGAGGAGCAGAGAGAGAAGGAAACACAGAATCTGAAGCAGGCTCCAGGCTCTTAGCTGTCAGCACAGAGCCTGACGCGGGGCTCGAACTCACAAACTGTGAGATCATGACCTGAGCTGACGTCGGACGCTTAACCAACTGAGCCACCCAGGAGCCCCAAGAATTTGTTATGCTAGCATTATGATACTTAATCAGACTTCCCTCTTGCTGCCAGGGACACACTGAATATGAGGTTTGGGCAACTTTGCAACTAATCGGCTTTTATGAGTAACTCAAAATAAATATGGTGACAACTGCCAATTTCTAAGTGATTATTCTAGGCTAACCATCTAGAGTGGCCTCATGTAAGGTAGAAAGTAAAAATGCTTATGATTTCTGAAATTTACAATGCCAAGGGGTAAGTTTTCAAATACCCACACGTATCAGAAAGACTCAGATAGCAGGCCAGAGACCAGCTAACAACTAATACAAAGGGCGTAGACTAGATAATTTTCTCTCTCTACCCTCGTATAAACTAAACCATTTAAAAACCTTACGTGTAATCTGGATCCAGACAAGTGTTGTTCTACCAGGATTAGACAGGAGTAGTCAATATCCACAAAACCTGTGATAATCACATATTTGAAGTTTGCCAAATAAGCATCAAATTATATCCTGGGAAAGCCAATGCTTGGGACAGGTACCATCAGTTGAAGTAAGGAGCTGGTAAACAAAGATATTAAACATTTGGAGCCCCTAACAGGTGTGGACCTGAAAAGGCAATGCCAAAGAATAAGATGATAAGCTTGTCCAGTCTTAGGTTATTTCTTTAAAGTTCTCTATATTTCTATGCCTGGAATATTACTGCTCACTACTCCTTATTTGTACCACACTCACATATCAATGTATTACAATAATTTTTTTAACCAACAGTTTTAACTAAAATAGTGGTTGTTCAATTAAAAGAATCAAATAGACCTGAACCCAATTTTCGGCCTTTTTGCTTATCAACTCTTTGGTTAAGTTAAATGCCCTCTCTGAACCTTGGCTTCTTCAACTGTAAAATGAGAGTAAAAACCTCCTTAAAGGGATACTGTGATGATTGGAGATTTTATACACAGCTTATCACAGTAGCTTATCACAGAGTAGGTCTTCAAGAAATGGTAGCAACTGCTATCAGGAATTGTGGTCATAAGAACAGTAACAAATTAAATAGAATTTATTGTCTTATGCAAGCTCTTCAAACTTGTTGTTAAAGATTCTCTAACTAGGGACACCTGGGTGGCTCAGTCCATTGAGCATCCAACTTCAGCTCAGGTCATGATCTCGCTCATGGGTTCGGGCCCCGCTTCCGGCTCTGTGCTGACAGTTCAGAGCCTGGAGCCTGCTTCAGATTCTGTGTCTCCCTCTCTCTCTGCCCTTCCCCTGCTCATGCTCTCTCTTTCTCTCAAAAAATTAAATAAATGCAAAAAAAAATTAAAAAAAAAGACTCTCTAACTAAAACAGAGAGATGGGTGTAGGTTCGTAAGATTGAGCCTCGAGTCAAGCTCTGTGCTGGCAATGCAGAGCCTGCTTGGGATTCTCTCTCTCTCTAGCTCTCTGCCCCCCGACTCTCTCTCTCTCTCTCTCTCTCTCAAAATATACAAAAAAAATTAGAGAGATGGGATGGGTCATAGGTTATCAATTTTTGTTTCATGCCAAACTAAGAGGAGTTCAATTTAATTCAGTTTGATCTCAAATAGTTTATAGCAGGGAAGGGAGAGCTCTTCATTTTTCTTAAGGTGATGGTCAAACAGCTGTAGCAGTGCCCATGATTAATTCTGAGTTAGCCAAAAATTAAAAGAGAAAAACTTTGAAAAGTAATCTGCCGCTACCCATAAAGATTCCTTTAATGTTCCTCAACATTATAAAAACAATGCTTGCTGCCAGAGGTAAGGTCAAAACCACCAAAAAAGCACTTACGAAGGTTTCTCATCTTTTTTTTTTCCTCCCCCAACAGGAAGAGTATATGCTTTTTAAAGCATTCTTTTAAAATGAACAGGAACCACAGCAACAGAAGTTTTTAAAAAATCACATCCAGTCTTTTCATCTCATTAAAAACAAGGGTTGTTAACAGAACAAACAAGTTGACTGTCACAGTTAAAGACTGCTCACCGGCCACTCACTGAGGTGGGGAGTGGAGAAAGGCTATACACAAACCACTTCTAGCCATTGATATTTGGTTGAGAACATGAAGGCACCACTGAGACTGCAAACAACTGCCGTTACTAAGTGAAAATGGGGAAGGGGCTTCTGATTTATTTCAGAGAAAGCTTTAAACTCTGAGACTGTCTATTCTCACACGCCCAATATCCATTACCCTGTGGGAAAAGCAGAATATACTACTGTACTATTAAAGCACTCTTCAGCAACAGTCACACCATCCACCCACTCCCACCCACTCGCAGAGGACCAAATGTCCTCCTTAGAGACCCAGGGTGGGGAGCGCTGAGCACTGCCTCTTCCCTTGTCAGCGGGCACAGACTTTGGCTCTCCAAGATAAGGATGTGGAGAGTCCTTAACCAAACAGGCTGCCCAGAGACCAGCTGCCACCCAATGCCTGGCCAGACAGCAGAGGAAGCAGAAAGGCAGAATGGGGTCTGTGCCTGGGATAAAAACTTGGTCCCTCGGCTTCCTCAGGACATGGTGATCACAACGTCATGGTAACTGACATGCTCCAAAAAGGGGTAAGGAAGAAAATTTGGTGCAGTGCTCCAGGTACATGGGCAGGAACTCCCAGGCAGATACTGAGGCCACCCCTCGGGATAAAAAGAAGAGTCCGAGAATGACAGCGTGAACGTACGTGCAACGAGGTGCTCCTCAAACTGGGGTATGGCAGTTCTGTCACTGGAGGGGACAAGCTGTCCCATCCCCTATGTTAAGTCTTCCTGGGTGGCTCCGCAGGTCCTAAAAGCGAACGCTGCGGGACAGGCGCCGGCAGCGGACTGCAAGCCAGGGTGCCAAGGGTGGGGCGCTGTCCACCTGCCCAGAGCCGAGCGGCGGGGATGGGGGCACCAAGGGTACGCAAGGCCGAGCCTGGGCCGGACAGATTCGCGTCCCGGGGCCCCATCTCACCTGCTACGTCTGCAGCCCCTGGGCCACGAGAAGGGAGTCGATGCTCGTGGTGGGCCAACCAGGGAGGAAATCACCGTCATCTCCCACCCCAGCCCTCTTCACCGAGAGCTGCGGGCTGCTGGCGGCCGACTACAGCAGCTCTGTCACGTTCCGAGAAAGTGAGGTGCGGGTGTGCGGTGGCCAGGTCAGCTCCTCCCCGCGCGGGCCGCGCGGCCCCGCCTCGCCCCGCCTTTAGGCTCCGCCCCCGGCCTCAAGCCTTCGAGCTGCACCGCCCTGGGAACCTCCCAGACTCCCGACCCCTGGTCCCGCCTTCAAGCCACGCCCCCCGCCTCGAGCCTCTTAGCACACGTCCTCGGCCCCGCCTTAGGCTCCTCCCCCGCCACGAGCCTCCGAGCCGCAGGGTCTCGGGTCCCGCCCTCAGGCTCCGCCCTCGGCCGCCGAGAGGTGGGGGAACACTTGGTCCTTGGATCCGCCCCCGCGCCGCCGGCTGCTAGCCGCCCAGCTTGCTAGACTCCCGCGGGGAGACTTCCGGTGCCCGGCTCTCTCAAAATGGCGGCTGCGGTGGGCGCCTTTCCAGTCCCGTTTTCCTCGCCCAAAATTCAGGTGTGGAAGCATCTCGTCCTACCGCCTAACCCTCAACCTCTTGTGACCCGCTAATTCATATGTTGGTTTGACTAGTCATCTTATAGCACAGAGTTTAAAAATAAGACCTGGGTCCGGAATCCTGCCTTTCTCCTTTACCAAGGCAGTGTGACCTTGACCTTCCTAAATCAGAGGTTAAAATGTAAAGTTTTGATAATTTAGATACAATAAGCGCCCAGTCCCTATTTGTGTTTTTGTTGTGGGGGAAGACTACATGCATATCCCGCAGTGTACTGAGAGGAAATTCCTTGTATTGGTGGAAAACTTCCTGAGCTTGAGATGAAGGGGTCCCGAATATAGAGCTCCATTTTGAAACCTGAAGAAAGCCTGTATTTGTATTAGTCTTTCAGAATCAAGGTTATTTCAAATTTAAGATATTTATAATATGCTTATACTTCATATCTCCACAGGCATCGTCTGTAAAGCCTCTACTTTGCTTTGCATCTTTAACTTTTTCTGTCTGGCAACTTCAGTGTCTTCCTATCTTGTAGTTTTAGGGCAAAGATACAAATTTGTATGGCTCAACTTGAAAAAAAATCACAGTAAGCTAAGGACTGGTTAAAAGTTCAGAAAACTAAGCAGGAGAAAAATGAGTTGGAAACTGAAACTATAGAAAAGTCATGCCTTCTCCTGATCTCACTTCACCTTTGTTCCCCATCTTCACTCTTAATGGTCTTATTTTTTCCCTTTGGACCTGGCTACTTTTTTTTTTTAACCGTCTGACTATATTATCTCAAGGCTAAAAGGATTTCTGTTTAGCAAGTATGAAGATTCGTTCAACTAAATAAATACTTACTGAGTTTTGACTTTTAGGAGAATACATAAAGATATACCCGCAAAGGTAAGTTAAGGTCAATCTCTAGGAGGTTCCTTAGGTTAGTCTTAGAACTTGGGTCTTATCCTTTGACCACAGCAAAACCATTAAATATGTTTTGACAGGAATGTGTCACAATGATCACATCGTTTTTGGATATGTAATCTGGAAGCTTTCCCAGAAGTAGCCGCAAGACTGGAGGCAAGAAAAGCAGAAGACTTTGGGAAGAACCTAGACACTAGGAAATAAAGACATATGGGCTCTGGAGTGATGATAGTGAAAAGAATGGAAATGGCCTGAGAGACCTCACAAAAGGAGAAGGGATGGGACTGGACTACTGAAGAGTAAGGAGATAATGAACCTAAGGACTTACTCCATTACAGTAAGGAAAAGGAATCGAGGCAGGCAGTCTCTAATAGCCTTCCTAGTTCTAAAGTTCCTTTATTTGCTATCGTTCTATTATCTGAAGATAAAAGGAAAAAATATTTCAGATGAGAGAAGCAGTTACAAGAAGAAAATAATTTAGGTCTAAAATCTAAAACCTTGATAAATTATCTAGTTCAGTCTCCTCTATTGAAGGAGTTGTCCATCATTCCTCTCCATCTGAGGTCCTGGAGATTCAGCAGTTGGTCTAAGAACACCCAGCTGGTTGGTGCAAGAGATTGGGAATGTAATTGCTCACTGTCCTTTGAACTAACTGCTCCTGAAGGTATCAACACATGTAAGCAGAGATTGCTGGTAGACACCTAGAGAGAAAACAGAAGCTCAAGAAAAAAAGAATGAGCTAAACATGTAGTTTGGAGATACCTGTATGGAGTGGGGTTTTCTGAGCAGAGCAGCTTGTACAGGGAAATTCTGAGAAGAAAATGTATACAGAGATGAAAGGCTTCATTAAAAAATCATTCTTAGATAGGTAATTACTGGTGAATGCCAGAAGAAAACCATTGAATTTCACTTTCATATCTGCTAATCAGTCTGTGAGATGCTGACCCACGTCTACTATTAACTGAAAAAGGGAAAGAAAAGCTAAAAGTTATTCAAACTAATGGAGGAAAGCTGTAAATTAATCCTAATTCTCACTTATAAATAAACAGGACATGTTCCTTCATATACACTGATATGACAGGAAAAGATTTCAGTAGGGAGAGAGGGAAAGGATAGGGCCTGAGGTCCCTGGGTGAAGGAAACATATTTTGGAACAGTGCTGGGAAGGTCTGACCACCGCAAAGCCCCTCAGGTGTAAGGTTCCTCTTAAGAATGTAACAGACATCACCTACTCCCACCTCAGGTTTCCCTCAGGAATTTGACAAAAAGACCTGACTAAAAATGAGACCATAAAATGTATGACCCACAAGGAGAGGTGTGGCACAGACCACCCCTCATACAATGGAAATGAGACATTCCCAATCGGGAATGGACAGCCCAGCACCTAGAGCTATCAAGCCAATAAGGGTAGAACCTTAGGAGGAACGGAGGAGGGGGGGAGGGAGTGGGGGGAGGTGACCAGTACCTTATAAAACAAGGACCCTTGCCTATAGTCACAGGTATTCACTTTCAAATGTCCCCTCTGTAAAGAGAGCTTTCATACTATCCTTACTTTCTAATCTTATACTTTAATAAACTTTTCCTGCTGCTCATTTTGTGTCCACGTCTTCATTCTTTGAAGCAACAAGACAAAAAACCCCAGGTATTGAGGTAAAAAAAAAATCCTGCAACACTGATACCTTCATTTCCCCCAACTCCAGCTGATCAAGATTGACAGGAAGAATAAAGCATGTGGTTTATATAATGACAAGGCTCATGTAGGATGTATGTTGAGGCAGTGTCATATAATGTAGATTCCTGGGAAATTTTACTTTTTTCCATAATGAAGTAGCTCTCATTTTTTTTCTGATTATGACTGTTGTAAATAATTATAAAATATGAAGATAATAGAGAAAGGAATGAAGAAAGTGAAAATCACAACACATACAGATAATTTCTGTACATTTTCATGTATATTTTATTATGTATATACCTCTTTCTATGCATCTGTAGATTATTGAAGAAAATAGGATCATATGATTTTTTATACACATGGTTTTTAATAACACTTTAAATTCAATAATGTATAATTAACATTTTTATCCATACATATAGATCTCTCTCTATATTTTTTTACCTATCAAGTATTCCCTGTTGAAATTTTGAGTATGATCTCCCCTGAAAAAAATGGCACTCTGGACCATCCATAGAGTCTAATCAAAGATGAGCAAAGAGGAAGACATGTCTAATATGATTTTTTAAAAAATATTTATTTTCTTTAAAACTCCCTATTGCCTTTCCATTTCTCTTTAGGGGTACATATGATTCCAGATGAGTTGACTTCACTTTGCCTTCAGAGGTGGTGGGACTAACCTAGGCTATCCAGTCAGTACATGCCATCCCTTTGGACTGGGTGATTGAATCAGGGTGGGCATTGGCTCTAAGGCAGTTTGAAGAATGACTCTTAGGACTTTTGCTGAGAATGCTGTCTCTTGCTTGCTGGACAGGAGGAAGATGCTGGTGGCCATTTTGGGACCATGAGAGGAGCTAGTCTTAGAATGATGCAGACACCAAGGAAGGCACAGCAGAGAAAAGGAAACAAACATGTTGGTGACATATTGAGTTATAGAATCAAGCTTCACCTGAAGCCATGATTGGCCTGAAGCCTGTGGACTTCTCATTTATGTGGGCCAATCAATCTTTGTCTTTATTGTTTAAACAAGTTTGAATTGGGTTTTTCTGTTACTTACAATCAAATGTGTAGAAAAAAATTCTAGAAGAAAATGTCAACAGTAAATATCTATGAGTGGTGAAAATAACCATGATTTTCTTTTTCTGTGTAGAATAGTTCCCAAAATTTCTACCAAAAAAAAATGTGCATTAATTTTATCAAGAAAAAGCAGGAAATAAGTCATAAAGTATATATTTTGGCTATGGGGAAATGGTGAGCAATACCTAATAGTAAATATATTTCTAAAACAAATTTAAAAGCCACCTCTGTATATTAAACTAGATAAGCATACAAAATCCACTCATAAAATAAAATAAGAACATTGATACCATACAATATATGAATTTATATAAGGCTAAAACGTAATCTTTATAAGGTTAATCTTTGTATCCTTAGGTGTTTCATAAATGCTTTTTGAATGATTGACTAAACCAAATTGCCTATCAGCTATCAGGATGTTAAAATGTGCTTTTATTCAATGGGAACTATTTGATATAAGCGACTGGTATAGCTTTTTTATAATAGCTGTATTTCTTATTTTTTCTAGCTTTTTATTTGGCCCAGGTTTATAGCCTTATTTAAATATTCTCCCAAATTGTGGGATTTTTTTTTTTGGTTACTTTCAATGCTATAATAATTTAATTTCTGGATTATCGAGATAAAAATCCCGAAAATTACCTTTTAATTGCAACTGTAAAAAAGTACACATACACACACACATATATGTATGTGTGTTTGTGTTTTTGCAAATACATAATAACTACCCCCTTTTCAGTCTTCTATTAAAATATTCTTTCAGAGCTACCAGGTTGGTGAGCACGTGGAGGTGCTGGGAGAGTGTGGGAGAGTGGCATTCAGAGAGGGCACAGAGCTCGGCGCCGCTTCCCACATACCTTGTCCTACGCCTTTCTTCCATCTGGGTGTTCATTTGTATCCTTTACCATATCCTTTTATAATGAACTGCTAAGTGTAAAAAATACACGTATATTTTTACAAAACCAGTGAGGGAAGTGGAATGTAAACCTCTCGCCGTGTTATTGATCTTATTGACCTTGGGTAAAGCTCAGATGTGGTTAAATAGGCAGCGACTTTTATCTGGGCAAGCACTTAAGAGGTTAAGTACAAAAACGATGAATTACTAGATTATGAAACTGAAAGCTAAATGACTTAGGTAATATGGGGTACAGAAATCATACAATAAAAGCATGATGGCTTTGGGGGCTCATCCAATAAGAAGGATTTAGCTTCTTGATATTTGTGGTTTTGTTTTCACCATTTTTTTTTGAAAGGGGTTAGAGATCAGAAACAAGAAAATGAAAAAAAAATTACCCCTGTTTTTATTACTAGTTTGTTCACTTAAAAATGCGTTCATAGACACAATTTCTTTTATAAGCTATTATTAAAGACTCATAAATGTGTAGAGAATTTTGTAATCTAAGTAATCTCTAAGACGAAAACCTGTAAATCTAACCTACTTTGTAAAACATAAAGAGGAAGTGGAGAAAGGTTCAGATTTAACTTTGATTTTGGAGTAAGAAGGTCTTTAACTGAGGCCAGTTAATAAATGGGTAGAACTTTTGAGTAAATAGCAAACTCGAAAGAAATCTCTCATGTCCTTAGCACAACAATTAAGCATAGACTTCAGAAACATTCTTCCAGTAGGGTATGTATTTTACGAGTTCCTGTCCTCTTCCTTCTTCGGATGGACAGGCACTCTATCTGTATCGATTTCCATAGTATCCTCTGCCTGAAGCAGAGCTTGGCACATAGCAGACCCTTGATAAATATCTGTTGACCTCCTAACTATCAGAATGCCAGCCAAACAAGTTTGTAAAGTATCTGTTTTTAGAGAATCACTTCCAAGGGAAACACCTGCTCTTATTCGGTTTTTTTCATCTGTCAACCAACATAACTGACAGAAAACAAGTGTCAGAACTCAAATCTCTGTGATCATTTTTTGACTGACAATGGCTGAAACACAATAAATCACGGGAGTACCGTCTTTGCTTGTGACACAGACTGAATATGATAGTGCCCCAATAGTGAGTTCTGCAAATATTTAAATGTCCCCAGAATTCCAAAACTTATTTAGAAACCTAGTCAGAAAGAGACCTGGGCACTAGATTTGGAGATGGTTGTTCTTGGAGAATAAAGTTGAACACTCAGTGCAGTGTTCATTGCAATCTAGTCTTTTATAGCAAATCGCATGATTAAACTATATCCTTGAGTGTGGCTTATTAGTTTTAATGGCCTAACTCAAACACCCTTACATGGGTTTATTATGCTCAAATATTTTGGAGACAAGATGTTTATAGGAATGTTAAAATTTGATAAAATTCCCACAAAGTTCTTAGAGATTTCATTTCATGTGTTGCCTCAGTAGCTGGTCAAGGACTTTTTTTTTTTTTTAACATAATCGTCTTCAGCAAACCGAGAACTAATACTGAGAGTTTAAGTCCAATATTTGCCATAGTGAATAAAACTGTTTATTTTACTTAATTAATTTATTTACTTAATTTTGTGATATACCACTTGAATTTTTTTTTTCAGATTTCTTTTAAATTCTTAAAGAATTTAAGTTAAGTCAGTTAACATGTAGTGTAATATTGGTTTCAGGAGTACAATTAAGTGATTCATTACTTACATGTAACACCCAGTGCTCATCATAACAAGTGCCCTCCTTAATGCCTATCGCCCATTTAACCCATCTCCCCAGCCACTTCCCCTCTGGCAACCCTCAGTTCTTTCTCTATAAGTAAAGAATCTGTTATCGTTTGCTTCCCTCTCTCTTTATTTTCCCTTCCCCTATGTTCATCTGTTTTGTTTCTTAAATTCCATATGTGAGTGAAGTCGTATGGCCTTTTTATTTCTCTGACTTATGTTGCTTGGCATAATACACTCTAGCTCCATCCACATAGTTGCAACTGGCAAGATTTCATTCTTTTTGATGGCCAAGTAATATTCCACTGTATATATGTCACATCTTCTTTATCCACGGAATTGTTTGTTTTAGAGGCAAAAGAAGATTATCTCTAAGGGCAATTGTAACAGTTGTTAGAAATCTTCAAACTACAATCAGTGATCCCAGTGAAGAAGCATCTTTGAATATCTCTTTCAACCGTTGTAATTTTGCTCATCCAACCATGTGTGTCAAAAATTACAGTGTGAAGGAAATGGCCAGTTTTCTTATTTGTCCTAAATTCCTGTGCTAACTTCAGAAGGTGGTAAGCATGAAGGGAAGATCACCTTTGTTACAGGGAGTTTAGCCTACATTGGGAGGTTGGAGAAGAAAAAGCCTTCATGGGAGTAGCTAGACATTTCAAAAAATTGTAGTGCATTAGTGGAAGTAATTACAAAATAACTCAAGGAAGAGAAATTTGTCTCCTTCCCTGGCTTCTAGAAAGGGAAATAAGGGAACGTTTGTATCAGTCCCACTGAGATTAAGCAACCAACATGGAAGTCATTGGTAAGGAGTGGTGCAGAGATTATGCTATTGGTAATATTCTACAGAAGGATAAAGGGAGGAGGGGTAGGGTTTGGAAACTTCCTCCCATCTGACTAGAGCTTTCTATTGTTTCCTCTTTTAGGCCTCAATCTTGATGTGCTTTCAAGCACTCTGTCATTCTTTCTCTTTCTCAGCATTTTCTCATCTGTTCACTCTTCTTTCATTATGCTAAGCCGGAGAGTTGGTGCTAACAGACTAGCTGCTTGCTGTGTACATTATTTGTTAATATGATTTGCATGTAAGTATGGGTTACTAATCAAGGGCATAAGAGAGTCAAGTGATTAAGTAGATGGAAGAACATAAGGGTGGGGATTGGTCATGAGGATTGAGGTACAGAGTGTAAAAAGCAGAATGTTTAGTCATAGTCAGGAGTCCAAAGGTCTAGAGGAATAGTTCTCAATCAGGGCTTCACACCAGAATCACTTGGAGAATATACATTTTAAAAATACAAATGCCAGGGCCCAAGCCAGATTTACTAAAGCAACATCATTGGGATTAGGTCCAAGATGTAAATTTTTTTTTAATAGATTCTGTAGATGATTCTAATGCAAACTCCTCTCTAACAGCTACTCATTTAGGGAATAAACTAGATATTATACCTCTGTTTCAAGGGCAGGCAAGAATATTTGTCTTAGAGGAGAGCAGAAAATTTTTCTAGTGCTCTGTGGGGAGAAATATGTTCTCATGATATGGAAAAGGACACATCGAATCTGACAGCTCCCTTCAGAAATCCATTTCAATAGCCATTTTCCCATCAGGATGTTGTACTTCATGTGAAACCCATTTGTTTGTTTGTCCTTTGCAGAGAAAAGCAAAACAAAACAAAACTGATCACTGTCTTTGTGTCTTGTGTATATACACCACTTCTTCACTCTAGTGCCATTATCAAATCCCAGTCAGAAAGCTGTGGGTGAAACTAGATGAAATAATTTTATGACACACTCAATAACTAAGCCAGTACATTTAATGTACTGTGGACTAGATAACAACCCCAGTGCGATCACATCACCATCTCTTAAAACTTCAGTTTTTGAGAAATAATCATAATTCCTCTTATCTTTCTTCAGAGATGTTATTTTCTAAAATATAGCCCTTTCCTTTATAGTTTACACGTTTGGTTTCGTATTTTAAAAATCCTCCCCTCAAGGGAGGCAAACCATAAGAGTCTTAAATACAGAGAACAAACTAAGGGTTGATGGGAGATGGGGGAGAGAGGAAAATGGGTGATGAGCATTGAGGAGGGCATTTGTTGGGATGAGCACTGGGTGTTGTATGTAAGCAGTAAATCACAGGAATCTACCCCCAAAACCAAGAGCACGCTATATACACTATATGTGAGCCAGCTTGACAGTAAAGTATATTAAAACAAACAAACAAACAAACAAATAAGAAATCTTCCACTCAGGTGGCTCAGTTGGCTAAGAGGTCAACTTCAGCTCAGGTCATGACCTCACGGTTCATGAGTTCAAGCCCCATGTTGGGCTCTGTGCTGATAGCTAGGAGCCTGGAGCCTCCTGCGGATTCTGTGTCTCTTTCTCTCTCTGTCCCTCCCCTACTCGTTTACTGTCTCTCTCTTTCAAAAATAAATAAAGATTAAAAAAAATTTTTTTAAATCCTCCTCTGCATCAAGGTCATAATGATATTCACCTACATTTTTTTGTAAAAGTTGAAAGTCTTTTAAAATTGTTATTCTCTATATGATTTTTCAAATTCTTATGTATTATTAAAGCCCCTTTCTAGATTCAAAGTGTAGAAATTTCCTGCGCAATACGGAGAGTACTTCTGTAGCTCCTGCTCTGGAGCCTAGATCAGAATGCCTTCAATGGAGAATAAAATGAAATTGGAATGTACAAAGAGATAAAAATCTATAGATAGCAGAGCAGTATCAGCTATTGGAAATATAAATTACTTTAGAGTCAATGTATATTTCCCCTAGCGATACTGAAGACGTGAGGCCTTAGGCCTTGAGAAGAGTGAGCAAATGCAGGATTGTGAACTAACAGCCGTAGATATGCTTATCATATGTTTGTCAGCTGTCTAGCAGGGATATACTTATCTGTTTGTCGGCTGTCTAACAGGGATATACTTATCATCTGTTTGTCAAACGTCTGGCAGGGCCTTTAGGATACCCTTGAGCAAAAGTCACTTTACAGCTCCATGCTGGCTCTGCTAAAAACCCAATCACCTAGAAGAAAGTAATCTTTTGATTAAATTCCTGGAAGGCGTTCCTCATCTGAACCCTGCTCTGGCCTTCCATGCCCACCTACTTCCTCAGGTCCTTAGCTCAGCTTTAGAACTGGCTGTTAGAATTTGGGCTCCAACTCCTGTGGTCCTTTATGAACATCTGTTACCTACTGGCTTTTGCCTGCCTCCAGGATTGCATCGGACACCCGGTTCTGCCCACCCATGATTGACTTGGCTCACTAGTACACTCTGGCCTGTCTAATCAAAATCACGGGGTCTCCATAGAGGATCCTTAATATCATTTCAAGCTGATGAGAGTAAGCTTCCAACCGTAACTTTCCAACTGTTACCTGTTGGAGACTGTTACTTGCACTCGGAAATCCAAACCTTTTGATACTCTCCATGGACTATCATCCCAGCAAAGAAGGCATTTCTATTGATATAAAATACAGTTGAACCTTAAAAAACATGGATTTGAACTATGTGGGTCCACTGATATGCATTTTTTTTGATGAATACAATATAGTACTGTAAATGTATTTTATGATCCTTTCCTTTCCTTTCCTTTCCTTTCCTTTCCTTTCCTTTCCTTTCCTTTCCTTTCCTTTCCTTTCCTTTCCTTTCCTTTCCTTTCCTTTCCTTTCCTTTCCTTTCCTTTCCTTTCCTTTCCTTTCCTTTCCTTTCTTCTTATAGAGACAGAACGTGCAATCTGGGGAGGGGGGCAGAGGGAGAGAATCTTAAGCAGGCTCCATTCTCAGCATGGAGCCCAACACAGGGCTGGATCCCATAATCCAGAGATCATGACCTGAGCTGAAATCAAGAGTCAGTCACTCAACCAACTAAGCCATCCAGGTGCCCCTAAAACAACCTGTTTTAGAGAGATTGTTTCTGTTTGCATTACTAGTCATTTTTTGTGCCCGCAGCAGCCAACCAATTACAGACCTTTCTTCTCTAGTCACATTCTCCTTCTGACCACAGTTTGGGAAGGTTCTTCACTCTTAAGGACTCATATGATTAGATTGGGTTCACCTGGGTAATCCAGAATAATCTCCCCATCTCAAGGTCCTTGACTTAATCACACATTTGCTTTGTGTACTTTTTTCCAAGTCCCTTTTGTCATGTAAGATAACGTGTTCACACATTCTGGGAACAGAACATGGACATTTTAGGAGGGTCATTATTAAGTCTACCACGCATGTTTTTCATAGGAACACTGACAAGCCAGATTATTCACACACTGAATAAACGCCATTCTGTAATAGCATAATTACCCCTAATATATGTCTTCTCAACTAGTTTATAAACCCTGTTTTTGGTCCCTAGCATTTAGCTCAGTGCCCTGTATATAGTCAGTTCTCAACAGGGTTTTGTTTATAAGAAACATATGTAGGTAGGTGGATTGGTAGGTAGATAGATAGATAGGGAGATGGATATGTACATACACAGAAAGCAAACATAAAACAACCTATTTAAAAAATTTTTTTAATGTTTATTTGCTTTTGAGAGAGAGAGCACAGGGCAGGGGCAGAGAGATTGGGGGACACAGAATCCGAAGCAGGCTCCAGGCTCTGAGCTGTCGGCATAGAACCTGATGTAGGGCTTGAACTCAAACTGTGAGATCATGACCTGAGCCTAAGTTGGACACTTAACCAACTGAGCCACCCAGATGCCCCTAAAACAACCTATCTTATTTAGAGAGATTTTTCCTATTTGTATTACTGGTCACTTTTTGTGCCCATAGCGGCCAACCAGTTACCAGCGATCACTGGGATGGGCCTGTCATCTGAGTCTACGAGGGCTGATCTAGAACTGGGATGGAGCAGCAGCCTGATTTCATGGAGCCAGCCTGGAGACCGGGGCCAGAAGGGCCAACCTGGCACTAGGTGAGCCTGGAATCTGGGGCTGCGGGAGTCATCCTGTCACTTGTGGCCTTGAGGGGCCAGCCGGGATGTTAGGTCTGTAGGTCCAGTCCAGTGCTAGTGCAGACCATGAGCCTGGTCTTTGGAGCAAGCCTTGAGGCTGGGGCTTTGGGGGCTGGCCTGGTAATGGGATGAGCTAGGAGCCTGGGTCTGTGGCAGCCTGTCTAGAGTCTAGATCCATAGCGGCCAGCATGGTGCTGGGGTGGTAAGGGGCCTGGGGCCACAGTGGCTGGCCTGGTTTTGGGGTGGGTTGAAAGCCTGAGTCTGTGGTGATCACCCTGTGCTGGGCCCACCCAGGAGCTTAAGTTCGTGGGTGCTCATTTGGAGCCTGGATTCATGCAAACTATTGGGGAGCTGGGAGCCATAGGAGCTACCCAGGGCCATGGGCAGTGGCTGGTGCTAGGATGTGCCAGGAATCTGGGTTCTTAGGATCTTGCCAGGAGCCTAGGGCTATGGAAGGCTGCTGGGGCACTGGAACTGGGCAGCGCTCAGATGAGCCAGGGGTCTGGGTTTGTAGCATCCTCCTGGGAACCTGAAGCCAAGGGAGTCCCCTGGGGCCATTGGGGCCTAAAGACACTGGAGTAATGTGGGGACTTGGGTTTGTGAGAGCCTGTAAAGAGGCACCTAATGCTGTAGGAGTTGGCTGGGTGCTGGGGGCAGGTGGCTCTGGCTGGGGTCCACAGTGAAATTACATAGTCACTTCACCTGCCTTCTCCCATGGGGAGTGTCTCTCTCTCAGCCTAGGTTGTCCTGGCTTAGAGGAGGGTAATGGGAACAAGGCGAATCTATTTCCCATCATCCTCAGTGAGTCTTTTCCTACTTCTCTGCTTCACGCAGATGCTGTAATCTATCACCTAGAATCCTTGGTTCTTGTGAAGGTATTTTAATACATGCATAGTTGTTTACATTGATGCTTCTGGGAGGAAATGAGTGCTAGAAATTCCTGTGCTGCCCTTTTGGTGACACCACTCCCCTCTGGGTCAGACAATCTCTGTCTTTAATTAGTGCGTTCAGACTGTCGACATTCAAAGTGATTTTTGATATAATTGGATTAATAGCTACACATTTGTTACTATTTTCTGTTTGTTACCTCTTTTCTGCCTCTTGTGGTTTTAACTGACCATTTTATATAATTCCTTCAATCCTTTTTTTTGGCATATCAGCTATACTTCTATTTTGCCTTTTTTAAGTGTTTTCCCTAGTATATTGCCCTGCAATATACATTTACAACTAATCTAAGTCTACTTTCAAATAACACTATACCTCTTCACGAGTAGTGCAAATGCCTTATCATAATAAAATAATCCTAATTTCTTCCTCCTGTTGCTGTAGTTATATGTAAGTATACGTATATACATATATTAGCATATATCGTCAATTATTATTTTGAGCAAACTGTTATCTTTTAGATCAATAAGAAGAAAAATAAAAAATTGTATTTTGCCTACACTTATTTTTTCTCCAGTCCTCTTCCTTTCTTTATTTAAATACAGGTGTCTGACATATATAATTTTTCTTCTCTCTACAGAACCTGTTTAAAGTTCTTTTTTAATGTTTATATATTTTTTTGAGACAGAGAGAGACAGAGCATGAACAAGGGAGGGGCAGAGAGAGAGACACACACAGAATCTGAGCAGGCTCCAGGCTCTGTGCTGCGAACACAGGGCTTGAACTCGCTCATCAACTGCAAGATCATGACCTGAGCCGAAGTACAATGCTCAACCGATTGAGTCACCCAGGTGCCCCATCTATAGAACTTCTTTTAAACTTTCTTGCAAGGTAGGTCTACTGGTACTGAATTCCCTTAATATTTTTTTGTTTGAGAAAGTCTTTATTTTCATTTTTGAAGGATACCTTTGGAGGCTACAGAATTTTAGTTTGGTGGGTTTCTCTGTCAACATTTTATTATTTTTTTAAATCTTATTTATTTATAGAGGGGGAGGGGCAGGGAGAGGGGGAGAGAGAGAGAGAGGGAGAAAGAATCCCAAACTCATGAACCATGAGATCATGACCTGAGCCGAAATCACGAGTCTGACGCCTAACTGACTGAGCCACCCAGGTGCCCCTCTGTCAACACTTTAAACATTTCACTCTACTTTCTTCATACTTGCATGGTTTCTGAGGAGAAGTCAGATGCCATTTTTATCTTTGCTCCTCTGTAGGTAATGGATTTTTATCCTTTGGCTTCTTTCAGGATTTTCGGGAGTTTGAAACTGATATGACTAATTGTAGTTTTGGGGAGGGGGCGGGGTTTATCCTGTTCGATATTCTCTGAATGTCTTGGATCTGCGATTTGGTGTCTGACATTATTTTGGGGGAATTCATTATGGTTTCAAATATTTCTTCTGTTCGTTTCTTCTGGCATTCCCATTGTGTATATGTTACATCTTTTGTACCCAGTTCTTGGATATTTTGTTCTTTCTTTATTCAGTCTTTTTTCTCTTTGCTTTTCAGTTTTGGAAGTTTCTACTGAAATATCTTTAAACTCAGAGATTCTCTGTCCAGCTGTTCCAGTCTACTAATAAGTCCAACAAAAGCATTATTCACTTTTGTTACAGTGTTTTCTTATCTCTAGCATTTCTTTTTGGTTCTTTCCTAGAATTTTCATATCTCTGCTTACATTGTCCAGCTGTTCTTTCATGCTGTCTACTTATCAGAGACCTTAGGATATTAATCATAGTCGTTTTAAATTTCTGATCTGATAATTCCAACATCTTTCTTGTATCTGAGCCTGGTTCTGAGGCTTGCTCTGTCTCTTCCACTATGTTTTTTGCTTTTTCATTTATCTTGTAATTTTTTTCTTGGAAGCTGGGCATGATGTACAGAGTAAAAGGAACTGCCATAAATAGGCCTTTAGTAATGTGATGTTAAGGTGGAGGGGAAGGGAAGTGTTTTATAATCCTACAATCTGGTCTCAGTCTTTTAGTGTGCCTGTGCCTTTGGACTGTGAACCTCAAATGTGCTTCTCAGTCCTCCTGCCTCCATGCCCTTAAGTGAGACGGGATGGCTAGAGGGGGCTAGAGGTAGGTCTTTCCCTTCCCCCAGACTAGTTAGTTAGGCTCTGATAAAACCGCAGCAGGTTAAGCTGTGATTAAATAGTATCCGCTGAAGGCAGACTTTGTTAAGAACAGAATACTCTGGTATATTTTTAAATGGTTTCTTTTCCTCTTCCCCTGCCAAAAACGTGGTGGGGAAGGAGAAGTGTGGATTTTTCTTTGATATTCACTGTGAGAGAACGTAATAGAGATCCAAGAATTAAAACTCACAAAAGTGTGGAGCCCGCAATGACTGGGTCCCCCTGGAGTTTTTAACTCTCAGAGTTATCCTCATTGAGGACTCAGCAATTTGTAAATTGCTGTTCAGGTTTCCCTACACCGACACTGGTTTGCACAAAGTTTGTTGCCCAAGTAAATTCTGGTTCTCTGTATTTGCCTGTTGATCTTTCCATTTTGGGAGCAACATTTTGCCCTGTGACCTCACTTCTCTTTGGATCTAAGAAGAGTTGTTGATTTTTCAGTTTGTTCAGCTTTTTCTTTGTTGTTAGCTTGGAGTGACAACTTTCAAGCTTCGTACAAGCTGGACTGGAAACCAGAAGTGTTTTTCACCTTTTCATCACTGAAATACGAAAGACTCAGTGATTCTGTGTGAATCATTGCTAAGCTTCTTCTAGCAGTTCTCATCTGTTTTCCTGGTTCTGTTATTTCACTGGGGCTCACAGAAGTTACGTGTCAATGGACTACATGTTCTATTGACAGAATGTGCCCTAGTATGTATGAAAAGTATGAAAATATGAATAAGTGGAGTGGCTTGATCAGCCTTACCGTTTCTAACGAGAGTTTCCCAAACTGTCATTCAACCTTACCCCTCTTCCCTTTGGTTCTTAATCTGACCTCTCTTCCATTCCAAGATATAACCTAAAAGTTCTCATTAGCTTATTCTATTTTTACAGATGATTTCTTGGTCTTTTCACCATACTTATAGTTTTGCACACTCTTTTATGGACCCTGATTGTACCTTTTGTGGTGAGAACTTTATAGATTTTAAATACTTGTTGCTTTACATCTTTGGTTTTTAGGGTGATATCATCTGTTGGACTGTGGTTAGGCTGAGGATTCAAACAAATGTCTCTTTCATCTTAAATCTTTCAGTTCCTTATGTCACATGTCTTTTCTTGTGAGTGGGCTCAAACTCCTCACTTTCTGTACTCCTTATTTTTTTTTCCCCTTAGCCTTTTATTGTATGTGGGAAATCTGATCAAATCAACATAGATTAGCCTCACATATTTTTTATTCCACATAAGGAAGCATTTATTTGAGGTTTAACATGAAATCATACAAATAAAATTTGCGTAAACACAAATCCGCATCAAGTTATAATACAAGAAAAGACAAAGTAAAAACAAGGAAACCTAATTGGTGGCTATATACAGTTGGACACCGTGTGCCTTGTATGCTAGAAAGTCTTTTACAAAATAGTCATCTTGGATCAACAGAAGATCAATCTTCAATGTCATCCTGCAAGATGGGTTACTTTAGCCATCTCCACTATAGGACATTTTCTGGTGTATGCCTTGCGCTCTGCCTGTAACATGAGATAGATGTGGTATGGGTGACACACAGCCTGCAGTGAAGTTCCTACTGTTTTCTTCAACATCCTCCTATGGCTGGTAATTGTTTTGGTGATTGGCACCCCCTTAAGATACCTTTCTGTAAGTGCTCTGTTGGCCACTACAGTCGGCATATCCCTGTCTATATCCATAGTTCCCCTAGTTATACACAATATTGTCATAGCCACTATAGTTTTGAGACCACCATCGGCATTATTGTAATTTCTATATCCTTGATCATAATAGTTATTAAATCTTGGCTCCTGTATTGGCCCCAACCTCATCCATGACCCCCTGTACCACCTCACCTACCAGCTGCAGTACCTCTTCCTCCTTTTTGTTGTTGCTATTACTACCTATATACCTCTTTGGGTTGTGCAACTCTGATTTCACACTTCCCAGAACCAATTTATTGTAATCTGTTACAATCTGTTTTCTAACTGGCTAATTTCTTTACTGGCTCTTCAGCTGTATATGCGATAAAACAAAATCCTCTTCTTTCATTTGTTTTTGTGTCCATGGAAAGTTCGATGTTTTCAATCTCTCCCAAGACTCCAAAATATTCTTTAATTTGTTCTTCAGAGGGTGCCTGGGTAGCTCAGTTTGTTAGGTATTGGACTTCGGCTCAGGTCACGATCTTGCAGTCTGTGAGTTCAAGCCCTGCGTTGGGCTCTGTGCTGACAGCTCAGAGCCTGGAGCTGCTTTGGATTCTGTGTTTTCCTCTCCCTCTCTCTGCCCCTCCCATGCTCATGCTCTGTCTCTTTGTCTCTCTCTCAAAAATAAAATAAAACATAAAGAAATTTAATTTGTTCTTCAGAAGTATCTGGGCTCAGTCCACCCACAAAAACCTTTTTTTTTGGGGGGGGGGTTCTTCCCTTTTAAAGCTTTGGCCCTTTCAGGGTCTATCAATTTGTCATCCGGTTTGTGTTCTTTCAGTTCCAGTACCCACTGTTCTGACTTTTGCTCGCGTTAATCTTGGATCCCTCTGTGAGTTCCTCCATTGTTGTACTTGTTCATGTCCTCCGTGGTGGCAGAGTAAGTGGGAAGGTGGGTTGGGGAGAGGGAGCGTGCTGGAGTGCAGTCCAGGGCTGGCAGCAGCTGCAGCGGAGCAGTGTACGGAGCTGGATTTAAAATGGTGGCTGAAGAGCCAGCCTCACATATTCGTTCTCTTTTTTCAAGGACCTTCTTCTCACTGCCATCTTGTACCTTACCACTTCATGCCTCGTCTTCCGTCTAGTCTAAGCCCTTTCAGTGTCTCCCCATTCCATATTATTTTTCTGCGACAACGGAATACTTTTTAAAAAACTCAAGTAACAGAAAACTCAAGACATATTTAAGCAATGAAAGTGACTTTCATTGGCTATTAACACTAAAAAGACCAAGGTAGGATAGGCTACAGGGTTGGTTTGATTTAGTAATCCAACCATGTCATCAAAGACCTGGCTTCTTTTCTCTGTTCTGCCTTCAGTCTTGTCAGCATCATTCCAAACCTGGCTTCTCTCAAAAAACTAACTAACTAACTAACTAACTAGCCAAATCTGGAAATCCAAGTTTTATGTCTATATACCACCTTGCCTAGAAAGGGAGAGTGTCCTCTTATTGGCTCTTCCAGAGTCAGAAGGCGGCTTTCCTAGAAGCTCCATTACTACAAAGGATACAGTGCATATTACTGGACAAATTTAGTTCAGACATCCTTCCTGAACCTCCCTCTAGGCTGGAGAAATGGCATGCACTTTGTGGCTTAGGTGTAGGTTACCTGAACTGACCCTTGTAGAATGGGGAATAGGATGACCTGATGAATTTAAATTAATCTGAGACTACTCTTAGAGCTAGGAGGTCAACTGGCTTCTCCCTAACCATGTAAGAGGAGTTGACATCTGACCGAAACTCTGAAAACTATGAGGAAGGAGGAGAGGGGAAATGAATCACTAAGTGATAAAGAAATGATCCCTACCCTTGCACATAGCTACTTCAAAAATTCATAAAACACCATTTTTATTCCATTGCTGCTGTAATCCAAGGACCAAATCTGGCCTGCCACATGTTTTTATAAATAGCATTTATGGAAACACAGCCATACTCGTTTTGAGAGTATTATCTTTGGCTGCTTTCAGAAGAGTTGGGAAGTTGTGTGGAGGGTTTTTTGTTTGTTTGGTTGGTTTTTTTTGAGAGAGAGAGAGGAAGAAAGGGCATGCTTGTGAGTGGGGGTGGGGGGGAGGGGAGGAAGAGAGGGGAAGGGAGAGAGAAGGAGGGGGAAAAGGGAAGGGAAGGAGAGGGAGGAGGGAGGGGCTTCAAACTCCCAAACAGAGAGACCATGACCTGAGCCAAAGTTGACACTGAACCAACTAAGCCACAGAAGCACCCCAGAAGAGTTGAGTAGTTGTAACAGAGACCATATGACCTTCAGAACCTAAAATACTTATTATTTGGCCCTTTCAGAAAAAGTTTGCTGACCCCTGACCTAGAAGATTAAATCTAAACTCATCCTAGATTTCAAAGCCCTCTATCATCTATCCTCACTTTACTGATCTCATTTAATTGGCATTATTTGCTGTATGCAAACTCTAATCCAACTGGATTAGCTTATTCACCCACCCCAAACCGTCCGCTTTCAGTCTCTACTTTTTAAATTTGTTCATGCTTTATCCAACCTGGAATGCTCTCCTTCAGTCTTAAGATATCTTTGAAGGCTCATCCCAAGTTTATGAAGTTTTCCTTGTTACCTCTACTCACACTGGAGCCTTCTTTCCTACATTTATCATTTCCATCACACTGTAATGCATTTTGCCTATATATGTTTTATAAATATGTGCATATGTCTTATCTGTCCAACTAAATGCAAAACTTGTAGATATTTGAATCTTGGTGATGTCATATTTTTTGTATCCCTTACAGAATTTCAAGCAATGCTGGACCAAGAAGGCACTTAAGTAAGACTAACTAGTCTTGTCAAAGTCTACCTCATATCCAGAATTAGTCCACTTCTTTGCACCCCCACAATATCACCCTAATCTGAGCTCTACCTGCTCTCATCAGCCTAATGCTACTGTCTCCCAAGTGTCCGGTGCTCCTCTGACTCCCTAGAATCTTCTCCGCACGCAGTGAACGGACTGACTTTAGAGATTTAAGTCAGGTGATGTTATTCTCCTACTTAAACTCCCCTGCCTGCATGACATATCTCAGAATAGAAGTTGTGATCTGCCTCTGCCTAAATCTATGTCCCTCCCCCCTCCCCCCCACCCCACCATCTCCTCTCGCTTGTCAGTGGTTACTCAGCTCCCCTTTCTCTCAGTTCCTCTGCCTGGAATATTTTTTCTCCATGTCACGAATGTCTGGTTCCTTGTCATGTCTGCTGTCAGTTCTCTCCTCTTTGCCTGACCACCCAGTCTGAACAGCCTCCTGCCTCCTACATGTCACTCTAGATCACATCATCCAGTTTTACCTTCCTCATGGCCCTGATCCTAACAGCCTGTGTCTTGCTCACTTGTTTAACTGTTTCCCCCTCTAAACGTAAGCTCCATGAGTTTACTTAATTGGTTCGCCACTGTATTTCCAGTCCCTAGAACAATGCCCAGTGCAGAAAAGGTATTCTGTAGCTCTTTGTGGGATAAACAAAACCATTCATAGATTTATTTCCTTTTGAAATAGTAAAAGAGAACTTTTATTCTCTCCCATAAAAATGCATTTACTAACCACCTTCTTCCATAGTGTTACCGCTTAGGGGTTTGCACAAAGAAACTGTTCTTAGGGGGTATATTCATTTCCTAGGGCTGCCATAACAAATTACCACAAGCTGAATGGCTTACAATAACAGAAATCTACTTTTTCACCATTGGGAGATCAGAAGTCCAAAATAAAATTGTTGGCAAGGTTGATTCCTTCTGCAGGCTCTGAGGGAAACACCATCCATGCCTGTCTCCTAGCTTCTAGTGGTTGCTGCTGGCAGCCCTTGACGTTCTGTGACTTAGAGACAGCATTCCAGTCTCTGCTTCCATCTTCACACTACCTTCTTTTCTCGAGAGAAGAAGGTGTGTTTCCTTCTGCCTCTGATATGGATACTCTCACTGAATTTAGGGCCCACCTCTCCAGTAAGAGCTCATCTAGGTTTTCAATTACATCTGCTCTGATCCTGTTTCCAAATAAGGTCACATTCTGAGGTTCTGCATGGACATGAATGGGGGGGGGACACTATATTCATCAGGGGTTTTTATTTTATTTAAAAAATATTTATTTTGAGAGAGAGAGAGAGAGAGCACACACATGCACGGAGGAGGGGCAGAGAGAGAGGGGGAGAGAGAGAATCCCAAGCAGGCTCCATGCTGCTTGCACAGAGTCTGCCTTGGGGCTTAAACTCATGAGCCATGAAATCATGATCTGAACTGAAATCAAAGTCAGACACTTAACTGACTGAGCCACCCAGCACTCCTTATCAGGGGTTTTTAATACAACACAGAAACTATTAGTCTACTCTTGCTGTAGTATAGTGCACATAGGTTGTTTTTTTGGTAACCAGCAATCACCTGCCTTACCAGGAACACCTCTGTTCCTAGTGGGGAATTCCCTCGCTCCCTCTGTTGGTAATCTTGGTGGGGATGTAAATTAGTATTCCTCATCTCACTGCAACTAAGGAGTCACATGTGACCGACCCAAGGGAAGACAGCTAGACTCCTGGGATGTTTTATTTTTTCAAATTTATATTTCTTTATATTTTGGCAGCCTTTCAAGATATACTTTTACTATATAGTAAATTTCCCTTGATTTTAGCTCTAGAAATCTGTGAATGCCCAGAACACATTAAACAATCTGGACTTGAGAAGAGATACACAGGATGGAGATTGAGGGAGGGCGTACACTGGAGCTGCAGCACCTCAGAAAGATCTAGAAGTTGTTTTTGTTGCCCTGACTCCAGGAGCTGTCCTCGTTCCTGTCTTGTAGCCAGGCGTGGTCCTCCAGCCTCCCATCTATCCTGTGAGTTCCTGGCTTTCGTTCTGTTCAAGTCCCTTTTTGCTTGACTTAGACAGAATACATTCCTATCAATTGTTAAGCTGAAACTTAACAACTGAGATCCAAGATATTTTCAGTGCTGCTGCAGTTTTGCATATTTAGCTCTGAGCTCTGACATGCGCAGTTTACGACTACATGAGATAGTACCTTCGAAATGTCCATTTCATCCCAAACTTACAAATTAGTGCAATTAAAAGACAGCATATTAGCATTTTTATTAATTTATTTATAACCCATCATGTTCCAAAAGGACTTCATTATGTTAAATTATCCTACAAAGGTATAGCAAGAGAAAGCACACTTAAAATAAAAAGTGGAAATGAGACAAAGGAAAAAAAGCATAGAATAGTGAGACGATGCCATGAGTGAACCTAATGCATAATGGTTATTGTGAATGCCCAGACAATAGGTAGAGGAAAGATGCAATAATATGACAGGGTCTACAGGCTACGGTTGCCATGGTATTTGGCAACCATATTTTCTACTTGAAATAATACCTTCTCAACCTGCATTTTGTTAAAAGAGTTTTCAGTCTCTCCATAGTAAAGTGAGGTCATGCGATACTTAAGCAACTTGCCAAATAGGAACTGTCTAACCAAATGCCAGAAAAGAGAATACGCTTGCTTAAAGTCATTATGTTATCACTTTAAAGATGGTAAAAATGTGCTAAGACATCTGCTTTCGATTTCTTTTTTTTTTTTCGGTTAGTATTAGTCAAAAAAATTAATCTGTAGTGTCTTTTTAAAAATTAATAATTCATTTGCTTTACACAATAGTTGGACCTTGGAAAGCTTTATTGTATAAAAAAGACTTATTTTTACAAATTGAAGTGTTTGGGTTTTTTTTTTTTTTTTTATATGTAGGGTATAGACCCAACGTGGGGCTTAAACTCACGACCCCAAGATCAAGAGTTACATGTTCTACCAAATGAGCCAGCCAGCCACCCCACAAACTGAAATGTTTTAAGTAGAAGAGAGGAACTGGCTGTTTAAAAGAACACATATAGTCAATTTTTGCAAATTAAACACTACTTTTTCATTTATTATTTTAGTGATGCAGGATTTTTCACATGTTATAGAAATGCTGGTTCCTCTCTTACGGTTTTTATAAGGAAGTGAAGCTCAGATTTTAAATGCAAACACTGCATAAAGATATTACTCATACATAGTAACATAGTAAACACAATCATAAGATACTGATCTCATTATTATAATGAAGATTTTCCTGTTTTAATATTTATTGCATTCCCCCCCACCCCAGCCAAACCTTTTCCAAAAAGAATCTGAGGTAATTATTGAATACATCACAAGTGCCACCTAGTGCTTTCTTTGAAAATAACATTTTTTTTTTTTTTTTTAATCTTCAAAAACAAGATGTAGAAGGCTTGAACTCTCAGGACAGAGCTTGTTTAAATAACTCTGCTTTCTAAAAAGTCTGTTTCTTTTCAGCCAAAAAAGGCTTTGAAAGAATTTTGAAATTAGTTTCTTTGACAGTAGTCAGACCTCTCAATACTGTTTGGTTTTAATTTTGCCTAGGTATAGATGGAATTAAGTAACAAATGCAAGTGGAAAATGAAGGCATTTCACTAAAGAAGCAGCACCAATGTTTTCAAAAAGGTATTTTTTTCCAATTCCCAATGGGAGCTGACGTCTCACCTCAGCTCTGATTCCATCGTCACTATTTCATACCCCAAGTCACTCTTGCTTCCAATTTTCCTATACTTAAGGCATTGAAACATCATCGTTGTCATCATCATCATCTCACCACCACCACCACCACCACCACCCACAGTCACGATCACAAGCCCTAGCTGAGACTAGTTGTTGTAGGATCCAGTGCTGGTGTCAAGGGAACAAACACGAGCTTTAATCTCCACCATCAAGGAGCTTAATATTAATTTGGAGGGAGGAAAAGAAATAGAAAGAAGAGGAGGAGGAAGAAGAGCAGGAAAAGTATGTGTGTCATAATAAAATAGCAGTTCTAGATGAAAAGCTATCACTGTTTTTCCAGTTCTCAGACCATCCCCACCCTTGACCCACTCCTGGTATCTGAGTCCCGTGCTAGTCTTTCGAAATGCCTTTCTGATAGGTTCTCTCTTCCCTCTCTATTGTCTGTTGGTTCCTCCACCTCATTCCTGGAAAATTGCAACAGACTTATCCTACAGTTTCCTGACTCTCCTACTGTCAGGCTAATATTACTAAAATGCCGCCTTTAACTTTTCATTCTTTTCCTCAAGAACCAGTTATGGTTGTCTGTGTTCATCAGGCCGTAGGCATAAATCTCTGTGCCTAGCTTCCCTCCTCCGCTAGCCCCCCACTCCCCAAGCCTAGCCTTGAAGGCCTTCTGTAATTTACACAGATTTATCTGTTGGATATAGACTCCAACACTAAGTTTTCACCCCAAAGGGCAGGGTTCTGTTTACTCTAGGACCAAAGGGCAGGCTGTACTTTCATTTCCTTTTTTTAATTGTGTGGCTTTATTCCCCTGGTATTTCTACTTGTTTTCTTTTTTTTCTTTTAGTTTTCTTTTCTTTCTTTTTTTTTTTTTTGTCTCATGTGCCATTTGCCCTTATGATATTAGTTACCCTATCACTTATTACCATTACCATTCTTTTCCTTCACGTACCTTTTTGTTCTCGATGACCTCTCCAGTGGGCCTCACATTCTCTCCAGGATCTCCTGGTTGTGCATTCATCTTGCTCCACAGCAAGTACATTGGAACTTCCCTTTCCTGCTCTTTGGGTTTATTTCTTTGTTTCCTGGGTCACTGGTCTTCTCCTTTCTTTTCTCCTTGTTTTGCTTCAGAATATTTTCAAGCAACTTTCCAAAAATGAGCACGTAAGAAATAAATGTTCCAAGTCCTTGCATGTCGGAAGTGTCTTTACTCCATCTTCACATTTAAGCTGTGTTAGGCTAGGTACAATATTCTAGTTAAAGTAAAACCATGTTACCAAAACACTTGGCAGCTGTTTTCTTATTGTGTTTTTTTGTTTGTTTATTTATTTATTTTTTTGTTTCCAGGAAGCAACTTTATTCCTGCCTGCACCACTCAGTTGGGTTCGTACCCAAAGAACTGAGCCCTGTATGCCACATGGCATAGTTTTTTGGATATATTTTACTTCTTTGTCTCCCATATATGGTAACACACAAAATGTAGTCTGATTAAATGGTCTCATGTTACAAGGTCGTGAGGGATGTTGCCACGTATGTATATAGCCAGGTTGCCTTGAGGTTTTTTTTTTTTTTTTTTTTTCCTTTGGGAGGGTACCCTATCACATTCCCCCCTTTGATGATCAGACCCCTCTCTCTTACTGTGTTTTAGTACCTGGGTTGCTGAAGAGAAGTCTGATGTCAGCTTTACTCTTGTTCTTTTGTAATGTGGAAGGTAAATTGTCTCAATTTAACTGGTATCAAGTCAAATCCCAACCATCCTTTTTTCCATAGTGAAGCCAAATCCCACAGGTCTGTGTTCTGCTTTTAATGCTGACTAATAAAATGTCAGAGCCTGGCTCTGAAAATACAGAACTTCCTAATTTTTTTCAAACTCTAATAAAGAGATGAAAAAGATGTTTCTTCTCTTCTGCAGCAAAGAGAGGGATGACCTTCCTCATGGTAAAACTTGGTAAAAGGACCCAACGAGGTGTGGTGTAACTGAACTCTCACAAGGACATCGGTCTTGCTTCCTCTGTGTTATGAGCCTTGCACAAATATTCACAACTGCTGTCAGCTCATTCTGTCCTCTGTAATACAAATCTGTTATTGGGACTATTATTTGAACAAAGGAATCTTGTGGATGCTAGATATCTTAGAAATTGTTGCCATGTTATGTGGGTATAACCTTTAATGACACATGTCAGTCTGTCTTACTTGTTATGACTTGTTAAGATAGTCTTATTTGTTGCTCGGGTGATAATGTTGTAGTTGACACTTATGTTTCCAAGTAGTATAAACATTGTCAGAGTTATTCTGTCAAATCAGAAGAGGATCCTTGGCTCTCTACTCTTCCTACTTGCACAATGGACATAAAAAGTCTACTGTGTTAGAGTGCTTCATGTAACAAAGAGTCTCATTTATATTTCCACATGGATATCCAGTTGCTTCAGCACCATGGACCAAAGTGACAATTCCTCAAACCCATAGTGGTTGGTTGTAGAAGATATTTCAGTTCTGGGGTATCTGGGTGGCTTAGTCGGTTAATCATCCGACTCTTGATTTCAGCTCAGGTCATGATCTCATGGTTGTGGGATTGAGCCCCACATGGGCTCTGTGCTAAGCATGGAGCCTGCTCCAGATTCTCTCTCTCCCTCCCTCTCTGTCCCTCCCCCACTTGTGGGAAAAAAAAAGATGTTTCGTTTCTAATACCTGAGTGCTATTCAAACATGTCATCTTTTCAGTACTTTGCAACATCCTTTTCATCCTTATCATTTCAGTATCCTTCAGGAACTTTGGGAGGGGAGAAGAATATTTAATAACAGTATAAAAAGGCTAAGTGGTGATTCCTATAATTAAAACAAATTTTTACTCCCCCCTCCAGATGGATACCAAGGTCCAGGAGGACAATGTCCCAGAATATTCTTCTAAATATGGTGAAAGTCTTCCTGCCACAACCAAATGCATTTTTTTTATTAAAAATGTTTTTTTAATGTTTATTTATTTTCGAGACACAGAGACAGAACGTGAGCAGGAGAAGGGCAGAGAGAGAGAGGGAGACACAGAATCCAAAGCAGGTTCCAGGCTCTGAGCCGTCAGCACAGAGCCCGACGCGGGGCTCGAACTCACAGACCGAGAGATCATGACCTGAGCCGAAGTCAGCTGCTTAACCAACTGAGCCACCCAGGCGCCCCCCAAATGTATTTTATATATTAATATTACCACAGTATTAAATCTTTACATCTATTGCTATATAGAAAAATCTGTAGGACATCGAACAATAGAAAATATTGTGGAGAGGAAACTTTCCTTAGATACATATGGATGTCCATATCATCATTGAAAGTGATCTAATAGATAGTAGAACAGAATGGAATCCAGAAATAGGCCCATACATAGAGGTTCACTTGATTTATCATGAGTATATATGGTACAGGTTCAGAGGGTGTTTGCATTTTAAAATTGGATAGATATTCTCAAATAATGCACCAGAAAACTTATACTAATTTATGCTCTCACTAACATGGCTAAAGAGCACTTCATGGCCTATTCATGTAAATGTTCAAGGATGTTTAAAAAGAATGGATATTCTATTTATTGAGCACAAAGTCCTCTTTCTGTGTGTGTATATAATGCAGTGCATTCATTATTCAAGCAACAAGTATTTACTGAATGCCTCATATATTTTAGGTACTGCTCTAGGCCCTGGGGATTTGGCTGAAGGCAAGTTACCTTTTTTGGAGCTTACATTCTTGGGGGGTGGAGACAGATAATAAACAGAAAATAGTTTTATGGGGTTTTAGTTGTATGAAGGAAAAACCCAGGAAGGTAAGGGGTCAGAGAGAGACTAGTCTAGTTCAGATAGGAGAGTCAGGAGAGGCCTCTCTGCAGAGGTGACCTGCATGATGAGAAGGAGGGAGCCAAGCAAAGTTTGAGGGGAAGGCGTGTCTCAGGCCAAAGCTCAGGGACAGTGAATGGCTTGGGTCAGGCAAGTAGTTGGTGTGGGAGAGACTCAAAGATGGGCCATCATGACTGGAGAGTGTAGGATTGATGCTCAGAGAGGTAGGCAGGGGCTGAATCATGCTGACCTTGTTGCTCATAGCAAGACATCTAGATTTTGTTACTTTGTACTGGGAAGTCACGGAAGAGTCTTAAGCACCAATGTGGGATGGTCTGATTCATACTTCTAAAAGATAATTTTGATTATTGTGAGGAAATGAATGGGGGAGAGGAGGAGAAAGGAAGTGAACAGACATTTAGATGTGACCAGAGAGACAGCTTGTATTAGGCAGTAGCTGGAGAAGTGGTGAAATGTGACCAAAACTGGGGTGTGTCTGGATAATATAACAGGACATGCTGATGGTTTAGATGTCAGGTTGGGGTGGGGCTAAGGGGAGGAAAGGTTCAAGGGTGATTCCGAGGTTTGGGGCCTAAACAACTGGGTAAGTGGTAGTGCTACCAGCTGAGATGGAGTCGACTGGGGAGGGAGGCAGTGGGGGCAGTGGAAGAAAGCGTATGCAAGTGCAACAGCCCAGTGTCCATCAACGGATGAATAGATAAACAAAATGTGGTATCCCCATACAGTGACATGTTACTCAGCTATGAAAAGGAATGACATACTGATATGTGCTACGTCATGGCTCAACCTTGAAAACATGCTAAGTGACAAAAGCCAGACACAAAAGGCCACGTATTGTATGATTCCATTTACATGAAATATCCTAAGCACATGTACAGAGTCAAGAAGTAGGTTAGTGTTTGCCAGGGTGGGGAAAGGGAAACGGGGAGTGAGTGCTTAATGGAGGTTTCGATTTGGGGTGACAGAAAAGTTCTGGAGCTAGACAGTTGAGGTGGTTGTACGACACTGAGAATGTACTAAATGGTATGGAATTGTACACTTGAAAGTGGTCACAGCAGTAAAGGTTATGTACAGGTTCCATTGATCGATCATTCTACAAATATTGTAGGGAGTGGAGTTCCTACTGTCCAGGCATTATTTTAAGTGCTGAGATTCAGTGGTGAATGAAGCGTGATACTGACATTTTATTTTCCAGTAACTTACTCTCTGAAAGCTCTTGTTGTTTGTGGGCAAAATATTCCCAAATGTTTCTGAATATACGAAATGAACCCCAGCCCCCTTTTTCTTAAGATGAAAATTTTATTCTGATCTTATTTTCTTTCCAGTCAGGTCTATTTGTTCTCTTGTTTTGTCCATTAGACTCCCATGATTTTGGTTTTCCTTGATGTCTGGTGATATTCTGTTATACTTTTACAAATGGAAGAACTAGGTTGACTATTAAACCTAAGTGGTATGGATTTTATCTGCTTTTGTGAGAGTGTGCTATCTGACAGGCCTTTCCTCTGAATGCAAGGCCTGATTTAAACTCTTGATAGATAGGTGGGGGGGACTGTCCTCAGGAAGCATTTGGTTAAAGATAAATGGGTGTGGAGCAGGTAGCTGGGATATTTTTTATCAGTCGGAAATCTTTTTTCTTTCATTTTTAGATTACAAATTTTTATTTTACTATTACTTCTATTATTCAAATATAATTGAAATACAGTATTGTATTACTTTCAGGTGTACAACATAATGATTCGATAATTCTGTAATTGGTGCTCACTGTGATAAGTGTAGTCGCCATCTGTCACCATACAATGCTGTTACAATATTATTGGCTATATTCCCCTATGCTGTACTTTTCATCTCCGTGGCTCATTCATATCATAACTGGAACTTTGTACCTCTTCACCCATCCCCCACCCGCCTTCCCTCTGGCAACCACCAGTTTATTCTCTGTGTTTCATGATTTTAACCTGAATACCTTTATTGAATCATATCACTTTAAATTTACAAACCTAGAAGTTATTATGTAGTGTTATGAATAAATGATATTTTTATTATATTTATGTGAAACATTCAGAAAGTTTTTAAATAACTGCTTTGAGTTTGTTCCTTCCAAGTGTTTTGTAGATCTCTAGAAATGTATTATCATAAATCAAATTCTAGCTTCAGAAAAGAACATGTCGCCTTAACTTATCTTTTTTTAATTGAACTGTAATTAACATACCATGTTGTATTAATGATTACATCATAGTGATTCAGCAATCCTGTACATTTCTCAATGCTCACCACACACGGTAAGTGTAGTCACCCTACAACATTATTATGATATTATTCACTGTTTCCCTGCGCTGTACTTTTCATCTTCATGACTTACTTATTTTATAACTGGAAAATTATACCTCTTAATCCCCTTTATTTGTTTCAGCCATCCCCCACCCACCTCCCCTCTGGCAATCACCATTCTTTGTATTTAAGAGAATTCTGTATCAGTCAGAATTCTTTTTTTTTAAATTTTTTAAGTTTATGTATTTATTTTGAGATGGGGAAAGATAACGAGCAGGGGAGGGGCAGAGAGAGAGTTGGGAGAGGGAGAATCCCAAAGCAGCCTCCACGCTGTCAGTACAGAGCCCGAAGCGAGGCTCGAAATTCACAAACTATGAGATCATGACCTGAGCCAAAAATCAAGAGTCGTATGCCTAACCGACGGAGCCGCCTAAGCCCACCAGAATTCTTGATTATAAGTAACAGAAACTAGCTCTGGCTAATTTGTGCAAAAAAGTAATTTATTGGTTGGCTATAGAGTAGCTCACAGAATTGACTGGAAGGCTGATCATGGGGCTTGGAAAACCAGTAGGAACCAAGCGGGCCACAGCCAAGGATACTCCGCCAGAACAGCCTGGTTAAGTTGTAGCTGCTAGCCTTTGTATCACTCCAGATTCAGGTTCTGGCTAGAACAGCCAGTACTCCAACTGCCAAACCGGAAACCAGGCTTATCTGCCAGGTACCCGATAACCACATGTAGCAGGCAGAAAAATGGCCCCCAAAATGGCCTATTCTCTAGAACGTGTCAACATGTTCCTTTATATGGCAAAAGCGATTTTGCAAGTTGAGTAATTGGAGAAACGGTAGTTATTTTGGATTATGGAGGTGGGCCCGATTATTAAGGCGATTCCTTAAAAGTGGAGAAACTTTTGCAGCTGTCATCAGAAGGAGCTGTGGCTATGGAAGAAGTCAGAGAGATGCGGCACTGTTGTCTTTGAGGATGAAGGAAGAGGGCATGAGCTAAGGAATGTAGTGGCCCCTAGTAGCTGGAAAATGCAAAAAAACGAATTCTCTCCTTGCCTGCCAAAAGGAATACTGATACCTTGGTTTTAGCCTGGGACTTTTGACCTACAGAACTGCAAAGTAATGAATTTGTATTGTATTAAGCTACTAAGCTTTGGAACTCTGTTATGACAGCAACAGAAAGCCAATACACCATACATTTGCACTATCCCCCTGCCTATGATGCTAAAGTAAGGAGAGTTTTGCTCTGAGGGCAGGTTGTGTACATTTTCTTCCTTGTAGAGTTACCATGTCATCTCCTAACACTTCCTCCTGCCTTTCTGTCTCCTCTCCAGGCCAAACACTACTGATGTTTTTCTTGCTGTCACAGCTTCTGGGCATAGGAAGGCAATGGGCCCTATGTTCTGGATCCAGTTCTTTAGTAATTATCCTCATGGTTGATGTGGAGCCTTTTTCTGTATTAATGCAAATGTCCCTCTGAATTTGGAATCTCTCTGGATTTGCTCTTATCTTCCCATTCCCATTTTAATCATGTATTTAGTTTGTATTCTGTAGCCAGTTCTTGGGATGTAATTTTGCTTCATGCTTGTCAGTGTTGATTTCATTGAACTTCTATCTTCCAGATACGTCAAATTTTTCTGATAATAGTACCTTTTCTTGTTTACCAGAGCTGTGTGGATTTCTTCTTTAAAAACAACATTTTCCCCTTGTCATTTTTTTTTTTAAGTAGACTTCACGCACAGCATGGAGTGCAATGGGTCTTGAACTCACGGCCCTGAGATCAAGACCTGAGCTGAGATCAAGAGTTGGATGCTCAGGGCCTCCTGGGTGGCTCAGTCAGTTAAGCATCCCACTCTTGATTTTGGCTCAGATCATGATCTCACGGTTCATCCCTTGTATGACTCTGCTGTGACAACACAGAGCCTGCTTGGGATTCTCTCTCTCTGCCCCTCCCCTGCTTGTGCTCTCTCTCCCTTTCAAAATAAATAAATAAACATTAAAAAAAAACGGAGAGATGCTCAACTGACTGAGCCGCCCAGGTTCCCCCAGACCCCACCATTGTAAGAAAGTTGGGGTGGAAGGGGACATAGTCTTCCAAGCCCAGTTCACCATCTCGATCCAATCATTGCCTATTATTTAGGTTGATTATTTTGTACTTGGGGGCTCAGACAGAATCCAAAAGACTAGAAAGTTCCCTGAAGAGTGGGCTGTGTAGTCCAATCTCAGCAGCATGAAATAGTAGAAATGCAGTTTCTGCACTTGTAATATGGGAGACAACACCTTCTATCAGACAGGGGGGCCGCAAGGATTAAACGAAGATAAGATTGGTAAAGTGCTTACTGTAGGCTTGGCGTGTAGTAATATTGGGTATTTACTGAGAGCTTTCATATCGATTAATCTTGTTTAATCCTCATGATAAAGCCTATTATATGGATCAGGAAACTGAGGAATAGAGAATTTAATTGAGTAAGCTGCTTAAGGCTTTAACCATTAAGTGGCAGAGCAGGGATTTGATCCTGGGCAGTCTGGCTCTGTCATTTCTGCACCTATGCACCATGCTACAGTTTACCCCATGGGTGAGGACTCTTGGACTGAATGCTCTTCTCTGACTCTTTAAATTCTCTGTGCACTTATGGGGTAAAGGAGCCAGATTAATTTTAGGAATTGGGAAGGGATGGAGACAGTAAGAGGGGACTAAATGGTCCTGGTAATAGGCAAGTTGGATCTAGTAGATCTTTGTAGGTTATTGTTTCTTCTGTGTTTGTTGGCTTATTTGCTTTTATTATTTATTTATTTTGCAGAGATAAAATTTATATAACAGTGAAGTGCACATATCTTAAGTGTATAGCTCAGTGAATTTTCACATACGTACACACCTGTGTAATCACCATCCAGATCAAGATGTAGAAAGTTTCTAGCCCTCTAGAAGGCTCCCTTGTCCCCATTCCCAGTCAATACGTGGCCAAAGGTAACTGTCGTACCAACCACTATCATTATAGTGAGTTTAGTTTGCTTTTGAACTTCATGTAAATGGAACATACAGTTTGTGCTCTCTTGGCCGGTTTCTTTTACTCATTCTCTCTTTGGTTTTTATTTTGATAAAGAACCAAATGCATTTTAGGCCATGAATTTGTAAGCAGATTACAGACCACACTCCATGGGCTTAGACAGCTAAGATCTCTAAGTGTGACCCCCAAGGGCTCTGTATACAAGTACAGCTTCCCATGCATCTTGGTAGCCAGCTGTGGGGGATGGAGAAGAAGAGGAAAAACATGCCTTGGTAGGGCTGCCATCTGTTCGACACCTTGTGAAGGCTCTCAGGACTCCCTGGGCCGTGGGGGTAAACATTCTTGGTACACTACAGGTGTAAAGTGCATGTTAGTTCCTTTTCCCTTTCTGGGCTTCCCCGTGAATCAAGTTTTAAGATGGGACAAGTGCCTGAGTTTGGTTGAGGGTGGCATATTCTTTGCCCTTTGCAGCTGTGGTGGAGTGGAAAAGTCTGAACTGCTCTATACACTTGGGTACAATAAATGTCCATACTTCCCTCCAGCCTCTGGGGAGTCCATCTTCTCAGGGTAGGGCTCTGTCCGTCTTCCCTGCAAGACATTGCCTTCCCTCTTCTCTCTTTTTAGGATAATTTAGGCTTTTTTTTTTCAAGAGCCAACAACTCTCAAAGTCCTGGTTAGGGCTTTTTCTAGGATAACTTTTGAAACACAAGGAAGTTCTTAAATCTCTTACACCTGAGCATAAGAACGTTCTGTGCCTCCAAACAAAAAGCTAGATTTCCTTCCAGAGAGGAAAAGAAGGGGAATATCACCTTTTCTTTTGATCAAATAAGTCTTCAATAGAAATAACACGGCACAAGTGACTACATCAATAATCCGTTCTGTCCAACAGCACTGGGTCCCTAATCTGCCCTCTCTGACTAATCACAGGGAAACTGGCAAAATTACACACTCTTAGCCCATTTCTTCAACCATGAAATGCTGCTAATGCCAGCCTCACAAGGACATCGTCGTTAGGAAATGAAATTAGTTATTTGAAAGCTTGATACCTAGGGCGTTGATAATGTATTTTCTTTTCTTTTTGTCTGTAGGAGGAATTGCAGACACGGAAGTGTGAGTATCTTGAGTTGGGTGACCTAGATTACAGGGCTCTGAGAACAGGGAAGTGATGCACTTTGCCAGGTAGGTGGGAAACAGGGTAGGGCTCACAGAGACTCTTTTCCCCTCCTCTGTGGTTCCGAGCAGATAAGTGGTATGACTTAGAAGGTACTGGGTGGTACCTCTGTGTTCTCAACAGCAGACCCTGAACCTGACTGATCGTTAGAATTACATGCACACTACAAAAACATTCCTACCCCAGCCCTTTACCTTCTCCCACCCTGGCTGAGGATCTGATTCAGTAGGGCAGGGGGAGATAAAAATGTCTACTTAATGTCTTGATGATCAGTAAGGTTTGGAGGCTACCCTTCTAAGATATATTTGTCTGAAAGTCCAATAGTTTAAAATATCTCCGTATTATGTCAGTAGAGGCATAAAAAGAGGACAGGGGAATTCATGAGTCACCCCGACTCCCCAGAAGGAAAAAAAACTTTTGAGGAAGACTCTAAGTTACATGAACCTTGTCACGTCCATTGTAAAGCCTAAGGCTTGATTTCTTTTTTCCATGACAAAATTTTCATCAAGGAAGAAGAACAAAACCTACCAGTACCTTGTTTGAGTAATTGGTATCACTCTCATTCCCAAACACTTTTACTAGGCTACACCTTTAATTGGGAGTTTTTATTACATTAAAGTAAATTAGAATGATCAGGCATGCTTGAAACCTATTCTCTTCTCTGTATCACCTCCTTAGCTTCTGTTATTGAAGTCATCTTTGTACCCACATGTCTAAGATGCGCCCTCTGAGCATTCTGATGAGAGAGTATATGAGGATGATAGACCCTTAGGACTGTGAGCTGGTAGCTGAGAATGTCTATTAAAAGGAGTAGTTTTAATCCTGGCTGCTAGGTTAGAAGCGCACGTGAAGAGTATGCGAATTAGAATTTTGATGGAAGATGGCTCGGGGCTTGGAACAATCTCCACCACTCTAGGAATGTTTTATTACATATTGCTGTAATTGAAACCTTGATCTGGGAATCTGTAATTGAATTTGGGAGCACTGAAAATTTAGAGAGAGGGAAGAAAGGAGAAAGGCTCAGGGAAGTCAGAGGGACATGAGCATAGTATAAGCCTAGGTAGGAGATGAAGCGAGCCAGAGCCAGTAAGAAGATCGTGGAGGTAGAAAGATACCAAAGATAAACAGTATATCCTTCAGCCTCTTATGGGTCTTGCTGGGCAGTTTGCATCCAAACTTTTCTTCACTTCTGGTCACCATTTCATCCTGGTCCAAATGAGAACCAAAATGGTTCAAAATGACTCAAAGAGAAGTCTAGGAGCTGCTTAGATATAGCCAGGAAAATAGTTAAATGTATCAGACAACAGTTTTGTCCTATGTTGTTTAGATGCCTTATTGGGAGCCATGCTCATGGATCTTTCACAATACTCTGGAGCTTGGAGGTTGCCTTCATCACTATTTTTTTTTTTTTTTTTTAGGAAGTTTGAATACTGGCCTGTGCTGTTTAGTGTGTGTGTGTATGTGAGTGGGTGTGTTTTGCATTTCTTTTTTTTCGGAGGGTTGGGATAATGCAGTCATGTTGGATCAGAATTGGCTTACAGTTGTTAAGAGGTTTGAGTTTTGGTTTTGCTGTCATTTATAGCAAGCAAATGAAGTTAAAAAAAATAAGTTTCTTGGGTTCTAAGTACATTCGATTTATATCTTCTCAAAATAAACAGAGGCTCAACTGTAAGGCTCCAGACACCAACTTTAGTGGCAATGAAACACCACTAGAATTTAATTTTTATCTAAAAATATTTTCTTTAGGACCAGATGGGCTAGAATTAACACTGTGACCTGATAACACTTATTTCAATGGGATTAAGTTACTTTTTGGAGGAGTACTTATTTTAGAATAGTCAGGAAGGTTTTTCTCCATTTTCTCATAATAATAATGCAGACAGCGGGAGTACTTACTCCCAGACTGCTGTTGTGAGCATTCCCTGAGACAGCCTTGGCGAGGCCGCTCTGCAGGAGCCGCTGGCCTGTTCCCGGAAGACCTAGGTGCACGCCACTGTCTGCCAGTTCCTGCCCTGGACCATGAAAGCCCAGTAGAGGTTCCTTGGCCCAAATGGTTGACTAGTTAGGAGAATTATTTACCTGACCCTTCCTTTTTTCTTCTTTATACTCCTTTCTCATTTCTTGTTTTAAAAAATGAAATATATAAAAATTTCTATTAAAAAACCCCAGAAAACAGAGAGAATTGTATAATGAGCCCCCATGTGCATATCACCCTGCTTCCCAGTTATTATTATTCATCGCCTGTCATTCCCCCATCCTCGCTCCCCACTCCCACTGGATTATTTTGAGGCATGTCAGGTAAACCTCAGATATCATATCATTTCTGCTGTAAGTATTTCAGCATGTGTCTCTAAAAGATATGGACTCTTTAAAAAAAAACGTGCCTATAATACCTTTATCACTCCGAAAGATATTGACAAAAATTCTTTAATATCATCAAATATCTAGTCAAGTTTAAATTTCTTCGATCACTTCTGGATTTTGCCGACTACTTCCTTGTGGTGGTATTTAACAAATTCCTCCATTTCATGTACTTCCTGTAAGCTGTTAGCCAAATTTGAGGATTAATACCAGTGCAACTCAGATGATGGGATGGAAATGTGGGAAGAGTCCAGATCCTCAGCAAGTCATTGAGCCACTGAACTAAGCCAGCCACTAGCAAATGGCACACCTCTGGATTTCTTACTATGTGAGATTGTAAATTTAATCCACTTTTAGTTGATTTTAGCTATAAACAACCGATACACCAGTTATATTCAAATAAATCTCTTTTATGTTTCTGCTTGCTATTTAAAGCCCTGATGCAGAGGGAGAGATGGAAGGGGAGAGAGAGAGAGAGAGAGGGGAACTATATACCTTGACCTTGAGTTTCCCATAAAATCAAAGACTTTCTTATCCTCTCTAAGAGAACTAAAATGAGGATACAAACAACACAAAACACAGAATGATCAAAATAAACTTATGATGTCATATTTTAAGTAAAATCAGCTGCCAATAGGATATAAGTTGAAAAAGCACAACTTAAAAAGTAGAGGTGAACGCCTAGAAACTTCTATATTGGTGATAGGAATTGGAGTTAAAATATTTTCCAAGGATTATTCCTAAAGTACCTAACTAAGCATTGACTTTGAGTCTTGGCAACAAAGGGAAGCTTTTCTCCTATTACATCATGCTGAACATAACATGCTTATTAAGTAGGAAAATTGGAATTTCTGAATCTCCTCCTTTGCAACAACACAATTCCCAAGTTTCAAATTGAGCGCACAAGATTAGAAGGCAGAGGGATGAGGATTTAATTGAAAACAATAGTATGATGTTTGAATTTTGTTTAAGAAACAGCTATAGAACTGAACAAGTAGACGGCTACTGACAGCCTGTCCCGTGCTTGCCCCTGCTTCTTGTATTTTGCATTCCCAGACTGTGTTGTTTGGAAGCAAAGCTTCATTGTTTCTTGGTGAGTAGATTACACCTCTGTCCTTGCAGACAAGGTGATGACAGCAAGTGGTTCCAGGAAACCCTGGGTAACAAAGGCTCTTTGTTTTGCCTGATGAAGCTCTAGCTTGTAAATGGATGACATCAGTCGGCCTCCCATCCACTCCTCTGGGTCCCTCAATGTACAGAGACTCCTTGTTAATGACTTTCACTCTGAACAGCTGCTGGCTTCATTTACTGTGAAGACGGTGATCATACATCCCAGATTTCAAATTATCTCTGTTTTCAGACCGTGTGTCAGGCTATCCACCCTGATGTTTGATTAGAAAAATATCATCCCTTTAAGTAAGGCACAACCCCTTCTAATTCTCTGTCCCCTGGAGCTTTTCCCCACATGTCTCATTGTTTGGGATACCTCTTTAGGGGCTGTCTCTTCTCCTTTTCCCAGAAAGCAAAATTCCAAATGTGTCTTTGATGGAAATATCCTCTCTTGAGGGATCCTGCCTAGAAGGGACTTCTACTCAGTCCATACTAGAATTAGATCACAATTAGTAAGGCAGGAGTCTACCTCTCTGTGGAAAGCTGCCTGATCAGAATTTTGAGTGAGTTAAATGTTTACTATCATAGTAAAGATCAAAACCTTTGAAAATGCACACAGTGAGGGACACCTGGGTGGCTCACTCAGGGCCTGATCTCGTGAGTTGAGCCCCACATTAGGCTCTCTGCTGTCGGCGGGCTTTGGATCCTCTGTCCCTGCCCCATTTCTCTGCTCCTCCCTTGCTGGTTCTCTCCCCCACCCCACCCCCCAAAATAAATAAACTTGAAAAAATGCACATGGTGGTACATTTGGAGCAGGTGAACATAACTTATGTTGGAAAAGCCATTGAAAGGAAGAAGTCAGGGTTAGGGTTCAGTTTTGGAGATTAGATCCCAGCAAAGAGCCACTTCGAAGCCCACTGGGGGACTGTCTGCAGGCGGGAGCCAGGCAGTGTGCTCACCATTTATTCTGACAATGTGGCTTAGAGAACTTGCCAGAATCTCTGTGTCTTCTCTGCACTTAAAACATGAGCCAGGTCCCCCACAGGTGCTTAGGGGATACTCGCTGAACTGTGTTGACCAGTAACATTTACTTAGATTGACTATGTTTGCTACACTAGATAGATGCTTTGCGACCATCTTTTCTGGTTCAGGGTATCAGAATATGCCTGAAATGCCATGAAGAATGTTTGTACTTGATAGTTTTTCAGGGAGGTAAGGCTTTGCTTTTCCTGTTTTTTGTTTTTTAACCTGACTTTGTATTGGGAGTATTAGAAATAAAACTCAGGAGAGGACAGACAGTCCTTGGGTGTAAGGAGATTGGTAATGGCTTGGGACAGCTGAATAAATAACATATATTTATCTGGCTCCCTGGGCCTTACCCAAGCCTTTTTACAACTACCAGGTGTTTTATAGACACATTTTTCTGTGAAGTAGTCAAACTGTAAACAGAGTGAATCCTGACTGATTATCATGTCTTAAAAGAGAGAGAGAAAGAGAGAGAGAAGCAAAGAGAAGAGAAGCATCGCCACCATTTTCCTAATAGAAATCTCTTTTGTTTTTGTCTTTGGACAGGACTTAAGGGGGTGAGGGCAGATGTGGGGCTGTGGACTGTCACATGGCCATAGCTCTGCTTTCAACCCATCCTGATTATGGCTTCTGTGTAGGGATGTCCCACATAGGTAAAGATGGTGCCCTGACAGGAAACCGTACCCACTGCACTCCAAACACCATCCCACGGTGTTTTGTACATCCCGTGGTAGGTGCTCAGGAAATTGGGTAAATAAAGCATCATGTATTGTTTAACGATATTCGTGAATAGTCTAGCTTCTCCTTCATATTCATAAGCTTCTTGGGTCAAGGATTAAACCTTACACACCCAAGTATCTCTTGGTGTAAGGATATATGGACTCAGGGGCGCCTGGGTGGGTCGGTTGGTTAAGCATTTGACTCGATTTTGGCTCAGATCATGATCTCAAGGTTCATGAGTTCAAGCCCCGCTCTGTGCTGGGGCTCTGTGCTGACAGGGCGGGGCCTGCTTGGGATTCTCTCTCTCCCTCTCTCTGGCCCTCTCCTGCTTACTCTCTTTCTTTCTCAAAATAAACATAAAAAAAAAAAAAAGATGTATGCCCTCAGCAAATGTGTCTGAGTGGAGGGAGGGGAGCCTGCGTGTTAACCTTCATGCCAGATCACCATCGATGCCTACTTAGCAACAGTAATGTTCTCTCACTTCCTTTCAAGGTATCGCAGATTCATGGTAAGAGTTAGAAAAGGACCTGAGAGACTTTTAGGCCAAATTCTTTATTTCATAAATGAGAAAATTAGGTTTGGAGAGATGGAGCAAGTTTCTCAAGGTTATACATCTAGTTTTCAGCAAAGCCAAGAAAAAATTTGAGTCTCCCTGAAAGCCATTTTTCTTCTGAAGTATTTTAAAGTTTTATCTAAAAGATTTTCATTTCAGGGTTATATATATATGTCCTCAAATAGTTGTTATAATCAGTTACTCCTCAAGAAAACTCTAAAAGCTCTAAGAGCTTTTAGCTAGTTATTTCCCATATGACACATTTCAAGATATTAAATAAGAGGTTCTCACTGAGACATCAAGATAAAATATATGACAAGCAAAAGAGAGGAGCCATAAAAGGATAGAGATCTTCGGAGAGATTATCCAAAACGTGGTAACATGACTCAAATCCTTTGCCTACATTCAAGGTAGAAAGAAGGGCTCAATAAACTGTACCTGTCTTCCCCACCCGGGTTCTTAACAGACTGGGAAATAAAACCAAAGGGAGCAGATAGAGGCCAAAATATCACCGAACTGGAGGGTAGGGCTTAGTGTGGCACCAAGCACGGCTGTTGACTGAACTCTAGGTTTAGACTGACTTGAGCAGAACAGGTACATGCCTGAGGGTAGGGCCAGTGCCCGAGGAAGAAGGGGGGCCCAGGCTAAGATTTCCCAGTGAGCGAATAGTGTCAGTAAGTGGCTCCGGGAAAAGCCCAGGGTGTAATAGCTAGTGCAGGACTCTCCACAAGAGTAGGGAACAGCCATTCCCCACAGCAAAATATCAGGGGGGTTGAGGATTGGGAGGGAAGATTTGTGAAGAGGGTTTTTCTTACCCCAGAGATGCTTTCTCACTGAAAAGTCTTCATTTAGAGAGCTTCGCCTACATCTCCCGCAGCTTGGAGTAGGCTGGTGACTGAGTGGGCCAGCACTGGGGGAGGGGAAAGGGGAAGGGGAGGGAGAGGAGGAGGATTAGGGGAGAAAGGAAGAGCAAGGAGAGGAGGCAGGCCAGGGGGAAGAGCAGAGGGAGGGAGAGGAAGAGACAAGGGGTGAAGAGAGGGGAAAGAAAGTTAGCTCCTGCCCAACAGGGCCACCTAGAGGAGCTCCGAGGCTTCGGCAGGGAGCAGCCTGAAAGAGCAGGAGACAGTTTCATTCAGCTGAGGAAGGAACTTCAGGTGAGAGGAGGTCCCTGGCCCGGGGAGGGAGAGACGGTGGGGCTCTAAAGCACCGCGAGAGCACCTCACACTTCGAAGAGGCAGCTTTCAATTTCACAGCCTAGCTCAGAAACAGAGAAGCCACCCTAAGAGTCCACCAGCGAAGGAAGAACTTTTGTCCCTCTTCTCCTGCTTACTTCTCTTTCTCCCTGCCCACTTTGACCCAGGAACAGACGCTGGTTACTGAAATGGGGGCAGGCAGTTGGAAACAGTAAGTGGAGGAAAGGAACAGATGGATCCTGCCCCCTCCCTGGCTGCTTGGCTGCAGAAGGCTCCAGAGGGCTAAAGGGAAAAGTGTCAGCTTTAAATCTGATTCTAGGAGTTGATTATTATGCAAGACTGGATTAACTTCTTGATTGGGAGTGTGTTGGAGACTTAAAATGGCGGTAGGACCTTTTATTACCAGAGAATGTAGAAACAAGTTACGGATTTGGTTGCTGCAGGAGCAGGGGAAGAACTCTCCCCCACTGAGTAATTCTACAAGAGAGAGTGGGAATCAAAACCAAATTTACTGTCCAATTTGAATAGGCGATTTTCTTCTTCAAATGGAACTGTCTGTTGACTTCTTGTGTTGGTTTTTATTTCTCTAGCTCACCAACATGGGCTTGTTGGTGCTGTCTCTACATTTATTAAGCATGTTGGCTAAACCAGTACTGGGGACATGAAGCACACTGGAAACTCCCAGCTAACCCAGGGCCAAATCCCAGCTGATGGCATTGCTACAATTCACCCCCCCCAACCCCAGCCCCCATGGCATGGTGCATGCACAGCAGCTCCTGGGCTACTCGGGCAGCAGGTTATGAATTCTAGAAGGAAGACAATAAACACATTCTACTCAGTAATGGTAGTCTTCCTGTGACCTCTTCCCAGCAAGTGGCACTGTTAATTACACCTGTTGGTGAGTAAACCGAATGAAATCTAAATCTAAAACCGTTGAAAGTCCCATCTAATCCTGGTCAAAGCCAGGCAGAGGAAGCCTACGGGAGCTCCCATCACCACATCCCAACAGCCTTTGTTGTTTAATCAGAATAGTTTCCCCGTGCACAACATTAGTGATTCCCAAGGCTGCTTTAAGAAGTTTCTTTGTTTATTATACGTGAAGTGATTGAAAACTGCCAATCACGAATCCGGCAATCCCCTCTCATGAGCTTAAAGACTGTTCTGATTACGATAATTACATTTTTATGAATATCCTACCTAGGGAGCAACAATTTTACTATGTCAGACTACACCACACAAAGATGCATCAATTTCATCTGCAATGAAAAATAGAGCCTAATAGCACAGTTATATTTATATGATAGTCAAACATCAAGATGCAACATAAGTACTTCAACTGAAAGAATTCTGATAATTATTTAACCTTGAGATGATGATTAAGGGTGAAGGCTTGTCAGCTTTCATGAATTATTTTTTCATGATTTTTGCTGTTTTGATTTGATTTTTAAAACTCCATAATTAACACTTATTAACATTTGGATTCCACCCCCCCACTCCCACCCCCCACGTAATGTGGGCAAGGCAACAACAATAATAACAACAAAAGATTAATGGATATGATTAATGGTCAAAGAAAGAGTATTGGGAAATCATAAGACACCATTGTGACTCGGGTACAACAGTGCCATGCCAGCTGCTTTTCTACTTAGCTAAGTTTTTTAAAGCACGATGCATGTAATGGACAGAGTATTTAGGTGTGATGCTATATGTACATATTAGTTTAATGCAGAGAAAAGTATTCTGTTATTGTAAACAATGATCAGTGCCAATTGGAAAGTGTGGTCTGACAACCAGTACAGCCAAGTGTAACATAGAACCCTGTTAGAAATGCAGATTCTCAGGTCCCACCCTAGAGTTGCTGAATCAGAATCTCCAGGAGTGGGGCACAGGGCCCTGTCTCGTCAAGCCTTCCAGGTGATTCTCTGAGGTTTGAAACCACTCTTCTAGCAGGTTGTAACTATTTCCATTGGCTGCAGTGAACCATTGCTGTGCTAGAGGCTGCGATCCCAGCGACAGTGTAGGCAACCCCCTTACCTTCAGGGGTATGCATTCTAGGGGAGTTTAATTGAACAGGCTGTTTCAGTCAAGTCCCTGAGTCCCGAGGTTCCTCTTATGTGGCTTTGGTCTTCTCTTTAGATCTCCTGAGGTCACAAGCCCTAGTGTCTTCCCATTACCAGTCATAATTGTTAGTTCTTCCTTCCTGGTAAAGAGATGTTTAAAATACCTTTTATAATGTCAAAGGATTTCCATCACCCCAAATCCTTGCTGATCCTTTTTCTCCATACAACCATTTCCTTAAAGTCACCTTGAGCTACTTAAAAAATGGTAACACCCAACATGGCACTCTTCTGTATTCCTTGATGGCACTATCTGTGATATCATCGTTTGATAGCACTAGGGATCAAAATTACTGACCAGAACTCACCAGAAAATCCTATGGAGAGAGGGGACACATTGCGAGCATACTTAATTCAAGAAAACACAGTAGAACATAACGTTTAGTAAAGAGTGCTGATACTTACTGGCCAGGACTATGCAGTGCTCTTGTTACACAATTTTTCCTTTGAGTTTGGTAATAGATAAGCTAACTAGCTAGCTAGCTGATTTTTTAAGAAAAATATTTTAAAGACAAATAGTATTGTAATGAATCAGCATGCATGGGGTAGCATTAAATGGAGTATTTAGTATGACAAAAAGTGGATGCCATCTAATGATTTAATCTTCATACATATATGTATATGTATGAATATATTCTTTCAAAGTCCCAAATTCAAGGGTAGCACCTTAGAAAAAGGGATTCTGAATCTGGAAGGTGCATCAGAATGACCTTGAACCTTGTTAAAAACACAAATTCTCATTCTTGGTTCAGCAGTACGGGTACTGAAATTTGAGTGATACAGAGAAGACTGGCATGGTCTCTGCGCAAGGGCGACACGCAAATTTGTGAAGTGGGTCGTATGAAGAAATTTTTCCTGGGTTCCAAGAGATTTTTATTTCGGTAGGCCTGAGGTGGAGCCCAGGAACCGATATTTAACAAGCACTCCTTAAGTGCTTAAGTGGCCCACAACTTTCATTTTGAGAAACACCGGAAGTCTAACTCAGAAAGATGAGGGGGGCGCGTGGGTGGCTCAGTCGGTTGAGCGTGCGACTTCAGCTCAGGTCATGATCTCGCTGTTCATGAGTTTGAGCCCCGCATTGGCCTCTGTGCTGACGGCTCAGAGCCTGGAGCATGCTTCAGATTCTGTGTGTGTGTGTCTCTCTCTCTCTGCCCCTCCCTTCCTGGCGCTCTTTCTCTGTCTCTCAAAAATAAACATTAAAAAAAAAAAAAAAAGATGAGGAAAACACACATGAGTGTCAGGCAGTAAGGCTCAACCAGTTCATAAGAGTTGTACCTTCTTCCGGTCCTGGTGATGCATTACTTCAAGCTTTTGAATAGGTCATGTATTCTGCCTCATTCTAAAGTTTTTTGTATACTTGCCTCAGCCCCCAAAGGACTGTAAGCTCCCTGAAACACGGGATTTAGGTGGTACTGACCTTCATATCTTCAACTGAATTCACCCCATGCCTTCTCATTACTGAGAAGGTGCTCCATAATATTTGTCAGTTAAATAAAGACGACGAAGGCAAAAATGCAGTGTGAAGACTGTGACTGAAATAGTCTTGGCCTCCTTCACCCACCAGCGGTAAGACCTTGAGGTCACTTCCTCCCTCAGTGTTTCAGGCCTGCATTTGTAACACGGGAGATCAGTCCCTTCCTCCTTCACAGGGCTGCTGTGGGTACGTGAGGGACCGTATGTGAAAATGCTTTCAAATTCTGGAACCACTTATTTCGCTTCTTTTGAACATGACTGTCTTTTGCTTTAACTTTATTTCCCCCGTGAATGAGTGCTGGGTGGTATGACTGAGGCAGAGAACACAAAGTTTACTTCAGGCCATTACGGGAAAGCAAATTCCAGGATTTGGAATTTAAAAGAACCACATGACTTTTCTAAGTTCGAGGAGAGTAAAAGCTAAATTCAATCCTAAAAGTTTATAACATGAATGGAAGAAATATTGCACGGATATTGAACAGTGGAAAGAAAGGGAGATACACGGGGGAGCACGTTAAGTATTCACATTGCAGTTTGGGACTTTCAGAAATCTGTGTTGAATGAAATGATGCCTGACTGTTAGTGGCTCCCCTGAGAACACCTTAAAAGGTAGCAAGTGTCTGATAGGATGAGCCGACAGATACACGTACATCCTTTTGAAAGTGTCAGAATAGTGGTTACGACCACTGCTCCAACTGTAAGGAAGCAAAGAAGTGAAAGAAATTAGATCACTTACAAGAGGCAGTGTGCCCCGTCTGGTGACTGGCGGGTCTGGGACTGGAGCCGGTCCATAGCCCGGTGAGGAAGATAAAGGCAGTGTACTCAGTTTTCCATGAAGCTATGTTTATTCAACTGAGCCTACTATCTTTTATTCTAAGAGTTTGGCTTATTGAAATGTCCTTGCTTTTATGAAATGTCAGTATTTTTTTAAACTGGCACATGGAAGGTTGACAATATTATGACTTCCCCTTCGGATTTATTTATTCAACCTTGAGTTTGAATTCTGGATCCATTCACGGCAAGTGGCTTGAGGCAAATTTCTCATGGATTCAGGCCTCAAATTCTCCACATGTAAACTCACATCGAAAGAATAACATATGCAATAATATTTGGGAAGACCTTAGCACAATTTGTAATACATAGTAGATGATCATTAACTAGTGGTGGTTATATGTAAAATGAAAATATTTATGTCGTCATCTAGGTAAGTAAATTAGGCAACGGGTCTTGTGTTTACACTTCTATGTTAGATATATTTTTCCATTTTTCTATGGTGGCCCCATTTGGGACCTATCCATGCCTTTGCTCTAAGAGTAAGTCTAAGCAGGAAGCACGAAGGGGGAAGGAATTTCCCTTTCATGCACACAGCCAGCCAGCCTTGCGTTGGTGATAAAGAGCATCTCTCTAGAACCGGTGGTAGAGTGGGTTTGTGCCCAATGGCTGGAGTTCTTGTTAGATCTAGAATGTAGACCCTTGATTCTAGGACCAGTACTTCCTATTGCATAATATGTACCTTTGTATTCCCTATGCCTAATAAAATGTAGTTACTCGATCAGTGTTGTTTATTTGAATGAATACATGCAAAAATGGGTCTTTGGGAATACAACAGCTCCACAAAGCATTAGGATTTCCCAATTATCGGATGCTCTTTGCTTCAGGTACCTATCTTAAATAGATAGCATTTTGACAGCTGACCTTTAACTTACTGAATTGCTTGGAGACAGAAAACAGGAAAAGGGCGGGAGTTCCTCATGACTAAAACACATTTATGTTGAGTCCATGATGGATATGCCAGCTGTTCTGGCAGGCATCTTCCTGGGCAAATTTAGGCTAAATCTGAGCTCAGTGTCTAATAGAATCCAGACTTGTTTCCCAGGCCCCTCAGAGGTCAAGCATGTTATCTAGATGGGTCACGTTATGGGGCCTTTAAGTGACTCTAATGCAACGTGAGTGGTTCAGTGACTGAATTATATTAGAAATATCTACCGGCCACTCTGGGAGTACAAAGGAGCACACACTTTTGCTGTCTTCTGTTTGTCTGGGATCCTCCTGTCACTCTTACGGAAAGCCGGTGGCTTAAGAAAGCTTTTAAGATACCCGCTTTGGTTGATTTCTGTATCGGAAGCTGGGAAGGGCAATAAGGCAAGGACAGGTTTTGTGGGGCCTGAGCTTTAGACAATTTAGGCTGCTATATATTAAGAAAATTAGTATAAAATCATGAATAAAACATTAGATGTAAAAACGAGTCCTTATTAGAAGGGATCCTCGCAAGTGGAGATCCCAAAGCTGGAGCTTCATTAGCTTCCTGTCAATGTGCTCTGTAATACTAGAAGCAGAATTGGAAGACTAAGGAATTGGGGGTAGAACGTTGACGGACGGGACATTTCCAAACATTCACCGGTAAGAGAAACATCTTTAGGATCCCCCGATTTTTTTGAAAGTCTGCCTTAGGCCACTTCATTTTGCTAACTGAAAGAAATCCGAAGAGGATTTTTTTGCTTTTAGGAAAAAAGGCAAAACGTGAAACAGCATTCAGTGTTTGTTTTGCAGCAAGTTGTTCTCTTTCCTCATCATAGAAAGAGGGCAAGCCCCAAGCTATGAGAGCGGCACCGCCAAGCTCCTTCCTTGGAAACCACGCTCGGCATCTCAGCGCCAAGCCCTGTCGCTCTGAACCGTGTCTCCGGGCATCCGTGCTTTATCTCGATTTATCTTGCGCATCCATTTACAAGATGTGTCCTAAGGTACCAGAGAAGCCTGAGAGAGGGTCTTTTTCTGGGTCTGAGAATGCTCAATACTTTTTCCGTGTAAGTTAATGGTAATGGTTTCTTTGCTTTATGCCATTTTGGCTTAGGAAAGGTTTCATAGGAGCGCTCTACTTTCAGGGTGGTGGGGGAATCCTGCAGCCAGCTCTAGCTCCAGAGATGGACGCGAAGGACTGAGTGCTGAGTGCAGGGAAGCCAGGCTGTGGGGAAGACAGCGCAGAAGGGGCCACTCTAAATTACGTGTCCAGGAAGGAATGTCAGGGAACTGGGGGAATCCTTTAGAAAGTAATTTAAAAAAAGCAGAGTGCCTGGGTGGGTCAGTCAAGCATCTGACTTTGGCTCCGGTCATGATGTCATGGTTTGTGGGTTCATGAGTTCGAGTCCCGCATCCCACATCAGATGAGGCCTGCCCCACTTTGGGTGAGCCCCACTTCTCTGTCTTTCTCTGCCCCTTGTGAGATTCGCTCTCTTCCTCCCTCTCTCTGCCCCTCACTCACTTGCACCCTCTCTCTCTCTCTCTCTCAAAAAAATAATTAAAAAGCAAAAAGACATTTTTATAGGCCCTCAAAACTTTTTCTAAAAACTGCCCTCTCTCCCCGCCCCCCGCCCCGGTTTTCCTATAGGTTTAAAAATTTTCTTAAATCAATTTAATTTGGGGCGCCTGGATGACCCAGTTGGCTGAGCATCCAACTCTTGATCTGGGCTCAGGTCATGATCCCAGGATTGTGGGCTCCCTGATGAGCATGGAGCCGGCTTAAGATTCTCTCTGTCTCTCCCCCTAACTCTGCCCCTATCCTGCTCTCTCTCTCTCAAAAAAAATAATAATAAATTTAATTTGTCCATTGAGATGAAAGGAGAAAAGAAACCAAATAATCCCTTAAGAGAGGGGAAATTATAAAGTATTCACGTTCTCTTCTTAACAGAAAGCTCTCTGTTGCTTTGGCGCCTGTGACTAGTAGGAGCAGGGGTGACTGCCGCTCTGAGATCATTCCACTGATAGAGTGGGGACACTGGTTGGATTGTTGGTCTTTTCCTTCCAGCAGATGTGAAAGACACATGAAGCAGAGACTTGTGCTAGAGGTGGGAGGGATCACAATGAAGGGAGCGTTGGGGCACCCGGCTCAGTCGGTGGTGTGTGTGACTCCTGATCTTGGGGTTGTGAGTTCGAGCCCCATATTGGGGGTGGAGATTACTTAAAAATGAAATCTTAAAAAAATATAAGGGGAGGTGGCGGGGTGACAAGCCAGGCTGCTTGTGCATCAGCAGTATGCGATTTGGGGTCATACATACTCCTCTGTGAGACCAGAGGGTGGGACTAGATGACGTGCCGGTGGGGTGAGCACACAGCCCACTTTGCCAGGGCAGCCCCAATTCGTACCTGTTGTGCCAAAGCGACGGTTATCAGCACTCCCTCCTACTCGCAAAAGTGTTCTACTCATGGGTCACAAATTCTGAGGCTGCCCTACATAGAAGGTTCTTTCCAGGTCCTACTTCCAAATGGAATCTAATAATTTCCTTGATGACGAAAGCAGCATGAATTTTCATTTTCCAGGCCTGCAAGGTAGAAGGGACGTCACGGGAGGTGTCCCTTGTCTGGAGGTCGCTTTGCGTTTCTGGTACGGATAGTCTGCCTGCTACTGCCTCTTTCCTCTAGGTACCCTAGGAAATTCCCTTGCGGTCAGTTTGGCTCCAGTTAATTTGGGATCATTATGTAAATATTTGCTTCCTTCTTTTACTAAGAGTGGCTACCTGGCTACCACTTACTGGGTCCCAGAATATGTCAGGCCAGGTACTGAGTGTATTATCTCATTTAATGTACTTAATCCTGTAAGATAGTTACCTACCTTGTAGATAAGGAAGCGGGGGCTCAGAAAAGTTCACAACTTGCAAGTAAGAGATGCAGGCAGGTCTTCCTAATCTCTTAACCATTATACTGCATTAAGATATGTACACACAGGGGCACGGCAGATAATTAAAAAAATTATCGGCCCCTCTAAATTCCCACTGGCCTTTCCTGTATTTCTCAGTGTCGATGCTAGTCTCTGTGGTTTCCTCGCCCATCGTTCCCACCATCCATCTGGACCTTAGAGTCTTAGAGCATCTGCTTCAAGTAAACAGACTGGACTTTGGCTCTGCTGCAGGTTCTCAGGAAAAACAAACAAGCGATTAGAAGGCAGATGTGAGGTCCATACCACGAACCACCACGGCTACCTCCTCTTTTCTTTTCTTTCTTGACCAGAGTATGAAACAGAAAACAGACACTGGCTTTTTCGTTGGCATTTACATAGACAATGCTTAGATAAAAACCACCAGTTGACACTCTTATCATTCTGCTTTTATTTATTGTCTGGCTAACTTACAAAGACACAGATGTCTAGGGTAGACTCTACCCCGCCATTTAAACTGTCCTGATGACATCGATACCAAAATGTGCATGTTTACATAATGCAGTGGTATGAAAAACATTTTTTTTTCCTTTACTCCCTGACTATAAACAGGGAAAAATTAACTTCATGCCAAAAAAATTTGGGCACTTTAACAATCATCCCATTTCTGCTAGTAAAATAACAAGACCGGTATTACAAGTTAAAATACAAAGGCCTAACAGTTTTTACAAATATGCAAATAATCTGCTACTTAGACATAAAAAGTTGATTTCTTTCAAATCACAAAGTAAGGCACCATTGGATTACACATTTCGCTCGGCTTCTACTAAATAAAATGCACAGTGAAATAAATATGGAACACTGAATTTTAATACTGTAATACATTTCAATATAAAATGATACGTGAATGTTAAAATACTGTATTGCATCTTGAATACACTTATCTGGAAATATTACGGGAAAAAAACACAAATGTGAGCCCTGATTTCAGGGAAGAAAATATTCATTTTTGTGATTTGCCATAGTTGAAGATTTTAGCATAGAAATTACTCGGTCTGGGCTGCAATTAGGTTGCCAAGTTTCAAAGAAAGGGTGTAGGTGTATTAATGAAACATACTTAAAAAAAGACCTTCTAAAACTTCTCTGCCCTGGATAAAGAGCAACTCTGAGCTGGGGCTCTGTTTCAGACTTCGGGAGGGCACTACGATGTTGGGATGTACCAGGAAATTGGCCCTTCTTACTGCCCTTTATAAGATTCAGACCTTAAGTCCTTCGGATCAGACTTTTCCATAGTTACTATTCAAGCCAGATTCCACCTTTTCCCAAGTGGGTCATGGGGCTTTGTCATAGGACTTCGTGTCAACTGTCGATATCTGATCAAAGGATCCAAAAATAGAATGATGCTGCCCTATTACCTAAAAAACTTTTTTTTCGAAAATACTTTGCCAAGCTTGTTACACCTTTATGTTTCTTAATTCTCTTTGGGGAAAGGGCCCCAGATGACTGTATGAAAGACGGATGAATGGTAGAGGAGAGGCGGGAGAACCAAGTTCTCTAACGCTCAGAGCCCAGGACTTTGGCGAGGAAAGTTACAAAAATACAATATATTCAAATGGGCGACTTCATAATTTATTAGATATCCCATTTATTAGAACTCTAAGTTCTTTTCCTTTTATATAAATGAAATATTTATTTTATAAATAGGAACGCTTCTTTCAAATTTTTCTTTGGATTGATTTCTTGTTAGCATCTCCCAGGAATACATGAACGATACACTGAAATCAGGATACAGAGTGTAGGTATACATATACATATGTGGCCACGTGCTTTTAAAAAATAAGTAATGGTAATTTTAACCATAATTGACCATATAAAACATCTAAGTGGAAATACTTTTCCCCCCCCAAATCTATAGCTAGATTTAAAAGTCCCAGTAAAGTTTTGTAAACAAAATCATACAAAAAATGGGCAAGGCTGGCTCATCCGTATGGGCCTTCCCATGGAGCTTTATTTGCATAGATCTAAGACAAGCTGATTCCCCCGACAGAGTCAAGACAAATTCTCTTCAGTTCGCAGGAGCACTCTCCGCAACCTCATCAACATCAGATTGAGATTTTTAGAGTTTTGCCCATCAACTCAAACCTGCTTCCTTCCTCCCCATTTCCAATTTGCCACCTTTTCCTAACTCTCCCGCACAACTACGGAGCCCACGAGCCTCCCCGCCCTGATGCGCAAGCTAGACAGAGGAGGAGGAAAGGACGTGCAAGGCGGGAATCCGACTGACAGGTGAGCTCAAGGCAGCCGGCTCTGAGCCCCGAAGCCCCAGCTGGCCCCCGGCTTCTTTCCCATGGCTTTATTCCACGTGACTGTACGCCCTGTTAGATCAATTTCCGACCTCGGTATTGGGAAGCAACGCTTGTGTACAGATGTTAGGGAAGGAGGGGAAATAAGGGAGCAAAGTCTAAGATCAAGCTGGCTGCCACACAAGGGGTTAGGTCCTAACTTCATTTTTCGTTACTTTTTGAATGGCTAAAGCTCATCTTGCATTTTGTGTTTGTTTTTGAAACAAACACAAAGAGGTTTTTGCACCATCCTCGGTCTTCTAGGCCTGTGCTGTCCTATATGGTAGCCACCGGCCACAGGTGGCTGAGCCCTTGGGACATGACTCGTCGGAAAGGGGACGTGCTCTCAATGTAAAAGACACCTGGATTTTGGAGACTCAGTACCAAAACAGGATGCAAAACATCTCGTTAATAATTATTGTACTAATTGTGGGTTGAAATGAGAATATTTTGGGTATTGGGGTTAAATAAAATATATTAAAATTAATTTCACCTCTTTTCTTTTTTAATGTAGCTACTAGAAATTTAAAAACTGCGCCTGTGGCTCACATTGTATTTCCGTCGGACAGGTCTATCCGAGAGCCTGTCTCTGACTGCCAAAAATCGGATATCCTGTAACCGAAAAATGTTACGTGAGCCCTGATGCAGCAGCTTGCTTCGGTGGTCCGCGATGCATGGAATCGGACAGAAAGCCAAGCATGCAGAAAAGGCGTGGAAGCAAATAGCTCTCAGGGACTTTAATATTATAGTCCGTAGCAAATAAGCAGTAGACGTTTGAATTTGGTTGGTTGAAAGCTAGGACACAATTCATCTCTGCCACCTTGCCACAAAAGCCTACTGACCCCTAAGCAACAAACACTGGCAGGCTGTAGCCGAAGCAAGCGATAGCTTTGAGAATATACACAATATAAAAAGCCAGATGCATTGCTTTCCTGCATTCCCACCCCCCGCCCCGCACACACTTATTCCCACGTCACCCTCCCCTCCTCCCTATTGCCAGTATGAAGGGGCCAAGGGAAGACAAGAGGAGGAGGGTTTGCTGCCCTTGGATAGTAACAACAGAAATAGCTCTTGGGCTCAGACGGAGAAGAGCAGGCAAGGATCACCTCGGGATGGGAGGGAGTGGTGGGGCACCCCTTTCTCTTCGGTTGGATCCACCTCGATGAAAACATAGACAAAAGAGAAATTTTGGTTAGAAAGCTTATGATCTCACCATACAAACTGAAGGATGGTTGCGAAAGTTCCCACTACTTCACCCTCCATGACCAAGGCTGTAAATACCCGGCCTGTGTGGATGTGTAAGAAGTGAGGGGAAGAAGCAAGTGAGGATCTCAATGACCATTACTAGAGACGGATGACCCACCACCGGCTACTGAGTACTTGCGAAATTAAGAAAAAAAATTTTAATAGTTTTTTTAAAAGTTTATTTATTTAGGGGCGCCTGGATGGCTCAGTTGGTTAAGTGTGCGACTTTAGCTCAGGTCATGATCTCACAGTTCATGGGTTCGAGCACTGTATTGAGTTCTGTCCTGACAGCTCAGAGCCTGGAGCCTGCTTCTGATTCTGAGTCTCCCTCTCTCTCTGCCCCTCACCCTCTTGTGCTCTGTCTCTCCCCAAAATAAATAAACATTAAAAAAATTTTTAAGGGGTGCCTGGATGGTTCAGTCGGTTAAGTGGCTGACTTCAGCTCAGGTTATGATCTCACGGTTCATGAGTTCGAGCCCCTCATCGGGCTCTGTGCTGACAGCTCGGAGCCTCGAGGCTGCTTTGGGTTCTATGTCTCTCTCTCTCTGCCCATTTTCTGCCTGTGTTCTGTCTCTCTCTCCCTCTCAAAAAAAAATAAACGTAAAAAATTTAAAATTAAGTTTATTTATTTATTGAGAGAGAGAAAGAGAGAGAGAAAACAAGCAGTGGAGGGGCAGAAAGGGAGAGAGAATCTTAAGCAGGTTCTGTGCTGCCAGTGCAGAGCCTGATGCGGGGCTCAAATCCACACACTGTGAGATCATGACCTGAGCCAAAGTTGGATGCTTACCTGACTGAGCCACCCAGGAGCCCCAAGAAAAATTTTAAAAAGCACTTGTCTTCTTACCACGAACATATAGTATGTGTTTATGACCGATTCAGAAAATATGAATGAATAAAACCAAAACAAAATCTCACCTATGCCTGTACCACCCAGAGATAACCAATAACATTATATAAATTTTTCCCATTTATTTTCTATATATAAACAGTTCCCTTTTGTCTTCTCCCAAACAGGATTATACATAGTCAGTCTGAACCTTTTTCTGAGTCATTACTGTTTACACATATAATTATTAATGACACATTACATTCTATTGTACAGTATAGTATATTTATCTAATCAATCCCCTTTTGTTGGGCATTTAGGTATCTTCTAATTTCTAAACAACGCTTTTTGAAAAAAGTTTATTTTGAGAAAGAAAGAGAGCGCATGCGTGTGTGAGTAGGGGAAGGGCAGAGAGAAAGGGAGAGAGACTCAAACTCACGAACCTCGAGATCATGACTGAGCCGAAATTAAGAGTCGGATACATAAATGACTGAGCCACCCAGGCGCCCCAACAATGCTTTTTTGACAGAAACTATCCTAAAAGGTGTGAGGTTGTAGTTCACTGTAGTTTTATTTGCATTTCCCTAATAATGAGTGATTGTGAGCATTTTTTTTTTTTTTTTTTGGCAATGTGGATATCTTCCTCAGAGAATGTCTATGCAAGTATTCGACCCATTTTAAAAAGTGGGTTTTTGTTGTTATTGAATTGTAGGCCTTCTTTATACATTCTGGATGTTGACGTTTTATCAGATATCTGATATGTAAATATTTTATCCCATTTCGTGGGCTGCCTCTTCACTCTGTTGACAGTGTTCTTTTAAAAACTATGCATATTCATGGGCTATCAGTACCAAGTTTAAAATCCATTCACAACTGTTAAAATTCATTTATCCATGTACATTTTTTCCAGGATCTAACAGGTTGCAGGCAGGGAGCCAGGTGCTCCGAGGCTGTGAGTGGATGTAGCAGCGGCTCCTGTCAGTTGAGGAGTCTGCCGTGGCCAGCCCCCCGGGGAGACTCGGAGGTGGGCTGGCACTGGGCTTCTTCGGGAGGCATCTCAGTGGGGACTCCTGAGCTAGAACCAAACCTCTGAGCAAGGGGGGGGGGCGGTTCAAGGAAGACTCTGGCACCCCGTTACCTTGCCTCTTCCTTCTGCCAGCCCAAGCACCTCTTTTCTTGGCCCCATACCGGAGCAAAGACTCATCTAGATGGAAACCAGCTATCTGTCATGGAGCCCTGGCCATCGGCTGACACGCCACAGGTGGTTAGCAAAACGAGGGCTGGCCTCGTGCAAAGCTGCAGTTAGGTGGCACTGCTCAGGGCCGCCTGGGTGCCCTGCAGGCTGGTGCCCTGACCTAGAGGCCAAGGCAGCCACAGGAGCAGAATAAAGCCACTCGACGGCACTTTAGTTTAGTTAGACCATCCACAGAGAACTCATTCAACACACAGAATGCTAGGAATATTTAAGGCAAATCTGCAAAAACGTTTTTGGGGGCAGTGGACGTTAATTCATCAACTGAAGAAATATTTCGAAATGCCTGCTATATTTCAGGTTCTGTGCCACCCGAGGAGGAGGCAGTAGCAAGCAGGACAGTCCGAGTCCTCAGGCTGTGTTCCGTCTTAAAGACAGGAGGGTGGGGAAGGGAATGCGTTCAGCTATGAAATAAAAAACCTAGGAGAAGGGGGAGGGGTCTGTTACTGACATAAATACACAAAGAGCACTTAACGTAGATTAAGAATGCGTATAAGGGGCGCCTGGGTGGCTCAGTCGGTTGGGCGGCCGACTTCGGCTCAGGTCATGATCTCACAGTCTGTGAGTTTGAGCCCCGCGTCAGGCTCTGTGCTGACGGCTCAGAGCCTGGAGCCTGCTTTGGATTCTGTGTCTCCCTCTCTCTCTGCCCTTCTGCTCACACTTTGTCTGTCTCAAAAATAAATAAATGTTAAAAAAAAAATTAAAAAAAAAAAAGAATGCATATAAGAAACCAGTAAAAATATTTGGAGTCTATGTGAACAGCTCCTTAAAGTGAATTCATTTCTTAGTGCCCCAAAAGGAAGAGAAGCAGGCTGTTTTCTTATCAGACAGAAGCCCCTCTTCACGCCACGCACACACAGAACTCAAAGAGATCTGTCCCATACGAAGGCGTATTTCCTACTCTTGTATAAATGTTATATTTACACCTTTTTTATTAGTTATCTTTTAGGAATGGAGTATTCCACAGAAATGAGTTTTTCCAGTAATTACACTTTCCCTTCCAAGCAGCAGTAGTCTGTTTACTTCTAGCATTTGTTTGTGGAAATTTTCTAAAATATTTTCTAAGGGCGCTGGGGCAGCTCAGTTGGTTGAGCGTCCGACTCGTGACTCAGGTCACGATCTCACGGTTCGTGAGATCGAGCCCCACGTTGCCAGTGCAGACAGCGCGGGGCCTGCTTGGGATTCTCTCTCTCTCTCCATCTCTCCCTGTCCCTCTCCTACTCTTGCTTTCTCTGTCTCTCAAAATAAATAAATAAATGTTAAAAACAATAAAATATTTTCTAATTCTTTGAATTCTCCGGCAGAGGCACAGGGCACAGTATGTCCTACTCTTCACGACTCAGCGGAAACTCGTGTATTGTCCTGTGCTGTGCTACAGAGTACAACTCTGTGTCCCCGTCTCCTCCTCTGACCTGGGACCCCCACCTACCACGTCTCCCTGAAGCCGCTGATTTTGCTTTTAACCAACCTCGATGGCTGTGAAACAACCAACCAAAAAGTATTGAAGAACTGTGTGTTGGGGCACCTGAGTGGCTCAGTCGCTTGAGCATCCGACTCTTGATTGCGGCTCAGGTCGTGATCTCATGGCTTGTGAGACGGAGCCCCAAGCGGTGCTGACAGCGTGGAGCCAGCTTAAGATTCTCTCTCTCCCTCTCTCCCTGCCCCTCCCTGGCACATGCACATGTGCGCGTGTGCTCTCTCTCTCTCTCTCAAAATAAATAAATAAACTTAAAAAAAGAAAAGAGAACTGTGTGTTGAAGTGTCAGTAGGCTCTGAGCATGTGTGAGGAGCTCTGTGAGGACAGGGCTAGGGACACTGTGGCGTTTATCTGAAATGCTCCCTCTTTCTCCATCCATCCCTGGTTTGGGAGTTTGGTTCTAAATCTAAGCCTGTCACAAGTCTGAGCCTTATCACCAATCTCTGTATATTTCGTGCTGATTCGTTCTGAGTTCTAACCACTTATGGTGAAATTTCTGTCTCTCTGTTTCCTCTAGTTCACATTTTTGTTTCAACAGGGAAAAGGTGATTCACTTCTTTATTGGGGCATTAGATATTTCAGTAAAACCCAGAAGCCATCTAAATGTCCAATAATGGTAAACGAAATTATTGTAGGCGGACTTGATGGAATTCTATGAAATAGAAACCATGTGATAAAATGGGCAAGTGTTTTACTAAGCAAAATTATGTAAATCCCACCGAAAAACTGCACTCTATAATTATTACTGTAAATGAATCTGAATTATATGGATAAAGATGAGAAGAGGACATAAATATATGTTATGTGGAGATTTTATGAACATGATGTGGAAAGATTATGCATATATTTAAAATTTTCATGTAACTCTCTCAAAGCTATAATCATAATAGTTTTATTTTGCTTTATTATTATTATTTTTAATATTTTATTGTTTAAGTAATCTCTACACCCAAGGTGGGGCTCGAGTTCACAACCCTGAGTCCAAGAGCCTGCTCTAACGACTGAGCCATCTGGGTGCCCTTATTATGTTTGTTTATTTATTTATTTATTTATTTATTTATCTTAATTTGGTTTTTCAGTTTGTTTATATTTTGAGAGAGAGAGAGACAGAGAGAGAAAAAGAGAGAGACAGCAAGGGAGGGGCAGAGTGAGAGAGAGAGAGAGAGAGAGAGAATCCCAAGTAGGCTCCACACACTGTCAGCACAGAACCTGATGCGGGGCTTGAACTCATGAACCGCAAGATCAGGACCTGAGCTGAAATCAAGAGTCAGATGCTTAATAGACTGAGCCACCCAGGCGCCCCATTCACCTTGTTATTTTTTTAGAGTAATCTCTACACCAACACGGGGCTTGAACTGATGGCCCTGAGATCAAGAGAGTCACACACTCTACTGACTAAGCCAGCCAGGTGCTCCTGATCACAATATATTTAAAATATCAAAGCAGTTACAGTGAGTTTTTGTTAGTATTAAGACATTTGACCAGTCTCAAAACTAGCAGGAATAGAAGATGGCTCTCTTTGTGCCGTCTTAGGAAAATCAAAATGGGGCAGGAAGGCTGTCCAAACGAGCAAAGCAATAAAATGTAACCTGTTAGCAAACCAGTTATTTTGAACTTGTAATGACGCATTCAAGTCATTTCTTACATGCATTCTGGATACCTCCGTTCTCCCCATCGCTTGCGGAAGGGGAGTTTCCAGAACTTAGCTCCATGTGGGGTTCTCTGCCCCACTCTAGCCAAGGGGCCTGGATTTCCTACACGACCCTGCGCTGTATGTAACCCAGGCTATTCAAGCAGGCAGCCACCGAACGTCCTTGCAGAAATACTCACTCCGGGTCTCACTTCTTGCCAGTTTGCTGGGATAACTTTTGGCCGTTGGTACATATGGCTCTGGAGGTGGCAGATCAGAAATCGGATGGAAGTAGAATCTGCTTTCCCACTCGTCTGAAGGAGAGAAACAAACAGTATCTTCAGGAACGAGCTGCTCTAAAGACTGACGTAATGAAAGAAGAGCGAGAACTGCAGAGATCACTTGTAGTTTTATGCCTAAAAGCGGAAGCACTCAAAATGCTACTGAAGTCACTGATTAGCACGTCAATGAAATACAGAGCAGAGACAGATAAATCCAAGTGACTTTAACTAGAGTCATTAGGACCCAGCCAGTCCCTCTCAGGAGCTGGGGGCTAAAGTTCGAGACACCTTTCTTCCCACTGGTGAGCAAAGAAGTAACTGGGACCCTCTCATAACAAAGGCAGAGGAAACTAGCTTAAGACCTGTAAACTACGGGGCCTCTTGCCTACAGCCAACTGTTGAGAAACATAGGTAAGGTAGGTAATAAGAAGGCAAACTACAAAAAAAATTTTTTTTCAGAGTCCTGGAATCTTCTAGAAAGTTAACCGAAATGAGACTTAAAGAGTGAGAGAGAAAAATGAGCTGCCTTTTTGAAAAAAGGAGGAGGGAGGATTACTGCTTTTAACTTGAAATTACGGCGGTCTCTAACGGTTACTGAAATCAGGACAGTGCAGTGTGAGAAGGATGAGGTTCAGAGAAACAGGACATGTGAATGCAAACACATACATTTACTGTTCGGTTGTTGCCCAATAGCCTGAAAATGTTTCCAAGGAGCGGGGAATCCCGCCTCACCTTCGCCTGATGAGTCTTGGAAGCCATTTCTAATGGACGTCGACGGTGGAGGAGGAGGAGGAGCCCCAGCACCAGGCCTGTCGGGAGGAAGAGGAGGCCTGGGTCCACTCCTGGCACTGTCTACTCCGCTCCTGGACGGCAACTGGGGGGTGGCAGGCAGGGCCCGAGATGTGCTGCCGTTTCTGCTTATTGGAGGGGGTGGTGGGAGAGGGCCTGGAACCAAAAACGGACAACATTCAGCGCAACACCCTACATCCTCCATTACTAATATGTTGCCACCGGTGTGCAGTTATTAAACACCTGCTGGATACATGCCCTATAATTGGAGCTTATGGAGAAATGGTGGGGACGTTTTAGGAGGTTTAGCCCAGCAATGAGTAAGCACATATAAACAGAACTACACTTACATATACATGTACGTGTGAAGAGTGCAAACTGGTAGTTAAATGGCTGTTTTGGCCTTGAGACAGTACTGAGATTGGAGATGACACAGTTAGGTTGAGAACAGGTGACAATCTGTGTATATTGGCAACTGTATACTTTAACACACATTTAAAAAATTTTTTTTAATGTTTATTTATTTTTTGAGACATAGAGACAGAGTGTGAGCGGGAGGAGGGAACAGAGAGAGAGGGAGACACAGAATCCGAAGCAGGCTCCAGGCTCTGAGCTGTCAGCACAGAGCCCGACGTGGGGCTCAAACTCACAGACCACGAGATCATGACCTGAGCCGAAGTCGGCCGCTTAACCGACTGAGCCACCCAGGCGCCCCTTAACAAACATTTTATAATCCTTTTAAATAGCTACTGAACTAATTACTGTGACACTTATGAAATCAATGCCATTTAAAAAGGAATTGCAAAAAGAATAAGATAGTTATGAAGTTATTTTAGGTCTTCAGAGGGACTAGGTTCTTAAAATGCACACTGGTGTTGCTAATGACACAAGCATGTTTCTGTGATGCCTACAATCTGTTTCCAGGCGGAAGTGGCATCAGGAAACCAAATACCAATCACCCTGAGAACGGCAGGAGTTCCTTCTTGGTTCTTCCTCTTCGGGGAGGCAGATTAACAAGGGGCAACAAACGGCTAGTCCCTGTGCGTGGCTACGCACGCTGGTGCCAGGCCCTGTCCCTGAGCAAGCTGGCTGCCACATGGAACTAATTTCTATATGCCAAAGAGCTCCTGCCAGGAATAAGCAGCCACAAAGCAAATAAAAAGAACTCTTAAAGTATTTGAAACCATTTAAAAAAATTCAGCGGTATGGTAGAATCAGAAAAATTTAAGTTCCTAAAAAATAAAGGAAAACTCTTCTTTTTGATAATACAAAAGAAACCTAGCTTGCTTGCCCCATCTTCCAAATTCGGAGGCCATCCGGGTTATGAGTAAATTAAAAAAAAAAAAAAAAAAAAGGAACTTGAGCATTCCAATGCAAATCAAAATGGCCTTAGTAATTATCCCTGGTCTTCAGCACTAGGCTCCACTTGCAAGACGCTGGCATTTTATGTAAATACATGTGATAGCTCCATAAATATAAATATTATTAACTACAGATTCAGAATCAAGATTTGGTGTTAAACCGAACAACCAACCCACTGCAGGTATCCCTGCCTGAAAGTCTTGGCCCAAACCCCTGATGGGGGTGAGAGGCATGCCCAGCCCTGGCTGGACCCTCAAGGAGTCTTCAGTGCTTCTCCGGGCAGGGTTTATCTTTATTGCCCGTCTGTTTGCAATTGCTGGAGTCCCAGTCAGGAGGAGACGATTTATTGGGGGTCAAGAGTCTCACATGCCATGAGTTAACTTCACCAGTGCTATCACTACATAACTGTCACTAAATGCAAACCAGACTTCTAGTATTATGGGGCCTGGTGCTATAGAAGTTGATCAACTTGGTGTCTCTCTCTTCCTCTTTTTTTTTTTAACATAAATATTCATGTTTCTAACTCTCCAACCTTCTAGGCCCCCTGCTCCAAACCCAGGCATGCATAACAGAAAACGGATTTCAATTTCTAAAAATCAAATGATAATAATAAACCATCATTTATTGAATGGTACTACGTGCTAGGGATTAACATAACCACTATGCATACCTCATTTAACATTTTTTTTTAATGTTTATTTTTGAGAGAGAGAGAGAGAGAGAGAGAGACAGAGCATGAGCAGAGGAGGGGCAGAGAGAGAGGGGGACACAGAATCTGAATCAGGCTCCAGGTTCTGAGCCGTCAGCATAGAGCCCGACATGGGGCTTGAACTCCCGAACCATGAGATCGTGACCTGAGCGGAAGTCCAATGCTTAACTGACTGAGCCACTCAGGTGCCCCATACTTGTCTCATTTAACTCTTACCACCCTGAGAGGTATAGGGACAGCAGATGAGGCCTCTGGTGTTGGAAGGTTAAAAAGCTCAAGTCAGGAGACTAATGGGTGCAAGAGTCAGGATTTGGCTCTAAAGATGTCAAATTCTAAAGCCCATAGCAAGCCAGCCCACCTCTCAAAACACAGATGGCCCTAGATGGCCTCTCCTAGGATTCTTGTGGGAATGTGAGTTGGTAAGAATTTTCTAGAGGTCAATTTGGCAAATCCCATGCAATCTATAATTTGTCCTAAATACCCACTGACCGAAACACTGCGTTTCAAGGATTTAATCCAAAGGAAACACAGAAATGTGCAAAGCTATTTAGCTAAAAGAATGTATCCCCTGAGTTATCTGCAACAGCAAAAACCTAGAGCTGGTCCGTAGGATTAAGTCAATGCAGGTACATTTGAAGGCCCTTATTCTGCAGCCATCAGAAGTCAGGTTGCAGAAGGATAATCATGTCGGAAAATATTGATGAAATTGTTAAGTAAAAAACAAACTACCAAACAGTATACACAGTGTGATACTGGTTTTGTAAACACATATATGCATATATATAAGTATACACACACATTTTATTTGTTTATTTTTCTTCCTTCCTTTTTTGTTTTAGTTAGCTCCATGCCCAAACATGGGCTTGAACTCAGGACCCCAAGTTCAGGAGTCGCATGCTCTACTGACTGAGCCGGCCAGGCACCTCCACAAAACATACATTTTAAAAAGACTGAAAAGGGGTGCCTGGGTGGCTCAGTCGGTTAAGCATCCAACTTTGGCTCAGGTGATGATCTTGTGGTTCGTGAGTTCGAGCCCCACATTGGGCTCTGTGCTGATAGCTCAGAGCCTGGAGCCTGCTTCTGATTCTGTGTCTCCCTCTCTCTCTGCCCTTCCCCTGCTCATGCTCTGTCTCTATGTCTCTCAAAAATAAATAAACATTAAAAAAATTAAAAAAAAAAGATCATAGCGAGCAGAGAGTTCACTTAGGCTTCTGCTGGACTCCATTCACTCAGAGGATTAGTGACATGGAAGTCACTCACTAGTGACAAGGAAGACAATGCACCCCAGAGGTCTTGCCTTACCTGATCTGCCCGGTGGGTCCCTCACTGGAGGAGGGGGTCTCTCACTGGGCGGGGGAGGAAGAGGGCCCGAACGTCCCGGTGAAGGCAAGGGGGGTGCAGACGAGGAAGTAAGGGACAGATTCCGCTGGGGGAGTCTTGGGGTTTCGTCACTGCCACTGGAACCCGGAGGCAGGGGAGGAGGGCCGGGCCTGCTTGGTGGCGGGGGTGGCGGTGGGGCCTGTGAGGAGGAGGAAGGCCTCGGGGTAGAAGGCACTGGGGGCTTGCTGTTCTGAGGGGGAGGGGGCGGGACCGCTTCCCTGTGGATGGAGGGCCTGTTGCCCACTGGGGGAGGCGGAGGAGGGGGTTTGTCATCCAAGGCCCTGCTGGGGGTAGGGGGCAGGGGAGGCCTGTTGGAGAAGGGCGAGGAGGAGCCTGAGGCTGTCTGGCGTACGGAGCCTCCTCCGAAAGCAGCACCTCGGTTTCCAGGGAAAGGGGGAGGAGTTGGCCCTGGGCTGGGCTGCCTGGGGGCCCCAGGCACTGGCGGGGACCCTCGGTTGTGCAGAGTTGACTGAATGGGTCTTGGCGTGTTAGGTACTGGAGGGGGAACGCTATCAGGCTTTGCGCCCACGTCGGGCCTCGGGGGAGGCATCCGGCTCCTCTGAGGCTCTGGGGGGCCACTTCTGTGGCCTGGGGAAGGCACGGGGAATCTCCCTGGGCCACTCGGGGGCGAGAAAGGTTTGGCAGACGTGGATCTTCCTCCCGGTGGCAAAATCGGGGGTCGGCTTCCTCCAGAATCTGAAGAGCAGGAAAAAGAAAATCCAGTTAGAAAATTAGGACACCTCCCCTTAAAGAAAATCAGAGAGCTAGAGTGTCTTCTCAGCTACCGGAAGTCCTTTCCTAGAGGTTGTGAAGTATAGGCAACTATCATTTACACAGATCGGGTTCCGTGTGGTCCTTTCTGGAGGCAGAAAGACACATCCCGGATCCCTGTGTACCTGCTGCTTCCAGGCTCGACAACCCGGCAGCTTTCAAAAGGATTCTGGAGAGCTCTCTCGGCACTATGTGTGTGTGGACAAGAACCAGGAGAGAGTTGGGAAGGGTTCTGGAAGGAGATCCCTGTTCGTTACGAGAAGAGAAGAACGAGAGGGTCCGGGTTCACGGGATTTCTGCTAATGATTTTCTTTCTCCCTGTCACCATCCCTGCACCTCTCCGGTTTGAAAAAATAACTTAGCCATGTTAGGTGAAAAATTAGTTCTCCTACCGTAAATCTCCCTACGGGTGGGCTTACCTAGTCCTGGTCCCTTGGAATAAAATTCCCCAGAGAAAGTGGAAAAACGTAATGGAAGAGTTGGAACTGAAATAAGAAAGAACTAACAAAAGAAAAAGAAACTGTCAAAGTTTAATTGAAAGACCCAGACACCAGCGGTTGGTCTTAATCTGCAAAGAAGCAGGAAACTACACAAGTGTTTCCCTTACCGCATCAACTTCCACTTCCACATCGGCGGGTCAGAACAACTCTATTATAGCATGAATATTAAACTGCTTTGGACAGTCAGCCGTCCGACAAAAGGAGCCAAAGTTATGGAAAAAATTCACTACTGCCCCAGAATTTCTTGGAACTCAACGTAATTCTCAACAAATAGTTAGCCTAAAAACTTCCACCACTTCAGCTATAAGCTAACTAAGGTACCAAATATTGGGGCGCCTGGGTGGTCAGTTAAGCATCTGGCTTCGGTTCCAGTCATGATCTCAAGGCCTGTGAGTTCCAGCCCCACGTCAGGCTACGTGCTGACAGCTCAGAGCCTGGAGCCTGCTTTGGTATCTGTGTCTCCCTCTCTCTCTCTGCCCTTCCCCAGCTCACACCCTGTCTCTCTGTCTCTCTCAAAATTAAGTAAACATTAAAAAAAAATTTTTTTTAAGATACCAAATATTTATTGAGGACCTGCTGTATATCAGCCATTATTCTACACGCTAAAAGACAGAGGAGTCAACAAAATAGAAAAGATTCTGCTCTCCTGTGGTTTACATTCTTGTGGGGGAGATACATAATAAGCCAGCAAACACAGAAATGTTTTCAGATCGTTATAAGTATTAAAAAGAAACTAAAATAGGTTGCTGAGATGGAGAAAGCAGGATAGATGGGGTGGCTGGCTGGGGATGGCTTTTCTCATGCTGTGACATTTGAGCTGAGGCTAGCCATAGAAAGATGAGGAAGAAGGTGCTTTAGGCAGAGGGCCAGCAGGTGCAAAGGCCCTGGGGTGGGAATGAGCTTCAAGGTGAAAAACTGAGGCCTGTGTGCCTGGAGCAAAGTAAATGCAGAGAACCCAGCAAACGGACCCTGAGGGTCCAGCAGGGGTCAGGTCATAAGCAGCTTTGAAAACCAGAGGAGTTCAGATTTTATCCAAGGCACAGTAAGAGACATTTGGATGGATTTAGACAGGGGAGTCACATGTACTCTAGACAGAATTTTTAATGTCAACTTCAGTACTAGAAAAAAGGTGTATGTCCCCTGACTGTGTGCTATAATTCTCTGTTATCAGCTTGTGATAAATTCTATCTTCCAGGTTCAGATTAAAGCTGCAGTTATTAGCCATATTAGCCATGCATACACCGCACAGGTAGCATTCATTATGTGGGTGGTATACTATGAGGATGTGTACATCTGGTCTACCATTTTGGGCACGAACTTAAATTCCATCTTCATTTTATTATTACTCAATTTTTAAAAATTTATTATTTTTGAGAGAGAGAGAAAGCACATGAGCAGGGAAGAGGCAGAGAGAGAGGAAGGGGGTGGGGACAGAGGGTCGGAAGCGGGCTCTGCGCTGACAGCAGACAGCCCAACGCAGGGCTTGAACTCGAGAACGGTGAAACCATGACTTGGGCCAAAGCCAGATGCTTAACCGACTGAGCCACCCAGGCGCCCCTTCATTTTCTGATTTTATTTCCAGTTGTCTTTTGCCTTAATTTTTTCACCTATTGTGAAAGTACTGAGTGTCCGCATTTGTCAGCTGCCTCCTTTTCAAAGCGGGTTTTAAGTAAGTAAATTTAAAGGTAAATGCGGATCCGGCAAGATAGAGTCTCTCGTGTTATCATGTCTCTTTCTAGATGCTGACCACCCGCCTGCTAACTAGTCAGACGGCCCCGAGGATTCAGGGCTTTATCCTCACTTGGCTGCGAGAACTTCATACTTTCCCAGCAGACATATGAAACGACCAGAGGACTGGAAAGAAAATTTTCCCAACACAGTAAACATGGATACAGAAAGCCTCATGGTAAAACGTATCGGGCCTCATGCACTTTGCAAGGTTTTTTATTTGGTCATGACCAGATTTTTCAATTTTTCTCTCTGCCGTCAGGCTCAAAGACAGTCCTGTAGGACTCGTGTCCCTGGGTCCCCGCAGGGAAGTGCCAGATGTCTGTCATGCAAAACGCCTTTTAGATTTCGTGAGATATGTAATTGTATTGCATAGATAGAGCATGCTCCCTCCTGTACTCAAAAAGTGGCTCGCGGTGTTTACTATGCTAGACAGCCGACTAGGCCACCTCGCAGAGAAAGGTGAATTTGCCAGGTCACCGGGAAGACTTTCCAGGGGTGGCAAGTTCCATTTGCTCCTTCTTTTTCTTCCCACTCTAGCTCACCCTTTAGAGAAGTACAAAAAATTACAAGTTACCCCCAGGACACTGGGCAAATACTTAACAGCTCAATGGAGCTGTCTGATTTTGCTTAAAAAAAAAAAAAAAAAAAGCTCCAGCGAGTCTTTTTTATAAAACAGTGTTTACATTTCAAGGCATCTAAACTGTTTTAAAGGGCACAGGGCTGGGGGGTGGGAGGTGGGGTGCCGTGCCTCCAAACCACCGAACTCTGCCTCCTCTGGTTACTGAGAGAGAAAGACGCTCTCCTTACCATTCTCCCTGTTGGCCGTGGATCTCAGCTTCGGCATCCCAGCCTGGAACAGTCCTCCCAAACCGGGCGGTCCACCCCCTCCGAAACTTCCACCGCCGCCGCCACCACCACCTCCTCCACCGCCACCTCCTCCACCACCGAAGCCACCACTGCCGCCAGCACCAGGCCCTTTAGGCTCTGCAGAAGGAAGAAAACACAGTCTCTTCGCCATGTATGAAAACATCACCGGAGTACTTCACAGCCTGAGCCCAAGTCAACAATAAACAATGGGGATCAAACTGGGAGCTGGCTCAAACTGGGCCTGTGGGGGCCTACTGGGATTTCAGTAAAATGCGGGATTTTAAGGACTTACCCTACCCCCAGTCAGAAATGGGAGGGGTTTCTGTCCCCCCCCAACCCCGTGGGAGAATCGGTAGTAGATGATGGCTTACCCCCCCACCCCCCGCACTTGGCTAGCTGCTATATGAGTTAATATCTATATCTTAAGATTTGGTAAATAAAAGAATCTTCAGAGAAAGTCAGTCTGAAGGGAGGGGGAGATACAATAAAAGGTGAGAAAAAAGGAAATCATAAAAATAAAGAGAAGAAAATAAAATACCCCATAATTTTACTCCCTGGAAATGGATGTTATTTTGTATTTTTTCTTGTTAGTACTTATTTTTAAGTACTTGTTAAGAAGTTAAAAAGTCGTTAAGTATTTTTTTTTTTGTTAATACTTATTTCTCGCTAGTTACTTACTAGTACTCTTGTTAGTATGTATTTTTTCCCGTTAGTACTTTTATATTTTATGGATTTTTTTCTTAAAATTAGGACCAGATTCACTAAAAGGCTTTTAGCCTACTCTTTTCACTTAACACTTTTTTGTTAGCATTTCCCATGTCATTAAGTAATCTTTGAAAACATGAGTTTAAGGGACTGCATTGCATTTTAGAATATAAATATCTTGTAGTTTATCTGACCATCTACTTATTTGATGGCCTTATGGGTTGATTTCAAATTTTTAATGTCATAAAACCCAACAGGAGGCTTAAACATTAAAAAAAAATCTTTGCCATTGAAGATGGTATAAAGATTTTGTTTGATTGCACATTTATTTCCCTAAAACTGGAAGATTCTGAAATGGGCAAACGAACAACAGCGACAACGAAAACATAAAGGAAAAGATTATTAAGTATCCTCTCTAGGCTTTTGGGTTATTTCCCGGGTCTTTGAGCTATCCTACAACTCTTCAAATTGTAGAAGACTGATAATAATTGTCCATAGGAATGTAAATTAGCTGTGTTCAGGGGCATGCAATTAATTACTGATGGATTTGCACCTCTTTGTAAATTTCCGCTCCGATCTGCCTAACGCGTGTGGTACTTGAATTCTCCTCTGCACCGGTAACATTATACTGCTTCCCTCATGAATTAATGAGTTCAATGAAATATCTGACTTATGTTCATTTTTATATGTGTACGAGAGCCATGCTTCTACCCTCTTTTTAAAAAAAGGATCTCATCACAAAATACGTACGTATGTACGTTTGTATTTATGAGGTTAAACGTTGTCGGAAGTTCTAGCCCTGGAAAACTTTCTAGAATCTTTGACAAGTATTATATGAAATCTACAAACTAACAGGGGAGAACTGATACTTGTGCTGTTTAGACCATGTGGAAATATGGTAGAGTCTCCCATGTCTTCTGGTTTATTCAGTGAAGAGATACAATTTTCACGATATAGGTCACATAGTCGTCTTGATAGGGTTACTTTGATACATTTTTGTTTGTTAAAATTGCAAAGGGGGTGCTTTGCCCTTTTTGTAATTGGTTATCACTGGCATCAGAAAATTTTATTTGAAATTTCTAAGAAACCATTTCGCTCTATTTTCTAAACTAAAATTTATAAAATATTTATTATCTTGGATTTTCTGTAGACATATGGTCTGCAAATAATAAAGGTTTTGCCTCTTTTCTAACAACTGTGTATCTTGTCTTAGTTCTAATTTAAGTAAGTAATAACTCTGATGACTGGACTTCCATGTGATACAAATTATTAATATTGCTAAACTAACGGCTAGCACGGTTTGATTTTAATGAGCACACCTTTAATATTTCAAAGCTACGTTCTAACTATTGGTTTGAAATAGGTTTTTTTCACTTCTAAGTATTCACAGGTCAGCAAGGATCCTCTATTTTAGGTTTTTAAGGCTTTCTTGGGTGCGCCTGGGTGGCTCAGTGGGTTAAGCGGCCAACTCTTGATTGGCTCGGGTCATGATCTCACAATTCGTGGGTTTGAAGTATCCGGCTCCACGCTGACAGCACTGAGCCTGCTTGGGATTCTCTTTCTGCCCTGTCCCTACCCCTCTCAAAATAAATAAATAAACCTAAAAAAAAAAACCCAAAAAACAAAAAATGACTTTCTTTTGGCATGGAATTTTATCCAATGCCTATTCAGGGTTTGATATGGATTGGATATGATGGGTTAATAGCCTTTCTAATATTAAAAAATGAGATAAACCCTGGTCTTGCTGAATTATTCTTTTAATAGACTACTGAATTAGATTTTTTTTTTTTTTGGTTTTAATTAGTATCCTCTCATCTATGATCATAAGTCTATAGTAGGGTTTCTTAACCTTGAAACCCAAACCACTGACACATTAGGTCAGATAATTCTTTTTTTTTTTTTTAATGTTTATTTTGAGAGAGAGAGTAAGCAGAGGAGGGGCAGAGAGAAAGGGAGAGAGAATCCCAAGCAGGCTCTGTGCTGTCAGCTCAGAGCCTGATGTAGGGCTTGACCTAAGACAAAATCAAGAGTTGGATGCTTAACCAACTGAGCCACCCAGGTGCCCCTCAGATAATTCTTTGTGGTGGGTGTCTGCCTTGTTCTCTATAGAATGTTTACAGCATCCATAGTCTCTACCCACTAGGTGTCAGTAGGAACCCCTCCTTCACCAAGTCGTGCCAACTAAAAATGCCTCCCAACATTGTCACATGTCCTCTGGGACACGGTTATATAGCTTTTTTGTGTGCGTTTGCGTGGCCTTGGTCAAGTTTGAGGTGAGGATCATGCTAGTCTCATTACGTCTATCAGATAGTTTTCCATCTCTTCCTGTGTTTGGGAATAATTTGTATAGCACTTGAATTTGCTGTTTCTTAAAATCTGGAAGAATTTACTGATAAAATTGTCTGGCTCTAAACCTGCTGAGAGAGGAAGGAGCTTGGTAATGTCTTCTAACTTTTCTCTTGCTCATTGACCCTTCATGAGTGAATTTTGGTAAATTTTAATTTCTTTAAGAGTTTGACATGGTTTAGCATAGCAATTCATCATAGCATCCTTAACTTTAGAACATCTGCTTGAATCTCTGACTAACCTACATTCTGAGTCCTGAATGTTCTTCATCTGTGTTTTCTTTTTTTCTCGATTAGACTGATCATAAATCTGTGTTAGCTCTGTATATTTTCTAGATGTAGAGCTTTCTGGGATACCTACGGGAGCTCTGCTGATAGAAGAAATAACCTGATGCGTTCACTTAACAAATTGAATTACAATAATAAATTCTAGAAGTGTATGCAAACCTGCTTCCATATAAAAGTACACATTTTTGTTAATTTTGATTATTACCAATAATAATGATGTCCTTGTCATTTGAATATTATTGATTAATGATACATTTTGGAATACCACATTTATACAGGATGCCCTTGCATGGTACCGATCACTCAAAGAGATCGATGCACTCCCAGACCTCATACAACAGCGTTCTTAACCCAGAGCATCTGTACATCTTTCGGAGAGAGAAGCTGAAGTAGTTGAGGATAACTAATTGGCTCCAGGTTACTGCATGAGTCATCACACTGCAGGATAAGACTGAATTCAGTTATATGATGCATGGGGCGCTTGGGCGGCTGAGTCGGTTAAATGTCCAGCTCTTGATTTCAGCTCAGGTCATGGTCTCATCGTTCATGAGATCGAGCCCCAACTCGAGCTCTATGCTGACCGCGTGGAGACTGCTGGGGATTCCCTCTCTCCCTCTCTCTTTCTCTCTCTCTCTTTCTCTCTGCCCCTCCCCTGCTTCATGTGTGCATGCTCTTTCTCTTTCTCAAAACAAAATGAAATAAATTAAAAAAAAAAGAGTTATATTATATATAAGCATGGTCAACATTTTGACATAGGACCCAGGGAGGTTTCAGCTGCAAACAAACAGAAACTATGGATGGATCTTGCCACTTGCCGAGAGCCTGTGGAACCATATAGGTGTCTGTTAAGTGCGTGGACGACAAGGGCGTGTGTTGGGTGGCATCTCGTGTCCACCGAGCCACGTCCATTCATAAACATCGCTGAGCGGCTGGAAAGGCGAAGAACTAATATTTATCTCCATTTAATGGGAGGAGGAGAAGAGGACCATGAAGAACACAATTGGATTCCAACAGCGGATTCAGGAATTGGCAATAGATGGTCCCGGGTCCTCCGACATCAGTGGGGAATTTACATCTACCTCTCTCGAGCCCCAGGCCCCTTCCCGTAGTGGAGAGAAGAGCTGAGCTCCGTCCCAGGGGTCGGCTGTTTGTGGAGCTCCTCTGGCCCCATAACCAGGCACCACGACTCACACTGCTGTGGACCAAGGCTTCCCAGAGGTCGGTGGTGCCGGGCTCCCCTCCAGGAGAAGCTCGTGGTACCCATCAAGAGGACTAAGGGATTATAAAATAACCGTTATCGGTTTTGTGGGCATTTTGAGGAAGAGGTAACTCTGTCAACGCAAGGGTAAAATACCCCACAGCTGCTTTGGGACACTGCTATTCTCTCCTCTGTGACATGTAGCCCGGTAACAGGGCCACAGGTAAAAAAAGCCTTTGTCTCGGCCTTCCTCTTTTCCATTTTCTCCCACACTCGTGTTCTCGCCTAACTCTCAGCCTTCTTTCTTCTCTAGGTGCTTGTCCTAGAAATTCCTCCTGAACCCTTCCAATCCTCTACTCGGCTAAAACCCCGCATCACGTTACGACGTCTGCAAGGCTCCCTCTGGGGATTCTGGAAAGTCAGCCTGTTTCCTATGGCGTCCAAATGGGATGTGTGTGTGGGATACGTTCCGGGGACATCTGGCTGGCAGGGGAGAGGTCTAGGAACGGGAGGAGGCCGTCCCGAGGCCTGGTTATTAACTACCAGTCGATTCTAGTCATGGACACATTTGCCTTCTGTCGTAAATGTTAACAGGAGCCCCGTCTGTTTATACACACCCTGCCTTGTTCTAGAAAGTCTCTCAGACTTACGATAGGTAGATAAGCAAAGCTGTGAGCTCATTTCCTCTCTCTCCCAGTGCCTGAAAGTCGCATCTCACACTTGAATGACACATTCCAGACCACAAAGCACTTTTGCAGGGTCTTGTTTGGATGCTCACGGCACACCCGAGAGAAGGGCAGAAAATGGATTAGCTCCACTTTCCAGGTGAAGCCAGGAAGGCTTGGAGATGGGAAGGGATGGATGAGCCGGAACTCGAGCCTCCGTCCTCCGATTCTAGGGCCCTTTCGAGCCCAGGGTTCCTTCCATATTTCACGCCGCCTTTTGATCTGCGGTGCGAACAGGAACGGGTTAACTTCCAGAAAGTGTTGTGAATAATTCAGAGAATCGCTGCTGTGTGTGTCTTGGACAAAGAATTATTATACTGGCTTCCTGCAGCATTAGAGGGAACCCAAGCCGGAGCTGCCGCTACAATGAGGGCTACAGTCCCTTATTTTGCTAGCTTTGCAGCTGTCGTTAACAAAAAAAAAAAAAAAAAAAAAAAAAAATCTTTTTGGAAGGGTAGGGTTGGGTTGATGGTTAGGCCATAAATCGTGTCTCTCCATGGAAAACAGCTTTTTTCACTTACTGTCCAGTATCGGCGCACTTCTGTCATTGGTGACCGTCTTCTTGAGTTTCTTCCCTTTGCTGATGTCAGAGAGAAGTGCGTTTCTCCCCGCCTGTTCGGACTTATTCAAGGTAGGCTTTTCTGTATTGGCCTAAAAGGAAACCGTGCACACGCGTATTCAGCTCTCGAATTAAAAATCGCGAACCGCAACACCCGGTGGGGACAGCCAGAGCATCGGAAGCTCGTTACGGAGGCCCTTGGCAACGGGCTGTAAATTCTCCACAAGTTTTAGGTCTGATGTCATTCTTGTGAAGACCCAGACGTTCGGGAACAGATGCGGCAATAAATTACATTCATTTTTAACGCAGGAAGCATCGGTCTCTGATAAGAGTCTCTAAAAATTCAGACCACAATCTGCCCGTAACCAACGGAGCCGGGGTCGGATGGGAAGAGACGAGAAGGGAATTTTAAGTCTAAGAGGATTCTGCCGGATTCTACGAGGCTTCACACCCCGGAATGTGCCCCGAAGATCCGCTTCTCCTGCGCGTCTTTGAGAGCTAACCTGACGCGAGGGGGAACGTGGTGTCTAGCAAAAAGGGTCAGCTCTATGTTTTCTGGATCCACCAAAGTTTTAGAAAATAATTCCCTCGCTCCACATTGCCAAAGACTTTGTTTTTTCTTTTGAACGTAAGCCAGACCTGAGGTGTAATTACATGCAGTAAAATCACTCTGTTGGTGTGCAGTTGCGCCAGTTTTGACAACCACACGCAGTCAGGTGACCACCGCCACAATCAAGATATAGAACACGTCCATACCCCCCAAAAGTTCCCGCAAGTCCCTTGCCGGAGGTGTTTCTAATATTCGATGCCTTTGAAAGCTTAGCCCACGGAGACTGCCGAGTGGACCAAGGTGGTGGTTTAAAATCTTTAGATATTTTCTCACTTTCCCAGAATTCCTGGGAAAGATCCTTGCTATGAAGGTGAGAGCTCAGTTTCTCAGGGTTACTTGAGGGAGTGGGGACACGAGGAGCCCAGCACGCCGGACATGGAAGTACGCATGTGCCTGTGTCTGTCCCACGTGGAAACCGGTTTGGTCTGGCCTGGCCCCAGGGACAGTTGGCTTCCCCAAACCTATAGGTTCTAGACTGGCCCCAGCCCTTCTGGAAAGATCTGACTCCAGAGGAGCCAGTGAGGGGCACGGGAGGCCAAGCCGGGGCATTTTAGCTGGATCCCCACCCAGCGATTTAGGATCAGAGTTAGAGGCAGAGGGGAAGCTACGGAAAACCCTGAGGCAGGCTACATGGAATCTCTGGGTTAAGCTGGAAGGGTCTTGAAATAATTAGAGAGTCTCATTTGCTCCTAATAACAGCAGTTATCATCTAGATAGCTTTTCCTCTGGGCCAGACACTGCTTTTAGAACTCTTATGTGTATTAATTCATTTGGTCCTCATCAACCCTGCGGGTCACTATTTCCATTTCAGAGACAAGGAAACAGAGGCACCGGGAAGTAGAATCATTTGCTCCGGTCGCTGAGCTAGTCAGAGGAGGAGGAGGCAGGATTCAAACCCTGGCTATCTGACCCCACAGCCTTCCCTGTACCTCGACAGAAGGGTCCGTGCAGGATCTACAACGCCCCTTTGCCCAAGCTGGGGAGATGCCGTTAAAGGGTCCAAACTCAAACTACAAGCTGCATATGTCCTGGAGATCTATGGCACAGCACAGTGATTCCGGTTCACAATACTGTATTACAAGCCTCAAAGTGGTTAAGGTTCTAGATCTTAAAGGTTTTCACCAGAAAAAAGGGAATAATTACATCATGTGAAAGAGGGGTCAGCAAAAGCTAAAGTTGCAATTACATTGCAATACATAACCGTGAACATTGCAATACATAACCGTGACAAATCACCACCTTGTATAACTTACACTTACCCAACGCTCCAAGCCAAGCTGTATCTCAGTTAAAAAAGTAACAAGGTGCCCCTTCCCCACCTGCCTCCAACACTCCCCTGAAGCAAGCCTGTTACCAGCAGCTTCTCAGCCCTCCGTTCCAGATGTGTTCTTTCCGCCTACCGTTCGCTTGTGCTAATGGAGTCACCTTCTATTCCTCTGAAACTGGTTTTTTCAACTTAATAACGTATCTTGGACATCTTGGAAAGAACTTTTATTTATTTATTACAAAATTGTTTTTGATGTTTCTTTGTTTTTGAGAGAGAGAGGCAAAGAGTGTGAGCAGGGGAGGGACAGAGAGAGAGAGGGAGACACAGAGTCTGAAGGAGGCTCCGGGCTCTGAGCTGTCCGCACAGAGCCCAACATGGGGCTGGAACCCACAAACTGCGTGATCATGACCCGAGCCAAGTCAGATGCTTAACCGACTGAGCCACCCAGGATCCCCTTGGAAAGGACTTTTAAAATTACCTACTGGCTTCATTTTAAGGATGAAAAAAAACATCTGAGGCCCAGAGAGGTTAAGCAATGGCTCTCTTACCAGCTTGGGGTCAGCAATTTTCACCAGCCTCCTGTTATGCCTCCAAATTTACCTTGGTGCCTGACCTCCTCGGGTGCTACTTCCTCTCAGGTGGCAGTTCGGAACCCTTAACTGAGCTGTCCCACGAGACAGTGCCCTACAATGGTCACCAATCCCCCCTTTCCCTTTGCTTGTCTCTATATCCGATTTCTCTAGGATTTTGCTTTTAGTCACAGAAAAATGGATGGAAATGAGTTGATAGGATAAATTTCAGTCACTCTGGTACAACTTGCATGACCAGTGTGTATCTTCTTAGCTACCTCTATTATTTATTTAATATCTTTCGTTAAGTCGGTCCACTATACTATTTATTGGATACGATTTTTCAGTGAATATTCTTTTAAATTAACTCACTATTAAATCCTCAGTTTGATGTGCTAATTTTCAGAACACGCATTAAAATCAATACATGAGCATTAAAATAAAAAAAATAATTAATCCACGTACTTACCCAGCTAGTGGTATAAAACCACGCTTTTGGGAAAATACTGACACAGAAATCCTGCTATGTTAGCCAGATCAGAACTTTTCAAACTTCTCTGAGTGTCGGATCGGTCAAAAAAATTTTTTTCCAATGCATCTTGGACTGATACTTTAGTCGCGATTAATTTGTAGAAAAATGAAATAGTTAAAAAAAAGAGATACACGACAGACGTAACACTGTTGTCAAATTGCTGTGTATCTTCACGCTCCCTCTCAGGTTCTGTACCGGTCTCCTTGGGGCCCCTAACCGGCAGCCAGAGGCCTGCACTGAGTAGCAACAAGCCAGTTAGTGGTCTGTTCTTCCAACTAGGTTCCAACTTCAGACGGAGTACAGAAGCGTGTCCTGTGGAAGCCTGGGCAAGAGAGTTTTTCCTCTCTGAGCCTCAGTTTCCCCAAGTGAGAAATGAAGGACCCATGGCTCTGAGGCTCCTTAGGAGAGAAGCCTCACAAGCCGAGGGAGTTAACAGGGCAGTGGGGTGTCTGGGAACCTGTCCGTGTCACCACGTGGGGGGCTGCCCGTTTCCTGGAAGAGGGTGGGCTAATTTCTGAGGTCTAGCAAGGTCTCTCAAGAGACGAGGGGGAGCCCGGTGAAGCAATTCCATGGGAAAGGGGACATTCAAAGGCGAGGACAGATTGAAAGAAGGATGGGAGTATGGGGGAAGCGCGGACGGGGGGTGGTGGATGATACTTGCTAAAAATGCAGACTGGGAATGAAGAGGAAAAGGCAGAGAGAAAGAAAAGAGGGAGCCTGCAGGAAGCTTTCACGGCTGCATCTCATACAGACAGAGACCTGGGTTTCTGGACTGTCCCGTCCACAAGGTAAAGGCTAGAAGCCGAGTCCATTTGAATGGAAACCGTGCACGCCAGGCAGAACGGCCGTGAACATGTCTTGGGCTGGTGCGTGGGCAGGAAATCGAATGAACACACATTGCACACGTGTGCTCGGCATAGCCCGGGACCTGTGACAGCCAACCCTTCAGGGTCTCGGGGGCCGGCTCGCTCTGCACTGGGAAAACCCGCCACACGGTATTTAATCCAGAAGGCGGATACACTGAAGACAGACACACGGGTGCCAGGTCTGACTTCATCTGGCCTGCCTCGTGCACCCGCGATGGACGGTGAGGAGCTACTCACCAGAGCAAACGTCGGTGGGGGCGGGGGCGCCGGAGGCGGAGGCACGGGCATCTTGGACAGTTACACTTTCAACAGTCTTGCCGATGAATCTGTAAACACAAAATAAAAAGAAATAAAACATGGTCATGTATTTGACTTTGTATTTTTTTTTGAATTATTATTTTTTTTATTTTAGAGAGAGAGAGCAGGCAGGAGAGAGGGGCCGGGGGAGAAAGATTTTTTTAAAGTATTTTTTAAGATGTTTCTTCATTTTTGAGAGAGAGAGAGAGACAGATTGTGAGTGGGAGAGGGGCAGAAAGAGAGAGGGAGACACAGAATCCCAAGCAGGCTCCAGGCTCCCAGCCGTTAGCACGGAGCCCACTTGACGCGGGGCTCGAACTCATGGCCTGGGAGATCAGAGTCAGACGCTGAGCCAAGTCAGACGCTTAACCGACTGAGCCATCCAGGCACCGTGAGATTTTGTTTTTAATGTTTTAGTTTGGAGGGAGAGAGTGCAAGCAGGGGCGTGGCAGAGAGAGAGGGACAGAGGCTTCGAAGTGGGCTGGCTCCTTGCTGACAAGGAGCCCGATAAGGGGCTCGAGCTGACAAACTGTGAGATCATGACCTGAGCTGAAGTCAGCCACCTGGACTGACTCAACTCAACGGACTGAGCCACGCGGGTGCCCCGAGAGAGAGAATTTTAAGCAGACTCCAAACTCAGTGCAGAGCCCGACGCAGGACTCGATCCCAGGACACTGGGATCATGCCCTGAGCTGAAATCAAGAGTGGGAAGACTGAGCCCCCCAGGCGCCCCTGGACTTTTCAGTAATACTCTGTCCTAATCCTCCTTCCCTCCTTCCCACCACCAAAGTGACGGCTATTCACAGAGGCCAACTTTTATAAGGGATGGAATTTCCTTTACAACACTGCTAAGATGTTGCCCTTCTGGAAGGATCCTAGCAGGGGAGGCTTCTGAGCCAAGCTGCCTAAAGACACTGGAAGCAAAACCGGCACCTCACACGGCTCAATTCCTCCACCCACCAGAGCAGGTCGGGGGAATGACACCCAGGGGGACCCCGGCCTGCTGAGTGAGTTGGAAGGTGACCTTAAAACTGCTAGAGACGCATCCCGGCAAATCTGACGTTGGAGCGGCTCCTCATCCCCACTTATTTCCACGACGACATCCTAGCTTGTTCTCCCGCTCCCGCCCACTCGGCGCTCTGCTGCTTTTCTTCTTACGGATGCCTGTCATTCACCTGGGTCTGGGCACACGCTGTAGGAACGCAAAGACCAATCTTCTGGTCTTGCCCACGAAGGTCTTACAGTCTTCCAAGAGAGAAGACAGGGACAGAGTAAGGCAGGCAGGGAAATGGGCAAGGGGCAGGATTCTTCTCCTTGTGCTACCTGGCATTTCCTTATAGGATCTCAGTTTTTAAAAAGAGGGGGAAAAAGAGACCAGGTCCAAAACTCTGACTCTGGGGCCGTTTACTAGAAACACACTTTGTTAGAAAAGCTTTGTGCACAGGGTGAGGGTGCCGGGAACAAGAGGAAAGCCAGGCTCCGGGGTGGTGTGGGAAAGTGCAGGGAAGCCCGGGAGGGGGGGCGGGGGGGAGTCTGGCAAACCTCAGGGGCTGAAGAAACTAGGGGCAAGGAAGCTTCCCAGGAGCCCCCCGGCCCCTTCCCCCGCACCCCTCGGAGTCCATCCCGGAGTCTCATCCAAAGCCCCGGATCCCAGCACAGGGCTGGCCTCACCCAATTTCTCGCCCCTAAGTAACCCCGGCTCCTCCCACCCAGTCCTTGCTACTCAAGTGCGGTCCTCGGTCAGCAGCAAGGGCATCATTACCCGCCCCCGCCCCCCCCAGCTGTTGGAAATGTCAAATCTCAGTCCCTCTCCCCACCACTCCATTTGCTTCAGCATTTTAGCAAGATGCCGAGGTGATTCACATGCACTAAAATATGAGACGCCTGTGGTAGAATCAGCCTTAAACCAGTGGGCAGCCTGGGACACTCACCGCCTGAACTACACGGAACACGTGTCCTGAATTTCAAACACCAGAATTATCTTTCTTTTGCTCTCAATCGCTCTCTCTCTCTCTCTCTCTCTCTTTTTTAATGTTTATTTATTTTGAGAGAGAGCACAAGCAGGGGAGGGGCAAAGAGAAAGGAGAGAAAGAATCCTAGGCAGGCTCCACACTGTCAGCACAGAGCCCGGCATGGGGCTCGAACTCATAACCTGTGAGATCATGACCTGAGCCGAGATCAAGCGTACGAGGCTTAACCCACCGAGCCACCCAGGCGCTCTTGTTCTCAATGTCTCTTAATTGAAGAGAACAATTTATTTAGAATTTAAGAAATTAATTCAGTTCAGCCACTAAAAGTTAATGTGGAAAACATACACCTTGAAACAAATACTTTCTCTTAAAGCATCGCTAGATGGCTTGCTTTCTGGGCACACAAACGGAATGCAAGAGCTAAAAGGACATCGCTAGCTGGACTTGTCAGAGCTGCTGGATGGCGGGAATGAAGACGGCTTGGGACAGTTCCGTTCCAAGGGGGCCACTGAGAAAATGAAGTTTTAAAACCTCCTCGGCAGCAACAACGGCTGTCACTTACTGACAGTCAATTAGATCGAAGGCACTTACAACGTCTCTAACTTTCACAGTGACGTTGCAAACTAGCGTGATTCCGCTCGTTTTCCAGAGGACGCTGAGACTCAGGGAATCTAAGGAACTCACTAAACGACAGAAATTCATTCAGATCAAATCCTTTCAATCCCTGCTGGTTTTAGATAAGCAGTTTTCGGTAGATCAAGGGCTAACACCTGTACACTAGGTCAGACTCTGTTTTTCAAAAAGAGACTGTCTCAGATACTTTCAAAACGTGTTCCTTAAGTTGGGCTTTGCTGTAAGACACCAGTTAGCCGCCTGTGGGGTGGAGGCAGTGTAACCAGTGCTGGGCGCCTGTGCTAGGAAGCCTGTATTGGGGCAGGAGTCACCTTCACGCGAGCCTGTGACCTCAGTGTCATACGTGTCTTAGGACGAGGAGGAAGGATGGGGATTGGAAACTGGATTCAGGCGCAAGTTACTGTGAAAGACGCTGCAGCCAAAGCGATGGTATTAACAGAGCCGGAGAAAGCAGCTTACCAAGGAAGGGGGCGGCCGGGTCCGCCCAGAGGGCCCCGGAGATGCTCTCCACGAACCGGATCATCTGTGTGCTTGGGGATGAGATGCCCGCGGCCCTCGAATTCATCGTATCCCATTCCCCACTGGCCAGCTAACCTGTCATGCCGTTACCCTAACACCGAGCAAGGAAGGGCTGGTTCTCTCAACTACTAGGAACCTCTTGCGCCTTTGGTTCTCATGAGTCAGTCCCCCGTGGCAAAGAAAACACTGAACTTCTGTCCAATACATCTCAGCGGCCAGGCCGTGGTACAGGGACCCGTTTCAGCACACGCCGCCCTGTCAGGCCTCTTTCATCTAGTTGTTTCGCAACTTTCTCTCGTTGCTACTACGGTTCTGTCTGTGCACTGACTTACAAATAAACCTGTGGACCACAGAAGCTCGGCCTCCTCTTGCCCTGTACTCCCCACCCCGGCCGCCCCAGACAGACAATGGGGGAGATCTTTGGATGATTGTCCTCATCATTCTCCCCCCTCCACTGGTGCCACTTCCCCGGCCCCCGCCTCTCCGTCTCCTCCAGGCAACCGACTCCCACCTCAGCACTCACAGGTGGTGGCTTCAGTGCTCCCTCCGTTCCTTCCTGCTTGTCTCTGCTTGTCCCGCTGGGGCCCTGAGGGAGATCTGGAGGCAAGACTCCAATCTTGCCGCCTCCTCACATGGGCCATAGAAGACCAACTCCGTCCCCCGTGCTAGGCCCATTCCTGGCTGTCTTTCCGTCACACCGTGAACCCCAGCAGCTCTCCCTAATACGTGGCCCGAAGTGGGGTTCTCACTAAGTATGTGTGGAGTGAAAAAGCCAGGTATCACACAAGCAAGCCATGCGCTGGCCACCACGACAGCTCCCAGCAACACCCCTTGTGCGTTCTGAGGTTCGGGCAAAGAAACAGCCCCGCGCCCGAGGGATTGCTAGCGCCAAGTGCTGGGACTTGCTTCCCTGGGAGTCTGACTTCGCCCGTGAGGTAGAACCCAAGGCCTTGGAAGAGTCAGGGCTTCCCTCCTCTCATGGAGTTAACACCCCACATCGCCGGAAAGGAACCTTCCTGAAGGACCTCACGACAGCATAGATCCTAATGGACGGGGCATTTCTAACCTTGATCCTTACACCCACAGGGGCTATGGACAGAAGTCAAGGGTTCATGAACTTGAATGACCAAAAAAAAAAAAAAAAAAAAAAAAAGGACATATTTAGTTCCCCTAAGCTCTACTAAAGTTTTACACTCCCTTTGACTATGAATGTGGGCTGGATGGAACTTTTTCACTGAGAGTTTTTCACACAGTATTTCCACATCATATTACAATTGTTGCATGTCTTTCCTAAAATGATGGCAAGGTTTCGATCTGTGGCTAGATCCTGTTGTACGTACTTCAATGTAACTAGCCTCTTTCGAACCCTCTGTATTTTGTTTTATACATTTAATAATAGCCAGAGAAGGAGTCCTTTGGGCTTTAACAGACATTAGTGTGGTCTGTGGATGAAAAAGGTTAGAATCTCCATGAGAACAGGAGACCAGGGTCAGGCAAATATGATTTTGTTTTTGTTTTTAATGTTTATTTTTGAGAGAGAGAGAGAGAGAGAGCAAGCCTCAGCGGGGGAGGGGCAGAGAGAGAGAGGGAGACAGAGGATCCAAAGCAGGCTCTGAGCCAAACAGCAGCAAGCCCAATGCGGGGCTCGAACTCATGAACTGTGAGATCACGGCCTGAGCCTCAGTCCGAGGCTCAACTGACTGAGCCACCCAGGCACCCCCGGCAAATGCGATTTTGAGTCTGTGCCATGATACCTAACAACTTGGGATAAGAGGCCATCCCATCCAAACCTCCCTTTCCCGCCTGCGGAAAGAGGCTGTGGGATGATGAATGGGATGGTGCCCGGCAAGCCCTCAGCATGCCAGCAGATGGGTCTAGATCTGTCTTTCTCGAAGGTGAGCACGGGTCCTGCTGGCGAGTGCTGCTCGAGCACCCGGCGCCTGGTGCCTGAGCCGAGGCCCTGGCTTTGCCCAGAGTCCCAGGCGGATGCAGCCGTGCACAGGGGGACGGAGGCACTTTGAAGGCGTGGCCTCGTTGCATTTGGTTCTAACCTTGGGAAGAGCACAACAGGAAAGACGGCCTTGTCTGGGGCCGGGAGAGGCCCTAGAACCAAGGAAACACCTAGGGCAGGGGTTCCCAAAATGTGGCCTCTTATCTCTTGCATCGGACTCAGCCGTGCACTTTTTGAGCCCTGCTGCCCACCCTGGTTAGGCTCCCTAAAGTTGAAGGCTCACTGACCCACTGTTTGCTGATTCTTGCCCTCCCATCCTACCCCCACCCTCGGCATTGAACGTCTAAGATTACACACGTTGGAGAATTAATGTCTTTTAAAGAATCATTTCCGTGTTTAAATAACTTTAATCATAGGGAGAAAAGTCAGACTTTTCTAAAATGCTCACATTGTGAGTTGAATTTTATGTGCACAAAAGAAAGCCTTTTTTGTGGTTACACGCAGCGTCATGGGCTTGAACTGTGTCCCTCCCAAATTCACGTATGGAAGCCCTAGCTCACTTCCAGTAGCTTGGAACGTAATTGTATTTGGAGACAGGGCCTTTAAAGAAGGCATTAAGTTAGAATGAGACCATGAGGGTGGGCCCTAACCCACTATGACTAGGTTCTGAGAAGAGAGGAGGAGACATGAGGGATGTGTGAGCACAGGGAGATGGTCCAGTGAGGCCACCGGGAGAAGGCAGCCATCGGCAAGCCCAGAGGAGAGGCCTCGGGAGAAACCAAACCTGCCGACGTCTTGATGTTGGACTTCGAGCCTCCAGGACTTTGAGCTAATAAAACTCTGCTGCGTAAGCCACCTAATCTGTGTTGTTGTTGTTGCTGCTGCTGCAGCCCTAGCAAACTAATAAACACAGATTTAAGAATACATGTGTGTCTGTTATCCAGTGCAGCCATTCTAAGACAATGGCTTTTGAATAAAATATCTGCCAACTGATTTCTCACCCAAGATATCTCTGGATTGTCATACACTGAAGAAATTAAAAATCAACCTGAACCCTGGGGTATGTGACAACTTGCCGAAGTTTTATTTAATACTGAAGGGATCATTCAAAAAGCATCAAACTCTAGTTGGAAAAACCGTTGAGGTGAGGGCAGGGATCTGCCAATAAACCCTTTATAAAGGAACTGGCACCATGGGTTAAGAGAACAGAGCAGAATATTTTGAATAAGCGGCTTTAAGAATTCATTAATTCGTTCTTCTCTGTCGCGCGCGCGCACACACACACACACACACACACACACTCAATACTTAGAAATTCTGGAATTTCCTAGTTCTATGAAAGAAATGGTTGGCTTCGCTGGTCTTACTATAATGTTATTAGGTCAACATCATGGTTTAACACATATTAGGGAGCGTCATTCACCGACCCTCGACCGACCAGAGCAGCTCGTGGCCTAGAGCCATTTGCTAAAGATGTAACATTAGTTATGACAGACACCTTGTGAGAAAGAGTGACTTGTTCATTCCTCTTTCCATCCTACAGTGGACGTATTCTCTCCAGGGGCACGGCCAGCTAAAGGCTCAACCACAGCCCACAGTTCAGTCCAGACTTGCCCCAGGAAATTGGGGTTTCCCCTTCAGTTTGCTTATCCAAGAATACACAATTATCTCTGAGTGTAAAATGGTCGAGATCAAGAGAATTGGGTAGTTGTTTAAATAAATGATTTCTTAGTTTCTTAGAGCCAACTTTAAAGTCATTCTAGACCCTACCATGGGAGGCCCACATTACAGAATGACCTGTGGAGGGGAGAGATTTCCAGTGCTGCCCAGCGAAAACACCTGATAATCCTCAGAACGCCGGCCTCTGATCCTGAGTGGGGAGTGAACCGGCCAAGTTCTGTTAGGGTGCAGAAAAGCGGGTTTGTCCAGTTGGGTTTTATCACCATTTTGGACTATTTGAAAGTATAAAGCATTTTGCTACATCTTGCCAATGGTCACCTTTAAATACTATCTTCCCTAAAATGAATGAGAGAAAAGTAACCGTTTTTTTTTATTTTTGCAAAAAATTGAAATCAGTAGAAGAATCTTTTATTTGCTCTGTGTGTGTGGGGGGGTGGAGGAGGATGGTGGGTATAAGATAAATAATACAAGTGGACAGAGCGAAAGGTCCAAATGTTCTCTTGCCCCATTACTTTCTATTCTGTGTCTTATTTTTACTTTGATTCATTTATGTTTTACTTTATATATAATTTTCTTATTTATGTATGTGTTTCTCACATACTCTTGGCTTCTTCAGGTTAGATTAAGATTCAAATAGATCCCTTGAAACCTCTGCCCGGAATTAATACCTTATACATAAAAAAGTCCTTCAAGGCATCAAACTCATAATAGAAGATCCCAAGGTTCAGCGCCTTGGTGAGCCCTGCCTTAGGCCCTGTAACACCCCTATTTTACCCGTGAGAAAACCCAACGGCTGAGGATGAAGGCTTGTCCAGGCTCTGAGCCATAAACAATCTTGTTATCCCTTGCCGCCCTGTTATTCCTAATCCTCATATCTTATTGATTTCCAACCCCACCGAAAGCAAGATTTTCACTGTCATCGATGTGTGCAGTGCCTTCTTCAGCAACCCTGCGGACAGGGCCTGCCAATATCTGTTTGCCTTCACTTGGGAAGGAAAAGAGTACACCTGGACAAGGATGCCCCAGGATTTTACTGACAGTTCTTTTTGAAAACCTTAAAAGCTGACTCAGGGGCACCTGGGTGGCTCTGTCGGTTAAGTGTCCAACTTCGGCTCAGGTCACGATCTCACAGTTTGTGAGTTTGAGCCCCGCATCAGGCTCTGTGCTGATGGCTCGGAGTCTGGAGCCTGCTTCGGATTCTGTGTCTCCCTCTCTCTCAGCCCCTTCACAACTCATGCTCTATCTCCATCTCTTCTCAAAAATAAACTTAAAAAAAAAAAAAAGCTGACTCAGATGACATAAACATTTTCTGGAGGCTCCACCTTGTTACAATATGTGGATGACTTGCTTCTCTGCTCCTTCTCCCAAGCCTCATCACTGGAGGACAGCGGCTACCTGGTAAAACTTTTAGCCTCGGAAGGACATAAAGTCTCCAAGGAAAAATTACAGTTTGCCCAAACTCGGGTTCCATCTTTAGGGCACCTGAGCTTGAAAAGCGGCTACATTTAGATTCAGATAGGCTGAGTGGTATCCTCAACATCCCAAACCTAAAACTAAGCACCATTACGAGGTTTTCTCAGGCTAGAGGGCTACTGTCGAAATTGGGAGTCCAAACGTCTCTCCTATGGCCCAACCCCTATATGCTTTACTAAAAAACAACAAACCGTGGGGCGCCTGGATGGCTCAGCTGGTTGAGCATCGGACTCTTGATTTCGGCTCAGGCTGTGATCTCACAGTTCCAGGGATCAGGCTCTGCATGGCTCTCCGCACTGACAATGCAGAGCCTGCTTGGGATTCTGGGATTCTCTATCTCCTTCTCTCTCTGCCCCTCCCCCCACAAGTAAATGAACATTTAAAAGCAACAACAACAAACCTGACTCAATTATTTGAGATTGGATTAGGATAACACAGACTTGGGGACCTTAAGGAAAAGCTTAATAAAGCTCCTTGCCCTCAGACAACAGGGAGGTTTCTTTTCTTCCTTTTTGTGCGAGGGAAGAGAATGCCCTTGGAGCACTCACCCAAAAACAAGGAAAGCATCATCGAGCCACAGGGCATTGTTATAGCCAACAACTGGACCCTCGGGCATGAGGATACCCCCTTTTTCTCAGAGCCATTCCTGCCACCCTGCCTACTGGTTGAGGCCACTGAAGACACGATCGATTGTGGGACTCCCCTCTAACCATCTTTGTGCCCCATGCAGGAGAGGCTCTCCTGAATTCTCACCACACAACACCTTCAGCCAGTCGCCTCACCTCCTGTGCAATCCTCTCCTGCTCATCATGTAACTCTTTCTGGCTGCACTGTCCTTACCCATGCCATTCTTCTCTCCCTGGTCACTCATGGAACCTCTCACAACTGTGTGAGGCTGACACAGCACCTTTTGACTCCCTGCGATAATTTACAGAAAACTTCTCAAACCAATGCAGATCTTTCACAGTTTACTGATGGGCCTTATTCAAGGGATGAAAATGGTAAATACGCTGGGCACACTATCACGACCCTTTTTAAAAGAGTTCCTTTACCTTTACCCCAAAAGGGTGAATGATAGGCTGTTATTCGGTCTTGAACCTTAGTCAAAGGCAAGCTCACAAACACCGACACGGACAGTCGGTATGCATTTGGGGTAGCCTGTGATTGGATGTTATGGAAACAGCAACGTTTCCTTACCTCTGATGGGAACAAAATTAACAATTTCGATGCCATACTTTGGCCAGCTGCCCTCGCAGGTATTAAGGTGCCTAGGCATTCCAGACTTGACTCCCGGCGGGGTGAAGGAACCCACCTTGCCGATGTTTCTGTTAAAAACGCTGGTCTTCAGGGAACGAAGAAGCAAAGCTCTGTCATGGTCCAAAAGGATGTTCCTCCAAAAGAAAATCCCCAAAACTTGACAAGAGATGCCCGACGATTGGCCCCGGAGAGGAAAATACAATATTGGAAATCTAATAATTGTTGGTTCAGTCAAAAGAGAGAACTCTGGCTTGAACCGAATAACAACGCAGTCCTGCCAAAGATTCTCAAATTCCCATTCCTAACCGCGGTACATGCATGAAATCATTGGTCTGCTGATAAGATGAAAGCCTTTGTGAAACAGTACTGGTGGGGAAATACTAATAAGGCTGCAGAACGTGCCTACCTTGCTTGCTCTACCTGTGTAAAATACAAGCTCGGGAAACAGGTCCACGCTGCTCCTAGGCATTTTAAATTGCCCGATGGACCGTTAGAGGTTTGGCCAATGGGTTTTATTCAGCTCCTCTCATCTCATGGATAAAAAATATGTTTTAGTCATGGTCTGTGTGTCTTCTCACTGGACTGGAAGCTTTCCCTTGTAGACAGGCTATGGCCTCTTTTGTGGCTAAAATCCTATTAAGAAAGATTATCCCTACCTAGGGAGCCTGTCTTGAACTTCACAGCGACCCAGAAACTCAGCTCGCCCATTGAGTGCTTCAACAGGTCTGTGCTGTGTGCCGGGTTCTACAGCATTTCCACGGCGCCTACCACCGCCAATCCTCAGGGCTGGTCCAACACTCTAACAGCATTACTAAGTCGGCAAAATTTGTAGAGTCTTTTCAAATAACCTGGCCCAAAGCATTGCTGTTGGTCCTTCTAAATCTCAGATCCAACCCTTTGAGACTCATAAGCTCTCATCTTTTGAGAATGTCACAAGGTGCCTGGTGCATCTGGCTCCCATCTCTTTTGACAGCAGATAAAAGGAGATATACTCCAGTATTATTATAAAGGCTTACTTGCTTCTGTTGAAAAGGACCGTGCTTTAATAGAACAATGTTTTCACTGCATGCTTCCAAGACGTGAAGACCTTAAACATCATACCTCACAACCCGGGGATATCACCTATTGGAAAAGACACCTCCAAAAGGTGTCTTCGATTTACTAGAAGGGCCTCTACTACGTACTATTTAACCAACCCTTGGGGCACCAAACTTCAAGGAACAGATTCCTGGATTCACATGTCACACCTAAAGGCACCACACCCTGACTGAAGCTGCACACCAGTTGGTGGCCTGAAAGTAAAGATTTTGAAGCATGGAAGCAGATGGCAGCGTCCCCAAGATGCTGGACCAGGCCCGTATATCCTTTTCTCATTGTTGCTTCTTACTCTATCTTCTCCCTTTCTTCCTTGGACAGATAATGCTCTTATCTATGCTTCCCAATCCATTACAAAAGGGGGAAACCCCTCTGATTGTTGGGTTTGTCACCAGATTTGCCTGTCTAGCTTATCCTGTAAGTAATTTTGCTGGAATCCCAAATGCCACTGCATGCTGAAATTGTTCCTCAGGTCCCTTTCTGAAGGTTAGAATATTATATCCATACACCCTTGTTCTAGGCCTCCATGTAACCTAATCTTTGGTTGGAGAAATGAGTTCTCTTGTATATATACGTACAGTAAAACCTTGGATTGTGAGTATCTCATTCTGTGAGTGTTCTGCAAGGCGAGCAAATGTTTCTAATAAATTTTAACTTGATAAATGAGTGATGTGTTGCAATAGGAGTAGTACACGATGCCTGAATGTCACGTGATCACAACCGAGCCAATGGTTCCTCTCTCTCTCTCTCTCTCTCTCTCTCTCTCTCTCGTTCTCGCTGTGTGGGTGACGGTCTCCCACGCTCAGACACTTGGTCTCAGGCTGCGGTGTTTGGCAGAAATCAGTGATTTTTTTCAGAACATTGGAAGGTGCCCACAACTGGCACTAGTGTATCTGTTGTCACTTCAAAGCACCTGTGGACAGTGCTTTGCTTTTCCATAGAGTAAGCTTCAGAACGCTTTGCTTCATTCTAGGTCAGGCTGCCTGCAGATATAGACCCTTTTCTCTGCTGCCTTATCACCAGTTACATTAAATACAGTATATGACCAGAGTGTATTAATACTGTACTGTAGCCAACATCCAGGCCAGCATATACAATGGCCCCCATGCAGAAAAAGATTCCATTGAGCCGACAGATAGCAGTGATTCCATTAGTGATAGTGAAAGTCCTCCTACACAATAACCCTCCTCTCGTCTCCCTCACACCAGCCACAAAAGTTTTCAAAGTTAACTGTTGGGTAATTTGTTTATTTTCATTTATATTTTATATTTTCCTTATTATTTTGTATTATATTACAGTATTATAATCATTTTTATATGAATATTTTTAGGCTGTGGAATGAATCATCTGAGTTTCCATGATTTCTTTGGATTACAAGCATGTTTCTGGAACAAACTATGCTCGCAAGCCAAGGTTTTACTCTCTCTCTCTATATATATATACTATATAAATAATTATATTTATATACCTACTTCTCCATATTCCTTTGCTTTGTTCCATTGGCCACCTTCTATATATATATACTATATAAATATTTACATAGTATATATATTATATAAATATATACTATATATAAGCATATATATACTTATATATATAAGTAAAATATAGTATATATTACAGCATATAAATATTTATAGAGCATATATAGTAATATTTATATAGTGTGTATGTATATACATGAAAGACACTGCGGAGAGCCAGTGTAAGTCAGACCATTTGTAGGATGGTTGTCATACCCATATATTTATGAAGACTTTGAATCTGCGATAAGATAGTATCTGAGTGTTGGCTGAATGATGCTAATGCCCGCACCCTGACAAACGAGTCCGTAAATGCTAACACTTATGAGGGAGTCCTATGTGCGGTCCTGGCTGTGTTCACTGCTCTCTCTTCTCCTCATAACAAAAGAGCAGCTTCCCAATGGTACACCCCACTAAACCTTCATGGTTGCATTATACGAGAACTCCTAGGGGCGCCTGAGTGGTTCCATGAGGCAAGCATCTGACTCTTGGTTTTGGCTCAGGTCATGATCTCACAGGTCATGAGTTCAAGTCCTGCATTGTGCTTGACGCTGACAGTGCAGAGCCTGCTTGGGATTCTCTCTCTCCTCTCTCTCTGCCCATCCCCTGTTTGCTCTCTGTGTCTCTCTATCAAAATAAATAAATACACCTAAAAAATTTTTTAAAAATGAGAACTTCTAAGAGTCACATATGACTTGGGTTTGTCTCCATAGAGACCATCTTCACCCTTCAGTCGAGTAAGTGCTAATAAATGCTTGATGAGACATCTCTCCCTAAAATCAGGAGAGCTGGCCGGTTCCACAGTCAAAGCAGGGCCAGCCCAACAATGATCACGTAAGTCACCAGCTAAGGTAGTTTTGGATAATACATAGCCTTTGATTACCTACTTGCTGAGCAGGGAGGCATTTGTGTGACAGCAAACACCACCTACCACACATGGACAAACTCCTCTGGGCAAGTAGAAACCCAATTGCACAAAATTAGGGAAGAAGCACGTTGGCTACAACAAGCTTTGTCCACTTCTCCACGTTCCTTTGATTTGTTCCGTTGGCCACCTTCAGGCCCAGGGTCAGCGCGCAGCACCATACAATCTGGAAGGGTCACGTTGCTTCTGGGTTTTGTATAATTATTTTTAAGTTTTGGACCTGATGCGTGTCAAAACTTTGTAGAAACGATACGCAAGAAGGTGATCCTAACCCAGAGCTACAAGGTGATCTCCAAAGTATACGACCTTGACCAGATACAGACTTTAGTTGGGAAATGCCCGTGAGTTCTCCCTCTTGACCTTCCTTGTTACTCAAATGTGGCTTTAAGTGGTTTCCAACTGCTATGCACTTTCCCTCTGACGCGGGACACAACACCCAGCAAAGCTCCTTCCTGGCAGTGACAGATATGGATGGGCCAACTCTTGGTCAGTGATACTTTTAAGGAAAGATCTTGCTGAAAAGGGGGAAATGTGGAACCGAATAATGGAAACCTCATTTAAAATGGAGTCGGGGCACCTGGGTGGCTCAGTCGGTTAAGTGCCTGACTTGATCTCAGCTCAGGTCTTAATCTGAGGGTTGTGAGTTCAAGCCCTGTGTTGGGCTCCGTGCTGGGAGTGGAGCCTATTTAAAAATAAATAAATAAATAAATAAATAAATAAAATAAAAAGGAGTCAGGAAGCTCTCAAACCCTACTGACTGGTCCTCAATTGCAGACCCCAACAGGAAGAAGCACTTTTCAATAGGAAGAAGCCTGCCTTACTACCCCAGCAGGCAGAAAGAAGAGTTTCTTCTTGCCCAGCCAATGAGAAACTGCCACCACCTGAACTGTGACTTTCCTCCGGGGGGCTTTCGGTCACAGCAGCCCCTTCCAACTTCTGCCTTTTTCTCTGTAAAGTAACCTTCCTCTCCTTTGATCTCTCGGTTGCCTATGATTGTGCCGTGGCTTCCAGGTGCCCGATTGCACTTCTTCTGCCATTCCCAAATAGCCCCCAACCGGCCGTTTTATTTTCAAGAGTGACAACATGAAGATGAAAATAAAACAGGACAGTTGGATTTAACCACTGACAGAAGCATTCGATAACAATTAAATTTTAGGGGGAAGGGTCCCTGGGTGGCTTAGTCGGTTAAGTGTCCGACTCTTGGTTTGGGCTCAGGTCGTGATCTCATACTTCCGGAGTCCGAGCCGTGTGTCGGGCTCTGTGCTGACAGTGAGGAGCCGGCTTGGGAATATCTCCCCCTCTCTCTGCCCCTCCCCGACTCGCCTGCTCTGTTTTTCTCTCTCTTTCTTGAAATAAATAAATTAATTAAAAAAATAATAATTAAACTTTAGGTGAAAGAGCATTGGGGTTAATAATAATAGAGTTAATTTACAGATATTCTAAACATTTTCAGGCATATTCTTCCAGCTTATAAACACACACATATACCCTTCCCCGCTCTGTCTCTATGTACACATTTGTTTGACCAATAGATATTAAGTTATAATATATATAACTCAACAGTGTTTTAATAAGAAAAGGCTCTTAAATTCATATTGAGTTATTACCACCATAAAAAATTATTGCAGAAGCATTCATTATAAAGGCAATGAATCCACTCCGAGTTACACTGTAAAAATAAAATCGCTTAGCAAACTCAAATTGGTACTAAAATCCCGAATTTGAGAAAGCCCATAGTTTTGGGATTCCTCTCACAATTATTACGGATTCTATTCTTTAGAGACTCCTGCACGGCGAACTTGTTGGATGTGCTTAAGACCTGAAAACCATTAAAACTAATTATGATGAAGTTGGCTTTGTTCTTTAACTTCCTGTAAAAATGCTCAACAGGAAAATTGATGCTCACAGCAAACCACAGCCATCCTGTTTCTTCAGTACAATCTTTTCACAGCTGCAGTTGCCAGTAGTTTCTATTTTATGATACGAGTCACAGCGCGACATCGCTGTGCTCCACCCCGCCCCCCACCCCACGGCTCCAGCGTGTCCTATGGCCATTTTAGAAACTTTTAATTATCTTTGCGTGAAGTGTGTTTCTATTGCTGTTACTCTTCCTCCAGCAGGCCCGGGCTCAGAGGGCTGTCCTCGATGAGGCGAGTAACACGAAGAGGAAAAACAAAGGACAGTTCAACTCAAGAGGAAGCAAAAGGTGGAGAAGAGAAACAAGCATTACGCAAAGCGGCAGCCTCCCCTGGTTAGGATCTCTGTCATTCTCATCCCAGTCAGGACACAAGCTTTCTGTACACGGAACTCCTTTTTCTCAGAATCTACTCTCTCTTTTCTTGGTCATTGTTTAAGACGATAACTTAGGTGAATTCTGCTTACAGGGTGTCTTCTCAATGGTAAGGACAATTTGTGTCTTGCTGTATTTAGAGCGTCCTTGGCTACTTCAGAAATACTTCCTTTAGAGTCCTTTTAGATAAACGGTTAATTTTGGAGGGGGCGGTGGGAAAGGCATTTTTCAGAGAAGACATTTTGAAACATCTCCAATGTCATTGTGTAGTAGCACACAAAGTCACGGTGCTACTGGAAGAGTAACTGGTAGGGAAATAAAGGTTGCTACGAAGTAAACTAATTTTTAAAATCCGCTGTCATACGTGCTTACTTTAAAAATGAATGCAAATCTATAGACATCCAAACCCTTTTAAAAGTGAGGAAAGTGAAGATAAGTTGAATGTTCCACCTACCTGTCACTGGTTAGTTGGGGGAAAGGGCAACGAAGCCTTTCTCTGCCTTAGCCACCTACCTAAAAAGTATCGAGTTTCTTCCCACTATTTCCCCGGCTCTTCTAAGTTGCCTCTTGAAGGGGATCAGCTTTTTCCTAAAGCCAGAGTTTTCCTAAATCTTCAGCACCACCGTTAGTTTCCCTGGAGGATTAAGATCTACTCGTGTGCCCTCACCCCCCTGCATGCGTGTCAACCGCTCAATATATTTTATTCCTGTTATCACTGAAAGTTACAGTCTCGTAATACAAGCAAAAGTGTCACCAAATTAACTTCTAAAAAGGCCAAAAGACCTAGGAAGGAAAATGTCTTCCTTATGGTTATTCACTTTATTTGACTTTTTTTTTTTAAAGCTTATTTATTTATTTTAAGAGACAAGAGATTGCAAGTGGGGGAGGGGCAGAGGGAGAGGGAGAGAGAGAATCCCAAGCAGGCTCCGCACTGTCAGTGAGAAGTGGGATCAGGACCTGAGCCCAAACCAAGAGTCGGATGGTTAACCAATTGAGTCGCCCAGGTGTCCCCCTTTGAACCCTCTTTAAAAATGTTTATTTATTTTTGAGAGAAAGAGAGAGAGAGAGAGAGAGAGAGAGAGAGAGAGAGCAAGCATGTGTGAATGGAGGAGGGGCAGAGAGAGGGAGACAGATATCTGAAGTTATGTGGGGCTCGAACTCATGAACCATGAAATCATGACCTGAGCCAAAGTCGGATGCTTACACTGCTGAGCCACCCAGCCGCCCCTGATGTTATTCACTTTCAAGATACTATCGCTGTGATATCTAAAAACATTTTTTTAAGGTTTACTTATTTATTTTGAAAGAGAGGGAGGGGGGAAGGGGCAGAGAGAGAGGAAGAGAGAGAATCCCAAGCAGGCTCTGCAGTGATAGTGCAGAGCCCAATGTGAGGCTCGAACCTAGGAACCCTGAGGTCATGGCTTGAGCCAATATCAAGAGTCAGACACACAACCGACAGAGCCGCCTAGGCGCCCCTGTTGCTGGGACAGTTAAAACGAAGCACTTGTAATCTCAGAGTCTTACTTAGCCCACATATGTACACCCAGGCAAACCACTATATTCCAAATGAATGGTGAAGGGAGAGGTATATAAAATGCATTTTAAGTTTCTCAGAAAAAGCATACTCATTAAGGCATTCCTTATTCGAGTCTTTTTTTCCGTGTTAATTTTCAGGAGTGAGGGTTGCAAAATACAGACCGAAGTATTTATGATAGTTCCGGAGAAATGCTCTTTTCAACAAGACACAAATGTATGGCAACTTGGATAAACAAAAGTGAAAGTTTCACAACCTCAACATCCAAGAAACTTACAAAGTAAAATGACACGTGCGTGAAATGTTACGCCGACTTCAAAAGGCCAGAGAACTTGAAAGGTCCAGAAATTAGGGAGCTCACTTCCTCTTACATTTTAGCATAGGTTGGACAACTTCCAGCCTGTGGGCCAGATCTAGAATCTGATTTCGTCAGTGAGCAGGGTGAAATCGCTGCTGGGCCCCAGGGAATCATGTTTATCGCGGGGAGTTCTCGGAACACTGCGGTTTATCCAAAGTCTATGCGATCCTTAAAAGTTTAAATATCAGAGTCACTGAAGAGCTGGGAACAACGAACTCCTGTATGAACTTTTCAAAGAATAGCAAAAAACCTGATTGTGATTCTAGATAAATCATTTAAACCTCTTGAGACGACCAAAAGAAGGGTTCTGACTAAATGACGGGTCGGTTCAGAAGCAGCATAACTTTATGAAGTTGGTGGGTAACACTTAAGACCCTCAGTCCAAATGAAGTGGAAAGACATGGCTTCCACACGGACTCACCGCCAGCCTTCCCCCGCCTCTCACCTCCCTCTCTCGCTATCCTGTCTTATTCTCTCTCCTGCCTTGTCACGTACCTGTCTCTCTCTAGACCAAGCTGTTCTACTTTTCTTAAGCACTATCTTCCTGAATCTTTCCTCCATTTTACCACTTCTCCATTTTCTACGGCACACGCCGCTTATACCATTACATTATTTAAAAGAACTTGTCCGTGTCGACTAAAGTTGTATGTGCCCTCTTAATATTTTAAAGGTTTATTTTATATTTCTCCATGGGGAAAAGGAGTATGTCAAGTCTCTTTTTCATATGTGCCCCAGAGGCGGGGGGGGGGCGGGGAGGGGGATTATTTTTTATGCAAAAAGTTTCCTTAATCCTGTTCTTAGGTCTCTGGGTACACTGCTTGAAATTTGTAAATTACAGTACTTACTGACAAAATGTTAATCTTACAAAGTGTAAATCATTATAACAAATGTTACAGAATTTGATTAGCAGTAGCTATGCACTATACTGTTAAGGTGGTGAATAGAAAGATTCCAAAGACAGACTGCCTTCTTCCTAAAATACCCTGCTTTGAAATGCTTTAATTTGGGACTTGAACTTAAGTGGCATATCTGTAGCAAGAGAACTGGCAACAGCTTAGTTCCACGGTACTTTCCTTTGAAGTTTCCAAAGAGTCCCTTTACTTTAAAAGCACCTAACTGCTGCTCGCCAAAGCGTTCATTCAAAAGCAGTGTGTGGACAACTATACCATACACTGAAAGGAAATACTTACAGACATCAACCCTTACTTTAAGTGGGAAAAAAAAAATTCCTGTGGATCCAAACTTGTCTAGGGGTCAGGAAAAATTCTACTGAAAATCTTGCTTATTTTTTGGCACGAAACACAAGTTACAAATTGCCCGCGATCACCATAGCGTTGAAAACTAGCATTCTGTGCAACAGGAATAGATTACATGGTCTTGTACTCAGAAATCAAACTATCCTGACATACTATGGTCCCTAAAAGCCATTTAGTTCTTCCCTCTAGCTGATAAAGGAAATACATTTAGTTTGAATATAATTTTTCTTACCGTTAGAGGATGTGTAGGAAGGCATGATCGGGGACACAGGTAGATGGACAAGCAAGATGTGAGCCCAGAGAGAAAACGGTCCCTGACAAAGGCATCATCTTCTAACCCAAGCGTGGGGTCTTTTTTAAACCGCCATTTTGGACAAGCTCTGGCCTCTCGTTAAATGTGACATACTGAGTCAGAGGCAGACGTCTTTCTGTGGTTTACGCTTCCTGTCTGATTAATTTGTTGTTTGTTCCTTCCTCCTTTGCTGCAGAAAAAGAAACTAGATTGGTTTTACTTAAGAAGCAAGCAAGGGAAAAAAAAAAAAACAACAACCCTAAATTAAAAAATTAAATGTTTCTCTTTCCCACAAAGTGCAGCAAATCTATTTGGCACGGTGACAAGACAAGACCAGGATGTCCCCTCAGTTGGCAGGCCAATGTTATTCTGGACACCTGCACACATACAATTGTTCACAGAGCCTGAGATTCCTTCAGGAAAATGCCGCTTGAAAGTATTACTCTCAAGGACTCTACCGTTTGGTATTACTCTCATTGACTATACCATTTAGTCACCCAAGCACTAAGAGTTCTCCGCTACCCCAGTGCTTGGGTAAGTGATTCTTCCTCCTCTACAGGGCATTCAAGTGTGTAGCGAGAAAGTCGTAGATGCAGGTGAAGAGAGCCAGTCAGGTGTATGAAGGCAAATGAGTTCTGAAATGGGATTCTGGTGCCCAAGACGGGATAAGTGATACTCGGCTCAAGTCACATGAAGATCCAGAGCTTTCTGTGCAAAACTGTTTTGTTTCTGTCCCCCATACCTAATGGGATAACAATAACTCTCCCAGAAGATGTGTGACAAAGGCACAGAGATCATGAGGGCAGGGGAAGGACAGGCAGATTTCTTGTTATTAAAGGACTCTAGGAAGTGGATAGGCAATGGACTTCATGTAGAAAATATCCCACCAAAATCCCGAGTTATGTATAAATAAACTGAAAATGCTCCTAATTCTTGCTTGATCCATCTGAAAGTTTCGAACTTCTGTTTGCAACACATAGCATGTAACTCTGAGAAGAAAAACTCTGAAAACAAAAAAGTATCGGTCGACAGCAATAGCACTGCTAGGAATCTACCCAAGAGACACAGGAATGCTGATGCATAGGGGCACGTGTACCCCAATGTTCATAGCAGCACTTTCGACAATAGCCAAATCATGGAAGCAAACCAAGTGCCCATCAACTGACAAATGGATAAAGAAGAGGCACATATATACAATGGACTACTACATGGCAATGAGAAAAAATGAATCTGGCCATGTGTAGCAACATGGATGGAACTGGAGGGTATTATGTTAAGTGAAATAAGTCAGTCAGAAAAAGACAGATACCATATGTTTCCACGAATAGGTGGACTTTGTGAGACTAAGCAAAAACCAGGGGGAGGGGAAGAGGGGAAAGAAAAAAAAGACACAGAGAGGGAGGGAGATAAAACATAAGAGACTCTCAAAGACTAAGAACAATCTGAGGGTGAGGGAGGTGAGGGAGGTGAGGGAGGGGGGAGAGGGGGTGACGGATATTAAAAAGGGCACGTGTTGGGATGAACACTGGGTGTCATATGTAAACCAATTTGAAAATAAACTATTATAATAAAAAAAAAGTATCGGTCGAAAGAAGGAAAAACAGAGGCATATTTCAGAAACAAACTTCATTGTAGAATTAGAACCTTGGACCCCGATTCTGCTGGGTTCAGAAGGAAAAGGCATGAAAAGACCCCAAGTTGCCTACTAGCCCCTTCCCTGTAACATGACAGGACTGGGTCGACCAGTCGTTCTCAATTCAGGAGGCGGGTGGGAATGTGTGGATTCAGTTGTAGTTGGGGGTGAGAAGCGCTGGGCTGGAATGGGGGGCACTGTGAGATTCACGGGCGGAGCCAGGGATGTGGCATTTCCTACGATGCTTTGGAGAGTCTCACCCCAAACGCCGACGGTGCTCCGACCGACGGGTACTGGGATAGTTGATGTCCCAGGCTCTGATGGGACTCTACATTCTCTGAGTATGAGTCCAGCTGTATGAGTAGAGTTTTATGACGCTGGGCCATGGCAAAATTCCTGGAAGTAGAGCACTCCAGGATTAGTAACGGAGAGTCCTCCACTTCGCCTGGGGCCATCCGAAGGCAGGAGTGCATCCCTCTTGCCTAACACAGGATCTGGAATCCAGGGGACAAGCACTACATGAATAAATACATGCGGCTATGGGGCGCCAGACGGAGGTGAGGCCCTGTTGCCATCCTCTCCTTCCCCCTCCACTAACCTCAGGAAAATAGAAAAGTTGATCAACTACCAAGTAAATGCTTGGGTGAACCTTTGGGGAAGTCTAGCTGTAGTCTAAGTAGGTCTGAAAAGGGAACACGGGCAATGTGATGGTTTCTCTATGTACTTTCGGAATTATTTTGAAGGTCTCTAAGTAAGGCATCGCAAATACGCACACGCACACAGACACACCCACGCCCGCTCAGTACATAAGCAGTCCCCGTCCATTCCCGTCCATCAGGGATGGCTTGATTGTTAGGGAGGATCACCTGGAAGGCGTCAGCCCCCAAGACGCACAAGGGAGTAGTGTCCACGTTTTGGGTCTGTTTTCATCTTTAATGAAAACTTCTAAATACAGTCGACTTTGGACACGTTTATGAGGTGTCTGTCTACTAGGCACCCTAGGACATAAATCAGAGAATGTTCCTCCCTGCTTAAAATCCTGTAGCGGTTTCCCATTTCCCTGAGAAAGTCCAAATTCTCCTCCCTGGACCCGTAAAAACCTACACTATCTGGCCTTGCCCTAGCCCTCTGACCTCATCTCAAGTAACACCCCTTCTTGCTAATTTACCTCCCAGCTCTTTCTGTTCCTTAAACGCATTGAGCTCATTTGCATCTCGGGGGCCTTACCCTTGTAAGCCCTCCCACCCCACCCCTGCACTCATTTCCTGGGTCCTTCTTGTTCTTCGGTTGTCAGCAAAAATACCCCTTCTCATGCCCCATCTCTGTGCCTATTTTCTTTTATGCATAGCACGTGTCGCCACTTGGCTTTCTTTTATTTAATGGTTTACGTGCTGGTGTGTCCCCACGAGAATTCAAGCTCCATGAGGACGGGGCCCTTCTTTCCTATGGTCACCGCAGCATCTACAACAGCCTCTGACGCTTGGCAGGTGCTCGGTAAATGTGTGGAATGAAAAAAAATCAGTATCGTCTAAAAATTCTTCTATAACATAACATTCCCTTAAGAGCTTAAGATTGTTCCCTCTCAAAGAGTGACTACGGAATGCCAAGACTAGACTTGCACCCTCTTCTTGGGGAAGTTTAAGTTAAGGGGAACTTTTTGGGGTGGCTCGGTCGGTTAAGTGTCCAACTTTTGACTTTGGCTCAGGCGATGATCCCAGCGTCGTGGGACTGAGCCCTGTGTTGGTCTCCATGTTGGGCGCGGAGCCTGCTTGAGATTCGCTCTCTTTCTCCCTCTGCCCCTCCCCTGCTTGTGCACACAGGCACGCACCCGGGTGTGCTCACGTGCTCTCTCTGTCTCTTTCTCTCTCTCAAAAAAAAAAAAAAGACACTTAAAGGGAACTTTTCCAGAGGGAGGATACCATAGATCATCAGGGAAAGCTGTTAGCCCACCAGGGCTCCCTACTTGGCAGGGAGGGTCTTATGCAGCGCAGGTGGCTTATGTCATTGGGCAGTGGGGACAGAAAAATGGGCTTAAAAAGTCAAGACCAAACAATCCAATCAGAAAGGAAGAGGAAGAAATAAGATAAAGGAAATGAGGCAGGAAAAGGCCAGGGAGAGGTTGTGGGGTGGATGGGGGAGGGTTCCAGCTGCGTCGAGGACTGCAGGGGACTTCAAGGCTGTACCGCAATGGTGACACACCAGTGTTGGATGCGAAGGCGCTTCCTGCCCTTCCTCCTCGGGGAGGCGTTCTCACATGGGTGTCAGCTTCTTAAAAGAAGGAAATTTAAGACTGAATGAGACTGCAGAGATCGAAGTTCTCACTGTCATTTACAGATAAGGAAATGGGGGTCCAGGGAGGCTAAGCGACCTGCTCATGTCACACAGCTGGCAGCAGCAGAGCGAGAGCTGTAAGCCTGGTCTCCTGCTCTACAGTCCAGTGTCATTACCGCCTTAAGCTTCATTTTAACCCTCTGAAGGAGGGTTTCACTTAATTCCTTTCTATAAGCATAAGAAGAAAGCAGAAAAAAGAGGTGTAGGGAGAAGGCTGTGGTCTGGAGGGAAGAAGGTGAGGGAGGGTAGGATTTGTGTTGTGTTGGGGCCATTATTATAATCAAAGGTCAAAAGTAAATGGATTAAGAACTAAGAACCCAAGGTAAAGAAAGACAATCACAGTTCTGGACTTCAGAGAAAATTATAAAAACTTTTTTTATGTTTTATTTTACATTTGAGAGAGAGAGAAAGAGAGGCAGCATGAGCAGGGGAGGGGCAGAGAGACAGAGAGAGAATCTGAAGCAGGCTCCAGGCTCCAAGCTGTCAGCACAGAGCCCGAGGCGGGGCTCAAACTCACAGACTATGAGATCATGACCCCAGCCGAAGTCAGATGCTTAACTGACTGAGCCCCCCAGGCGCCCCGAGGATTTTAAATCTGTATTTCACTCCCATTCAAAACACAGACCAATTTGAGTTTAACAGTGGAGTAAAACAACAATCCCTAAGCTCTTGGACCAATCGGGTAAAGAATCCTCCACATTAATGTCCAGAAATAAAAAAAAAACCAAGAGCAGACAGAAGATTATAAAACACAGCACATTTTTACCAGTCTGGGAGAAGCAGTAAAGGATCACAGCCCACGACCCTCCCGTGGTGACCCCGAATCAACACAGACTGAATCAGGTGAACAGCAACATGTATAATACATGAGACGATTTGTTTGCTTACAATTCTGGTTTTCCGAGTTGTGTTTCCATGACTACCTGTTATAGCGTAGGTTTTGCCCTGATAGTAGAAAGATGTTTTAGAATACTGGTTCCTCAATTCTCAAACACCTTGCTCAATAGCAACACGCCCTCCCTTATAGCTTCTTGGGGGGGAAGAGAAACCACGCCAGATTAAATGTATGCATTTATTGTATGAGGAAATCTACTTTTGAAATGTTAAAATATGAGAATGACATTATTTAAAAGAGCAGAAACAAAGTAATTTCCCTCTTCCCCATAAACTAAACTAATTAGTACGGTTATGCCGAGTTTGATCAAATTTATTTTTTTTTAAGTTTACTCATTTATCTTGAGAAAGAGACCATGTGGGAATGGGGAGGGGCAGAGTGTGAGGGAGAGAGAATCCCAGGCAGGCTCTTCACTGTCAGCGCAGAGCCTGACACAGAGCTCAAACCCATAAACTGTGAGATCATGGCCCTAGCCGAAATCAAGAATTGGAGGCCTACACCTAATCTTTGACAAAGCAGGAAAATGTATCCAATGGAAAAAAGACAGCCTCTTTAATAAATGGTGCTGGGAGAACTGGACAGCAACATGCAAAAGAATGAAACTAGACCACTTTCTTACACCACTCACAAAAATAAACTCTAAATGGACAAAAGATCTGAATGTGAGACAGGAAACCATCAAAATCCTAGAGGAGAAAGCAGGAAAAAGCCTCTTTGACCTAAGACGCACCAATTTCTTACTCAACATGTCTTCAAAGGCAAAGGAATTAAAAGCAAAGATGAACTACTGGGACCTCATCAAGATAAAAAGCTTCTGCACGGCAAAGGAAACAACCAACAAAATGGACAGGCGACCAACGGAATGGGAAAAGATCATCACAAATGACATATCGGATAAAGGACTAGTATCTAAAATCTATAAAGAACTTACCAAACTCCATACCCGAAAAAACGAATAACCAAGTGAAGAAATGGGCAGAAGATATGAATAGACACTTCCCCAAAGAAGACATCCAAATGACAGACAGACACATGAAACGATGCTCAACGTCACTCATCATCAGGGAAATACAAATCAAAACCACACTGCGATACCATCTCACAACGGTCAGAGTGGCTAAAATGAACAAATCAGGAAACTACAGATGCTGGAGAGGATGTGGAGAAACAGGCACCCTCTTGCACTGTTGGTGGGAATGCAAACTGGTGCAGCCACTCTGGAGAATTGTGTGGAGGTTCCTCAAAAAAATGAAAATAGATTTACCCTATGACCCAGCAATAGCACTGTTAGGAATCTACCCAAGAGACACAGGAGTGCTGAAGCACAGGGGCACGTGTACCCCAATGTCCATAGCGGCACTTTCGACAATAGCCAAATCATGGAAAGAGACTAAGTGTCCATCAACTGACGAATAGATAAAGAAGATGTGGTACATATATACAATGGAATACTACGCAGCAATGAGAAAGAATGAAATCTGGCCATGTGTGGCAACATGGATGGAACTGGAGGGTATTATGCTGAGTGAAATAAGCCAGGCAGAGAAAGACAGATGCCATATGTTCCCATGCATAGGTAGGCTTTGGGAGACCTAACGGAAAACCAGGGGGGAGGGGAAGAGGTGAAGGAAGGGAAAAAAAAAGCCACAGAGAGGAAGACATAACATGGGAGACTCTCAAAGACTAAGAACAAACTGAGGGGAGAGGGGGGTGTGGAAGGGGGGAGAGCACTTGTTGGGATTATCACGGGGTGTTGTATGGAAACCAAACTGACAATAAATTATTTAAAAAAAACATAGGATCACAAAATAGTAAAACAATAAATTATTAAAAAAAACATCGGATCACAAAATAGTAAAACAAAACAAAAACAACAACAAAAAAGAATTGAAGGCCTAACCGACAGAGCCACTCAGGTGCCCCTGAGGTCTGATCATTTAAAAATAATCTCAGAAACACAGACATGAAAAACAGGTTTTGTACTATGCTATGCCCTGTCAATATAAATTAGTATCAACTTCCTTGGGGATCAATTTGCAATATATTTCCATATATTTTGGCAGCTCAGCATTCATTCATCCTACTTATCCTGATGTTCTTCAGTTTTTGTTTGGAGACCCCTCTCTCCCTCACTCTCAGACCGGGTCCAGGGGCGCTTGCTCCCACTGCAGATACAGGAAGATCACGTGATCCAGGGCTGGCTAATCCGAGCCTTGCATTCATTTGGCCCCACCCACTTTTTTAGTGACGGCCTGTGAACTCTTTAGAACCACAGGAGTTTGTGGCCTGAGGCGAGGCCATTTCCGCAGGATGGGCTGCAGTTGGATCTGTGAGGATACCGGGACTGGAACAGCCACAGTCCTTTGACTGGATGGGGTCTGAAACTGAAACCAACAACTGGGGAGGGGGGGGGACTGGGGGTGGAGGAAAATCAGCTACCGATGCTATTGGTTGAGTATATCTGTACCGAGGCCAGCCTGATTTCTGGGCTTTTATTTTATACTAGCAAACACATTCTCTATTTTGTTTGAGATTGGGCAGTCAGGTTTTCTGTCACTGGCAATACAAACACTCTTGCGATGTTGACATCGGTAGTAGAAGTGAGTGCTGAATGTGACTTACCCTGAAATGTGCAGGTACTGCTTTAAGGTCAGGTGCAGGCTGGTGCAGGCTCTCCTGGGCTAGGAAGCTGGCGTCCTTGTTATGTGACGGCAGACACGCTGCTGCCACCTATTGAGTCCTTGGCCTAATAAGTCTGTGAGCCTACTGATGGTGCCCCACTAAAGGCTCTGGAGGAAACATTTAGAATGCCGGCACGTGTTGGCTACTTCTTGCAGTCTTCAGTAAGAACCACAGAAGAGAGATAATTTAGGCTGAGGCTGACAGAAGGCACAGAGAGAGGGGAAAAAAAAAACAAAACTCTCTATTAGAGAGATCTTTTTTGGCCTGTGATCTGCAACCGAGATGGTTGAGAGTCAAATAATCTGGAAGCTTGTGGTTTAGAAATCTCGAAATTTCTATGCAATGCTAACATTTACACGGACTTTGATAAAGTAGGGTCAAAAGGAAAGACCCGTATCAAGAAACACATTGGGAACACAGGAGAAGCCCGATACCCCCGTGTCCCTCCGAAGACATTCTTGTTAGGTCCTCTCATCTGAACATAAGGACAGCTACCTTCTCTGTGATCCAGTGGGATTCATTTCAGGAGCGAGGAGAAAATTACCAATGGTTCTATCACCTCAAGCCATTGTTTCAAATTGTACCTAATCAAAGACTAAGATTGAGGCCACGAAGTTGGGGAGTGGAGGATGGTTCGTTTGTTAGGAGACAGAAGTGCCCAGACTTGGTCCCACATTTAAAGACTATGACTTGGGGCCCCTGGGTGGCTTGGTTAGTTAAGTGTCCACCTTGATTTCGGCTCAGGTCATGATCTCATGGTTGTGAAATCGAGCCCCGGGCTGGGCTCCGCCCTGAGCCTGCTGGGGATTCTTTCTCTCCCTCTCCGTGCCCTTCCCTCGCTTGTGCACGTGCGCGTGAGCGTTTTCTCTCTCTCAAAATAAATAAATAAATATTAAAAACGAAAACAAAGACTATGACTCAACACCATCTTGAGTTTTGGTTACATGGAGTTCAGGGATTGGAGACGCCTACCAAATTTTTAAGGGCACCGCACTAGAGGATAAAGTCCCAAACTAGTTAGAAACAGATTATGGTGGGGCGCCTGGGTGACTCAGTCAGCTGAGCGACCAACCCTTGATTTCGGCGCAGATCATGATCTCACAGTTTTGTGAGTTTGAGCTTGAGAGTCTCCCTCTCTCTCTGCCCCTCCCCTACTTGCACTTTCTCTCTCTCGAAATAAATAAACTTAAAAAAAAAAAAAACCCACCAGATTATGATTGCTTAAAGCCTAAGTCAATCTCTAGATTCCTGATGAAAGCAGGTGGGCTGAGGAATAGATACAGGCCTGCTCTTAGAGATGCTTCTGGAAGACAGCAGGTAAGGAAGATCCTCGCAGAGAGCAGAAGCAGGGTAAGCCACTGGCTGGCCAAAGTTCTCATCCCACCGACAGCGTGGGGAGAACTTGTTTGGTGGGTTATAACATATGCTAGAGACTGGCGACTGACGTCTCTTTCTGTCCTTGCCCAAATGGGAGTTTAACCACAAAACTCCTCTGCTGTTCTCCCCCTGCCATTGTGTGCTGGGTATCAAATTGTATTGGAGCCATACATGCAGTTCTATATTTTCTGCTAGCTACATTATAAAGAGTTTAAAAAGGGAAATTATAATAATATATTTAGGGGCACCTGGGTGGCTCAGTAGGTTGAGCGTCCCACTTGGGCTCAGGTCATGATCTCGCAGCTCCTAAGTTCGAGCCCCGCATCAGGCTCTGCTGACAGCTTAGAGCCTGGGGCCTGCTTCGGATTCTCTGTCTCCCTCTCTCTCTGCTCCTCCCCCGCTTGCAGTCTGTCTCTGTCTCTGTCTCTCTCTCTCTCTCAAAAAATAAACATTAAAAAAACAATAATTTACTTACCACACTATTTCAAAAAATATCATTACAGTATGCACTCACAATAAAAAAGTATTAATTAGGCATTCTGCATTCTTTTCTTGGCACTAAGTCTTCAAAAATATGTATTTTACTACTGGCAACATTCCAGGTGCTCAAGAGCCACTACCATACTGGACGACACAACTCTAGATGGTGCAGCCTGGTGGGAAGGAGCCCCATTTTACTCCCCCTTTTCCTTGGCAGGATACACCGATGACACTTCACGCATAATCAGATCAGTCCTGGGGAAGTCTCGGGGCTGCCCAGAGGCACCCCCGGGCTCTAGCTCCAGGGCTAACAAGAGTTTGTCCTGCTCGGAGCCATCTCCGGTTTGTGGCCGGTAGAATGAAAGACCCAAATCGGCTTTTCCTTCCTAGACTCATAGTGCTGACAATCCTACCACGGACTTTGAATCCTCAGCCAGGATAGACTGTATCTAACACCTTTCAACTGGGGGCTCGGAAAAGACGCACAGGCTCAAAAGCCTCTGTGGCTTTCCACTGTTCACCAAGTAAAATCTAGAGTCCTTGCGGTGACTAGCAAGGCCCACGGGGACCCGACACTCCCCCACCGATCGGCTTCCTGGACCGCTGCTCCGCCGCTCTCCCCATCCCTTGTCCTAGGGCATTCACGACCCTTCTCTCCTGGTTTTGTGGCTTGCTCCCCTCTTGCTCACATTCCCTGTTGCCCGTGCATGGTCTGCAGTTCCCACTGGAGAAGGAGCCCACAGGGCAGAGCGTTTGCCTTGTTCACTGCTGTCCCCCCAGCTGCTTTAGATCATATCTGGCATGTCACCGGGGCTTGAAAAATAGTCGTAAAGGGGTTTAAAAAGCGTCCAACTCCAGGGGTGCCTGAGTGGCTCACTCGGTTGAGCGTCAGACTTCGGCTCAGGTCATGAGCCCAGCATCCGGCTCGCTGCTGCCAGTGGAGCCTGCTCTGGAGAACTCTGTCTCCCGCCAGCCCCCATCACCCCTCCTACCCTCCAACCCCCTCTCCCCCCGTGCCCCCTGCCCCTTCCCTGCTTGAGCGCTCTCTCTCAAAAATGAATTAAAAAAACCTTTAAAAAATTAGGGGCACCTGGTGGCTCAGTGAGTTAAGTGTCCGACTTCCGCTCAGGTCATGATCTCAGGGTTCATGAGTTCGAGCCCCACGCTGGGCTCTGTGCTGACAGCTCAGAACCTGGAGCCTGCTTCAGATTCTGTGTCTTCCTATCTCTCTTCCCCTTCCCTACTGATGCTCTGTCTCTCTCTCTCAAAAATAAATAAACACTAAAATTTTTTTTAAATAAATAAAAGCATTAAAAAATTAAATAAAAGCATACAACTCCAAGTTTAGTCTCATCCCTCCTTGAAACTGAGGTTGGGGTTGCACCAAGCCACGGGCTTGGGCGCAGGTATGGAAGCACCAGGGTGGGGTAGGTTTGTGCTGGACTTGTTCCTCCAAAGGCCCCAGGAAGGTTCCGGCTTCTCCCGCCATGTGGTGACACAGGACAGACATTTACAAAGACAACGTGGGGACCTACCAACACATGTAGCAGGGTTATTTGTCAGTGCCGGGGATAGGACAGAGCCTCTTATTTAAGTTAGAAAATGGTGAGGTGACTCCCTTGGTAAGACAAAAGAAGAACCGCATTCAGAGTAGGAAGAAGGAGACCCCAGCACCACCCAGAAAGGACATTCCTATAATGGGTTCACAAATTCATATTCAACCAGTCCGTAGTTTATCCCCAAGGACTGGCTGTCTGGTTCTGAGGACAAAACGGAGAGCCCTGTTTCTCTACACTGACAGTTTGACAGTAAAAAAAAAATTTTCGTTTTTAATGTTTATTTTTATTTGAGAGCGAGAGACACAGAGTGTGAGCAGGGGAGGGGCAGAGAGAGAGGGAGACACAGAATCTGAAGCAGGCTCCAGGCTCTGGGCCGTCAGCACAGAGCCCGATGTAGGGCTCGAACTTGGAACGGTGAGATCATGACCTGAGCCGAAGTTGGATGCCCAACCAACTGAGCCACCCAGGCGCCCCCAGTTTGACAGTTTCACACTCAGCAAACAACAACAAATGCCGAAGTTGGAACTTCGCTAGTTTTATGTCTTTGACGGAGTAATGCTTTTTATGTGTGAAAAGACCATTCATGTTTCCTTTGAAAGCACTGTCTTGTCTTGGGTAATTTAATTAAAATGCAAAAATTTCCCAGTTGGTCACCAACATCCAATACCAGTGGCCCCCAGGGGAAAACCCAAGTGAAATACAGAGAGAAGTTTCTTTCAACCCAAGGGGAAAACTAGTGGAAAGCCCCATTCTCATATCCTGCTGAGTATCCACTTGTATACACAACAGGGAGAAACTAACCATAGGGATATAGCCGTGCGTTCCTTTTGGTTGCTAATCATTAAGTATAAAGCCCAGGATGGGGCCTTTACAATTATTTCTGGGGACAACAGCCATATTGTTTGTCATTCAGACTTCTCTAGATGGTTACCCAGTGTCTCTGCTGGAGGATAGAAACCATGGGGACAGGAGAGCCCTTCCACGGGGTACTCGGGGAAACACGAGTCTATATAACTCTGCACCTCTGGTCTGACGTCACCCATCTGAACACTGCAGGAAGGGCTCTGTGACCCAAGACTTCCCCTGGGACCTCTGACTGCACAGAAGCCAAGCCTGGCTGGTGCAGCTGCTACCTGGAAGAGGCAGGCCCAACCACTCTGCATGTGGTCAGGAAATGGAGGCATTTGTGGGTGTCAAAATAGTGGGGGGCCCTTAGGGGGGCTTCACACCTGGGGACCGGACATGCTAGACGACCTGCAGTGTACCAGACTGTCCTGCTCAGTAAAGAACTGCCCCACACGATTTTCAAAGGTCCTCTTAGAGACCGATGTAGGGAAAAAAGTGTTTATAGTGATCTGATCCTAGACCTTGGCTCCAGGTTAAACATAAACTCAAAGTAATTATGGCGCTGCTGTATTAGCCCCTGAATGTTCCAGTAATGCAACCGTCATATAAATGAAATACTGTTTTGCTCAGATTTTTACTAACAGTTGTTCACCCCTCTTGGAAGATCATGTGCCCAAAGACATTGCCCCTGGAGGTACGTAGTTCTCTAACTTTTTTTAAAATATTTTTTAACATTTATTTATTCTTAAGAGACATAGAGACAGAGAGAGGGAGATACAGAATCTGAAGCAGGCTCAAGGCTCTGATGAGCCGTCAGCACAGAGCCCGATGCGGGGCTCGAACTCACAGATCGTGAGATCATGACCTGAGCCGAAGTCGGCCACTTAACCGACTGACCCACCCAGGTGCCCCAGTTCTCTAACTCTTATCCAAGTCAGTGTGAGGTTGCAGCTGCCCACTGACGGAGGTCACAGGTGGAGATGCAAACACTCAGCCCATTACTTCATTTTGTTTGCTAATGAGTTATACCTGGCCACTTACAAATTGAAGTTATTTTATAATAAATTATGTTCCTTTTATTTCTTTCTCCTTAAAAAATTTTTTTAAAAATGTTTGCTTATTTTTGAGACAGAGCATGAGTGGGGGAGGGGCAGAGAGAAAGAGGAAGACACAGAATCCGAAGCAGGCTCCAGGCTCTGAGCCGTCAGCACAGAGCCTGATGCGCGGCTCAAACGCACGGACCGTGAGATCATGACCTGAGCCAAAGTCGGCCGCTTAACCGACCGAGTCACCCAGTTGCCCCATTTCTCTCTTCTTTTTAAATAAAGTTTATTTATTTTGAAAGAGAGGGGGGAGAGAGAGAGAGAGAGAGAGAGCACCTGTGTGCACCAGCGAGTGGGGGAGGGGCGGAGAGAGAGGGCGTGAGAGACAATCCCAAACTGACTCTGCAGCACCAGCATGAAGCCCAGCTCGGGGTTTGAACTCACGAACCATGAGATTACGACTGAGCTGCAATTAAGAGTCAGACATTTAACTGACTAAGCCACCCAGGCACCCCTATTCCTGGGCTGATAGTCAGGGATGCAGTTTGGTGGTTCTGCTCGCCTAGCCCAAGAAGGAGAGAGAAAGGAGCCACAGGGACCACAGCGGCCCACCTACAATCCAGGCAGGGAATTTGGCGCTTTTTTACAAACAGGTCAGATGCCTGGGGCTTCTTTCTCCTGTTTCTTAGCTGACCCTGCTTCTCTCAGGGGTTTGGCTGAAACAGAATTTATTCTACTTCAGGAACCCCAGATTCCCAGGGGATTCTGCTACTCCAAGAACTTTCTGCCTCCCAGTTGGCTGCTCTGGACTCTCCAAATACCTGGGAAAACCGACTGTTGGAAAACCACTTCCGGGTTGTCTCTGGTGGGAGGGCTACCTACCAGGACATGGGAAAGACAATGGAAAGTGATTCCTACCGGGGCCAAGCGCATGCACGTAGTTCCCTCGACTCCAAATACGGGTGCGGGGCCAACTCGATCAGGAAAGGGCGTGGTCACAAGGCGGGGTGTGTGCCCCCGTTTTGTTTTGCTCTGTTTGCTCAGTGACCACACGACTCCTTCCCCTGCCTCACGGAGCTGCTTAATTCAGTCTTGGACCCTTTATTCTGCTTCAGAACCAGTCTGACAGTATAAGCGGTTGGTGGTTTATGTAGAAAGCAACTCCATGACTACATTTAATTACCGACTGGTGCACCTGAAACGATTACAATATTGCACGTCAATTATTTTTCAATTAAAAAAAACAGGATAAATAAATAATGACTAGTGTGGGAATGACAACCCACAAAGATTTGAGGTATAAGAGCTATGTGTGGTTTATATTTTATAGGACACCCTCAGGAAGATATATGGGCAGAGTTAAAAAAAAAAATCTCAATGGCCTCTCTCCCTGCCTCACCCCGACCACCATTAAAAAAAATAATAATAAAAATAAAAACAAACAAAAAACCCCTAAACAATGGAGCAGAGCCCAGGCTGCTTGTGTTGCTCTTGGCTCCTGGGAGGCAGTTGTGTTTTCGGCAAGGCAAGTAAGCAGCTGTCTGCGGACTGCGGCTAAGGTCGAGAACAGCCTGCTAGCATAACCTCTGCTTCGGCCAACAGCCCCTGCCCGTCTGAGCGCGGCCCCCTCCGCCCCTGGGCTGTCTTCCTCCAGATTAGCTTCTCCGACTTGACCCTCTGCCATCGCCCCCTCTCCCCCCCTTGACCTGGCCCCACACGCAACCCCTCAGCCAATCTTCTCAGCTAAAAAGAAAGACACAAAACAGTGAATCGCTTTCCAGAAATAAAAATACTCTCTATGATCTTTTCATCTGTTTACGCTCTGTGTGTGTCCCTGACTGCATGGCTACCCCACGAGCGGGGCCGCTGCTAGGGCTCCGACGCCCAGCAGTCATCCAACAGAGACCATGCGTCCATCGGGTGCCAAGGACTGCTGCGACACGAGAGTGATCGAACAGACAAAACTCGACACCCGCGAGGAGTTTACATTCATATCCGAGTTGGTGATACAGCGGAAGGAAAACGAATTTGTCCCCCGGAATTTTGCAGCGCAGGTGTGAGCCCAGCTCACCTTATACGGAGCAGCCTCGCAAAGCTGACCGCCTGGAGAGAGGCTAATTCGGGCCGACTCTACTGTAAGTGCACAGTGCTCCGAAGTCCTTAGGGAGGGAGCTGGCATTTTGGTTTGAGAACCATTTCCATACAAACACACTTGAGGGTGTCTCGCCAGGCCAGCCCACAAAAGTCTACTTAATTCGCAATGTGACCAAACTGAGACTTCATTTCCAGGTCTTCAAAGGAAAGGGCTCAGAGATGAAGGAGGGATGAGGGGTTCATTACTCCAGTGCGCTCCAGCCTCAGCCTCTACCCCTGCCCCTAGGCTGCCCTGCGATTTCCCCGCTAGGGACCCTGAGTGGCTCCTGTCCCTTCCCTAGGATAAAACGACCTCACCAACACGAAAGGAGAAAAACACGTTGTTTTGAAAGAAAAAGGAGTTGTTAACTCAAATGGTGTTGAAGGGCATTTTGTTGAGACAAAAGGATACAGAGGCACCTAGGTGTCTCAGTCAATTGAGGGTCCGAATTACTGGAATGGAAGATACAATGTTTTTTCTTTTAACGATCTTGATGCGTATTGTTAAATCACAGCGGGAGCATTTGTTCTCCCATCAGTTCCTACTTCTTTTCTTTCTTTCTTTCTTTTTAATGTTTATTTATGAGAGATAGAGACAGAGGACAAGCAGAGGAGGGGCAGAGAGAGCAGGAGACACAGAATCCGAAGCAGGATCCAGGCTCTGAGCTGTCAGCACAGAGCCCGACATGGGGCTCGAACCCACAGACCGTGAGATCATGACCTGAGCCAAAGTCGGCCGCCCAACCAACTGAGCCACCCAGGCGCCCCTTCATTTCTTTTCAATGTGTTTTATTATTAGCACTTTTCAAAATCTTAACCAATTTGATAGATGGAAATTATATGTATGGACAGTTTTGACTTTCATTTCTTTTATTAGTGAGGCCAGCAGTGTCTCATATATTTATTGCCTTCTCCATTATTAGTGTATCTTCCTCCATTCATTGTCTGTTATCTGGATTTTTTTTAATCGTGAGGTTTTAGTCTTTTCCTGATTTCTTCCACTTTTGAACCTAAAGATTACTTAAAAGTTCCATGACTTTCTATACGCAAAATAAAATGTCCTACTCATTGGAGGACTGGATGGATAAATAGGGACCATTTCTGTACATCAATAAATAATCAATAATTTCATAAATTAAGGACGGCCTCTATTGCTGACAGATATACGCTTTCAGAAGAGTTTTCTGAGATGGCAACAGTGGCTAACTTCTTGTGGTCTGTGAAAATTTTCCCCATTTCAAGAAACGTCTCCGTCTGAAGTCGGAAGGAGGGTGCAGGATGTCTGGGCACGTCTTACCGTGACACGTCTGCCTCAAAAGCAGAAATAGGAATGCTTGATTATTGTTACACACGTGCATCCACGTGTGAACCTCTAAAGTCTGAGTACGGAAGACAATCATTATGCCCCTGGGTCACCTCATTCCATCTTCACACGACGGAAGTTCCTAGGACTAAGGAATAATGTGGGCTGACCCAATGAGTCTCCAAGCTTCCTTTATCTTCACTGTCCTCATCAGCCATTAAACTAATATTTTGGAAGAAGTAAAATCTAATTTAGAGGGACACCTGGGTGGCTCGGTCGATTAAGCGTCTAACTCTTGGTTTCGGCTCAGGTCATGGTCTCTCGGTTCCTGGGCACATTCCTTGTGTCAGGTTCCACACTGACAGCACTGAGCCTGCTTGGGATTCTCTCCCTCCCTCTCTCTCTGCCCCTCCCCTGCTCGCTTGCACACACTCTCTCAAAATAAATAAAAATACTTAAAAAATCTAATTTAGAATTTTTTTCTTTAATGATTAAAAACTTGGTGACCAAAACCACTTCCGGGCATAGATCATTCAAAGTAACTACAGTTCTGTACCTGGTGACTCACCGAGGACCTGGGCTGGCATTGCTGTCCTTTGGCCTTCTTTCCACTGGGTCTCCCCGAGTCTAAGGCTCTTTCTCATTTCCTACAGTTCCCTCTCCTGGACTCAGAAGATGTTTGATGCATCTAAATGAGAAAGGCATGGGGCGCCTTGGTGGCTCAGTCGGTTAGGTGGCCGACTTCCGCTCAGGTCGTGATCTCACAGTTTGTGAGTTCGAGCCCCACGTCGGGCTCTGTGCTGACAGCTCGGAGCCTGGAGCCTGCTTCGATTCTGTGTCTCCCTCTCTCTCTGCCCCTCCCCCACTTGCGCTCTGTCTCTGTCTCTCAAAAATAAATAAATGTTAAAAAAAATTAAAAAAAAAATAAATGAGAAAGGCAGCCACTCTGGGGAAAAGTGCCTGGAGCATACTAAACACTCAACAACGTCGGCTACCTTTACTATTACTAAGTGAGCGAAACGCCTCCGTGGTCGGTGCTCCTCGGTAAAGGAGGAAACAGAGCAGAAAAAGTGGCTCTTTTTGTTTACAGGGGGATAATTCGGTGCAATGTGAGAAGGAAGAATCTACCCTATTTGAGAGCTGAGAAAAACTGGGTACTAATAATTTCAGACTCTCTGTTTTATATCATTCTACGACCAGTTTTCAGATCTATCTAGGACTATCTCGAAAGCTGCTGTGGATCCAATCTGTGCCGGTCCCGTTCTCGTTCACCCGCGCCTCTGCATTTTTGTGCATTTCCAAACATCACTCGAGTCAATGAACACAAATTCAGAACGAAAGACCCAGAAACTTCCTAAAAATACTGTTTCTCCTAAAAGTTAAAGAGAAATAGGGATTAGGAAATAGATTTTATGCTCACTGCTTTGTTTTCATTCACATGGACGGGCTCACTGCCCATCAGTAGGCTCGTCGCCATCCCTCCCAGGAGGAGGACGGGAAGCCACTGTCTCAGAATCCTCCATGGCAGAGAGCAGGACTTCAGGGCAGTAAGAAGATGCCCAGAGCCCTTTGAGGTGGTCTCACCCACCTGGGGGACAGAAAACAGCGCTTATTTTCCAGGCTGCTTTCTTCTAGCGGTTAAGGAGCAAACAGAAGGAACGGCGATGGTCTGCGAATGTTTTTGGAGGAGGCACGTGATGAACCAAAAGAAAACGGGCTTCGAGGCAAGATCCGATTTCTCTGAGCAAGTGAGAAGACAAGACCAGGATTCCTATCAATATGCCCAAGTTCAGTCCCCACGAGATGATGGTGGCACTGTGACATGAAAGACGGTTGTGCCAAGAGTCAACTAAAGTCAACTAAAATTGACTACCGCACAGAAAACACCGTGTATCCAACTCTCGTAGGCAGGGAATTCACGGAAAACCAGTATGAAGATGACCAGTGTGAAGGTTCATTTTCCAAAGTACAAAGGCTTCTGCACACACCACTCTCTACTCATCTGAGACTTCTGCCTGCCTCATACAAAGTTCTCTGTGGCGGCACGTTTCTAGTATTCTCCCCTAGCCATGTCCACTGCATTCTCTTCAACCTCTAACTGTACAGATGCAGAGATAAGGTTTCCTTCTTTGGCTTTGTCCCCCCTCATATCTTGAAAATACAGATGAGCTTCTAAATAATGCTGAGAGATACGAAAAGATGGAAGTATCTCAAAGTCTTTATAGGTGTAAGCAACACATAAGAGTTTAAGCAATGGAGAACGAGAGCAATGCATGTCCCACTCTGGATTCATTAAAGATGACTATCTGTGACAGGCTTATTATCAGTTTCAAAAATGCAGCCCTTTAAGGGCCAGCTGGCTCCATCGCTGGAGCACGTGACTCTTGATCTTGGGGTTGGGGGTTTGAGCCCCAAGTTGGGTATTGAGATTACTTAAAAATAAAATCTTGAGGGGCGCCTGGGTGGCTCAGTCTGTTGCACATCTGACTTCGGCTCAGGTCACGACCTTGCGGTTCATGAGTTCGAGCCCTGCATTGGGCTCTGTGTGGACGGCCGGGAGCCTGGAGCCTGCTTTGGATTCTGTGTCTCCCTCTCTCTCTGCCCGTGCCCTGCTCACACTCTATGTGTGTCTCTCTCTCCCAAAAATAAAATAAAACATTAAAACTATTAACAATAAAAATAAAATCTTGAAAAATTTTTTTACTTAAACTGTAGCTTTTAAAAAAGATTTAAATCACAACATGACTCCATTGTACACTGTATTACTTGGGAAAGTAACTGGTACTCATTAGTGCACTGCTAGAATTTGGGCTTTTAGAAAAATAAAGTCCATGAAAGGACTAGATCATCTCGGTGATTATTTTCCTTAAGCGTAACTCCTCCCACCCCCCTACTCCCCGCAAAAGCAAGTATATGTTTAAAAATATAATATCGGAATTTAATAAAAATCAAATCAGTTTTTTAATGCATAAGTCTGGGAATATTAAAAATCATTATGAACTTAACAAGGTTATATGTTTTAATTTTTTTTAAGGTTTGTTTATTTTTGAGAGAGAGAGACACAGAATATGAACAGGGGAAGGGTAGAGAGAGAGAGGGAGATAAGAATCTGAAGAAGCAGGCTCCAGGCTCTGAGCTGTCAGCACAAAGCCTGACGTGGGGCTCAAACTCACAAACGGTGAGATCATGACCTGAGCTGAAGTCGGACGCCTAACCGACTGAGCCACCCAGGCGCCCCAATAAGGTTACGTATTTTAAATCTCTCGTTCTATTTTTCTTAACATAAATACAAAAGTAAAGTACTTAATCGTTTAGGATTTACCTTTGAGATACTATAAAATATTATTACCTTCATGATAAAAGACATTTATGAATTTATGGAAAAGGGAAAAGTATTTATAAAACATGTCAGTAAAAGCACTGTATATGTTTGTATACTGACATTCAAAGGTCACTCATTAATAAAAATATTTAAAGTACAATAATAGGAAAGTTAAGAGTGGTTTTACTCAAACTTGCATTTTCCAAAATGTATCATCTGAAAGTACCAAAGATTAAGTAGAAATCCACATTCGAGAAAGAGTTCCATGGCATTCTCAGACAGAGCAGGCAAAGGGTCATCCGAGGACATTATTTTTAGCCTAAACTTTGAGAATCACTCAAATGGGGGGAGCCAGTGCCCGATACTGACGAAGTGCAGCTTCTCTCTGGCAAGCTCAGATGCCGGCCCACCCGATCTGCCCAGATGAGTGGATGAGAAGTCATTTCGTGAAGTCATGCACAAACATGAAATACGCCGTCGAGGTCTGTAGCCTTCCCTCAATCATTGCTCTGCTTGCTTAGGCTGGCAGCCAATAGGAATAGCTCCCTCTGCAAAACTGTTTCAAAGTAATGACTTGGAGGAAGTGGTGTGCTGATACCATGAAAAAAAAATCCCTCAAACACAAAGATAGTTCAAAAAGCATCTGTATATGGCTCAGAGGAAACAAACAGCTCAGCTAATTTCAACTCAAAAGAAACCCAAGAGACCAGTTTACCTTGGCCGTAGCTACACACACATGCCGGAAAACTGAAGGCTGGCGATTATCTAGTGACTTCGTTTTGTGCCAAAGGGGATGAAAGGGTAGGGTTATCCATCCTGGGGTCAGGACGGAATAACAGAATATATCCCACCCCACAATGCCTCAGACACAGAATGACGTGTATATAAGAGGACTTCTCCACACTTTTCTCTCCTTGAGATGGGGGGCCCTGGACCTTGGCTGGAATGGCAAGTCTGAAGTTCCTTCCTGAAGCCACTGGAGCTAATTGTGAGCCTCTAACACATGGTCTCCCCATCACTGGAGCCTTCTACAGGTCTTCCTTCCACAATGGTGTCTTTACGGAGCTAGGAGGGGAGCGGGGCATCTAAAACAGTTGTTTCCTATGTACGTCGTGGGCTGAAATCCATCTACAATCTTTAAGACGGCCAATACTGAATTTTCAACTTCTGGGCATTTAACAATATTCTTGGAGCTTTCTGTAAAAGCAGCTACTTTTTATTTTTTAATGTTTATTTATTTTTGAGAGACATAGAGACAGAGTATGAGCAGGGGAAGGGCAGAGAGAGAGGGAGATACAGAATCTGAAGCAGGCTCCAGGCTCTGATGAGCCGTCAGCACAGAGCCTGATGCAGGGCTTGAACTCACAGACCGTGAGATCATGACCTGAGCTGAAGTCGGCTGCTTAACCAACTGAGCCACCCAGGCGCCCCTACTTTTTTGAAAGAATAGGAGATGGTTGCTACCAAAATCTTAAAATGACCCTTATTTTATTTTTAAATAACTTTGAGGAGCTCACTAGAGGTGTCAGCAGAAGGCTTAAATTGTTTTCTCAGTCTTGTTTTGTATTACTATTTTGACGTCTTTGCTGCTAATTGGGTCAGGAAGCCCAAAAGCCCTTCGGTTTTGATCACTCGAGGAAATTCACCTCACGGCAGGAGACCTATTATTTTATTTGATTTCCATTTTTGCGGAGGGGAAGACAGGAAAGAGTGATAACCTTTAATATCAGTAGTGTGTGTTGTTGATCTTCAGTTGGGTAGTGAGATTTTTAATTCAAAACATTCAGTACCCAGATCACATGTGGTGACAATTAAAGTGTTTTAAATGATGCTTTTCCTTCTTCAAGTGCTGGCCATAATATTCAAGCTGTCTCAGCTCAGTAGCCGACTGACAAGGGCAGCTCCAAGCTCTGCAGTTTTTGCCATTTGTCTTTCTAGCTGGTGCGCCAGTCAGCAATCCTCTGCAGCTCATAAAACCCAACATAACCTTTTGGGCTGCTCTGGAAAAAACACACTGGGTAATAAGGGATAGAATGCTTTCTGTTCAGTTATTTCCAGTGCTATTTTCTGGCCCAAAGAAATAACCAAATCACAGGCATCTACGAAAAAGAGAGATGGCTCAGAAAGAACCATGATCTTGCATAGTCTGTGAGCACCGACCCGCCCCCCACCCCTGCCCAAAGGTTCATCTACCTATGTCCTGCTGTGTTTCATGCAGAGCTATACAGGCATTGGAGCAAACAGCCACTTCTACCAGACTTGACTCAACTCAACTGCTAGGGTGGTCTTGAAGTGAAAGTAAAAGTGTCCAGAATGATCTTTAGCACATCGTAATGGCACAATAAATGTTAGCTCTTATTACGGTTCCAGGAAGTGGAATGTCGTTGTCCCGATCACCTTAAGGACACGAGGAGGGGTGAAGAGATGCAGATCCACGGCAGTGACAGGGACACAAGTATGGTCTAGGAGACCGTGCACCTTGGCATTAATGTCCTCCGCATGAGCCTTCCCCAAAGGTACCCTTCAGCCATGGAACTAATCAGAAGGCCCATCGGCATTTCCATGTGTAGTTGACACACCATGCTGTTTTCTTGGCCGGTCCCTGGCACGAAGGGGATTGAGGAAGATATCGCGAAGTAGACAAGCTGCGACTTGAACTGCGGCAGAGGTGGAAAGGTCATGGCCCACAAAGGCAGAGGTTCGATGAAGGCCTTGAGGTTTCACCTCGTCTCCACAGTTCTTAGTCACACCGTTTCCTCTGTGGATCTGAACAGTAACTAACGGGCCTTAGAAAATGAGTCAGTGTGCCAGGTGGAAAATGCCAAAAGTCCTCTTGTCTCTCCAAAAGGGTTAAGCGGCTGTTTTGTTTTTCTACCCTTTCTCTATTCTTCGAGTCCTCTTTGCAGAATGATTTAAAATTCACGGTTACAAGGGCTTCCTTTGTGTCTACATTCGCCTTCTGAGATCAGCTGCAGCTGAACCCACCCCAGCCAAGGCCAACTGGATGAGGCCGGGACCCCAGCCCAAGAGAGGCGAGTCTTTCTGCTGGAGAGCACGCTGTGAGCTGGCCTGACAGCTCGAACAAGGCAGTCAGGTTCCTCCTTGTCTCAGAAGTATGAACTGGGAATCACGGGGAGAGGTAGGCAGTTGGTCACACCAGCGAAATGAGAGGAGACAGTAACAGCCAGAGAACTGGTGGACATAAGAGAGGAGATGATCCGTCTCCCGGGACTGAGGGCACATTGCGGTTTTTCAGGTACCTAAACTGTACCGTAGTCGTCAATCATTCCAACGGTAGCAAAACCAACAGTAACAATAATAGCTAACATTTGTTGTGCCCTTACTATGTGCTAAGGATCATTTTAGGCATTTTTACAAGTATTAATTCATTCAATTTTCACAATAACTCTTGATGATGATGATGATGATGATGAAGATGATGGCACTGAAGCACAGAGGAGTTAAGCAACTTGACCAAGGCTACCCAGCTCATGAGGCGCGCAGACACAATCTGAACTCAAATGGCACGGCTCCAGAGCCCATCCAGCGTGTGCCTCCCCACGGGGTAGTCCCGGGTTTCCTGTGTTCTTTATTGCCCATCTTTACAATAAAGCTCCCCTATTAAGGAGGCCTCATAGGGGGTCTATTTCTTGCTCCCTGTAGTCTCACAACTAGATTTTTCTTGGCTCCACTCCTCATGAATCTTAGTAACGTAAGTATATATTTATTAATTCAAGAACTATTTAATGCTTACTGCGTGCCAGGAACTACTACTGAGCTTTGGAAGCTAAAGAAGAATCTGCCCTGTTCCAGCTCTCAGGAAGCTCACACTAAGTAGAGAAAGACATGGTCTGCACACACCTTTACCAGAAAGTGCTTCCAGTACCTATACTGTATAGTCATGACTTTATACAGAATCTATGTTATGTACTCTCTTTATACGGCCACTGTGTCCTACTTTTGCACACTAATATATTGTATCTGAGCTCATCATTAAAATAATGCCTCAAAAGGACATTTTAAATACCACCAAAATAGAAACAGAAATGGTAAAGATGGCTTCCTTGGAGGTCTTCCCAGGATTCTGCGTCAAGAGTCAGGCCAAGGGGATGGCAACAAGCATGCTCAGTCTGGCTGGAACTGTAGGCGGTGCTGTAGTGTCCCCCAGAGCCTGAAGGTGTCTCAGAAATATGAACCATGGCCTCTTCCTCCATTCAGTCATATTTCACTGCTGGCCCTTTGTTCATGGCATCAATTCTCATTCCCATCAAACGGGTATTTATTTAGGTCTATGGTACTTGCAAGATGGTGCTCCCAGACACAGGTGTCACTCTTCTCATCTTTCCAGACCTCCAGCACCAGCACGCTGCTTTGCGTCTGACAGGCCTTTAATACATTTTAAATGACTGTTTTGTAACAGGTTTACAATAGGCCAATCCATTGTGAGAAATGGTGAGCTCAAATTTAAAGGAGATAAATGATCTATAACCCTACTAGAAATACGCGTTGTTAACTTTTTGGAATATTTCCTCCTAGTCTTGATACATATGAAATGTTTTAAAATGAAGATTGTAACGTATGTAGTTTTGAATCCAATTTTTGTTATCCTTTCATACCACTAAATACTCTTTGAAGGCATGATTTTTTAATGACTGCGTGGATATTCTACACCAAAATTTATTGAATATTCTCCTATTGCGATCATTTAGTTTATCTCTTACTTTGCCTTTATAAATGTGCTAATATCAATATCCTCACACACAAATTCTTGTGTTCCATTAGGATTATGCAATAGAAAAAGAAGTACTGGATCAAAGAGTTTGAACAATTTAAACTCCCTTGATACATAGTGCAAATGCTCCATGGGGACGGCTTTTACTCCCTCTGGCCTCATGAAAGAGTGCCCCATTCACCATACTCTCGCCAACGCTGAATATTAGCGTTTTGGAAAAATCTTTATCTTAATTTGGTTTCTTTGGTGGGTCAGAACAGAGCCTACATTTAAACTCTATGTTCCTGAGAAAATTTCAGATGGGTCACTTACAAACAAGAGCAAAACAAGCCTATGAGCAGTAGTCCCCACCTTCAGGCCCTTGAAGTATTTAAAAAAAATTTTTTTTTAATTTATTTTATATTTGAGAGAGAGAGAGAGAGACAGAGCACGAGCAGGGGAGAGACAGAGACAGAATCTGAAGCAGGCTCCAGGCTCGGAGCCATCAGCACAGAGCCCGATGCGGGACTCGAACTCTCGAGCAGTGAGCTCATAACCTGAGCTGAGGTTGGACGCTCAACTGACTGAGCCACCCAGGCACCCAGAGCCCTCAAAGTCTTAAAATACTTTAGAATTTTAGAAATGACAAGTACTTTAGAGGTCGCTGAGCAAACTATTTCAGCTTATCAGTAAAGTAAACAAAGCTCAGAGAGGTTAAGTGACCTGGGTAATATATTTGAGTTCGAACTACAATCTAGTTGTCTTGACCTGTAAGTCATTTCTTTAGATGGGCTGCTAACCTATGGAAGCAACAAACCATTGTTATCAGAGTGAAAAAATAAAGGGAAAAATAGTATAAGAATGTATTTGAAAAAGAACCCATTGTTGTTCTAAATTCTGTTTTATCTTCATGACATCAAGTGAGAATAAGCTGTTTTATAGACAAAGGTAAAAACTTACATGTGAGTACTACTCTGTTCTTAAGATCCCTGGTTACATCTAGAACAGATATTTTTTTTTCCCTGGAACCATTAAAATATTCAGCACTGATCTCTTATCCTCTCAGCCATCCAACATTAACTAAGAATATACTGTGGCCAGGCACTGTGCCAGGTGCTGGGGTAGCAGGGGGAAGAGAACCGAGGTAAGAAAGGAGGGGTTTGTTCTGGGGCGGGGGGAAGTGGGCAGGAAGGCATGTGAACAAGTCCGAATGCATGTGACTGGGCGGTGACAGGATGCACAAGGTGCTGTGGGAGTGGGCAGAGCAATGTCCCTGGAAGACGTCACAGAGGAGCTGGCACATGGGCTATAGCTGTGTCTGCCGGGCGGGGCGGGGAGAACAGAATCCCAGGCAAAAGGCCACTCATCGGATGAGCCTGAAAGATGGCGGCTGCGCACCTGAACTCGAACCTTCACTCTCCTATAAGCAGACTGATGCTGTTACCGGCCGCTTCTCAGGCTGGCGTTTATTCTGACTGGTCAGCACTTGTGCCTATCTGCTGTTTGACGTTTCAGATATCAGCTCTGCCTATAAAGACATTATCTCCACTTAAATTTTCCAGAGGTTATAGAGCTGGTAGGTTTGTGATTTGAGCTTTGAACCACAAACCCCACAAGGCAGAAACAGCTATGACACCTAGGATGAGGTGTTATATTTCTTGTTAAGTGGTCAATTTTCAATTAGGAACTATTTGAGAAGCCTGATGATTTTAAAAGATAAGAACTGATAGACTTCTGGGGTGCCTGGGTGGCTCAGTCGGTTAAGCGTCCGACTCTTGATTTCAGCTCGAGTCACGATCTCAAGGTTTGTGGGTTTGAGCCCTGTGTTGGACTCCACACTGACAGCGTGGAGACTGCTTGGGATGAATTCTCTCTTTCTCCCTCTCTCTGCTCCTCCCCTACTTGTGCTTCCACTCTCTCTCTCAAAATAAATAAACTTAAAAAAAAAAAAAGAACTGGTAGATTTCTCTGGTGGGGATGCATGGCGTCAATATGGCTAAAACAAATTTATTATAAATTAAAATATGTGCTTGTTTATTAATGCATTAAACAGTAAGATCTAGTGGCCAGTCTAATAACGACTATGATTTTGAAGTAATAATGAGGGCAAACAATATTTGGAGATTTCTGAAATTGTACTGTATAAAAGTTATTCCTACTTTTTAAATTGAACCATATTTGACATATAACATTATATAAATTTAAGGTGTACAATATGTTAATTTATATATTGTAGTATAACTGCCATTCTAGCAATAATTAGTACTTCTATCACATCACACAATTATCCTTTCTTTTTAGTAGCCAGAATAATTAATAGTCTCTTAGCGAGTTTGATAATCATAATATAATATTGTCTATATTCACCATACTGAGTATTAGAGCTCTATGATTATTTGCTAGTCATAGTATAAGTTATCTATTTTTATGCAATTACCCCAGAACTAAGTAGCTTAAACAAACAAATATATTATGTCAAAGCTTCTGTGAGTCAGGAATCTGAGCGCAGTTTAGTTGAGTGTCTTTGGCTCAAGGTCTATCACAAGACTGCAATCAAGGTGGCAACTGGGGCTGTGTTCTCATCTGAAGGTTCAACTAGGGGAGAATCTGCTTCTATGCTTACTTATGTGTTGGCAAGAGGAAAAGGTACTTACTTGCTGGCTGTTGGTCAAAGGCCTCCCTCAGGTCCTTGCCATGTGAATCTCTCTACACGGCAGCTTAAAACATGGTAGTTGGCTTCCCTCAGAGTGAGCAAGTGACAGAAAGTCCCCATCACGGACACCATAGTCTTTTTATAATTCATCTCAAAAGTGACATCTTATCCTCTCTGCTGTCTCTTGTTCACATGAATCACCAAAACTAGCCCTCATTTAAAGGGAAGGATTTAAATACGAGCGTATTTAATTCCAGGAGGTAGGGATCACTGGGGGCCATGTTAGAAGCTGCCTACCCTAGGGCGCCTGGGTGGCTCAGTTGGTTAAGCATCTAACTTCGGCTCAGGTCATGGTCTCATGATTCGTGGGTTCAAGCCCTGCATCGGGCTCTCTGCTATCAGTGTGGAGCCCACTTCGGATCCTTTGTCTCCCTCTCTCTGTCCCTCCCCACCTGAACATGCATACTCTTTCCCTCCCCCTCAAAAATAAATAAACATTAAAAAAAAAAGAAGAAGCCGGCAGCTCTTTCGCCCATGGGTCCTGGGTCCTGTCCCCGTGCATTAATAATATCACCATTTTACACCGGAAAAAAAAGAAGAAGCTGCTTACCACCTAATGACAAAATATCTATGACTTCTATCAGTGATGATACCACAAGTGCTACCGACACTGCTGCAGTTTGCGGCTACATTCACAATGGAAGGAAATGCAAAATTTCAGTTAGAGGTTAGTGAAAATAAAGATGTTTTATTCCCTCCACCGCCAACTCCCTGACTTAAGATTAAAAACTCGTGTGTTAAAGGAGGCGGTAGATCTCGCACCATCTAAAAATCAGTCTGACGCTTTGTGGACAGGCACGAGGATTCCTCACATACCCCCGGAATCCACTGCGTGTGGGCATTTACTGTGTTTGCAAAAGATTCCATTTTTGTTTGTTTGTTTTTAAACCAGGCGGAACTGTTAGTCCAGCTCAGAAAGAAATCGACTTTAAAAACTGTTCCCACAGCTGCAGAAGGCAAGTGTTTGGCACTAATAAATCAGGATTAGTGGAGCTTGGCTTATAATGAACCCTTCACCTCCCCTGGGCAGGTGGTCACCGACTGATCTATGGGAACAAATAAGCCATGCTTTGAGGCAATAACCATTTTTCTAATGATAGGCAGGACTGGAGTAGAGAGCCAGTAGAGCAAGATACTGTATTCCTGAAAAATACAATCTTCTTAAACTTGGGGGCCTCTGAAAACATGAATCAAAATGATGTTTCCAGGGCCACTTGCTTGACCTCTGCTTATTATTACCTTTCCATTCATAACCACTGTGGGGATTTTCCTTCTGGATAGTGAAGGATGTTATCAACAGGCCCGTTTCAGAGAACTGGTGAACACGGGGCCCAATTACAGGTTTAAAGTTTGCCCTCTTGGACTCCAGATGAAATTTGGCATCACCTGCTCACAAAAATGCCTTCAATGTTCCATTTTATTGAGAGTGGGACAGGGGTTATATTCAAAATATGTAACAACCATATGTAACAACTATGCTAGGCACTAATGCGTAATGGCTGAATTATGAGACAGGTCTTAGGGGTTGAAGGGTGCACTCAGGTATCTGAGATCGGTGACGACTCACCAACTGGTATTGAAGCGTCTCAATATTTTAATACCCAGCACGGCTGTACCACTGCGAGCAGTATCAACTGCTGAGGTGGGAGTTGCTCCTCCCCAGGGTTCCCGTGGAGGGTTACTGGTGTGGGAGTGGACGCCGTCACCCTTCAGCACACCATGTGGCTTCTACTGTGGGGACAGAGCCCAACCCTCCTTTCGGAGCCTTGAGCTGAGGTCTTGGAGTCTCTTGGAATCCCCCACTCAGGTCTCCTCAAGACTCGCTGGCTGCAGTCTCCCAGCTCTCAGGCACCTTCTAGGGGCAGTCTGGGACAGGTGCTTCAAGCTGGCACCAAAAGACTTTTATGCAAGATGGGGTTGGGTGTTTCCCTGTGGGTTTGATGGAGGGGCATGTTCTCTGTCCACAGGTGTCATACCACCCAAGAAGTCCCACCACTGTATGGGGTACAGGACAAAAAAAAGAGACTTTTTTTTTTCATGTATCCTCTCATTTCAAGGATTAGTTTAGCAACCACCTGAAATTCCTGATCGGAGCCCCGATGTTTTGGGTGTATCCAAAAGAGGTCACTCTGCATCGTCTCTTGGTCTACGTTATTTTACTAAAATGCTCTGGTTCGTTATACTTTGCTCCATGCTTCTGGAAAGTCGATTAGGGAAGGCTTTATATATAGACAGTCCTGGGTCTGAATTCTGGCTCCGTGGGCTGTGGTCCAGTCACTTCGCCGCTCTGAGGCAATGTCCACCTCATACGGTGCCTGCCTCAGAGGCAGGTCAAGAGTCTAACGAGACGAAGACAGATTTGATAGATGCTCTTCTTATAAACTGAGCACAAGACCGAGAATAAAAACATTTAGTCTCTCTTTGGGGTACGAAATGCCACTGTACCAATTTAGGTACTTTAAAAATAGATCCTTTTTGTTCACTCGAGCTGACTAAAAAGCAGACAAAAAGTGAATTTAGAGGTTAAAATGTACATTCTGCACAGACTTAGAGCCAACTCATAAGAACTCAGAATTCTTCCTATTGAATGAAGACAACATATCTCCTTTTCTCTAGGAAAATAGCTCCAATAGGTTAACTTATTAATATTTATAGAACTACCTAACATCTGTCTCAATTACAATAAATGCAATTTCAATTATCAAGATATCTACATAAATATAAAAAGGTGAAAACAACCATAATATTTTCTCCAATTGTCTTGACATATATGCAAAGAAAAGCCTGATTCGTTTAGATATTGAGCATTTGAAAAAAATAAGCGTTACTTTTGCCCACTTTGCTAACTTTTTTTTTTTTCTTAAAATAATTATGGAATCCCTGGGGCTTATGCAATAAAAAGCAAGGCCTAAAACAAAAATCCTGACCCTTCTACTTTAGTTTATCCAAGTGAACATTCTCTGATTTCAGTCCCAGAAATCAATCATTGAAGAAGTCGTTCTGCAGAGTCTCATTCTGTGTTTCAAATAGGAGTTTTAGAAGCTATAGATGTATTCAGGAGTAAAATGAAACCATTAAGACCATTAAGAAAGACGAAGTCTTCTAGGATTCTAACTCCTACGTTTAGATGTGTATATCCAACTGCGTATTCAACGTGTCCACATGCTGTCTGTCTAGTAGACCGCTCGGACCCAACAAATCCCAAAGTAAACCCCATATGTCTCTCCCCTACCCCTACCTGCTCTACTTACAGCCTCCCCCAGCGGGGGGGCATTTCCATTCTTCCTTTGCCCCTTTGTAGTGTTTCTCAACTCCTCTCTAATGCTTATTATTGTTCAATCCAACGATTAATCCTGTTGGCTCTACCTTCAAAATAATCAAACTCAAGGCACCTGGGTAGCTCAGTTGGTTGAGCGACCTACTCTTGATTTGGGCTCAGGTCATGACCCCAGGGTCATGGGATTGAGCCCCAAGTCAGACTCCATGCTGGCCTGCTTGAGATTCTCTCTTTCTCTCTTGCCCCTTTCCCCTCTTGTACACTCTCTGTCTTTAAAAAAAAAAAAAAATTAAATTAAAAATAAAAAAAATTGAGAAAACACAAAATAGCCAGACTCTAATCACTCCTCCCCACCCACAGCTAGTGCTGCCCCTGGCCCAAGGCACCATCTTCTCTCACGGGAAGATTGCGACAGTCTCCTAACTGGTCTGTACCTTCTACTCTCGCTCTCTTAATAGTTTATTCTCAACACGGTAGCTGGAGTGTAAAAGCCAGATCATCGCCCTCCTTTGCTGAAGTCCTCCCAAAGCTCCCTCCTACAAGGGCTACAAGGCTTTCCAGAGCCTCACCTCCCTTTCTCTCCCCCTCACTTGCTCTGTCCTCATCACACTGGCTCCTCTTATTCCTGGATTTGCCAGGCATGCTCCCGCCTCGAGGCATCCCCCAGGCATCTGCAAGGTGAATCCTCTCGCCTCTGCTAAGTCTTCAGTCAGGTGCCGCCTCCCCTGTGCCAGCCGCTCCTAACCACCACGCTGAGATCCGCACGCACCACGGCCTTCCTGCTCCTGCTCGCCCTCGCCCCGTGGTACGTCTCTTCCCACAGTGCTCATTACTTTCTAACGTAACATACTATTTCATTACGTTTATTGTTACTGCCCGCATCCCCAACTAGAACAAAAGATCCGCATGGAAGGCGCCCAATAAATATTTCTGAATTAAAGGAAAATGCCCTCCTCACAAAAAGGGCAAAAAAAAAAAAAAAATACCATAAAACAACCAGTATTCAAAAAGGTCCTTATGATGTCCAATGGGACCCACGTGTTACATATCATTTTCTTCTTCTCGTCATACTTGTGGCTTTAGAAGGAGTGACGAAGAAGTAGGGCCGGCACTGGGGAGAGGCTGCTGTTTGCTTAGGGAAGACCTTGAAGAGTGGCATTATGTGGGGGGTGAGGGTTGGTGGTGGGGGAGAGCACCACACTTGGAGCACAGGGGCTTTGTCACAGAAGCCCTAAAACCTCCCTTTTATCTGGGAGCAGGAGGGATCAGACCCTGAATGACTGACCCACAGTACGAATTCACAAGAGGCTGCTGGGCACACTCAAGTTTATAAATAATGGCATTTCTTTCCAGTAGCCATGTCTACTCTCCAGAATATACTCTTCTGAAGTGATGGTAGGAAGCCAATTTAGTGTGCGGAAGGCGGTTTAGGGAGTTTGGAATCAGGGCTAAGGACGGATGAGCCTCCCGAGGGGTACTTAATTTGGGCCACGGTAAGCCACGGCCTTCGTGTGTGCTTCATAATGGATGACCCTCCTCAATCCGTATGCATGTCCACACGATTCACAGTCCCTCTTCCTGGTCAATCGTGGGCAGCCACTGGGAATTTTTCCTCTAGGGATTTGGCTCTAAGGGGACTTTCACTCTTCACCGGGCACAAACTTTCTCTGGGTAGGCTGGATTAGGTGTTTACTTATATATATATATACCATCCGTACTATGATACTTATATTATACTTATCTATATACTATCCATGTTGTTCTCCTGCTTTCCAGGCAATACATAAAGGTCACTTAACTGGAGTTTTGGGAGTTCATAAACTCCTCAGGCTCTTGGGCCACTTGGCAGGAGTCTGGTCCCTGTGGTTGGCGCCCCAGAGGGGCACCTACATCCGGCCTCCCCATCCGTGGGGCCTCTCCACACTGCAGCTGGTGGACCCACGCTGGAGTCAGGAACCTTGGTCTATGCTCACTACTCTTGCTAACTCGCTTTTCTGACCAAGATAAGTCACCTCTAACCTTTCCGGGCCTCGGCTTCCAAACCTAAAAACAAAAAAAGACTGAACTCTTGAATGACCCTTCTAGTTCAAAAAACCCAGGATTCTATTTCTGACCTACCTCTTTAAGTTTTAAATAATGACAACAGCATCTGAAAGCCTCTTTTCCTGAACTTTTCCCAAGGCCAGATGTTCCTGGCACCGACTTAGGAGAAAAAAAAAATAGTTTTTGAATAACCTAACATTTTTGTCTTTCAGAGCAAATTATCTTCTGGCCTTTTCAATTCTTTTTCCCCTACTGCTCCCTCCTTATGAATCTGGAACAGAAGTTTTAACAAAGTAAACTATCTACTCTTCCTGATTTGTCAGGGTTTATCTTGTAACAACATTATTTTTTTTTCCGATTTAGTATTTCTGTATAAAACCTCTCCAACATTTGTACTCTGGTCACTGGGCACATCAGCCTCAATTTGCCCTGTTTTGCAGGAAGGCTATTAAATGTTGGGGAAGAGGAACAAAAAGCTGAGATGGGGCTGGAGAAGGAAGCAGGTTGTCCAGACAGGTAAGCGCCGGCCTGACTCCTCACGAGGCGAGGGGCATGGAATGGCAGCAGAGGGAAGAGGAGAAAGAGGAGGAGCTGCAGAAGGCAGGAGAGAGAGAGTGAAGGCACACATTGTTGGCTTTGAAAGAGGTTTTAGGCGAAGCCCTGGTGGCAGTTCATCAAGAATGTTCATTTAGTTAAATGACTTCTGGAACGGGGACTTTCCTAAGAAGCCACATCGCAGTTAGAAGGCGGACTTGGACCTCTAACTGCCTTCCCTGAACAGCTGCCTGTGGAGCCTTCTGTGCAGCCCCTCTACGGACCCCACACCCAGTTTTCAGGACTCTGGATCATCCTACAGGCCTTTAAAGCCTATAAGGAAGACCAAATCTTTCTACAGCTGGCCTGGAAATCAAAGTGGCTTCCGAATCACCATTTAATAAATCAGCAATTTACCAAATGAGTAGCCATTCATTAGCAAACCCCCTAAATGAATCTATAGGTATAATATATGCACGACCTCCTAGCCTAAAATTAGCTGTCTATTCCAAATAATTGTGGGTGCCACGATATCATCTAATGACTTTTCGTTGAGGAAATATATGCCCTGAAGTACTTTTACCCCGTTAAAAATATATATATTTGTATGTGCATGCGCGCGCGTATGTGCAAACATGTGTCCCACTACAAAGAAACACCCCTTTGTTTTTAAGCCACGCTAGGATTACAAAACAGTACAATGCGTGAGCTTAAAATATGACATATTATTAAAAGCCAGACACAAACACAAGTAGAAAGGAAGCCTAATTCATACCAGAAAGTATCAAAACAGAGTCTGGTAAGTAACTTCTAATTAGTATTGAGAAATTACAGTGTGAGTGGATGTAAGTACCTGGTAGTGGAACTGGCCTAGTCATGTAAGCCAGGAATAAGTGTCTCTTAAATTGTGTTGATTGCACCGGATGAGGTTCCATTCAAAAACTCGTCTTTTCCCAGTTTATTATTATTTTTTGAAGTTATTTATTTATTTTTAACGTTTTTATTTTATTTTTGAGAGACATAGAGACAGAGCGTGAGCAGGGGAAGGGCAGAGAGAGAGGGAGACACAGAATCTGAAGCAGGCTCCAGGCTCTGAGCCGTCAGCACAGAGCCCCACGTGGGGCTCGAACTCACAGACCGTGAGATCATGACCTGAGCTGAAGTCGGCCACTTAACCGACTGAGCCACCCAGGCGCCCCTGAAGTTATTTATTTTTGAGAGAGAGCGAGCGAGAGAGAGAACAGGAGAGAGCATGAGCGGGGGAGGGGTAGAGAGCGAGCACGAGTGAGAATCCCACTGATAGTGTGGAGCGGGGTTTAGGGCTCGAACTCATGAGCTGCAAGATCACAACCTGAGCTGAAATCGAGAGTCGAGAGTCGATGCTTAACCGACGGAGCCACCCAGGCACCCCACCCCCCAGTTTATTATTTTTGAGGAAAAGCCTTCTCTGTCCTTCCATAAACAAATAAATGCAACCGTTCTTGTCATTTTCTGATGCCTTTCTGGCGGGGAGGGAGACACTCAGAGGCTTTTTTGGGGGAGGGGAAACAGCACCAACTTTCTAACTGGTGAAGAAAATGGAGGGAAACTGAAAGGGCAAAGTGAAAAATCAATCAAGCATGAGGGCAATCCCTTCCTCAGAAGCGTCAGAGTACGCATGAGCGCTAATGATATTCTATTTAGAAGACAGCGCCTCCAGCCAAAGGAGGCCACACAGCAGTCATGAGGCCACGCGTCACATCTTCCCTACCATTTCCTTCCAGAAAATCTATAATCTAAACAAACAGCAGGGCACCGCCTCCAGAATAGTCTTACTGCCTTGCTTCTCTTCCATGACAACAGACCAAGTCCTCTTCGGGTCCTCATGACCCAGAAGAAAAATACAACATTTTGCTTGAGGCGTTCATGAAGGCAAATGATACTGATCTTGTAATCTGAGGTGTCTTCAAGTCCGTGGGTTTAGAGGCAGGGTGGTATAAGAAGACATAATTACTGGGTGATTCTCAGAAAGTGTGTTTATTCCTGCGTGAAGTCTGGTTTTAGTCAACAGAACTGAGGAAAAGGCTTTTTCCTGAAGATTATGTAGTCAAAAAATATAAATTATGGAAAGAATAAAAAGCATTACCCCATGCTATCTCTTCTGTTTCCTTTCTTTTCCTTGCCTTCATCCTTGTCAGCTCTTGAAAACTGAACTGCTTATAAGCTGAAAATCACTGAGATTTTGTGAAGCGTTCCAGAGTCAAGATAAAAATCAATAGTGTTGGAAAAAAAACATATTATTGAAACTCCTGGTCCTTTCCAAGAGTGTATACCACAAGAGCAACTGGCTCGTAGCAGATGATTGAAACATTAGAACCCACACATATAATACTTTAAAGATCTATAGTTCCCTAATGGCTATAATATGTAAAGAACTCCTATAACTCAATGACAAAAACCAAACAACCTCATTAAAAAAATGGGCAAGGGACTGAACAAACATTTCTTCAGAGAAGATAACAAATGGTCAACAATCATATAGAAAGACGCTCAATGTCGCTAATTGTTAGGGAAATGTGAATCAAAACTACAAGATATCGCCTTACACCCATTAGGATGGCTGCTATGAAAAAAAAAAAATATATAGCAAGCACCGACCAGGATGTGGAGAAACTGGAATCCTTGTACACCGTTAGGGGGACTGTAAAATGGTATAGCTGCTATGGAAAACAGTATAGCAGTTCATCAAAAAATTTAAAACAGAATTACCAGATGATCTCTCAATGCCACTTTTGGGTATGTATACAAAATAATTGAAAGCGGGGTGTCAAAGGGGTATTTGTATATCCAATTCACAGCAGCATGATCAACAACCGTCAAAGGAGGAAGCAACACACATGTCCTCCACAGAGGAATGGATGAAGAAAATGTGGTGTACACACCTTATGTATGTATTACTCAGTCTGAAAAAAGAAGGGAATTCTGACAGCATGAGTGAACCTCGAGGGCATTACACTAAGTAAAATAAAGCAGGCACAAGAAGACAAATACTATATGGTTCCACTTATACAAGGTACTTGGAGTAGTCGAACTCAGAAACACAAAATAGAACGGTGGTTGCCAGAGGCCGGGGGAGAAGGAGTGAGGAGGAGTTGTTTAATGGTTACAGAATTTCCATCTACACACTTAATGATTAAGATGGCAAATTTTATGTTATGCCTATTTTAACACAATTCAAAAAACCACCACCCGTGGCTCCCAATATTTCCCAGTATGATGGCGATGATTAAACAGTAATACCTTACGCGCGTCCAGAAACATCTCTGTGAGAAGCCCAGAGGGCTGGGCCTCCAGACTTGGTGGTGACAACTCAAAAAGACCACCAATGATGAATTCAACAGTGAAAGTTGCACTCATCAAAGTTTGTTGGTTTTTTTTTTTCTTTTTTTCCCCCATACTAGCATGAATGTTTTATATATCTCACCATTGTGTCCTTCTGGAACCCAGGCAACCCCATTACCTGTGGATGCTGGCTCTGAAGAGTTACTCTACTACCCAGGGATCCTGGGGAGAAGCAGCCTGCCCCTATGCCAGGGTCTAGGAGCAGAGGAATTTGCAAAGTCGGTCCCCTTCTTCTATTTAGAGAATTCAGTAACATGCCTACACAGTCCTCCTTCCTCATAAAATTCACAATTTTCTCTCCAGATAAAAGGCGATTATTTATCTCTTCCTGCTTTTGACCTTCAAACTGAACTCAGTGTTTGACTTGGCAGTAATTCCTGTCTAAAAATTACAAGCTAGATTAATATTCCAGGTGCTCTCCATCATCTAACATGATCTACCACCCCGTGCCATTCCATGTCCTTTTTTTCAGAACCACTTCCAGGTTTGGGGCTCAGAGGCACTACTTAATGACATTATAAACCTTTCCTTGCATTTCGGCAAAGGTGGAAAGCTGGAGAAGGGGGTGAGAAACTGGCTGGGGAAGGAACAGACGCCCCCAGAATAAATGGAAACAGCTTTTGGAAGGATGGATTAATAAAAGAGACATCAGGTCCATCTGGAAAGTATTCTAACAAAAGAAAAAGCTCTTTTCTACTATGTGCAGCAGATGAGCAGAATGCACAACTCCCCGAGCAACACAGCTCTATGACCGACTGAAAAAGCAAAACAAAACCGAAAGGAGAGCTCCTTCTAGGGATGTCCAGCCACCACTAAGTCATGAGCCTCTTTCAGGGGTACTCCTCGTGCCGGGTGCAAGACACCTTCCTGCTGCGGGTCCCCTCTGGTGTGTGCATGTCTCCTCCAGGCATTGATTTGTGCAAAGGGCTCCAAACACCAATGGCGTCCAACCTCCCTTCCACCCCTAGCCCTGATGGAAATCTGGGCTGCCTCTCAGAGCTGGTGCAGGGCTTCTGAAACCATTGGGGCTGAGATCTCCAACGTGGGACCCACCCCTCTTCTGTGAGCCTCCCCTCCATTTGCTTGCACAACATGGTAGTAAAAAATGAAAAAAATGTGGCAATCTGAGGACATAATCAACAATGATTTCTCTCTTTCATCACTGTTCCGGTTATTTCGCATTGCTGGGATATAAACAACACGTGAGTCCTCTAACCCCTCACCCCTTTGTTTTTTTTTTTTTTCAGGGCACACACTCTGGAGAACACCGAGGGCCAGAATGACAAGACGAAACAAGAAACTGCCAACTCGACCTCTCTCCCCGCTTCCAGCAACACGTTAACACAGTCACAGAAGAAATCTAGTAGGTTTTCAAAAACATCCAGAGAAAGACTCGGCAACCTCTCTTGGCTAACCGGTTCTAGTGCTTAATAACAATCCAAGAATGTAGTAACTTCCTCTCTCGAACTCAGAGTCGAGACATTCTCCTTCTTCCTTCAGGTCTGAAAGTATCAGGCCGTTGTGAAAAAGTCTTTTAATGACCTGACGTTCTTCATTAAACTGTCCCTCACTGGTCATAGGATGAATAACCTTGGACCATTTAGCTGTTTCTAGGCTCTCGTCTCCAATGCTTTCACCGTCCCTCTGGCTCTGCTCTAGACTCTTCCAGTCCTCCTTCGTACAAGTAGCATGGGCTAAAGACACACAGCTCTAGTGACGGTCCCCACCGCATGGCTTCTTCAGGCCCTGCACCTCGGGAGCCCGGGGCTATGCGGGCACCTACATTATGGGGCAGGCAGGGGACTTCGTCACCTCACACTCAAGCTGTCCCCTACCCTTTCTTCTCTCCTCTTGCTTTATGTTAGTAGAAGAAAGAAAGGAAGAAAAAAAAAGGGAAGGAAGAAAGGAAGAAGGCAGAAAAAATACAAAAGGGAACTAAGAATGTATAAAATATGAGAATGTATTTTAACAGGAAATACAAGCCAAAAGATTCATTTTACCAGATGAAAAGTACATAAAAGCAACAAATTTTTGTATCCAGGCTCGCAGCATGTTTCCACACGCAATGTTTCAATATTTTCTACCGCCCTTCGAACGCTCCTCCAACGCCCGCAAACACAAGCCGATTTGTCCAGTTTCCGCTTTACGCTAATAGGTGAACGTGAGGAGAGGCTTAGCCGAATTCCATGAAATAAGTTATCGCATGAACATCTGAAGGTTGTTTTTTAAAGGTAAAGAGGGAAGCAAGAGATTCCGAGAATTTCATTTTCACAATAATGGCTCGATGTTTGTTCCTCTAACAAAGTGTGGCTTTCAGCTATGCCCTGGCTCTCACGTTCAAAGCCAGAGCCATTTCTTCACATTACAGAAAGAGACAGTTTAAGGAAAGAGAACAAGTTAGGGAGTTCAGAGCGGCTATGAAGGACTTTTCAGGGGGGAAAAAAAAGCACTAACCTGTGTTGTTTTAATCCGCTGAAAACGACAAGTTCTCAAGTTCCCCTGCAATCTTCTAGCCGGTTTCCTGTAAATGTCACATGTGACATTATACTTCCTCACTGCACCGTCTCTGACTGCCTCTCTAAGTGGTCACAGCATGTGATAAGATCGTCTCGCTGCTTGCTTCACACTGAGGGAACCTTGCTTCTAAAGGAAGCTCTGTCACCCCAAAGGGCTCCCCCAGATTGTTTTAGGCATCCCTAGGACACAGGTAAAGAGGAGATAAGCTTGGGAGAAAGGCACGGAAGATTGATGTCTGGACTCCAGGCACTTGTGATCTGGCAAGGATCAGAGGTAAGGGAGAGACAGGGATTCTGGACCCCCAGAGCCGTGGGGCTGGGGCAGCCGCTGAGAAGAGGCAGACTGCTCACAGCATGGCCCCCGGGCTCTCCTGTCATCTGGACAGGGCAGTGGTGTGGCTGCCCTGGGGACTCCCCAGGAAGGGCCAGCTTTGGGCCATGGCGCTGTGCCCAGGAGGTCCCCAGGCTCCTCTCTGGAGGGCACCACCACAGAGAAGAACACCCAGGGCTCAGTTCACATTTCTGGATCCTGCAGTGACAAGAGCCACTCACCCTGAATTTCCCCAGCCAGTCTCGAGTTCACATCTAGTCTATTCAGTCCTGCTGTCAGACGGCGTGCCCTAATTCTTGGTTCAGCAAACAAAGCCACAGTCCTCTTTGCCTCCCAGGCGAAATAACTGGCAGACATCCCCCCTTGCCACCCCCCCCACCCCCATTGTCTCCAAAATATGCCAGGGGTTTGGTTTCCCTGTGGGTTCCTGGAGGCATGTGAGTCCTGGCAGTGGGGGGCCTTGATGGCTGGCCAGGCAAGAGCACCAGGGGAGCGCCCTGGTGTGAACCTCTGTGCCCCCAGCAGAGGGGCGACCCGAGAAGCGCTGAGCCAGGGGAGCGCCAGAAGCCAGGGAGCCGTTTCTAGCCTTCCTGTTCCTGTGGTCAGTGCCTTCCTCCCTCCCTCCATGTTCCCCTAGCTCTCTGGAGGTCCACACACATGGAATTTGTGGATGTAGGAAGTGGTGTGTGGGAGTAAAACCATGTCCTGGAGCGAGGGGCATATTCTGCAATTTGTACAACCTGACTCAGTACAGAAACCCCAAAGCTGTTTCTTTTTGGCTACCCTTGCGTAATTCTTTTCTTCAAAATGCTTTTAAAAGGATTGTTTGTTTTTTTAGAAAGGTAACTGTAGACAACCTCGCCGTTCCACGTCTTGTAAATATTACCCCGTAACTCCCCGACAAAGTTTTCAATGTGAGAACACAGAGTAAGGAAACGAATCCTGGGATCAGGACTCTGGACAACTGCGAAGCTCTGAAATCTCACCACCTGATGGCATTTCTGGCTCTGAAAACGGGCAGAACTGGCCCACCGGCCTGACGGCTGATGGCTGGCTGCCTGGGTGAACTGTACAGTTAGATTAGCCAGTTGAGTCAGGACGGCTATAAGCATGACAGTGGCTTTAAAATAGGAATGATGGTAAAATTTTGCTATCTTGGAAAACCAAAATACTACACAGACGATAAACAATAATGACTCCGTTTGAATGTATTTAGAAGTGTCGCATTGCGTTAAACTGCCAGTTCCATTTTTCAACTAAGCAGCGACATATGTTCTACTTACGCCAAGCTGTGTGGAATTTTTAAAGGTCTTAACAAAACGCTTTATAATTCTCCTTTAAAATCCCTAACCTGTCTGTGAATTTTGTTTTCATTTGTTTTGGCATTTAAAAAATGTTAACAGACTTTATTTTTCAGAACAGGTGTGAGTTTATAGAAAAATCCAGAAAGAGTACAGAGTTCCCACTCATCTGCACCCAGTCTCCCCACTATTAAAATCTTATATATAATATGATATACAAGTAACAATAAAACAGTATTGAATGTTTGGTTTTTTTTTTTCATGTGTGTATTTTTCGTTTTTGCTTTGAGAAAGAGAGAGAGAGAGCGATAGTGAGCAGGGGAGGGGCAGAGAGAGAGGGTGAGGGAGAGAATCCCAAGCAGGCTGCACACTCAGCCCTGACTGGGGGCTTGATCCCATGACCCTGAGATCATGACCCGAGCCAAGATCAAGAGTTGGACATTCAACTGACTAAGTCACCCAGGCACCCCGCTACAGTGTTATTAACTGAAATCCAGGCTTATTTAGATTTCCTTAGCTTTTTTTCCTAATGTTCTTTTTCTGTTCTAGGATCCCATCCAAGACATCACATTACATTTGCTCATCACGTCTCCTTAGGCTATTCTTGGTTGAGACCATTTCTTAGCTTTTCTTTATTTTTGATAATCTTGACAGTTTTGAGGAGTACTGGTTAAGTATTTCGTAGACTGTCCCACAATTGGGTTTTATCTGATGTCTTTCTCACAATAAGGATGGACTTACGGGTTACTTGTTGGGTTTCTCCTCCTTTCTTACTGTATGCTCTGGAAGGAAAATCTTGAGGGGGGACTATCTACATAAATTATTTGGAATTCTTCTGCATGGAAGAGTTATCTCTTCTCCCCATTTATTAATTTATTCAATCATTTATTTATGTCAGTGTAGCCTCATAGTTACTGATTTTATACTCTGGGTTACGATTCAGCACCGCTTTATTTATTTTGTTGTGCAAAGTGTTCTACTTTCGACCCCGGGGAGCTCTTTCGGTTGCTTACGACTATGCTCCGCTGACATACTCCTACCGGAATTGTTTGAATTCTGAATTTTGGTTTCGTCTTTACAAGAGAAAGAAAGAAAATGAAATCTATGGCCCTGTAAAACTTTTTTTGTCCTGCCCCACGTATTAGTACAAATCTTTTCATTGCTTTCACAAAATGAATCCTAGCCTCTCCCAGCCAAGAAAACACCAATGGAGTGAAATTCTGCATTTCCTTAATTCCAAGACGCGTGTTTGTGTTGGCAGTGTTTTTTTCTTTCACATTTTAACATTCCTGGGATGAGAGTGTACATTAGTATCGTGTCTTTTTCTCCCTGCCTCCTTACCTGTCATTAATTTGATGGTACCCCTTATAGTTGATGGTGTCTTGGGAATGGAGGAAGCAGAGCCACCGATTAGTTCTTGTTTGGACCACAGACGTCATTTAACTCCTTTCATTGATTTTTCCCCCCACTGAACAAATATTTTGATTAAAGTGGTTTGATGTGTGGCAGGCATCTACAGATATTTAAAAAAAAAAAACAAACCGCGACTTTTATCTACTTCTGGACACACTCTAACTTTATGTCAAACCACAAAATCTCAACAAGTCCTAAATATAGATGAAGGGGGGCGGACGTTAAGTTCTTTCCAAACGCAGGGATCTGAGACACGCAGGCATTTTGGAGATCTGTAGAACTTGTCTGTAGAAGGGAGGCTGCCAGGGTGGGCTTCCAGCAGCCTCACTTCCAGGCACGAGACTGCCTCATTAGCTAAGAAACCTATCCTAGAATTAGGTCAGAGTTCAACAATAAAATCACAAGATGTAAAGATATCCTCTACAGAACTGAGAAGTGCAAAGGAGAAAATAACGTTGCTAGATGTGCTTGGAGGCAAGAATTCTGTTTCCTAATGTCTGGTTAAAGAGCACAGTAATTAACAAGAATACATCTTTTCTTCTTTTGAAAATGAGGTAGTGTCCACTTTTTTAAAGCTTTGATATCAGTGCAGGGCTGATGGGGAAATTCTGTCCACAAAGTATCTAAGCAGGTATTGTGTATCTGTTTATGCGCATGTGTTTGAATGAAGGTTAACATTAAAATTCCATATTTAATTTTTCATGGAGAAACGGAGGATAGTATGAAGGAGGGAATAGGGATAAAGCTGTAGCAACTGTTTCAAAACCTGCCAGTGACTCTCAACTTAGGTCTGGACTACCAAAAAGTGATAAACTACTGTAAAAAAAAAGTGTTTCTGTTCTTTTTTAAAAAATTTACAGATTGATTTGTTATTTTTTTAAATGCTTATTTATTATTTTGAGACAGAGACAGAGCATGAGTGGGGGAGGGACAGAGAGAGGGAGACGCCGAATACGTAGCAGGCTCCAGGCTCTGAGCTGTCAGCACAGAGCCCCACACAGGGCCTGAACTCACGGACTGTAAGATCATGACCTGAGCCGAAGTTGGACGCTTACCAGACTGAGCCACCCAGGCGCCCCAAAGTGCTTCTGTTCTAACATAACGTATTTAAAAAAATTAATTTAGCTTTATAAACATTTTATGAGTTAAATATTATTTTTAATGATTCTCGTAAATCACAGGAGAGACTAAGTGTCCAAGAGTTGAAAGGATTTGTTCAAACGAGTAAATAAGTAATAGAACTGGGATTTAAACCCAAAGCTTACGACTGCAAGTCCAACGTCATTTCCAGTTTCCACCAAAACCATCTCCTTGTTGTTCTGTCTCTGAGAGAAACGTAAACGCGTGCACACATGTACATTGTCCAGGGAGGAACTGCAATGAGGCACGCCCTTGGCAGCCGGTACTTCGCGATGTAGGTCGAACAGTCCAGCCAGACCCCAGAGCAATTGTTTCTACACTGACCCTGGGGGATTTGGGGAGCATTACGTCATGCCAAAGGCTTTCCTCATTAGCAATCATGCAAAAAGATACCATGCACCCTGTTTCTGAGCCACTGGAGCAGCTAAAGGGAGATGAAAGGTCAAGAAGGTTCTCTTGCTGATGCACCGCGCTTTGGTACGTTCGTTTATGCCAGAACTGTCAAGACCCCTGATCAGCTGTCTTCAAAGCCAGAGCCCGACCCAGCAGAGCGACTCTTCTTTGGCATACCTCAGGGCCTGAGGCCAACAACCCGACAGGCCCTTTCCAACATCGTGCAGTTAAATTCCAAAGAACCCCTCACTCATCTTTTTTTTGACCAAAACATTGACAGGATCTGGAAAATTCCCTCGTTCAGAAAAAGAACAGACTAGGGACACATAGAAAGCCTCGTCCTTCACCTGCAGCGAATTTTAAGAAACCTCATAAACACAGAGCTCCGGAGGTAGTGGAGAGAACCCAGATACTCTCACACATTTTTTGCTCCTTTCTTTTAGGCCGAATAGAAAATAGAAGAATACAAGGCAATGCAAACTATTCAAAAGTGTACTCAGGGCATTGGGAGAGATCATGAATGGGTATTATGCAGATTTGTGACTGTGATTCGGAATCTGCCTTCTCCTCTCAAACGCACATAACGTGGGACCGAGAGAAGACCTAATTAATTGCCTATTTGCACAATTGTCCTGTTCAGATGCATCCCTCCCTTCTACAGTTAAGAGCACGGAGAATAGGGGGGAATTGGTAAACAAGACTGTGTGTCACTCCTAAAAGGAGGGATTCTGGAATCAAACTACCTGGGTTCAATTCCCAGATCCATTACTTACTAGCTGCAGTGAATTATGCTTTTAGGTCCCAGTTTTCTCCTCTGTAACATGGAGATAATTTTATGAGTGTTATATGTGATGCTGCATTCAAAGAGCTTAGCCAGTGAGGTACCTAAACGGCGGCTGCTATTACTGTTAGTATGTGGAGATATTATTTTTAGAAAATTCTATATCAGAATTTCTCATAAGGAATGTGACTGGAGTCAAGCAATGAGCTTTATTTCTGAGGGTGCTGTGCAGGCAGGAAATAAAATTCAGGATTCAGGGGCAGTGGAGCCCAGTCATCCAGTCGTCCTAGAAAGGCACAGTCTGTCCAGAAAGTAGAACAGAAAATCTAGATGGCTACCTTGAGCCTGGACATGGTACAGCAACTATGCTTCTAAATTTGGAAGAGTGGGGTGTATTTATGTCTGATAAAAAATAAGGAGGAAAATGGAATGTGAATTTTTTTTCTCCATAATTTTTTAAAAAACGAGGAAAGCTTCATGGCCAGCGAAAAATGATGCGGATGAGAAAGACAAAGAGAGGTTTTGCAACAGCCATGAGTGCAGGTAAAGACTAGTCCCCGTGGAATTCTGGAGAAGCGATTTATGTGGTGTGAAGTGTAAGCCCTTTAGGTCGTGACTTTTAGAAAAACTTCAGTGAAAGAGATATGTTATTCTTCAAGGCATTCTGGATTTCTGATGTTTTCTTTGAATGAGACTCCGAGCAGAATCTGGACCAAGTGGGGTCTTAAGATTTATTCGGGTTACAATTAACGTTTTGGTAATACCCCGCGGGGCAACAGCAAACTCCACCGCGTGTGTATCATATGTTTTCTGGATTATGATTTGGATTTTGGAGTGCCTGGAGACAGGATGAATTACAGGATTCTGTAAAGGAGGTCACCTTTCAAAAGACAAACATCTCTCAAGATTTATTGATTAATTACTCACAGTCATTCGGAACAGGTAACACTGCATCTTGGATTTCAGTATCTTATTACTTTCTTTGCCTTTGAGCAACTTCTAGAAATAAAGTTGGTGCTCTGGGAGGTACCTAAACTAAAACGAGGTGCCATTTACTAAATTACCATTGTGTATCTCTCAACGATATACTTACTTACAGTGCTAAAAGCAACGTGATATCCACCAATTAACTTCCAAGGCAAATTTATGTACAAAAATGATCAAATATCTCTATATTTAATAATGCATGTGTTTACTGAAATATGTTTCCTTCACATCTTATATAAACTGTGAGTTAACCTTCGGGGCACTGTGGATCATTAATAACACTAACAAAGGTGTAGGCTAAATAGGAATTAATGGTATATTATAATCTGATTTTTAAAAAATCCACTTCCCTTTTTATTGAAAAATTACCATCATAAACTGTAATATTCATCAAAGCATGCCTGAAATTCTTAGTAACTAGATTTCATAGGTGTGACACCTTCCAAAACAATAAGGATTGTGGAGGGGGAGAGAGGTTGTGACAAGTCGTGTGCTACTTATTGTACAGCTAAATATATAAATTCAGGGGCGCCTGGGTGGCTCAGTTGGTCAGGCGGCCGACATCAGCTCAGGTCATGATCTCACCGTCTGTGACTTCAAACCCCGTGTCGGGCTCTGTGCTGATGGCTCAGAGCCTGGAGCCTGCTTCAGATTCTGTGTCTCCCTCTCTCTCTGCCCTTCCCCTGCTCATGTGTGTCTCTCTGTCTCTCAAAAATAAATAAACGTTAAAAAAAATTAAATATATAAATTCAACTTTCAAAAAATTCACTTAGCTTGATTCAGGACAAGGATTTAAGGTTACAAAAACTAAAAACGAGCAAAGCAAAGCAACACCGCCATCACCCTGGGTTGTCATCAATGACAAATGCTTCATATTATCCAAATTGTAAAAAAAAAAAAAAAAATCCAGGAGCTCCCAACCAAACTGCAAACTGTGGTCTGGCACACCTTGGGATTACATTTCTCATTTGTGTGGTTGCATAGGAGGCAAATCTTACTTACATGAATCCAAGTTGTTATGTCTGAAGGGAAAACAGAAATTTACACGGTGGCAGCCATGTCTTCCAGCATTCTGCACGAGTGCGCCCCCAGAGGATCCTGAGATGAGAGACATGGATGTGTGGCTGTCACCAGCATGTCATGGTGGGTGTGATTCCAGTCTTTAAAAACACATATTTTTCACGTGCCATGGCCCATAAATGGCAGCCAGCCACTTCATCTGGAGGTCATGCAAGGAAACAGTGATCAAGAGTAATTCTGAACAGACGCAATTTCTGCCTAGTCACAACTGTAAATGCTAACCCTACTCAACTGCACTGTACCCGAGAAGTCTTTATCTCTACATGGCTGCTCCAGTTTTGACAACGGTAGCTCAGAAACTCTGCTGCGGCAGTGACTTTAAGGCTCCGTTACAAACCACCATTTCTTCTGGGCAGTCCCTTCCCCATGCTCTCCTGCCAAGTTGATGAGGTCAGGACTTGAAACAGAATTTTTTTTTTTTTTTTTTTTTGGAACGAAACCCTTTTATTGTTGTCCAGCACCTGTGACAGTGTCAAGTCTCTCTAAAGGAGACAGGAAGTTTGAAGCATTATTGGCACAGAGTTTGGCGGCATATTTGGCAGAATTTGATATGCTTCCCACCACAGTCTGCTTTATCATCTTTTTAAAAGTATGGAACAAGATGAGGCAAAACAAATAAATTACGTTCCATCTTTCAGTACATCTCTGAAGTAAAGACTGGCACGGCACGGTCTCCTGCGATGCCAACCTTGGCCTTGGGTCAGGGGTCAGCCTCTTCCTTCCGGACTCTCCCAGGCAGAACCATGCCCCTCAGCTCCACTGTACCAACTGTCTACTACATACTCCTTCACACGCCCATCTCCTCCTGGGAGGGAGAAAGGGGCTTGGCACCATGTCGGTGTTTACTGAATGAATGAGAGATTACGGCCTCCCAACAAGAAAGAGCAGCGGAATCCCTCGGTCTCAAATCCATAGTCCAGCTCACCAGTTTTATAAAGCGTTCACTGTGGAGGTACAGGGTAGAAGAACTTCAAAACAAAAAATGCTAGTCACACTCCAAATTAACTAGTCTAGTAAGTTACAGATGCTCTTAAGGCTGAAACTGGATCTAAGACTCCTGTTGTCTCTACTTCTACAATCTCCTGCAACGGAGGTGTTTCCTGGTCTTTCTACTTCCCTTGAATCATAACGCCATCCTGACTGCCCTTCTCAAAAAGGATGGCCTTTCTTTATTTTTCCAGTTTTCTTTTTAGGATTAAACACACACAGCACATCTCCTGACGATATTTTTAACAGAGAGGTGGGTATCCAAACAAGAGAGAAAGTCTTCGACAAATAGATAGCACCCAATCTATCTCCAGTCATGTCTGTGCTGTGGGGTCTTTTGTTCTGGTTTTACATGCCCGTGGGCTCTCTTCAGAAGGATGGGTTCCTGAGAGATCCCCAGGCAGGTACCTGCCGTGGGAACTCGTGTGTGACTCCTACACAGCTTGGAAGAAATCAAAACCTTGGCGAACTTATGTGTACAGAGGCAGCCTAATTAACTGGTGTCGTACGTGCCGTGGATTTGTTACCCTTAACCTAGGAACTTGACTTTTGACCACAGGCAGCTGGCTTCCTATGTTGCTGGCTGGGCTGAAATGGCAGCAGTTGGAAAGAATAAAGGTTTCTCTATACACCCTATCAGAAGGGATCTGCCCTGTGAACTGCCACACCTTGATTTTCAAAATCCAGACTGAATCATCTGTTCATTAAAAGACCATGAAACCGATTCCAAATGCAAGTACGAAGACTATGGTTACAGTTCATTTGCTTCTAAAGCATTAGCTACCTCAGGCCCTCATAATCTAATCTTTCTGTATTTGCTCAGATTGCTTTGTAAATGTTTAATGGCAGGAAACTATTAGTGTTACCCATTAACCTAAAATAATTATTACATTAAATGCTTGCATGTATCAACAGTGTTATCTTTAAAAAAAAAACTAAGTGCTTTTTAATGCATTGTCTAATTCATCATCATCGGGGAAAGCTGCTATTTCTACTTTGGAGGTGGTGACATAGAGTTACTGCTAAATGAAAAACAATAGGAATACACCCTTCCAAACAAATTATAAAATCACAGAAGGGCTTGGTTTGTCATCTTTCACCTTCAGTCGGTAAATATCTGTTAACTCATTAACTAACTCTCTCATGTTTATCCTGTATGAAAAAAAAAAAAGGTAGCAGTAACATGGCACATTTTGATGGGAACCAGGTGGTTCTTACAGTCAAGATCCTACAAACATGATATGTTATATGGTAACTACCCAAGGTATAAAGCCAGCTGATCTTATTGGGTGAGTATAATAGTTATCCATTGTGGTGTAACAAATGACCCCAAAACTTAGCGGCATAAAACAACCATTTCACTATCCTCATGGCTTCTGTAGGTCAAGGATTCAGAAATGTCATGATGGAGACATGTTCCATAGCACCTGTGATGTTGGCTGGGATCATTGATAAACTAGAGACTAGAACCCTGGGGCCGGAAAGTCTACTGCCAAGATGGTTTCTTCATTTATTTCTGATACAAGACTAGAAAGGTAAAGAAAAGGCTCAGCCAAGACAGTCAACCAGAGCACTTACATGTTCTTACTTGGTGGCTCAAGCCTCCAAAAGCAAGCGTTCCCAATGAACAAGGCAGAGGTACGGACTTTTAGGGCCTCGCTTTGGAAGTTGCATGGGGTCACCCCTATCATACTCTCTCTCAGAGTGGATGCAATCCCCTACTCCTATCAGATTCAAAGGAAAAGGACATAGATTCCCCTCTGTTTGGAGAAGTATCAATGTATTTGCGGTCATGTTTTCAAACACCTCCAGTGAGTCTCCGGTTTCCCGTTGTCTGGTGCATCAACGGTTTGAACCTGAACTTTTCCTGATAAGCATGTATGTTTACAGAGTGTCAACCATAAATGGCTGAAATTATATCTGTAGATAGCTTCTGAATCGTGAAAGATTATAGTTCCAGGACAATAAAATGCCTACGTGGGTGTTAGGTAAATATTAATTTGGGCTAACAACTAAGTAAATAACTGGTAGAAGATCTGTTGACATGTTTGGCCCTCAGTTTTATGAACATTATTCAGTGGTGCAAAAAAACAAAAGATTTTTCCCCCCATCTCCATTAAGGCTGTATAGCAATCAGATAACCCAGTTAAATTAAAACATTTAAGGAGCTAGGAAACTTAGGGGGAAAGAATTAAACTTTATAGAACTAACTCTTCAGTTTAGTGAACTACTAAACCCAAAGTCCTATCAGAGTTAGGAAGGTAGAGAAGTAAAAGCAGACTCTGCTAAGCCAATGGAAACATTGGGGACTGGGATTAACTAGAGCACATGTGCCCTTGCCTTAAGGGATCTGAATTCGTTGTTTTTGTTTTTGTTTTTTTTTAATACTGAATTTTCTAGAATTGGCTCTTAGGCCACAGCTTATGATCTTTGATTTCCATTATGTGGTGGCTATTTCCTAGGTTTAGGGTTTTTTGCCCTGGTCCTACTGGTTTATTCTGCACTCCTCTGGAAAATACACACTCAATATATATATTTCTTTAGTTAATAATAAGCATTTATTACACATTTACTACGTTCCAGATACTGAACTAAGCTAATGACATCTGTATCTTATTTAATGCTAAATAGCCCTTTGGGATATTACTGGACACGTTTTATCAATAGGGAAGTTGAGCTTCGGGTACAAAGGTGATAAAGCTAGTTAATGGTAGCATGGGTTCATACCTGGATAGGCTTGACCCCAACGCCTGTGCTCCTAGCTCCTGCATGTTATAATATGCTGGTCTCGATGAAGGTGGCTCCCCCTCAACGACAGGGGGGTGGCCCACAAGAAGGGGACATGCCTTTGCAGATGCTTCTTTGGTGGTAACCCATCTAGCTACTATAATTTGGGGATGGAGATAGAAGTTTGCCTGGAGCAATGGATATGCAGGGACAGTGCTTCTTACCCAGAAATACAGGAAGTTTAAGGGTATATAAGAAACAGAGATCACTGTACCCCTGCACCCTGACAAGGTTTCTCTGGCTACCTGAAAAAAGACCTCGAGTCTCAGCCTTCTAGAACATGGGCAGTGCCTCCTCCACCGATGGCCTGGTAGAATATCATCTACCAACAAGGCACCACTCATGCATTGGTCAGAGAAGCTCAAGTTCGGGATCATGGAAGGAGACATTTCTGTGCTTAACAACCTCTCCCGGCAGACAACCACATGATTTTGTCTTTCAAAAATCAGTTTTGAAAAAAATCCCCTTTAAAAGATCCTCTGTTTCCTTGAAGAAAAAATTCGAACGGAGTTCTCCTTCATCAAACATATGACAGAGGCAGTTTTTAATCATTTAAATTATTTATCTTTCATTGTTTAATGCTTTATACCATTCCTCCATGCATAATTTATTATACCATTTATGTTTATTAAAAATTGATCACGGGGACATGCTCTCTCTCCATCCTCTCAGGCTACAGATATTTCTTTGTCAGATCACTTGGGAACAGACAATTTTTTTTTTAATTCACTTTAACAATTTGTCTGTCCCTTTCTTTTCTTAGGGTTCCTTTTCTTCCACAAAAGGACTACCTCAGTGTATTAACTGTTCATTTCCTTTTTTATATAGCAATAAAGCTTATCTGAAGGCCTGCTGAGGCTTTCAAAAAAAGGTTGACTTTACTTTCCTAGCTTTTAGAATGCAGATGTAAAAAGGAGGCATGAAAAAAAAGGTTCCAGAATCTTCCATGATCAAGCTCACAGCCTATAGAGCCATCTCTTTCTCTTTCCTTTTTTATTTTGCTCCTTTTTTCCCCTCCTCGGATGACTCATTTTCCTTGCCTTTATTATGTCGTTAGTCACTTCTTAACTTTCTTCTAGTTGGCCTGGGTCTTTCTCTCTTCTCCTTTTCCCAATTTTTTCCCAAATCCCCTTGCCTTTGCACTTCTCAACCCTGTGATCTGCATTGCTCTCTGCAAGCCCTCAACCCCAAATCCTGTAACTCTCCATCACCAGTGTCTCCAACCCATCACCTTCAAAGTAAAAGATTTGAGAAGGTGACATCCCGGGACACTCCTGCCTCAGACCAAATCCATGGGAGGCAGAGGAGAAGTAGAAAGGAACAAAGTGTGTCACAGAGATGTGGAAGCTGAGAAATTAAGAAGCACCTAGGATATCATTATACATTAGTCTGAAAGAGGTCCGCGGTGAACTAGGACCCAAAGGAATCACACTTGGTATGTTCCACTTGGCTCCCGTTGGTACTTCCTGCCCATCCCGATGGAACCCAACCCTGCCCCTCTTCCAAGGTTCCCTACTGGACTGGAGGAGACCATCACCGGCTGCCAAAGTCAAAATCCTGAGGGTCACCCTTGTCTCTTCCTCTCACTCACTCCAATAACCAATCAATCACCAAGATGTGCAGATTGGACCTTCTAGCATCTCTGGAATCTATGCCCTGAGCTCCATATACTCATGTACCCACCATTGTCTCTTGCCTGACCCCCGAAACAGTTTTCCGAGGGGCTTCAGGCCAGCCTGCTGTAGCTGTGATCCCTCTGAAAGGCAGATCTGCTTACAATCCTCGTCCCGTCATGACAGAGATCAAGTCTAATCTTCTTAATACGGCTCCCCAGGCCTTCAATATGTGATGAGGTTCCTGCTTAATTCCCCACCCTTGTATTTTGCAAACCTTAGGTGTGGCTCCTCCTCTCCCCTACCAAACACACCCACACAGCTCTACCGTCTACACTGCTCTCAGCTGCACAGAACTTCTTTCAGTTCCACAGAAGGACCATGTTTCCTCCTGTCTCTCGGCCTGGGCACACGCTGTTCTTTTGCCAGCAAGCCTCTTCGCCCACCTCCAGGGTGACTCCTCCCCCTTCCGGCCATGCTCCCGAGGTGCCCCGCGTGCCTCCCATCTCGCACTCACAGCTCTGCATGGGATTTTTCTGACGCTTGCTTTCCTGTGCTCCCCACAGACTACAAACTCCATAAGGGCAGGCACCACGCTTTGCTTGTTCACCGCGTGTACTCACTGCCTGACCCACAGCATGTACCCGAGAAGGATCATGTGGCCAAAGAACGACTGGCCTCGTCTGTCCCACTGGTGGCCTCCAGTGAAGCATGCCTCCTGGTATTCGGATTCCCCTCGAGTTGGGCTGTACCTGTGACTCGCTTTAACCGAAGAAAGGCTGCGGAAGTGACGCCCTGCTCATTCTGGGCCTGAGCCTTCAGAAGGCCCGGCAGCTTCCACTTCTGTGACCCTAACCACTGTATAAAAAGTCCAGAGGCTCTGCTAAAGAGACTATGTGGAAAGACCACAGGGGGAGGCCACTTGGTGCGAGGTCTTGGTACTACATGGAGCAAAAGAGAAGCCCAGCGGCCGTCCCTGCTTTCCAGCTAAGTCCTGACCCAGCTCACCTGCCACCTGAAAGCAGCCTGGGTCTGACCGCAGCCAAAACCAGCAGCAAGGCTGCCCCGCGGAGCTCAGCCCACACTGCAGCTTTGTGAGCAATTAAATGCTTATCGGTTTAAGCCACTGTATTCAGGGGGTGGTTTATTACATAACAGCATGTAATCGTAATAAACTAAATATAGAAGTGAAAGGGAATAAAGAATTATTTCACCAATACATTTCATGCGAAGGCAAGTCAATGTTTCTAACAGGCAGATCCAAGAAAAGAGCAACCTAATTTCAAGGATAGAGAGGAACTCGTACCACCAGCTTCCATTCACGGCGCATCACGATTTTCCTCTGCCATTTTCTCTGGTTTTAAGATATTTTCCAATGAAAAGATTTTCCTACTTTTTCTTTTTTTTAAAAAAGGATTCCTGGTCTGACATTAAAGTTAAGGAGCCCAACCAAGGATGCAACGTGAACGTTACCACATGAATGGAAAGTAGCCCACGGCCAACCTATCCCACAGTTCCACTTCCTCTTAGTCACCAGCAGGGCGAGTCCACAGCTGTGGACGGGTACAGGGGGGCTGCTGTGTTGAGGGGGCGCTGGAATGCGGTGGGGGCTCCTGGCTCAGTCGGACTGGGCATCAAATGTTCGCTGTGAAAAATCGCCAAAGAACAGAATGGCCAATTTTGACTGGTAGGCTAATAATATAATTGGTTGAAATAAATAGCTACTCATGCCTTTGGCTCTAGGCATCTAATCAATTACACACACACACACACACACACACACACACACACACTACTGATGCCTCATGCAGACAGCTGACGCACAGTGTTACATAACCCGGGAGATGGCTAGATTATTTAAAAAAAATAATAAACCCGTGTGCATTTGCAGAATGAGGAGAAAGACGACTAAATTTATAGTGGCCTGGTGGAATTCTGGGTGGCTACTTCTAATAATTGCTGCTCTTTCAGAAAGGAAAAAAGATCATTATATAAGAGCTGTGGCCCGAGAAAAGTATCTCTCTTGTGAAAATAAAAAACGGAATGCCAATGATATCTTCTAACAGTTTATGGGGCTCTAATACTTGGAATTTTCTGACTCGTTTCTAGTAAGTAAAATTGTCAATGTAGTTTTTGGAATTGTCATGTCTTTTAAAGTGATATCTAATTAGGAAATCTTACGTGATGGAGATTTAAGATTTAGGAATTAAAGATTTAGGAAAAATCTGGCAGTGTGACTGCTGGATGTTTAGAAAGAGAAGGATCAGTTACTTCTCAGTGTTTACAGAGCTCCAGACACTAAGCGAGAGAAACAGAACCCGAAGCACAAATGTCAATGTCCTGCCAGCTGGTGAGACTGACCATGAACCCCCTTTTCTTAAAAACATTTTGTTAACATTTTTTATTTATTTTTGAGAAACAGAGAGAGAGACAGAGCAGAAGCGAGGCGGGGCAGAGAGAGAGAGGGAGACACAGAATCCGAAGCAGGCTCCAGACTCTGGGCTGTCAGCACAGCTCCCAAAGCCAGGTGCCTGAACTCATGAACTGAGAGATCATGACCTGAGCCAAAGTCTGACACTTACCTGACTGAGCCACCCAGGCACCCGACCACGAACCCGTTTTAAACGCTCACTGCTGAGAGGGGGATAGAGGTGGCTCAGTCGGTTAAGTGGTTAAGGGTCCGACTCCTGATTTCAGCTCAGGTCACGATCTCACGGTTGGTGAGATCGAGCTCCGTGTCTGGCTCCGTGCTGATAGCTCGGAACCTGCTTGGGATTCTCTCTCCCCACTCTCTCCGCCTTTCTCCCACTCACGTGCTCGCACACGCTCTCTCCCCCGTCTCTTAAAATAAACAAACTTAAAAAAAAAAAACAACGACACTTCTCAGAATAAAACAGAGAACTAAAAAATGGAAATAGTTCCCATTCTTTTTTTTTTCCTTCCCTAGATAAGGGTGCTCTTTGAATAGATGGCACTCGGCGGCTCTCTGGGACCCAGCACCCCCGGAGAATGGAAAATCTTGTTCTCTAACTTTTCCTCTCCCGTGGAGGAACTCCTAGGGGAGGCAGTGGACTGCGCTTTGATTTTGGGGAGAGGAAATGATACGCAGGCAGTGAAAATGAGCCAAGCAGCGCAGGGAAGAGAAAAGGCTGGCATAAGAGCTACAGGGTTTTGCAATAGAAGGAACCTAGGAGAAAATCTTGGTGAAGCCAGTCATCTCAGACACAAGGAAGGGGTGCCGTGCTTTGCAGTAAGGATGCGGGCTCATCGGTCACTAGACGGGGCCTTCTCCCATGATTTTATTTCGTAAGTATTTAGCGTTTACTGGGTAAGGCGGTGAATGACGAAGGCAGCCAAGGAATATCCAGAAAGGACACACGGTTCTGTCAGCGGGACGGGTGGGGCTGCGAATCAGCAGGGCAAGGTGGGAAGACAAGGTGGAGAGGGTCACAACCGAGCCTCAGGAGTCAGAGGAGAGGAGGGAGAAGGAAGGAGACGACGCTGCTGGCAATGAGCGTGTTCATACGACCGACCGACTCGAGTCCCGTGACGGTTTGACCAAGTGACTCAGAATCACAATGAAGTTTATTAAATGCAACAAGTTCAGGAGAATGAAACCGTGCAGAATCCTAGGAGCATCCTGTATCCTTGAAATGGACAAAGCCGTGTGAGGCACCTTTGAAAAGTGCATGGTTGTTCAAAGCACGTTCGGGGGGAGGTTCGCGGGGCCCTTCACGGAGCGCCGTGGGAGGCGCTACACTCCACTTCCCCTAGGAAAGCTTTGCTTCTGTTTGAAAGAAAAACGAGTCCTCTGCTTAACAAACACGAACAAACTGAACACTACCTGGTGCGGCGCAAGGACATCTGGGTGAGGGGCCTGCAGACGGGAGTCGGAGCTGCGGTCCCACTGCTAACTAGCTGGGGGTCCTCAGACGAGATGCTTGGCTCCTTGAGCCTCTGTTTCAATATCTGGAAGATGAAGATAATACCCATCTTATGCAGCCCTTTTGAAGATTTAATGAGATATATTATGCAAAAAGACTTAGAAATTATTTCACAGATACAGGTTTTAGGAAATATAAACGGTAAATTAAAAAATATTTAAATTTTTTTTTATTTGAGATAGAGAGAGAGAGAGAGAGCCTGCAATCAAGAGGGGGACAGAAGGTGAGAGAGAATCTTAAGCAGGCTCCGTGCTCAGTGTGGAGTCTGACATGGGGCTCAACCCCATGACCCAGGGATTACCACCTGAGCCTAAATCAGGAGTCAGACATTCAATCAACTCAGCCACCCAGATGCCCCAGTAAATTTCTTTATGTTTATTTACTATTTTTGAGAGAGAGAGAGAGAGAGAGAAACAGGGCATGACTGGGGGGAGGGCAGAGAGAGAGAGAGGGAGACACAGAATCTGAAGCAGGCTCCAGGCTCTGAGCTGTCAGCACAGAGCCCAATGTGGAGGTTCAAACCCAGAAACCACGAGACCATGACCTGAGCCTAAGTCAGCTGCTTAACCGACTGAGCTGTAGATTTTTTAAAAATAATAAATTTCTCACTAAGTCAACGGGTACATTTAATGGGGGCCATTTTCTGTTTTCTGTATTTGCACTGACAACTAGGGCTATCTCAGAAGAAAAGCATTATTTAAAGAAGATTCTTGCTGTTCGGCACAATTTCACTGACTACCCGAAGGTAAGTGAGATAAAGGATCTTTCTGGCACTCTAATAATCTGCCTCCAGGGTTTGGCAAATAACACTGACAGGAGAACCGCTAAATTGGCCGAGAATGGCTGCAAACCCTCACGTTCCACGTTTGTGGCTTTCAAGTGAGGATGGAGACCATCGCTTGCCTCAGGGAGGCTGACCCAGGATCAGAGGCTTGGCGCTGGAAGGGTCTTCCAGATGACCAACCTCTATTTACAGACGTGAGGACTGAGAACTTGGGAGGGGAAGTGACTCCTCCAAAATCACGTACGTTAGCAGTTGTGGGACTCAACCTGACACCCAACACTTTTCCACTGCAGGACGTTGGACTAATAATGGCAGACTCCGAAAATCTCATCTCTCATCAATAATACATCTGTGTCCCGTTAGCTCGACTTTCCCATAATCCACTTGGGCGGGCCTCCGAAGGCATTCCAAGCGGTGGCATCTCTAACGTGGCCCGGGGGTAGGGTGAACCACATCCTGGTTTGCCTAGGACGGTCCCCATTGATGCCTGTTGTCCCAGCAGAATTATTAATAGAGAGCCCTTGCCTCTCACAAGGGTCTGATTTGGATGGAAAATTATAAAGCACTCTTTGTGCTTTTCTGGGCGCAAGAGGGAGACCCAGGGTAGAACTGGCCCTAAGAGCTTGGCGTGGTGGTTTAGGACCAAGAGAGATGCGGTAACCGTCTTCAAATATTACACGTCTGTCTTACGTTAATTAAATGAGGTCATTCGGTGGCTCTAAGGACGAGAACGTGAACCACCGTGTGGAAACCACAGGGGTGGACTTTCTCAGTAGAAAGAAGTCTACTTTCAAAGGTCTCTGGAGTCAGACTGCCTGGGTTCCAATCCCGATTCTGCCATTTACTGGCTCCGTGATGGTAGGCGGGTTGTCTCACATTTTGTGCTTTCGTTTCCTCGTTGGTAAAATAATAATAAAAAGAGAGCCAGACGTATAGGAAACATTTGTTCCTACTATTATCACTACTCTCATTACTGACTGTTATTTGGCAGGTAGTGGGTGTTCCCAGAGTGAAGGTTGCAGGGGGGTAAGGTTTGGGGGTGGCTGCCCAGGAGGGGTGAGTTCGACTCTACCGGTCCAGTGCGAGCCTGGCGTCTGGATGGGTGTGGACGCAGCTGCGACACAAATGGTCTTCGTCTTCTCAGCAGAGCTGGGGGCTGCATGACCCCCCTCGTGCAGAGCGCCCGACCTGGCCCCAAGGGGAAACTGCACGTACTTCTGGTGCTTCAGACTGTGAGCATCTAGCGGGCAGGAGGCGCTGAAGAAAATCTAGCACAGAGTCCTACAGAGATGGGGTTTAAACATCCTCGACTGTGATTCCTCAAGAGTTTAGCCACTTTGAAACAGGCCAGAAACCCAAGGGGGAAGGAGGGGGGAATCTATGTATGGAATTACAATCACATTTGTAGCCGGCGGAGCTGATCCGAGTGTCCTGAAACAGGGCGAGCAGACCCGCGAGGCTCCGATAAGCGTTTCTATCTTCGTGGCACGTTTGGTCTCCAGCCCTCCACGGCGCAACCCCGGGGGAGGCACGCCAGGGGTACACGCACGCTCCACGGGAACGCGAGGGATGCCGGAACCGGAAGGCTCTGCGCTGCAGACCCGGCAACGAAACGGCACGTGGTCTCCGCCAAGTGCCTTTTGGCATTTCTCAGCCTACTGCCTCGACTGGAGAGATTTTGCCCAGCAAGTATTTGGAAGGGATACCTCAGATCTCTAGGAGAACACTGACGCCGCAGCCTTACCCAGGGTCAGTATGCACCTTCGGAGATCCTTAATCACTCAGACCTCGTTTCCAGGAAGAGTATCTCCGTGTTACGAATTAATTTTTAAATGTCCGTGTCGGCGGCGGGTCAGGCAGTAGAGAAGTCAGGGGCTGACGGAAAGGGGAACAAAAAGCATTTCTCGTATAAACATGTCCTTTTCGGTAATCTCCTTCCCCAAGAATTAAGGTCAGGAGGGAAAAGAGGGAGGGAGGAAATAAGGTCCCTAGGACCACTGACGGGACCCGGGGCCACAGACGCGGCTTTGTGAGTAAGGTCAGGCTCGGGAAAGTCATTTTCCCGACCTGAATTTAGGAGTAAATGCCCCAGTGCCTCCAGCTTATAAGAGTTACCGCTCAACGGCTACCAAAACCCCCCGGAGTTCAGAAGAGGAACTAATAAAACATTTTCCCCTTCAAAGCACTTGGCTAATGTTTCCCGATTCAGCTTTACAAAGAAGCTTGAAGGCAGCCATTAATAGGCCTCATTTTTAACAGACCGGAGAGAAAGATTACAATAAATGTGGGAACAAAACTCGGGAATTCCTGCTCCTCTCTGGCCCCTGGCCTTAAAGCTTCCAGGGGAGACTGGCCGAGTGGCCTTTGGCTTCTGAGGAGAAGCAGTGAGCTCGACGCCCGGTTTGTCTGTATCAGGGCTTTATCTGTGAAATCCCCCAAGCCCCCTGGCACACCCCTGAGATCTCAGCGAAAGGCAAACCGCGCGGACCGTGGCAGGTACGAAAGTGCACGGTAGTGAGAAAACACGGGCAGGGTTCTTCTTTTTTCCTCGCTTTCCACCGCTGAGCTCCTCCGTTTCGGTTGAGCTCGGCAGCACAAGTGCCTTGGAGAATCTAGAAATTGCTTCCATATGTGGGCACGGGAAAGAATGTACTCACTGGCGGCCTGAGAAGGAAGCTCAGGGCAGCCTCTCTTTCCTGCCAGAAAATGTTTCTCAGACTGCAGGGAGTCACAGGGTGCTTGAGCTGCGGGAGGTCAAAGGGAGCGTGTCCGACCTCCCCAAATAACGGATGAGCAAACTGAGGCCCAAGGTCATAGCCACAACGAGGGAGCTAAGGCTGGAATCTGGGGCTCCCTTGTCTGCCTTTTATTTTGAATGCTCTTTTGCCTTTAGATTTGGTCTTATCCAAGAGCATTCTTTACCTTACATAGGTGTAAATAACTGAGCAGTGTATGAAAAACACCCACGGAGTCTGCTGGGCGGGCCTGCTCTCCTGTGGGGACACTCATGCCCAAGGTCCCAAAGCCCATGTCCGTGCCCCAGACCCAAAGAGCTACCTGTTCTTCAAGGCAAAATCCCAGGGGAGCTTTTGAAAAGCGCCAATTATCCTCAGTTCCCAGCCATTCCTGGCTATTTTCTCCGGGGCTGTGCTGTGTGCAACTTGAACACACGTCTAAAAGGGACAGCAATCATCTTGAGGTTCCACCTGTCATACGTGTCCACTTCCGGGAGGGAAGCCACCCTCCCAGAGGATTTTTCTCCAATCACGTCATGTCTTGGCCTCTTCCCTCTTCGAAGCCCCGCTTCCCTGCCTGCTCCCCTCCTCCCTCCCAGAACTGTGGCTGATTTAGTAGAGCAGCGGGGTGGCAAGTTGGGATCTGGGCCAGCAGGCTCCCGTCCTGAAGGCCCCCGCCCGGGGCCGGAAGCTGACGAGGAACCCAGCCGAGGGGACTCCTTTCACTCTTGGCACCAGGACCCGCGCCAGGGGCTCCGCAGCCCCAGACCACTTCTCGGCTCCGTGCTCCGTTAGTGCTGGCTTGGCCCAGGACTTAAAACACAGACTCGGCTGAGGCTCCAACAAAGAGTGGTCCCCAAGCACCCTCCTCTCTACAGAAACTTGGGTGATTTCAGCCTAAGTTACATCATCCTGAACTGCCTGACCCAAAGGGTAAACTAAGGGCAGGCTGCGATTCGCAGCTGTGGAGCAAGTCCGAATGCCCTCTCTCGTGTTCCCTGGTGGGCCAGGGTCAGCTTGCCCCACGACACTTGGACTTCTCTCAAAGTCAAGAGCCAGAACAACTCGTCCCAAGGCCGGCCGAAAAGTCAAACCAGACAAACCTCCACTTTTTACAGGCTTGCTGTGTGGAGGACCTGAAACTCAGATGGCGTTTAGCAGTTCTGCTACATAACCCAAACTTTTCTGGGTCTTTCTTATCTGTCCTGTCCCATTTATATGCATTATGACTCAAGGGTGTTAAAGTGCCCTTCAAATAATGTTGTGGGTTTGCTTATTTATTTATTTTTGAGAGAGAGAGAGAGCAGGGGGAGGGGCAGAGAAAGAGGGGGGGGAGAGAGAGAGAGAGAGAGAGAGAGAGAGAAAATCTTAAGCAGGCTCTACACTCAGCATGGAACCCAACAGGGGCTCGATCTTATCCTTATCCACGATCTTATGAATCGTGAGATCATGACCTGAGCTGAAATCAAGTGGGATGCTTAACTCACCGAGGTCCCCAGGTGCCCCCAAATATGTGTTTTTAAAATACTACCATACATAATGAGGATTTTTACTAGTCTAGTTGCAAGTACTCATTAGATAACATGGTCTTTCAATAGACGTTGACTACTGAATATAAATGAAGCACAGAACTAGGGGTGGAACACTGAACGCGGTCCTGAAGCATGGTTCCTTCTTTCAGGGAGCACAGAAGGCAGGGGTGCCTCGGGCTCCTGTGTCACTGTTCACGCTCCTGCTTCACGACAAACCTGAGTGGACAGAAATCCTTACACGAGTCCTGTGCACTGTGGGCGCGGTCTGTCTTCTCTGTGCCAGGACGCCGCATCTCGGGCACTCAAGGGCACGTCGCGGGGTGAGTGGGATGGAACTCGGCCTCCGGCCCCTCCCTCAGCCATGGCCTCCTCTCCCTTCCTTGCGCCTCGATCGCCATCGCTGCCCCACCAGCTTCTAGTGATGAGAAGAGGGAGGAAAGCCTCTTTGGGGGCCAGGAGGCCTGTGTCCTGGAGCCCCTCAGGTGGAAATCTGCCAGAGCTACAGGGAGACTGGCTTCTCCATGTCTGACACGATTCTGTTCAAACCAGTATTCTTCAAATGGCCAGCTGTTACCTACTCTCTGACAGTCAAGTCAATTCAGTGGGTTACAACATGCTTTTAAAAAAAATATATATATATATATATATACACACACACACACACTATATAATACATATACATGGACACATATATAATGTATTGCATTTGGGACGAATGGGAATTGTTTTATAAAACGTTTGTTTCTATTATCTATCTACGTGTACTAGCTCTCAATGAAAAACGTACTTCTTACTGTCAGCCATGGTCAAAAAAGGTTTCCAAACACTGGCTCGGACAATGCTTCTTTATGCGGTGTCCTCACTGCTCACAGAGAGCTTCCTTTTCAAATGCTGCCCAGATGCTGCGTCCCCTTCGCATCTGTTGTTCAGGTACAGGAACAGGGCTACCCCTCTCAGCAGGTCTCCTCGTGTTGTTTTTTAAATCCAACACCACTTGTTGCCTCTTAAATGTTATCTCTGAAAACGTTTTGAGTCTGGGCAGAAGGGACCCACGTGCACTCTGCCTTGCCAGCCCCCAGAATCTATACATGGCGAGTTTCGTTGCCTGTGGCTTCTATATTAGAACTGAGTGTATTTGTGAAGTTCTTCGGCTTTGGGCCCCCCTGTTGTATCTCGTGGGGGACGAAAGGAGGAACTCGCTGGGCTGATTTATGCAACAGGGTGAGTTACGGCACACTCTACCCCTTAGTTCCTCCAAGCAAGCAGGCCAATGCTGGTCTCTTGGGAGCTCATCACTTTACATTGCAACTGGGAGAGTAAGTTCAGGAGAAAGTGGGGCCCGTTTTGCACCTGGCCCGGGGCCCCCTCTGCACTCCCTGACCACTCAGAGGAAGAGCCGGAAACCACTTTCTGCACCATCTAGGCTTAAGGAGGCAGAGGAACAGCAATGGGGCAGGGGTAGCCCGAGGGGTCTGGCATCACAGGAGGCTGGCTGACACTGGCACCGCACAAAGGCAGGACGGGTCACCAAAACTGTCATTCTAACCAAGCACAAGGCAGAAAAACCACAGACATGTGAGTCAGACACTTCTAACTTTGTGCCCTTGCTTTTAAAATTTATTTTTATTTTTAGAGAGAGCTTGCGAGCGGGGGAGAGGAGCAGAGAGAGAGACAGAATTCCAAATAGGCTCCATGCTCAGCACGGAGCCCAATGTGGGCCTGGATCCCATGAGCTGAGGAGCATGACCCTGAGCCAAAATCAAGAGTTGGACACTTAATTGACTGAGCCACTCAAAGGCTCCTGGTTTTTTTTTGTTTTGTTTTTTTAATGTTTATTTATTTATTGGGGGTGGGAGAAATCTTAAGCAGGCTCCACATCCAGCATGGAGCCTGACGCAGGGCTCCATCTCACAACTGTGACCATGACCTGAGCCGAAATCAAGAGTCAGACACTTAATGGACTGAGCCACCCAGGTGCTCCCAAAATTCTAACTTTGAATCCTATCTCTGCCTCTGGTTTCTTGCTTAATTCCAGAAGCGGGGGTTCCAGGTCATACCAGATAAACAAAAGATCCTGATGTCCTCTGACCAAGAACAAGAACCTACAGATTTGAGGCTAGAAAAGGTCCCATGGGGCGGTGAGCTGTGTACCTCCCTGAAAACCTTCCGGATCAGATCCAGCTTAAGAATAAACTTGGTTTTGGGGGCACCTGGGTGGCTCAGTTGGTTAAGTGTCTGACTTCCGCTCAGGTCAGGATCTCACACTTCGTGAGTTTGAGCCCCACGTCGGGCTGTCTGCTGTTGGCACGGAGCCCACTTTGGATCCTCTGTCCCTGTCTCTCTGCCCATCCCTCCTCCCCTCTCCCTCCGCTTTGGAAAAAAAAAAAGAAGAATGAACTTGGTTTTGTTTTACCTTCTGTTTCTGGGGACAGCTTTTTTATTTTGTCTTTTCCTAGGCTTGAGAAGATGGCCTGAAAAATTGCCAGAGAAGTCCCTGTGGGCACTGACAGCTGCATGAAGGGAGGGAAGGAATAATTTGTCCCACACCCCTTGGCAGACCACCAAAAGGGTGCTTTTGAAGACTGCTGGTCAAGGTAGTTTTAATCCCCCCCCCCCAATGCTCTCGCTGTGGGTGAGGGCACACAAGCCCAGGACTGAAATCAGCCCCCTCTGGGCCCATTTTGAGGCAGAAGAGCCTAGAAGTGGGGAGCACAGTTCTGGATACCTTCTGAGTCTTACGTTTCCGTCTCTCCCTGGTGAAGAAGTGACTTCCTCTCAGTTTGTGCCTGTGGGGCTTCCCAGGCCACCGTTCTGTAGGTACGGAGGTTACCTGTAGTTGTGAGCAGAAGCGTCTGTTGGGCCCCCATGGGTCTGACCCGGCATCGGCGGTCCTGCCCAGCTTGCTAGCGGTGCAGAGGTCCCCAGGGAGGCCTCCGCACACTGCCCAAGCCTCTTCCAGGAAGGGTTTAAAATTCTCCATCTCAGTAATGCAGCCTGCAGGCCTCTGGGCCCCAAAGCTTGGTGGAGAGCCGGCTGCCTGCCAGTCACTCTCAGCAGAAGGGTTCTGAGATATGTTTTCCTTTACGGTAAAGAAGTGACCGTTTCCCTCTTCTTCCCCACCCCTCTCACTGAACTCTGCTATAAACCGAGCCACTTCAGTTCCTTCACCTTCAAAACAATGGACTCGAGCAGCGTCGTGGGGACAGATAACTGGCCTCCTGACCAGGACAGTCTGGAAGGCAGACGCTTGGCCCTGTGAACGCCCCACAGGTACCTGCCCTGAACTCTGCCTTGCCTTTCTGCACCTGGGCTCTACTGTGGTGTGGACCTGAAGGAGGTTTTCGGCTGCACCCCTCACACTTCAGGTCAGTGTTAGCTTTGGTCTTTTTTTTTTTTTTTTTGAAACATTTATTTATTTTTGAGAGACAAAGAGACAGAGCACAAGCAAGTGAAGGGCAGAGAGAGAGGGAGACACAGAATCCGAAGCAGGCTCCAGGCTCTGATGAGCCATCAGCACAGAGCCCGATGTGGGGCTCGAACCCACAGACGTGAGATCATGACCTGAGCTGAAGTCGGCCACTCAACCAACTGAGCCACCCAGGTGCCCCTTTGGTCTTGTCCAGTAAAGACACAGACCATTCTAGGTTTCACCTGTAACTTAATAAGAAAATCACTTCGGGACTATTTTATGCAATCTTGGGCAGGGAAAAAAAGCACTGAACTGGACCTCGGGCAGGCTTGTGTTCTTGCGTCAACTCTGCTACCAACCAGCCTTGGCCTTGGGAAGCCACCTACCTTCTCTGGGGTTCTGTTTCTTCACCTGTGAGACGGAAGGATGGGCAAAATGATCTATATCTTCACTGTGCTTGCTGACTCCAATATTCTGGTATTTTACAAGAGATTCTATGTTTTATGGTTGAGTATTAATTTTTTTAAATGTTTATTTACTTTGGGGGACACAGGAGGGGCAGAAAGAGAGAGAGAGAGGCACAGAATCCGAAGCAGGCTCCAGGACCCGAGCTGTCAGCACAGAGCCTGATGCGGGGCTCGAACCCACGAACCACAAGATCGTGACCTGAGCTGAAGTTGGATGCTTAACCAACTGAGCCACCCAGGCGCACCTATAGTTGAGTATGACACTCCCTCCCCCTCAGCTAAATATAACTTGTGTTACTCATTTATTCTCAAGAACATAATATGACGCTAGTCAATGACACCAGTCTCAGGCAGCACTTGTGACACTCTAGGAAGATTTTCTTCCTCATTCAAGACACTGCCGTCTCCGAGGGTCATTTAGAATGTATGTCTGGAAATGGGTGTCAGGTGTTAAAGTGGGTGATTCAGAGGGAAGTGAATGCTGGACCCAAAACACCACCCAAGAGGAAGCTGGTCTTCACCGTTTCAGGCTGTCCTTTCCCAGCGGCCTGGTGACCCTAACCCAGACACATGAGGGAAAAGAGAGGAACAGAAAGCCTAGCTTATTTTCCCAGAACACTGTACTGGTGATCAGGCATCTGCCTGAAAACAGCCGGAGCTACTTTGGTCCTTTCCAATCTTCTGCCCCTCACTGAAGAGCCGGAGAGCGGGGTGGGCGTCATGGTGCAGAGCGGGCTCAGAGGCCACATGGACCGAGCTGAATCTCGGCTCTGCCAAGTCACCTCTGTGAACTCGGGCAAGTTTGTTAACCACAGATCCCTCATCTGCAAAATGAAGATAACAGTGCCTGCCTCGTAGCATCATCGCAGGGATTCAGAGGGTTAGTTTAGAGCATTTAGAACGTTGCCGGGTACGTAGTAAGCAGTATCTATGTTAGCTACTATTATGATTATTACTTGTAAAAATGATTACTGGAAATCTGGAGGAACAATTCATTTCTGACTTCGGTGAGGAAGCATGCGAAAACCAGGCATCCTCTTATTTCTGTTTCCTACTGAGTTCTTTCTAAGGGCAGACCACAGCTTAGGCCAGCTCACCAAGTGTCCCTATGCGTCCCGGCCCCTGCCCAGAAACCTCACTAGCACGGGACCTTCTTGCAAGGGGCAGGGAGGTGAAGGATCTCACTCCTCTCGCTCCATGGCTCCCTGCCCCACCGCTGAGGCTTCTCCCTGCAGCCTGGAGCCACCAGATTCCTTTCCCTGCTGTCACTGCTGACCTCTGCACTCCCGCCACCACCAGAAACCTCCTCCCTTTTCCTCTCCTCTCCGTGTTGCTGGAGCCAGAGCTGCCGGGGAGCCCAGGGAAAGTTTCTACTGGGCCTTCACCCTTTCTTGGGCATCCGAAGCATTTTGTCCCAGTGGCAACCTTACCTAAAATGGTGGTTGGGCTCTCTTGGGCACCAGTCCTGAAGTTCAGTTTCCTGGGCAGACGAGTCCGTCTAACCTCTCCGTAAAGCAGAAAGTCCACGGGGGCACCATTTACCAGGCTGTTGGCCCCGGACCGTCCCATGCATAACTGGAGATCCTGTCATGTCAGCACCAATCTCGAGAAGCAAAAGCAGAGCACGGCTTCTTGGAAGATATCCAAGGTGGTCTGCCTCTGAGCCAAAACAGCAACGTGTCATTCCTCAGACCACGCTGTTCCTCAGGCCACGAGTAAGAAATACAAACAGGAGGCTCAACCAGCAATGGTCACGACCGCCAACCAGTGATTGTGACTCCCAGGCGAAACCCCACGTGGGCATTTTTATCCATTCCCAGGAATCGCCACCATCACAGTGAAGCAACACATGTACAGTCACCTGCATATGTGTTTTTGTAGGGGACTGTACCAAAAGCACTTCAGTGAGCAATGGCCTCTGCCTTCTAAAAAGCCACAAAGGCTGATGCATAGACAATCCCAGCAACAGGGGCGCCTGGGTGGCCCAGTCGGTTAAGCATCTGACCCTTGACTTTGGCTCAGGTCACGCGACCTGATCTCACAGTTCCTGGGTTTGAGCCCTGTGTCAGGCTGCCCACTGACAGTGTGGCGCCTGCTTGGGAATTCTCTTTCTCCTTCTCTCTGCCCCTCCCCCGCTTGGGCACATGCAGGCACGTTCTCTTTCTCAAAATAAATAAATAAACATTTAAAAATTTAAAAGTAAATAAATAAAAAATAACCCCCCCGCAGTGGACTTCCCCACCGAAGTCTGGAACTGGTGCTTCGCGGTTATATCTGAAGTGCTCCATAAAAAGAGTCAGCAAATGGGGGCGCCTGGGTGGCTCAGGTGGCTGAGCGTCCGATTTCGGCTCAGGTCATGATCTCGCCGTTCCTGAGTTTGAGTTCCGCGTCGGGCTCTGTGCTGACAGCTCCAAGCCTGGAGCCTGCTTCGGATTCTGTGTCTCCCTCTCTGTTCCTCCCTCGCTCACACTCTGTCTCTCTCTCTCTCAAAAATAAATATTAAAAAAAAAAAAAAAGAGTAAGCGAATGATGCATGTGCACGCATGTGTGTAGTAGGTGGTAAGGACAGGTGGCTTCAGGGTTATGACTGTGTGTGTGTCCTAACAGAGGATAAGGGTCAGCATGATGGGTGTGTGTATGCATACAGTGAGGTAGTGCGAATTTCACTGGATACAAATAAAACAAGATCTGGTAGGCATACCCTGGACAGCATCTGGCGGAAAACCCACCTCCACCAATAGCATTACAAAGAAAATCTCAGGGGAATAGCTAGTGTTCTTTCTTCAGCAAGTACACAATGAGATTCAACTAGAAAGAACTCAGCGAGTTTGCCAAAATATAATTTGATTTTATATATTACCCGTAACACACACACACTCTCTTAGCTCAATGAGAGATGCCACTTATTAATCAAATACTTAGTCAAAACAGGCAAGGTGAAATTTCAGAGTCATTGGGTCTCTGAGCGATAAGTTAAAATCTTAACCAGGGCACTGTTTATAGATAGTGCCCGAGGTCGAGCTGCAGTCCACCCCCCGCAGAGGCATCGCAGACATCCCCCTCCCCCTGAGCCTTGCTTTCTCCATCCCTACAGATTTCTCCACTCTACTCTCCTAGTGTTTTATTGTTGTCAAGGTCCCAGGACTACTGGCGTTGAAGCCGGAACCGGAAGTGTTGAGCTCCGACCTCTCTGCTCTGTCCACTTTCCTGCTCTACTTTCAGCAGAGGATCCAATGAGAAAGGCATTAAATAAATGAGCTGGTTGATATCAGGACATAACCTGAAAGTGACTTACTTCCAAGAGTCCACACGGTCTCTGAGGATTGAAGGGCACCTAAAAGCAGAGGCAGAGTGAAAGGAGAGGGCGAGCACCGGGGCCGTGTGCATCAGTACATGGGGGCCCCACGAAGACGTGAGCGTTTGCAAACCCCAGCGCCGAGACTATGGTATATCTTAAGAGAAAAAGCTGCCAATTCCCCCAGGGGAACTACTCTCCCTCACCATTCACCGCTCACCAGCTAAAACCTAATGCGGCTGCCTACCAAGGTTAGCCCTACCTAAAGCCAACCAGGCACTAGGACCCCAATCCCACCTCAGGATGCCAGTAGTTGGGACCAGTGGACTTCCGGCCTTGAGCGTGACTTGTATGTGTAAGTGGTGGAGAGAGAGTTCAGGGTCCCTCAGATCGGGCCACAGAGGGAGACGCTGGGTCTAGAGATTTCCCTGTTCTTATCAGACACCCTGTCTTCCTCCAGTGAAGTGTCCAGCAAGACTGACTGTAAGGGCCAGATGAACGGGACTGTGTTCTCTGAACCCACTCAACTTTCGTGGACCTTTGGGGGTCTGCGCAAGGACACACCACCCTGAGGAACTGCCCTGGCCACATCAGGTCCGGACTCCAGCCTCAGTCTCTCTTGGGCACTCACGTCCTCTGCCCGATTTAGCTCCCTCTAGCCAGACATGTCAGTTGGCCTGTCTGGTCTGTGGCGTTTTCCCAGCGTGAGGCCCTTGGCCTGTCGCAACTCTGGCAGTTGGGCAGAACGTACAGACTTCTCTTTGAGGAGACTCTGAGCTGGACAATTCAGCCTCTTTCAGGAGACTCCGTCCTTCGAGGGTACGACTCTGATGTGTTCTTTTCCTAAATAGGACATCCCTTTCTGAAGCATCTGAGCTTTAAAGCACTAACATTAAAAACAGAGGAAAACTTAATTAAGGCAGATATCAAGGACTCATAGGATTTCTTCATTTTCAGCTCTGACTTCTGCTGCCCAGACACAATCTTTCTGCCATCTGTGTCAGGTTAGCTACAATGCTGGCCCGACCTCCCCGAATACAAGAAATTGTGCTGATTGATTTAGATATTCTGTTCCTATAAACGACCCCAGTTGTGCAGATGTTTCTGATTAACCAACGTACCACTGGCCTTATATACAAATAATTTTCTAATGAACTCAGCAGCTCTAAGAACAGGAGACGTGGGATCTAGTCCCACCTCCCAAGAAAAGCAAGCAAGAGCAACGGTGCAGGGGCTTCTCAGCAACGTTCCAGGCTTAAATTCCTATCTGCTGTGATTCACTTTTTCCTCCTGATGTAATCCGCTATAACTTAGAACGAATGCTCTCAAAGAACCTTTGTCTTCAGACTTCTGGACTCGAAGGGAAACTCGGTTGGCTCTGCGAGCTTAAAACTCCTTTAAAATTTCCCGTCTTTGTATTTCATATATTTCTATTTTTATTAAAACATTTGTATTTCCAGAGACAATTTCTTAAATCATATACTTTTACAAAGAGAAAATTGGGACTGAAGAGTCTACACTGACTTTATTACAAAGAGAAATCATGTGTTTTGTTTCACTTCAATACAGAACGATTAGGCTCAGTGAGCTTAGGCTCAAGATTTTCTTCTCTGGTTCTAGAAGACAAATCATATGCACATTAGAAAATGAAGGAAGAGACAAGACATGAATAATTCAAATGAATGGGATTTTTTTTTTTAAGTAAAGACAGTGACAAGTGCTCCCTAAAGAAATCATTTGAAACAAAACAGGAAAAAGAGATTAGAAAGTTTATCCTTCTAAAATAAATTACGCTGGCAAGGATACGGGGGAAACAGATATTTTCAAGCAGTGTTAGTGGGACTGTGAATTACAACTTTTGGAAAGCAATACCGCTTTGGGGACTCTGGCGGACAAAAATAAAAGCTTCTGTAAGTTAGCATGTGCAAATTCACGGACGTGGACCCTCAGAGAAGAGCTGTGGTCGTGGCGCAAACCTTGAAACAACCTGAATGGTCAAACTGTGCAAGGCTAAGCCGCCATGATAGAAAGGAGTTTTGTAATTATTTCTTTCTTTTAATTTTTATTTTTTAATAAGTTTTTTAATTTGGAGAGGACGTCTGCGATGCTTTGTTATGTTAAAAAAAAATCTGTGGACCTCGAAAAGCTACCTGCACGCCTACACTCGTTGCAGCATGATTCACAGTGGCCGAGACCGAAAAACCCCCTAGTGGCCACTGGTAGATGACTGCACGAAGAAGACGTAGAATACACACCGTGGAGTATTATTCAGCCAAGAGAAAGACATCTTACCATTTGTGACAACACGGAAGGACCTCGAGGGTATTATTTAGGTGAAATAAGTCAGGGAAAGACAAAATGCCACATGGTCTGGCTTACGTGCGGAACCTACAAAAGCCAAACCAGTAGAAACAGAAAGTGGAGTGGTGGTTACCAGGAGCTGGGGGGTGGGGGGAGGGAGGAACGGGGAGATGTTGGTCAAAGGGTATACACTTGGGATTAGATGAGGAAGTTCTAGGGCTACAATGCACAGCACCGTGCTATCGTTAACAACAGTGAAATTGCATACTTGAAAGTATAGACTTGCAATCTGAAATGTTCTCGCCACAAAGGAGAAACGATAATTAGGTGACAGTGACGGAGGTGTTAAAGACGCGGGGGGAACCATATTGCCGTATATAACCGTATCGGGCCGGCACGCTGTACACCCTACACGCACACGATGTGATACGGCAACGGCATCTCAATAAGAAAACCTTGTAGCCTAATGTGTATGTTCCTGTTTTTAATGGAAAAAATATGTGTGCATATGCATTTATATATAGTTATAGAAGCAAAGAGATGGAGGAAGGACACATCCTGACTGGACAATATCACCTTGAGGAGTTAGAATTTGAGCAAGACAAGAGAAAAACTGTTAACTTTTTATTCACATAGTTCTTCCATTTTTGTCTTAAATTTTTTAAAATATATATTTATTTTTGAGAGAGAGAGAGAGCGAGCACAAGCGGGAGGGGGGGGGGGCAGAGAGGGAGAGAGAGGGAGACACAGAATCCGAAGCAGGCTCCAGTCTCTGAGCTGTCAACACAGAGCCCGATGCGGGGCTCGAAGTCACGAATCATGAGATCATAGCCTGAGTCGAAGTCGGATGCTTAACTGACTGAGCCGAAGGCTGAGCATTTGGCCTGGCGGCTCTTCTGAGCTCCAGGACGCACAGTATTTCATCACAGCAACGGACAGCTGATGCGCACAGAACTTCTGAACAGAAAGGGATTTTAGGATATAAATGATACCATCATAAGCAACGCACTGTCCTTTAATCAGTTGAGAATTTCTTCCCTTTGCTTCTCCCACTTTCTCATCAGAAAAAAAAAGAGAAAAAGAAAAAGAAAGAAAAGGAAAAAAGAAAATTAAAGGGGAGAGATGTTTAAATAAAGAGGTTTTTAGCTTTAACATCTTACGAAATGTCATTCAAGACTTGTCCTAGTTTTCACAATAATCTAATTTCTGAATTTGTCTCAAATAAAATGTGAAACTATTTTTTTTAACAGTGCTTAAAACTCTAGGGAAAAGAACAGTATGAAATTTTACTCAAAAAACCTGAGATTTTTTTTAAATTGATGGTTTGGGTTATTTCTTAACCCATTCACGGCAATCAAATCTTGGCTCTCACAGATAAGAACAGGCACTGCTTAACGTAAATTGCTATACTCCTTTTAAAAAAGATTTTTTAAAAGGTCTTCAACTACTCTGCCTTTTTCTCGGCCTTCAAAAACTGGATTAGAAATGTTCGTACCACCTGAAATCTTGTCTCAGTGTCTCTCAGCCTGCCTTCTGGGATCTGGGAACGCAAACAGCTTAGACTTCTCTCCTCCTTCTCCGCCCCTTTCTCTCTCAAACCCGTCACCACGGTCCTTCCTGAAAGTCCCTCTCTCAGCACCTCCATGTGCTGCTTATGACAGGGGCCTGTTCGAGAAGAGCCCATTTTTTTTTCTCTTCTATCTCAGGCTGATCTGTCTCCACTATCTAAATATCCATCCCCATCACACAAGACTACTGTGGTTGAGACACTGATCTCACTGTTTACATTTTCAGACAGAGAAAAAAAATAGCTAGGGCACATGTTTTCCCAACATCTTCTCCAAGGTCTGAAGGTTTTCTACTTTCAAAATCTATTCTGCCGGGAGGGTGGGGGCGGGGAAGTCTTGGGGCTTCTTGATATATTACTTGGTAACATGTTTAACATTTCAACATTGCATCACCCTGGGATGTAGCCACATTTCTCTCATAGTCCTTCTCAGGCCTAAATTCTTCAGTCAACAGATAAAATCTCCTGCCTATGTCCATGGGAAAATGCATGGAAAGTTCCAGACAAGGATCAGGGAGACACAAGTGGTTGAAATGAGAGAAATTCAACTGCCCATTTGCTCTGTGTATGCCAATGAAATGACTATAGTTATTCTGTCAATGAATAATTGGTTGTCGGACTTGACTCCACGGATTAATTGTTTGGGCATCATTAGCAAGAGCCAACAGGTGAGCTGACAGTCACTGAAGCAATGAGAATGCAAACTCTAATGACTGTGGACACCAATAATTTTATTTATATACGTGTGTGTGTGTGTGTGTGTGTGTGTATGACATACATTGTTGCCACAGCAGAATTCTATGCAGCTGTTTAGAATATAGTAGTCCTAGGGTGCCTGGGTGGTTCACTTGGTGAAGCATCTAACTCTTAATTTCAGCTCAGGTCATGCCCCACATTGGGCTCTGAACTGATGGTTCACAGCCTGCCTGGAATTCTCTCTCTTTCCCTCTCTCTCTGCCCCTCTCCTGCTCATGTTCTCTCTCTCTCTCAAAATAAATAAATACACTTAAAAAAAAAAGAATATAGTAATACTGTGTCCAAGAAATACTAAAGGGATAAAACAAGCAAAATGCAAACAATATCCATATAACACAGTCTCAAATATGTAAGTAGATGGTGGGTGGGGGTAGAAGAGGGAGAACAGGAGAAATGTAACCAACTGCGTTTAGCTGTCATAATGAGGTAAGGCGTACATATTACACATATTTAAAATAATCAAGTATTACTTATGAAAGAATAACTTATATATTTAAACAATATAAACACATATAGATGTATACTAAATGGAGTATATATCATAAGAAAATAGAAAATAAAATAAACTTTTAAGTTGTAATGGACTCTATCGGTCCAGGAAACTAGTTAGCTCTAAGTTTTCCATTTTATTCACCATTTCCCTTCTCTTGCAGACACCTCTTAACTGAAAGAACTATTTATCCCCCAAGTACAAAGAAATCTGTGGCAGCTTATGGGAGGCTGGCGTCTTGCAATTTTGCTTAAACTTCGTTATCAGGTTGAATACCACCTGAGTCCAAAGAAAAAGATAGAAAATCTATGGGTGGGAGAACCCGACCCTCATTTATGTGGAAGTGACCCGGATATGGGTATCAGACCAGCAACGCCACTTCTTAAGTTTTACAGTCATTCCCACCTTCCCCATGAGGATTCAAAATTCCATTCATCTATTGTCAGGATTACTGTTATTGTTTGACGTAGAAGACATAAAAATATACAGCATTTAAAGCTAATTATGTATATGAATAAGAAAGAAGGTCATACGATGGGTACCGATCGTGGTGAAGGAATACTCTTGCGATGGAATTTGTTTCTTAGCATCTTCAGAAACCAGATAATCGTCAGCAAAACATCAAGATCTACTTTGCCTTAGTGAAAAATCCTCTCATCTCAAATCTTACAACCAGAGTGGTGGAAATAAACCACCATTCAACAAACGTTCATTGAAAACCTACTATACAAGAACCTACTAATTTTGAGGAAATATAAAATTATTTTTCTTAAAGTTATTGCCCTGAAAGAGTATACAACCTAGTGAGGGAAGAGAGACACACGTGTGACTCTAATACAGGATCAAGTGATTCCAAGCCACTGGTAAGGCCCAAACAAACAGCTTCAGGAATTTGCTGGAAGAGGCGGGAATCAGCTCATGAAGAAGAAAGCATTTTGGCTCTTGTGAAGATGCATGTTTTTACAATGTGAACCATGTTTACTGAAGCTACCAAACTAGTGCAATTTGTAGGTGACTGGGTCTCCTCCTTATTTTAGAATAGTCTCCCTTTATTGACTATTAGCAAAGTCTGTTATTTCCTTCTTAACAAGTATTTGTGGCCAAGTTGAGGAATCTATACGATTCAACATCAAGTGAGGAGAAGGGGCAGTGTGGAGAAGGAAAGGCTATGCAAAGGCATACAGATGGGAACGGGAAATGATAGTTGAGGTGGAGCCCACCACGTGCAAAGTAGTATACAATATGGATGAAGATGACCTTGAGGGTGGAGAGTACAGAGTTTGGAATCAGAACAGCACGGGTTTAAATACCAGCTCTCTCACTAGCTACGTGACCTTGGGCACGTTACCTAACTTCTCTCAGCCTCAGGTTCCAAGTATACGAGCAGAACCTACCTCACAGGGTTGTGTAGCTACTCAATGATTCAATTGAGTGACACATAGTAAGTGGTAACGTTCAAGAAAGCAAGTGAAAGAAGGAGGGAGGATGGAAGGAAGACAGGGAGGAAGAAAGGAAGGAAGGATTCTTTTTAAAGCTTAGACCAGATTATAGAAAAAGCTTTGAAGAATTTGATTCCCTTAACGTAACTAAGGCATAAAAAAAAATTAAAAAGAAGAAATTGTGTTATACTGGAAAGACGGCTTACTAGAAGAGAAAAAAATATATATCCATAGTAAGTAATGCTTAAGTGTTAAATAACACCACCGTGACGTGTGTCTACAATGTGAGCTATGCTTACGGAAGCTTCTAAACTAAGGGGCGCCTGGGTGACTCAGTTGGTTGAGCATCCGACTTCGGCTCAGGTTATGATCTCACGGTCCATGAGTTCGAGCCCCGTGTCGGGCTGTGTGCTGCCACTTCAGAGCCTGGAGCCTGCTTTGGATTCTGAGTCTCCCTCTCTGCCCCTCCCACGCTCATGCTGTGTCTCCTGAAAATAAATAAATGTTAAAAAAAAATTTAAACTAACTAAAATTGCGGGCGATTGTGTCTCCTGTCTATTTTAGCTAACTTCTTTTTATTGAGTATTAGCAAAGCCTATGTTTTGACTTCTCAGCAAGTATTTATGACCGATCTGAAGACTGTCATGCTAAGCATGCTTCCCAGGAACCCACACAAGAGCAGTGGCACTCCCACCCCATGGTTTTAGGTGCTATTCTGCGACCTAAGCAGCCCGGCCACGGGCAGGCCGTCTAATCCACTGGTCACCCCCACACTGGTGATGGCCACCGTGGCTGTTACAACGTGCCACTTCCTAGTCCCAAGGGACCAGGAAGGTATCGTGTGTCTTGTCTTTGCTTTCCCACCCTTTATCTGCCCCGATAACTTCAGCAGAGTGGGCTTCACTGGGTAGGCAGATCACAGGCTGGCAGCCCCCCCACACTGATTCTTCTCTGTGAGAGTCCTCCTTCTCCAGCTGTTAAGAGAATACACGAGGTGACTGGGGTGAAACCCGCAACAAATTACAGACTGCTAAGGGATTATTATATGTTAATTTATACAAGAGGCTGTTGCTATGTTTAGGCAGTTTTTGTATTTCCATGTGGAAAAAGGAATACCAACAATGTTTTGCATATACTAACATTGATAATAGTAATAATAATGGCTCACAAGCACCAGCACTGTCCCTGGATAATCTGTTATACAGTCCACGGCCAGGACTCATCACCCTCACAGCAACTCTATAGGATGAGGTAGTTACTCTCATCTTAAAGGCAAAGAAACAGAGGTCAAAGAACTTGCAAAAGACAGAGCTGGCACCAGAAGCAAGATCTGTCCAACTCGCTGACCCATGCTTTAACCTTGCAGATGATAGCACACCGGCATTGCCGAGGGGAGGGGGCTCTCAAAAAATCGATTCCTGGGCCTCACCCAGATTTATAGCATCAAGTCTTTGCAAGCTTCTAGTGACACCCATGGCTAAGGACCAGCAGACTTCAATACCAGTCAACGTGCATCAAACAGAACGGCATTACTCAACTAACTGTATTAGTGTATCGAATAACTGTATTATTACAAAGTATGCAAGAGACAGAATTATTCTGACCTGACAGTAATCCCTACAGGGTAGGAACAAGTGACAAATGCCGGGCTGGGTAACAAGGCGGAGGGAGGAAGCATTAATTTGTCACAGCGAAGTGGAACCTGAACCGTTCCCCACTGGGGCAGCGAAGGTGGACCACAATGCGAAGGGCCCCATTACTCTTCCTATGCCGGGCCCGTAAATATTTGTTAAATGGGCATATACATGAAGGATGGACTCCCCCCAGCCGGAAGTAATTTCATTCTCCTCTAAATTCCTTGCATTCGAGCTGTATCTTTTTTTTTTTTTTTTTACCTTATTTACCACACTCTGCCTTGCATTTCACTGTCTGAAACCTGCCTCCTCTCTACCAGATGGTAAGTGTCCAGAGGCAAACTGCATCTCTTTCTGAGCAGTATCTCCCACTCTACTCCCGCGCCCCGTGGCCCAGCAGTGACCCCTAGCAGGGACCCTGGATGCCAGATGAGTATCTGGCTGGGTTCCAACTGAGACTGGAATCTTCACTGACGCGGGGGTCCTGGCTATTCTCAAGGCGATGCCTACCGACCTTCCAACACTTGGTATAACTGTGGACTGCTGGGACACACTGGCAGAGAGACCGCTGTATGGGAACCACGAGGAATCTGGAGGGCCTCCCTGGAGGGCAGGCTTCAGGCAGACCACAACTCTGGGAGCCAGAATCCTGAATCTGAGATAACTTAAAAACAAAGGGATTATAGCAACGAATAGAAGGTGCTTTTCTTCAGTTTTGTTCTCCTGGTGTGCACTGCAGAAACCGTGTACTTCCTAAAATTACAACCATAGTTAGGAACATCCTGGACTATCAGACAGTGACACGGACCCAGGAATGAATTCTTCTGCAAAAGTAAGCTCATCCCTGGCCAAGGCACCTGAGACAGTAAATCTGAAAGATGAGAGCATTCCAACTTCTCTCCCTCCTCAGCGCCTGAGCTCTTTCTTGCTCTTTCATCTTAATGCTACACACGGCATGGTGTCCCTCTGATGCCCTGTGCAGTGCTTTCTGTTGTTTCATATTCCATTACCCCCCCCCCCCATCCTCACACCATGTGATGGCCAAAGAGCAAAGTTTATCAACCCCATTTCTTGGAGGAGGTAAGTTGAGTCTCAAGCTGCATCACAGGCCCAAGGGCGCACAGAAGTGGCTGAACTGCCACAAGAGATTTAACGGGGGACCTAAACGAATCAATGGAAGAGGGCACGGATCTCTCCAGTTGTAAGTAACCTCACTGTCTGTAAATGTCCCGGAATTTTATTTACCTTGCTTCCACATCTCTCTGCTCTGTATCCCCAAACCCAAAAGAGTTTACGTGCTTGCCAGGGAGCCAAAGTGATGGCAGGGCTGGGTAGGTCCCAAGGAAGAAGATGATGTGACTAAAATGTTCAATAACATCTGCAAAGCGACTGAAAAACGGATAAAGAAGGTGTGGTGTATACATATATATATATATATACGTGTATATATGTGTGTGTGTATATGTATGTGTGTAAGTATATATATGTGTATGTATATGTGTATACATACACACACAATGGAATATTACTCAGTGATCAAAAATCATGAAATCTTGCCATATACAACAACGTGGATGGAACTACAGTGTATTATGCCAAGTGAAATAAGTCAGAGAAACACAAACATCATGTTTTACTCACGTGGGATTTAAGAAACAGAACAGATGAACATAGGGGAAGGGAAGAAAACATAAGATAAAAAGAGAGGGAGACAAACCGTACGAGGCTCTTAAATACGGAGAACCAACTGGGGGTTGCTGGTGGGGTGTAGGGGGGGGATGGGCTAAATGGGTGATGGGCATTAAGGAGGACACTTGTCGGGATGAGCGCTGGACATCAGACATAAGTGGTGAATCAATTCTACTCCTGAAACCGATACTGCGCTATATGTTAGCTAACTTGGATTTAAATAAATTCAAAAACAAATCTGCAAAGTCTAGCCTGCACACTTCCATAACAGCTAATGGATTTCTCCAGATGGATGGGGGTTTTGGGACACTCAACCTTGTGGGGATGACAGGCAGGTAAAGACACAGAGCAAGAGCAGAAGGCGGTGTTGTGAGCACCGTAAGGAGAGGTTAAGATGCAAACTGCTGATGGCGTATGGAGTTCTCTCTTCTCAAAAAGTCAAACGGCGATTTATACAAACGAAATACAAAACCAAACCAAACCAAACCAAACCTCCTTGGAGTTATTTCATCCGTTATAGGAAAAGGCATTTTTGAGGAGGAAAAGTATGCCAATGACTCCAACTGAAGCTACAGTACTGTTTTGAAATTGCCCCGGGAGACTGGCAAAAGAGAACGCACCCAGGGTGGGACTGTGTCCCGGGGCTCCGCGGCAGCATCGCCTGGATATACAGGGCCAGCGACCGAGGGTGCGGCCCAGGGACTCCCCAGGGGAGGGGAGTTACACGCGACTTTCAGAAAAAAGGACAGAGTCTACCCAGGCACTGCCAACAACGTGCGAGGCTTCCCGGAGAACGCAGATAAGGCCAGAAGCCCGCGCGGCCCAGGAAGGCATATTCCTCTGGGATAACGCGGGACCAAGAGCGGGCACAGACACACCCTGGGTTAATCTCCAAGAGCTCAAAGTCTAACCAACCACCAGTTGAAGTCGCCTCGACTGGGCCAGCTGGTTTCTTTTACGCTTGCAACTTTTTTTCAACGGTTCTTTTTTAGAGAGAAAAATGCGTTAGTAGAAAGAGGTAGGGGGAGCGAGACTGCAGTGAGGCTGTTCGGAAAGTTCGGGAAAGGGCCGGGGGAAGGGGAAGAGCGCTGACGGGGACTGGAAGCACCTCTAAGTTCAACGCGCACGCATAACCCGCGCGTCTACACCGACCACAGGGCGAGCAGCAGTCTGCAGGCGGGAGCCCAGTTTGGGGAGCCGAGTTGCGAGATGGGCTCGACTCCGCCAGCGAAGAAGGCGAGGCGATTCCTGGGCACGACCCGGCCGCGGGGATGCCCGAGGGTCCCCGTCCGCGCCAGCCGGGGGTGCAGACGCGGCCCTAGCGCATCCCCGCGAGGCCGCGGCCGCGGGGCACAGCAGCGGCGGCGGCGGGTCCCAGGCCGCCGCCCCACTCCTGCCCGCCGGGGCCGCGGGGTCAGGGGAGCCGGGCACGCGCGCGCCCAGGCGGGAGGCGCCCGCAGCCCCCGCCGAGCGCGGCCCCTTCCTCCCCGCGCCGGCCCCTCCCGAGGCCGCGCGCCCGCGCCCGCCGCCCGCAGCCCACGGCCCCCGGCGCCCCCCCCCCCCGCTGCCGCGCGGCGCTCTCCACCCCGCCGTCCCGCCCTGCCCTCCCCGGCGGCCGCGGGGGTCTCCCCGGCGCCGCCCTGAGGCCCCCGCGCCCCGGTCGCGCGTCCCTTACCGCGCAGCGGCTCCGGGCGGCTCCAGGGCCCCGCGGCGCGCCGGGCATTTTTTTCCGGGAAACTTCTCCCGGGTCCGGAGGGCTGAGCCGGCCGGGCAGGAAAAGCGCTCGGCGCCGGGAGGCTGCGACCATCCGGGAACTTCGCGGAGATGTAAACCCTCCCCCTCGACTCCCCGTCCCCCCCCGCCTCCTGCGGCCCCGCCACATGTGGACGCGCCGCGAGACCGCCGCCGGCCCTGCGCCCTCTCCTCCGGGCGCCGCGCCCGCCCGCACTGCCCGCCTGCCTCCGGGACTCCGCGCCCCTCTCCGCCCCGGGTCGCCCCGAAAGCGTGGCGAGAGTGGGGTGCTAGGAGGCTGGGGCTCGTGGTCCCCGTGTCCGCTCCCTGCGCGGCCGAGGGCACGCGGCCGCCGGGTCCGGGACGAGCCGCCGCAGAGGAGCGGGAGCTGGAAGGTGTGTGCGCCCGAGGGCCGTGTCCCCGTAGCCCCGCGTCCTCGCCGGCTTCCCGCCGCGGCGCCTCAGAAGGAAAGCCTGCTCCCATCGCCCTGCCCGCTGTTCTCAAAAGAGGGGGTCCAGCTTTGAGACCCCTCAAATTCAAATTCATTTAAAAAATGAACTTCGAAATAGAGTGGAAACCATAGGGGCCCACGTGCATGTGCGTGTGTCTCCCCGTCCCCTGTGTGGGGACAACGGTGCCCCTCCACCCGTGCGGAGATGCTGTTCCGCGCCTCCAGACGGGTGGGGTCCTCTCAGTAGTTTTGCCTCGAGTGCGGGTGGGTTTATCAGCCACCCACATCCTCAGACACAGTAGGATCACCGCCAACGCGGGGAGAAAGCAAAGAAGGTTCTACTCTATTGCCAAAGCTAACTCTCGTTACCAGGCTTGGACCAGCTGAGAAAGCCCCAGGACTCTTAAGAGAAAGGTTAACACGCACCCAGATGACCCAGGGACTAGAACGTGTGCATTTGGAAACAACGACAAGGTCTGATCACTATAATAACCACTTAATCTTAGGTTAAATGTCCAAGGCTATGTATCCCTTTGAATGAAGCAAAAAAGGTGGCGATACTACTGGTAGGAATGGATGTCCTAGGCTGAGGAAGTTGTCCCTCCCTGACGTTGGGCTGTCTCTGTTCCTCCACCATTCCCATGTGCGCGTTTGTATCTTGACAGACTCTTAACAGGGACCACAATCCTTCTGGGAAAAGGTTAAGTAACCTGTAAACCCTTATCGACAAACTTTGGTTCCTAAGTATACGCATCTTTTGAGATTTCTGATATATTTGTGTTTCTTTTTAAGCCATTTCTATGGTAATATGCACAGGTTATGTTTTATACAAAATGAGGTCAAGCGATTTCCTATATCGATGTTAATATTCCAGACTCGCAAACATACCAATAGCATTTATCACAGTGTGGCATGGCAGTCAAACCGAGGAGCCGCCCTGTTTCCTTGCTAGCTCTCTAAGCCTCATTTTTTTTTTTTGCTTCAAATAGGCAGAATGAGAGTTCTTACCTCCTAGGGTTGTTGTAAAGATTAAATGTGATAATCCCTCTGAAGATGAGCAGAGTAGTGGCATTCAAGTAGAACAAGAATCTTCTCTTTGATTCCCCAAGTTCAGCAGAGTACCTGGGACCCTCTAAAGGAACCAATACTTGCCGGGAAAACAACTCTCTTGAGTTTACTTATTTCAAAGGTCCACATCAATTTCAGCATTGGTATACACAAAAGGAAATTAGGAAGGTAACATACATGCCCCCTCCCATTGTTTCATCATTGGAAGCCTAAAATTAATGATATCCTGAATTGTCAATTGCTTTAAATCACCCCTGAGGCCAGTGTCCAGGATGCCTCTGGCTCTCTCTCAGACCCCAGTACTTCTCTCGATAGTTAAAACCTGAATAGTATTTCATCAGCGGTGATTTTCTAGATTCAGTAAGTGGGCTATAGTTGTGTAAAGTGTTAACATTTGGGAAAGAGGAGTAAAGTATCTGGAAACATTCTTTTAGAATTTTTGCAACTTAGTTATAAATCTGAAGTACTTTGAAGATGAAAAAGTTCCTAATATTTTTTAATTTAAAAAAAATCATAGGGCGCTTTGGTGGCTCAATCGGTTAAGCATCTGACTTTGGCTCAGGTCATGATCTCACGGTTAGTGAGTTCGAGCCCCATGTTGGGTTCTGCACTGACAATGCAGAGCCTGCTTGTGATTCTCTCTCTCTCTCTCTCTCCCCCCACCCTTTCCCTGGCTCTCCCCCGCTTGCACTTTCTCTCTCTCTCTCAAAATAAAGAAACTTAAAAACAATGGATGCACATGGGTGGCTCAGTCAGTTAAGCATCCAACTTCAGGTCATGTCATGATCTCACGGTTCTTGAGTTCAAACCCCACATCGGGCTCTCTGCTGTCAGCACAGAACCTGCTTCAGATCCTCTGTCTCCCTCTCTCTCTGCCCCTCCCCTTCTCATGCATGCTCTCTCTCTCTCTCTCTCTCTCTCTCAAAAATAAATAAATATTTAAATAAAAAAATAAAAATGAAAAGAAAAAAAAAGAAAACCTAGGGGTGCCTACATGGCTTGTTTGGTTGAGCATATGACTCTTGATTTTGGCCAAGGTGGTGATCCCCGAGGGGGAAGGGGGAGAAGGGGGATCAAGCCTGTGTTGGGCTCTGTGGAGCCTGCTTGGGATTCTCTGTCTCTTTCTCTATCTCTGCCCTTCTAACTCCCTTGAGCATTCTCTCTCTCTCTCCAAAAAGCAAAACAAACAAAACAAGAAAAAAAAAAAGAAAACCTAAAATTCTACAAGAGATACCTTCTTCCTTGGGTACTGCTAAGGTATAGCTTAAACTGAAGATATTGACATTAGTAGCAGGCAAAGGTACTCTGCTAATAAACCTCGGCAGTCATATATGCTTCGATATAAATGAGTTCATAAGAGAAAATGGCTCTTTGAATGCTGTTTGAAGATGAAGGTGGGCCGGCAATGCTGTCGTGATCTGGGAAATAAGGAGAAGGGAGGGAGATAGACAGACATTGAGACTGACAGATAAAGGCAAGGTTACCAGAGCAGAATACTATTTAATACATATATTTGCTTACCGTTCACAGTTACCCTGCTGGGAACTCTAAACTAGGCTATGGCAACTTAGAACTTGTCCTGTTATCCCAATTCGCTGTGTCCTGTAAGTACTTGTTTGATGCCCGTCTCGCCCCGTAGACAGTAGCCCCAGTTTAGGAGGAGAGGCGTGTGGCAGGGGCTGCGTGGTTTGCCACAGTGTTGCCGGCACCTGGCTCATTCTTAGGACTCATTACCACTTAATAAGTGAATGCCACGACTAGCCCAGGCCCTTGTACGTATAGAATCTCACTTAATTCTCACAGCAATTTTGTGGCCTAGATATTTGTCCCCATTTTATAGATGAGGGAACTGTGACTTGGAGAGCTTAGGAAACCTGCCCAGGATCACTCAGCCGGTGAACTCCAGAACCCAGATTATTTTGACAGTGACACCCTCTATTATGCATGCCGTCTCTTGACTTGCTCCGTATTTATTCCGCCTCTGAGCTTCTGCAGGTGCGAATGGCCTGAATTGACTAGCATCCAGACTCCTTGGTGCCAAATAGCAAAAGCAGAAAATAACTATCTTTGTAGAGAATTATTGAGGTTCAGGTAGATCTGGTTAAAGGCTCTGTATTACCTTGCATGATTTGGGTTCTCTCTCCTGAATTAATGCAGGGAGGAGAAGGAATGCCATGTGGGATAATGTGATTGGCGGGGGGGGGGGGGGGGGCGGAATGAACTGGGAATTAGGATATATGTGGAGGAAAAAGTCAGGTCCACAGCTTTGCACTTAGTGGGTGGTCAGTCCGTATTTAGTGGATTTACTGGTTTCCAGACCGGAAGGACTCAGCTTTTTTTTTTTTTTTAAATGTTTATTTATTTTTGAAGGGTAGGGGCGAGGGGCGGGGCCGGCGGGCAGGGTGGTCAGCACAGAGAGCAAGGCAGACAGAATCCCAAGCAGGCTCTGCCGTGTCTGGGTGTGCGTGAGGCGGGGCTTGATCCCTCAGAGCACGGAGATCCTGACCTGAGCCGAAATCAGGAGTCAAGGCTGCTGAACTGACTGAGTCACCCAGGCGCCCCTGAAAGGATTCAGCTCTTAAAAGCTGAATATTTTACTTATTTGTACCACACCTATTCCCCAAAAAACTTAGAAGAGTAAGAGTTGAGTATGATGAAATTTAAATCTTAGTGCGGGACTGCAAATTTACTAGATGTTTTCAATCTTTATTTTAATTTTAACTGAAATAGGGTTGACATAGGACATTAGCGTCAGATGTACAACATAGCGGTTTGACTTTTATACACATTTCAAAATGATCAAGGTGAGTATAGTTACCCTCTGTCACCATAGGAAGTCGTTACAGTGTTTTAACTACGTCCCCTATGTTGTACTTTACATCCCCGTATTTGTTTTAAAACTGCACCTTTGTATCTCTTAATCCCCTTCACCTGTTTTGCCCCTCCCCCTACCTCTCTACCCTCTGGCAACTACCAGGTTGTTTTCTGTATTTATGAATCTGCTTCTGTTCTGTTTGCTTGGTTTTTTAGAATCCACATATAAGTGAAAGCATATGGTATTTGTTTTTCTCTGTTTGACTTATTTTACCTGGCATAATTCCTTCTAGGTCCGTCCATGGTGTCACAAATAGCAAGATCCATTCCTTTTATGGCTAAATAATATTCCACTGTGTGTGTGTATATGTGTATACGTGTATAACACACACAAACACACATATATATATACCCACATAAATACATACCACATCTGCTTTATCCATTCAACTCTCAATGGACACTTAGGTTGCTTCCATATCTTAGCTATCGTAAATAATGCTGCAATGAACCTAACATATCTTTTTGAATTATTGTTTTTTGTTTTCTTCGGGTAATTACCGTGAAGTGGAATTGCTGGGTCATACCATGGTTCTGTTGTTGTGGTTGTTGTTTCAGATTTTAGTCTTAAGTACTTTTGTACCCATTGTGGGGCTTGAACTTGCCACCCTGAGATAAGAGTCACATGCTCTGCTGACTGAGACATTCGGGAACCCCCGTAGTTCTCTTTTTACTTTTTGAGGAACCTCCATGCCGTTTTCCACTTGTTCTTTCTTATCGTTTTGATAATAGCCATTCTGACAGGTATGAAGGGATATGTCGTCGTGGTTTTGATGTGGATTTTCCCTGATGACGAGCGACGTAGAGCATGTTTTCGTGTGGAGGTTGGCCATCCGTATGTCTTTGGAAAAATGTCTATTTAGGTCCTCTGCCCATTTTTTAAAATGGATTGTTTTTGTGGTGTGGAGTTGTGTAAGTTCTTTCTATGTTTTGGATATTAACCCCTTATCAGATAGATCATTTGCAAATACCTTCTCCTATTCAGTGGGTTACCTTTCCGTTTCGTCGATGGTTTCCTTTGCTGTGCCAAAAGCCCATTAGTTTGACATAGTCTCATTTGTTTAATTTTGCTTTTGTTCCCCTTGCCTGAGGAGAGAGATCCAAAAAAAATATTGCTACTACCGATATCTAAGAGTTTACTGCTGTGTTTTCGTACAAGCATTTTATGGTTTTAGGTGTCACATTTAGGTCTTTAATCCATTTTTAGTTTATTTTTTGTGTGTGGAGTAAGAAAGTGGTCCAGATTCATTCTTTTCCATGTAGCTCTCTGGTTTTCCCAACACCATTTACTGATGGTACTGTCTTTTCCCCCGTATTTCCTTGCCTCCTTTGTCACAGAGTACTTGATCGTATTGGCTTGGGTTTATTTCTGGACTCTCTGTTTTGTCGTATTGATCTATGTGTCTGTTTTTGGGTTAGTCCCATGCTGTTGTGATCACTATAGCTTTGCATTATAGTTTAAAATCTGGGATTGTGATACTTTAGCTTTGTTTTTCTTTCTCAGGATGGCCATGGCTATTTGGGGTAGCTTCTGGTTCCGTATAAATTTTAGTGTTATTTGTTCTAGTTCTATGAAAATTGCCATTGGTATTTTGATAGAGATTGCATTGAATCTGTAGATTGCTTTGGGCAGTATGGACACTTTAGCAATATTAATTTTTCCAGTCCACGAACACAGTATGTCTTTCCCTTTGTTAGGGTCATCTTCAATTTCTTTTATCAGTGTCTTGTATTTTTCAAAGTACAAATCTCTCATTTCTTGGTTAAATCTATTCTTAAGTATTTTGTTCTTACTGAAGCAATTGTAAATAGGATTTTCTTAATTTCCCATTGTTCTAGTTCATTATTAGGGTATGACAATACAACTGGTTTCTGTATATTAACTTTGTGTCCTGCAACTCTGCAGAATTCATTTATTAGTTCTGATGGTGTTTTGGTGAAGTCTTTCGGGTTTTCTATGTACAGTGTTATGCCATTTGCAAATGACAGTTTTACTTTTTCCTAAGCAGTTTGGATGCCTTCGATTTCTTTTTCTCATCTGATTGCGCAGCTAGGACTTCCCGGACAATGTTGAATAAAAGTGACCAGAGCGGACATCCTTATCCTCTTCCCAGACGTTGAGGAAATACTTTTAGCTTTCGAGGATGATGGTAGCTTTGGGTTTATCATACCTGGCCTTTATTATGTTGAGGTGAAATTCATCACTTTGCCGTGTTCTAATCAGTAGAAGCAACTCACTAAGTCCATCCAGTGTGAGGGTCACGTAGGGTGTTAATGCCAGCAGGCAGCGGTCATTGGGATCATCTTTGGATCATCTTAACCTACTGTCATCCTCATGAAGGTGCTCTAGGTTAACGTTAATTCATTCGTGTCAAATAACACACATGGTGTCGGACTCTTAGCACGCAAGGAGAACTGATTGTCGTTGTTGTCAGCAGCAGCATCCAGCACTCACATATGATTTTAGGATCATATCCAGAACCGAAGAATGGCATTTGCACCAACGCTGCTGTTTGGCCAGGAGAGCAGGCAGTTTCCTTCGGGAGACATCTCTTCTCAAATGAGATCATACAGGATAGCCAAATAAAGGAATTATTTACAAAGGTGTTAGGCGGAGGAACGAGGGATGGCGCCACGCTCCAAGGCTGAAACAGCACGGAGTCGTCACTGCTTCGAGGCCTGCGGCCGAGGGGAGACCGAGCAGAACCAGGAGAGGGCAGCTTCCGTTCCGGGACAGAGCTCCTGGCAGGAGTCGTGCCCTGCAGAGGCAGAAGGATGCCGAGCTGTGGTGACCCAGGGGGTGAAGAATAAACACCCTGACGTTACTCCTCTCCTGCCAGGACCACCCACCATCTGAGCCCAGTCAGGAGCCACAGAGCACGGAAACCCCCCATCCTGCCCACACAGGTCAGCCCCCCAGCACGGGAGGGGTGAGTGGAAAATACCCAATATGGGCAGGCACAGCTTTCCTCTAGTGGGAAATGCACTGGGAACCTGACACTGTGTTTTCTTCATATAAAGGAGGAACTGAAAGGCAGTTAGTGAATCCTGAACTCCCAAGATAAGAGTCAGGGTGGGGTGGTGGCAGGGAACAGAGTTCCAGAGGAGTTTCACGTAATTGTTGGTTTATGGTGCCCCTGAGGAGCTTTCATTTGGGCCAGTGAGGAAGGCACAGAGATTTAAGTTCATAGCTGGCTGGTGGACCCAGAGTAAGTGTCTCGGGGAAGGCCATAAGGACTGTAGGTTTTATTTATTCAGGGGAAGAACTTAATGACGTGGAAGGTGTTTGCTCTGCTCACTCTGGCTGATGACTCTGACTGATGGTTCATTAAACCCTGCTTTGTTGGTCAGGGACTAGCTCAGTTACCTTGTGAAGGCCTTAGGTGCTTCCAAAGGCAAATGGTTTTCCAAACACCATTCCCCTCCTGTAACAGGGATCCAGGAATTTCGCTTCAGGGAGACAAGGCAGTGCAGCCAGAGAAGTGGGACCTTAATGCCAGGAAATGGGAGAACCCAAAGTCTCGGGGTGGACCGGCCCCTGTCCAGTCTCTGCACCCACAGGGAGCCCCCGTGGGAGTCTGGTTAATCGTGAATGCTCGTGTCCATGCTTTCAGCCTGCAGAAGTGGGGGACACTGGATGGGGGCAGGAGAGGCTACGTTTCCTGATTAATTTCTTTAGCTTTAAAATAAATGCTTTATGAAGATGCTGTTAAAATATGATTGGACTGGGGGCGCCTGGGTGGCTCAGTTGGTTAAATGACCGACTTCGGCTCAGGCCATGATCTCACGGTTTGTGGATTTGAGCCCCATGTCCAGCTCTGTGCTGACAGCTCAGAGCCTGGAGCCTCCTTCAGATTCTGTGTCTCCTCCTCTCTGCCCCTCCCCAGCTTGCACTCTGTCTCTCTGTGTCTCCAGAAATAAAGAAACATTAAAAATATATATAGTATTGAACTGGAAACCATTCTTTAAAAGGGGACAGGATTACTTGCTAAGTCATCCCATGAGTGTTTTTGAAAAACGATGATGTGTCATAGACCCTAACGAGTCACGAATTCAGCACTCTGCAATAAGGTCTTAAAAATGACAAAAGTTAAATATGAAATGTAAACTATGTGAACACAATAATAAAATTAATAAACAGAATCTAGGAGATGGGGAAGAAAATCTTTAATTTGCCAAGACTTGTTTATTATGTGTTAAAGTTCTTAAAGAGATCACTAAACTTAACATTTTTTTAAACTTCAAATGTATAGGTGCACCTGTCTGGCTCAGTCTGTGGAATGTGTGACTTTTTTTTTTCATTTTTTTTCACTTATTTATTTTTGAGAGCGAGAGAGAGAGAGGGTGTGAATGTGGGAGGGGTGGAGAGAGAGGGAGACACAGAATCTGAAGCAGCTCCAGGCTCTGAGCTGCCAGCAAAGAGCCTGACACGGGGCTTGAACTCTCGAACCATGAGATTATGACCTGAGCCAAAGTCGGCTGCTCAACCGACTGAGCCACCCAGGCGCCCCATGGAATGTGTGACTCTTGCTTGATCTCCGAGTTGTGGGTTCCGTCGACATGCTGGGTGTAGAGATTACTTAAAAATAAAATCTGTAATTAAACCCTTCAGGGGCACCTGGGTGACTCAGTCGATTAAGCGTCTGACTTAGTCTTAGGTTGTGATCTCACAGTTCATGGGTTTGAGCCCCACGTCACGCTCTGCACTGACAGTTTGGAACCTGCTTTGGATTCTGTCTCTCTTCCTCTCTCTCTCTCTCTCTCTCTCTCTCTCTCTCTCTGCCCCTCTCCCACTTGTGTGCCCTTTCTCTCTCTCTCTCAAAAATAAACGTTAAAAAAAAAAACACCTTCAAATGTATACTCTTCTTTTTCAAAAACGCAAGTGTTCTTGAATCTGCTTGAAATCATCCAGAGTATTTTAGAAGAATGGGGGCATCTGAGCCCTTTATTAAAATTATAAAATGTATCAGCTTCTAATAAGCTTGTATGAGTAAATGATTGACCTCAGGAGGAGAGAAATTTACCAGCCGAAGTTCATAAGGACCTTTACATAACAGGTGAACGGCACTGAAAAAACTGTTGTGATTTGCTAAACGCATCCGTTGCTGCCCTTCCCCATCTGTACTCACTAACCTTTGTGAGGCCACAGCTTCTATAACGCCAGTCAGGTGGTTCAAAAGCAAGCGTGTGGGGCACGTGGGTGGCTCAGTCAGCTAAGCACCTGACTCTCGATATCAGCTCAGGTCATGATCTCACGGTCCATGAATTCCAGCCCCGCGTGAGGCCCTGCCGCTGCTTGCAAGGAGACTGCTTGGGATTCTCTCTCTCTACACCCCTCCCCTGCTGAAGCTTGTGTACGCTCTCTCTAGACAAACCAACAAACTTAAAAGCAAGACATGAACTTAGCATCGGACCTTCAAATCCACTTTTTCCAAAAAGGGTTAACCAAGGTTTTAAAAATATAATGGGGCAAATGATTAGTGGCTGGAAGGCGGGAAGAGGGATGACTAGGTGGAGCCCAGGGAATTCTTAGGGCATGAAATTATTCTGTATGCTGCTCTAATGGTGGATGCACGTTATCCATTCATCAAAGCCCATGGAATGTGCAACACAAAGAGGAAATCCTAAAGGAAACCGTGGACTTCTGTTAATAATAATGTATCAACTTTGGCTCATAATTTCATAGAAAATGCATCACCCGAATCCGAGGTGTTATTAATAGGGGCCACCGGGGAGGGGAGAGTGCTGAGCAGGTACATTGGAACTCTGTACTTCCTGCTCAAATTTTCTATAAAGCTAAAATTGCTCCCCAAACTAAAGTCTGTTAATTTTTTTTTTAAATGAGGCGTACGTAATTATAGTCCTCTAAGGGCATTTCCATCTTTTAGTGAGAGCAAAAATGTGCCGTAAATAAAAATTTAAAAATAGTGCTTAACTCATTTGCTGTCATTTATATTTGTGTGTCTATTTAATAACGTCCATAACAGATTATTCCAGTAATACGTAATTATAATTTGTAAGCGAATCAATCTCAGTCCGGGGCAGGGGGGGTTGCCTCCTCAGATGTTTTGATTGGTACTGTGCACATGCAGAATGTTCGTTGCTGTCTGGACGATGCTTTCCCACGGAGAGAGGAAGCTTCCGCTGGCGCGGTGAGTCCCTGGCAGCACTTGATAAGCACCCTCGGAGGGTGGTGCTGGGGGGTGATTTACTGCGGCTGCCTTCCTGGGGCCCCGGCAGCACCAGCCAGGCGGCAGCCGTGATCAGGGGCTGGGGGGCTTGGTTCATGTGGCCAGCTTAAAAGAACTGGAATATTCATGACCTGCCTGGAGTGACAGGCAGCTGGGGGGCGAGGATGGAGCCCGGAAGAGCCAGGTCCTCTGGCAAGACTGGCCGGAGCACGCTGTCGCTGTCGTACAGGAGGTAAGCAGTGGCGGGCACCTGGAGGCCCCGCAAAGCCCTAACGTGGCTAGACGGTCAGCAAGGCGAGTTCTGGCGGCCCAGGCGGGAGGCCTGCCAGTTCCTGTAACCCCCAGCTTCGTGTCAGAGGTCCCTGGAGGACAAGACCCTGCAGGCTGGCCTGGGGAGGATGGCCTCCTGGGAGGGCTGTCGGGGACTGAGGCCCGTGGGGTCCGGCGAGGGAGGAAGGAAGCAGCTCCCGCTTCCTTACTCACGACAGAATGGAATTAGAAAATGACACAGGCCCCTTCCTGGCCCGTGGAAAGAGGATGTTTCCGGGGCGTCCACCAATTAGACAAAACCCCAAAGGCATCCTCTTCTTAATTCCTGAACTCTTGAGTTCTCTGAGACAGCGGCCCATCAGGAACTGAAGTCGCGCCTGGGGCTTTTGGCAACAAAACTTTCTCTTTGCACAACATTGCGCAGGGCACCGAATATGTAAAGCAGACCCGGGGCCTCCGGGTGGGCGCTCAGAGGTGTGTCCGTCCACGGTCGGCCTTCCAGAACAGACGCTGGGGCATGACTGCAGGACCGCTGCCTGGAGAAGCAAGCCCAAGCCTCTCGATGGGGCGTTTGGGGACATCTTTGACATACTCTTATTTTATTCTCCTATCTTGTTTCTGGCCACTCCTCGCTTTATATTTTATGGCCCACAGTGTAAACTACCCAAACTGTCCGTGCTCATGCTGTCGCCTGCGCGTGGAATACCTTTGCCCCGGCCGCCTCTGACCCAGTCCTCAGGGTTCACCTGTAAGGGCATCTCTGCCGCGGCCTCTGGGCCCCCACAGCGCCCTTGATGAGCCTACATCTGAGCGGTCCCTGCTCCGCTGAAATTCCTCCTGTATCTGTTCGCCCGCTGAGCTGTAAACTTCCCGAGGGCAGGAATCTTTGCAATCTCTGAGACCTCTGGCCCCATTCCCCGCTCCCAGCTCCTGGCCTAACTGATGCAATCGTTTGAACTTTATCAGGCATCAGTTTAGAATTCAAAGGATCCTTTCTGGGAAGCCAGTTGGAGAAAAGAAGGGAGGCGTTCTTAATAAAGGGAGGGAGGTGATAGGAGAGGAGAGGGGACAGTAGCTGGGGACGGAGGGAGTCCAGGGGGTCAGGACAGGAACACCTCGGAGTCCCCGACAGTTCATATGAGGCCTTGGGCTAGAGGACCTGGCCCCGCTGCTGCCGAATTGAATTAGCGGTGGGTAGCTGGCAAGATGGACCCCAGTCTGCACAGCAGGGCCTCTCCAGAAGCTCTGGAGGATTCTGACTACTTCCTGAGATGCTTCGGGCCTCCAGGGATTCTAACCAGCATAATGGCCTTTGAAAAGGGGGACAGCTGAGCCAGGAAAGTTAGTTCAAGTCCCTGGGGGACTACGATGGCTTGGTTAAGGACTCCTTCCGTTCTGTCTGAAGGAAGAAATCTCTTATTGGAATCACTTGCTCGTGGTTAAGGAAGGAAAGCTAGATCTTGTGTTATGGGAACCAGATGGATTCTAGGCCTTCCTTTCAAACATCGAACGCTCTCCACCTGGGTGTTCTCCACAGACAGACCGAGCTGGCAATGCCTCCCCTTTAAGGACACACTTCAGGAACAGGTGGAACCGGCCCTGCTACTTGCTGGCTCTGTGACCTTGAGCGAGTTCTTTAAATCTGCTGGGCCTCAGTTTTCCTCATGTGTAAAATGGGGCACTAATTGTATCCTACTTCATTTAATCAAGGAGATAATCCGTGGAAAAGGCTCTTCATACAGGGCCTGAGATGGAGTAAGCACTCAATGAAAATGAGCTAAAATGGTAACTGCTAACACGGAGTCGTTTGGAAACAATTGAGGATAAAACAGCTAAAAGGCGAGATATCATACGGCCTTGTGACTTGAGTCTGAACCTGCGGTTTCAACAAGGTTCCCCAGGAGGCCCATCTGCACGTTAAGAGGCTGGAAGAGCTGAGGTGGAAGCATTGACCTACCTACCACTCGCTCCTTGCGTCTCTTGGGCGTGTCCCTTAACTTCCTTGTGTTTGTCATCTGTAAATCCCTACCTCATAGGGTCGGGTGGTGCCCACAAGACTGTCTGTGCGTGGAGCCCAGGATGGCTCCCGCACTTCCTAAGTGCTCTCCAGCGTTCCCTCTCTCTGCTCTCCAGCCCCAGGCCTGTGCCACCTCGGCCCCTCCTGAGCCAGGGTTCAGCAGGAGCCAGACTGCCAGCCCTACACCCGGAGCAAGCTCTGCCCGTGCAGCCTTGATAGTCACTTACTGTTCCAAGTCTCGGTTTCCCACGTGTGAAAATCATACCAATGACTGTGCCTCAGCTCTTGGGGGTGCCAAAGCCTTGAGCGAGGTGTGCGGCAAGGGGCCGGGCCGAGGCCAGGGCTCGAAGCACATCTTAGCTTTATCGATGGGTGTGTGTTGAGTAGAGGCCACACTTCAGCCTCAAGAGTGTCCCTCTCCTGCGGGAGCTCTGTGCCTCCTGCTGTCCAGCCAACAGGTGCAGGAGCGCCCTGGGCTCAGGTCCCAAGGAGGACAGGACGCAAACCCTTAGAGGCAAAGGAGGGAGCAAAGGCAGGCTGCGCCTTGTGAGTAAACCCACCCAAACCCTCCCCAGGACACTCGCCTGATCCCCCACTAGACCCTAAACCCCATGAGAGTAGGGCCACTTCTGTCCAGCTCACCCTCAGGTTTGTGGAGTGTCTAGTGTTTTGCCTGCCACATAATAGGTGCATATTCTAGGCGTTCTGCCTGAGTAAGTAAAATAAGAATTTGTAGTTAGCAATGCGACAGCCAGGGGGGAACCCCTGCCCTGTCCTCTGTCCCTCCAGGGCAGCCACGCCGCCATATTAGGACGGAAGGAAAGACCGCCATCTCACCGCTGCCTCGAACACCCTCTTCTCATAGAGCCTCAGGGCGACTCTGGTGTCACCATGAGAAGCAGGTCCTTTAAAGCAGTCTCCCCAGTCCCCAGCTGGGTTCTCTCCGTGAGGTTAGTGGACAATTCCTCGTCTATTTCAGCTACATTTGAGTGGTGGGTGGGCAGAATCCATGGCCTGGAGAAGAATCTTGTGCCTAAGTTTGAGTCCAAGTCCTGAAGGGACCGTGGCCAGGGAAGGGCGTGGGCCCCTGTGGAAGTCGGGGACTTTTGTTTGTCCCCGCCTCACAGCCTCCCTCCTAAGGGAGACCGTCTGTGCCAAGAAGGGCTTCAGGTGGGCCAGACCTGCCCGTGAATCCTGGCCCTGCCACTTCCATGCTTCCTGCACGACATTAGGCTACTTACTTGCTTCTAAAAGTGTACTGTTTTGTCTATAAAGTGAAGATGATAAAACCTCGTTGCCTCAGGTTTTCCTGGGGATTAAAATTAAAGAGGAAGATGCGTTATAAGTTGTAAGGCCGGACATCTGAGAGCAGCGATGGGGGCGCCGTCAGTGATGACACCAGGACGGCCGGGGTGCCCTCACCGTCCCTGACAAAGCGGCACCCACGGTCTCCCAAGAAAGGGCACATGCTAGGCGCTCAATGAGTGATTGCATTGTGTTGTTACACCTGCGGGAGATGGCCAGAGGTAGCAAAGAAAACCTGTCTGAAACAGTGCATGAAATGGACTTACACGAAACTCTTTGTTGTTTGAGGAAACCTCCAATGTAAGTGGAGAGACTGTCCTTTGAGAGCACTAGGTCGCAGGAAGTGAAATGATACAGGTAAAACTCTGTTACAACGAGTGCCACGGAAGGATCGCCTCCTGGTCACACGCTGTGGCCTTGGTGTCTTTCTCCACCGTAGTCGCTGGTGCTGTCGGGAGGCTGGTCTTTGGGGAAGGAGAAGAGGAGTCCATGAGGGTGACGGAGGATGGGGGAAGGAAGGGAGGGCCTGGGGAAACTGAGGGGAAGGTGGCTAAGGTCCTGCTGAGGAACGAATGAGGACTCGCTTAGACCTCGCCTGAAAGTTTCCTTAGATTGGGGAGAGCATGGTCCCTTTGTGGGGAAGGATGAAGAGGCAGGAGATTGGAAGGCCGAGGGTCCAGGGGATGAGGTACGTTCTCAGTGCCCCGAAGGCGAGAGGCTACTGACGTGACTGGAACAAAGGTTTGGGCGTTGTCTCTCCGAAAGCTGACCTGCTCCGCAGAAGTTATGCATCTGGAGTGGGCAGAGAAGTCTGGCCGGTCTTTTTCTTCATCTTCTCTTTTTTGTCAGCTCAAAGATGATTTAAGAGGTTTCCGTCTTCTGTTGGCATGAGAAAAGGAGGGAGATGAGCCACGGCCACCCACACCCTCGAAGCCTCAGGCTGCCGGAAGGCGTGCATGCTGGGGAGGGGCTCCCACAGGCCACTCAGGAGGGGCCTCTGCTCCAAAGCCTTCGTCCTGTCTTTCTGAGCTGGAGGGACACCTGCCTTTTCTGGCGGGGCCTCTTCCAGGACACAGCAGAGCCAAGACTAATGTGAGCACCGAGGCTGTCATTTTTGTCAGGAGAAGGGGCTGTCGGCCCCTTCCGGCCCCCTCCCAGAGGGACTCCCTCTCTTGGGGAGGGGGTGGTGTATGCAAGGCGATTTAAGGAGTGACTCGAGGGACGCAAGACACTTAAGGTCATTTCGTGCTTCTCAAGTGGGTTTCTTTCCACTGCTGTCCACAGACCTTCAACCTGAGCTGAATTCCTGTACACACGCACACACGCACGTGTGTGTGCAAGCATCCCCTTAGTCTGGGGCTGAGAGAGCCTTTCCTTCTCCCAGCCGAGTCCTGGAGTGGGAGGGAGACCAAGCCAACCTCAGCCCCTCCCTGCTATCAGCTGGCTCGGTCGTGTGGAGGGGATCAGATAGAAGAGCTATCTGAAAGACTTCCGCCAAGGCGAAGCATGGGACTGAGGCACGCTTCTGCTGTGCTGTTTACCTTGTGGTCGGGAGGAGACAGAAATGCCCCGCCCCAAAGCCGGGCGGAGTCCGTTGTCTCTCTTTCCCCATCCTCCCCTTAACCTACATCAGGCCATCCCACAATCTCCCCTTCCGCCCAGCCGGCCAAGCCACACACTTGGACGCAGATGCGGGGGAAGAAGTGGGGAATGGCGGTGGACATAAGGGCACGCCCCTGACCCCACCTTCTGCCCTTTTCCCTTGCTTCGGTTTCGGCATCGGCTGGTTTTCATTCTAGCTTCCACTCCCCAGGGAGGTGATTTTCACGCTCATTCTCACACACTACGAGGCAAACCTGAGCGAGAGAACCATCAAATGAAAAGAAAGCCTTGAATCCAATAGAGGAAAAAGGTGGGCAGAGAATGGGTGTCCGAGGTGTGCCTTCAAGTCCACCCTCCACGTGCTCCAACCACTTGATCCCAGTGTGTGGTCCAAATCTAGAGTTAAATGTATTCAGTAGAAAAAAGTGTGGTTTTTTTTGGGGGGGGTGCCTGGCTGGTTCCATCAGTAGCGAGACTCTTGATCTCGCAGTTGTGAGTTTGAGCCCCACATTGGGTGCAGAGATTACTCGAAAATAAAATCTTAAAAAATTCTTTACTCTGAGATTACAACATTTTTGCTTCTTGGTGTTAAAATTCATTTTTTCCCATAAAATGAAGATCATAAATGATTTTACAAACTATTCTTAGTTAGCAAAATAAGATACTGGCAACCTCATGTCAGTCCCTGGGGAAAAAATGGTTTTAATATTTTATGTGACATCCCAAAGTCTGGGAGCCACTGGTTTAGAACACTGTCCACCCCAGGTGGCTTGGCTAGAGCAGGCTTCCTCATTCAGGTTCCTGACACGGTGCCCGCAGGGGACACCTGTGTGACCCTGGCACCTTATCATAACAGAAAGTGTTGGAGGTCTTTCTGACCTCACAGATTCTAGGATAATAGAAGTCTTCCTTTCCATTGGCATCCTCGTACCAGAGAAAAATGATTAGAAAAATTCAGCATGCATTTTGGCAGCAATAAAACAATGGCTACGTTTCCATTTTTGAGAGTTATGTGTACAAAGCCGCCGAAATACGGCTCTCCATTAGAAGCTGTTTTTAATTAGCGGCGGAGCTCTATTGCTTCCTGATTTTGTTGAATTAAATTAAATCGAACAAATATGCATTTGGACACTAACTGGACACATGCAGAATGAGGAAAACTGAGCGGACCAGATGTGGCTGCTGCTTTCAAGGAAGTTCCAATCCAGTAGGGCGGTAAGATCTGGAAACTGCCTGAACTTGGGGAGAGGCATGAGAAGACTCAATCCTAGGGTGCAAGGGGCAGGGGGAAGTGCAGAGGAGTCAGAGGTCATAGTTGACAGGGGACCAGAAAAAGCATTATGAGAAAGGTGGCATCTTGGTGGACCAGCCCTTGAATCGCCCTAGCGTCCCTTGGAACTGGCTCCAAGTACTCAATAAATGTTTGAAGAAGTAATTAAATATTCATGGCAGTGGGTGTTCTGGGTAAAATGAGGAGTTACTAAGCACCAAGCCTTTGTCAGACTTAAAATATTTGGAAACAGCTCTTCGTTTAAGCAAGTTTTATGTGTATGAAGGGATGGTTCTCCATGTTCTAGTTCAGTGGCTGCAATACTGACTTTTCAGCACAAGAGGGAGCTGCTGCCTAGTTTATTTAAATAAAATGGCATTTCTCTAGGTTTTTCCTCTATCTTCTTAAGTTACTGTGTCGTGTAGCGTGCCGTTTAACTACCCTCCCCCCAAATAGCCTACCAACCAAAAAATCCTATCACAATACCATAAAGTTATTATCGGTAGTGCATTATTTTCTAAAAGGAATTTCTTTTAAATTACATGATTAGTAGGGGGGAGAAAGGTCATATTTAAAATATGTTATAAACAGATACCTCAGACGAGGCTGGAGAGTTCTTCAGAGCCCTGAGCAAACCCAGAGTTTTCCAGTATCGGAAGTTCTGCTTATAAAAATGCCCGAGGGCCCCATACGTAGACAAAAATCTGAGGGAACAGACAGTTGCAGGTGCTCACGTTTTCATGAGGGTCAGGGTCTAGCTGAGATGTTGGCTGAGCTCCCGCCTTCAAACTTGGGATGTACAATTTCTTTTGCCGAGGGGTGCAAAGGATAGACTATGAGATACCCAAATCCGGGTGTGTATCTTGAGTAAGAATACATGATATTGATCGTAATCAGAACTTAGGGGATAGATAGCAAGTGATGACAATTTTGAAGGCGTTCTTGCTAAAGAATTCACTACAGAACTTTCCTCACAGCACATTTAAGAAACAAAAACCAAAAGACTTGAATTACCAAAACCAGATCCACATAGTACTTTTCAAGATAGCATTTCTATCAAATAAAGTGTGTACTGTTATCTGAGAACAGCCCCCCTGCACTGTTATCTGAAAACGGCCCCCCTCTAAATGACAGGGCATAGAGAGTTTAATGTGGGAGCTGGTATTATGAAGATAAACAGATCAATGTGTTTTTAGCTGTCAGAATAAAATGACTTAAAGTGAAGGAACATTCGCCCAATTCATGAGCAGATTTTACTGCTGTTAAGAAATCTGAATTTCAGCGATGCCTGGGTGGCTCAGTCAGTTGAGCATCCGACTTCGGCTGAGGTCATGATCTCGCAGTTCATGAGTTTAAGCCCGGCATCAGGCTCTGTGCTGATAGCTCGGAACCTGAGCAATCTTTGGATTCTCTATTTCCCTCTCTCTCTCTCTCTGCTCCTTCCCTGCTCATGCTGTTTCCCTCTCTTAAGAATAAACATTAAAAAAAATTTTTTTTAAAGAAATCTGAATTTCATCTTAAAGAAAACAAGCCGTTGGTCTTTGCAGAGCTCTGTCATTGAGCTGATTCTTTTTAGAACAGGAAGTCCCAGCTTTCCATAACCAATGGCCAGACTCTCCCATGTCTGAATGTCTGTGTCCCCCTCTCCCCGTACTGTGGGTTCATACTATTCACTTTTGCGGGGCAAGGATCGGGGCTTCCTGATTTTTGCATCACCGACAGAGTGACACCAAGGTCCAAGGCCGGCAGGGGACAATTCATTTGTGTTTAGGAAAAAATCACAGCCATGGGTGATGGATAAAGGAGAAAGAAATGGGTTCTTAATACTTCAAGGTTGTGTTTGTTGCTTGTTTCGGGTTGGTCGGTTGTTACATCTTAAAGCTCTAGCGAAGAGGTAACAGGAGTGATGAGGAACCTGGGCTCAGGCACGTTGGGTTCAAATCGCAGCTCTGTGGTCTTGGGCAAGATTCCTGCCTTTCAACGTCTCAGCTTCTTCATGAGTAACTTGGCATGACGCCACTGCTAGAAACTCATCATACTCGATTTATTGTTTATAGTGCTCCGAGCAGTGGCACACAGTAATGTAGTAAATGCGATTAGTAATTACAAAGCAGAATAATTATATTTAGTGTCAAATAGTCAAGATATACTTTGATTTATTAAAAACCAAATAAAACTTCAAAAAACGTATTGGAGATGGGTTGATGAAAATTTTCTGCAATCGTATATCTGGAATTGATGGTTACAGAGCTTCATGAATATACTAAAACCATTGAATTGTACGCTTTCAAATAATGAATTTTATGGTATGTGAATTATATCTCAATAAAAAATATAATAAAGAAAGATTCAATGAATATTTGTACTCAACCCTCTCCTGGGTTTGGTGGAGGAAATACCGCATTTGGGGACATAGCCTCTGCCCTGGAAGGTGTTATTGAAGGGGCATCTCCAGAGCATTGGCCACTTTTTCTAGCACCCAGGAGAAGACGTTGCTATCCAGGTTTTACTCTGAGACTCAGAAAGGTTGAGAAACTTGCCCAGGGTCCCACAGGAAGTATGGGTAGCAGGAACCCAACTACCTTCTTCAGGTAGGGGCGGTCTTCTCGAGGACAGATGATTTGCATCCATAAAGTAATTAGTGAAGCAGACATCACAGGCAATCATCAGGCCCCTTGTATGTGACAAAGCAAATTAAAAAGAGCATAGACCATGACCAGCGTCGGGGAGGGGGGTGCAGAGGTCCATGGAAGCAAAGGCCTTTGAGAAGGGCCTTTCCAGGTGGATTTGGTTTTAGCGATGCTGATCAGCTGCGGTGGGGGTAGATGTCTTTAGAGACGTGTAGCAAGTGCTCTTAGATCTGTTTTTCCTGGAACCGATGCATATATTCAGGGCGAAAAGTCTTCCGGTGTGCGCGTCCGCAAACATGCGCGTGTATAGAAACTCACATCCGTAGGCGTTGTGCGGACCAGTTCCGCCAGGGCCGGATGTTAGAGAGAGGGCGATCTAAAGACAGGGTAGGTTGCTAAATCTTTCATACTCACTTATCTCCTAATCGATTCATCAAGTTTTTTAAAATTCTTTTTAATGTCTACTTATTTTTGAGAGAGAGAGACAGAATGTGAGTGGGGGAGGGAGAGAGAGGGAGACACAAAATCCTGAGCAGGTTCCAGCCTCTGAGCCGTCAGCATGGAGCCCGATGTGGGGCTCAGACTCATGAATGGTGAGGTCATGGCCTGAGCCGAAGTCAGATGCTCAACTGACTGAGCCACCCAGGTGCCCTGATTCATCCAGTTTTTTGAGGCTGTATCTAATATCTGAGAATATGAACATAAATAAAATGCCTTTTGGTATTTTGCTTGGGAGGATTCCACGGTAGGAGTTGAAAGCAGACAGGCAGGCAAGAAAATGCTATAAAGGTATAAGTGGTATCTAGCAAAAAGCTAGGAAAGAGAATGGAACCGTAGGCTTAAAAGCCCTTTGTCAAATTGATGTTCAAAAAATAAAGGTTGTTTGGGGTGCCTGAGTGACTCAGTTGGTTAAGCATCTGACTCTTCATCTGGGCTCGGGTCATGATCTCACAGTTCGTGAGTTCAAGCTCCAAGTCGGGCTCCATGCTGACAGTGCGGAGCCTGCTTGGGATTTTGTCTCTCCATCTCTCTCTGCTCCTCGTCTGCTCATGGTCTCTCTCAAAATAAATAAGGTTTATATATATTTACACACACACACATATATAAAGGTAAGTCTGTGTTACAAACTACCATAAGAGGGTCTTCACTGGCTGATAGAGGGAGAAGAAAGATTTGGGGAGGAGGTGCTCATAGAGCAGGAAAGAAACAAAGAGACCCTCCTCCCTCTGCTCGCCACTCTCCCCTCGCTGTAGGCTCCCTGAGTGCTGAGTGGGCCACTTGCCTGAAAGTGGTTTAAATTTGAAATGGGACAATTTCCCTGTTCTACCCTGTCCTTCCTCCCTGAAGGAAAATGTGCTGGGGCTTGGTTCAAAGAGGGAAGGAGGGAGCTAAGAGCCTTAAGGATGTTTGTGGAGAGCGATGTTAACATTCCTCCGAGAGGCAACTCATTTCTCTACCAGTGCCCCGTTTTTACCCAATCCTCACTCAGGGGCCATTTTCGAGGTGAGGAAAGGGGCAGTTTGTGATTAAAAAAAAAAAACACTTTTTATTGTGGTAAAATATACACAACACAAAATTTATCACTTTAATCACCTTACAGTACACAATTCAGCAGCACTAAGTATGTCTGCAAGGCTGTGCAATCATCACTCCTCTCCGTTTCCAGAACTTTCCATCGTGCCAACTGAAACTTTATACCATTAGGTAATAACTCACCTTTCCCCCTGCCCCTTTTATATCCACTATTCTACTTTCCGTCTCTAGGGACTTGCCTATTCTAAGAATCTCATGTAAATGGAATCCTACAATATTTGTTCGTTTGCCTCTGGCTCATTTCATTTAGCATCATGTTATGAAGGTTCATGTACATGGTAGCATGTGTCAGAATTTTCATCCCTTTTCAAGGTTGAGTAATATCCCATTGTGTGTACATTTTGTTCATTCATCCATTGATGGACATTTGTATAGTTTCTACCTTTTGACTATTGCAAATAATGCTACTGTGGACATTGGTGTGCAAGTATCTGTTCAAGTCCCTGCTGGAAATTCTTTCGGGTTTATACCTACAAGTGGAATTGCTGGATAATATGGTAGTTTTATTTAGCTTTTTGGAGAACCGCCAAACTGTTTTCCACAGCAGCTGCACCATTTTACAATCAATAGCAAGGTGCAAGAGTTCCAATTTTTTTTAATGTTTTATTTTTATTTTTGAGAGAGAAAGAGAGAGCATGTGCAAGCCTGGGAGGGGCAGAGAGGGAGGGAGACAGAGGATCTGAAGCAGGCTCCAGGCTCTGTGCTGATAGCAGGCAGCCTGACGTGGGGCTTGAACTCCCCAAGCGAGATCATGACCTGAGCCCAAGTCAGTCGTTTAACTGACTGACCCACTCAGGAGCCCCAAGGGTTCCAGTTTCTTCATGTCCTTGTCCACAGCCACCACAGAAGAGTGTGGACTCCTGAACTTGGGTTGAAAAAAGTCAAGTACCGTTTCTGGGTCTTTTTACTCCACTCCCTTCCCAGCTCTGCTTTCTAATAAAACTTTTATTTCGGAACAATTTCGGATTTCCAGAAAAGTTGTGAAGATAGTTGTCTTAGTCCCTTCAAGCTGCCGTAACAGAATACCACAGACTGGGTGGCTTATGAACAACAGAACTTTATTCCTCACAGTTCCAGAGGCCGGGAGTCCAAGATCAGGGTGCTAGGATCACTGGGTCCCAGTGAGGACCCTCTTTAGAGTTGCAGGCTGCAGACTTCCTGCTTTGTGCCCACGTGGTGGAAGGGGTGAGCTGGCTGCCTGGGGCCTCTTTAACAAGGTCATTAGTGTCGTTCGGGAGCGTTCCGCCCTCATGACTGCCTCCCCAAGGCCTCAGCTCCTAATACATCACATTGGGGATTAGGTCTTCAACGGGAGTTTTGGGGAGACACACACATTCAGCCCAGAGCGATAGAACTGAGAGTTCCCAAACGCCCTTCACCCCGCGGCCCTCAGGGTTCACACGGCCATGGTCCATTAAGATTGGTACCATACTCTTAACTAAGTACGAGACTTTTTTCAGATTTCACCTCCTTTCCAGCTAAGGTCCGTTCCCTGTTCCAGAACTCCGGTCCAGAGTGTGCTGGACTCTGCAGTTAGCAGCTCTGCTTTTGTATTTGCTGAGACACCTCTGCTGCTTTCCTCTCTGGGCCCCAGTTTTGTCATGTGTCCTAACCCCTGGTGTCTGTGAAGGTGACATTATATGGACATAGGGTCTTTGCAGTTGTAACTAAGTTAAGGATCTTACAATGCTATCCTGGGTTGAGAGTAGGCCCTAAATCCAATGACAGGTGTTCTTCTAAAGTTTTTGTTTATTTATTTTGAGAGATGGAGAGAACGAGAGCAGGGAAGGGGCAGAGGGAGAGAGGGAGAAAGAGGATGCCTCCCTAGGCACAGAGCCCGATGTGGGGCTTGAATTCAAGAACCGTGAGATCATGGCCTGACCTGAAGTCAGGAGTTGACCCCTTAAGCACCTGAGCCACCCAGGCGCCCCTCCAGGTGTTCTTATAAAGGACAGAAAAGGAGAAGACGCTGAGAAGAGAGGGTGGAGGCAGAGGGTGGGGTTGTGCTGCCACACAGGACACCAGGGCTGCCAGCAGCCACCAGAAGCTGCAAGTGAGGCACAGAACCAATTTGCCCTCGGAGACTCCGGAAGGAATCGGTCTGTTAACACCTTGACGTTGGACTTCTGGCCTTGTCTGAGCTCAGGCTGCCGTAACTAGATACCACAGAGCGGGTGGCTTAACCCACAGAAATGTATCTTCTCACAGTCTCCGAGGCTGGAAATCTGAGGTCAGCACTCTGGCATGGCCGGGGTTTGGGGAGGGTCCTCTTCCTGACTTGCCGATGGCCGCCTTCTCACCGCGTCCGCACCCGGCAGCGGCGAGCAGAGAGAGGTAGCAAGTGTTTCCTCTTAAAAAGTACTAATCCTGGGGCACCAGGCCGGCTCAGTCGGCTGAGGGCCCGACCCTTGATTTTGGCTCAGGCCGTGATCCCAGGGTCGTGATATCAAGCTCCCTGTCAAGCTCTGTGCTGACCGTGGAGCCTGCTTAGGATTCTGTCTCTCCTGTCTCTCCCCCCTCTCCCCTCCATGCATGCTTTCTCTCTCTAAAATAAAAAGTAAATAAATAATAAAGTAAAAAAACAATCAATATTCTTAAAAAAAAAACGACACTAGTCCTGTTGTGAGGATCCTCCTCTCACGACTTCATCTTAACCTAAACCCCCAAAAGCTCTGTTTTCAAATGCCATCGCATTGTGGGTCAGGGCTTCAGTGTATACATTTTAGGGGGACACAATTCAGTCCGTGGAAGGCCTCCAGAACTGGGAGAGAATACATTTCTGTCGGTTTAAGCCACCAGCTTGTGGCGCTTGGTTATGAGCCTTGGGGCACTGAGGCAGTGCTCCTCCCCCCTCTCTCGCCCACCTCACTGAGACCCCCAATCCAAAAGAAGACTGGGGGCTACAGTCGGGGCACCGAGATGAATGGTGTGACAGTGGCCTGGCCTCACGGGGTCGAGACTCAGTGACTCCGGAGGACCAGCGCTGGGCAGACGCGAGCCGGGCTGTCGTGGGCACCGCTCACCCTTGGTTGCGCTGCTGAGGATGGGGACCCGGCACTGCGCTCGAAGGTGATTCATCACCACGAGCCTTTCCTGGATTTCCTGCTAGGCTTTGCAGCTGGCACTGAGTCCCTGCACCTGCAGAACGAGCTGGGCCAAACAGCCCTGCACTTGGCAGCCAGCCTGGGGAGGCGTCCGCAGTGCAGAGGCTGTGTGTGGCACACTCCGGGTTGCGTGGCAGAGCGTGCGCCACACGGTGCTGCCCCCGGCCTGCCGCGTGCACGGCTCCAGCCCCCACTGGGTGCCCCTGACCCCTACCTCCCTGGGGCCCCAAACACGCTCCCCACACCCACCCAAGAACCAGTTTGGAGAAGTTAGAGGAAGGTGAGGAGGACCGGATGCCGCGGTTGCAGGCTGAAAATGACCAGGAGCCCTGCCCCCTCCACGCGGCCCCCGTCCCCGAGGAGGCAGACACGGTCTGGCTGTCCGACCTCAGCAAACCGGAGCTCATGTGCAGCCTGCACTTGGCAGGGGTGGCCCACACGGCTCACCGGCTAGAGATTCTCCTGAAGGCAGGCTCGGACCCCGCTGCCCCCGTGTCCGTGGCCGCATGCCGTGGGACAGCACCAGTCTCTGGCCCCGCCCCATCCTCTCTGGCCTCCTCTGCACACGGGGAGCCCCTGAGCCCGAGGACAGCAAGCCTGGCTCCTGTGGCAGTGGCGACAGCGACAGTGAGGATGAGGTTGTGAGTCAGGAGGCGAGACCCGGCCACCGGCTGAGGGGTCAGGGGTCCCAGTGGCTGGAGCCAGCAGGAGAGCGGAGAGCTCCGGGGCAGAGCGCTGAGACCGACCTCGGGCTGCCGCAGTTGGAGAACTCAGGCTGCGGTGGGGCCGGACCTAGGCAGGGGTGGTGGGAAGAAATTAAGGCGATGGCAGAGGTGGGACCCAGGCAGAAGTGCGGAAAAGAGCACGGTTGTGGTGACTGGTAAACACAGGCAGCGGTGGGGGGCAGCGTGGGGTGACTTTGGGGGTCAAGAGTTGGAAAAATCCGGCTGTAGGAAGATAACCTCAGGCAGCAGTGATCAGAACACGGCTGGTGGTGAGGAGGGACCTTAGCTAGCAGCCAGGAGGTTTACTTGGAAAATTCCAGCAGCAGAGACACTCCCTTGGGCAAAGGACAGCGGTGAGTGGTGAGCGGTGGGGCTTGAGGAATTCAGGTAGACACAGAGGGAGGGGGTGGAGAGACCGCCGGCAGCTATGGCTGCCCCCAAGAACTGGCAGGGGGCTAGAGCGCAAGCAGCAGCTGTGCAAGAAATGACCTTGAACATGGTGGTTTGAGAACCAGGAGCAGGGAACTCAGGCTTAAAGGAAGGCAAGGCTGGTGGAGTAAGTTGGGCAGCGGGCAGGGACGGCGTCGTGGTCCCCAGTGGCTGGAGCCAGCGCGGCTACCTCCCCGCAACCTCAAAAATCTCTCCTGGGTGACCTTATCCGACTTGTGTAAATGTTAACATAATTTCTGATTTTAAAACGCAGGGTTCTCAGCAAAACAAAACTCCCAGTTGTGACAACCAGGGACAGAAAAAGAGACGACTTAGAGAGCCAAGCTCCGAAAAGTTTCCGTTTGCGCTGTCAGTCTGTAAACGCACCCCCGTCCACACCTACCTGCCAGTGTTGTGGTTCCAGGCTGCTCCTTCCTTGCCAAGAAGTCCTGCTGTGCAGACATGCCCATCTCAGGGAGGGAGCTACACCGGGAAGGCGGGGCGAACCCCCAGCAAACACCTCTAAGGTGGGGAGACAGATCCCAGCACCCCCTGCCTTCCCTCCCATTACGTCAGTGGTCGTCTGGAGACCAGGCCTGACCTAAGGGAAGAGATTCCAAAGTTGGAAACCTTTGACTTGGTGACAGTTGATGGGACAGATATTTAAAGGCTGATGGTGCTACACGCTGTAGCACTGTGGTGTCCACTCAGGCTAGCTCTGCTGGGCGAGGAGGGACTGTGTCACAGGGCCTGGCTTGACAGGGAGAGAGGGGTTATTTGATGCAATGGAAATAGCAAAAGAGCAGAGTGAGGACGTCTGGTTTGTCCCTAAATTGCCCTGTGACCAGAGGGAGGTCACTTCTCTAAGTCTTAGTTTCCTTATTCTTAAAATGAGGAGAGTGGAAATGACTTTTAAGTTCCTTCTCTGATTCAATAGTCAGTCCCGGGAGATTAGGCAAGCAGCAGATTCTTTTTTTATCCTTCTAATTGTGGTAAAATGCGTATATAACACGAAACTGACATCTTTACCATTGTTTTCATTCTTTATGTTTCATCGTGGTAAAATATGCACAAAATTTAGCATCAACCATTTTTAAGCGTCGCGGCATTGAGTACATTCGCAATGTTGTGCAACCCTCACCCCTGTCCATTTCCAGAACTTTCCCATCGTCCCAATCCGAAATTCTACCCATTGAGCAATAACTCGCCCCTCCCCCTAAACCCTGGCAATCTATTCTACTTTCTCTCTCTCTCTCTATGAATTTGCCTATTCTAAGTACTTTGTTTAAGTGGAATCACAAGATTTGTCCTTTTGCGTCTGGCTTGGTTCATCAAGCATGTTTTCAAGGTGGCTGCGGATTGTAACACACATCAGCATTTCCTTCCTCTTTAAGGCTCAATAATATCAAATGGATACACTGCTTTTCCACTGAGGGACCCCTGGGTTGTTGCCACCTTTTTTGGCTATTGTGGTTATTGCTGCTGTGAACTCTGGCGTATAAGTTCTCTGTTCAAGTCCCTGCTTTCAATTCTTTGGGAGTATATACCCAGGCGTAGACTTACTGGATCCTATGATAATTCTATGTTTAGCTTTCTGAGGAGCCACCAGACTGTTTTCCCTTGAGTTTTCTCTAAAATGAGGGCACTCTTGTGCCACGCGTGTGTGCTGGGAATTCCATGGGGAAGTGGGTTGAAACTCCCTGGGTTCAGAGAGGCCGCCCGGCAGTGCAATTTACCACTCTCCCCAGTACCGAGGTGGGTCAGGGGTGTTCCGGAGATCCGAAGGCCACGGCTGAGCCCAGGGCTGCGCGCTTGCGACTTCTGAGGTGAACTACCTCGTGGCTGGAAACTGACTCTGAAGAGAAATAAGTTTCTCTCCTGTTCGCTTGCCTGGAATTTTAGAAATGGTGATGACAGGTGCATGCATTTCAGATTTCGCTGATAGAACTAAGCCCCCAAACGTGACCGGATGAGGACTGGGGAAGAGGGCAGGAGACTGAATTGGACAGGCAAGGAAGGTGGTTGACAGTGAGACCGAAGCTCTCAAAATGCTGACGGGAGGGGCGCCTGGGTGGCTCAGTTGGTTGAGCGTCCGACTTCAGATCAGGCCATGATCTTGCGGTTCACAAGTTCGAGCCCCATGTCAGGCTCTGTGCTGACAGCTAGGAGCCTGGAGCCTGCTTCGGATTTGTGTCTCCCTCTCTCTCTACCCCTCCCCTGCTCGTACTCTGTGTGTGTCTCTCTCTCAAGAATAAAAAAAAAAAAAATGCTGATGGGAGTTACAGGAGGGCCCGGATCAGGTGGTGAGCATCCAGGGGAGCAAGGGAGCAGGAGATCGGGCCCAGCCCTGAGCTGCTGAACCCAGATCGGGTCTTGGTTCAAATCTCTCTTCCTCTACTTGCTAGTTGGGGCAATGTACTGAAGCTTCTCGAGTTCAGCTTTCTCACTTGTAAATATGGACGTGACGAAGTTCTGAAGACAAAAGAAAACCACGTGTGGGAGAGGAGGCTCACGACGCCGGCCCTCACACTCCGTACGGCTTAGGAAACTAGCTGACTATGTTCCTCAAGCCTTGAGTCCTCAGGCGCTGTGTCGGACTGAGAAGCCCTTCCCTCACCTCCCAGTTCGAGAAATCTGCTTTAAAGCGCGGGTTTCGATGCACTCTGCATTTCGGTAGCCATTCCGGGACTTACACGTTGCCTTTCCACAGCTTCCTTTCTCTCCGAATCAAATGCTTTACCTTCTGGGGATGGGCAGATGGGTTTTACTTGTGGGTACAAAACTGACTTTAAGCAAAGGGTACCTTCTTTGGTTCAAAAAAAAAATTAAAAAACAAACCAACAGAAAACCTCAGTTATTCTAGGCAAAATTCTTCCAGACGCCATTGGACATGCATACGTCTTGTTAGTGATCCCATTTCATTGACTAAAAGAGGATTTCACTCTCCAGGCAGACAGAACAGGATTAAAGCGAGAAATGACGGGAAAATACTTGAGGCCATAACCTTGTGTGACTCTTAAGCATTATCGTTCATCGTAAATGATTATGATGTTTGAAATGAAATGATTAGGATGTTATGAGAAAATGAGATGTTTGATAAGTGAGCTGTATCCAAGTAGACAAATCTTCCTGTCTTCCCTGCCTTTCCCTGCTCCGCCTGGTGCCGGGGGCAAAGGCAGGCTGGGCACTGCTCATCCTTGCTGATTTAATTCAATGAGCCGACCTGCAAACACAGCCAGGGTTCCAATGATACAGACAAGCATGAAGACTCCGAGGAGAATGTGGTCCATCACCATTGCAACATACTTCCATTCCTCGGCCGCCTGGGAGAGAGAAAAGTGTTAGAATTTCCCTGAGATGGTTATCGGACTCATAGTGTTGGTGCTATGCATCAGTTATGGCCCGCTCCAAGCCCTTAGCGCCCCCTGGCTGGCATTGTGATCTTTATTGTTCGACTAGATTATTCACAATGTGACGGCTCACTGAGGTGGCTCAGAGGTGGTCACCAGTGCCCGTCTTAAGTCAGCAGCTGCCTCTTGAACGCCAGCCTACTCGTCAAGACAGACCCATCCGTCTATGTTCAAGTGTTTGATCCCGTAAACCCGGGGGTGTGGGTTTCAAGTCCTGAAGCTTACGTTATTGGACTCCTGGTCTGACTTCATGGTCTCCGCGATGTATTTGACTCCTTCGATGGCACTTTTTACCTCGGGGTGTTTGATCAGGGGAGAGTGGAAGCCCATGGGTGGAGGCCCCGGCTTCCCAGAAATGTCAGAAATATCAATGTCTTCGGTAAAAATCTTTTTGTCTTGTTTTTCTCTGGATGGTCTTTTCATTGTGGAGAAGAACATGATATTTGGGATAGTGTCGATAAAAACCTAACATGAAAAAGAAATCCATGCATGAATTATAGCGAGCAGCAAACTCTGACTCTGAGATAGCAATGTGACTTTAAGCAAGTCAGTCAGCTTCTCTGGGCCTTAGGATCTTTGTCCTTAAAACACAAGGACTATACTAGATTTTTTCAGAAATTCCTTCAGACTTACCCTGGGGCCTGTCAAATTACTATGGTTGATAGAGGTGATTCTGTAATGTGAGTGGTTCGCCACTGGAGGGAGCCTGTGTGTAGCCCTGGGGCTCCATGAGAAACCAGTGAAACTGAAGCTTCCAGCCTTCAAGGAACTGGTTTCTTTCAAAGCTTTGTGTTAATTGGATAATATGGTTAAAGGAAAAGCCCTTCTGGCTAAGAAATATATATGGGTCCGGCCTCCAAAACAGCTACACTGCTTTTTCCTCCCCATTTCTTATTCCTGAAGAAATGCAACATAGGTGTTGCTGGGAGTCACATAAGTCTTTAGAGACACAAGGACTGATTATCCTCCCTAAAGAATACTTTGCAAGCAGCAGTTTCTCTGTTAATTCATGACAAATCTTTTGCATTCTATAGAAAAGACCCCGGACGTTAGTGTCTCTGTGAAGTTTTATTTAAAAACCGACATATTTGAAATGCTAACACATTTTAAATTTCAATAATGTAAATATTTGAGACCAAGTTCCTCACGAAAAGTCACTTTTTGACAATTTCTTGTCAAGCATCCCCTCTGTCTCCAGCCCTTATTCTATTCTCAGCAGATGATTTTACCAGCAAAAAATAAGCAGTCTGTTCACGGATCAGAAGACGTACAAACAGAAATCTCAAGAATTTCACAGAATCTGAATAAAAAGTGATTTATTCACCATCTCTAATCAAAGAGATTCTTTAAACTTGAATTTGGAGTGGGCTTTGTTAATTCTGTTTTTCTTCTGGGTCTGGGGAGGCTCTAGAAATTATTTGTCCCTAGAAAGAGGCTGAAAGAAAGTTCCTTCCAGAAATCCCCTAAAAATCCCCCAGTTCCTAAGTGCCCACATGCATTAGCCCAACTTCCACTGGCCATACAGAGGGAGGGACGTTCCCGAGGGCAGGGCCGCCCCGTGCAGAGGGCGCAGGGGCCCCGCGCGTGCTCACCTTGCGTACCCAGTCAGGCATGACGTGGGTGCTGGGGGAGCGGTGGTGGGTGTTGATGACGATGACCGTGATGATGATGGACGCGATGACAAACGCCATGGTGAAGAGCATGTATTTCCCGATCAAGGGCACGGCGCTGGAGGTGGAAGGGATCAGCTCCACGATGACCAGGAGGAACACGGTCAGGGACAGCAGGACGGAGATGCTCAGGGTCATCTTCTCTCCTGGACAAGGTGAAGAAGGAAGACAACCATTCACCGGTTAGGGGCTGAGTTGTCGTTCTCTTCAATTTTACACACGGAAGCCCTAAGCCTCAGCACCTCAGTGACTGTATTTGGAGATGAGGCCTGTAAAGAGGTAATAAGTCAAAATGAGTTCGTTAGGGAGGGCTCTCGTCCAATATGACTGGTGTCCTGATGAGAGAAGATCAGGGGGCGCCCGGGTGGCTCAGTCGGTTAAGCGTCCGACTTCTGCTCAGCTCATGATCTCGCGGTTCATGAGTTCGAGCCCTGCATCAGACTCTGTGCTGACAGTGTGGAGCCTGCTTGGGATCTTCTCTCTCTCCCTCTCTTTCTTTCTCTGCCCCTCCCCTACTTGTGCTATCTCTCTCAAAATAAACTAAAAAAAAAAAGATTAGGACAAAGACACACACAGAGAGGAAAGGCCAGGCGAAGACACAGGGAGGAGCCAGCCGTCTACAAGCCAAGGAGAGAAGCCTCAGAGGAAACCAGACCTGCTGACGCCGTGTCCTCCAGAACCGCGTGGACAAAAGCCCTGCTGTTCCAGCACCCGGTCTGTGGCACTTGGTTATGGCAGCTCTAGCGGACTAATAAGCTGCAAGACCGAGGGTGAGAGCAATGTGACCCTCCTCTGAGACCTTAGCACCTTAACTCTGCTGACAATGGCAAGTGGCCGGCACTCCCGTCGAGGCCGCCAAGCAGCCAGTGGCTACTTTCTCTCCTGCCCAGGCATTCTGTTGCTTGGTGGCGCTCAGGGAACCAAGTACACCAAGCTGAGTGACACGCTAGACGCCAGATGGCAGGTTTTTGGTCTGCAGCAGGATGTCGTCAACCTTACGGGGCTGGACCGCAACGTGACCTACTCACGACCCAGCAGATGGGTGGGCAACCCAGGAGTGCACGTGTGCTTCTCTCGGTATGGGAGCGAGCTGCAAGACCAAAACCTGTCACATTCACATTCATTTAGAGGACGGTTTGGTTTCTTCTCGTCTTGTCTTTCATATTAAGGGACCAGGGATTTCCCTGCCCCGACGTCTTCTCACCAGCTCCTATCATTTCAGGGTGAACCACTCCCCGTTCGGGTCTTGATGTGGCAAGCAAGGAGGGCGGGGACTGAATGGCACTGAGTACTTTTGTGGGGACTGACCGCCTCAGATGCCGGGAGGGAGCCTTGGGAAGGGACTTTCCTTGGGCTGGTCTTGCTGTTTGTCTTGGGAGACCCTCGGGTTGCCCATTTCTCCAGTATGGAGCCTTTTCCCATACCAGATGCTTCCAGATGCTAGGAGTGTACATGGGATACAGAGCGGATGCAAACAAGAAGTGATCAATTCTACCTCGTGAGGAGGAGTCTACCTAGTGGGTAGGAAAGTCTTTAAAAGTGAAAAAGAGGGGACGCCTGGGTGGCTCAGTTGATTGAACATTTGACTCTCGATTTCGGCCCTGGTCATAATCTCACAGTTCATGAGATCGAACCCCAAGTCGGGCTCTGCACTGACAGCACAGAGCCTGCTTGGGATTCTCTCTCTCCCTCGCTCTCTGCCCCTCTCCTGCTCATGCTCAGTCTTTCTCTCTCAAAATAAATAAACTTTAAAAAAGGATAAGTAATTTTTAAGTGAAAAAGAGGACATATGATAAACATGAAATATTGACCATGTTACATAAAATTTCTTCAATAATAATAATAGGTAAAATTTATCAAGCATTTTCACTGTTCTACATGCTTTTCAAGGATAAACCATCTCACATTTATAGAAACTCTGACTAGTTTCCATATTGCCCTAACTAGTATTCTCTTCACTTTAAGAAGCTTCGTTTGTTAGAGTGTCGAAAACAAATTGTGTTTGTAATCATTTATTTAAAAATAAGTCCAGTCATTAGAAAAACTTGCCTTCTGTGAGGCAAATTCTGCCTTATTCTCTACCTTGTTAGAAAGTTGGACTTACACATGTGTGGGCGTGTGCTTATCATTTTGATATAATTGTCCCCTGTTGTAAGTTTGAGGACTGTCTGTCACCTTTCTGTGTCCTTACTCGTCTGCCCTAAATGATTTATGAGCAGTGACTTCTTGCAGGCTCTCGTGGATGCTCTTCCCCTTTCCTGGGGATTGTTGCTGTTTGTCGAAATCATGTCACAGATGTGATCACTCGGTAGGAAGTAAGGAAGTTGCCCAGGCTAATACGCGAGAAAGAATTGCCACTTGGGAAGCATGGCCTTGTGTGTAAAGATAGTGCCATCTGGGAAACAGACATGGAAAAGCTATTTTCAAGTGGCAAGCAGTGAGCAAAAGAGGCGAGACCCAGGGGCGCCCGGGTGGCTCAGTCGGTTGAGTGTCCAGCTCAGGTCACAATCTCATGGTTTGAGAGTTTGGGCCCCGTGTTGGGCTCTGTGCTTACAGCTCAGAGCCTGGAGCTGCTTCAGATGCTGTCTCCCTCTCTCTCTACCCCTGCCTGCTCATACTCTGTCTCTCTCTCTCAAAAATAAAAATAAACATAAAAATATTTTTTTAAGAGGCAAGACCTGGCTTAGTCAGGAAATAGCAAGTGGATTCATAGCAGAAGTGGCATGAATGGTGACCCAAGCCTTATCCAGCACGTCTCTGGGCACACAGTAGGTATTCAGGAAGTAAGCATTGACGGTTATTCACTTTAACTAGACTGAGCTGCGTCTGTACACCTCCAGGGTCATGGTCAACTCTCTGCCTTCTCCGCAGTTTGCTCTAGGTGCGCGCTCCCCCCTACCAGTGACTCACTACTGAACGTGGCCTCTCTGTAAATATGTCCTTCCAGCGATGATGATTAGGGCCTGTCTGCCCATACCCGTTTAGCAGCCCATGATTATTTCTGGTTTTCCCCCCAAAGAGCTGGACGAGATCTGTCGGCAACAGCGGCCGTGGCACCCGCACCCACCTGAGTCTGTGGGCAGGTAGAACACCAGACCTGTCAGGAAGGAGAAGAGCAGGCAGGGAATGATGACGTTGACGATGAAGTAGAGGGGCAGGCGCTGCATGACGAAGTGGTAGGTGATGTCCAGGTAGGGGGTGGAGGGGCAGCAGGCGTAGAACACCCAGTGCTTCCAGCCCCGGGACTCCTTGATCACCCACTCTCCGCTCTCCATGAAGTTGCTGAGGTCTGGCTGGTCGCTTTCCTGAGAAGACGAAACGCAACGTTGAAGACCCAGCCACATCGCCCTGAGGACGGGTGGCTTTCAAAATCGGCTGTATCAAAGCAACAGATTGCCGTGCTGCCATATCCCCAGGACAGGACGCAGCTGGGGCCATAGAGTCCTTTGCTATAAAATAAGGGGGTTTGGACTATGGGGATCCTCTATGTTGACCACACATTCACGTCACCTGGGGACTTTAAAACATATTGGTGCCTTAGTCCCACCCCAGACTGATTTAGCCCAAATCCCCAGGACTGAGCCTGGGCGTAGGAATTTACGTAAGCTCCCAGGCGGTTCTCACAGGCACACGTCAAGAACCTTCCCCAGATTGAGAACCATCGAATTGGAGGATCCCAAAGTTCAGAGGGGTGCGGAGAGCCTGTGATTCCAGAGGGGCAGAGTCGGACACCTGAGTTGCGCTTTTCCGGAGCCCGGCCGCATCCCATGAGGTCAGCACCTACCGGGTTGATGGCCACCACAGAGCCGTCATAGGTCCAGGTTCCCAGCTTCATGCTGCAGTTCTGTTCATCGAAGGGAAAGTGGGTGACGATGATCTCACAGTAGCTTTTGAAGATGGCCGGAGGCGTCCACGTGATGTGGCCAGTGTAGTCCAGGAGCACTTTGGTGAACTTGACAATGGCAAAGTCACCATCTGCACTGCAGGTGGGATCAAAGAGGAACATGACTCCAAGTGACGGATGAGCCTTCAGTTTCTGCTCGGGGACGTTAGCAGGAGACAGCTGCTAATTATTCAGGTGCTAATTATAGACACTTTCATTGGGACAGTGTCACTTTCTATCCATGGCAGTGTTTCCCAGCTTTGTCTGATAATAAGAATCATTGGGGCGCGCGTTTAAAATACAGGTTTCTGAGCACCATCTGAAGCGCTAAATCAGAATATCTGGGGAAGGACCTAGGAGTCTAGTTTTAAGGAAATAACAGGTAACACCGGATACCGGATGTTTTTTCTTCCGAGTCTGCAGCAGTATTTGTAATGCTGATTTCCATCGGTCCCTTCCCCAATATATCTTGGAAGTTAACTGGGAAAAAAAACCCAGGAATTTAAAATAAAAACAGGTCCAGTGGCTCGTTACTGTGGTAAGCAGGTTAAGAAGGGCTCTGTGATCTCTTTCAGAACTATTAGAACTTAGTAGGGTGGGCTACAAACTCAGATGCCCCCACGACCAGGCAGGCGAGGAAGGAGTGAAGGGTGAGGGGAGAGCCCTCTCCCCTCTAAGGAAGGGGACATTCCACTTTTCTGTGGCTTCCTTGTGTGGGCGAAGGCCCAGAACTGCCAGACATTTGGGTTTTCCTCAGAAGTGGGAAATCTAGATTTTTTAATCCAAAGTTTCCATATTTTTGAATGTTGGATTTTTCTAGAGAGACTAAAACTCCCAGAGTTTAATGTGATATTTGTATTTTTGTATTTTTATTGATTTTTAATTTTTTTAACATTTCTTTATTTTTGAGAGACAGGGAGGGACAGAGCATGAGTCAGGGAGGGCCAGAGAGAGAGAGGGAGACACAGAATCCGAAGCAGGCTCCAGGCTCTGAGCCGTCAGCACAGAGCCCGACGTGGGGCTCGAACTCACAGACCGTGAGATCATGACCTGAGCAGAAGTTGACTGCTTAACCAACTGAGCCACCCAGGTGCCCCTAATGTGATATTTTTAAATTTTCAAATGTTGGCACTGATTTCTCATTACAAAACTCCACCCTGGTAGATACTAAAACATAACAAGCCACATCTGCAGGCCTTATTCAGCGGGCAGTCCGCTTGACCCCAAATGGCCTGTGTCCTGGGGCCTTGGCCAAAGGCATTTAGAATAGCTGTTGAACCAGTGAATGGGGCCTGCCTGGGTGGGCCTTCAGGGCACATGGCATACATTGGTGCCTCACTTCATTAATCGGGAGAGTTTCTTCCTACTGATTTTTCCTTAGCATAGAGGTAGGGCTCTATCCAGAAAACTACACAGCTTTGGACCTTCCCAAAAAAGACCCAAAGAACAGAGGGCCACAGGATCGTCTAGATCTCTCTCTATAAGCAAGTATAGGGTTCTTCCCCCCACCCCCAACCAGGGTGTTCCCGAGCGAGTTTGTCAAAAGGAGGAACAGATTTGAATTGCTTCTCTTAGATTCTTGCTGAAAGAGAAACTTACTAACCCAAGACCCTCTGCTCCATCAGCATATTGGCCCAAAAAGGTGACACAAATGATTGGATAATTTGGCTCAAGCTTGAATCTCAGGTACAATTTGGAAATATGTAGTAGAAAATCAAAGTAGGAGGGTCGGCCTTGAAGGGGGTCATTTCCGATCGCGAGCCCCTGCCGCCCTCCCTGGCCAGTCTGCGAGAAGGCGCAGCCTGCTCACGCAGACACATGCCGTAGAGTGTCAGGCCACAAATCCTCTCGGCCGACGGTGGATGCTCCTGCCTGGGAAGGATGCTCTCTGAAATGAACATTCCCTGACAAATGAAGGGCGTATGATAATGAGCCTGTCATTAAACCAGAGTGTCTTGAATCACATTATAATTTCACAACGTGCAGTCTGTCACGGAGCCCGGCGGATGGGCTACGCGGGCATCCCAGGCCAGCAGCAGCACGCCCACGCCTGGGGATGCCGTGACGATGTGATGGATAAGAACCCCGGGAGGTTCAAACCTATTGGTAGGAAGGACATTTAATTCCGAGGAACTCAGTTATAGGAATTTGGGTTCCTTGGATGGTTGCCATACACCCTTCAGGAGCTCTCAGGGATTAAATGTCCCCCACCCCACAGCCCTGATTCAATTTGGCTCTGATAATTGTTTCTATTCATAACATGAGACACCATATGGCGCCCCTAGCATGTCAACTCGGCTCTTGGTTTTTAAGGGTTATTTAATGTGAACAGTGGTGAGAAGCATACTGAGAGTGGCAGCCCTTCCGAGAGGGCTTGGGCTCCACCCGTCCCAGGAATGTCGCCCTCCCCGGCCTGTCGGTTTTGCTTACTTGTTATAGAGAACGAGGTCTGGGCGCCAGATCTTCTCCGAAGGAATGTGAATTTTTTTCACGCCGCCATAGTCTTCTGGATTCCATTTTAGGTTGTAATCTACCCATTGCTACAACACAAAGACAACACTTTGCTAATAACAAGAGCTAAAAGCATTTTTTAAAAAATCTAAGAGTTCTGATGGCCGCGATGCTTCAGATATGGGCGGAAACTGTGCCCCGGTAAAGGAGGTTTGATTCAGAATTCAGCTTTCATTTTAGTAAACAGTAATAGCGAATGCCTCTGTAGTACTATGGGCAGACACCGTTCCATGCATTTTACCCATATTCATCTTGTAGTCTTCACAACAGTCCTATGAGGGAAGAGCGATTATGGACCCCATTTTACAGATGAGAAAACAAAGGTACTTCAAGTCATGCCACTGGGTGCGCTGGGTGGTGGCATGTCTACCGTGCCGTCCTGCCCACCCCAGGAAAGGAGAATGACCTTATTTGTAAATATTTCCCTCAAGCAGGCAACATCATTTTTTAAAAGTGCTATATTTTTCCCCTACATTATAAAGGTACTAAATGCCCCGTGTAGCAAGTACAGATGACACAGTGTTATGAATTGAACTGTGTCTCCCCCAGCATTCGTTTGGTGAAGTCCTAGTTTCCAATACCTCAGAAGTTAACTTCATTTGGAGATAGGGTCTTTCTAGAGGTAATTAGGTTAGAATTAGGTCATTCCGAGAGGCCCTAATCCAACATGACTGGTGTCCTTAAAGAAGGGGACATTTGAAGACAAACATGTTCAAGAAGAGTGCCATGGGAACATGACGTTGGCCAACGACCTGCAAAAGAGACAGGCCTGGAGCCCATGCTCCCTCACAGCCCTCAGAAGGAACCAGTTCTGCTGATACCTTGATTTGGGACTTTTGGCCTCAAGAACTCCAAGAGAATACATTTCTGTTGTTTAAGCCACCTAGTTTGTGACTTTGTTTGTGGTAGGCAGCCTAGCAAACTAAGCACAAGCTACACACAAAGCACAAAGTGAAAAGCAAGCACACACATACCAGCGAATAGGATCCATAATCTCACTACACCCAAATATTTACTTCCGCCATGTTGGCATGTAACCTTGTTACCCAAATCGACTCTCTTTGGGCCCAGGTTAAATTCCGGGGTGAATACCAACAGCATTGATGCAATGATATCTGGGTGAATACCTGTTTCAGCCGCACGTTGGTTGTCACAATCTGATTTACTTCATCCTGAAAAAAGATAAGACCCCATCTTTAGGGGTAAGGAGGGGAGGAGAGGGGAGGGTGCTGCAGGGTGAGGGGGTGTGGGGAGCCCAGAGTGCGGCTGTCTCACCACGTTGATGAGCTGTATCAGCTGTAGACCCACGGTGACCTCCACAACCTGGCGGTGGTCTTCCACTGGCCGAACCACACTGTTGTAATCTTCAAACAGCTTGGCCACCAGGCGGGTCTCATGTTCGGAGCCCAGGATGAGGCCAGCTGAGACAGCAAATGACACACAAGCTGTCAGATTCTGCTCCCCACCCTCTACGAACACTCACATAAGCAGCTGAGGCGTGAGCAGCTAATGGAAGGCACGCAGGCCCCCTGTTGAAGGGCTCCCAGTGCAGCTTTTATTGCCCCAATTTCTCTTCCAATCGCAGCTGCTGGTGTGGTCCCTTCCCAGTGGGGCGTCCCAGAGTCTCCTGACACTCGTACTCTGAACAGATGACATTCCTTAATAACAGTCTCCGGCTGAATTAGGTTTGTTGCTGCACATACCCAAGAAGAAAAGTCCACACAAAAGCCAGTCTTTGTCTTTCAGAGTCTACTCATGGGGCAATGAAATCTCAGGTTGGCTGGCCTCGGATCTCAAAATGCGACGAACAGCCGAAATTTGATGCCAGTTCACACCCACTGGGATGGCCCTAATCCATGAAACTGAAAACGGTGAGTATTGGTGAGATCGGGACAGGGTGCAGCCGCCGCGGGAGACCGTTTGACGGTGCCTCCCACGAGTTACATGCAGAGCGACCGTATGGCCTAGTGATTCCTCTCCTAGGCATATCCCGCAAAGAACTGTCCTTACAAAAACTTGTACACCAATGTTCACGGCAGCACTATACACAATGGCCAAAAGATGGAAACAACCCGAATGCCCATCAGCAGATAAGTGGATGAGCAAATTGTGGCATACACACGCAGTGGAATATTATTCACCCATAAGAATAAATGAAGTATTGACTTATGCTACAACATGGATGAGCCCTGAAAACGTCAGACGTGAAAGAAATTGGACACAAAGGGGCACATACTGTATGATTCCATTTATATGAAATATTCAGAAGCGGTAAATCCATAGAGATTCGTGGTTAGCAGATTCGTGGCTAGCAGGGGCCGAGGAGACAGCAGAAGGGAGAGGAACTGCTAATGGGTACAGGGTTTCCTTTTGGGGTGACGAAAATGTTCTGGAACGAGAGAGCGGTGGTGGTTGTAGAACGCTGGGAATGTACTTAGTGCCACCAAATCAGACACTTTAAAATGGTAATTTTATGTAACGTGTATTTTACCGTGGCAAATTCTATCTAATGTGTATGTTCTTGTAATTAAAAAAATTACTACCGGCGGGTACGTGTCCCTGTTAAGTGAACATTGAGTAAACACCGTGTGTGGTTTGGAGCTCCTCCTGCCTGGAGCACAAGTGACTCCTAGGAATCTTTCCTGCGTTTTCCCTCAGGGTGATGAGCAATAGTACCTCCTACTCTGGGACCCCACAGCCTTTTTATGTCCAATGTGACGCAGTTCTCACCAGCCTGTGATGAGGCAGGCGGACAGTCACTCTCACGTGAGATCTGAGAGGTTGGAAGAACTTGTCCAGGGTCCTGCGGCTGGGGCAGGGCTGGGGAGGAGCCCTGTCGCTCTGCACTGTGCTCCTGCACTAACCCGTGAGGTCACGAGTGTGCCGCGGGCTGTCTTAGAACCTGCACAAATGAGCCCACCGTTCTTCCCGTGAGAAAAAGCGTTCCAAATTCCAGCAAGTGCCTTATGAAGAAGGATCTTTTGTAACTCAAGCCTTCCGTGGATTGGCGATTGCCTGTTCAGGGTTAGGAGAGGAAGCGGACACATGATCCATTTGGCCTCATTCATGTAACCAGATCTCCCCTTTCCGCAGGTTATTCCTGAAGCCGCCATACCTCCTCCCTGGGCCATGACAACTTCAAAAACTGCATGAGTGAGATGCTTTCCTTTTCCCCTAGTAGTGTTAACCCTCTGCCTCAAAGACAGGTTATTATGTTTTCTTTATTATTGTTCTCCTTGAATCCTAGGTTTGAAAGAGTTGGTCGACCAAATAGTTATTAAGTAAAAGGTAGTTTTTCTATTTTTATTAATTAATAAAAATAATCACTAGCACATCTGATTCATTAGGCAGCAGACACTCTTCTGTGTGCTTTGTACGTATTGACTCTTTCATTTCTTGTAACTGGGTGGGGTGGGCACTGTTCTTGTCTTCACTTTGCAGAGGAGGAAATTGGACCAGAGAGAGGTTGAGTGAGTTGTCCGGATTTCATCAATGGTGGAGCCGGGATTCAAGCCCATTGCCCATGCTCCCCACCACTATCTCTCATCCAGAACTTTGGATCAGCTTGAAATAACCATGGTTTATTTATTCTTGAGAGAGAGAGAGAGAGAGATGGAGCGCGAGGAGAGGAGGGGCAGAGAGAGGGGGAGACAGAGTCTGAAACCGGCTCCAGGCTATTAGCACGGAACCCCATGCAGGGCTCAAATCCAGGAACCGTGAGGTCATGACCTGAGCCGAAGTCACACCTTAACCTACCGAGCCACCCAGGTGCCCCTCAATTTGCATTTTTATGAAGGAACACCGTGATGAGTTGGGCAAAAGGAGTTCTGAAATGTTACTAGTCACTTTAGGTAATTCTTATCTCAACCTGGTGGGTATCCCTTGCCACTACTGACACTTTCAGCCTGTGTTTTCTAAGGAGGCCCACTCTAACCAGAGTCTCCAACTGATCCCTTTCCAACACTTCTAAATTAAGTGACATCAGGCAGGTCCGTTCATGTCTTTCGGCCTCAGTTTCCCTATAATAACAAATTTAAGTTGTGGGACTTGCCTCATCTAGTCCTAAATTTCTTGGAACCCCTATGCAAATTGATACCAGGAAACTCTAGGTTTGATCTAAATATATATCACATACTTTTTTTAGATAGGTACACATGCATTTTCGGGGGGCTTTGGTGTCCTCAGAGACCACCTAAGGATTTTCACATGTGAGCATATCACTTAAGAATTTTCATGGAGTGTAGGGTTTGCAGGCCCATATACGCTTACACACACATACGTGTGCACACACAACACCACCATCACCACCACCATCACCATCACCACCACCACCACCACCACCACCAGGCCAGTTTTGATTGGATTAAGTGCAAATCCCACAGATTGTAATGCGTCTGAGCTTAGGCTATTTCCCTGAACTCTGCCATTGAAAAACATTAATAATAAGGCTCTTTCCCTTTTTTGCCCAGAAGGCCTGGGTGTGTCAGAGCAATATTAGAAAAGAGAGATCACAGAATGTCAGCCGTCTGGTTTCTCAGTTGGGATGATACATACCGCCAGTAAACTTTTATGGGAAGCAATCAGCAAACATCTCCTACTTCCCCCTACCGGAAGTTTGGGATTAAGGCTCGCGTTTCAGCTGTGTTGTGACACATTCAGAGGTGAATGCGGGTCAAGGGCTGTGCAAGGTTTCATAGTTTCAATTCAAACCCAAAGCTGCATATACTAGAAAAGTAGGCAGACATGCATTCATAGGGACGTTTTGTTTTTAACTTCGGAAGTTAAAAAAAATGACCAAATATTTAATCTCTTACGGAAAGAGTTTAGTTACAATTATTAATAGGTTTCTCCCTCCAGCACATGTAGCTGTCAATCAATCGTCTTCATTATCAGAATTCTCTCAGAGCAGTAAAAGGACTTGTTAACCAAATTACAATCAGAAGATGCCACTCTAAGTGCTTATAGTTGTTAAAATATGAAAGCGGTCCCAGGAGGGTGGTAGGAGTCCCGAATCTGATCATATGGGCAAGTCCGATGCCAGGCACTGATGGAGGGAGAGACCTGCATGTCTACTTTGTAGGCTTTGAGCACGCAGCTCCTATTTTAATTGGATAACACAAATTAGAAATCTTCATCCACAAACCGAATCGAGCCAACAAGAGAGAGAAACTGACAGAGTATATACTGCCTCAGGCTGACGAAGCCCTACCATTCTGTGTTCCCATCAGAGAAGCGAGGTACTGGTCTGGGGGCTTCTAATGCCTCCGCGTCACGGGAGGGCCCCTGGACCCTGGCACTTACCTGAGCAGAGCCCCAGGAGCAGGAGGAGCGGCCGGGGTTCCATGGGCTGTGGGCGCTGGTGTGGACTGGTGCCGCTCGTGGGGACTCTCTGGCTGGAAGCTTAGCTGTTGGAGGCTTTGGAAAGTGAGTCGGTTCAGTGGAGTTATTGTTTTACACCACCTGTTTGTGGTAGTGACAGCTGGGCCGCCCAGAGCCCTTGGAGCCCAGGGGGTTGCTGAGGGCCTAACAGTATTACAGGGTGCCTCACTTTACGTAATTGCTATACCCTTGACAAGCTGACTGTGAACTTCACTGGATTTTAAATGCACCACGAGTCAGGTTTAATTAAAATAATTTCTAGTAGGGAATGAATTATTTCGAATGGTGAGCAATCCCCTCCTCTGTGTGCAAACCAGACCCCCAACTATGTGGATCGATTTGATCAGGGTCACTAGGTCTGAGCAGAGAGTCAGCTGTTAGCGTAAGACACTAATCCTGAATCACAGAAGCCCGCGTTCTACACATAAGACCGTCTGAGTTGCTTCGGCTCATGCTGGACTGAGAGTGCAAGGGGCTTTTGTGCTGAATGAATTTGAGAAGAGTGTGGTTGGTGCTGAATTCCGTGTTTGGTTGGGTTTGGTTTTTAACAAAGATGGCTTCTTCCATAAAACTGGTTTTATTGCCCCCCGGAGCGGCTGTTCCAGCCTTTGTCTCTGCATCAGGCAATACCTGTGGCACGGTGCGCCGTGAGCTGGAGCAAACTGCCCACCTCCCACGTACTCTTATTCGAGGGAAGCGTAATTAGCAGCAAAGGGTCCCACTGCGTAAGCATTTGTTCCAGGCTCCTACTCTCTTCCGTCCATTCTCTGCCTGCTCTCACTCAGGCAAGCAAAGAACAGAGTGGTTCAGCTTTTCAATTTCCTTGTTAAAAAACAACCCTAAAGGCCAGCAGTTAGTGATTGCTCAGTCTGAAAAGTATTTTTACCAAAACAGGGAAGGAAGCAGTTATTTAAAAAGAGACCCTGCCTGTTCCTTCCTTTTTCCCAAATCGCACCAGGTGAGGAAGGTCCCTCATCTCAAGTCCAAGGACAGCATCCTGACAACATCTACCCGTTCCGGTGAGTCAAAACAAATAATTAGGGAAAGGGCTCGGAAGGTACAAGAGAGAGCTGCAAATTCACATTACTTATATATTTTTTTTCCTGTTTAATTTGTGGGAGGCCAGCTCTCTATCACTAAAAAATTGGTTCTCTCTTTTCCAGAGTGCAGTACCGTGACCGCCTAGCCAGAGAAATACATCCTTCTGCCGAATTCTTGCCTCTAGAAGGAGCCGTGTGTTTCTGGGTTTTTTTGTTTTGTTTTGTTTTTTAAGTAGGCTCCAGGCCTAGTGCGAGCCCAACTTGGGCTTGAACTCATGACCCTGAGATCAAGACCTGAGCTAAGATCCAGTTGGACACTCAACCGACCGAGCCACCCAGGACCCCCTAAGTTTATTTGTTTATTTAAGTAATCCAACACCAACATGGGGCTCAAACCCATGACCCTGAGATCAAGAGTCACATGCTTTTCTGACTGAGCCAGCCAGATGCCTTGTTTTGCTTCTTAAATTCCACATATAAGTGAAATCATATGGTATTTGTCTTTCTCTGGCTAACTTGTTTCACTTAGCATTATACCCTCAAGATCCATCCTTTTTATTGCAAATGGCAAGATCTCAGTCTTTTTTTGTGACTAAGTAATATTCCATTGTTTACATATACCACACCTTCTTTATCCATTCATCAATCGATGGACACTTGGGCTGCTTCCATAATTTGGCCATTGTAAATGCTGCAGTTAACACAGGGATGCATATATCTTTTTGAATTAGTGCTTTCATGGAATTACTGGATTGTAGGGTAGTTCTATATTTAAATTTTCGAGGCACCTCCATACTATTTTCCACAGTAGCTGCATCAGTTTGCATTCCCACCTACAGAGCAAGACAGTTCCTTTTTCTCCATATCCTCACCAACTCTCGTTTTTCAGTGTTTTTGATTTTAGCCTTTCTGACAGGTGTGAGGTGATATCTCACTGTGGTTTTGATTTGCATTTCCCTGATGATGAGTGATATTGAGCATCTTTTCATGTGTCTGTTGGCCATCTGTATGTCTTCTTCGGAGAAATGTCTGTTCATGTCTTCTGCCCATTTTTTGGTTAGATTATTTGTTTTCTTGTTGTTGAGTTGTATAAATTCTTGATATATTCTAGATACTAACTCTTTATTGGATATGTCATTTGCAAATATCTTCTCCATTCATTGGGTTGTCTTTTAGTTTTGCTGATAGTTTCCTTTACTGTGCAGAAACTTTTTAGTTTTGATTTAGTCCCAATAGTTTATTTTTGCTTTTGTTTCCCTTGTCTCAGGAGACATGTCTAGAAGAGTGTTGCTATGGCTGATGTCAGAAAAAGTACTGCTTGTGCTCTTTCTAGGATTTTTGTGGTTTCAAGTCTCTCATTTCAGCCTTTAATCCATTTTGAGTTTATTTTTGTGTATGGTGTAAGAAAGTGGCCCAGTTTCATTCTTTTGCATGGAGCTGTCCAGTTTTTCCAACACCATTTGTTGAAGAATTATCTTTTTCCCAATCCATATTCTTGCCTCTTTCATCGAAGATTAATTGATCATATAATCATGGGTTTACTGCTCTCTATTCTGTTCGATTGTTGTATATGTCTCCTTTTGTGCCAGTACCATACTGTTTTGATTATTATAGCTTTGTAGTGTATCTTGTTACTTGGGATTGTGATACCTACAGCTTTGTTCTTCTTTTTCAAGATCGCTTTGGGTATTTGGGGTCTTCTGTGGTTCCATATAAATTTTAGTATCATTCGAGTTCTGTGAACAATGCTGTTGGTATTTTGATAGGGATTGCATTGACTTGGTAGATTGCTTTTGGGAAGTATGGACATTTTAACAATGTTTGTTCTTCTAATCATGAGCATGGGATATCTTTCCATTTATTTGTATCAACTTCAATTTCTTTCATCAAAGTTTTATAGTTTTCAGAGTACAGATCTTTCACCTCCTTGGTTAATTTTATTCTTAGATATTATTTTTGGTTCAATTGTAAGTGGGATTGTTTTCCTAATTTTTATTTCTGCTATTTTATTATTAGTGTATGGCAATCAACAGATTTCTGTATATTGATTTTGTATCCTGTGACCTCACTGAATTCCTTTATCAGTTCTAGTAGTTTTTTTGGTGGAGTCCTTAGATAATATCATGCCATCTGCAAATAGAGAAAGCTTTACCTCTTCCTTACCAATTTGGATGCCTTTTTCTTTCTTTTTCTTATCAGTGTGCTGTGGCCAGAACTTCTGATACAATGTTGAATAAAAGTGGTGAGAGTAGATATCCTTGTCTTGTTCTTGTTCTTAGGGAAAAAGCTCTCAGCTTTTCACCATTGAGTTTGATGTTAACTGTGGGTTTTTTATAAATGGCCTTTATTATGTTGAGGTATGTTCCCTCTAAACCTACTTTGTTAAGGGATTTTATTAGAAATGAATGTTATATTTGTTGAGTGCTTTTTCTGGACCTAATGAAAGGATCATATCGTTTTAATCCTGTCTCTTGGTTTTCCTTTCTTTCTTTTTTTCTTTCTTTCTTTTTTTTTTTAAGATTTCATTTTTAAGTAATCTCTACACCTAACATGAGACTTGAACTTATGACCCGAGATCAAGAGTCACATTTTCTACCAACTGAGCCAGCAAGGCCCCTCTATCCTTTCTCTTGTTGATGTGATGAGTCACACTGATTGATTTGCAAACATTGAACCAAACTTGTATGCTGGGAATAAATCCCACTTGATCGTGGTGAATAAGCTTAGATTCGATTTGCTAATATTATGTGAGTATTTTTGCATCTGTGTTCATCAACAATATTGGCCCACAGTTCTCTTTTTTTGTAGCATATTTATCAGAGAGCCGCTGGCCTCATAGAATGATTTTGGAAACTTTTCCCTTCTATTTTTTGGAATAGTTTGAGGAAAATAGGTATTAACTTTTTAAGTGTTTGTTAGAATTCACCTGTGAAGCCATCTGGTCCTGGACTTTTGTTTCTTCGGAGTGTTGTGATTAGTGATGCAATTTCATTGCTAGTAGTTGGTCTGTTCAAATTTTCTAGTTCTTCCTGGTTCAGTTTTGGCAGGTTATATGTTTCTAGGAACTTATCCATTTCTTCTAGGTTGTCCGATTTGTTGGCATGTAATTTTTCATAATATTTTCTCATAATCCTTTGTATTTCTGTGGTGTCAGTTATTATTTCTCTTTCATTTCTGATTTTATCTGAGCTTGCTAGTTTTTCTTTCTTTCTTTCTTTCTTTCTTTCTTTCTTTCTTTCTTTCTTTCTTTCAGATGAGTCTGTCTACAGATTTATCAATTTTTTTGATCTTTTCAAAGAATCTGCTCCTGGTTTTATCCGTCTTTTCTTTCTTTCTTTTCTCCTCCTCCCCATCCTCTTCCTCTTCCTTCTTTACTTCTTCTCCATTTCTGTTTCATTTATTTCTGCTCTAATCTTTATTATTTCCTTCCTTCTACAGGTTTGGGGTTTCATTTTTTCTTATTTCTCTAGCTCCTTTAGGTGTAAGGTTAGGTTGTTTCTTTGAGAATTTTCCTGGTTCTTGAGGTAGATTTTTATTGCTATAAATTTCCCTCTTAGATCAGTTTTTACTGTGTCCCAAAGATTTTGAACTGTTGTGTTTTCATTTTTATTTGTCTCCACATAACTTTTGGTTTCTTCTTTTATTTCTTGGTTGGCCCATTTATTGTTTAGGACCATTTATTTAACCTCCGTGTATTTGTGTTCTTTGCAGATTTTTTTCTTATGGTTGATTTCTAATTTCATAGTGTTGTGGTCAGAAAAGATGCATGGTGTGACTTCATTCTTTCTGAATTTGTTGACACTGGTTTTGTGGCCTAAGATATGATCTCTTCTGGAGAATATTCCATGTACGCTTGAAAAGAACACGTCCTGCCGTTTTAAGATGGAATGTTCTGAAATATCAGTTAAATCCATCTGGTTTAAAGCTACCATGTTGTTGTTTTTTAATCAACTTTCTGTCTGGATGATCTATCCGTCGATGTGAGTGGGGTATTAAGTCCTGCACTATTATTGTATTACTGTCAATTACTTCTTTTATGTTTGCTTTTAGCTACTTTATGTATTTGGACATCCCTATGTTGGGTGCATGAGTATTTACAATTCTTACATCTTCTTATTGAATTGTTCCTTTTATGATTATGTAGAGTCATTTGTCCCTTCTTACAGTCTTTGTTTTAAAGTCTATTTTGTCCAGTATAAGTATTGCTACCCCAGCTTCCTTTTCACTCCTATTTGTATGATAAATGCTTTTCCATTCCTTCACTTTCAACCCGAATGTATCTTTATGTCTGAAATGAGTCTCTTTTAGGCAGCATATAGATGGGTCTTGCTTTTTTTTTTTCCTTTCCTACGTTTTTTGATTGGAGCATTTAGTCCATTTACATTCAAAGTAGTTACTGATAGGTATGCACTTACTGCCATTGTGTTACTTGTTTTATGATTGTTTTTATAGATCTCTGTTCTTTTCTTCACTTGCTTTTTCTCTCATGCTTTGCAGGCTTTTCCTAGTGATATACTTGGTTTCCTTTATCTTTATTTTTTGCATATCTATTACTGGTTTATTTTTTTCTTCCCATTTTGTTTTTACATAACATGTTATGCCTGTAGCAGTCTTTATGAAGTTGGTGGTTGCTTGAGTTTGAACCCATTCTAAAAGCACAAAGTTTTTATTCCTCTCCCCCTACCATGTTTTAGGTATATAGTGTCATATTTTATACCCTTTTATTTTGTGAATCCCTTGGCTGATTTTATAAATATAGTTAATTTTACTACTTTTGTGTTTCTCACTTTTATTAGTCCTGCTTATGGTCTTTCCTTTATACTCACAGAGTCTTCTTCAACATTCCTTGTAGGGCTGGTATATCATAGTGTTCTAATCCTTTCTTTCTCTTTCTTTAAATATTTTATTTCTAAGTAATCTCTACACCCAACATGGGGCTTGAACTTATGACCAGAGATCAAGAGGTCACATGCTCTACCAACTGAGCCAGCCAGCCAGCCATCCCTGTCTTTTCTCTTGTTGATGCGATGAATACCTTTAACTTTTGTTTATCTGGGAAACTCTTGATCGCTACCTCTGTTCTGGATGATAGCCTTGCAGGATAGAGTATTCTTGGCTGCAAGGGTTTTTTTGTTTGTTTTTGTGTTTTTCGTGTTTGGGTGGTGTTTTTGTTTTTGTGTTTTGTTTTGTTGTAGCATTTGAGTATATCATGCCCCTCCCTTCTGGCCTACAAAATTTCTGCTGAAAAATTGGCCAATAGCATTATTGGGCTTTCCCTTATGTAATTGTTTTCTTTTCTTTAACTGCTTTTAAAATTCTCTCTGTATTAGTACTTTTTGCCATTTTAATTACTATTTGTTTTAGGGTGGATCTCCTTGGAGTGATTTTGTTGGGGGCTCTCTGTGCCTCCTGGCTTTGGATTTCCGTTTCCTTCGCTGGATGTGGGAGCTTTTCAGCTATTATTTTCTCAAATAAATTTTCTGACCCGTTTTCTCTCTTTTCTCTTTCTGGGATCCCTGTAAGTGAATGTTATTATGCTTGATGGTGTTACTGAGTTCCCTAAATCTATTTTTATTTTTTATTATTCATTTTTCTCTCTCCTGTTCAGCTTGATTGCTTTCCATTACTCTGTCCTCCAGGTCGTCGGGCCATTCTACTGCTTTCTCCAGCCTGTTTTTCTCTCTACTGTATTTTTAATTTCAATTATTGAGTTATTCATCTCTGATTGGTTCTTTTTTATGTTTCTGTCTCTTTGTTAAGGGTCTCGCTGAGGTCCTCCACTCTTTTCACAAGTCCAGCGAGTGTCTTTATGACCATTAATTTAAATTATCTGCTTGGCTGGCTCAGTCAGAAGAGCATGTTACTCTGGATACTCTTGTTCGAGCCTTATGTTGGATTTAAAGATTACTTAAAAATAAAATCCTTAGGGGCGCCTGGGTGGCTCAGTTGGTTGAGCATCTGACTTCAGCTCAGGTCATGATCTCACGGTTCATGAGTTCGAGCCCCGCATCGGGCTCTGTGCTGACAGCTTAGAGCTTGGAGCTTGCTTTGGATTCTGTGTCTCCCTCTCTCTCTCTGACTCTCCCCTACTCATGCTCTGTCTCTTTCTCTAAGAAATAAGTAAACATTAAAAAAAATTTATTAAAAAAAATAAAAAATAAAATCCTTAAAAAAATTATCTATCAGGAATAGTACTTATCTCCATTTCATTTAGCTCTTTTGCTATGATGTGGTCTTGTTCATTCATTTGGGACATATTCTTCTGTTTCCTCATTTTGTCTAACTCTCTGTATCTGTTTCTGTGTGTTAGGAAAGTCAGCTGCATCTCCTGCTCTTGAAAGTGGTGGCCTTATGAAGAAGAGGTCCTGCAGTGCCCTGCAGCTCAGTGTCCCCTGTTCACCAGAGCCTGGCACCTTAGGGACTTGTCCTATATGTGTTGTGTTGTGTGCACCCTCCTGTTGTGGTTGAGCTGTATTTGCCTTTAGTCCAATCATCTACAATGGCTGTCTTTGCCTGTTGTGGGTATGGTTTGGTCCCTATGTTGCTAGTAGGCCAGTCTGGGGCCACCTTAGGCTTGAGTTGTCAGACCAGCTGTCTTCCAGAGATGTAGTAGCACCAAACTGCAGGGAACTCTCCCTGTGTTGTCCCCTGAGAAGCTTTGGCTGGTGGACCAGGCCTGCAGTCAGAGCAACTGTCTGCCCCCAGCCCACTGCTGGGGCCACAGTCTAACTGGTGTGTGTGGTTATCTTCCCCTCTGCCTAGGGCAGGAGTCACTTTGCAGTGGTGCTGGCCCCTGCTGTGGCTGCTTGCTCACTGCCAGGCTTGTGACACCACTTTGGATGGGCTTTGGCCATATTGGAAGATGCAGGTCTGCAAGAGAACTTGTGGGCAGGGCATGTGGTGCCAGAAGGTTTGCACTGGTCCCCTGTGGGAGGGGAGCAGCAGCTGCCTGGGAAAAGTGTCCAGGGTGGGATGGAAAGGCAGGTCTGTGGGGGAGTGCGGGGTGCAGGGGTGTGCTATTAGCAAGCTAGGTGGAAGGTGTTGGCACTGCACTGGTTCCCACAGGTGTCTACGTATCTAGGCTCGGGGGCAGGGGGAGGGAAATGGTGCCCATCACCTCTTTTGTTCTTGGAGAAGCCTCCCAAAGTTCCCTGCCCCTCCAGCATGTGCTCTGAGATTACAAACAAATCTCCCTCCCGTGTACCCCAGGCATTTACAATCTGCTGCTCCGGCACTGTGTCTCCTCAGGGCTGTTTGTTTTGCTGCCTCTGAGGCTCCTATCACTTCCCTGGCTCTGCCAGAGCCAAGCCCACTGGTTTTTTAAGCTCTAGGTGTTAAGTCCCACTGATTGTAAAAAAAAAAAAAAAACTCTTGAAGCTAGGCCCCTTTGGCCTTCAAAGCCAAGTGTCACGAGGATTCGTCTTCCCCATTCCCTGCCTGAGGTGCCTGGTGTGAGAGTCTGCTTCTCTCCTGTCTCCATGCCAGCAGCATCTTTGCCTCCTGTGGACAGTCCCAAGGCTCCTTGTGGCTCTCAACACATCTCTGCCCTTCCTATCCTCTTCGACGTGGCCTCTTCTCTACTGTTAGCAGTGGAGTCTGTTCTGCCAGTCTTCGGGTCATTTTCCAATTTACTTACCCCGATATAGGTGTCATCTAATTGTATCCATGGGATGAGGTGAGCTCAGACTCCTTCTGTTCTGCCATATTCAAGCCTCATGCTCCTTAGTCTTCTGACTGGCCAGAATGGACATGACCCCCTTGGAAACCAACGTGACTTGACTTTTGACATCCTGCATCCTTGAATGACTTCATGGAGGAGGGTACCCCATCGACCTGGTCATCACTCAGCTCTATTTCATGAGTAAGAACAAAAGTTTCATTGAGTTAAGCCACTTGAAATTCTTGGGTTTATTTATACAGCAGCTAGTGTTATTGGTCTTAATACAAAATTTACTCCCCTCCATGGAGGTCTTGTGGTTAAGAAGAAACCTTAAAATATATAGCACTGCGGAGGAAGGCAAGATTGGTATTGGAGGCTGAAAAGATGAAAACCCATGTTGTATAATAGCAAATTATTTGATAAAACTGTTGCCCTCAATTACTTGGTGAGCAAAATATCTACTGAGCCTGCGGTGCTAAAAGAGCTTGGAAAACCCAAAGATAGTGCACATTGGTTATTTGCTTTGCTTAATGTGTCAGTATAAGAGTCAAGCTCAGGCAAGAATTGGCTGCTTCAAGAGGACAAGTGAAAGGAAATAGAATGAGTCCAGAAATTTGGAGCCTTCTGCTTCAAACCCCCAATATAAGTGATAACACAGAAAAAAGGCTTTGAGCAACAAAAGCTCATTAAGACTTCTTATTCAACAGATAGTTTCACCACTGCCATTTAAGGATGCTTTCTTCACACTCAAGACTGTTCTTTTCCAGATGCTTCAAGATGGTTGCCATTAAGTTGAAGGAGAGAAATATGGGGGTTAGGATGCAGAGAAGTAAATCAGGCTTGAGAGTCAAGTCTAGTAAAGAACCCTATGTGCACATACTAGCTCATAAAAATGACTGCAAACAAATACAGTAAAACCTTCGTTTGTGAGCATAATTCATTCCAGAAACATGCTTGTAATCCAAAGCATTTGTATATCAAAGCGAATTTGCCTCTAAAAAATAATGGAAACTCAGATGATTCATTACACAGCCTAAAAATATTCATATAAAAATGATTACAATACTGTAATATCATACAAAATAATAAAAAAATACAAAATATAAAGAAAAGTAAACAAATTAACCTGCACTTACCTTTGAAAACCTTTCTGACTGGTGTGAGGGAGGCAAGAGAGAGGAGGGTTATTGCATAGGATGACTTTCAGTATAACAGAATCACTGCTATCCATTGGCTCAATAGAATCTTTTTCTGCACGGGGGCTATTGTACATGCTCACACGGATGTTGGCTACAGTAAAGTATTAATAAACTCTGGTCATATACTGTATTTAATGTCACTGGTGATAAGGCAGAAGAGGAAAGGGTCTATGTCTGCAGGCAGCCCGACCTAGAATGAAGGAAAGCATTCCGAAGCTTACTCTTGTATGGAAAAGCAAAGCACTGTCCATAGGTGCTTTGAAGTGACAACAGATAACACTAGTGCCAGTTGTGGGCACCTTCCAATGTTCTGAAAAATCACTGATTTCTGCCAAACACTGTGGCCTGAGACTGAGCATCTGAGCATGGGAGACGGTCACCTACATTCCCATAGAGAGAGAGAGAGAGAGAGAGAGAGAGAGAAAGAGAGAGAGAAGAACCATTGGCTCCGTTGTGATCATGTGACATCCGGCATCACGTACTACTCATATTGCAAGACATTGCTTGTTTCTCAAGTTAAAATTTATGAGAATTGTTTGCTGGTCTTGTGGAACACTCACAGAACAAGCTACTCGTAATCCAAGGTTTTACTGTATTTCAGAAGCTTACTAAGTTGGAAGGAATTGTTATTACCAAAGAGTTTTTGAACTCAGACTACAAAAACTTAGGCTGTGCAAGCCCTTAAAATAGTCCTCGGGTGCCAGAACCTGCACTGGCAGAAAGCAGGCTACAACATCAGCACAGACTCCCAAGGAGGGCACTCTCCCCACTGCCCACTTCACATGCGGCCACGGAGGTGAATGCACAGGCCAGAACCTCGCAGGGGCATAGCGAGGAGCCACAGAGAACAATAGACAGGGAGCTCCTCCCAGAGAGCAAAACCAGGAGCTAATCAAGGAACTGTAGCAGACCCTCTCAGTGTCCCCTCCCCTGCCCCATATCCTGTTGTCTCTCACCCCCTGCCTACTGCCCACACCTGCCCCAGGGATTTGTTTTCTGGCTCTAGGCTGGAGTTAATGGCCCCAGAAACAGCCCTCAGCTTCTATATAGGTGGACAAATACCCCAACTTCCTCACCCTTCAGATGGGGTAACTGAGGCATGCTCTATGTGTGACTCAGAGTTCACCCATGGGATTGAGTTCCTGCCCTTGGTAGAAATGGCTCGACAGCCCTCCCTTTATTGGCTTCCTTCTCGTCTCTGCCTCACTTTGCTCACGCCGCGCCTCTCAGGTAAACCCCTTACAGGGTCTGCTTCTAAGGGAACTCAAATCAGGACAGAGTTTCTCCCACTGTCTGGGCAGGGGCTTCACAGTAACGTAAGCGGGTGCCTTTCCCGCATTGCTACCATCTTACCAATTCTTTTCTGTAGATGAGCAGCTGAAACCGTAGACTAAAAAAAAGAAAATTATTAAAACTGCTTTATCCTCAGCAGTCAACCTGTTTTCAAAATGTTTAAGTAATTCACATTTATTACAGAAAATTGAAGACAGATGAACAAAAAGAAAAATGTTTCCCTTGTTATTCTTTTACCTACAAATTTTCATGGTTTGTGGGTTAATTTTTATGCTTATCTTTCCATGCATTCATTCATTTGTTCATTCGTTTTTCACTATCCCGACTCCTTGCTTTATGTGACTTAAAGTCAAGAGCTTCTTTAATTTTTAGGCTTTCATGGATTAACTGCTGTTAAGGAAATACTACTTTCAGGAGAGTATTAAACTTTCTTTCAGCTGTATTGAGATATAATGGACAAATAAAATATACAGTGTGATGATTTGATATACATATACTTTGGGAAATTCATTTATTAAATTTTTTTTTCTGGGGCATCTTGCTGGTTCCATTGGTAGATTGTGCAACTCTTGACCTCAGGGTCATGATTTCAGTCCCCACATTGGGTAGAGGGATTACTTTATAAAAAAAATTTTTTTAATTTTCTTTTCTTGGGCATTGCTTTGTGCTTAAAGCACAGTTTTAAGTATTTGAGATATATCAGTAAACAAAACAAAGATTTCTATTCCTCTGGGAAAATGGATTCAAGTTAGTGAAAATGAACAAAAAAAATATATGTATATAATTAAAAAATAAATTTTTTATATCTTATTGTGAAAGTTCTATGGAAAAAAGAAAGGTAGGGGTGGCTGGGTGACTCAATCAGTTGAGCATCTGACTCTTGATTTCAGCTTAGATCATGATCCCAGGGTCTTGGGATCGAGCCCTGAGTCGGGCTCCATGCTGAGTGTGGAGCTTGCTTACGATTCTCTCTCTCTTCCCCTGCCCTTCTCCCCCTGCTCAGGGGCTCTCTCTTTCTCTCTCTGTAAAACAAATAAAATGAAAAAATAAAATAAAATAATAAATTAAAAAAAAGAAAGGTAGAGCAGGGCGAGGGGAACCAGGATGTCTGGAGAGAGAATTGCAGTTGTAAACATGGTAGGCTTCGGCGAGGGTGAGGCATTTGAGCAGACACTTGAAGGAGGTGCAGGTGTCTATGGGGCGAACGGCAGCAGAGGTCCCTAAGGGGAGGGGAGCTGGGGACGCCAGCCCGGCTGGAGCAGAGTGAGCGATAGGGAGATGGCTAGGAGACGCTGTCGGAGAGCGGCTGGGAAAGAAGGGACACACGGCATGTTTTGTAGCCTTCTACTCTGGGCAAGATGGGGAGCCTCTGCGGGGCTTTGACCAGGAGTGATGTGATGTGACATACATTGTTCAAGGACAGCTCTGGCTCCCGTGGCGGCAAGAGACTGCAGGGGAGACAAGTGAGGTGCTACTGCAGTAACCCGGGTGGTAGGTGGTGGCGGACAGGACCACAGTGGGTACAGTGAGGGCGATGAGAAGTCGTTGGATTTGGGAAATAGATTTTGAGCCAAGGTTAACGGGATTTCCTGAAGGATTGGATCTGGATGAAAAGGATGGAGAGGATGATGATCGCAGATGATTTGCAGGGGTCTGGCTTGAGCATTAGGAAGGGTTGACGTGCCAAGGTGCCAACAAGTGGATTAGGGAAGGCTGTGGCTGGAGCTGGTTAAATGGCGAAGAGCGTTGGGGGTTCTGCTACGGACGTGCTGAGTTGACAGACCCCTGAGAAGCCCGAGTAGACAGTTGGATTTATGAGCTAGGGGTTTAGGGGAGAGGTCTAGGCTGAGGCAGATGGTGCTAGGGCAATGGCTGGATACCATCAAAGGAGTGAGGATGGGCAGAGAAGAGAAGAGAACTAACGTTAACAAGTCAGGAAGAGCAGGAACGCAGACAAACCTGAGAAAGCAGAAACAATGAGGCAGGAGACTCCAGGGGTGGGGTTCTGGAAGCCAGAGGCCGAACTCGTACAAGAAGAGGGGAGCGGCCTGCTGTGTTAAATGCCGCTGACAGAGTCCATGACGGGAGGACAGAAATGTCTATGGGTTTAGCAGTATGGAGGCCACTGGTGACCTTGACACGTACAAAACCAGCTTTATTGCAAAGGGTAAGATAGAGCCAACAGAATTTTTTTAATTGTGCGCCTTTTTTTTTTTTTTGGATGGGAAAATTACAGCATATTTGCGTGATGATCATAATGAGTCAAGAGTAACAATCAAAGAAATTGATTATGTAGTAGGGAGCTGGAAAATAATACCCATAAAATGTTTTCAAAAATAGGATTTATTATACATACTTTTCTCTAACTTCCAACCTATATAGTAAATACGTTCCTAGTAAAATAATGTAGCTCTACATTTTCATTTTTTCTTTGAGAGAGAGAGAGAGAGAGAGTGCATGCACGTGAGTGGGGTGTGGGGGACAGAGGGAGAGAGAGTCTTAAGCAGGCTTTATGTCCAGCGTGGAGTCTGAGGACTGTGAGATCATGACCTGAACCAAAACCAAGAGTAGGTCACTTAACAGACTGAGCCACCCGGGCGCCCCTACATTTGCATGTTTAATGGCTCTGGGATATTCTGCTTTTTGAGGGTACCATAATTTGTTTAGCCAACCCCTTGTCCTTGGCCCCTTGGATGGCTTCCTTTTTTATTTTCACTTTTTCATTTTTATAAACAATCATGCCGGGAAACCTCAGTCCTGTTTTTTCGGATTGTTGCCTTAGGACAAGCTCCTGAAAGTGGAAGTGCTGTGTCTAAGAATGAAACATTTTAAATAATTTTCGTGCATATCAAATAGCCCAAAGCTCCATTTTAGACTTGATCAAAGTCATTTAGGCCACCTTTTATCATGGTTACACTTTTCTATTACGCCGCTTCCATACTGTGCCGTTTATTTGTGTGATTGTGGGAGTGATGTCTGCCCCTTCTGCTAGATGGCAGACCAGGGAGTGGGGAGACAGTACCTGTTTTTGCTCACGCCTGTATCCTCAGCTTCCAGAGCCTGCCATGAGAGTAGGCATTCAGTCAATAAGGGTTCATGAGTGAATGAATGAAGGTAAAGCCTAATTCCGTGACTGGGGTAGAAGATCACACTGGATGACGTCATGTGGGGGGAGAATGAGGCGTGATTACCCATCATCCCAGTGCCTTGCTGGGTACCTGGTATATAGCCGTAAAATGTTTGCAATTGACTAAATAACGCATGAATGAGGTTATCACTTTTACAAAAGTCACCCTCTTGCGTGGCCTAATGAAATAGTAATGGATCCTTCCAAGGTCTCTTCTTGGGAGAAAACACTCAGCCTGTGCCTGTATTTTGGTGCAGCTCTCAGCAGCCTGGCCACCCCTTGGCCAAACAAATCCTCTTTTCCGGCTCTGAGCGGTTTATTCCAGTGGCCAGCAGGTGGCGCCAGTCAGTTATTGAAGAGACAGCAGAGCATCACAGGCCCTCTAGGTGGAGGGCTGTGTGGGCTGGAGCACAACCTGTTGTCCCTGGGCGCTGGCAGGGCACTGTCCACCCGAAAATGCCCTGCAGGCCAGCCCGACAGCCTCTGTCCTGGGAGTCAGGCGGCTTAGTTGCGTTCTCAGGGACCCCCGGAGCCCTGGTGTCCCCTCAGAAGCATCAAGAAAGAAGGGTCTGTTCTCAGCCCCAACTCTGCTTGTCCATGTCACAGGGTTTATATTTCCAAGGGACTCTGTACTGGACAGCTCAAGAGCCAAATGAAATCCATTTGAAAATCCAGACTTCTTCAGGCTCTGAGATTTTTTAAACTTTTATTTTAGACAGAGAGAGCAAGTCGGGGAGAGGGCAGAGGGATAGAGAGAGAGAGAGAGAGAGGGAGGGAGAGAGAATCCTAAACTCAGCTCAGAGCTTGACATGGGGCTCGATCCCATGACCCTGGGATCATGACCTGAGCCTACGTCAAGAGTCGGACACTCACCTGATGAGCCGCCGAGATGCCCCTTCAGGCTTTGAAATTTTATCCAGTTCACACCCGCTGAGCTGCCTCTGTTGTCTCAGTCTGTCTGAAATAATCAGTTTCTTTTAATTCTGGTTTGTTTGTTTGTTTTTCAGCCCAGCTCAGTGCCATGCAGACAGGCTGATACTCTTCCTACCGCCATATTGGATCTGTGATCATCGGATTACAGAATTGCTTCTTCGGACAGACCAGACAGATGGCAGCCCACTCACCATAGGTTCGCCCAGCTTGGTGCTTTTTTCCAGCTGCAGACATGGATTTGCCCTCATCCATGTTTACTGTCTCCTCTGTTCCCTTGAGACTGACTGCAGGGAGGAAATCACCGTTTGCTGAGAGCCCACTGTCTACTAGTTCACTCCCAGAGACCCAGGGGGCGGAGGTCGTGTTATGATGGCCAAGCCTACTTAGGTCATAAGTAGCAGAGCTTATCAAGACACAAGTCTACTATTTCTGGTTCTGAATATGTTGCTCCCTCCATACACTCCTAGTCCAAACTGTGCCTCAAGAAGGCCCTGAGAGGTGGCCACGAGAGAAGGGAGGGAGGGGAGAAGGTAGGAGGTGACACGTGCCCTAGGATGGTGCTTCTTTTTCCCCACCCTTGCTTCATCGAGAGCAACTGCAGTTGGACTTCAAGGAAAAAATAGAGAGAGGCACCTGGGTGGCTCAGTCGGTTAAGCATCTGACTCTTGCTTTCAGCTCAGGTCATGATCTCATGGTTCATGAGTTCAAACCTCAGTAATAACAGCACGGAATCTGCTTGGGATTTTCTTTCTGCCCCCCACCTCAAAATAAATAAATAAACTTAAGAAAGTTTATTATATATATAATATATGTATCCTACTTCTAAAAGGAAGGCTTAAAAAAATAAAAGGAAAGCTTAAGTGAAGGATTTTTATAAACATCTAAAGCATAAGAAGAAAAAATACCTGCGAACCCTCTCACAGTGTATGTTGCCTGGTACGTTATGACCCAGCTGAGTCACCGTGAAGTGCGAGCTGTAACTGTAAGACAAAGCAAAGGTCACAGGAACTAAAAGCAGGGGCCTGGCCCCTGCAGCTCCAGGGTCTACCCACTTGACTCACCACTTGACTGACTCAGGAAATGCTTTGGTGGCAAAATTCTTCTGCAGCTGGCCTCTCGTGGTCTCTGGGACAGACCCGAGAAAAAATGGCTGGGATGGAAATCACACAGATACTGGGTGATAGCACCCGGAAGGAAAACTAAAGAAGCCTGGGAGGCCAGGCTGAATGACCGACGAAGAGCTGAGGCAGAGAAAAGAGGCGGTAGGAGAGAAGACTTAGGCTGGGGCTCTGGAGCATGAGGGGAAACCGAAGCGGGAGGTCCCGTCAGAGATTGAGAGAGAAGCGCAAACCATCTTTTTAAGGAGTTTGCTGGATATTTAAAACACACTCCTACCTTTGGCATTTTCTCAAGAGACAGAAAGATTCGAATTGCTTTCAATTATATTTTTCTGCAGGTCTGAACCAGTGCCAAGACTAGACCATGTTGGAGCCTGGGTTTACATCGGTTATATAAGCAAACCAGTTTCTGCTGTGATCTAGAAGAGTCAAAGCCATGAATGTTTTTCAGCTTCCATTTTGTCAGCTGCTTGAGTTTCTATTCTGAGAGGTGCTAACTGTTAAACATTGTTATTCACTTGTGTTCCCTAAATAACTTTTAATTAGTTTTAATTTGGACCGAGAATGTTCTAGTGTTGATACAGTGACAGGAATTATCAAAAATAAAATTAATAAAGGACTCACTTCAGAAAAGACTTGCACTAATATTACAGAATTTCATACTATCTATCTCGGCAGAGACACAGATAATTTAAATTTTTAAATTTTATTTTTTGATGACTTTCCTCAAAGCTGTAATCGCATTGGTAAAAAGGTTACTTAAACACTAATTTTCACCTTGCGTGCATTTTTCACGATGGAATTTTTTCCGTTATTTTTCAGCGGCTTTAATGCACAGGTGCAAGAAATGTAATCACATCAGTAACTATGTCTGTGGCCTGTGAAACCTTGTGTTTTGCTGGACAGTTATTGGATTTATTACACAGAGGAAAACGATGAGCAGTAATCCTTCACCTTAAACAATGCCAGAGAGAAGTCTGTCATGGCTCTCGGAATATCATAAAGCCAACAATACAAGAAATTCAAAAACGTTGTTGGAGTTTTTCAATCAAGTCTCCCCTCCTCCCTCAGTTGTCCTCTAACCATTGGGTCACAGTTCTAACAAAGACTCAAACATTCCTTTGGCTGAAAAGCGACCAGCTATGGAAGAGCTAGTTTGGCTGAAAAGCGACCAGCTATGGAAGAGCTAGCCATCGTTGGGTCAGCCCTTTTGCCTTTTCCAAAGCCAGTAAAACCTTCTGAGTCCTGCAGGGTGAAAATCTGGCAAAAGTCAAAGAGAAGTCAGGAAGGCTTTCTGATATGGCAGTGAAATCCCCGGAAGGGTCCTGCACATGACACTAACCCAAGCATGCTCTAGTTTAGTTCAAAAACCTATAAAGACATACATGTATGAGGCTTTTTTTTTTCTTTAGTGAAAGAAAGCCTGTGATAGGCAAGCTGAATCTCCAAGTGTGGCGACCACTTGTGCTGTTGTTTACCATCTCATTTCTTAAGCTATGTTGTTCGGTCTGGGAACCGCTTAGCTAATTACAGATTGGCGGGATGGGCCTTGTGTGTCACCACACAACTGAGAGAATTATTTAGTTTTCTGTGGTTCTGTGACCAAGACTATAGATGTGCTTAGTTATTCGGGGAGTTTTGCCTTGTCTTTTTGTTAGAGAGGCCTTACAACAGATTATAACGTGTGTCAGCTTCGTTGTTACCGTGCTAGACTTTCAAAAGAGTGGCTAGCCAAGACTGGATTTTATTCAAACACCGTTTTATCTATCATTACTAATTTTAAGGACATTAACCTATTACATGGCCGTGATCAATACTATTTAAACTGCCAACATCTGTGTGTTCCTTCTGTGCCAACTCAATGCGGTGGTGGTACTGGCTTAGTTTGTCACAACTCTGGGCAAGTTGGCAACCCTGAGGGGTGTCTGGAGCTCCTGGACAGATACGGTGCATCTGTCTGGAGCTTCGATTTTACTTGAAGACTTGGAGGAAAAAAACTTAAGCAATTTAACCATTTATTTAATGTGCTGCCAATGCTTTATTTAATTTGCTGCGAAGCAAACAAAATTATGTATTAGCTATGTCATGACTTAAACCCAAACGTTGACTAATACTTCCAGTGATAGAATAACAACTTGTAAACCAAGAAGTGTGTCTGTTTAGCTGTCAGAATTCCAGCCAGAAGGCAACTGGTAATGCCTAGGGAAAAAAAAAATATGATGACATTTGTCCTGGGAGAGTGACAGGACATGACCCGCGGGGCCTCCAGGTAAGGCAGCACAAAGCCTGCTGTTCCCATCTCCTGTCAAGGTCCTCTGCATTTGGACAGGAACTCTACAGACTAGTGGAAGAAGGGAAAGGAAACCTTTAATCCAAGGGGACAGGACCCATCGTGTTAGGTGAGACCCTGTAGAACCTGGGCTTACGGAGTTGGGCAGAGCCATTCAGAAAGTTCCCTCCCACCCCAGCAAAGCCTGTGCTGTACTCTCCGAGGCCCAAGGACATCCTCCAAGAACTGTCCCCATTCCTCTCCCTGACCTGGTCACGGCCCCTTCCAACTCCTGGTTCTTGCGCCCCTGCCTTCAGTGAAGACCAGCCTTTAGGATTCCATCAGGGAAGCTCCTTCTCCTCACCAGCCTGCCTACCGTGGGCAGCACACCCTTGCCCACGTCCGGTCCTCGCCTGCGAGAGAGCTCCCGCGCTTGACCTCGGTCCAGGCTTCCGGTTCCTGTCTTCACGTGACCCGCTCCCAGGACTACAGACTGGGTCCAGCCAATGAAGAACTGAAAGCCTGATTTTTCAGTGAAAATAAAAGACAAATGCAAAATTCACGCAATCGTCTAAGATACAAGACCTCGGTGTGACGGGTGCCATTCATGGTCCTTTGAACAATTCCCAGGTCCCTTGGGGATGTATTTGTCTTCCTCTGCCATGAGAGTGCCACCAGCAGACACGTTTGAGAAGCCGCGCTCTGAGAAGCGTCGCTACACGGTGCAGGGGACACAGCCCGCGTGCGAAGTCCTCCCTCAGAATCAGAGCCCACTCTCTTCAGACGGCACGTGTCCTGCAGGGGAATCGCGCACAGTTCCAGATGTCGGGCCTCCTGACGGCACGCGATGCAGGGCCCCCGTCTCCTTTCCTGATCTGTGCAAAATGGCAGAAGAGTAAAAAAACCAATTGTGTTTCTATTTCATGGGCTCCTAAAATGCGTCGATTTTGTACAGACCGCTTTTTCCTATTTTCCTGTAAAATTGTTTTCAGTTCAAGTTGCTTGTTGACTTCCAGTTGCTTGTGAAAGTTGACTTCATGTTGCCTGTTTTTCATTTCAAGAAAGATGAAGGCAGCACTGGCTGGTGCTGGGAACCGGAGCTCGGAGCACGTGAGGCAGGGTCCAGGGACTTCCGGCTTCATCATGCTGCGGGCATCACGGCACACATGACCTTGGCTCCACCCTCCTCCTTGCCCCGCAGACGCTGCAAAGCCATTCTGAGCATGAGACTGTCACTACGGAGAGGTCCCAGGAGGATGGGGAGGGGCCCTCCTTGTCCCAGGCAAATGATGGCTGTCCCATTACCTGGCGGTCCTCCTTTCTCCTGCCCTGAGGGCTTTCGGGATACATCTTGAGTGGGAAGAAGTACACCACAGGGGGTTCCTAATTTGAGATCTGACTGGAGTAATCTAGTTCCAGCCAGGCCAGTTTTAGGTCTAGTTCAATTACTTCTGGATTCAGTGCGAAGGATTAATCCTGTGTCCAGACAGTCCCTCGAGCTCTGCCTCTTAAAAATATAATTTCCCAGGGGCGCCTGGTGTCTCAGTTGGTTAAGTGTCTGACTTAATTTCTGCTCAGGTCATGATCTCGTGTTTTGGGTCCTTGTGAGATCGAGCCCCATGTTGGGCTCTGCATTGACAGTGTGGAACCTACCTGAGAGTCTCTCTCTCCTTCTCTCTCTCTGCTCCCTCCCCCTGCTCGTGCTTTCCTCTCAAAATAAATAAACATTATACACACACACACACACACACATGCACGCACACGTATATGTAATTTCCCAGAGACCAATCTTTGGCTTGTGTTTCTTGTAGATGAGTGACTGGCAAATCCGGTGGATTGTACTTCTGTATTTGTTTCTCTTCTGGCAGTTAATTAGTGTGTTGGTTAGGAAGACCTTGTGCATTTATTAGAACTGTCGCCTTAAGAGCGTGTTTGCAGGGTCCTGGCTCTGAGACAACCACCCCCGTCTCCCCAGTTGCGCAGGGCTTATGTGTCACTTTCACCCTAAACTGGAGCTTTCTTTTGTACCATACGCATGAGCGCTGATCTTGCAGATGGAAATTCATCCCTGAGATGGGGCGAGTTCATCTGCCACCTCCCAGATGGCTGAAGAAGGGCAAAGAAAGATTCGGAGGAACCAAGCTAAGAAAGAACAAGGGAATCCAGTCGGGTTAATCCCAAGGAAGAACTGGGAAGCAGGTTTGGGGAATGAGAGGTTGTGGTCAGAGCCCCCAGAGGGACACACCAGGAAGATTCCTGGGAGTGTGGCCTGAATCACTACCATGGACTTGGGATCAGGGAAGACAATCCACGCCTTCAGGGATCTGAGGCTGAAGGAGAACCCTGCCTGCCTGGGGCGGGGCGGTGTGGGGGCTGAAGATGGGGGGGGGCGGGTAGCCGGAGAGACCAAGCAGACAGGGAGTGAGGAGGAAACTCAGCCAGCCAGGCAGTGCTGGGCTCTAAAGGACCCGTGACCGTCCCGTGTTTATCGAGTCCTTGCGTTTTCTCCTTTTTCAATAAACCTAACTCTTCCGCCAGGATTAGAACGGGGCGCACACATACCCTCGCTGTGCTCCCGGCTGCCCCCAAGGTCAGGAGGCGAGGACAAGTTGTTCAGGCGCATAAGCTCTCATGTTTGAGTTTCAACACTCAGTTCCCTCACCCCCAAATTATCCTTGGTGTGTTCCTGGTGCGCCTTTCTGCTCTCTGAAGTTGCCTTTTCAAAGCCAGGCTCCTCTCCAAAACTCCGCGCTGGCAGGAGATCAAGGGAGGGCCCAGTGCTCTCCGGCTAATGATCAAATTCGAAGCGGAGCTGTCCCTGCGTCACCCAGAGAAAGAAACCAGAACTGGCGATCTGGCTCTGGCAACTGCAGCATATGTCCCCCGACAGGCCGTGTGCCTTGTCTGAGCAACGTCCCTGTGCCCGGCCAGCACGAGGAACTCCGGTGGCCTGGCATGGGCAGATGGCGCCCCGTCTGACCCGCCGCCCAGGCCCTTCTCTATTGTGGCCGGCCGCTGGGCACAGCCCCCGCCGGGCCCTCCCTGCAGGCCTGGAGCCACGGCCTTGCCCCTTGCCCCTTGCCTCCGTGACGGGGGCTGCAGTTTGCTTATTTTGACATATTCCTCCCAAACACGCCAGATGAAAGGCAGGAAATGGGCAGTTGTGGTTCCCACAGCGGGAGTGGTTTGGCCACATTGTGTCACACTCACGGGCCCTTCATGGGATCCTGGAGGCGAGCGCGAGTGCGGGCTGACCTCGGGCCAGAGGCTGGCCTGGCATCGCCCACACGGGGTGCCGCCCACCCTGCATGGATCCCCTCCTCCCCGAAGACTGACCACGCCCCCCCACCCCACCCCACCCCGGCCCTGCACACTCCCACAAACCTCCTGTGACTCCGAAGGAAGCCATCTCCTCAGAAGGTCACGCCCCCTGGGACCGCCTGCTGCCCAGCGGGCCCTGCCCTGGAGAGGGCCTACTTCCCCCCGGCCCCCCCACCCCCCGGCCACACCCAGGCCCTGGTGGCCTGTTACTGAGTAATGAAGCTGGAGCTTTCTCTGTTTTTTCATTTCCCTGTGAACGGGAAGTGACTCTGGGGCTTCCAGGCAGAGGTTTGGAAACCCCCGGTGCTCTAAAAAACTGGCAGAAATGGACCCGCTAAGACCAAAGCAAAAAAAAAAAAAAAAAAAAAAGGGCAAAGGCCTTGCTGTTTTCTCCGAGCGACCGCTGGCCCTTCCTGCCATCACCCCAGGCGGCTGGATGATTCTTTTATAAACACACCATCTTTTCCACGAGACCTAAGTAAGCATCGCTTCCGCCCACACTCAGGATGTTCAAACATTGGGAAAATGGTTTGTTCTGAACCAGAAAAAAAAAAAACCTGGCAGGAAAAAGTCCATTTCTCTTCCTCCAGGTGTGTGCCATGTGACTGCCTTACGGGGGTGGTGGGGACCCTAAGTGTCCATTTTCTGGCCTCGGTGCAGTTAAACCAAACCCTGGGCCATTAGGCTGCAGGAAGAGCGTTTGCGCATTTCATTTCCTCAGGGATGATTTTTTTAAGTGGCCCCAAAGCACCTGATCACATTCAGATGTGTTCCGTGGGAAAGAGGCAATTTGGAAGTGCAGTAAAGCCAGCTCACGCGGTGCCCGGATAGAGCTTCAACTCCTTGTTCAACAGAAGCCTCTAAAGGCAGGTCCTCGGGGACGATAATGCCTTGTGTGGGGCAGCTCATTAAGGTAGAGACCACCTCAGCGTTGACGGGACAGCCCCTTCCTGTGTGTTCCAGGAGGACATAATTGACTACGAAACCTTTTTTTTCCCGATGTCACCACTGCCAGATACAAACCCAATTAGCAGCAGAGTTAACCCGGATGAATCCTGGGAGCGAGGAAATAGCACGTTCCACAGCTAATCAGCCCCCTGGAATGCTGGCACATGCTTGCCGGGAAGGTGGGGTCCTGGGGACCGCAGGGGGCTGCACTCTCGCGGAGGCCACGTGTTCCACTGATTTCACAGCCTGGCCTGCCTGCGGGATGAACGCCGCAGCCTTCGGGGATGAGCCGTCAGAGACCGGCTTCTGGCTGCTCAAGGTCTCTGGGTATAGGAGTACCACAGTCTGATCCTGAGGCTGGAGAGATCCAACAGAAGTCACCCAGGTCTTAATTCAAGCACAGCCCATGGCCCCTTCCACACCTCTGAATGGACTTAAGGAACTCTTTGTTTCTCCTTATTTGAAACTTCTCCCGAGGGCTAAGGAATCATACGTTCTGACTCTACTGAGTAAAAGCAAATAAGTCATTTCAAGGCACCAGGGGGTTGCTCTGGCCCACCCCTGCCTCAGTGTAAACAATTAACATCGCCAGGCAGGGGTGAAAAGCATGGGCAGAGAGAAAAATACCAATGCGAAAGAGCAAAGTACAAAAATGAATGCTTGTCTAGTTTTCTCACGGTTACCATAATGGGATTGTGGTGATTGCTAATCACGGCAATGGAGACTGTAATGCTGGGTTGTAACTCTCGGCTCTGGGCCCCTTGCTTTTAGTAATAAAAATCCCATTTAGAAATAACTTGTGACTTAAGCAGCCGAGCTTGAATCAACCAGTGAGAAGCCGTGCGGAAGACTGGTAGGGGGCTTCTTAGGAGGTCACGTTTCGCATTGCTTCAGGGGTCCTCAGCTGCCTGTAGGACAAGTTACTCCTCGGGGTTCTCAGTTGCTTGTTGGGGAAAAGCCCCGTGGATAGAGGAAGCCTGCCTGTCGGGGTTGGTTGGTGGGGGGACTAGTGCTTGATTTAGAGGCTCTTCTCCCTCTCATGTGATAAGTGCTGTGCTCAGCTGGTGTAGTGGAATGGGTCAACTCTGGTCTGGGGCAGGCAGAAAGCGTTTAGAAAGAAGTAGCTTGGAAGTCTCTGGAATCGGAGCCCAGAGGCCCAGGGAATCAGCAGGAGCTCTCACCTGTAAGCAGCAGAAACCAAATCTGGCTGATTTAAGCAGAAAAGGGTGTGTTGAATGGTGATGGGATGGCTCAGGATTACAGAGAAGACTGGGGAGCGAGCCTAGGCAGACAGGCGCGAGGGTTCTGTCGCAGCCAGGCCCACAGGCGAAATCACATCAGAACCCTAGTCCCACAGGGACTGGGCAACCCCTGTCGGGACATCGCAGCGCCTCCGGGTACCACTGGGGCTGGACCCGGCCGCGTGCCTTTGGGCCCGTGCAGACACAGGACTCCCCCACAGCGCCCCTTCATAGTCCTGCCTCATCACAGCCCCGGTGCCTCACTCAAGCCCAGGGGTGCCCTACTGTGAGGTGGTAAACAGCCACCTGCCTGAGTTCTGGTGCCATTTCTTCCAGTTTCCAGAAGGGAAACTACGGAGACAGCTTTTTTTTTTTTATCGTCCGCGGGCTGTGCTGAAGATGAAAGGAGACGACGTCCCGACCCTGGGAGGTTTGCCTCCCCTCTCCTCTGCCCAGTTGGCTTTGGTCCAAGCTTGATACTCTCCTTGGTGGATACCCAGGCTCTCCCCTTTTCTTTATCTCTTAGGCTGTTGCCATTTTTACATTTCTCCTTAGACTCTCCATGGGCAGAGAGGGGGTACGAGGCAAATTAAAGGTGCCATTGTTCTGGAGATAGCTTCCAGGGGGACAGGGCCGAACTAGCGGTCAACCAAGTGGCCAAGGCCCAGGTGAGAACTGGTTACAAAAAACTAAACACCTGTCAGAATTCTCAGACCCAGCCTGTGAAACAGCTTCAGCTGGGGGGTCCGAAGCCCCCGGGAAGGACAGGAGAACTTCCACGGCCAGAGAGACCGTCTTTCAGATGCCGCATGGAGCCGCGGAGGCCGGGCAGAGCTCCTCCTCCGTCAAGGTAGGAAGAAAACGGAGTGGGCTGGAGGACACGGGGAGCTTTTGAAAGATTATAACTAGACTTCTCTGTTTGTCGTCTCCCCAGCGCTGCAGCCGGTCTGCAGTCAGGATAAATTCAGTACAGGAGGAAAAGAAAGCATCTCCTCCCCCTCTCTCCTCCCATTTTAGGTGAGAGGAGGAGGTGGCATGGGGGAGAGAGAAAGATCTGGCACGCTCACCAGCTGGCGCCGCGGCTGGGCTGAACACAGCGCGCTTACTCTGTGCCCCCACAGAGAGGGGCCGCCTCTCTTCTATCCTTGTCCCCAACTCCTTGGAAGTCGGGATGGGCTCAGGCATGGAGGGAATAGGTAGCCTCCCCCCCCCCCACGCGGTATGAGGGTCCCCACAGCCGGTATGCCCCAAGCAGAGCCCCATCCACCGGGCTCAGGGCACGCAGCCTCTGGTGGGGGCCACAGTTTTTGGAGGACGCCTTTCCTTTCGGAAGGGCCCGGGTGAAATGCAGTCGTGTTGCTTGAGCACAGTGATGTAGAAAGAGCTCAATCCCGTCCACAGGGCTGGACGACGGAGGGATGGGCTGGGGGGCAGTTCTAAGGATGGGGACTGGAGACACTGATGCTGGTGAAAGGGTGTTCGCGGGGCATGCAGGGGTGGGTGCTGCGTGTGTAGGGGTCACACGAGGCTCTTGGGTAACAAGGGACCCTGGAAGATGGGAATGAGTGAGGAGGGATGGACGGGGCACTGGGGTTACCGACAGCCGGCCTCATGACCCCACCTCTCTGTAGCACCGGGAAGAAGCTGGAGAGCCATGAAGCCAGCTTTCCAAAGCCCTGTGAAAGCCTCTCATGGGAGCCTGGGTCTGGACAGCAGGCCGAGATGCCTCCCGGGACTCGTTCTGGCCACGGAGACGAGGTTGGTGGGGCACAGAGGCCGGCTCACTTCGTAGTCTGGCTCCAGGGACAGGACGTTGAAGCAGAGTTGTGTTGTCTCCGTTTCCTCAATGGTTTGTTTGAAAATTTGGCTCGGGGCCTTGTAGCTATGGAGACGAGATACTCTGTCTTGACTTTTGTTCTGTGCTTTTTCAGAGCCTTGCGAGGGGCTGTCACATCTGGCCTGGGTGGACAGTCGCCCAGGCTTGCTTTGGAGACTGTCCCCTTGAGCTGCCGTGTCTGTACTCTGAGAGCATTAATGCGGTTTATTACCCTGGTGGTAAAATTCCAGGTACCGCGTTAGTTATGGTTAGACAATTGTTGCTATCAGTCTCTTCCGTGGATTGAACTGTACTGCTTCTTGCTGTAAACAGAGGTCAGCTTTAGCTCGGTTTTGCTTCCCAGGCTTATGTCTGTGTGGCTGAGTGGAAAAACCAAAATGTAGCCACCAACCCTCTGACAAACAAGGGCTGCTCCTTTAGACCCCTTCGCTCCTTACTGGGAAGTGTGAGGTTTGGTTATTATTGAGCCCTGAGTGGATGGGAGGGTCCTTTTCAGGAAGCCCAGCCCAGGACCCAGAGGCCAGCGTTGCCACGGAGGCCTTGGCCACGGGGCAGTATGAAAAACTAAAGAGGAGCTATGGGCGGGGACGGGGCGGGGTGAAAGCAATGCATTGCTATGTTCTTTTGTTTTGTTTTGTTTTTTTTGCTATGCTATTTTGATAAGGACGTTACAAATAAACGAATATTACATTACATGTATATACACATCTGCACACATGTTCGTAGTGATCTGGTGGAATGCAGATCATTTTTTTTTCTCTATGATCTCTGATTTCTAGGCTTCTGCATTGAGAATATCTACTCTCAGAGTTGGAGGAAGAAGGTTGCAAATACTAGTTTGTAAAGAGAAGGAACTAATTTCTATTTTCAAATAACCTGTAGAGGAGGGCTTTTTTCTAAAATTACATGCCTAACTTCTGTATCCATCTACCTGTCCATCCACCCACCCACCCATCTGTATATTTGTACAGAAAGATATTAGGGCGATGTAGACCAGATGTTCGTGACACTTCTTTCCGGGTGGGGAGATTTCGAATGCCTCTGTTTCATTCTTTTTGTACTTCCCTGTATTGCTTGAAACTGTAATAATGAGGTGCTCTTTGAAAAGAGTAGTGTGGCGTCTCTGCTCTGTGCCTGGGGTGCGCCAGCGCTCCCAGCTGGTAAGGCTGAGCAAGATTCTGACCTTGCACCCTGGCCCCCCTGGTCGCTCGGAGGCTGCCCGTTGAAGCCCTGTTCGGGGCAGGTGCGCAGCTCAGCGGGGAGCAAAGCGGGAGCTTGCAGGCGACACCTGGGCTCTGTTTAAACCCCCAGGCAGTGGCATCCTGAGCCTTTGATGTATGTTTTATGACCAGCTGGCTGGGTTTGTAGTTGGCTAGGGCTCTGTGGTTCACAGCTCCGGGGTGACAGCAACAAGCCTCTGTGTCACCTCACCCCTGAGATTCTTATTCTTGTGCCGTGTCTCTCTTACCCCTGACACCCCAAAACTGGGTGGGGCGTCTCCAAGGGTCCCCAGGTTTGGAGGCTGCTAAGGAGGTCAAGGCTGTCCGTTGAACGGTTTTAGCTCCAGTAGAACAGGACGGGCAGGTATCTTGTTGTATATAAATTTGCAGAGCATTTTTCACGTTGTTGGAGCGCTGGGGTGCAGAGACACTTTCTCACCTGGGGTGAAAGTGAGACTTGGGAAGACAGGTTGGCGTTCATCTTCTAGTAGAGGCGAAGACATACAGACACCATGACCTAGCAGTCCTGCCCCTAGGCAAATGCATAGGAGTGTTCTTCCTAATAGCCCCGAACCGGAAACCACACACTGTCCATCGACATTTATAGCGTACACGGTCTAAATCAATTGAGCTGTGCTGTACAATGGAACGTTACAGTCTGTCCAGATGAACCGACTCCAGCTTGGTGCAAAGACATGGGTACAGCTCACAAACACGAAGCCGAGCGAAGCAAATCCTAACAGAATATGTGCGGCATTATTTCACTCATGCAAAATTAAAAACAAGAAAAAATCACGTTTTTTAGGGATGCGTATACAGTGGTAAAAATATGGAAAAAAAAATCAAAATGATTTTTTATAAAATTCGGGATGGGGTTGCCCCAGGAGGAAGAGACAGGTCAGAACGGGCCTGGGTTCCAGATTACAAGGGGCTCTTGGGTGGTGGTGACAAGGTTGTTGGCTTTATAATTATTTATTAAACTGTTCGCTTACATGTGCTTCTTTAAGTATGTTATATTTCACAACAAAAGTGTTAAAAAGACAAAAAATGAAATGTAGCAGAGATCTCTTAGCCTCCATGTCTAGAAATGGCCTCTTCTGTTGCCCATAGGCTTTCGATTTCAAGGACCTGACGCGTCATCTTTGTCTAATTCTCTAACCAGGATCATAAATCAGTATGCTCTTCCTTACCAAGTTCTGTGAGCTTGTCTTGTACCAGGTATTGGTGAGAGTCAGGGTGGGAAATGCGCCGTCCCCAAGAGGACAAACCATGGGAAACGATAGCGAAAACACTAGACCAGGCTCTAGAGACTGCCAGGGCTGGGGGAGTCCTGAGGAGAAGGAGCTGCGCGAAGGTGCGTGGAGACAGACGCGGCGTGGGGAACCAGAGAGGCTGTGGAGATGAAGGAAAGGATGTCGTGAAAGGTGGCTGGAGACCACGGGGTGTCACGGAGGCCGAAAAGGCCTGCCTGGCGGGCCAGATGCCCAGGTCCCCATGGGTGAATAGAAGCCAAGGATTATGGGATGGACAGGGTGGCTCAAGAGGGTTTGGAAGACCAAGAAGATAAGTCCGCCACCCCACAGTGGCTAGCCTATCATCAATCAGTCAATCAACAGATCATCAGCCTGCTGCCCCCAGACACATTCAAGTCTAGAGAGCCAATACAAGAGAATTGAACTAAGAGGACATGCAGAAACCCTTGGAGAAAGATAGGTGAGTGAATGGGAGAGAATTAGAAAACAAAGACAGTGACGCTCATTGCCAAACTCCCTTGGGAAACCGTCCTCACCTGCCCCAGGGAACCCACTGATCGGAAGTCGGCTTCAAGTTTCACTGTGGAAAACGGCAAAAAGTTAAATACAGAGTTGCCACAGGGTCCCACAATTCCGCTTCTGGGTATATGCCTAAACGCCTGAAAATAGGGACCCAAACAGATATCCGTATACCCATGTTCACAGCAGGTTTGTTCACGGTAGTCAGAGGGTGGAAACACCCCACGTGTCCATCAGCAGATGAGTGGATAAATAAAACGTGGCACATCCATAGAAGGAATATTATCCAGTCGTAAAAAGGAATGAGGTATTGGCAGGTGCTCCCACATGTGTGAACCTCGAGGGCATTACCCTAAATGAGAGAAGCCAGTCACAAAATGACAAGTATTGCATGATTCCCGTTCTCTGAAGTACCCAGCACTGGCAAATCCCTAGAGACAGAAAGCAGAATGATGGTTGCCTGGGACCATGGGAGGCAGTGGCAGCGGGGGTGAGGAGGCATTGTTTAACAGGAACACGGTTTTGGTTCGGCCTGCTGGAAGTGTTGTGGTAGCGGTGGCGATGGTTGCACAGTCTTGTGAATGCACTTAGTGCCGCTGAACCGGACACCTAAAATGGTTAGAATGATCCACGTTGTGTGTGTTTATGTGTATTTTACCGGAGAGAAGTTCACAGGGGCTATTATGGCCTGAATGTGTCCCCCCCATTCATATGTTGAAATCTGAACCCCCTCTGTAATGGTTTTGGGAGGTAGGGCCTGAGGGAGATAATTAGGGCATGAGCATGGAGCCTTTCTAACTGGGATTAGTGCTCTAATAAGATGAGACCAGAGAGCTTGCTGCTTCTCTCTTCCATGTGAGGATAGAAGACGGTGGCCGTCTGTAAAGCAGGAAGCAGGGGCTCGCCAGGTCAGCTGGCACCTTGGTCTTGGACTCCCAGCCTCCAGAAGTGTGAGAAATTCATTGCTGTGTTAGCCACCCAGCCTGCGGTACCTTGTTTTAGGAGTCCAAATTGGCGAAGACTGGCTCAAAAGAGTGTTCCTGCGTGTTGAGCTAGAGGAGAGGGGGAGGGCTATGGAGTCCTTTACTGAACAGCAGGGAAGGTAGAACACAAGGTAAAACTTCCTCCGCCAAGGCTGCAAGAGATGAAAAGGCTGTCCCTGGCCTGTCTCTAGAGCTCCTCCCACTCTTGGGCCCACATAACTGGGCAACCTTGCTGCTTCCCGAAAAGGAGCCCCACGCTCTCCTTCCTACACTCCTGCCTAAACAGAGGCCGACCCCCCCCCCACCCCCCCGCTACCCTCCAGGGACCTGTCCCCTGGAAAATTACCTTTCCTAATTCTTCTTGGAACGTGCGAGGAGCCACCCTGGATGCTATTTGAAAAAGAAAACGAATTTAACACCGAAAGATGCTGCAATATGTTTACATATACGCAATGGAAAATTCGCTCCCACACAGCTTGAGCAGAAAAACCTCCTATCCCCATGGCAACGAGATTCCACCGTGACCACGCATCTCTGCCAGGTCACCCACCCGTTCGTAAGCCTCAGCTCTTCAGCCGCTCCGGGAAACACATGGGGCCCAGATGACACCACCCACGGCGGTGGTTGGCACGGTTCCGGGATTGCTGGCTGAGGGCTCTGTCCTCATCTGTAAGGGACATTCCCAGAGACCCATCTAACCTGGGGCAGCAGGGGTCCCGGGGGCCCGCCATCACCCCGTGGCCTCCTCGGGGGTGGGGGGGGTTCAGAGCGCTGGGGTGAGTGGCTGGGATTCACAACAGTCACGTGCTGCTGACCGGAAAATCAGCCCGTCTGGTAATTAACAAGAACGGCAGGTCCTGAGATAACAATTAGATCCTTAACGCTTTAGTCCCTTGAACATTTCCACCACCCTCCCTTTGCTCGTTCGAACAAGTACTTCTTTCAACGTCTCTTCTCCGTGCCATTCTCATGTAGCGTTTTTGGAACAGCTCGAGATAAAGCCGCCATCGCTTCCCTCCAAGAGAGGCCAGAGCGCTCTCTCCCCCTGCAGGCGCCCTTCCCTCGGCCGCAAGGAAAGCCTTGCGGCGGGGACGGGGTGGGAGGGTGGGGGGGTTGGGGGGGGTTTGGGCAGAGAAGAAACCCTGCAGTTTTGATGTTTCAGGGCCCTCAGCCCCCCGGGTGACCACATTCCCTTCTCTCTCCTGTAATACAGTTTTTATAATCAGCAGGTTTTGTTTTTAAATTCCAGGCCTGAAGTCTTTTGTTCCCCCCAACATTGTAGAAAGCTGTGGGCACTGCAAAAACTGATTTAGTATGTTTGTGCTTTGGATGACATTTGAGCGCGCCGGGCTTTCGGTACAAGGGAAACAGACACGAGAGGCAGCAACTGTCCATGTTGTTAGTGGGTCACGTGGAGTTTTCCCCTTCACCCCTCTGCCTCGCCTTTGAGCCGGTTTCCAGGGCGCGGGTGGGAGGACGTGCTTCCTAACTGGCTGAGTCTCTCTGCATCTTAGGCTAACCCTGGCCTGGGCCGGTCCCCTGCTGGGCTGTCTCCTCGGCTTCTCAACACCCACCTGTAGGGCGACGCGGGGCCATTTGGAGTTCATTCCTTGTGAGAAATCCCCAGCTGCCCCTCAGAATGATCTTCCACTGAGCCTTTGTCCCCCCCACCATAAAGTTGGAAAAAGAAGAAAGAATAGTGGTTTGTGGGGGTACAGGCAAGAGGGAAAAACTTAGGCATAATCCAAATTCACGTCAGTAGATCTGGAGGGGGATGGACTTCGTGGGATGAAGACCTGCAGACGATACGGTCTGAGAAGCCAGCTGTGATCCAGAGGGCATAACACGCGAGTGAGGGGCGGGGAGAGAAGCGTCCCCAAGAGCCCAGGCCCTGACCCAAGCATTTTTGGAGAATGTCTGTCTTATTTTTCCCTTTCTTTAAGTTTATTTTGAGAGAGAGAGATTGAGAGAGAGCACATGCATGAGTGAGAGAGGGGTAGAGAGAAGGAGAGAGAGAATCCCAAGCAGGCTCCAGGCTCCACACCCGACACGGGGCTTGAACTCACAAACTGGGAGATCACGACCAGAGCCAAAGTTGGAGGCTTAACTGACTGAGTCACCTAGGCGCCCCCTTTCTTTTTTAGGTCAAATGCTGAGGCTTCTTCCCTTTAGAAACTCTGGATTATCTTGCTCCACCCAGCACGAGCTATAATGATTCGAGCCTGGAATCAGAGGTTTCCCCTTAATCACGATAATTAATATTAATGATGATTAATTTTTAACGAGGACATGTCAAAGAGCACGCTGGCAAAATGTTCGCTGGTAATTTGAATAACCTTGAATTTGAGGCCAAGTGCCCCCTTTGTTCGGCCACCTGTTTCACAGACAACGCAGCGGATCCTGGAATTCCCTGATAATTTATTAGTTGCTTCCCCCCCACCCCCCGATCTGGGACAAAGCCACGGGGCGTTTCCAGAGAGGAAACAGCAAGGAAGTCCGGCTCCGTGAAGTGACCAGACGGGGGTTTCCTCTGATCTCCCCGCGGCACCGCAGGGAACAGGAAGTGTTAGCTGGCAAGCGCTCCCTGAGGCTCCTGCTGGGCTGCGTGCACCTGCTCCAGCGGCTTTGGGGCTCCGAGACGAGAGTGTCCTGGCCCCTCCTGCTCCGACAGAGCGAACGGAGGCCTCGTTTGGAGGCGTCTCCGTGGACAGCCCTCGACACAGACTGGTGGATTCCAGTAAACCCACCTTCACTGATCATGTAGAAACCATACATACTGTGGAAGCTCCCCTCCGCGGGACAGCCGGCGAGCACAGAGGCTCTGATGGGTGAGGACACTTCCGGGAGGGGGAAGCCCGGGTGCCTGCCCACTCACCGTTCGCTTCCGGATGTCAGGGTCATGCTTGATATGCTTGGTACTCCTTAGTTTATCTCAAATCATTCATGCCTAAGTCAGTGCTTTGAAACCTGACGTTAAGGGAGGAAAATATTCTCAGAGGAGTTAGTAGGCTTCCTATGCCTGAGTTACTAGTTTGCTTAATATCCTAAAGTTCCATTTTTTATTTTTTTCAACTTTTTAAAGTTTATTTATTTCGAGAGAGAGCATAAGCGGGGTAGGGGCAGAGGGAGAGGGGGACAGAGGATCCAAAGCAGGCTGTCTAAGAGCAGAAAGCCTGATGCGGGGTTCGAACTCATGAACCAAGAGATCATGACCTGTGCCAAAGTCAGGCACTTAACCGACTGAGCCACCCAGGTGCCCCATAAAGTTTTATTTTCTTAATGCAGAATTTCCAGAAACTTTATTATGCTCACATGATTGCAACTGCCATAAGGGCGGAACTAATATATAGTCTTTCCCCAACTTACTTGACTTCAGTAGAGCCCTTGGCTCTCGAAATAACTGTTGAGCTTCCCACTGTATTATCTGACTGCCTGCAACTAAAGCAAAGCTAAAGTTAATTGCAACTCAAGGCAGTAGCAGGTTCTCAGATGGGGAGTCAGCAGGGTTTTGTAGGTTTTGAGGCGGTCTGGGCTCAATGGTTAAGACGTGTCTTTCGGGGCGCCTGGGTGGCTCAGTCAGTTAAGCATCGGACTCTGGGCTTTGGCTCAGGTCACGATCTCACGGTTCGTGGGCTGGAGCCCCATATGGGGCTTTGCACTGACAGCACAGAGCCTGCTTGGGATTCTCCTTCCTTCTCCCTTGGCCCCTCCCCGTCTCAAAAAGAAATAAACTTAAAAAAAAGAAACACATGTCTTTCTGGGCGCCTGGGTAGCTCAGTCAGTTGATCATCCAACTCTTGATCTCAGCTCAGGTCATGATCTCAGAGTTCATGAGTTCGAGCCCCCACATCAGGCTCTGTGTTGACAGTGTGGAGCCTGCTTGGGAGTTTGTATCTCCCTCTCTCTCTGCCCTCCCCCCACTTGTGCTCGCTCTCTCTCTCTCTCTCTCTCTCTCTCTCTCTCTCTCACACACACACACACACACACACACACGCACATGCACACGCACACAAGTGCACAAGCTTAAAAATATCTTTCATGGTGGGGGGATACGGCAGTGTATGACTGGTGAGCACAGCGAGGATCTCGTCGGAGGTCTTGATGGGTAAGCTGTGGTTTGATAAGCAAACTGTTTGCCCAGGTGAGCAGACCTTTGTCTCGGGTAAACCGATGCGCGGGACCTTCTGACGCAAGCGGTCTCAGCTTCCTGGGGCAAAGGTCTCCCAGAGCAAATAGCGGAGCCGTGTTGGCAGGTCTTCTGGGGGAGGCCGACGCGGGCTGTCCCAGTCCTCAGGACGATTTATATTTCTTACATTTTGTGCGACGCTCGTCTCATCGAGCGCAGTCCGAGAAATCGAAATCTTTGAAGTGATTCAACGTGGTTCAGGCTCGAACCCATCTCCCTTTTCTGACTTAACATGTAATTTAGGTTAAGCTGTGCAATCCAGAATAAAACTTGAGCAGTAAAAGGAAGTATTGAGGACACAGTCAGACTTAGATCATAAAGTGGGAGGTGAGACTCTGAAGGGAAGCAGAGGTAGCCAACCGTTGACTGTATTTTCTGTACTCTGGATGTTCTGGTTTCGGGGGCCCTGATCCTGCAAAGAATCGAGATTCCTCTGCCGATGTCAGCCCAGGGCCAGGCACTGGACAACCAGGACCACCCCTGTACTGCGGAGCCTGCCGAAACAATTCGAACTATCCAATCCTAAACCGACCCAGGGAACTGACCCTGCCTCCCCCATTCCTTCCCGACGGAACCCCAGTAAAGTTTTGGGGCCATATGCTACCCTCTCCCCTTCTGCCGGACCCTGGCGTGATGCCTCCTGTGTCTGGAGGTCTGTGAGTGTAGCTTTCCTCCTTCCTGACCATCATTTCCGCGTCCGCTTGTCCACACCTGATTAAAACACGTCCTGGGTACATTTTAATGCGCCAACAGCCAATGAAGCTGAATTCATTTAGCCCGACAGGGACGCATTAGGGTCACCTGAGGAGCTGCCTGGCCCACAGAGCATTTGCAGGAGGGCTCGGGGTGAGTCTGCTGGACGGCCACGGCCGAGAAACGCTGAGCCAGGGGTTCCCAAAGTGTGATCCTGGGACCAGCAGCGGGGGCATCACCTGGAAGCTTGTTGGGGCCCTACCCCAGACCCCCAAATTCAGAAACTGTAGGTGGGGCCTTAATCAAGTTCTCCAGGTGATTCTGGAAGATGCTAACTAAACCTTGAAAACCATTGCACTGGCTGAAGCAGGGTAGGGTTAGAGAAGCGGCCCAGCAATGGGCTGAGGGCCGGAGCCCTACCTTTATACCAGCTCCTGGAGCTCATCAGTAGAGTCTGTTTCTAGAATCTTCTGCGTCCCATAGATTTTAGTAAGTTGTTTCTGCATGTTCATGTGTCCTGAGGTATTTTTTTTATTTTTCTTTTGATTTCTTCATTGATCTGTTGGTGGTTCAGTAGCGTGCTACTTAATTTCTAGATATTTGCAAATTTTCTAGTTTTCTTATTATCGATTTCTAGTTTCATACCATTGTGGTCAGAAAAGATGCTTGATATGATCTCAGTCTTCTTAAGTTTATTAAGAGTTGTTTTGTGGCCTAGCATATATTCTTGCCTGGAGAAGAGTCCACGTGTGCTTGAGAAGAATGTGTATTCTGTTGCTTTTGGGTGGAATGTTTTTCTGTTAAGTCCCTCTGGTTACGTATCGCTGAGGGCTAATACTTCCTTACTGACTTTTGGTCTGGATGATGTATCCATCGGTGAAAGTGGGGTATTCAGTCCCCTTCAATTATTTTACTGCTATTTCTCCCTTTAGCTTTGTTATTATTTACTTTATACATTGAAGTGTTTTGTATGTTGGCGCATAAATATTTACAAATGCTATATTTTGTTGGATGAACCCCTTTATCATTATGTAATGTCCTTCTTTGCCTCTTATCACAGTCTGCTTTTAAGTCTATTTTGTTTCATGTAAGTATAGCAACTCCAGCTTTGCGTTTCCATCTGCGTAGAATATCTTTTCCATCTCTTCATTTTCAGTCTGTGTGTGTCCTTACATTGAGGGGAGTCTCTTGGAAGCAGCATATAGAAGGGTGTTGTTGTTTTTTTTTTCATCAGCCACTGTGTGTCTTTCGATTGGAGCATTTAGTCCATTTAAATTTAAAAAGTAATTATTATTTTTTTTAATTTACTTATTTAGAGAGCGAGCGAGCACACGTGCGCTTGTGTATAACCAGGGGAGGGGCAGAGAGAGAGAGAGAATCCCAAGTAAGTCCCACACTGTCAATGTGGGGCTCAAACTCAAGAACCTGAGATCGTGACCCGAGCCTGAGCCGAAATTAAGAATCTGACGCTTAACCAGTTGCCCAGGCGCCCCTCAAGTAGTTCTTGTTTGCTATGGACTTCATGCCATCCTGTTAATGGTTCTCTGTTTTGTAATTTCTCCTTTCCTCTCTTTTGCTCTCTTTATGATTTGATGACTTTCTTCATTATCGTGTGCTTAGATGCCTTAATCTTTATCTTCTGTGTATCTACTATAGGTTTTTGCTTTGTTGTTACCCGGAGGCTTACATAAAACAACTTATATTTATAACCGCCTATTTTAAGAGAACTACTTAAGTTTGAATGCATTCCAAAACTCTGCAGTTTTACTCCCTCTTCCTCCACTTTGTTTTTGATGTCACAGCGTTCCTAGAATCTGGGATAGAGAGCTGATGTGTTTGAACTTAACCTTTGTACGCGTAAATCATCTCCTTTCTCACACAGTTTGGATCCAGTTTTTAAAAAGAAACCATAAATTATTCCTCAATAGTATGAATTTTCTTTGGTAAAAATAAAAACTGTCTTAGGAAAATGTCCACTCCTAGGAAAAGGCATTCAAATGGTTACCTCAGGCCTTGAGTTTGTGTGTGTGTGTGTGTGTGTGTGTGTGTGTGCGCGCGCGCGCGCTCATGGACAAGGCTTGGCTTCTGCCCAAGTCGTGCCTGTAGCCATATCAAACGAAATTCGCTGGTCTAAGATGGACACAATGAAAACCAAAAGATTATGTTTTTAAAACATTCCCAGTTTATAACATTTTACCTCTAGAAGGTCCTTTTTTTGTTGTTGTTATTGTTTTTATTAATTTACTTTGAAAGAGAGAGAGAGGGAGCATGAGTGGGGGGAGGAGCAGAGAGAGAGAGGGGAGAGACAATCCCAAAAAGGCTCTGCCCCGTCAGTGCAGAGCCCGATGCAGGACTCGAACACATGAACCGTGAGATCACGACCTAAGCTGAAATCAAGAGTCGGCCGCTTCACCCAAGCGCCCCACTAGAAGGGCCTTTTGGCCAATTTCTTTCAGCGAATCATTTTAATCTCTAAACATTACCTCCTCTGCTTTTCGTGTTACCACAGTGACATGGGCAGCTAAGTAGTTGTTTCGGAACTAGAGAAAACAGTTTCAGGATTTGTAGCTTGGCTCGCTGTTACGTTCTCCAGGAATAATTGTGAGTGTCTCTGAACAATAGTAAACCCCAGCACCTGTCAGTGTTCAGAGAGCTCCAAAAGCTAGGTCAGCAACATGGTACTTACTACCTCTTGCGTTGTTTCGTGCTGTTGGGTGGGATAAACAAAAAAAAGAAAAACATTTATATTGTGAAATATATTACAACGGAAAGATTGTTAAAATATCTTTTCAGTGGAAAAACAATGTGCCCCATAAATCAGGGTTTCCTTACACTCTATCGGGATGAATGAATCATAATTTTTAGCTTAGCTTTTCCTTGATTAAAAACAATATTTTTTCTATTTTAAGTAGGTTCCGCACCCAACATGAGGCTTGAACTCGTGACCCTGAGATTGAAAGTCACATGCTTTACCAACTAAGCAGTCAGGCGCCCCTGATTTTTGGTCCCAGTATGTGAAGTATGAATTGAGGGGAGATGCAGGATTAGTGAAATAATTTTACTTAAAAAAATTAAAAAAAAAATTTTTTTTTTACATTTATTTAATTTTGAGAGACAGGGTAAGACAGAGCAAGAGTGGGGGAGGGACAGAGAGAGAAGGAGACATAGAACCCGAAGCAGGCTCTGGCCTCCGAGCAAGCGTTCAGCACAGAGCCTGAGGCGGGGCTCGAACCCACGAACTGTGAGATCATGACCCGAGCTGAAGTCAGACACTTAACTGACTGAGCCACCCAGGTGCTCCTAGTTTAAAATTTTTTAAGGGGCGCCTGGGTGGCTCAGTTGGTGGAGCATCTGACTTCAGCTCAGGTCATGATCTCATGGTTTGTGAGTTTGAGCCCCATGTTGGGCTCTGTGCTGACAGCTCAGAGCCTGGAGCCTGCTTCGGATTCTGTCTCCCTCTCTCTCTCTGCCCCTCCCCTGCTCATACTCTGTCAATCTCTTCTCAAAAATAAATGTTAAAAAAAAATTTAAAAAGTGTTTTTAAGCATTTGCTGAGAGGCTCTAATGACTTCAATAAGGTAGAAGAATGTGTTGAAACAAATGAAACCATAATAAAAGTATTCATATAATTGTGTTCTTTTTTTTTTTAATGTTTATTTTTGAGAGAGAGGGAGAGAGAGAGGGAGAGGGCGAGAAGGAGAGGGGCAGAGAGAGAGGGAGATACAGAAAGCGAAGCAGTCTCCAGGCTCTGAGCTGCCAGCCCGACACGGGGCTCGAACCCACAAACTGATCTGAAGTCTGGCGATTAACCGACTAAGCCACCCAGGTGCCCCAATAAAAGTATTCATATAATCTTTATTCATAAAATTGCTAGTTGGGCTTAAATAGGATTTGTGTGTTAGTTATGACCTGATTCCTTGCCTGTACAGACCAAGGGAAAACCATTTCAGGTTTTTTTCCTTCATTGTTATTTGGTAAATATGAAGATTGTTCATCTGTTTTAAATGGTTAAAAAAACTTTTTTTAAATGTGTAATTTTGAGAGACAGAGGGTGAGCAGGGGAGGGACAGAGAGAGAGAGGGAGACACAGAATCCGAAGCAGGCCCCAGGCTCCAAGCTGTCAGCACAGAGCCTGACACGGGGCTCGAACTCATGGACTGTGAGATCATGACCGGAGCCAAAGTCGGACGCTTAACCGACTGAGCCACCCAGGCGCCCCTGTCTGTCTGTTTTAGATAAATGGTGAGTCTGAGCTGTCAAATTGAGACTGTCTCTTGTTCCAGAATGACTGCCAACTGTGCACAGAATTGGCCAAAATACATGCACCTGGCTGCAAGGGACTGCTCGCACCACCGCCTAGCAGCAAGTGAGGCAGGGAGCTGGGGGCTAGTGGACCATGGCAGAGGACACGAGGGGACTCCTTCGTGCTCTATCGTCCTGTTCCAGATCACGCACCTGCCCACAGGGAGGCAGCTAAGACCTTCTGCTCGTGATCCTTCCCACTCACTCACACTGGGTATGCGTGAGGTCGTTTTCATATTTCCTTTTCCTATTTGTCAAATGAATGTTTACAGTCAACGCAAAAGTACCCGTGGGATTGTAAGAGTGTGGCTTCTGAGCTCACGCTTCCCCCCGAGGCAAATACATCCGTGCTGTCTTGTTTTAGCTTTCTGCGGACGGCTAGTGCTGAGGCCCATAGGAAGTAAGATACTCAGTGAGAAAAAGGACCAAATCCAAGTCTGATTCGGCCACACTGACCCGTTACGTTCTTGAGAACGGGCAGGGATCCTGTTCCCAGGCCTAGACCGTGCCCGTCGCCAGAGCAGGCAGGAAATGGGATGGGATGAGGAGTTGCCGACGCAGGGCTGGGCTGCACTTGGAGAGAGAGTGCAAGTAAAAAGCAGATGTCTAAAAATTAGGGGCGCTGACAGATCCCTGCGATGCAGCCGTCTTCTTAGCCTTCTCCTACGTTCCACCGCAGGGCATGCCGCTCGAGGGCCAGAACTGCTCAGACGTTCAGTGGGACTGTGACGTGTGATAACTAAGATTGCTGTTACTTCAGCTCATGAGAGGAAGTGCCATTTACTTAACACCAATACACAGACGGGAATGCCACACGGTTGTAGGTAAATCAGGCTGTAAAGATGTCGAAAGAGTTTTATAAGAAGTTAGTCCCCAGTGGGTGAGACATACAGCTGGGAGAAGAGTTTGGGGTAGCCTCTTTCCAATGTGCATTAAAAAATAAAACCTTTTTGCTCTTTAGATGAAATTTAATTATTTATTTTGAGAGAGAGACAGAGAGCAGGGGAGGGGTGGAGAGAGAGAGAGAGAGGGAGAGAGAGAATCCCAAGCAGGCTCTGCACTGTCAGCATGAGCCTGATGTGGGACTCGAACCCACGGAACATGAGATCATGACCTGAGCCGAAACCAAGAGTTGGACGCTTAGCCGACTGAGCCACCCAGGCGCCCCAATTGTTTTTTAAGAGTGTGAGCAGGGGAGAGGGGCAGAAGGATAGAGAGAGAATCCCAAGCAGGCTCCACACTTAGCACAGACCGGACATGGGGCTCACTCACACGACCCTGGGATCCTGACCTGAGCCGAAATTAAGAGTCAGATGCTCAACCGACTGAGCCACCCAGGCACCCTCTTTTTGCGCTTTAAATGGAGTTCCCAATAATACCTAATCAGCTTTGGGGCTGTAAACTCTAAAATATTTTGTTGAAAATGAATAGTGTTGGAACCCTGAACCTAATTTATTCGGAGGCATTCCATTTGAGCTCATCAAGTAACCAGAAACATTTTGATAAACATCCGTGCTTCCACTTGGAAACATTTTAAATATCAGTTCGGGGAAGAATGACTTCCTCTGGCCAGCTGGTATAACTAACTGGCATTAAAAACTCCCCGAAAATGCAGAGACGGGAAACTGCTTTCTCAATCATTTCTTTAAAACTATATATAGAAAACTGAGAAGCGGCGGATCTGACATTCTGGGCAGAGTAGATACAGTGCTGCCGAGTCTGCGGGTGATCACAGGTTTATCGGCTCCTCCTTCACTCCAGGGGTGGGAATAAATAGAAACTTTGCGTCCTAAAAGGTCATGATGTAAGGAATCTCCCATTAGAAAGAGGTGTATACCAGATTCTGGCAATTATGGAGTCTACACGCCTCCTGACCCAATGAGTGGTTTCTTTATTTCAAGGAGTGTCACCCAGCAGTCCAGGGAGGCTCACAGAGCTCAAATCCAGCTGGGATTTGAATCTGCGTGTCCCGAGAGGACAAACTCCACGTCCGTGTCTTCCAAAACCTGCCACCCGTGCTTGCACACAGCCCCGGAAAACCGTGACCTTGTCAGAAGACTCGGCAGTGTATCTAAACATCTGCTTAATGTGCGTGGGGATTAGACGTTGCCTGTGCCCCCGCAGGCTTCAAGTTCTAACACGTGTCCGTCGGTTCCCCTGGCGCATCCCGTCCCCTGCACCCGTGCTGAAGGGACGCCCTTCGGCTGCATGGAGGATAAGCTGCTTTTGGTCTAAAATTGAAATGGGGTTGATTCATCGGGGGCCTTAGAACCCCACAGTGCTATTCACACTTGACCCCCAGCGCCCACGCCGTCCTGTCGGGAGAGGGCTTCGGGGTTACCGCGGCACCGCGGAGCTCGCTTCTACACCTGTGCAGGGTAGAGGTGAGTGATACGGCATGGTATATATAGATCATTCTGCGGCCTGCTAAAACTTGAGACCTCTTGAAGGAATGCATCGTGTTAAATTTTTCTGGCACCTGGATCTTTCTGATAACTTAGTAGAATATTTCACGTTTTTGTCGATCAGAAGAAGTTTCTTCTCAGAAAAAAAAAAAAAAAAAGTGCTTACTTGAAAGTCAACCATATCTGTTCCTTTTAGGAAAAGCACACGGTGACTACATTCTAATAAAGCATATTTCTTTAGAACCAAATTGCTCCTTTAAGAGGACTTTGTACAAAGTGACCATGAGCCATGGACACAGGGCCGCTCAGTAGCCTTACCTAACCCAGGGACAGATCTGTGTGACCAGATTTCTCTGACAGGTGTGCTTCGTGAGACAAGAGCACTGACTGAAGTCTATAGTGCCTTTTAGTGGCCTCCATTTTAAGAAAGCTTCCGTGTTACACAAAACAAGTCTATGTCTCCGATGTTCGGTGTGATGACCTTTTCCATGGGAGGCTGTGGCTGAGAAGGCAGCTGTGAGGGACTAACTCTTGACACCACACTTTTCTGAACATGTACGTTAATGTAAACTGCCAACTTCATACTACAGTCCAGGAGCAAAAATACGGAAAAACTCATTTCTGTCCGTTACCGCTCTCTTCGAGACGGTCTTAAAAGTATCCAGGACTGAAGTGGCAAAACCAAAAATGCGTCTTAAATTTTTTGCATTTTATTATAATTTTTTAATCTTTATTTTGAGAGCGAGAGAAAGCACAGGAGGGGTAGAGAGAGAGAGAGGGAAAGGATTGCAAGCAGGATCTGCATGGCCAGTGCAGAGCCGAGGCGGGGCTTAAACTCATGAACTGTGAGAGCATGGCCGGAGCTGAAGTTAAGAGTTGGATGCTCAACCAGTTGAGCCTTTTTTTTTTTTTTTTTGCCCAAAAAAGACACTCCCCCCCCTTTTTTATTTTTACATTTTAAAGCAGGACAGAACAGACAAGGAAACAGCCTGGAGGCAGGGTTATTAGCTCAAAGGCCCGCGGGTGGCTGGGCACAGTAGCCGACCCCGTCCAGGTGGCCCGCCCTTCCCCAGCTGTCTGCCCACTGCCTGGTCAGCCTGCTCAGCCGCACGTTAACGTTGGCATTTCCGACAAACCAAACGTTTAGGAAATCACTCTTTTCAGTCTTTTTTTCCTTCTGATGGCTCTAGAAGGAACTCCTGCCTTCCCCCCCTTGTCCCCACAAACAGTTGAGAAAATGTTCTAGCTTTCTGCCGAAGTATGCAAGAAGAAAAATCCAATGAATGGGTATTTTAATTCTAAGCAGTTTTTAAGTTTATTTTTATTTATTTTGAGAGAGAGAGAGAGAGAGAGAGCAAGCGGGGGAGGGACAGAGAAAAGGAGGGAGACAGAATTCCAAGCAGGCTCTTCGCTGTCAGGGCAGAGCCCAACGCGGGGCCGGAACTTAGGAACTGTGAGATCATGGCCTGAGCCGAAGTCAAGAGTCGGACAATTAACCAACTGAGCCACCCAGGTGCTCCTTAGTTCTAAGCAGTTTTAAATTATTATTTTAGGAACTCAACACAAAACCTTACTCAGTATTAAATAAATGGCCAAATACATTTTCCCAAATATTCTCAACCATGGGAGCAAAGTAGGCTATCACTATTTTTTATTTCTAAAAGCCAAATTTAATTAATAAACGCATGCCAGGTAACACAAAGTTGCAACTAAAAAACCAATAATAACTTAAAATGCTCCGCATCGTACTTTTTTATTGGTGGATAATTTACTGAAGTAACAAATCTGCAAACACATTTTGCTTTTGCTGGAAAGGAAGGACTATGTTAGAGAAGAACTAAGAGAAACCACAAATAAAGCATTTGAGAAAAGGAGGCGTGTGTTCTAGTCTATGGCGGTGCAGCAGCCGGAGGTGCTGGCTCCTCCATTCGTGTGCACGATTATATAAGCAGCAGAAACCAATGACATAGAACCCAAAAGCGAAGTCACGACAGAGTTACTCTGCGAAACATGCTGAGTTACAACCACAGACTGCCCGGGACGAAGAGGCGGGTGCAGGCTTGTCGTCTCCTTTGTATGGGGTTCCCTTGCCAAAGAGGGGGCTGATCATGCAATAGCTTGAGTTTCTCTTAACATGATAAACACCCGGGATTACTAGAACTGGAGAGCGTGTGTTCACTGTTTTACAAGGACAGCTGAGCGGTGCGACTGAAACAACGGAAAGTTCCTTCATTTTAATCTGGCTACCTGCCATAACGTCTAACCGAGAGATAATTCAGCTATGAGGGCTAATTAAATTACTATAAAACATTCCTTCATCTGTAAAACCTTTCTTTTTTCTTCCCCGCAAACTAAAATTTAAAATAAAATGTCTTCGTTTTTGATCAGCAGCTCCACCACCAGTCTCTGGTATCGTATATCGTTCAAGGCGGCCATCGCGTCTAGTTCCGGAGATCTCATAAGGGTCGGGCCGAAAACAATGCCGAGGTTCTCTGCGTTCATAAGATTCTCCTTTTCGTGGAGGGTCACCCTGAAAAATACAAGCAAGGGAGCACGCCGTCACGTAAGCCACGGGGTTCTGCCCCGCGCTCGAGCGCTGAAACAAAAACCCGGTCCGCTTACCAGCTCGTCCGCTGGCTTATTTCTCCGTACGCCTTAACTTCCAAGTGCTGACTTTCCTCAAAGCAAATTCTATTACTAAGTTAAACTTCCGGTGATGACTGGAGCTCAAGAATGAGTTCACGTGTCGGACAGTGTGGGGCCGGTTCTATCTGCAGATTCTGTCGCCACCGCCAATGGCTGGCCGCAGGGCCGTGTTGGCGAGCAGTGGAGAGGGGGCCGGGTTGTCGTGATCACCCCGTCAGCCCTCCTTCCACACTGGCCGCCTAGTCTGCTCTATTTGCGTAAGGGGAACAGTTTGGGGAGTGTCTGGGGAGAGCGGTGGCCACAGCATGAAGAGACGGCTGAGGGCACCGTAGAAAGAGTCTCTTGTCGGCGAGAATTAGCGTTCGTGTTCCCTTTACTGCTACAGCAAAGGCACAGACTATCAATTGAGAGCTATTCCTCTGCCTTAGTGCGAAGGCCTTAATTGCATCCTTATACGAAGCAAACTGGAATTTGCAAGTGAAGTTGTAAGCACATTAAAAGTTTTAGCTCATGGTGCTTTCAAAGAGGGAAAACATGTAAATGTTAAAAGCACCATCAGTTCAATATTCATTTCTGGGTACCTCGTGCGGAGAGGCATACAAAATAGATGTCAAGTTCTGTCTTTTTTGTTTCTAATTAGTTTTATATTTTGAAACTCCAAAACCACGAAAACTTGGTCATATAATTTAAAACAGTTTGCTTCGACTGGTAGAGACAGAAAGTGACAGAGCAGGGAAATGAAGTGCTATCACCGTCAACGTATTTAAAACATTAAACCAGATGTAACCAAAATATTTTATTTTCTATTCCTACCTTTACCCCTTATTCTACTCCATCATTTTTTTTTTTACAGCAGTTTTCAGTGTTGGAGACCTTAATGCAATAATCTAAAATCCTGTCGCCGAGTGTGAGGTGCCTATTTTAGAGCAAGAAGTAGGAAAAGTGGCCCTTCTGGCGAGTCGCTTTGCTCTTTATTACGCTAACGTCCTTACGGCTACAACCTTTTCTCTTTCCACAGCAATCTCTGCACGTCCCTGGCAGGATATTAGTATTTCTAACATCTCTGCAAACATACACGGGAACTGCAAGTCCGTTTACGTCAGCGTCAAATCTGCATTCGGCGCTGTAGCGCGGAATATTTTTGGCATTCCTTCTCAGCTTGTGCATGTATTTATTCATTCAATAATTGGTCCTTTCTGTCACCTTTGGTTTCATTTGATTCTGAATGTGCGGATGCAGTACAGGTGTGAGCTGCAAAGCCTGTGACTTGCCTCTTGAGATGCGCCATGAGGTACCGCAGGGTTTCGCAGTGAGCGGGCGGCAGGAGCTTCAGCGCCTCGTGAAGGGTTTCTAGTTGCTCGTCGGGGTCCATGATTTCTAAAATAGCAAGTTGAATAGCAAGGAGGAGAACTTTAACAGACAACGGGCATAAATGGCTCACTGAATTCTATTCTTGTGGTGATCTTCTAAAATTGGCAAGAAAGGCTTTGTCACAGATCCTTGCCCACAGCTTTGGAAAATATTTTTAAGGTTCAAGTCTCGGATTTCCAAAAGGCTTAGTTTCAATGCAGCAACACCATTTACTGGGACTTTTAGGGACAGCACCCACTCGGGCGTCTTAGAGTCTGGTAACCATGCAACTTGGACACTAGATAGGATGTGACCATAAGGCACTCAGATACAGAAACACACAGATTAAAACCTCAGACATTTTGGGGCGCCTGGGTGGCTCAGTCTTTTGAGCGTCCCGACTTCGGCTCAGGTCATGATCTTGCGGATCGTGAGTTCGAGCCCCACATCAGGCTCAGAAGCCTGGAGCCTGCTTCGGATTCTGTCTCCCTCTTCTTTTGCCCCTCCCATGCTCGCGTGCTGTCTCTGTCTCTCAAAAATGAGTAAATGTTTAAAAAGATTAAAAAAAAATACAAACTTAGGGGCGCCTGGCTCAGTCAGTTAAGCATCCGACTTTTGCTCAGGTCATGATCTCGCGGTCTGTGAGTTCGAGCCCTGCGTCGGGCTCTGTGCTGACAACTCAGAGCCTGGAGCCTGCTTCCATTCTGTGTCTCCCTCTCTCTGCCTCTCCTCCACTCGCACGCACGTGCGTGCATGTGCTCTCTCTCGATAAATATTAAAAAAACTTAAAAAAACTGAGACGTTCAAACGAAGTCATCTTATAGCATTGCAGACATTTTAAGAGATGCTAATTTGTTCAAAATATTTTGTAAAACCCTGTTCAGCAACAGTGTATAAGCTATGCCACCCCACGGCCCCTTGCAGCCTTTGCCAAAGTCTTAATTGATACCCTGTTTTGTTTTTTTTTTAAACAAGAAATGTATCATCCAGTATTTATTTCCTTGGTTTTAATTTACTTTTTGTTATATAAAAAAAGTCAAATCTACCCTCAGGGCACAAAAATATTCTACTACTTAGGACATTTAGGAGAATGGAATGCACACTTTGAAGGCAATTCCAAATGTCTGGCGTGACAACAGGGTCCCCAAAGTAAATGTGGCTCTTCCAAAGGTGTGGACTTTAAAGGGAACAATCTTCATTTGGGCGCGTTAGTTTTGCTGTGCTGGCCAAAAGCCCAGCACACTCTTTCGAGGTCACAGACTGCGTTCAGTTCATCGTTTCCATGATGAGAGACAACAGACATGTCTGTAATTCTGTGCGCTCAAAAAGAGCACCCTAGCACTTTCCTGCTTCTACTCAAATGTCAGGAAGACCGGGTGCCTTCAAATGTTGGGTTGCGAGGCAAGTGGAAGGGGGCCCCACGCTGCTGAATTTTAATCAGGATGGCAGCCTCGAAACGCCGGAAGGCTGCATCTCACCCCAAGTGTCACTCAAGACACAAGACTGAGAATCCTGTTTTTCTAACTCAGAAGACAGTCCAACTCAATGGCAACGCGCTGGAGTCAGGTGAAAACTTACATGGGCGCCTGGGTGGCTCAGTCGGTTGAGCGTTCGACTTTGGCTCAGGTCATGATCTCACGGCTTGCGGGTCTGAGCCCCGTGGCGGGCTCCACATTGCTAGTGTGGAGCCTGCTTGGGATTGTCCCTCTCTGCCCCTCCCCTGCTCACGCTCGCTCTCTCAAAAATGAACAAACACTGAAAAGAATGATATAAAATGAATGTGTAAAGATCCTCGCACTGGCAGCGCAGAGCTGATAAGTTTCGGGACGTGAAGAGGGACTGAAGCTTTTTAATGCAAAGAAACTTTGGCCATTTTAGACTTTCTGCCCAAAGCATATCCAGGTTCCTGATTCGTTTCTCAGTAATAAAGAATGTATTATTTGCCATGATAACTGATGCATGGTCTCTGAAACTTCGAGTCTTTACAAAGTGTCAATTCATAACAGCAATACCGTATCAGATCCTGAGATTCACTTATTTAATTTCCAGAATTAAAAAAACTCCACTGACTATAGAAAACTATTAGTATTTCCTTAGAGGGTTTTTTGTTTTTTTTTTTTAAATCATAGGGCTAATTAATTTGAAACTATATCGTTTTGGAAACTGAACAAAGACAAACATAGTTTCCTCTCAATTTTCACAATTAATCTTCGTAGGGAGCATCTTGAGATGGCGTGACATTAAGGACTGTGTTGGTGGGCCAGCACCAAACAAAACTCCCCATCCGTGGCGAGCTTACTTCCTCTCTCGGAGCGTGACTGACAATAAACAACGAACACGTATCTTCTAGTTTATACTATATTAGAGTGAAGCCGGTGCTGTGGAAACAGAGTCAGAAACACTGCAAGTGCTGGGGGTGCGATTTTAAATGGGGTGGTTGTGACAGACCTCATGAGAAAGGTGGTCCTGAACTTGAAGACTCTGAGGGCACGGGGGAATGACCACCTGGGGACCGGGGGGAGGGGTGCCAGGCAGAGGCGCAGCCGCGCAAGGATCCCGAGGGGCGAGTATGCTTGTGACATGTGAGGAAAAGCGAGGAGCCAACTGCGGCTGTGGCAGAGTGAGCCAGAGGGGGGTGGAAGGGAGCGAGGGCAGAAAGGTAACAGGGCGCTCCGCTGTGTCCAGAGCGGTAGGCTAGTCCAGGGACTCAGCATTTACTGAGAGAAAAGGGAAGCTTCTGAACTAGGCAGAGACAGGACCCGACAGACACTGCGCAGAGTCTCTCTCCTCTGTCTGCCATGTGGGAAACAGCCCGTGGAAAGGCAAGAGTAAAACCAGACCATTCTAGTAGCTGTTACAAAAACCCAGGTGAGGAATGACTCTAGCTCAGACCAGGTGGTGGCAGTGAAGGTGATGAGAAGTTGCTGGATTCTGGGTCTATTTTGAAGGTAGGATTTCCTGATGAGGAGGCATGAGAAGGAGAAGAATCGAGAATGAGCTAAGCTTTGGGCTGAGGCCACTGGAGGATGGAGCCTTCGTGGAGATTATGGATGGGAGGGGGCCTCGTGGGAAAGGCCAAGGGCTCTCTCTGAGGTGTCTTTCAGACATCCACATGCTCATCCTAACTGTGGATTCATCCGGTCTCGGGGGGCCGTCCACACTGGAGATTTAAATCCGGGGACATACGATAAACTGCACTTGAATATCCTGACATCACACTGACAGAGGCTCTTCCCTGGAATTCATTTCTCTTTTTTTCTACTTAAAAGAGTATCACCCGTAAGTTTTCTCAGAGAACACAAGTCTTCTGCCCTAAGAAGACCACAGCATAATTTAAGAAAAAGACAAAATCGAACGTATTCAGAGAGGAACAACCATCGGTTGTTTCAAATATGCGAAAGGCTTGCAGGTGGAGGAGGCTGCTAGCCGGGTCACTGCCGACGGGAGGGAGTGGAGGGCGGGCTGATTTCTCCTGCGCGCAAGGAGGCCTTTACGACGGTTACATCTGTCCACTGACGGCTGCCTGCCGAGAGAGGCGGCGGTCTCGCAGTTACTGGGTATTTAAAAAAGAATGTGTTGCAGAAGGAAGTCCGGTTAACATGACCTGTTAGAATATCTAAAAAGTCTAAGATCCTAAGGTTCTCAATGTAGAATTGTTTACGCATTTAACAAATCTTTACCGAGCACCTGTGATGTAAGTGAGGGACTATCACAGGTGCGACAGGAAAATAAAGCGACAGAACTCTCCCTTGTCATGGGGTTAGTCTAATGAGGAAGACCAGACATGACTGCAACCTTCCGGCATGAAGGAAACGGTCCTTGGAGAAGGGCCAGGCGAAGTGTGACAGGAACACAGAGGAGAAAGGTGGCCTGGGGGCTGAGTGGAACAGAGAAGAGGAAGAAATGGCATCTGAGGAGGGTTTGGAAGGATCTGGAAATATGGACATTGTGAGGGCAGGAACTAAGCATCTGAACCTGTGTCAACATCTAGTTAAAAGCTCTTTTAAAGTATGCACTGTCGATTCTTGGTAGAGAAATTCAAACACAAGAAGAGGAAGACTCAGCCAAGCAGAAGGGGTGAGTCAGAGGCAGGGCTGAGGGGAACGTTCAGCAAGTTCTCATCCCAGGCTTCTCTTCAGAACACTTGAAGTTGCCCGGGACAGAGAGCCCTGGCTTTTATTGCTGAGTTTATCTGACTCGCTTGAGATTACACGCTGACTGAGTCATGTTCTCTAAGATCTTCTGGGAACAGAGCTCAGAGAGTTCTCGGCCAGAGAGGTTTCCACATCGAGTCCTACCAGGAGCAGAGTCCTGGCGGTGGCGTTTTCCGCGTGGTTTGGAAGCGTCCATGGATGCCGGGTTACCGTGCGGCCTGGGAGAGGCGCCTTCTCCACACACCTCGGACTGCGTGCAGGGCCGCGATTTCGTCACTGCTGGGAAGAGGCAGTGAGGAGAAAGGGCTGGTGGTCCAAGACTTCCGGGTAGTTCAAGGGGGGTTTCCCGGATATTATGAAGATCTTCAAGCCCTTAAATGAGAGGCCCCCACCCCCACCACCGTTGTGTCCTTTTCTCATTTCCTGTAGCCGCTCAGCTCCAGCTTCCCAGGTGCGGGTTGTCCGACGGAGGCCGCAGGAGAGGAGCTCAGACGGCTTTTGCAGGAGAAAGTTTAATATGAACTCTTGAGGTTCTGTTGGCAAGAGCTGCAGCTAAATGCCAGGGAGACCTGAGGCCTAAGAACAGGGCCCGAGTTTTCTAAGGGGCCAGTGAGAAAAAGGTTCACGAGCATGTGCATCAGGAAGGCCCAGCTAACCCTGCCCGTCATTCGGAAGGGGCTCCCGCCCTCCTGCCTGCCTCCTCTGGGCAGGTCTTCTGTGCCTGTTCCACCGGGAGAGCCAGGCGGTGGGCGCAAGGGAGAGAGCAAGGGCTGTGACATCAGGCAGACGTAGGCCTGAGCGCCAGTGCCACCCCGCTAGTGACAAGACCTGGACAATTTACGTATGTCCTAGAACATCGATCGCCTTTCTGTTTTTTTAAAAGTTAATTTTGAGAGAGAGCAAGAGGGAGCGCAAGCGAGTGGGGGACGGGCAGAGAAGAGAGAATCCCAAGCAGGCTCCATGCTGTCAGTGAGGAGCCCTGTACAGGGCTCGAACTCCCGAACCGTGAGATCATGACCTGAGCCGAAATCAACGGCCGGGTGCTTAGCCGACTGAGCCGCCCAGACGCCCCTGTAATATCTCCTTTCTAGAATGACACCGTGGCGTGGCACCTGGCTGGCTTAGCTGGAAGAGCATGCGACTCTTCGTAGGGTCATGAGTTTGAGCCCCATGCTGGGTGTAGAGATTTCAAAAAAATGAAAGTGTGTAACATGATTCCTGGCACCTAGTATATGCTCTATAAATCTTAGCTTCTCTCATCTCCCTTATCTGCCTATAAAGATGAGAGAATGGCTGTATCTGTGTGTCTAAAGAACAGAGTCTAGTGCTGGAAGAGCCACGGGCAAGGACACAGTGTTCCGTAAACGACTAGATCAGTAGCAAACACACACAATAAACATTCGTACCGCGTGTAACTATTACATCATGGTTTCGGTGTCATGGAAATCTCACATCAAAAACAGGCAACATTACAGGAAGGTATTTCTACCTTGATTTGGGAAAGTTTCTATCTTATGATGTGCTTTGAAGAGCGCTCTAAGGGAGAACGGGGGGGTTGCCGATGTCCGACGGGGGGCTGTTCCAGAGACAAGCCTCAGAACACTAACGAACGGTTTGGAAGAATAACGGAGGCAACCGACATGGGTGTGGGGAAAGAAGGTGAAATAATTTGGGAGTCTGGAGGGCAAAAGGCCTCGAAACCCAGTGAGGAAGGCTTGGAGGTTTCTTCTGAGTATAAGGTGGTTGTGTAGAGTTCACAACCTGGGTTCGAATTATTGCTTTTTTCCTCTGCACAGAAACCAAGTTTTAATTTTACTCCAAAGCGGCACGGGGACAGGAACACTGTCCAATTGAGCCCCCCTCCGTCCTGGGGATCAGAGCAAACCGGGGAACCGAGCGGCCTTTGGCGACGGGAGTGTGTGTCGAGCGCTTTCCACACAAGGGGCCGTCACACTTCCCTCTCTCGGAAGGAAACGTGCGCCCCACGGAACAGGAACCCCTAAGCTCCCTCGGACAGTCTTCAGGATCAGCCCCGAATACATCCCCAAATTCCTACGGCGGGGATCCAGAGTCTTGCAGGCTCCTAACATGGAAACGTGTAAAAATCAGTGTCATTCTCATGCTGTTCCCCGCACGAGAGCTGGGCTGACCTGCAGGAAATCAGGCCTCCGTGGAACTAACCACAAAAATTCTCCACAAAAGCACTGAAGGGGAAAGCAAAAATTAGAACAAAGCCAGTCTGTACTTCACGAAATTTCAAAGTCAAAAAGCAAATCAGTGTTCTAAGAAAGTGATGTTATTATTTAAAGATCAAGACAACATATGGTTTTTAAGAGAGAAAAGAAAATGACGGAAATAGCCTATCTTTTCTAAAACATGGCAATGCCGACACTTAAAATCTGTTAAAAATTCCTTTCTTTAAAAAAAGGAAGTGTGAATTACAGGTATGATTTTTGCACCATAAATAAAATTTGGCAAGTGAGCCTTTGCTTTTTCTCATTTGCATCTCAACTAGAACTTAAAAAAAATCACTTCTCGATCTAAAACGGTGCTCCTTCAAGTCTGATCTACGGACCGGTGCCGGTTTACAAATCGCTCGTTAATGGTCTGTCACGGGATATGGAGAGAAATTGAAAGTAAGAATGCAGAAACTTTTATGAGCTCTGACAGAGTAACTTTTATGCTCAGCTGAGTCTAATAACGAAATAATTTGGTCCTGGTTTTTAATTTTATTTTCCTAGTTACTCATTTTCATTCTGTGGAAGCGTTGGTCCGGATCTGAGGGGCACTGGTATAAGCCTTCCTTTGGAAAATGAGGGTTAGCGCGTTACAAAGAAGCTTCTGATGGCAGAGGTCATAAATAACCTGCGTTGGGGAGAAGAGGGGGAAATACTGAACGCACATTCAAGACACCCCGCAGGCAAAGCAGGAGCCGTGATTACTGCGAGTCTGTCCCGTCGCTCGGAACGCGCGCCTTCATACTTACTGGCGGACTCTATGAACTTAGGGTAGGCGTCGTATGTGATGAGCGGAATTGGTAGATCCCTGAAGTAGAGTTTCAGCGCGCCAGTGATAATGTTGATATCTTCATACACGTTCACAGAAATATCAGCTTTCTCACCGTCTTTGAAGAATGTTAAAAAAACAACAGGAGTAACTATCTGGATGCACAGTACTGTTTTCATAACATATTTTGTATTATAGTCTTTCAAGGTTAGCAACGCGGCAGTCTTTAATATCAATGTGCTGACGGGGCGCCTGAGTGGCTCAGTCGGTTGAGTGTCCGACCTCGGCTCAGGTCATGATCTCACAGTTCGTGAGCTTCGAGCCCCGCATCAGGCTCTGTGCCAATGGCTCAGAGCCTGGAGCCTGCTTCGGATTCTGTGTCTCCCTCTCTCTCTGCCCCTCCCCTGCTTGTGCTCTGTCTCTCTGCCTCTCAAAAATGAATGTTAAAAAAAATTTTTTTTTAAAAATCAATGTGCTGATATATACAAATGATCGATTTTCTGTGAAACGCAAATCTGTTTTTCTGAGTTTTCTTTTCTGAAGTTACTTCGTTTTCCAGGTTTAATTAGGAGCGGGGAGTAGGACAGGGCTGAGGTCAACAGCAGTATTTGTAAATTCCATGAGTACTTGAGAGCTCCTCGGAGAGGAATGTGGGATTTCTTTCTCTTTCTTTTTTAAATAAACCTAGAGAATGTGAAAAATAACCAGAGAGGCACTCCTGTCTTACAGGAGGCCACCTTGACTCACCCCAACTGACAAAGGACGTTTGGATGTTGTCTGGGCCCTAGGTGGAGGCACAGTGAGAAATACAAGAGTAAAAGGAAACAAAACTTCGGCGTGTTGAAATAACCAGAGAAGAACTTATAATAAATATAGAGGAGTATTTTAGGGTTGCTGGGCCTCAAGACTTCCCTTACTCTCCTGCATTTAGTAACTGGTTAAAATATCAGAACGCTCATCTACAGAAGATTTAACGAGTGCCGACTCTGAGCTCGATCTTATACTAGGCTTCTTTTATTCCATTTGGCTTACGAACGAGTGCTATCCGCTAACAAGCAGCCTCTTCCCTACACGGTTATTAGAACGGGTAAAATCCAGAACAGTGACAACAAATGCGGAGAGGATGCGGGGCCACGGGAACTCGACGTTGTTGCTGGTGGGAACGCAGCGTGGTCCGGCCGCTTCGCTGGACAGGCGGTTTCCTACGAAGCTAAACCTACTCTGACCATATAATCCAGCCGTCGCACTCCTAGGTGTTTATGCAGAGGAGATGGCAACTATTTGTGTCCACACAAAAATGCAGACACAAATATTTAGAGCTACTTTCATTCATAATTGCTAAAAACTTGGAAACGATCAAGATGTCCTTCAACAGGTGAATAACTGTGATATAGCCAACGAAGGAGTATTAGCGAGCACCAAGAAAGGAGCCATCGGGTCATGAAGAGGCACGGGAGACCTTTAGATGCGTGCTGCTAGGTAAAGGAAATCAGCCCAAAAGGCTACATATTCTAGGATTCCAAGTCCATGACATCCTGGAAAAGGCAAAATTACGGAGTCTGTGGAAAGAACAGGGTCGTCAGGGGCTCGGGGGGAGGAAGGCGAGGAAGAACAGGTAGAGCACAGAGGAATTTTACAGTAGTGAAAGTTCTCTGCGACACTATAAACGTGGCTCTGTGACATTTCGCATTTGCCAAAACCCTCAGAAGTGTACAACGGGAAGACTGATCGTTAATGTAAACTCCTGACTTTAGTTAATAATAACGTATCAATGTTGGTTCATCAATTGTAACAAATGTACTATATTAATGCAAGATGTTAATAACAGGGAAGGGGGGGCACTAGAGGAGAGGTCATATGGGAAATGTCTCTACTTTCTGTGGAATTTTGTAACCTAAAACTAGTAACCTAAAACGGGAACCCTAAAACTACTTTAGCAAAGTCTATTTTTCTTTAAAGGAGCCTCTTTTCAATGTGAAATACCATGGCCTATCAGACATTCACACTCAAGAGTGAATTAGATCACCAGTATCTGTCTTTCACACTTGGGTTGAAAGGACATACGATGGCAGTGCAGATTGGGGTGGAATGCATTCTGGGAGGAAAAGGCAATGTAGGGGGCTCCACTGGGGGCTCTTGGGGAAGGGTACAGGTGCGGAGGCCTAAAGACCTGCGGAAGGGGAGGAGAGAACAGGAAGGTAGAAGAATTATAAAGACAAATATCACCTCTATCAAAATTTTTACTCAGGAAAAAAGAAAGAATGCTGGTATTCTCTCCTGCCACATGGTTCCTGTTTCCACTGTCCATTATTTTTCTATGAAAATCCAAATTTCAAATGTCCTATCTCATTATAGGGTACATGGCCGATTTCGGTTTGGAAAATAAAGTCACCAGTCTTCTAGTTCAGCTACAGTATGGGTTAAACTGAATTTGGAGGTTCATCTGAGAACCTTCTACCATTCAGCTAATTTTTGCTATAGTAGGATAGTGTATTCATTGTATCTTAGTCCACTCTCCTTTCACTTCCTACTCTCTAAGCCACAGCACTTTTCAGGGACTTGACAAGGACAGGCCTCAGGACCTTCGCACAGACTCTTCTGTTGCCAGAGTCTCTGCATAGCCTGTTTCTCTGCTACTCAACCACTTCTGTTGAAGTGGCTACGGCCAACTTCTGTTCTCTGGAAAGCCTCTTCTGATCTCCAGCATCCCCCCAACCCCAACAGACGAGGTTAAGTTCCTTAGTTATTATTATTTTCCTTTATGGCATTTATTAAAATAAAATCAATAATGATTCTGTGGTGGGGGGATCTAAGGCATTAGACTGGTCTCCACTCCATCAAACGTGGTGATGGAGCCCATGGATGACAGGCAGTGAGGCGGGCCAACTCCGAGCAGGGAGACCTGGGATCTGCAGCCACTGAGAGTCCCCCAACCAGCCTGCCCGATCTTCTCCATGATTTCCGGTGAATTTAATTGCTGTGTCTATATTTGGTGAACACGGACCAGCCTTGGATGTTCAGATACTGGTAATATAGTTCAATTTTATGTTTCCTTCTCACCTTGAAATGTAGCAGTTTGACATAGTAATAAAGTAAAATTACAAGCCAACTTTTTATTTGGTATAATAACCAATGACTTAGACAAATAAGAAAGAGAATAACATAAGAAACTGTGCCTTTTCGGCAGACAGCACTGCTGTCCGAAGTCAACGGACATGCCGAAGGACATACCTCTGTCAAAAGCCATCTTGACATCTTCAATTAAGTCGCTAAATCCTGAGACTCGATATAGTCCTTCAGAATTAAGACCTGTAAAAATAGCGCAAGGGAGCTAATTAGCTTCTTTGGAATTCTGTCTTTCCTTCTTCGTTTTAACTTCCTCCCATACTTCAGGCTGGGGAAGTAACGCGTCAAAAAGAATGATGAAATGTACTTGTTTAGAAACCTCTTTGCATCTTCTCCTAAAATAAAACCATTTTGCTGTGGAGTTTAACCTCTGACCTACCGCTGCCCGAATAGCTGTAACCTGGCTCATCGCTTTGTCTAATTAGATCAAACATGTTGAGTCTTCAGGGAAATAACTCATCACCTCCATTGTACCATAAATCCTTTTACATAACAGAAGACTAAGATAAACCATACTAATAGCCCTGTACCAGTCTTTCCTAAGTGGGAAAGAATTATTAGCATGCAGTTCTGTTTTTTGGTCCAGGATGGTTTTAATAGAGCATTGACACCTTCGCTTCCTGGACCTAAGAAGAATGTAAAAAGTGAAAAATGAATTGGTATCTATCTACATGTGAATTTGTACAAACAAGAAGCATCATCATCCATAAAAAATATTTAAGCATATTTCCTATAACTAGCTCAATGTACCTTCAAATCCAGCTGGTTCTTATTTGTTAAGTCATTTCAGACTTTCAGATCATCCGACATCTGAAATCATTCCCCCCTAAACTTCCTGAGGACGACACCCGGCTTACGCAGCGAGGTGCCCGGGAGGGCACTAGAACGTGCATTCGCGGTGAACGACCGCTGCCGGGCCCCGCCGGAAGGGCCTCACCTCTGGACTCGATCTCCCTGACGCACATGTCCACCACCATCGGCCGCTTGGTGATGTGGGCTTTCACGAGTGTTGTCAGGTCGCAGCTGTACACCTTCTTGACGTGTTTCAAGTCTGGCTTACAGTCGTTTGGGACCATCTTGGAACATTGCTTATGAACGTTCAAACCGCAGTCTAAAAAAAGAATACAGAAAGGAAAAATTCATCAATGTTGTCAGACTTTTGAGCATTCTGGAGTGTTTATTTTAGCAAAAGACACTCCCACCATCCAGCCTGAATTAGGCTTCGAAGGGGACTCGCTTCCAACAGTTTCTGCAGAGTGGAAAAACATTCTTTCCATCTTCTCTCTTGGAGAATTTTGGTTTTAAGTCAGAGGACGAGGATTCTAGCTCGTGCTTCCTCATTTGTTTGCTGTACGATCCCAGGAGAGATCCAGTTCCAACAAAATGAAACTAATAAGTGTTTAGATTTCTACAAATGTAATATTATGCCAACGAGGCAACTAGAAGTTATCCTTTTCTTTAAACTTACACAAAAGTTATATTCGATGTGGAATACACAATTCGACTTAAACACATCTGATGGGAGGAGGAATCAGCCCTCCGAAAGTAGGAGTTCCCCAGGGCCCTCTTAAAATTGTGCTGCTCATACTCTGGTCCTAACACTGTAAGTAATAAACTCAGTGGCTAAATTTAGTAGCCACAGCTATTATGTTGCTATTAGCACCCGCTCACGGATGCTAAGCTCTATTCTAAGTGCTTTACATGATTTCCATCAAGCTCACAAAACTCTACGAAATAAATACTATTATTCTTCTCGCCATATAAACCAGATGAAACCAAGCACATAGGTGTTTCTGTAATTTACCTACGGCCGTGCGTTTAGTGTGTAGCGGAGCTGACATTTAAGCCTACGCATGGCTCTAGGGTCCACGATTTTAACACCGATACCACATTGCCTCTACTGAAGTTTGTTCTCTGCTTTGTAATTTTCCTGGGTTATGACATCGAAGATGCCGACCTCAAACATCTTCTAGTGAATATTTTGAGACCTTTGATTTTCAACAAAAGAAGAAGGCGGTGGAATTTTAGACTCGACGGAGGAATACAAATATTTTGCTAAATTAGAATGAAGAGTGGTAAGCCAGAGCTGAATAATTTAACTAAAATAAATGTCATCTTTACGTTTCTGAAAGCATGACCCACTGATGTTTTTCGTAAGCACTTGATGCTGACCTCTTATAAATCTGATGCAATTAGGCCCAGGTCTTCATGAAACCAGTCTGAAGATCCTACAGCGCCATGACGGCTGCCTGTGGTCGCCGGGCAAGCTTAGTTTTGCTTGCTCTTTTAGCAGAAAGGGGAGCACAGCCTTTATCTCCCAAAACTGTGAGTGAGCCAGTGCATTCAAGGTGCTTTGCACAGTAGAACATGTGAGACAAATGTTGGTGATTACCGTCACTATGGCTCGGTCAAGCTGCGATCCTGTTAGGTAATGGCAGTGATGGTACACAGAGCAGAAACACTAGCTGAAAACTCGTACGTGGAATCGTGCTCTCATTCACTCTGCAGACGCCGCCAAACTGCAGCGAGAGCCCGAGGCCTGCGGCGACCTGCAGGGAGTCGCTGCGGGAGCGCGCCTGCACCGCCCGGGTGCAAGATCAAGCCAGGTGTGAGGGGAACGAGGCGTCGCACATCCGTGTGTGAGGGGACAGCACCGGAGATGGCGTGGCCGGTGCCAACTCGCGTGCGGATGTCACCAGCATCAGAGAATCATAGCTGCTTCTCCGAATACAGAAAGGCTTCCAGAGCAGAGTTTGATCTGTGCTATCTGAGGAAATGACTGCAGGGTGTTCTGTACTAGTTAGACAGTGTCCGAATGACTACATAACCCCAAGCCCCAACTCCTCTTTGTATCTATTAGATACAAATCAGATAAGATTTCTGACTCAATCATAAGGCAAATCAATGGCAAAATGTCCACTTAAAAGACCTTGTTTCCCCCGAACACTGTAATGTTTCACGTGACTTCTGTAACTCAGAATGCGATCTCCGAACTATTAGCTGTGCGATTTCAAGTGAGTTACCTTTCCTGTGCCTCAGTTGCGTACAACAGGAATAATAAGATTGGTTATCGGCTCTACTATCATCCATTATTAGGTTCACATAAGGCTCTTATTAACATAGGTGGTTTGTCACACAGAGTAGATTAGAAGCGTTTAGCAGGCCTGTGGTGGTGGTGTCATTATTCAGGAGAATGAAGCCTTCGAGAGGCCTTTCCCACGCAGCGCCCCGAGGTTTGGTACACGGTACTGTCACAACCAGCTTCAGGTCAGAAGCTAAGCTTCTGTTTGTCACATGTGACAGTTCTGTTTGTCACATGTGAATGCCAGGTCCTGGAAGGGACCTGGGTGACTGGCGTGTAAGCTGCTTCCTCATCTATACTGTTCGAATACATTTCATTTACATAAAAATGTCTCCAAGTAAGTACTCGATTTTTCTCTTCCTTAACAAATTTAGAGAGTTTTCAACCACTAATTTTTCAAATATTTTTCAGCCTCTCTCGACCCTCTTTCGGTCCTCCAACAATGCCAATGTTAAATCTTCCGCTATTCTGCTGCAGGTCTCTGGGGTTCAGTTCGCTTTTTAAAATGTTTTCTTTCTCTTTGAGTTAGATAATTTCTATTGATCTATCCTCAAGTTCACCAATTCCTTCCCCTTCTATTCCGGTATTGAGCCCATCTGGTGAGTTTATTGTTAATAAAATTTTCAGTTCTAAAATTTCCATTTACAGTAGTTATCTTTTCATCTTTATTTTCTATTTCCTATTTTTCGTTTGTTTCAAGAGTGTTTATAATTGCTTGCTGGAGCGTTACTACGATAGCTCATTTCCTTGTCTGCTCACTCCAGCATCTAGGTCATCTCAGTATTGGCATCTGTTGTCTTTTCTCATCCGAGTTGAGATGTTCCTGGTTCTTGGTATGAAGTGTAATTGTGAACTAAATCCTGGACTTTTCGAGGGTCACAGGGCTCTGGTCCCTCTTGAAATCCTCAATTTTAGTTGATAGTTATCCTGTTTAGAATTAGAATGCTGGTCCTGCCTCATTTTTGTGGGCCATGGTTCAAATATCAAACTAGTTTACAAAGGCTTTGTAATGCGACCGCAGTGCTATTTTGCCCACCCTATTTGTAGGTTACCCAAATGGCAGGACTCTGCCCCACCTTCTGGGGAGGGAGAGGGCCACCTCCTAGTTATTGTAGGATGGAGATGGAGGCCAGGGCCTGCCCAGAAACCTGGTTGAGAAGGAGTGCCGTGCTGCCTGGAACTACAGGGTAGGCATGGAAGACAAGAGCTCTGATCATGGTCTCAGCTGCCTCATTACCGCACAGCAGGACGAACACAGGGCTCTACCCACAGGCTTGGGCTGACGGGGCGCCGCCCTTACTACAGTGTGGGGATGAAAGTCTAGGTCCCACCCATGGGCTGAGCCAGGAGGGGTACCATTCTCTTCCTGCAAGGCGGTGATGAAAGATAGGGCTCCTCTCACAGACTGCCAGGAGAGAGGCGTACCCCTGTTATGCGGGGGGGGGGGGGGGGTGGTGGTGGTGGTGAAAACAAGGTTCCGCCCACAGACGACTGCTGCGGGGGTGGCACTGTGGCTTTTTCGTGACATTCACCTCAAGAAGGGCAGGAGTGGCTAAAAGATTTCTGTCTGGCTGGCCTCCCCTTCTCCCAGGGCTTTGGCTAGGAAGAGATTATTTTGTGTCTGCGCCTGTTGGCATTTATGGGTTGTGGGCTTCTCTAGATACATGGGAGGTTAAAACACAAACAAAAACCACCACGCAACTTGCTGCTGGGTTCCTTGAGTCGGCCTGCCTGCTTTTCTCCACTTTCAGAGTCTTCTGATAGTTGAAGTATATGTATTTTGTTGTTATTATTGTGAGGAATAAGACAAACATATTTGTTCATCTTGTCCAGAAGCAGAAGAACTACATGGTATTTTAAGTGTACACGAGTCAGCAAAGCTTCATAATTTAATGACTGTTGATGTGCTGCGTACTCCAGGAGTACAAAGCGGCAACAGACCCAGTTGGAAAGGGCTCTTGGTAAGAACCGATCCCAGTGTCTTCTCCGTACAGACAAAGGCAGTAAAGGTCCAAGAGGCTAAATGGCTTGTTCAGGTGACTCAGCCAGAAAGTCGCAGAACCGAGATGTGACCTTGGCTTCCCAACTCCCAGCCTGTGCTCTTCCCACCGAGTGACGCCCGCCACCGTTCACCAGCAGTGCAGCACGCGCTCTGAGACACGGCTTTCGGCACTGACGACGAATTTGCTATTTTCAACTTCTTATTCAAGAATGTTTGTCTTAGCCATTACTGGTTGTGTATACTTTTTAAAAGACATTGTTTTACACACACACACACACACACACACATATGATTTGGCAAGGACTTTTTAAATATCAGTGTACATTTATGTTCTTATTTAAATGCTAGTTACTTAACATGCAGTGTAACGTTAGTGTCAGATGCAGAGTATCGTGATCCAACACTTCCCTGCATCGTCCTGTGCTCACCTCGAGCCCCCTCCTTAATCCCTGCCACCTCTCTCACCTGTCCCCCCACCCCTCTCCCCTCTGCTAACCATCGGTTTGTTCTCTATAGTGAAGAGTCTGTTGCCTGGTTTTTTCCTCTTTCTTGTTTTTTTCCTCCTTTGCTGATTTGTTTTGTTTCTTAAATTCCACTTATCAGTGAAGTCGTTGGCAAGGACTTTTCAAAAGCAGGGATAAAACCTACCCACTATATTCTTGTTTTTGTCATATTCTTTCCCTATGTATAAACCCTACGTGGAAAACCATGAGAGAGCAAAACAGTAAAATTCTGATCCAGCTCATACAATGTCAAAACATGTGAAAGGCACTAATGGTCTGATATGAATACCAACTTCTTTCCTTTGAATATTTGGAGCTGTCTACCACTTTAAATATCAGGTTCCTAAGAGGATTTGTGACTCAGTGGAAAGTGCATAAAATGATGACTGAGCTCAGATTTAGGCATTTAGGAAGAGGGAAATGTTTTGTCAATTGATATTCTTTCTTCCATTTGAATAAGATTAAACTATGGGACAACATATTCTGCCCAATTTTAGAAATAAATTTCAAAGGCCAGATTTTTGGCAGGATCGGTTATGAAGTCCGTCAGAGGACCAATGGACAGGGCAAAGTCATGCAAATAAAGCCTCTTTCTACCCTTAAGTCACGGTGCAATCTACCAGCTCGGAGCTTGCTCTGAAAATGGCTGCTGCAGGGACTGGCCGTATGTCAGTATTTCAGTTTGCCATTAAGACTTTATTTGGTTATCATACTTATTTATTAAAGTCATATAACTCCTAGATAGTTCCATTTCTCTCAAGGAAGCTCTACACTAAAACAACAACAGAAGTCCATAAAAGATCATTTCATTTGTTACATCTCTTGGTTTAGTAGGTTATTTTTATGTTACAATTAAACCACATTCGTCCTACCCTCCCCCCCGCCCGCCCCAGTCCTTCCAGTTAATAAGCATACACTCAACCACAGGAAAGAAAAATTGGGAAGATTTAAATCACATTTTATTCTGTCCTTTATAAATGCTTCTATTACTTAGATTACTAATTTTAAGGTACTCTCAGATTTCAGATTTCCTGGGGCTCAATTTCTCTAAAAAACATAATTTATATCTAGAAAGCACAAAAATCTATCTTTTGAAATAAATAGCTGATATTATTTATATTATGTTGATAGGATTAAGGGGTAACGTTAATGTGTGTTTTGAAAGGAAAGATAATTGCTCAATCTTTCCTATGAGTGTTCATATATTATTTATTTTAAAAATATTTTTTAAGTAATCTCTACACCCAATATGGGGCTGGAACTCATGACCCCAAGATCAAGAGTTGTATGCTCTACTGAGTGTTCCTATTTTTAATAATTGCAAATAAAAGTTGTATTCTAAAACCTGTATCTTATTAGATGCCCCCCCCACACTCCCTGAATCCCTATCTAGGAAAAGTGGGAATAGTCTGATTCTAATATGTATCAGAAGTCATTATTTTTAGTTTTTTAATTAATTTATTTTAAATTTACATCCAAGTTAGTTAGCACATAGTGCAGCAATGATTTCAGGAGTAGATTCCTTAATGCCCCTTACCCATTTAGCCCATCGCCCCCCACAACCCTTCTAGTAATCTTTGTTTGTCCTCTTATGTTTTGTCCCCCTCCCTGTTTTTATATTCTTTGCTTCCCTTTCCTTATGTTCATCTGTTTTGAATCTTAAATTTCTCATATGAGTGAAGTCATATGATACTTGTCTTTCTCTGACTAATAGAAATCATTATTTTCATAAGCAAAATTAATAGTACTGTGTTCTTTGGGGTATTGTGAAAATATTGCTACGTGAAACTTCTAAGCAACTCTAATCAATTTCTCACTGGCTTGTAAGGACAGACCTAACTTTTTAGGTACAGCCAATCATAGGAGTAATTAAAATAAATTACTTCTATTGCTTTTCTTCAACTGAACTAAAAGCTAAGCGCCTGTACACTTTAAGCAATGAGTACACTTTATTCCTAGGAAAGAGCTACTGCCGTTCCCTGTTGGGGGTGACAGAAATGCTGATGACGCACTGGAAAAACAGAGTCCCTTGAATTAATAACCAATACTAAGTTGATGTGTGATTTACAACAATTATTTTCTGGCTTAATTCTTAGAATATTCTGGCAAGGCTAAAGTGAAAACAATTCAGGAATGCTGGTGGAATAATCATGATCTTTCTGGTGGGAGGGGTGTTTGGCAATCTCCATGATTATATAACAATAAATTATTTTAACCTATAAGCTTATGTTTCATAAAGAAAAGAAAAATGGTTTGGGGAAACTAGTCTGTCTGAATGACAATCCTTTGAACTTTGCTTTTGAAAACTACCTACTGTGCTCGTAACTATTTTAGAAGAAGGAGTACCACTCCCACGCTGCGGTCCCACCCTCCCCTGCACCATTATTTTACTCTCTGTAAAGAAGGCTGGAGGGAGGGAGACGTCTTAGGTGAAGAGGAGGTTTAATGCCTGCCCTTGAATCTGGGCGCCAGACTGTGGAAAGACCACGCCCGCACTCACTCGTCCTCTTTGGCTGCCCCATGCTTAGCAGGAAGCCTAGAGCTTTCGGTTCTGAAGGGCCAGCTTGCCTGTTATTAGCTGGATACAGTCCAATTCCTATGGTAGCTCTGCCAGCCTGGTGACTGGAACACCACCCAACAATTCGCATGATGTTTAAAAAAAGGGGGTGGGGCAGCGTGGGATACAAAACCGATGCTTTTGGCAAAATCTCCCTTAAAAATTCCTGACAGGCTCTTCTGCCTTGGTGGAGTCTGAAAAAAGAAACCAGGGCAGAATGAGCTGTCCTAAGAATCAAAAGCAGATAGATAAATCTCTTTTCTGACAGGCAGTTAGCCTGCCCCTTTCCTCCGGGAGTCCTATCTCGACTGTTGAGGGGCTAGAGTGTCAGCGTCCTATTGCTGTTGTGACAAATTAACTCAGTGGCTTTTACGACAGTGGGAGTTTATGTTTTAGTTCTGGGGGTCAGAAGTCCAAAATCAGTCTCACTGGGCTGGTACCAACCGTGAGAGCCTGTGTTAGCGACCTGCACTCCTCCCGGAGGCTGCGGGGGAGAAGGTCTTCTTTCCTTGCCTTCTCCAGCTTCTCCAGGCTGTCTGCCTTCCTCCGCTCGCGGCCCCCTTCCTCCAGCTCCGAGGCCAGTGGCGTAGCGTCTCCTCTCTTTTCGGACCTCTGCTTCTGTCCCTTTTTCTGACTCTGCCTCCCTCTTTTAAGGACCCCTGTGACTGTGACTGTATTAGGCCTGCCCCACCAATCCAGGCTCATCTCCCCATCTCAGAACCCCGAACTTAAATCACACAGTCCCTCTTGCCATTAAGGGTGATATATTCACAGATTCCAGAGATTTGGAAGTGGACTTCTTTAGAGAGCCATTATTCAGCCTATCATAGTTCGTTCTCTCTAAGTTCTTAATTCTTTGTACTCTGTTTTAAAGTGGATTGCTCAAAGGTCAGGACGAGCCACTCTTCAGATCTCAGGATTCGCTGTCACAGAAAACAGAACTAATTCAAATGCTAACCTCCACATTTAAAAATATGAGTCGAGTTGTTCTTATATTATTATACATTACTATGGTTCCAATCCCATAGAATATAATGCTTTTAAGGACAAGACAGAGCATAAAAATGAAAAATCTCCTCAAGGCTTCCCTTTCCTTTTCCTTCATATTATTACTGTCATAAAGGTTCCAGAACAATTCTTTCAAACACGATTTCGGATGGAGCATATTGTCAAAGACTATCCATATGTGTACCGATGTTCCACTCTCACAGCAAACTCCGAATTCTTAGGTAGCTGGGCGTCGCTCTCTCAGAACATGGGTGATACACATCCCTTCTCTAAGTGCAAGAAAAGCTTTCAAGTCCGTGACAGTCACAAAATGTTACGAAACTGCTGCAAAGTCTCGGCTGGCCCGTCTGGGCCATAAAGGCCAAACATGCTTATTACCGAGACCAACGTTCCTTGAGCTGGGATTTATGCTCTGGAGAGAGTCCTCCATTTACCTCTGAAAACCCACAGTGTAGATGGTCTTAATGACACTACTGTATCAACACCTTAGGTGCTCCCCTCCAGTTCAAAAGGCTTAACCACAGCCTTCCTAATGACGGTTTCTCATCCTGACTCCGTAAGCACCCATCGGAAGGATGACAAGGTTGTCCTCATTTATTCTCTGGGCAGAGACTTGCGAATGGGGTTGTCATCCCTCTGGGACGATGGAGTCAGACTGGATCTGAGCTGATAGACTCCTTGATGGACGCCTCTGCACAGTTCAGAGTCAACACGTGGGGAATTCTTCTCCCTCTGTGTGCCGGGAGGCCCCTGAACGGATCTGGCTAGTGATGGACGCCTGGAACCTGATCACGCCTTAGTGATGCCGACAGAATCGTAACTGACAGGAGAAGGGCTTGGAACGTTAGTGTGCAGTACATACACATTGTACCTTGCTGTTAAAAAGTGCAATTTGGAAGAAAAATCAGACCCTAGAAATTTCTGCACATAATGGGGGCAACAGAAATATTCCACTAAACGTCATGCCTCAGGGGACTTCCGGGGAGACGTCAGAGTAGGAGGAGCCTAGCACACTTACCGTGATGAGCACTGAGTAAGGCACGGAGTTGCTGCATCGCTGCACTGTGCCCCTGAACTAATATATCACATATATGGTAATTATACTGGAATTAAAATGTTTAGAAATCATGCCACGAGAGAACTGTGGGTTTTTGCAGGGATGAACTTGACAGAATTACTACAGTTACCATTTTGAAGTGTCTCTTAGTATACGTTTTTAAGTGTTAAGCTTCATGCTAAAAGACATGTTAAGAATGTATTTTTTAGTTTCACAATTTAAATGGCAGAAAGAAATGTCTTTTAAATGTTTATTTTTAAGCCTGTGTCAGAATTTAGAGTAGTCTGAATAAATGGCCAATTCTTGGTACAGTTTATTCTCTACAAATGAATTTCACATGATGTGAATAACTTACTTTCATAAAGCATTTCAATAGACCCCGGCCTGGGTTATTTCCCTATGTGTCGATCTGCAAAGTTTCTAAATTTATATCTAAAAATACTATGGTCATATTTTGTAAAAAGGATTTGGCATCGTCACAATTTCAGAATGTCACAAACAAAATATTACTGACTAAGCGGTTTTTCAGAATTTGGTAACCATCTTTGAAGATAAAGTCACAGACTCTTAAAGCTTCAATTTGATTCTGCAAAAATGTAGTAAGGACAATCCAGCTTAACAAGTTATCCTTAAAATTCAGTTTCCAAGGCAACAATCATAGGTCCCTGTACACTGCTTTAAAAAAATCATTTTATAAATTTAGTTACTGTAACATCAAAGGCAAGAGTTAAATATAATCGCCTTACTTTTATCTCCTTTTATCAGACCTTTGGAACAGGCCGACTTTATTTTTTTTTAATGGACTAATACCGGATCCCTAGCCTGCCGTCCATTAAGCACAAGAAGGTTAAAGGCAGGTAAACTGCCAATTTCCGAAGCGGCTGCCTGGAATCTAGACTACCGCACCCGTGTTAGGAGCGAACCGGGATCCAGCCCGCGTAACAGCAAATCTCCTCGTAACTTATTCCTTCCAACTTTGTCACTGACACGGTAAAGCACAAAGGGACGAGCTCTTACCTGCACATTTCACTCCCTGAGCGATGAGACCCCACATGAAATTGGCGCAGTATTCACACCAGTGCGGCCCTCTGAACGTATGGACCTGAAAAAGAGTAGCGTGTGACAAAGTGGCCAGAGGGGAGACGCGTGGGCCAGGAGACCGTTTTCTGCCAAAGCACTAACATACAAGCCGTGATTAGTACTGAAGAGGCGCGTTACAGTTACATTAGAAAACCCTTGAGCGGAACCTATATGCACTTAAAATTTCTTTCAGAGTTTGATTTCCTCTTTGTTTTGGAAATGGTGATAAATCAAACCACTATTCTGCGATTTACTTCGGAAAACTATTTCTACTGCGGTTTTCCAACTGGTCCCCCTCAGCTGCGAGCAGCCTCGTGTCCGTGTTATACGAATCCCGGCGCTTTCCGAGTGCTGCGGCGTGAAGCAGGATAAGGAACAATGCAGAGCGTGTCTGGGTCCCGTAAGGATTTTGTCAGCTGACCCTTCTGTCATCTGTGACCACAGTTAGGGCCACAGATGTGAAGGTGATACCGAATCATCAAAAAGGGCCAATTTCTGTTCAAAAGGCTTTGATATTTACTGCGTTAGTTAAGGGAACAAACATATTTTAGAAACTGCAGAAGCTATGGTTCTTCAGAAACCCTGAGTATAGTAACTAGGCATGTATCATTCCAGCCACAAAAATGTTTTGCTGCATTTGATTCCTTTATCCCTAAGAAAGGAAATCTCCAAGGAAAGAAATTCAAATGCTAAGATACCTCTAGACTTTTATGTGAAAGGAGGCCATTCTGGCTTAACTCAGATGAAAAAGTATTGGGAGAAAAGAGGAACAAGGACTCCAAGTCCCAGAATAAATGAAAACAAATCTGAAATATTACCAATAACGCTAAGATTTCTGAGCAAATAGTGGCTGAAAATGCGCCCAAGAAATAAAAGAAAGAAGGAGAGGGAACAAGGAAGTTCCTGATCCGTGTTTCCATGTACATTTACTTGTGATCATGTCTCACATGGAGGATTTCCTCCTGCAGAAGACCGTAATGTGAGAGAGTGAGAAGCACAAAGTGTCACGACTTGGCTCCAACATAAATACCTATTGCAAATAATGGAATTCACCACTAAGATTGTCATTTTGGCTACTGTTCTATTTATGTATCGAATAGGTCTTAGAAACCAGGTAACGGTTTTTTAATATATATAGCATCTCTTCAAGTTTAAGATGCTTTGGCTACAAGACTTGTAACGAACGTAGGCACATATATCCCATTTAGAAAAACCAAGCCCAGTAAATTAGGACAAACCACTGATGGTAAAATAAATCCCAATTTCAGAGATATTAAAATGGAAAATAAAAAAAGCATATTAGAATTGGTGAGAAAAGGTATATCAGAATTCAGAATACTGGCCAAAATAGCCCGTAAGGCTGTCACGGAAGCCTGGTTTTGGTTCCTTCCAAGTAGTGTCTGTGACTCCGGTCACTTCCCAGTGAGCTTGAGCACAGAACATGTTGATTTTGAAAAGCAGGCCATAATTTATTCTATGTCTTTTATGGAAAAGCATCGGGAATGCAGACACGGTTGCCTCTGGGTTGTTACTGATGCTCAGTGCCTGTAAACTGCGAGCACTTCCTAGAGTCTCCGAAACAGAGCCCGGGATCCACATTCAGATAGTCTGTGAGGTCTTTGTGTTCGTGTGTGTTCCTCTGAGCGAGTAAAATTGGATAAAGGGTGCAATCTTGCTTTGCTCTGAAGGGAAGGAGTGAAACAGCACTGATACGTACTTAGAAAGTCCCATAATCATGCACTAGCTATAGAATCATGACGTTAGTTTTAGGGAAAGTCTTTGGGATCCCAACTGGCTCAGATGTTCCCGGGTCTCAGATGCTCCTGTATCACTTGACGTGGTTAATAAAAATGGACTAGAAAGTGTAGAGGAAGTAAGTCCCAGTCCTGTGCCTGCCAGTAATCTCATGGTGCAGGATCTTAAAGTTACATTTGGGAGAGCAAAAACAGAGTAGATGGTGTGAAATGACTTAAAATTGGGCTCACGGCGAACAGTACGGAATAATGAGAGGTTACGGCAGAACTAATTCTCTTCCTCGCCGCCTTCGCAAAAGCAGCAGTGAAAGTGGCATTTGGGAAACCTTGGGACACGTCTTCATATTGTATAGACCAAAGGAAGGGCTCGAACTGTCCGAGCAGGCTGGCTCTCTGACTAAGGGACCACACGTAGATCTTGGAAAGCAATCTTTAGGAAAGTATTATTAGACACCTCCTTCTTGGCTGGTGTTTTACAAAGGCATCCTGAGCCATGTGGGCCTCATGGTGGTGTGTTCTTTATGTTCAAACCACGTGGAAGGTAGCTTATAAGGCTCTCCAGGAAATGGTTCTAGAAAGAGCACCAAAGCCCAGAAGCTTACTAAACTTCTATTTGTAGAACAGGGTTGGATTGGACCCCCTTTTGAATATTTATATCTAAAATTCATACTTCTTCAATTTTGTTTGGTGACCTCTAGGACTCCACAGCAATGGACTGTATCTGTAAAATCCCAATATTGCAGCCGTTTTGTCTTTTTTATTCTCCTTAGAGGTCGGGAATAAAACAGTCATTTCTATTCATTCATGAACACTTTTAAAGCGAGGACATACACAAAGATAAAAGGGATATTGGCTCAAGGAATTCACTCTAGGTTTCTCCCATTAAGTACAGTGTGAAAATGCTCCAGAGAAAGTGAGTGGGAAGCTGGGCAAGGGGCACTGCTCAGGCCTCCGATGCGGGGTGACCCGTGGGGCAGGCCTAGGGTGTGCATGTTGGAGGGCGCACCGGTGCGTTAGGTAAGGTGTTCCAGGGGCACCTGGGTGGCTCAGTAGGTTAAGTGTCCGACTTTGGCTCAGGTCATGATCTCATGGTTGTGGGTTCAAGCCCCAAGTCGGCTCTGAGCTGACATCCTGTAGCCTGCTCCAGATTCTGTCTCCCTCTCTCTCTGTCCTCCCTCACTGTGCTTTCTCAAAAAACAAACATAAAAAAATAAAAAATAAGTTAAAATAAAAAAAGAAAGGTGTTCCAAGGAAATCAAAGGCACCCGGCTTGACCCAAACAACTGGATGTTTAGAGAATTACAAGGAAGTTCAGCATGGGCTCAGGTGGGGATGACTGCACGGCAGGAATCGAGAGAGGCGGGCAGGACCTTTTCTGTGCCTGCGGATTCACACTTTGCCCAGTGAGCAATGCAGGGCCACTGAAGACTCTGACGGTGAGCGACACAGTGAGACAGGCCAGGCTGGAGGAGGTCAGGTCGGAGGCTATGTAGAGCAGTAGTCCGGGTAACAGATGGTGTGGGCGCGGACCCAGCGGTGATGGAGAAAGGGGTAAAGGACTTCTGTGGGGGGTGAAGTCAACAGACCTTGGGAACCAACTGAAGCCGAGGCACACGGGAGAGGGGAAGAGGGCATTAGCAGCGGGAACCACAAGCAGAACAGGTTTGGAAATGAGGTGGGGAGGGCAATGACAGATTGAAGACTTCTGGAAAAGAGGAGGTAACTCATGGAGTCAGGTTCCGGAACGTGTCAAACGGAAGTAGGATCCAGGGCAGGGGAATTAGCTTCGAATAAGAGGACAATTATTTTTCCCACTAGCTGAGCTGGGAAAGGTTAGGAGGGCAGTGGATGGCTGTGCAGGAGAGATGGGGCCTGGAGGCCGGCAGGCTGAGGGAGGGCACAGCCTATAGCCTCTGCGTTAGAATCGAAGGTCAGTTACTGAGCAAACGAGGGGTCTGGTGGAAGGGCAGACGGGAACTGGAGTTAGCCAGGAGTTCTAAGAAGTAAGTTTCTTTCCCGGATGACACTAAAGCCACACAGTAAATGTCAAGCACATTAAAGAAAAAGTGAGAAAGATTTCCACAAGGGCGAATGTGGTTTGTCCACGTGTTTTGCTTTACATGCAGTTTTGCATAATCCATGATGTTTAATTTATATCATACTTTTTTACCAATCTTTAAGAAAAAGGTATCTTAAAAAAATTAATTGCACAAATTGCGCAACTTCGAGCGGTATGACGGAAGAGGTATCCCGTCCAGCACAATGGAAACGGGCTCTTCCTGCAGACAGGGCCTAGGGCTCTGACACCTGCAGGTAACTGTGTTCAACACAGAGATGGTTGCGTTCTGATTACTGCCTTCAAAATGACTGAATCAGAATGTAATGGGCATTCAAAACATAATCATTAAAAGGTCAAAAGTTGCACCTTGGGGATTTTTTCTGCTTAGGAGGATGCTAAGAAAGCACTAGGGCGGGATTCGGGAGGAAGGAGGGCTGGGGCAGTTCTCCGGGGCCTCGGCCCGAAGGCCCACATTATTACAGATGGCAACTTTGGCCGGGAGCGCCCTATGAGACAGTAGATACCGCTTAGGGATCAGCAGGGGGTCAGCATTCGGGGAATCAGAATTACTGAGGTCTTCACAACAGAAACGACTAGCAGCCACTGAGTGACATTTTCATAGGATTTTTATTCTAAATGGCTCCAGATCCTTATATTTTCAAAAGTCTGTGTTTTAGTTTCCCTGTTTCTTATTCTCCAAGGCTGCTGCGTCAGCTCTTTCTCCTCCTTCTTACCCCCCTCGTCCCTTTTCCCATTCACGGATTCTTAGCTGCAAAGGAAGTAACCCAATGAGGACTCTGCTAGCACTGAATGTGAATCAAGAACATCTATGTCATCCGTGTTCCTTCTGAAGGCCTTTCATGTTTCTTAAGCTTACTTTTTTTGAGAGAGAGAGAGGGAGGGAGGGAGGGAAGGAAAGGAAGGGAGGGAGAGACCCAAGACCCGACATGGGGCTCAATCTCACAAACCATGAGAACATGACCTGAGCTGAAATCAAAAAGAGTGGGACGCTTACCCGACTGAGTCGCCCAGGCGCCCCTGAAGGCCTTTTAAAAGAAAAACACAAACTTCTGGTTTCTTGTCTGGTTCTTGTAGTTGAGGCTGACGGACAGCGGTCTTGAGATGAATGAGGTATTGGTAGCGAGTTACTTTATTCTATGACATCCACTGATCTTTAGTTACTGTTTCTTACAATCTGTTTCTACCATTCACTCTGTGACCTGAATGACCTACGCTGGCTTTATAAGGTGGGAAACTGATCAGTACTATTTCTTTCTTAGAGTTATTTGAACAAATCACTTATTAATTTCCAAAAAAAAAAAAAAAAAAAAGAAAAAGCATTCCTTTGAGGAGGGTGTTTTGGTACAATCCAAGAGCGCGATCAGTTCCGGTGTATAATGTGATCAGAGAGGTCACGGGCGGTCGGGAGAAAAGCGACGTGGAAACTGGCCACACATTTTTCTAGGCCACCTCCAAACCTCTGGTACATCTTGACGAATGACAGTGGCAGAGAACATGGCATGAATTATACCTTCATGAACAACGGGCACTGCAACTAGTTTTAAGGTCCTTTTCTCTTCTGCAATTGGAAAAAATACAACTTTATTGTCATGACGTTTGAGATTGCTTTTCACCTGTGAACAGGTCCCTTCTCATTAACATCTCTGACATTATTTAGAAACAGAGATGAGAGACTGAGTTAATTAATGGATCCCAAAAGTCCGTCCCAGAGAAGGCACTGGTCAGGACCAGGCAGAGAGGGACAGACAAGGAAGGGAGGTGGGCGGGCTACCGAGGGGCCCACGTGGCACAGGCCAAGAGCCGTGTGTCTCCTGGGCACCGGCCTCAGTAAAAACTGAAGTTATTCTCACCTGGGCCCACTGTTACATTGTCCAAACCCCGGCTTCTCTCAGAAACCCGGCACGTGTTCTCATCAGGTTTCTTACACTCGCACCCAGTTTGAATGTCCGCAATGGAAAGAGAGGGAAAGAAATCTAGGCTGGGGGAAGAGACAGAACACCTCAGCCTATCTTCATCACCCCTTCCAAACCACAACACGCCCTCCCCAAACAAGCCTGAGCACAGACAGTCACAGAGTATGCCCGCCAAGCCTGCTGCAAATGTAAACTATGTTGGGGAAACGAGATTTCGCTTTGGGGGAAGGGGACTGACATCTGGGGAGGCGCCGGTGAGTCCGTTGTGCAGCCTGTGCTGGGCGATGACGGGAGAGAACAGATGATCAAATCAAAACGAAAAGCGATGTAGGTAGACAGGCAGCTGGGCGGGAAGGGCTTTTTCTCGCCCCCCCACCCCCATTTTTATCTTCAGGGCAACCAGAACAGACTCTTTTAAGTAACTATTTTAGCCTCATGAAGATGGCTTAATTTTGATCCAAAATGATTGAAATTTAGAATGTTGGTCCTAATTTTGCCACTTCAGTTAAAGTATCTTGGTTTATACTATTAAGTCCCGAGCAGAGAATGCATAACATTGGCCATGATCATTAGCGACAAATCTACACAATTGTGTAGGGGTTCCCTGCGCAAAAACACTGGGGAGTGGGTACTCAAAACAGGAGTATCTTTAGTATCAAGGCAATACCTTCCTGTCCTATCATCTAGTTAAATCTAGTCAGGGTTACTAGTGGCCTCGAATTCTCGAGGGGAAGTCTGTAACAGTGAGGTTTGGGTAGTGACGTCATGCTGGCCGTGTGTTCTCTTCTCGTCCTGATGGAAAGGATGTGTAAGGTAGGGCGCCACAGCAGGACAGGTGGAAGGGGCGCACCCACTGGCCCACGGCAGGCAGAGCGGGGACACTAGTCCGAGGCACAGGGTGACTGGTGAAGGGGCGCACGTGCTAATGGCTTTGACAACTAGCTGACTGGGCAGCAGACACATAACCTTACAGCACTTAACACAGTCAGAAACATCATTTTGGAGAGGATGACAAATGACAGAAAATCAGTGACTTAATGTTTCAAGAGTGAAAAAACACTGTTCAAAATTGAGGGAGATACAAGTCTGCTAGACATACGTTGGCCAGACTACAAATAAGCGATGTTCCCTCGAACCTGAGAAATAAGAGTTGGACAAACAGTACTATACTGTCAGACTACGGTAATCTAGTCTTACTTTACTAGTAGGGCAATTTAATAATGTTATAATAATATGAGTTTCTTCCTCATATAAGATATTATAAAATAAAAATGGTTTTTATTGATTGGTATATAAAATGGCATCTTAAAAGTACAGAATAACAAATTCTTTAAAAAAATTTTTTTTAATGTTTATTCATTTTTGAGAGACAGACAGAGCGCATGCAGGGGTGGGGCAGAGAGAGAGGGAGAAACACAATCCCAAGCAGGCTCCAGGCTCTGAGCTGTCAGCACAGAGCCCGACACAGGGCTTGAACTCATGAACTGTGAGATCTTGACCTGAGCCGAAGTCAGATGCGTGACTGACTGAGCCACCCAGGCGCCACAGCACAATAACAAACTCTTATCAGTTCCACTCATAAATCCATTTCCTCCCAATTCTATATAGGCCTTCTACAGAGGATTTAGATTTAGATTCTTTATGGCTTCCTTAAGGATCCACCAGTCCCCACCCCACCTCTCAAATCCACACTATCTCAGCAAGGGAGAAGTATCTCTAAAACCACAGCTGAGTTTATTATGGTGTAGACAAGTGAACTTACTTAGAATCACACACAACCATAGCAATGCTAGAGCATTACACACAGTTTCTTGCGTCTGTGTTCTGTTCTCAGCTGCCAGAAGGGCTCCTGACATGAGCCATCGATTTAAAACCTAGGGATCAGGCAGTAGGAACATCAAAGCTATCAAGGCATCCCATTTATTTATTTCCTTTTATTAGGTTACAGGGTACAGACTGTATAATAAATAACATATAAATACAACCAGTAATTTTGAAACACTTTGTTTCAAAATATGAGTGTTTAAAGTATTAGAAAACCCATGGCTTTAATGTAGACTTTTTTCTTCAGTTTCAGAAGCAAATTTCTTTTTTCTTTTTTTTCCATAGGAGCTTTAATGAGAACTTTATCTCTATACTGAATCATGGTTAAAATTTAAAACTGTCAAATGCCATTACCTAAAACACTTCACTTTCGAAGTTGAGTTTCATTACTTGGAAGAATGAGTTTGCATTCAAATACCAGTACAAAAAATCAACACAGTGAATCAACACTTCAAAACATCAATCTCCTCAAGTTATATTATGAAGGTATGATAGGAAAATAAATGCATTGGTTGTGCAAAAAAAAAACCACTTACAATCCATACCCGAGTGACAGATAATCTATATACACACATTACAGATACCAGGAGACGAAGAAGCCTCAGACCAGTCCACAGCATCTTATGATCTACAATTCCTTGAAGCCAAGATTGTCCCACATCGCCAGGTTTCAACTTCTCTTTGGCTTAGTTGTTAAAAATATCACCTGAAGTTTACTGTTAACATACATTATATTATGAAGAAGTGTTCCTATAATGTACTAGGAAAAAGGTTAGAATAAAATGCACGGGAAATTATTAAACTGTAGTTAAATCCCTTTTTAAAACTCCAGTGAAACAGACTCCAATTTTCTTCATTGTTTTTCTTCTATTTCATTGATTACTGCTCTTACCTTTAATATTTCTTTCCTTTTATTACTTGGTTTAATTGGGTCTTTTTCTAGTTTTAGATGAAAACTGAATTCATTGGTTTAAGACCTTCTTTCCTTAAAGTAAGCATTTAGTGATATAGATTTCACCATAAGCACTATTTTAGCTACATCCCACGAATTTTGATTTGCTGTATTTTTCTAATGTCTCTTCTGATTTCTCCTTTAATTCATGAGTTATTTAGCTATGAGCTGTTGAATTTCTAAGTATGTGGGAAAATTTTCAGGTATCTGTTATTTTGAATTTAATTCTGTTGTGGCAAAAGGATATGCTTTGTATGATTTTAATCCATTTACATTTATTGACACCTGTTTTATGGGCCAGAATATTGTCTTTCTTGGTGAATCTTTCATGTTCACTTGAATAGTATATGCATTCTGTTGCTGAGTAGAATACGTCTGAAAATATCAATTAGGCCAAACTGATACTGTTGTCCAAGCCTTCTCTCTCATTATTAATTTTCGATTCTATAGTCTGTCATTGAGAAAGGCATTTCAACCATTGAGAAATCCACAACTGTGGATTTGTCTATGTCACTTTTTAGTTGTTGCTTTACGTATTTTGAACCTCTATTATTAGGTGAATATAAATTTTAAATTATGTCCTCTTGATGAATTTTACCCTCTCGACTCCCAAAATTCCTTGTTCTGAAAAACACTATATTTAGTATAAGTATAGCTACTTTAATTTGCTTTGAATTACTGTCTGCATGGTATATCTTTTTCTTTTGACCCTTCTAGGTCTTTATACTTAGAGTGGGTTTCTGTGGATAGCATATAGTTGGATTTTGCGTTTTTATCCCATCTGACAACCTCTGCTTTCTAGTGGAGTGTTTGGGCCGTTTGCATATAAGGGAACTATCAACATGATTTGGTTTAAAATCTGCCATCTTGCTTATGTTTTCCATATAATCCATTTGTTCTTTTGTTCCTCTTTCTCTCTTCCTCCATACTTTTGAATACATTGCATATTTTTACGAATCTCTTTTGTCTCCACTATTAGCTTACAATGATTTTATTTTTTAGAATTTGCTCTAAGGTCTATAATCTTTACCTTATCAGTCTACCTTCAAACAATATTAAACCACTTCTGGTATAGTGTAAGAATCTTACAACAGTGTGGTTCCACGCTCCTCACCCTGTACATACATTATGCGGGTGTTGTCATTTACCTGTATCAACTATGTAATATTATTATTATTTTTTTTTATTATTATTTGCTTTCGTCAATTATCTTAAAGACACTGAAGGAAAAAAACATCTTTTACACTTACCCACATGTTTACCATTTCGGGTATTCTTTATTCTTTTGTATTGATCTAAATTTCCATTTGGGATTGTTTCCCGTTTGTCTGAAGAACTACCTTTAAAATTACTGCAGTATAGGTTTTCTGGTGATGAATTTATTCAGCTTTCCTTTGTTTAAAAAACAAATATTTTTATTTTGTCTTCATTTTTAAAAGGTATTTTTTGTTGGATATAGAAGTCTATATCTTTTTTAGTTGTGGAGAACTTTGAAGATGTCCCTCTGTCATTTTGCATAGTTTCTGATGAGAACTCTGTTGTCATTATTTTTTCATCTATATGTAAAATGTATACATACTTTCCTCCCCATCTCCTCTCCTGCCTTTTAAAAAACTTTGTAAAATATGTAAGAGTACCGGTGACAAAGGAAAATAATTTGTTTCTTCTGTTGACATATTTCCTTACACGGAAATGACTTTTAAAGATGGGAATAAACAGTGTAAAAATCATTTCTTTTTTTTTTAAATGTACATTGTATTTCTGTGTATGAGTGTACACATTTAAGATCCTATAAAACCATAAAATTATAAACACATTATGAAGCTGGAATGTGAAAATAGAATTCAAGAGAAACTGAATACATGTTTAATTTCTAGACCCCCGAGATTTCCTTCCCCTACACATTTTGATATCACATGGGAGGGAACAGGCTGAGGTAGATTGCCACTTTAGGAATAAAATTTTTCTTCTCCATAACCTGGTTTTTCTCCTCTCTGGCTGCTCTTACGATTTTCTCTTTAGCATTGGTTTTTAGCAATTTGATTATGATGTGCCATGGTGCCTTCTTCATATTTTTTTTGTTTGTAGTTCACTTGTGCTTCTTGAGTTTTCATTAAAATTTAAAAATTTTTGATTATGTCTTCAAATAATTGTACTGTTCCTTCTGACTCCAATTATACTTTGAAGATAGAATGCTTGATACTGTCACTGATGCTATGTTAATTTTTTTTTTTCCTTTCTGGGAGCACCTGGGTGGCTCAGTGGTTAACTGTCCAACTTCTGCTCAGGTCATGGTCTCATGGTTCATGAGATCAAGCCCTGCATGGGACTCTGCAGTGACAGTGTGGGGCCTGCTTGGGATTCTCTCCCCCTCTCTGCCCCTCCTCCACTTACACTCTTTCTCTCAAAATAAACTTAGAAAGAGTATTCTTCCTTATATAAAAAAAATTCTGCCCTTCATTGTGGATATTTTCTATTGCTAGGTCTTCTGGTTCACTAATTTTTTCTTCTTTGATGCCTAATATGCCGTTAATACTATCCAATGTATTTTTCATTTCAGGTATATGTGTGTGTGTGTGTGTGTGTGTGTGTGTGTATTTAAAGTAATTTCTACACCCACCGTGGGGCTTGAACTCACAACCCGGATATCAAGAGTCACATGCTTCATGGACTGAACCAGCCAGATGCCCCCATTTAAGATATATTTTTAATCTCTAGAGATTCCACTTGGATTATTTTAAACAGCTTCAATTTCTTTCCTCCCTGCAGCCTCTGGTCTATTGCTAATTTAGTCATGCTACTAAGATGCTAATGTTTTGAGGACTTTTAAACATCTCAGGTATTATCATGTTTTTCTATTCCTACTGCAGGGCAAAACTCTTCTCAGCCCTGAGTGAATTTCAGTAATCGTTTGGCCTACTGCTTCCTGCTTTCTTTCTTTGTTTGTTTAAATATTCTTCTTTCACACGTGTGTAGATAAGTACTTCCTCTAAGAGCGCAGAAGATCCCAATGCAGATCCCCAGAGCTTTCTGTCTACAGCTCTGGCCTTCCAGGTACAGTGCCCCAAAGATTTCAGCTGCTTTTTTGCCTCACCACACTCCAATCTCTAGGTCTTCAACTCAGCTAGACCGCTGGGCTCTCTTCAGGTTCTCCCTCCATGTGCTGTGGCCAAGAAACTGCCTCCAAGCAGTAAATGAGAACAACCTTAAGACTCCTCACATTGTGTTCCCTTTTCCAGGTATCACAGGACTGTCCTACCTGTTCAATACCTGACTGTTGTCTGAGATGTTTTTTCTGGTTAGTTGTTTAAGATGGGAAGGTAAGTCTAGTCCCTCCATCATGGCCAAAAGTGGAAGTTCAGATTATATACTTACTTCTAAAACCGTTCTTTCATATGAGCTCAAACCTGGGACTTCTCTGAGCTTCAGTGTCTACACGTGCAAAATTAACTTTATCAGTAATTCTCAATATCCCTTATAAGAGCTAAACTTCTTCAGGATTCTTCTGTCATCATGCTCGATGAATATGTCTTTCCCAGCAAAGTGTTACACTGACACCATTGTATTCAGTAGGTTGTACACTAGGATCTTGGAATTAGTGACTTCATTTTGTAATTTAATGTTGATGAGGGCATTTCTTTTTTTTTTTTTTTTTGCTACACAGAATAAATGTCTTCTCTTTGGATAACAGTTCTCAAGCCATATAAATAGTATGGAACTGACCCTAGCTCCAGGAGAATGTGACCTCGATCTAAGCCAGTCAACACTGTCTACTCTTCTGCCTTGAGTTGCTGGTTCAGAGATCAGCATATAAGATAATTGGGCAAATATCCGCCAGGCCCAGACTTTTTTGTTCAGTTTCACTGTGAGCTGACTAGAGTCTGAGAATATTTAGAGCTGGAGCCTCTGCAAGCCACCGCGTCACAAGAGGAAGACTGCACATGAATACAGAGCTGGGAGGCAGGGTTCTGGTGCCATTTTAAGCCCCTAAGTCAAAGGATACCAACTATCACCAGACTTTTCCTACTACCTGAGCCAATATATCCCCTTTTTGCCTTAAGAAGCATGAGTTGGGCTTTCCGACATTTGCAATGGAAAGTCTCCAGCTGTTGTTCCATCAAATGGTAAATATCCATCATGGGTTCCAAATAGATTTTTTTTTTAAAAGTGTGCATGTGCAGGGGGAGAGGCAGAGAGAGAGAGAGAAGGGGACAGAAGATCTAAAGCAGGCTCTGCACTGACGGCAGAAAACCTGATGTGGGGCTTGAACTCACGAACTGTGAGATCACGGCCCCAACTGAAGTCAGAGGCTCAACCGACTGAGCCACCCAGGTGCCCCTCAAATAGATTTTTAAAAAGACATTAATTGTGGAGTAATGATCTGTACTAGCAACAATCAAAACAAAAGCTCAAGCTTCCTACAGATGGACCTTTTCTTTATGGGGGCACGATGCAAGCTTGTGGTCTGGGTGTGGCGCACATAAGGGCTGGGGCTCCCAACAAAAAGAGCTCTATAAAAGAGAAAGGACTGAACATAACATTTGAGGCCTGATTTGGGCAAATCCATGCGCACAGCCAGCCAAAACATGTCATTTCTAAGACAACAGACTGCAGGATAGCACCTAATGTGACATGAATCCTTGGCCACCCGTGACCTAAAAATAAATATATTTTTGTGTTAATTTTTATGTTTGCATAACACCTAAAAAATTCACCCAGCTCTATTTTTCCTCCCCAAAGAACATAAAAATATTTTTTAAATGAGCAGTTGATGATGTTTCAGAGTAACATCACTGGGCCGTTTCCCCTTTCCTTTCTAGCTTTCTTATTTTGCACCCAGAAGAATCTTAAGGTAATTTAAGAAGAGGGGTTAAGAAACCTAAAAAACAAAACAAAACGCTACTGGCATGATGTTTGCTAGAAAAATAATTTGTAGTGGTTTCTCAGATCCCAGTAATACTAATAAAATATTTAAGAAAGAAAAATCAATAATTTAATGTATTCTCTTCGCTTAAAACAGTCTTCCCTAGACTTCTACTCCACTTATGCATGTATCTCTTCTCTCTCTCCTTTGGTCTCCTTGATGAAGGCAATGATATTTTTGTATTACGTACTATTACATAAGAACACTGAACGCTGCCTAATGAGGACAGTGAGTATGCTGACATACAGGGAACTTGACACTACAGAGAGTCACTGGGGAAGATGTCATGACACGTGCATGTTCTTCAGACAGATGTCTGACCATCTTATTAAAGCCACGGTAGCCTTCACTCCTAAGGAAGACTTTCCTCTGAGAAATGTTGACACAGGGGCTCACAAAGAAGATGAAGTATGATGGTGTAATTTGTTAATTAAACAAGGTTTAAAAATTAGAGACATAAAATATTATGTCTGTATCCTACTGGATTATAAAATAAGCAGAATAAGGGCGCCTGGGTGGCTCAGTCAGTTGGGCGTCCGACTTTGACTCAGGTCATGATCTCATGGTTTGAGAGTTCAAGCCCTGTGTTGGGCTCTGTGCGGACAGCTTGGAGCCTGGAGCCTGGAGCCTGCTTCGGGTTCTGTGTCTCCCTCTCTGTCTGCCCCTCCCCACTCACACTCTCTCTCTCCTTCAGATATAAATAAATGTTAAAAAAAAAAAGTTTAAAAAGTAAATAAAACAAGCAGAATACAATTAAGACTCAATCCTCAGTTAAATCTGGAAGGGGGGAAGGGAAGCATGATACAGGTGGCTACAAAAAGTTGCCTTTAACATACCCATGTGACTCAAATGTGGGAAAAACCGATCCTTGACAGTAAGTAAGGTTATAATGTGGAGACAGAAAGTATTAACAGAACAGAATTTTGGCATCGTCACCATCATCGTGTGTTCTTCCTATGGGTTTATATCCTTTTATTGCAGTGGAGTCAAATACCAGACTGATTCTCTACTTTGAGATAAGTTTGAGAGATGCCAATTTTTTTTTAATTGAAAAGTAACGGACATACCATGTTGTATTAGTTTTAGGTATACGACCTAGTGATTCAGTATTTGTATATATTACAAAATGGTCACCACAATAAGTCTAGTTGCCATCTGCCACTATATAAAATTGTGACAGTATTATTGGCGAGATTTCCTCTGCTGCACCCTTCATTCCCATGTCTTACTTATTTCGTAGCCGGAAAGCCGTACCCCTTCGCTACCTTTATCTCTTTTGTTCATCTCCCAGCCCCTCTCCTCTGTAGTGATCATCAGTCTACTCTCCATATCTAAGAGTTTGTTTCAGTTCTGTGTGTTCATTTGTTTTCACTTACTTTTTTGATGTTTGATCTTATTTGTTACTTTTAGAAAATCTCATTTTTGACGGGTCTCAGAGGCAGACGTTCTCAGAACAGCCTCCATCTCTTGGAAACTTGTACCTGGCATTTTTCTTTGGCTTCCATTTTCTTGACGAAAAGTTTAGCATATTCTGCAGCCTCTGATTTTTTTTTAGTATGCTGTTCCTTCGGACTTCAGAGCAATATGTCGACTTTTGTGCTGGAGGACACGTGGAGTAACAAAGTGCTGAATCTTGGGTCCTAGGTTTCTTACCTTCTTTGTTTAGGGGATTTCTCACAACATACTGGCGGACATCATCTTCTTTAGGGAGACTGAAGAGTCTGCCGATTCTGCTCACTCTTCTGGGCCCCAGGCAGTGAGGCCCCACAGCAGTATCAGAGAGTCCAGGAATATCTTTCTCTCTCTCTCTTTTAACAATGATCAAGTTGAGAACACTGAGGCTGGCATCCGCGAGGCAACCCCCAACAGATCGGCACTTTCTTTCTCCAGTCCTCCATGGTTTGTAGCAGGCACGCCCCTCACTCGGCAGCAGGCAGACATGGCCACGGATCACGACACCCTGCTCACGGGGAAGCCTTGTTTGTCACTGCCACCACTGGTGTGGACCACATAACCCTTCCACTGTTCACCCGGAGGATCAGAAGCAACTTCTGTGGTCGTTCGCTTCTCATAAAATGTATGAAGTTTGCGTTCATTGTCTACTTCAATGAGTTTCTGGCAGCCGGTAACTGGGAAAGAGATATGTGGTTTCACCCTAAAGCAGCCCCCTGCTCCTGAGGTGCCATGAAAAAGAGCTCTTTTGATTTGAGATTCCACATGTAATGAAATCATATAGTATGTGTTTCTCTGCCTGATGGACTTACTTTCTGTGACTCACTTAGCATAATAATTAATTTATTAATTAACCTCTAGATCATCCATGTTGCTGCCAATGGCAAGATTTCATTTTTTTATGGCTAATATTTTATTTTACACACACACACCCCCCCATGTCTTCTTTAGCCATTCATCTACTGATCCACATTTAAGCCGCTTCTATATCTTTGCTATTGTAAATAATGCTGCAATGAACTTAGGGGCGAACCCATCTTTCTGAATTAGTGTTTTCATTTTCTTTGGGTGAACACCTAGAAGTAGAAATATTTTATCGTATGGTAGTTCTGTTTCCAGTCTTTTGAGGAAACTCCATACCTTTTGCCAAAGTGGTTGCAACAATTTACATTCCCACCAACAGTGCACGAGGGCTCCTTTTTCTCCACCTCCTCACCAACACTTGTTAATTTTTGTCTTACTGAGTCTAGCCATTCTAACAGGTGTGGGGTGATATCTCATCTCACTGTGGTTTTGATTTGCATAGAGATACCAAATTTCTAAAACATTAAATCAGTAGGCTGGACATAAACACTGGAAAGAGTACAATGTTAGATGGAGTTTGCTGGAGGATCTCACATTAGGATATTGGTTGGTAATAAGAATCAGAACTGGTTTTGGGAGAGAGCCAGGCTTTCCCTGAAGAGGCTTAAAGTGACAACCCTATATTTTAATTTCAAGGCTGGCTTGAGGGGTTTTTTGTTGTTGTTGTTATTGTTTACTTTTTAATTACATAAAAGAAAGTGCACTTAATAAGTTCCACCAACAGTCTCCTAGTGAGAAAGAAAAACTTCCAAATCTCTCTCCAAATTTTAAAGCAGCATAAGCAAAAACAGACAACTGGGACTACATCTAATGCAGAGCAAAAAACCAACCAAGCAAACAAAAAAACAATCAACAAAGTGAAAAAGCAACCTATTGCTGGATCATAAGGTAGTTTTCTTTTTATTTTGGGGGGAACCTCCATCCTGGTTTTCATAATGGCTATACCAACTTCCATTCCTAAACCACGTACAAGGGTTCTTTCTCCACATCCTCACCAACACCGGCCATCCTCTGTCCTTTTGATAACTGCCACTCCAACAGGTGTGAGGGGCCATCTCACCGTGGTTTTGATTTGCATTTCCTTGACGGTTCATGATGCTGAGCATCCTTCCATATACCTGTTGGCCATTTGTGCACCCTTTGAGAAATAGCTATTAGGTCCTTTGCCTGTTTTTAAATAGGGTTGCTTTTTTGCTATTGAGTTGTAGGAGTTCCTTATATATTTGGGATACTAACCTCTTATCAGACGTATGGTTTGCAAATGTTATCTCCCATTCCATAGGTGCATTTTCACCGTGTTAATTACTGCCTTTGCTCTGCAGATGCTTTTTAGTTTAATACAATCCCACTTGTCTCTCTTCATTTTTGTTGCCTATGCTTTTAGTGTCCTATCCGAAAAATCTCTGCCCACACCAATGTCAAGAAGCTTTTCCCCAACATTTTGTACTAGTAGTTTCATGGTTTCAGGTCTTATACTTTAAGTCTTTAATCCATTTTGAGTTGACTGTTGTAGATGGTGTGAAATAAGGGACCTTTTTTTTCCTTTTTTGCATATAGACGTCTAGTTTTTCCAACATCATTTATTAAAGAGACTATCCTGTCCTTATTTAGTGTACTTGGCACCGTGATTGAAGATCAGTTGCCTGAAGACACATGGATTTATTTCTGGGCTTTCTGTTTTATTTCATTGGTCTGTATGTCTGTTTTTATGCCAGTATCATACTGTTTTGATTACTGTAGCTTTGTAATATAGTTTGAAATCAGAAAGAACTGATGCTTCCAGCTTTGTTTTTGCTCAAGATTGCTTTGGTCTTTTGTGGTTCCATGTGAATCTTAGGATTCTATTTCTGTAAAGGATGCCACTGGGAGTATGATAGGAACTGCACTGGCTCTGAAGATCACTTTGGGTAGTATGGACATTTTAGCAATATTAATTCTTCCAGTGCATAAAAGGTTAAGGATAACATTTTAAATTCCCTGGCTTCATAAAATGGCTATGAAGAGTATAAGCAACTACGTGCAAAACGTGTGCAATGTTTCTTTTCGGATTATTTAATGGCAGTCAGTAACTTTTGCGATGACCTTACGCTCTAGCTTTGTACTTGAGGCATCACAACCAGCTCCTCAGCCAGCATTACAACTGTAAGACAGAGGGGCCCAGGCTGAGGGGGTTATAATGCTGAGGGGCAACGCAGAAGCCTCGAAATGCGGGAGTCTTTGTGGCCCTCCTCACCACCATTAGGGACAGAAATAAGCAGCAGAGTAGTATGTGTTATTTTTGGCTTCTGTAGCATCTGATAAGACTATACCAAAGAGCAACTGAAACAGGGCCTACAGGGATCTTACCGCTGGCCGTGTTCAGTCTCCCACTTGCCCTGCATGACCGCCCTAAGGGGAGAGAGCCCTCGCTCCGCACTGAGCTTTGTTAGTTTCATCTTCTCTTGCAAGTGACCCACATTAAGAACTGGGAATTTTGTCTGTGTGTATTTACAGATACATATAAATATATGTGTATAACCTAGAAATATATATATACGTATATATATATATAATTGTATAAATTTATATAACCTAGAAATATATATATATACGTGTATATATACACGTATATATGTGTGTGTGTGTGTGTGTATATATATATAATTCAATCTTCTATTTGGGAGAAAACATTTATTCCTGTAAAGTGTTTGTCAGACACTCTATGTCATGCCTACTGGAGGAGCAATGACGTTTAATAATGAGACATTCCAGGCTGCATTTTCCTTCGGTTACAGTGCATTTAATTTCTTTCATAAGGCTTTTATAATTCAAAATGATGTTCAAATTTCTGAGCACTTAAAATGTGAACACAGATTCTCCAAATATAAGACAACATGATGATAGTGTGAGTTTTATCGGATTTTAAAAACTCACATGAATTCGACTACAAGATTGGAATAGAGGTCTTAAGATCATTAGAAGAACTTATTTTTATGTTGAAATTTCCTGCTGCCTGAGAAGTGATCTCAAAATAACAACAATCACCACCACCACCACCACCAAGGTCCCTCCTCTCATACCGTGTGCTCATTTAGTCATTTAGCAGATGTTTCTTGAGGGGAAGGACAGGAGAAGGAAGAGTGGAGGCGAGTAAAGAAGGGGGGACGGTGGTGGTGTCGCTGGTGGGGATGATACATCGGCGGCCACAGTCCCTGACTGTATTGTTTTGACTGTGAATAGAACTAGTTTAAAAAAATGTCCCTTGGTGGGTGCTAGGGGCTGGGCATCCGACTCTCGATCTCAGTTCAGGTCATGATCTCGCAGTTTGAGGGGCTCTGCCCTGACAGCACGGAGTCTGCTTGGGATTCTCGCTCTCCCCCTCAAAATAAATAAACAAACATTTAAAAAATATATTCCTTCATATATAGGTTGTTTTAATTCTTTTTAAAAATCAACATATTAAAATTCTGTCCTCATATGGGCCTTAATAAAATTTTAGTAGTGGAAAACGAAGTATTTTAACAAATCTAATGCTTCTCAATATAATTTAATCCAGAGAATTTGAAAGATTTTTGCTTTTATTTTTAAGTAATCTCTACACTCAACGCAGGGCTGGAAGTCACAACCCCGAGATCAAGAGTCACATGCTCCACCGACCGAGCCAGCCAGGCGCCCAAAGAGAATCTCAGAGCTGCAAAAGAACTTCTCGATCATGTAGTTTAACTCCATGTTTGATACTAACTCTATTTTTATTTGCTGGTTCATTCTGCACGTATTCTCAAACGGGTATCAAATGAAGACCACATGAGAGCTGGCCATTTCGATCCTTCAGTTTGTCAAACAGCAGAACGTCTGGTCTGTTTGCCAGGATTGGTAGCTTCGCTGTTACCGCTTGAAACCCGGGAGGTCTGGCATCGTGACTGTATTAAATACTGTAAGGTACATGGTATAGTTTATTTAATTACAGTATCAATTCACATTTCAGGAGTCACTGCCTGCATATTATCCCGGCAGCATTAAATCCATCAATATGTCACATCTTTCCTTCACGTGCAGAATGCAAGTTGTCGGAGACTCTAAAGTGAACCAGTCACCACGTCAAGACTACCCTGAAAAAAAGGACTAAACTCCTATTTTAAAGTGTCCTCTCACTGTAATTCTCAATATTCTTTTAATTATTTCATTTGCCTAAGTAGCCAGGTTTCTGTGGTTGTTTTCATTATATGGAAGCTGTATTACAGAGAGCTATTTGAATTACACCAAATGAAACCCCAAATAGTTAAATTTAGAGGAGTCAGAGACATACAGAGGATTTCACTGTACTCTGTGGTGCATGAAAATGCAACTCTTCTTACATAACATCTAACTCTGCCTGGAAGCAGAGAAAGAAGCAAGAGCTTTCTTTAGCCCTACAGTCATGCCATGGTTCTCAACTGTATCCTGACCTCTGTACCTGGGCAAGAAGAAGTCTTGGTACGGATTCAGAAAAAATATCCACTTAGGGGTGAGCTGTAATAACAAAAACAGTAGCTACCATGTACCTAACGCATACCAGAAATTCAGTTTTTCTGAAGCAGACGCGGCAGTGGCTTAAAGGTAAAGCGGTGTGCCCAAGGTCACACAAATGATAAGCCCCTGAGGGCAGGAGTGGACGGAAGGACGCAGGCACTGCGGGGGGAGTGCCTGTGCCTTCCTTTTCATGTCAGAGAACGTTTTAATTTTTGGTTTTAAGTTTGCTCAAGAAATTAACACTTGTTCGTTTCTCTCTCTCTCTCGTGTGAGGACAGGGGCAGGTCTTAAAATGAGAGGTTTATCCTGGAAAGGGTTAACATTATTTTCGCCCTATGTTGACAAATTATAGAGCAATCAGTTTTAAAGGATGAGGTACGTTTATTTTTTAAATGATGACCTCTTTAAGAGACACAACCATGTTACTTGTGATGGACCCATCAACTCATTATAAATAATAGAAAAAATTTAAAAGGCCATGTTACATAACAGTAAATGGGAAGCCTTCCTGCTTTGCTTCATTTTTTTCTATTTAAAAAAAACTCAAAAAACAAAACAAACAAAACAACAAAAACCAAAACACCTGTCTGGAGCTGGGCTCAGTTGATTTTTTTTTTCTTTTTGGCATCTCACCTTGGTGAGTGCTTTCACCAAAGGTATAAGGCCTTCGTGGCTTCACCTTCTGAAATGAGATTTGGCAGCTGTCCAACGCCACAGAGCACTGTTATATAACAAGGCAGTTCAAGAAGCAAAAAAAGAAAAGCACATTGAAACGGGGCTTTGGAGAGTGGGCTCGTGGTTGGCAGAATGCACTTTTACCAACACAGAAAACAGTCAACAGCAAGGCCGTGTGAACCACATCACCATATAAATGCTCAGAGTTCTTCCCATCATAAAGGTCTGAGCTGCATATGCTTACATATCGCAAGCGGTGACCTTCTAAGTGAACATTTGTGTGGGAGAGAAACGCTCCTGCCACAGAGTCTGAATTCTTTCGGGGATGTTCTCGGAAGGCGAGTATGACTACCCCTCCCACCTTTCTTTTCTCTTTTTTATAATGCCACCCCACAGAAACATTTTTTAAAAAAACAAAGAGTAATTTCAATGGCAAGAATCAAGTTGTGAGACCTTTGACCTTGTTAGCAACTATAAAAAATATGTAACACCCCTTCACTAACAGGAGCTCTTTCCTGCGCACAGTTTTTTTTTACAAAAGTCAGCCCACTTGATTTTAATTTTTGAGCTCTGGTGAAGGAAGCAGACTTCTTTGTAATGTGCCTCCCCCGCCTCCCCCCAACAAACACAAGCATCTTTAGAACAGTTTGGGTAAGAAGTTAAGGGTCACAACTGGTCCCAGAGCCAGCACTTTCTGGATGCTCAAAATTTACTCATCAAAGCCACGTGTTAAATTAAAATTGAGAAATAATGAAGATACAACCAAATAGAGAGAAGTGTGCTTGTTTATGCAAATCTGTGAACAGACTTACTATTTGCTTTTAATCAATGAACTTGTCTTAGCACTAAAATGGCTTAATAGGTCAACAAGAGGGGGCATCTTTGGAGAAACATGTTAAAATCTCAGCCATTTCTGAACAGTATGCATTGTTTCTGGCTTAGGAACGTCAATGGCTATTTTTACCTCCCATGCACACAACGTTACACCTGCAAAAGAATTTACTTGGGGTCATTCTCTTCATAAAAGCCCTGTGAGACCAGTTTGTCTGTCATGCCGGAAGCAGCCGAGGCCCAGTAACTTGCATGTACTCAACATGTGCTGGAGACTAGATGCGCATACTGGATGGTCTCGATTTCATTTAGAATCAAAGCTACTAGCTGAAAGGCAAGTTCCCTAATAACCTGTTTAGAGGGAGAAGAAAACACTATCTGGTTTACTTTGAAATATTAGCAATCTTTATACGGCCCAAATAGTTTAGAATTTACCCTTTAACCTCAAATGATCTGAAGATCATAAGAATCTATTCCTCAGTAAAAAAGTAGAGCATACTGGGGGCTTGGTATTTAGCATCTGGGTCAAATAAACGCTAGTGTTAAAAGCAAATTTGAAATGAAAGTTTCTACTACAGAGCCTGGTCCGTTTGAATGAATATATCTGCTGAATACATGTTTAAGAAATTAAAAAATGGAAGATCAGACTTTCTCGGCCCATCATCTTTTGAAACCATATACCCTCTGATATGAAAACGAATGACATTCTGTCTAAACTGAAAACAGAAAACTTCCTCGTAAAGTCGCGTAGCTACTGTGAAGTTCCTCCAGCACGGCTGGTGCGTCCACCCGTGGGGTGCCACTGGGTGTTCCCGGGCACCCCTCACACTGGGTTTTCCTAGCCAGGCTGCAAACGACTGAAGTTCAAGGCCTTCCATCCATCATGCTACACATGCAGGCAACTTGAATCCACACACATACCAGCTTGACGAAAGATGATTAAAGTATAGTTAGGAAAACACATTAACACAGTAATTAAAAACACACACAAGGGGAAAGCAATTCTCAAACTGTAAAGAAAAGCTGCTCGTATGAGCAGGAACGGTCCAGTGGTAGCCACCCTCCTCTGGTCGTGGTCAGTGCGTGAACGGAGGAGAAAAGACAGAAACCGTGGGAAACGCAGACCTTCTGCTCCATCCAGAGGCAACAACATGCCTCTTCGAGCCAAAGCTTTTCACCAGAACCGGAATGAGATAAGATCTAATCCTCATGAAATATCCGACAAAGGTAGTTAGACAGATTTGCATCATAAATATAATGCGGAAATCATTAATGAACGAGACCTTTTAAATGTCAGTCAAGACTTTGCCAGAGTGTACACTGATTAAGCAGAATACTAAATCAGCATTAGAGAAAATGGAGTTGGATTCTATTAGCTTTAGTCAGCTATTCCTTAAATAAAATCATGCTTAAAACACCTTCATTCCTTAAATAGCAAGGATATTTTAGCCCAGTCATCGTAGTTTGAAAAAGACATCAAAAGATATTCTTTTAATATGGCATAGTTCAAGTAACGTACATTTCCTTTCTTCTAAGAAAGGTTAAAAACAAATATTCTTACCTTGAAATTGTGAACCTTTTCATATTTTGGAATTTGCTCGTTTTCTTTCAGAGTTGCTCTTCTAACAAGTGATGTCAACTGCGAATAAGCAAAGAGTTTCAGAGGTTGCCAGATTGTCACAGACGACTTTTGAGAACCCAGTTTCATTCCCAAGGCTGCTATCAATAAATCTTGCTGACGGCCCTCTTGTTTTGATTTGTGGACTGCAGCTCTATTAGTTTTCCTACCCGACCAAGACTCTTTGGATGGCATTTTGGAATTCACAGGAAAGAAATAAAACCTATATTGATCTGTGTCTGTCGATGAACTCTATTCAGCTAACAAATGAGCATTCTGCCAGCCAGCACAGAACCCTAATCTACAGAGAGCTGCAGAGAAACATCGCGGAGAGGTGGAGGAGGATGATGAAGCACTTCTTAAAAAGAGGTCGACTAACCAGAAAAATTCTTCTTTCTTCCGTTTTTTTTTTTTTTAAAGGGCTCTATATTTAAGCTTCTGAAAACTTAAGAGTCTGAACAGAAATAAAGAGTCGATGCCAACATACAAAACATTCAGCATCTCTCTATCCCTTTTTAAAAGCCATGCAATTCTGACAAATGATACATTTCTAAAAGCTTTCTTCCCTATTCACTATATTACTGTCCATTCTGAATGAAAGATGCCTACATACTGCCTGTAGTCAGCTTCTAACAACAGACACGCTGTGAAGCCCCTGGCAGGGAGGGCGGGGAGGGAAGGGATTTGACAAGGAAGGCTGGATTAGACTGGTCGCCGCAAGAAAGGAGATAACCAATGAAAATCAAGCAACAGTATTTAAGTATTGTATTCCTCAACTCTGTCTCTTTTCCTCCCTCCTCTCATGTAAGATTTCCTTGCAGGCTCAAGGCAGAAAAAAAAAAAATCAGTGGGAAGACAATGAGCAATGAATGAGTCATGCATTATTACAAAATGGAATGTTTCGTTTACCTATTAAAAGCAAAAGAAGATTAACATATAGCACCAAGAGAATTTACCATCACTGCCCGGTAAATTATGAAAGGCTAATCTATATCCCCCTTTGTGCATATGGACTAAAGCTAGTTAACAAAAATCCAATTTTATTTAACATAAGCAAAAGCTGGTAAGTATTTTGATGAAAAAGGAGTTTAAATAGCACGTTATTTTCATGTAGAACAAGGAACATGCATAGAACACTGCTAACACCCTGGAGTGGTCAGCGCAGTCTCCCTGCAAGGAGGAGTTCTGTTGCAAATCTATACTTAAATGGATCCAATCTTTATTTTAATTATTAGTCTCAACATTCTCAATTCAAAGAGCTTGAGGCCAGAGCATAGTGGGAGAGAGCTGGGAATAATTTCCCATGTACCCAGGTCCCAGATGTAACTGTGCTTATAGGACCCTTGTTTGCTGATATAAAAAGGTGGGAGGGGTGCTGGGTAAGACACTCAAACCCAGCTCGCCTTAAGAGCAGTACCTATACTTTTTGTGAAACTGATATAAGAAGGTCAGGGGTGCCTGGGTGGCTCAGTTGGTTAAGCGGCCGACTTCAGCTCAGGTCATGATCTTACGGTCCATGCGTTCAAGCCGCGTCGGGCTCTGTGCTGACGGCTCAGAGCCTGGAGCCTGCTTTGGATTCTGTGTCTCCCTCTCTCTCTGCCCTTCCCTTGCTCATGCTCTGTCTCTATGTCTCTCAAAAATAAAAAAAAAAAAGTTAAAAAAAAGGTCAAATTTCCCCATATCCGTTCCCTAAACATCTCCCATTTGTTTCCTCACGTTACAGTGATTAAGTTTAACCCAGTATGATTCTAATTGTTACGCTGTATTTAAACAAATTCAGTCCATTTGCTTAGCACAAACAATTTATCTCAGATTTCATAATCTATACAGGGTATATGCCCAGTGTGGATTCCAGTTTAATTAAAGGCATGGCGTTGTCCTTTTTCCATGCTAGAGATTAGAAATACGGAATGGCTGATTTTCTAAACATCTCCCAATATTTTTTCATTTACTTGAGTCTATAGTCCCTTCTTTAAAACTGTCTTACTCTTGGGGCACCTGGGTGGCTCAGTCGGTTAAGCATCTGACTCTTGATTTTGGCTCAGGTCATGGTCTCACAGTTTGTGAGATCGAGCCCCACGACGGGCTCTGCGCTGACAGTCTGGGGCTGTTATGCTATTTAAATAAACATTTAAAAAATGTCTTACTCCTTAGAAAATTTCTAGGGCATCTGGCTGGCTCAGCTGGAAGAGCATTTGACTCTTGTTCTCAGGGTTGTTAGTTTGAGCCCCATGATAAGTGAAGATTACTAAAAAAATATGCACCTAAAAAAGTTAAAAAAATTTTTTCCTAAGTAAATAAAAGGCAGAAGTTAATATTTATACCTATAGATGTTTCATTTCCACAAATTTATATCCTTATGTGATTAATGTAAGACCAAAAGAAATGCTGTTCCAAGAGAAAATACAATGTAAAGCACTTTCCTTGCCTAACCTAAATTACTTTTCGGCTTAGACCTAGTTTGTCATGTGATGACTAAAAATATAAACGCCAACCAACTCTTTAGTCATGTACAACACAAGGTGGATTTTATCTGATTCTTAGTAGACACTGGAAAAACAGATTTCAAAGGCAAATTTAACAGTAATTTTTTTCTTTGTAATGTTTAACACTTCATGTTTACATTACTAAGTTAAAACAATCACCCATGTAACCCAAAGTAGTTTTTTTTTTTTTTAATTTCCCTGAGTATTTCTGATCAAGGTCCTTTATTATAGACCATCCCCAGGCCTTCAGCTGTAGTAACCAGAGTTCAAACAAAGCATAAAAAGAGTAATGGTAGGGAAAATTCTTGGCTGGGCAGAAGTGAACATTTTGTCTTTGAGAGGCAAAGTCTCCTGTAGACTCTGCACGGTCATGCTGTTCTTCCCGAATAATTTTTGTACCCCATCGAGACATACTGGATAATTGCAATTTGGGCTGCTACCGAGGGCAATAGGAGATAGACAACAGCGGCTCAGGATGAAGTTCTTAGCTACCCTCAGAGGGCTAGGGGTTTGGTCACTAAGATGCCTTCGATAATGTACATTGCCAGAATGTAATTTCTGCATTAATTTTGCTAAACGAGCTCTCAAGTCCTTAAGAACTGCTAATTCTAAAATTTAGAACTAATATCAATGTTCTGATGTCCAAATATACACCATTCATTCTTATATTTATTAGGCCATAATTTAGATAGCTAGAGCATCTGTTAATTGTGGCAATCATTTACTATTAAGTATCCATGTTCCAGGCGCCTAGCTAAGCTAAGCACTTTACATACAGAATCCCATTAAATTGGGATTCTCTCCCCAAGAGAGTTGCCTATGAGGTATAAATCATCCTCACTTCACAGCTGAAAGAAGTGAGGCCTGCAGCAGTTAACTTCCTGGACCGCACAGCTCGTAGGTGGTAGATAAGAGAGTTGGGCTCTTAAACATTACGCTATATCCATCCACCCAAATGAGAAAATGAGAGGAAAGTTTGAAGTCTGAGGGTAGTTGTTTTCCTCGCGGATTCTCTTCAAGGTGGTTTCTCCAGTTATTTTCTCCTTTCGGTTTCAAAGGGCAGCAATAGATGGTAAGACAGAGTAAGCAATGAGTAACAACAGATAGTAAGAAAAAGTAACAGTAGCTAAGATCCCTAGATCTCAAGTTCAATGCACAGTACATGCACTAGGCAATGCGACCTGCAAGGCTGCATCCGAACACACCCTGCTTCGTGGAACGTGTGATGATCTCCACCAACGAGATGTGACCTCACCCATCTGTGACCCTCAGGGGCCTCCATCACTCGTTCGTTAACTATGAGAGGTAGCACATTCTACCTCCTATCACGGTTCTCGTGTAGCTGCTCATACAGACTGGGTCTTCTACATCTTAGGCTAAGTCCTGAATTTAGCACAGTAGCTTGCACAAATAAAGGTCCAAAAAATACTTAGTTAAAAAAACAAAACCAAATGAAGGCAGTTATTTTTATTGGCAGGCAGTGTATTAGAAAAAAAAAAAAAAGGATTTGAAATCAAAGTTTGAATCCTGACTTTGGGAGATTTGCTTACCTCATTTACATACATACACTGGGCAGTTTAAAAGAGATGACATAAAAGAGGAAAAGACTGCAGATGGTTAGAACTCATTAAATGCTGGTATTACAGGGGTGTTGTGCCAAATATTAGCCACAGGTTATGCTGTGTAGTATAAGACATAGGTTCTAGTCCTCAAGGGGTTGGTAGCTTAATCTGCTTTTGGTTTATACCATATGGACATGCCTGGAAACTCCTGACCTTCCCTATGGATTATGGTCTTTACCAAATCTCCCAAATTCTAGTCCTAATCTTTTTTTTTTTTTTTATGAGACAGAGAATGAAAGACTCTCAAGCAGGCTCCACCCCTAGCATGAAGCCTAAGGCAGGGGTCGATCCCATGACCCTGGGATAATGGCAGAAATCAAGAGTCCGACACTTAACCAGCTGAGCCACCCAGGCGCTCCCAATCTCCTCTTTTAGAAGGGATATGATAACATGCATATGAGCTGAGGGAGCAGGAATGAGCGGAAGCAGGGTGGAAAGTGTAAAAGGAAAGATTACTGGCATTTGGTTAGGAAGTCAGGAGCACTGTTTCATATTTTGTATTGTCCTATTCACAGTTCACAACAATCCCAGGAGTATGCTGTATAATGAATATCTTATAGCTAAGGGAATGCTCACAGTCATAGGAAGTCAAAAGTTTGTTATGTGAATCCCTGTTTGGTCTCCAAAGTGGGAAAGCTCTTTCTGCTGGCTTATAATGAGAGTAGGAGGTAAATCCAAGGTGTTAGGGATTCGGCCCCCACACATTCTGGTCCCAGAAAGCGGCTTGACTAGGCGGGGATCTAAACTGGCAGGGCAAAGCTCCCACAAGGTGATTTCTCGCTGGAAACAGCAGCAGTGTTTAGCTTTTCATTCCGACTGCAACTCTTTGGCCTGCCTTAGGCCTAACTCTGGCCATCCTGGATACAGATATCACTTTTGTACATGCACCTGAGCAAGGGAGACTAGACTGGAAAAAGAAGCAGAGAAGAGGCAGATTCTACGACCCCCTCTGGTTCTGCCTCTGTCCATACTACCTGCCATATGGAGAAGCGGACCACAAAAACGGTGTGTGGGTGGCGGGAGGCCAAGGTGAACTTGGAAGGGAACACATCTGCTGTTTTCCAAATAAAGAAATTTCCTGCACTCGCCCACTACACTGTTGTTTGTCTAGTAATAATACTGAATTTCTGCTAAACTAGTCTCTCATTTTCGCAACTGTAGCACAACAGAATCAGGGGTTCAAGAGCCAGACAAATGTGTGGCATAGCCTGGTCAAATTACTAATTTCTTTCAGTCTTTGTTTCCTTGTAAAATTCATTAAAAATACTTATAGAATTACGGGAAATAACACACGGGAAGCATTTTGCACTATTCCTGGCCCAGACAGTAAGCAATAAATACAAGCTTCCCTCCTTTCCTTGTATCTAGGGGACTTTTACTTCCAGGATCAGGGTTAATACACTGGGACTCTGAGGCACACGAAAAGGCCAAGGCCACTGGCCTAAGCCGTGTGAACTTCAGGCCAAATTGCCAGATGCTTTAAGGACCCATCATAAGCATCGCCCTTCTGCAATCCTTTCTCATCCTGTCCTGGCAGCCTCAACCCCCGGGCTCAAAGTCTGAGTCATGCTTGTTCTCTCCACCTTCCCACCTCAACACCTGCTTACAGGGAAGAGTCATATCAACTTACTCACACTAAGGTACAAATGACGGATTACACTTCTTTCTCCACAATTCCTTATGCCAAAGGAATAAATCTGTGATTACTGAACGTCAGAACTCATTAAGAGTGTTCTCTAGGAAACTGGAAGGACCTCACACAGACAGCCACCTCCTCTGTAACATCGTCATGATACCGCAGACCCATGAACACAATGTTCCAGTTACCCAAGTCAAGTCAGCATCCCTTCAGAAAAGCACCATAAAGGACTGTTCTAGCTGGCACGGCCCACAGGCCTGGAGGGGTGAAGAGGAACTGGATTAACTCCGATAAACCTGGTTCGAGTTTAGCAAAATTCTGCAATTTCTATGAAATGGTAACATTCAGATACTAAGAACACGGCTTTGATTTCGGGGGTCCAGGATGGTAACGCAGGAAGACCCTGAATGCACCTCGTCCATGGACACGCCACATCTATACTCATTCATAGAGTGAGTCCTCCTGAAGGACTGAAGTCTGACCGAACAGCTTCTGCACAACGAAAGACCGCATAGAGGATGGCAAGAAAGACAGGACAGGATCGATGGAAACCACTGCCTCTGAAACTGTGAAGTGCAGGGGGAGGGACAGAACTAGGGACCGTGAGCAGGCTGGGGTTTAAAAGAACACAACGAATATAGAAAAGATCCAGCCCCGGGACTGCACTAGCCGGTCGGGGAGCTGATGGAGCCCTCGGCGTTGAAGGGGCCGGCGAGCGCCAGTTTACGCTCCCCCTCCACCTTGTAGCACAGCCAGCGGCATAGCTGACCTCCGATCTCAGCGATGGGGCCGGGCCCCATCTCACACCAGCCCAAGCTGTGCCGTCACGGTGTACACCGGGCCACCCCTGGCCAGCTCCCCTACAGCTCCAGCTGTCTCCCCAAGGTGACACGGGCATAAAGCGCCCTGGAGCACACCAGGCTTGCACCACTGCAGCTCCAGATGACCCGCCGGAGTGACCCCAGTGCGGAGTGATCCGGCGGCCCCCTGGCGCCTCCTCTAGCTTCAGCGGCCCTGCCAGGACACCCTCTGTACTGAGCACCCCGGGACACCCGGCCTGCACTGCCCGGGGGCCCTTCGCACCGAGAGCCCCAGGATAGTCCTGGCCTATGCTCACTTCAGCGTCAGGTGTCCTCCCAGGGCGTCCTCTGTGCAGAGCCCCAGGACCCGGCTTCCACTCACTTCAGCTTCAGCTGTCTGATCCGGGGGCCCTCTGCACTGACAGCTCTGGGACTGCCCCAGCCCATGCCCTCTTCGATTCCAGCCATCCCACCAGGGAAGCCCTGGCATGGAGTACCCCGGGACCCCCGACCCACGCCAGTCAGAGCTCCAGCCAGCCAGCCAGTCACCAGGCACACACAGTGTACATGGGGGGTGACCATACACAAGACCATTCCTGTTGAGTTTAGAAGTAGTTGTTCTGCCAAATTCATAGGAACAAAGGAAGTCCAGCAAAATGGGGAGATAGAGGAATATGCTCGAAATGAAAGAACAAGATAAAATATCAGAAGAAGAACTAAGTGAAACAGAGATAGGCAATATGCCTGAGAAAAAGCTTACGTAATGATCATAAAGATGCCCACGTACTGGAGAGAAGGGCAGAAGAACTCAGTGAGAACTTCAACAAGAGGAAGAAAATATTAAAAAGAACCAACTGGAGTTGAAGAATACAATGACTAAAATGAAAAATACACTAGAGGGAATCCCCAGCAGGTTAGCACATGAAGAACAGATCAGCAATCTAATGGAAAGCACACACGCCAAATAGTAAAAGAAAAAAAGCATTTAAAAAATGAGGGTAGTTTAAGGGATCTCTTAGACAATATCAACTCAACAAACATTCACATTACAGAGGTCCCAGAAGGAAAAGAGAGAAAGGAGCAGAAAATTTATCTGAAGAAATGATAACTGGAAACTTCCCTCACCTGCAAAAGGAAACAGAGATCCAGGTTCAAGAAGCAACGAGAATTCCAAACAAGAATCCAAGGATGCCCACACCATGACAAATAATAATTTAAATATTAAAGATTAAAGGTAAAGAGAATTTTAAAAGCAGTAAGAGAGAAGTAAATAGTTACATATAAGGGAACTCCATAAAGCTATCAGATGATTTTTCAGGTGACACTGTGCAAGGGGAAGGGAATGGCATGATATATTCAAAGAACTGAAAGGAAACGCCTACAACCAAGAATATTCCACCCAGTAAGGTTATATTCACAACAGAAGGAGAGTTTCCCACACAAACGAAAGTTAAAGGAGTTCATCACCACTACACTGGCCTTACGAGAAATGTTAAGGGAACTTCTTAAAGAGGAAAAGAAAAGGAGATAATTAGAAAAAAACTGTAAATGAGAAGATGTAAAATAGGGATATAATTATACATAAAATGTGGCAGAGAGAATATAATAGAAGTTTTTAAAGAATCTGTTTAGTTTAAACTTAAAGTGACTATCAACTTAATATAAACTAATATATAATGAAGGTGTTAAATATGAACCTTAAAGTAACCACAAACCTGAAACCTATAATAGTTATGCAAATAATAAAGAGAAAGAAAGGTAAGAGTAATGGTAAAGACAGGCATCAATCAAAAGGAAAGAGAGCAAGAGAAGAAGAAAGGAGCAAGAAGAGCTACAAAAACAATCAAAAAGCAATGAATAAGAGGGCAATGTGCACTTAGCTACTAATAATTACTTTAAGTGTAAATGGTCGAAATGCTCCAATTAAAAGACGCAGGGTGGGGGCACCTGGGTGGCTCAGTCGGTTAAGTGTCTGACTTTAGCTCAGGTCATGATCTTGCGGTTCGTGAGTTCGAGCCCTGTGTCGGGTTCTGTGCTGACAGCTCAGAGCCTGGAGCCTGCTTCGGATTCTGTGTCTCCCTCTCTCTCTGCCCCTCCCCCACTTGCGCTCTGTCTCTCAAAAATGAACAAACATTAAAAAAATTTTAAAAAAAGACACAGGGTGGTGAAATAGATAGACTCATCTATAGGCTGCGAATAAGAGACTCACTTCAGACCTAAACACACATACAGACTGAAAATGAAAGGAAGGAAAAAGATATATCGTGCAAATGAAAGTGAAAATATAAAGCTGAGGTAGCAAAACTCAGACAAAGGAGCCTTTAAAGACTGTAACAGGGGCGCCTGGGTGGCTCAGTCGGTTGAGCATCTGACTTCAGCTCAGGTCATGATCTCGAGGTCTGTGAGTTCGAGCCCCACATCGGGCTCTGTGCTGACGGCTCAGAGCCTGGAGCCTGCTTCAGATTCTGTGTCTCCCCCTCTCTCTCTGTCCCTCCCTCGCTCATGCTCTGTCTCTCCCTGTCTCAAAAATAAATAAACATTAAAAAAAAAAAAGTTAAAAAAAAAAAAGACTGTAACAAGACAAAGAAGGGCGTTACATAATGATAAAGAGATTACTCCAACAAGAGGATTTAACAATTGTAAACATCTATGCACCCAACACTGGAGCACCCAAATACGTAAAGCAAATATATTAACGGACATAAAGGGAGAAATTGACCGTATGTGCAATAATAGTACAAGACTTGAACACCCCAGTTACCTCAATGGATAAATCAATCACCCAGGCATAAAATCAATAAGGAAACAGTGTCTTTGAATAACACATTAGACCACATAGACTTAACAGATATACACAGAACATTCCATCCAAAAACAACAGAATAACATTCTTTTCAAGTGCACATGGAAGATTCTCCAAAATAGATCATATGTCAGGCTAAAAAATAAAGTATCAATAAATTTAAGAAGATTGAAATCATATCATGCATCTTTTCTGACTATAAAGCTGTGAAACTGGAAATCACTTACAAGTAAAAAAACTAGAAAAAACCCATAAACATGTGGAGGCTAGACAACATGTTACTCAAAGACCAACAGGTCAATGAAGAAATGTAAAATACATGGAAACAAATGAAAATAAAACGCAATGGTCCAAAATCTTTGGGACAAAGTGAAAGAGTTCAAAGGAATTTTATATTGTTACAGGCCTACCTTAAGAAAGAAGAAAAAGTTCCAATATAAAAAATCTTAAAGTAAAAAAGAAAGAACAAAGCCCACAGTTAGTAGAAGGGAGGCAATAATGAGGATCAGAGCAGAAATAAATGAAAAAGAGCCTAACACGCAATAGAAAAGATCAACGAAATGAAGAGCTGGTTCTTTGAAAAGATAAACAAAACTGACAAACCTTTAGGCAGATTCATCAAGAATAAAGAGGAGAAGACCCAGACAGGTAAAATTAGAAATGAAAGAGGAAAGGTAACAAAGAACACCACAGAAATACAAAGGACTCTAAGAGGATACCATGAAAAATTATATGCCAACCAATTGGACAACCTAGAGGAAATCAGTAAATTCTTGGAAACATACAAACAAAACTGAATCATGAAGAAATAGAAAATCTGAACATACCAATTACTAGTAATGACAGAGAATTGGTAATTGAAAAACTCCCAGCAAACAAAAGTCCAGGATCAGATGGATTCTTGGGTAAATGCTACCAAATATTTAAAGAGGAATTAATATCTATTCTCCATAAACTATTCCAAAAAATAGAGAGAGAGGAAAGTTTCCAAATACATTCTATGAGGCCAGCATTATTCTGATATCAAAACCAGACAAAAGCACCCCCCACACACAAAAACTACGGGCCAATAGCCCCGATATAAAATATCCCTGAACGTGAAAGGAAATGTCTTCAACAAAATATTAGCAAACCACATTATATAATAATACATTAAAAGGATCGGTCACTACAATCAACTGGGATTTATTCTAGGGATGCAAGGAAGGTTATACATTCACAAATCGATCAGCATGATACACCATATTAACAAAATGAAGGATAAAAATATGATCCTCTCAACAGATGCAGAAAAAGCATTTGACAGAGTATAACATCTATACATCTATTCATGATAAAAACCTCGATAAAATCGGTTCAGAGGGAATATACCTCTAAACAAATAAAGGATATAAAACACTCACAGCTAACATGATACTCAAAGGTGAAAAACTGCGGTCTCCGAAGATCAAGAACAAAACAAGGGTATCCACTCTCACCCCTTTTATTCAACACTGTAGTGGAAGTCCTAGCCACAGCAGCAAGGAAAAGAAATAAAAGGCATCCAATTGATAAGGATGAAGTTACACTGTCACTATTTGCAGATGACATGATACTATACATAGAAAACCTAAAGAGTCCACCAAAACGCCATCAGAAATAATAAACGAATTCAGTAAAGTCACATGAAACAAAATTAATATACAATCAGTTGTGTTTCCATATACTAACAATGAAGTAGCAGAAAAAGAAATTAAGAAAACAACCAAGAAGGTGAAAGACCTACAGTCTAAAAACTATAAAATACTGATGAAAGAAACTGAGGACGATACAAACAAATGGAACAATATTCCATACTCACGAATTGGAAGAATTAATAGTTAAAATATCCACATTCCCAAAGCAATCTACAGATTCAATTCAATCCCTATCAAAATACCAACAGCATTTTTCACACAACTAGAACAAATAATCCTAAAATCTGTATGGAAGCACAAATAACCCCGAATAGCCAAAGCAATCTTGTGCAAGAACAACAATGCTGGCGGTATCGCAGTCCTAGACTACAAGGTATACTACAAAATCTGTAGTAATCAAAAGAGTACAGGACTGATACAAAAACAGACATGCAGATCAACGGAACAGAATGGAGAGTCCAGAAATAAACCCGTGCTTAAATCGTCCATTAATCTATGATACAGGAGACGAGAATATACACTGGGAAAAAGACAGTCTCTTCAATAAATGGTGCTGGGAAAACTGCACAATGACATGTAAAAGAATGACACTGGGCCCCTTTCTCACACCACACACAAAAATAAACTCAAAATGGATTAAAGATCTAAATGTGAGATCTGGGGGCACCTGGGTGGCTCAGTCAGTTAAGTGTCTGACTCTTGATTTTGGCTCAGGTCACGACCTCATGGTTCACGAACCGTGAACCCCACGTCGGGCTCTATGCTGGCACCATGGAGCCTGCTTGAGATTCTCTGTCTCTTTCTCTCTCTCTGCCCCTCCCCATCTAACATGCATGCAAGCTCTCTCTCTCTCTCAAAATAAATAAACATTTAAATGTGAGGTCTGAAACCACAAAACTCCTAAAAGAAAACATAGGCAATAATCTCTTTGACATCCGCCTTGGCAACATTTTTCTAGATATGTCTCCTCAGACAAGTTAAACAAAAGCAAAAATAAACTACTGGGACTATACCAAAATAAAAAGCTTTTGCACAGCAAAGGAAACCATTAACAAATAAAAAGGCAACCTACTGAATGGGAGAAGATATTTGCAATTGACATATCTGATGAAGGGTTAGCATCTAAAATATATAAAGAAAAGATACAACTCAATAGCCAAAAGCCAAATAATCTGATTAAAAATGGGTAGAGGACCAAAATAGACATTTTTGCAAAGAAGACAGACAGATGGCCAACAGACACATGAAAAGATGTTCAATATCACTAATCGTCAGGGAAATGCAAATCAAGACCACAATGAGATGCCACCTTGCACCCATCAGAATGACTAGAATCAAAAAGATAAGAAATAACAAATGTTGGTGAGGATGTGGAGGAAAAGGGATCTTCATGCTCTGTTGGTGGGAATGTATATTGGTGCAGCCACCCTCAAAAAATTAAAGATATAAATACCATATGATCCAGAAATTCCACTACTGGGTATTTACCCCCAAAGATGAAAACATCTAATTTGAAAAGACATATGCACCCCTATGTTTGCTGTAGCATTATTTACAATACCCAAGATGTGGAAACAACCTAAATGTCATACATACATAGATGAATGGACAAAGAAGATGTCTCTCTCTCTCTTTCTCTCTCTCTCTCTCTCTCTCTCTCACACACACACACACACTGAAGTATTATTCAGCCATAAAAAAGAATGAGATCTTGCCATTTGCAACAACATGGATGGACCTAGAAGGTATTATACCAGGTAAAATGAGTCAGGTAAAATGATTTCACTTACATGTAGAATCTAAAAAACAAAACAAAACAAATGAAAGCAGAAACAGACCATAAATACAGAGAACTGATGGTTGCTACAAAGGGAGGGATGGGCACAGTGGGTGAAGGGGAGTGGGAGGTATAGGCATCCAGTTATGGGACGACTAAGTCACAGGGATGAAAGGTACAGCACAGGGAATACTGTCAATGGTATTGCAATACAGTTGTATGGTGACAGACGGTAGCTACACTTGTGTAGAGTGTATGACACTTGCATGACGCATAGAGTTGCAGAATCGCTATGTTGTATACCTGAAACTAGTGTCACATTGTAACCTTACTTCAATAAAAAACAAAACTATAAGCAGCTTTCCTAAAACTTCCAGTCTCAAGTTATATCATGAAGATTTGTGGATCCAAGCAAAGCTCACTCTAGATACACAGATTATTCATACCTTTCCCTTGAATTATAATTTAGAACCCAATTTCTCTCCATTAGAGCTAAGATTCTGAGATTCTTAGCAACAATATGTCACCTTACATTTACTGACAACCGCATGGCACTGCACTAGGAAATGGTTTACGTGGATGATGTTGTTAAAACAACCAATAAGGTAGGGGCACCTGGTGGGCTCAGTCGGTTGAGTGCCCGACTCTTGATTTCAGCTCAGGTCATGATCTCAGGGTTGTGAGATTGAGCCCCATGTTGGGATCCAGGCTGGGTGTGGAATTTAAGATTAAGATTCTCTCTCTTAAGATTAAGATAATGGGGGGCGCCTGGGTGGCTCAGTCGGTTGAGCGTCCGACTTCGGCTCAGCTCATGATCTCACGGTCTGAGAGTTCAAGCCCCGAGTCGGACTCTGTGCTGACAGCTCAAAGCCTGGAGCCTGCTTCAGATTCTGTGTCTCCCTCTCTCTCTGCCTTTCCCCCGCTCACACTCTGTCTCTATGTCTCTCAGAAATAAATTAACGTTAAAAAAAATTTAAAAAAAAAAGATTAAGATAATGCTTAAGATTCCCTCTCTCTCTCCATCTCTCTCTGCACCTCCCCTGCATATACGCGCTCTCTCCCAAAATAAACATGAAAAAAAAAGTATATAATTCTTACTTGTAGATGATGGAACAGAAGCTTCGCAAGGTTAAGTACCTTGCCCAAGGTCACTCAAAATGTGGTGGGAATAGGATTTGAACCAGGTCTATGTGACTTCAAATTCTGTGTCTTTCCTCTAGATGCCTTGCTTCCCATGTCATCTATTGTTAACACGCAATTCTGAAAGGCTTCATTTGAATAAATTTCTAGATCATTTAAATTCTAGTACCCCTCAGATCACTAGCCATTGTAGTACTGCTTCTATGTGAATTATAGTATCGCCCATATTCATCACTTAATCAAAATGTTCAAATGCATTTTAGGTCAAACAGTGAAGACATCTATACAGAACTCTGTAAATTCCTTAAGCTATGTCGGGATAACTTTTTATGTCGCACAGGAAACTTACATGCCTCTAGGGCTCTACATTTGTATGCTACTGGCATTGCTCACGTCATAATTCCTAACTCGGTCTTCATTACATAGCTCCTCTAGCAGTAACATAATATCCAGCTAAACAGATAATAAAGCACATCAATGCATTCATTTCAGTCTCTAGTAAATTTAAATTATACTAACCCTGACACCACCAAACTCTGGACACTCTAACAGGCTCCCTGACTGACTCATATGCAGTAATTTTAAACATAAGACATTTGAAAACATAATGCAAACAAAAAAAGTACAGCCTTGCATTTCTTAGAAACAAGAGGAACGATCAAATTTCCCAAGCGACGGTTTCTGAGGGAGTGTTTTGCACTCTGCATGAAGAGCACCAGGCCCCGCGAGGGGGTGGAGAGGCGCACAGCCCGGTTTCCAAGCCTGGCTCTGACTGATATCAGCCAGCTCACGGAACTTTTTCAAGTCCTCAACTCAGTGGAACTCCATGGTGTTCCCTATGTTTGTAATAGAAAGACAAAGGGAAAAAGAAGGTTCCTACTCATTCAGAGCACAGGGGGATAAAGACTTGGATGTGTCTACTGGGAAAGACCAGGTCGGCCATCTCCAGTGAGTCCCCACAAGGCAGCCCTGGCCAATTCAGTACAGGCTTTCGTCTGGTACCTAGTCTTATAGGCTCAGAACCTCAAGGTGATCATATATATTTCTCAAGAGTGACATTATAATACCAAGTTTAAAAAACTGATAGATAAGAGCAGAATGCCAGTAGTCCCTAGTAAGTACGAGATACAATTATCATAGAGTAGGAGACCAACATTCTCTTTTTTTCTGGTAACATCCCTATACTGGAAACGAAACATAATTAGGATGCAGATGAGAAAGAAATCAGAACAAGAGGAGTGGGTTAGATGAACGGAGTACTGAATGCGGAGTTAAGCCATTTGCTGAATCCTCCACAATTAAGATGGCCTTGCTAAGTGACAAGAACATTAAATGTCTAGTTAGTGGGGGCCCCTCATTTCAAATCAGGGCTTAGGTGGACCTAAGCAACTTCTACCTCTTTGAGTCTTTTTCCAGGTCTCTTTCTCCCTCTTTTTTAGAAAGAAAAAGAGTGAGTGAGCTAGTGAGCAGAGGGAGAGACAGAATCTTAAGCAGGCTCTATGCTCAGTGCTGAGGCAGACACAGGGCTCAATCCCACAACCCTGGGATAATGACCTGAGTGCGAGAGTCAGATGCTCAACCAGTGAGCCAGGTGGCTCTTTCGGATGGTTTTGCATATTTCTGTTCAGATATAAATGGTGACTTTAAAGTCAGTTCCTAAGACACAGTCTTATTTTTTCATTTATAAGTTCTTAAAGGATACTAGATTACAGCACTGACATACTGATAATAATTTATATAATAGGTGCTTTGGGAAGATAAAGGAAATGGGAAGATGTTTCCTGTCCTGAGTTATGGAACTACAAAATTATATATACATGTAATATACATAAAATTACACAATAAAGCATTCTAGTCCGACACTCTCCAATATTCAGCCACTGGCAATGATTGGTTGGATGGTAATGATCGTAACAGACTTTCTTGCTGCTTCCTAATCAAAAGCTGAAACTGGTCCCCATGGGCAATCCTCATAATGTCCCCCCTCAATAAACCTGAGGAGCTAATAGGAAATGTATCGCTGACATTTTGATTTTTGTTTTACCCATATTTTTGGTATCTATTGCCTGCAAGCCTTAAAGAAACACTATTACTGTTCTGTAACAGAGGAGATGAAATTGGAGGAACTCTTAACACTTTATGAACAACCAGGGATTTTAGATCTACTGCAAAACTCTGAAATCATGGACATTTCGCCTTTTCAGAAGGTTTTAAAATACGTATTTGGAAAATACAACTAAAACGCCAACTCACATCGATATTATTAGGAGTATTTTCAGATTTTTAAACTGCCACATGAGGTCATCTCAAACTATTACAGTCCAGTGAACATTCTGCAATCACCAATTTAACAGAGGCAAGCCAGCGTCTTCATGATAAAAGCTAGGCACGGTATTTTTAGCTTCTCATTCCTCCAGGGACTTCTATGGATTAGGCTGGGATGAAGTCTCTGTGTTTTGGTTATTTTAACAAGGGTTACCAACTTACTTAAACTTAAGTTATAAAAGCTTATTTCCTATATGTGTAGTTTGATTAAAATATTCTAATTGTAAATTATTTTAATATTGTTTTTAAGCCTCGGGGTGCCTGGATGGCTCAGTCAGCTGAGCACCTGACTCTTGATACTGGCTCAGGTCGTGATCCCAGGGCTGTGGGATAGAGCCCCACATTGGGCTCGGTGCTGCGTGTGGAGCCTGCTTAAGATTTTTTTCTCTTTCTCTCTCTTCCCCTCCGCCCCTCTTCCCAACTTGGCGTGCTCTCTCTAAAATAAAAAGACAAATGTTTTTTTAAGCCTCAACAAAGATAAATGTTGATTCATGGTATGAAGTATATTTGTGAAGTTCAAGCATACCTATTTTGAAAGCCTGTTTTTATTATTTGAAAATGGCGACAGGGGCCTGAAGGCAAAAAATTTAACTTTCATAGCAATTACCTTGAGAAGAAGTATATAAGCATGAGCATCATTTCTAACCTCACCGTTAGACACTAACTTGTGTTTTCTTGTAATGACACTGCCATGTGTCACTGTTTCACATCAAGGTAATGATGTTACAAAGTAAAATAGCCTGCATCTGGGCACTTTCTAAAAATCAACTTTTTATATCATATGTCAAATATTTGGACATATATCAAATATATGTCCACAGTATTTCATTTTCTGAAATTCCTGTTTGTTCGAAAGATCCTAATGAAATTAAGAGAGACCTTTAACAACCCCTAACTTATAAAAGACAGATTCAGATATGTGTGTGTGTGTGTGTGTATGGAGTTTGACATCTTTTTTTAAAAAAAAATATTTTTAAAAAATGTTTATTCCTTGAGAGAGAGAGACAAGAGTGTAAGCAGGAGACACAGAATCCAAAGCAAGCTCTAGGCTCCGAGCTGTCAGCACAGAGCCTGACGCGGGGCTTGAACTCGCAAGCTGTGAGATCATGACCTGAGCCGAAGTCGGAGGCCTAACCAACTGAGCCACCCAGGCGCCCTACCTGGAGTTTGACATCTTAAGAGTAATTTGAGGCATCGGGACCAGGCCCAGAAATGACCAGTACGTTAGTCAGTAAGACACAGAAAGTCAGACTACAATCAACTTCCTGTGAGCAGGAAGAAAAAAGATTAAAAAGGATAACTTAACATCTTTCTTTCAGTGACATTTAACGTACTGGGAGGGATCCACCCTGCCACTTTCCTCCTCTACAAAGGATTGGATAATGGGGGATAATTTAAGCGAAGATCTTAAGTTGATAAGGTCAAATGTTATTTAAGGCTCTCCAGTTAGCTTAGGCTAGAGCCTTACTACCTTTTCTACCAAAATGTCCCCAATAGCAACCAACAGTAACCAGGGATGTGCAGGGACCCAGGGGAGGCTCTCGAAGCTCCCCCATAGTGCACCCACATAAAAGTGTTTAATATAAAAATGTTTCCAATCAATTACTACTGGGTAAAAGTGATGTTCTAGGAAGACATTTAGCATATTCCTGCCTTGTAGCAGGACACGTGCACTCTTGTTCCAGGAGAGTAGGTGTGGGTGACCAGGCCTGGGTGACCGCCGGAGATCCGGTCCAGCAGCAGGCCTGGTTCTACAGTCATGGGACGTAGCACAAAGTAACCTGTGAGGTAACTAGCTTAACAATCCTATTCTAGTCTTACTGTACAAGAACTTTCATTACTCTATTCTTCTGCACATATTGGCTAAAAAAAAAAAAATTCCAAGTCTGGCTCTTAGGCTGCCCCTAGCTCAGGAGCACTTACACAGAGCTTTAGATTCTACCGCTCTGCTTCCCTGGGACCAGGAGGAGGATCACTTAACATGTGATGAGACTGACTCTCACCTTAGGAAAGCCCAGGGTTACAAAGACCTAGAACCAACAGCAAGCAGAAATGTGGACAGGTGAAAATGACCACCCCCAGTTCAGTTCCAAGCCTGACGAATGGTTTACAGAGAAGTAAGGTCAGCCTTGATGATTCATTTCTGGCAATTTAAGAGCTTTCTTCATTATTTCGAAGGCAATGAGTAAAGTGATATGTTGCTTTTAATTAGGTGTGTGCAGAACCTTTGTCAAATGTCTAACCAAGCCTTCAACGAGAGTTATGGAGCAGCTTGCCTGTTTTTGTTTTTTATTTTTGTTTTTGCATTGGCTTTTCGTGTTCCTTAAATAAAAACAAATCAACAAAAGTACCCTCCAAACCAATAGATTGAGAGAGTAGTCAGTCTCCTGAGCAACTAATTAAGCTGTCTTTAGAAAGAGGTAATTAAACTTTCTATTAAAATTCACCAAACAGACATACATAATTTACAAGGTGGAAAGCCATTCCAATCTCATGGGTAAACAATTAACTAAGCCTTATCTTTAGAACAGAGATTCCACAAACTGGCTAATACAGGAATTCCATAATTAGAGGCATTTTATCTTTAAAATACAGTATAAAAAAACTAAGAATTTGGAGTGTTGGACATGTGGCCCAAGAAAGTATAAATACTTCATACAGCCCACTAATTCATTAAAAGAAAATACAGAAATGGTCAAAGTATCCATGTACAATACACAGTTCCCCTAAATAGTTTTCATTCAAAAAATATTTTACTGAGGGGTGTCTGGGTGGCTCAGTCTGTTAAGCATCTGACTCTTGATCTCAGCTCAGATCTTGAGCTCAGGGTTGTGAGTTCAAGCACTGAGTTGGGCTCCATGGTGGGCATGAAGCCTCCTTAAAAAAAAAAATATATATATATATGTATATATATATAAATATAAATATAAATTTATATAAATAAATATCTTATTGAATATCTATTATGTCCTAGGCATTAGTGAAACTGGTGAGTACCAGAGAACAGAGCCCTAGCTATTTTCACAAGGACCTGATATTAAACAAATAAATACATATCTAATGAATCAATTATAACTGGGGTAAGAACTCGATGGGTACTGGACTTATTCCATCCTGTTTTCATCCCGACAACCACATTTTCTAACAAAAGTGGAGTTCACTCAGGAAACCTAAGTCCATGTCCTCCTTCCAAGCTTCTTCCTCCTCTCACAAGAGACTCTCTCAGGTGGCTCCTACACGTGTCTCCATCCTGGATCTCTTTCTTCTCCCAACCTCGGGGTCCCTTCGGCAGCCTCTAGCACCCAAACCACAGGGCAGTTTGCCGACCACCTATTTATATCGTCCTCTGACTGTTAGTAACAGGGAGGGAGTTGCTGCTTATAAACCTTCCTCCTCAGTCTGCCTAAAACAGTTAACAGAGGTGCCTGGGTGGCTCAGTCGGTTAAGCATGTCACTTTTGGTTTTGGCTTAGGTCATGAACTCACAGTTGGTGAGTTCAGGCCCCACATCAGGCTCCTAGCCGACGGTGTGGGGCCTGCTTGGCATTCTCCATCTCTCCCTCTCTCTCAGCCCCTCTCCTGCTAGCACCCCTCTCAAAATAAATAATAAAAAAATAAAAATTAAAAAACAAATTTTAACTGAAATTCAGTGTTATCTACAGTTAAATAGTTAAAAGCTTGGCTCTTGAGTAAAGACTGTGAGAGTCTCAGCTCTACCTACTATCATTATGGGGTCTCAGGGAAGTTTCGGTTTCTTCAGCGTAAAATTGAAACGATGACAGTACCTTAGCATTGTTGGGAGGACGAGATGAGATGAGATCACATAGCAGAATGCATGCAATGAGCATAAAGCATGCGTTCTCAGCACCTAGCATGCAAACAGCTCCCCAAGACTGGCTGTCGGTGATTACACCGACAACCACTATCATCATCGGCCATCAGTCTTCTCACCTAACGGTGCTTGGAACACAGCAGGTGCTAACTGTTGAAAGACTGACCGTAATAAATAAATAAATAAATAAATGAATGAATGAATGAATGAATGAATGAATGAATGAATAAATAAATAAATATTGAAAGAATGAGCACACAAAGTTCATGGCACATTTGTAAGCCTCACTGAATTCTTCAGACCCATAAATGAATGCCTGTCTGAATAATTCTAGCCTCCTGCCCTTATGATACTGTCAGAATATATTTGATACAAAAAAAAAAGCTATTTTCTTCTAATGATCATTCCTTAAACTATCTTATATCATGTGTTTTAAAAAGGAGCCGTTGGCTGGCGGTGCAGAGAAGGGCAATTTAAATCCTGTTGCCTCATCTGACAGCTCAACCGTATGCAAATGTGAACTGAAAACATGTTAGGGAATTTGTGACAACACAGGTATCTTAGCAACACAGCTGACTAAAGGATGAGCCTGCATGAAAAACACAGGTTGTGTGAGGAGAACAGGTGCCAGCAGAAACATAAAGGACGCTCGGGATTCATGGACTGCAGTTTTCCACTCTAAAGATGGCCGAAGCGCTGTGGTCTCAATTACATGCAGGACCCAAACAACTAGTATTGGAGGAACGGAGCAAAGTGCGGTGAAAATTTATGGATTAATAAAACCCTTCGGTGATGATGTTAGAAAGAAAAGGGAATTTGGACAGTATCTACCATTAGTAAACCTAGTTTAAGGTTTGATTATTTTCATCTCAAGAACTCAAACCCACAACCTGCTCTAAAACTGTAAGATGAAACTATTTTCAAATGCATGTCTTAATAAGGAAGACATTAAAATAAGAAGTATGATGTTAAAAAAAAAAGAAACTTGCCTAAAAATATCTCCTCCTGCGGGATCAGCTGTAGATTTTTTGCCTTTGGATGCTTTTGTTACATTTTTCACTGTTAGAAATATCAAACCATGTCATCGGTTGAATAATGTTTCCTTGTTGTTTCCATTTTTAAAAGAACTGACTCTCTGAGATACTAAGTATAGCATTTAATGCAGTATTTTATACCAATGGTACAGGTTTTAATGAACAATAGCGTGTTAAATTAGTTATTATGGGTCACATATTTAGACTTTTCCTCCCCCCCCCCAACTCTGTCTCTTCTGTTGTTTCTGCTGTAGATTAGAGTTTTACACCTCTACATTTTAAAAAACTCTCCTGAAGAGAAAGAGTCCATTTCACACAAAATGATGTGAAAGATATGGGGGTTCCTTTTAGGGATGGTTTTCTTGAGGAAAAGTATTATTTGAGTTGCAGGCTGAGCTAGCTGCTTTTTCCACGGAATACCATTTTTCACTTGGAAGAATGAGTAACATAAATATTAGTTATTCAGATTTGGCATTTTCTCAAAAATGAACAAAATGAGCCAACCACCTCAAGGAACACAACTGGCTGTCAATGGTAGAATTCAAACCGTCAAGTGAAAATAAGAACTTTGGAAATTTTGTATCTGCCATCCTGAACATGTTACCAGCTTAAATGACTTTTCTGATGAGGTCAATCATGATATTAACAAATGTGATTTTTTGATATCGTATAAAGAAATATGTCAATGTTTAGAAGACCTATATAACTCAGTGAACCAGTATTTTCCAAATGACCAATGCATGATACTATAGACTTAATGCACAGTTGAAAGGTCCATCTAGAGTTTAAAACAGATCAATGGATTTTAGCATAATAGAAATGCTTATTGTGAAGGTTTCGGATAATACCACGGCAAGTTAACCTTTTAGAAACTACTCCTTATCTACGTATACACACACACACACACACACACACACACACACACACATTTGTGTACGATATATCCATATTTATTATATATATTACACAAACCGCTTATTCAGATGTATACACACACAGAGAGGCACTTGAATATACACACAGGGGCGCCTGGGTGGCTCAGTCGATTAAGTGGCCAACTTCAGCTCAGGTCACGATCTCACAGTCTGTGAGTTCGAGCCCCGCGTCAGGCTCTGTGCTGACGGCTCAGAGCCTGGAGCCTGCTTCAGATTCTGTGTCTCCCTTTCTCTCTGCCCTTCCCCTGCTCATGCTCTGTCTCTATGTCTCTCAAAAATAAAATAAAAACGCTAAATAAATAAACAAACAAACAAACACACAAACAATGGAATATTACTCAGCCATAAAAAAGAATGAAATCCTGCTATTTGCAACAACATGGATGGACCTAGAGGGTATTATGCTAAGTGAAATAAGTCAGAGAGAGATTTCAGTTATATCTGGAATGTAAAAAAAACAAAATAAATGAAAGAACAAAACAGAAACAGATTCATAAATACAGAGAACAAATTGGTGGCTGTCACAGGGGCGGGGGTGGAAAGACGGACAAACAGGTGAAGGGGATTAAGTGGTACAAACTCCTAGGTGTAAAATAAGTAAGTCAAAGCAAACACAGGGAACAGAGTCAATAATACTGCATTAACTTCGTATAGTGACAGATGGTGACCAGACTTCTCATAGTGGTCATTTTGTAATGTACATAAATGTTGAATCACTTGTACACTTGAAATGAATATTATTGTATGCTAACTGTACTTCAATTAAAAAAACACAAATTACCACTTACCTAGTTTTGGTGAGGTATCAAAGACAAATATCCACAAATATCTGAAAAGGCTATTCAAATACTTCTTTCTTTTCCAAATGCATATTATTTGTATGAGGTCAGATTCTCTTCATGTGCTTCAACTAAAATAACATATCACCACAAATTGAACACAGAAACATTTATGGGAATCCATTTGTTTCCTAAATGTTAGGACATTTAAAAAATTTGTTTTAGTGTTCATTTGTATTTGAGAGAGACAGACAGAGCATGAGTTGGGTAGGGGCAGAGAGAGAGGGAGACACAGAATCCAAAGCAGGATATAGGCCCCAAGCTGTCAGCACAGAACCTGATGTGGGGCTCAAACTCACGAATGGGGAGATCGTGACCTAAGCCGAAGTCAGGCGATTAACCGACTGAGCCACCCAGGAGCTCCGATATTAAGACATTAAGGAGATTAACAGAAATGCAAAAAATGCCACTCTTCTAACTAAATTTGTTTAATAAAATATGATTATCTTAATAATAATGCTATCACATTAATATGTAATGGGCTTACTGTTTTTTAAATGAATTAGCATTTTAAAAAATCTGTTTTAATTTCCAATATAGTAATTATCAATAAATATCCGTATAAATAAAAACTCTTTAGGGCTTCGACAACGTTCAAAGTGTAAAGAGTTCCTCAGTCCAAAATGATTGAGAACCGCTAATCTAAACCATTAGCTGCGATCTCTACTGTGCAGAAGGATCACACATACACTCCACGCACCCACAGTCTCTCTCCTTCTCGCCTGCTCGCTCTCATGTAGAAACGCACACACATCAATGGGTGTCTGGGCCCCACACTGAATCTAATCTACTGAATCAAAATTTCTGTAGCCATGTCTATTGTATATAAAGTTTCATTGATGAGAACTTTGATCTAATTTGACTTTTTATCTATTTATTATTATTTCTTAATATAATTTATTGTCAAATTGGCTAACATACAGTGTGTAAAGTGTGATCTCGGGTTTGGGGGTAAATTCCTGTGGCTAATTTGACTTTTTAATCAAAAACTATTTATGGCTTTGGGGTGCCTGGGTGGCTTGGTTGGTTGAGCGTCCCACTTTGGCTCAGTTCATGATCTCACAGTTGATGGGTTTGAGCCCTACATCGGGTTCTCTGCTGTCAACACAGAGGCTGCTTCGGATCCTCTGTTCCCTTCTCTTTCTCTGCCCCTCCCCTGCTTGTTCTCGCTCTCTCAAATAAATAAAAACCTAAAATAAGAAAACCTATGACTGCATATTTTAGAACTTCCCCACAGTTTATTTTATATATTAAAGTTTTTTCACTTTCTTCATTACTTTATTTCTCAAAACTATTATCATTACCAATAAAATCTTTTTTTCTTTTACAGTTACGAATGCTAGTCCTTATTCATTGTTACTGATTTCCCTGCTTCTGAGAGATAAGACAGAAAATGACAAGTTGTCAAACTGTGTTAAAAAGCCAAGAGGGTTTTGGTTTTTGTTTGTTTTTCTTTTTTTTCTTCTAAATTATAATAAACTCTCTATGGTAAGTTTTATATACGGTCTCTAGAGTACTGATTTGAAAAACACTTCAACTGCCTTCACAACCTTATTTACTTAGGAGGTGACTGTCAACTCAAAGGTCTTTTTTTGTCAGTTACAAAGAGCTAAGTAAGCTTCAACTTTGACAAGGAAATGCTAATAAGCACTTTGAACACTGAAATGAAGAAAACCTGAAGATGTCAACGGGAGTTTTAGTCAACTGTTGAAAATGTAAAGTGTACAGACTTTTCTTAGATATAATAAACACAACATGCTTTTCGTAAATCTTAGTTGCAAGTATATTTCATTAATATACAAATAAGCTATGTTAATCCTTTCCTATGGTTCGATAAAACTTTAGTTTATACAGATCTCATTCTATTAAGTATACTGTGATTTAAAATTCACATGTTGAATTGTTGACAGCTTTGCATATTTATGTATGATTTACACTATCACATAAGGAGAAAACCCATTCTTACTTATTTTTGTTGTTGTTCCTATGAAAAGAACAAGACTATTTGGATTTGTACGTTTTTGTGGTAAAGATAAAGAAAGCAGGATGGCATTTGACACGAGCAGTCGTCAGAGACGTAAGCTACAATACAGGGGAGAATATTTTGTTTCATTTTTTTATATTTAAAAACTCAATAGTTACAGGTTTCTTACTCTGTAAATTGGAAGCTTTTTAGTCTTTTAACATTGATAAGAGTTTCTAAAAAAATAAACAAAAAAATAAAACAAACCACTGGAACCTAAGCACTGCAGTCCTAGCATAACATGCCCCAGTGGGTGAAGGGCCCATCCACACCGAGCTTCAACTACCTTTGGGCAGGTTCCAGGTGTTTTAATTTCTTCCTTTTTTAAAAAAAAGAAAAGATTTTTAAAATGTTTTTATTTATTTTTGAGAGAGAGAGAGAGACAGAGCGTGAGCAGTGGAGAGGCAGAGAGAGAGGGGAGACACAGAATCTGAAGCAGGCTCCAGATTCTGAGCTGTCAGCACAGAGCGCGATGCGGGGCTCGAACCCACAAACAGGGAGATCATGACCTGAGCCGAAGTCGGACACTAAACCGACTGAGCTGCCCAGGGGTCCCTCATTTCTTCCTTTTTGAGGAATCCAATTACAAAGCAGGCACTATTAAAACACGCCCCCAGAATCCCTTGATAACTTCGCATAAACCTATCGTCTCCAAAGATACCCATGTTGCTATAAAACCCACCTTCAAAAGGACTGCTGTAAAGATGAAAGCGGATAATCTGGTGAAGCACTTAGCACGCTTTCTGATGTATGCAGGCTCAATAAATGTTAGTTATTTTTATTATTATTTTAGTTTTACAACCCTTAGACATGCTTATTGGGGAGCAACAAAAGACTTTCCATTTCCTGAGACCAAAGGGAATTATGTCACTAGCTCAACAACTTACAATCCTAGTTAGTATTAGAGTCAAACCAATATTTAAATGTGCATGTTTTCAGCCTGTGTTCTTAACATTCTAAGTTCTCAGAAGTACAGAATCTTAAGTCTGAAAAATCTCTCGAGGGTTAAAAAGAGAACTTACGGGTTGCGAATCATGACTGCTAGAAGCGACCTGAATGTCATCTATGAAGCTGAAGCTGAGTTCTTCAACTTAGTCCTCAAGAGGTTAATGATGTGCTTAAAGTGACATCGGTAAAGTCTTAAGAGGAACGGATATCCTCTCCCTAAGGGGACGTCCAATAAAAAAATTGTTTCGAGTGTGTCAGAATGTCTGGATACGTAGGAGATAACATGATAATCAAAGCTCCCTTTGAAATGCTTTTGTTTAGGGAGCAAAGGTAGATCTTTCTAGAAAACAAATCTCAAAAAATAAGAAATTAAAGAAAGAAACAGCATAAAGAGAACATTTGACCCGGTGCTGTGCTGCTCCAAAGCTATGATCAAACACACTAGCATACATGGCTACAGAAATTCTTTTATGAGTCTTAACACCGGATCAGATGCTAAAGATCCATTACCATTTAAGTTCTGTCTTGGAAAAAAAAAAGAAATTTAGCCTAAAAGCTTAGAATATTTTTTTGTAGGAAACCAAAAGTGAAGTATTACAAACACTTGTTTATAATCCAATATCACTATGAATTAAAAAATATATATGAAAAAATTACTCCCTCCTCAGTAACAGCAAACACTATTTCCAAATAAAAGTATTTGTCACACATTCACTAATTAGGCAAAGGCATTTGGGGGAGGGGGGTTTATCTATAAGGAGATGAAGGGAATTCACTATTCATGCTGAAATAAGTGGTAATTAGAAGGTTATGTCCACAAGATATCACAAGTTCTTTCTGACTTAAATAATAGTTTTAGCTAATCCCACCTCCCCAGCCTCCCATGCACACTGCAGATATAAGTTATGGAAATCCTCTCCCCTCAAAATGCTTCACTAACTTAGAACCAGGGAACTCCACAGAGTGGACAAGCGTGGCTGGGATTACACACGAAGCTAAGGTGCAGCTCTGTATTCAACAAGGGCAGAAATATGCTTCTCACACATGAAAGCCTTCTCCATTTTAAAGACAAAGACTATTCCCACTGCGTATGTTTTTTCTTAAGTCACCCCCCCAAATTATTTAACTTATAAATTTAAATTTTTGGTTAGTTATTGTTATTCCTGAAGAAATACTAACTTTTAGAGGATTAAATATTCTGGAAAAAATCTCTTATTTGAAGGGGGAAGCCATTTACAAGGACAAACAAAATTCTAAATTTAGAAAGTCTATTAAAATGACTAGTGTAATCAAAATTATACTAATCTGAATAAGCAAAGGAACCATTTTTATTTAATGTTTTAAAAAATGATTACTTAAGGAAGATTTATTATTATAAAAAACATAGCATGCAGGAAAAAAACCACTGGTTACCCCTTAACAACAAAATTTCCTGGCAAAAAGAATTTTCCTCTCTGAACCAACATATCATTATTTAAATCATGAGGATGATCTTCAAGTTTCTTTTTAATATTTTTGGTGTATAAGACAGAAAATTAGCTTCATGAGAAGATCCAAAGTTGTCTTGACTGGTAGGGCACAGTGGCCCCAATGAGCTGTACTCAATAAATATTCATAAAATAAGTCAATGAAAAATATATTAAGGGATTGGCTAAATAATTACTGTATATAAACACAATGGAATGTTATGTAGGGGTGCCTGGGTGGCTTAGTCGGTTAAGCGTCGACTCTTGATTTTGGCTTAGGTCACGATCTCATGGTTTGTGAGTTTGAGCATCAGACTCTGCGCTAGCAGCGTGAAGCCCGGTTGGAATTCTGTCTCCCTCTTTCTTTGCACGTCCCTCACTTTCTGTCTACCTCTCTCTGTCTAAAAAATAAACATTAAAAAAAAAAGGAATGTTATGTAGACATTTAAAACAATAGAGCAGAAATGTATTTATTCACATGGGAAGATTTTTCATAACCTAACAGTAAAGCAAATTACAAAGTAGTTTATATAGAAGAAACATGTTTTCTCTCTCTTCTCTCTCCTTTTCACTCTCTCGCACAGACAGACAGACAGACACATATACACGCACAGACACACCCTAGAAGAATAAACAGAATATTGTTGGTCATGCTATCCATCAATAATGGGATTTGGTGTGATTTTAATGCTAGTTAAAAAATTTTTTTATTTTTGTAGGAAATGAACAAGGTTTACTTCTGCAATAAAAATACAAAAATTTAAAATAATCTGTACATAGCAAGTCTTGAAGGAAATCTATCAAAATGTTGACATACACTGTGGATGGTAAGTCTATGAATAACCCTCTCTTTTTTTAGTTCCTATTTTTCAGATTTTTATAAAGAACATGTATTTCCTTAAGAATAGGGGAGAAAACTCTCTTGAATTCGTTAATTAGATATATCGACACATGATTCCTTTTTAAGTTTAAGAACAGTTTTAGGTCACATGATTGGACTTGTGCACAAATACCGTGTACACACGCACAGGCATAACATGGTAAACTGGTCGTTGTACACGAAACATTCCTACAATTCTTCTCTACTTCTCGTCACGCTCTAGGGCGCTTCTCTCTCCACCGCGGTACCCAGTCCTTCCGGCCTTAAGCAGTAGACCTCACAAAGGTGGCCAACAAACCATGCAGAATTCTAAAAGCGGGTCACAAGGTTTTTGAGCTCCTGAGACCCGCTCGCTTAGAGAACAGTTCTAGATCACTGGAGAGCCCACTCTAGTCAAACTGCACTGAAATAGATTACTAACATTCATACGCAAATTATTAAGAACTTAGAGTGTAGTCAAGGCTTGGCATCTATTAACATTCCCCTCAGTCACTCATTTTCCAATAGTTTTGTCTGAGGGAGACAGGAGAAAACTTAAAATCATTTCTCCAGGAATTGTATACAACGTAGAGTCCACACAGGGAGCTTGTCAGGCAAGAGACTATCCCTCTTCACCTGGGAACAGGAAGAGCAGAACTCCAGTCCTAGGATTCTTGAGTGGGCCACACTGCAAGCTTCCAAGGATCAAAGCGAGAGACATCTAAATGCTCTAGTGGTCTCAGTAAAGCTGGGAACAAAAGCTTCCGTGGTATTCCGTAGGGAATCCCGCACTCATACCACTGCCACGAAGAACGCCTTTTCCCATCCGAGCAAACTTCGAAGCAGCAGCAGAAACCACAGTTTTTCTTATTGTGATACTTGGTATCACATGGCAGAGTTCCCATTCAGAGAGTTAGGGACACCGAACTTGCCATCAACTGGGACTGGGACTAGCATCTGCCATGGGCCCTATTCCAGAAAGGAATGGCCAAGAGACGGCAGGGAGTAGAGGGGGAGCTGGCTGAGTGCTTCTGGCTCGGGTCCAAGACCCTGGCAGAGCAGGGAAGGTCCTCCCCCTGAAGAATCCTCTCTCACTGTGTTCCCACGTTTTCGAAGCCCTTACCATGGATTACAAAGTGAAAAGCCCATAATGATAGGACCGAAGCTGTCAGCAAGTTATAGTACCCTGCAGTCAGATCTATACACCAATAATTCTTTTGTTGTCCATATTTCTCTAAAATAAAAAGACTTGAGAAATTTTACATCTAAAATCGAGATAAGAAAGGTAGGTATTTAAGGGCGCCTGGGTGGCTTAGTCAGGTAAGCACCCAACTCCTGATTTCGGCTCAGGTCATGATCTTACGGTTCATGGGATGGAGCCCCACATCGGGCTCCGCACTGATAGGGCAGAGCCTGCTTGGAATTCTTTCTCTCTCTCTCTCTCTCTCCAATATATAAACTTAAAAAAAAGTTAAAGATGATGTATTTATAAGAAATAGAAAGAAAATGAAGGCAAAAAGTGCTGTACATGTGGAAAACTAAAACGTTAAAAAGAATGCCACCTGTGACATCACCACTGAAAAAAAGTTCTCGTCCTGGTAGAGATCAAATCAGTGGTTGCACTAGGACCAGAGATGGAGGTGCGATTTTCTACCCAGAGACACTAGGGGAACTTCGTGGAGTCATGAGATGTCTATATTTGATGGCAGTGGTGGTTACACAGGTATTTGTATTTGTCAAAGCTCAGCAAACTCTTCATGTAACTGTGTGCACTGTACTGTGTATAAATTATACTTCAATAAAGTTGACTTATAAAAAGTTCTTGGAAATTGAGCCTATAAAGAGATATGGGCTTGCTCATTTGCAGTTTCCCCATGACAAGGAAAAACAGAACTTTCTCAGGGGATAGGGGAACTATATAGTTTTTTTTTCTCACTATGAACTTGAGCAGCAAACCAAAGTCCTTCTAAAGTTACTGAGCAAACTACACCATGACAGGGAGCACTTCTGCTGAGTGGGTGAAAGAAAGACAGGTGTAAAGCTCCTAGATGGTGCGACACAATCTGCAGTTCGTATGACAGCTTCTGCTTTTGGAAAGGAATTTTATACTAAAGGTGTGCGTGTGTGCGTGTCTTTTTTACTCAAACAATGCTGGTCAGTAAGTACAAACTGGAGTAATTTAAGAATTATCAAAGATAACCCTCCCGCACTGCTGGGATGCACGCTGCTGCAGCCACCGTGGAAAACAGTGTGGAGGCTCTCAGAAAGTTAAAGATAGAACTACTCTGTGAGCCAGTAATCACACTACTGGATATTTACCCAAAGAACACAGGAACACTAATTCGAAAAGATATATATGCACCCCTGTGTTAACTGCAGCATTATTTACAATAGCCTAATTAGGTAAGCAGCTCGAGTGTCCACTGTAGATGAATGGATAAAGAAAATATGGTGTACGCGTACACACACACACACACACACACACACACACACACACACACAGAGGAATACTATTCAGCCATAAAAAAGAATGAAATCTTTGCAATGACGTGGATGGAGCTAGAAGGCATAATGCTAAGTGAAATAAGTCAGTCAGAGAAAGATAAATACCATAAGATTTCACTAATATGTGGAATTAAAAAAATGAACAAAGAAAAAAAAAGACAAACCAAAAACCTATAGAGAAACTATCTCTTAATTATAGAGAACAAATGGGTGTTTATGGGGAGGGGGGGTGAAGGTGGGGTGGGTAGGATGGGTGAAACAGGTGATGAGGATTAAGAGTACACTTACCATGATGAGCACTGAGTAAGGTATAGAATTACTGAATCACTATATTGTACACCTGAAACTAACATAACACTGTATGTTAACTATACCGGAATTAAAATGTGAAAAATAGGCTTCTATACAACACCCAGTGCTCATCCCAACAAGGAAGCCAGTCTGACAATAAATTCAATTAAATGAAAAAATAAAATTTGAAAAATAAAAACAAAAATAAAAAATCTTCTTAAAACGGAAAAAAAAAAGAAATTACCAAAAATAATGTTTAAGTTGTAAAGTTTAGGTCATCAGCAAACCTAGAGCATTTAGTGAATTTTCACTGGATGGTTTCAGAACCTGAGGAAACAGAGGATATTAGAGCTGATGCATTCAAATTACTGAACAAAACAATGAAATAATGGAGCAGCACACTTAAAAGAAGTCACATAAACAAGGGCATGATCAGTTGCCATTACAGATGTCAAGAATTTCTTTCTGAAAGAATCTATTTTTGCAATATAATGCCCAGGTCTGAGCATTTGTGACCAGGTGTAGTAACTCAAAGGAGACCCAAGAAGAGTTAAGGACTAACTTAGGAAGCCATTTAAAACAATAAGGTCTGGGGGCACCTGGGTGGCTCAGTCATTAAGCATCTGACTTCAGCTCAGGTCATGATCTCACAGTTCATGAGTTCAAGCCCCCCATCGGGCTCTGTGCTGACAACTCGGAGCCTGGAGCCTGCTTCAGATTCTGTGTCTCCTTCTTTCTCTGTCCCTCCCCTGCTCACGCTCTGTGTGCTTCTCAAAAATAAATAGACATTTAAAAAAAACAATAAGGTCTCACAACGTGGGTAAGGAAAGGCTCAGGGCATGATTTATCAGTCTCTGAGAGGTCTAAATATGAGGGAAAGAGAAAGTACACCAAGTACAAAGGGAAATAGGATGGAGCAAAAGGTCTAAGATGAAAATTACAGGTCCAAATCATTTAGGATGAGATCTAATGTAAGGATTTATGGAAACTAGGGGTGCCTGGGTGGCTCATTGGGTTGAGTGTCTGACTTCAGCTCAGGTCATAAATTTACTGTCCATGGGTTCGAGCCCCACGTCGGGCTCTGTGCTGACAGCTCAGAGCCTGGAGCCTGCCTCAGATCCTACACTTCCCCCACTCATGCTCTCTCTGTCTCTCAAAAATAAATAAACATTTAAAAAAAATTTTAAGGATTTATTGAAACTGGAACGTTTTATTTTAGAATTACCCATAGAATTGGTTTGTGGGCAACATGGGAAAGCCAGATTATTGCTAGATAGTCTCAACTCACTTTGTACCTCCAAATGCTATTACTCCTAAAGCCCCCAGAGCTGGTTTCTGTTTCACAAAGTTACATGGAGAGGCCACCAATGATTATTTCCTCACCAAAATGCTGAAGACTCTGAAATAGCAATAGTGAAAGAATTTCTAACAGCTTCCTTTCCCAAGCCTCAAGCCAGTAATTTAAGAGTTATTTTATTTGTTTAATTGGCTCATATACAGAGATCTTCCAAAACTGCAGCTGGGTCGGTAAATTACCGTTTGGTCTTCTTCTGGCCTGGTTTTTGGGGCTGACGAATGGATGTTTACTTTCATCTTCATCTTGCCATCTGGTTTTCCCTAATGGCTTTTAATTACTAATCCTTTCTGTGGGTGATAAGATGGAGGAGTGGAGGAGATTCATGCAGAAAATGGCCTGGGCCCCATTTGAGTTTTCTTTAATCACTGTAAGTACGAGATTCTCTGGCGGGGTCTACACCGTCCCAGCACCTGACTGATAGGAGTGTGGGGAGAGGCCACTTCTCCGCCATCCTGCCTTCTCTGCACAAATCCCTGAAGAGGTGCAGCTGGCCACCACATTTCACAAACGATGTCATATCACAAAGACAACTGTCTGTTCCGCAGATGCTTTATCTATGGAATAAGGAATGGCCGTCCCTACCTCACAGGGACATCCTAAGGATTCTGAGTTCTTAATGGAAAAAAATATATAAAGTATCAAATCAACCTGAATTACTATATTTTTCTCTCTCGGATTTGGCTGAATTCATAAAATACACTAATTTGTTCATTTAGTCAGTCAACAATTGTTTATATTAAAATCCAAGGTGCTCAATGAGAAGTGAAACAATACTGGGGGATTAAAGCCTTGAAACTGGAGTGGAATGCCAGAATGTCCTACTGAATCCTGTTCCATGATTCTGAAAGATTAGTGTTCTTGTCTACAAAAGTGTTTTCTGTGATCTGCTGGGCTATTAGAGAGGCGAACTCACATCAGAGCAAATTCAACCTAATACTTATTTAACTGCAATACCATTCAAATGATACAGGCAGGTTGCCCCTCGCTATCAAGATGCCTAATTGATAATGAATTAAGGTAAAAACAATGAAAACATTAACACATAAGGCATAGCTCCTTTGAGGCAGGGCTTCTATCTTGTACATCTTTTATCCCTTCCAGAGTCTAGCCTGTTTCCTTACAAACAGGAGGCATGCAATAAATGTTGAGTTAAATGTAATTAATTTTCATAGGAGATGAGTCAGTGTTCATGGATACTGAGGAAGAAATGGGGATATTTCTGCAATGTTCTTTACTTATTTATGTTCCAAGAGAACTTGTGAGGAAAAACATGAATCTATTTATATAGATAGCTCATAGAAGACTATCTAGAAAGTTAAGTGTGAAGATGTTAAGGCAAAGGAAGAAGAGGGTTTGCCTAGGTGGAGTTAAGAGAATAATTAGAAGTTCGGGGGAAATTTGAGAGATGCTAATGGACTCGACATGGAATGCACGTTCAATGAAAGTTCACCGACAGGCAGAGAAACAGAAGACTTTACTGTCTTACATTCAGGGAAAGTAAAATTAAAATAATGGTCAATACTAAAATGCAAATACCACAGAAAAATAACATATTTTAGCCTTAAAATCCTTAGCATATTATTGGGCAAAGACATGCTTCCTGATTAGACACAATTAGAGGCATCATAGTATGACTCAAAGAGAAACTCCACTACTGGATGAAGCAATCTGAAGCTGTTTGGCGTTATCTTGTGAATGAGGGGAATACTTCAAAGGAATGAAAAGATGGATCCTGAAGAGACACCTGAACATGGTGTTTCCAGCAAAGGCTGAGGGAACAGTACTCAGACCCATGAACGGGCATCTGGTTGGTGATCGCGATGACCCCAAAGTCAATAATGCATGACATACAAGGAAGGCTACTTTACAAAATGTCATGAATATTCATAACCACCAGTATCACGGAATCCACAGTTCTCATTTTAGAGACCGAGGCCTCTAAAATTGAGACCCAGGGAGATTTAGGGCTTGCTCAAAACCACAAAGACTAATATAGACTTATATACTGACTATGTAGCATTTTTTTTTTAACTCTACTTGATTCTTAAGAAGGATACTTAGAGCATACAAACCCACTACTAGAAGTTCTATAGGGCAACTATAGTGTTTCTCAAAAGTGACTAAATTGGCTTCTTCACACAAATAGGTGACCCTGGGCACATCTGGCAGTTCTTCGAGTGCCTGTTCTCCCTTGGAACAACTGATCATAACCTTGAATAAGCCACAACGGCAGTGTGAGCACGTAAGCTGGACTAGGGGAAAGCGGGGCGGGTACGGATAGAGGCAGGGTCAGGGAGGGGATGAACGACAGGAGCACACGGTGGGGAAGAAGAAGGAAGGAGAAGGAAAAGATGGGCTTTAAACTTTTTTTAATGTTTATTTATTTTTGAGAGAGAGACACAGAGTACGAACGAGCAGGAGAGGCGCGGGGGTGGGGTGGGGGGGAGACAAAGAATCAGAAGCGGGATCCAGGCTCTGAGCTGTCAGCACAGCGCCCGACAACACAAACCGTGAGTTCATGACCTGAGCCAAAGCTCGATGCCTATCCAGCTGAGCCGCCTAGCCACCCTGAAAGTGATAGGCTTTAAAAAAGTGGGAAAGTACAAAATCAAAGGGCAGTTTTCTGTAGATTGCTTCATGCTATTCCCTCCTCTGATCCTGTTACTTTTGTAATAATTAAATTTAAGTATGGCTTTCCTGCTGATTTCCACATTGAGATTATAAGAATACAAATAATGTGCTATACACATTTTTTAAGCAAAGTAAAAACATTTAGAAGAGCTGCTTTGTGGGAATATAAGACAATTAGCAGAACAGACCGCCTGGGCCCCTTCCGCCGTTCCCAGGGACAAAGACTCCTGTCAGACATTTATGGAGGTACCAAAAGAAGTCCAGTGGTTATGGTAGTAGCTTTTTGGCAGGGCCCTGATTACATTTCAACTTCGAATTTCACAAGGCTTTTCAATACATATGCAGTCTGGTGATTCCCAAAGAAGTCTTTAAAAAGTGGAATTTAAATGTAATAGAGATTCCTTAAGAATAAATTAATATGACAGTATGCCAAGCAAGGCAATCATTCCAAGCTTCCAGAGGAAGACAAAACACACATACACACACACGCATATAGGTTATTTGGCTTGGAGAAGTTCCATAAAAGCAACAAATGGATTTTGCACCCTCCTGCCCTCACAGGTCACTCTTACATGTGAGACAGGTTTGGGGCTTAGAAGACTAGATTCTAAAGAAATGAGGTTCTGGCTAGGGTCGGAGTTTGGACTCATAGCGCAGTTTCTGAAATGCAAATTAATGCATTTTATTTGGCAGTTTATGTTATTAACAGTTACAAGGCATTTTTTAAAGCATGCCTTTGGAGAATTCAAAATTAACATTATTAATAAGTATAAAATTTTCATAAAAATTGTTGCATTCAGCCATTGGTCCAATATCTGTTGAAGCAAACATATTATATTTACTACTTGGAAAAAGAAACTATTCAAATATAGTTCCAAGACAAATTTTGAAAAAGTAACTAATAAAAGCTGGGCTCATGGCCAGTGTGGATTCTACAGTTAAGCCATTTTAGTAGAGAAGGAACTCTGGCTTTTCAACAGGCTACCACATCATGATTAAATTTCTCTTAATATTTTTTGAAAAGAAATTTAAGTTTCTGATTGATACTTCGAGCTGGATAAGCAACTGAAGAGTTAATGAAAAAATGACATAGATGTTGCTTGAAAAAAAATCTCCCCCCTCACAACAGGCCCTGAGATTTCCTACGGACAACTAAGGACCAGGATTCACTTCCTGTGGCCAAAATCTTTATGGCCATCCAACCATTCTGATAACCTTCCACAAAGCTCAGATGCTCAACTTACACCTCAAGGACTGAAAAAAAAAAAAAAAAAAGAATACTCATGGAATTCTCGTCTTTTAATTTTAGAACAAGGAAAGACCTTAAGAGATATCTGATTCAGAACTGCCCCAAGTGGATTTCATGAAATATTATTTTCCTGAATAATCTTCTGAAGAGTTGGGAGGTGATTCGGGTAAGTCTAGGAACACTTTTGGAGAGTCATAATACACACTAGGTCATTAGCGAAACCAAGAAGCCTACAGAATAGAAACAGGTAAGTTAAAAAAATTTTTTTTCATCAAACCTATTTGAGTGCAGAGGCTTTTTTGCAGCAAGCATTTATTAAAGTCTTGTAAAATTACAGTGTTAGAGAAAAACCCGTATCTATGAAGAATCTGAAGTCCAGACAGGCTGGGGGATTGTCCCAAAGTCACACAATTAGTTGGTAGATAAGCTAAAAATAGATCTCACCTTTCAAGACCAAACTTAGGTGCTATTTCTAGTACCGTGTTCTCTGTCTCATACGACACCTACACTCCTTGAAGGATCACAGACTATCAACAAGAACCACATCTTGGAGATCATCCAGTCCAAAGCCCTCTTGTTAAAGGCAGGGAAATACAGTCTCAGAGAAGTGAAGCAATCTGTCCAAAGTGACACATGAAATCAAGTCCTGTAGCAGAACTGGAACCTAGCTCATAACTCCAAGACCAGTAACCTTTCCACAACAGCATCCTAACTCCTGCAAAAGCAGCGCTTTTTGCCTCTGAGGAAAAAGTAAGCCCTTCATGGACAAGAGAGACCTCAGCTATTCAGGATCCAGTAAAACACTTATTAAATCATACTTGTGTCAATAGATATTTTAAATCAATTAAACATGATTGTCTTTACTTACAAATGTCATCAACTGTGACAGGGAATCAATGTTTCAAGCTCTTGAACAGGTCATCATCCCTGTCCTGTTGGATGACACCTATAAATAAAATAAATCTATTTTTGAGTGAGTAGATTTTAAGCCAACTAGATTTAAGATGCATGCAGTTTAAAGCAAAGAGAAAATTTTTTTAAATGATCCTTAACTATGTACCACTAGAGAGAAATGCTTTCTGGTGCCAGCTACCTTGCTCCATGTGGCTCTCACTGGCCCGCAGCAGCAGCCGGTCCAGGCAATGGAACAGGTTCTGCTGCCAGAACACATGGGGAATCACGGGTCCGAGAGCTACAATGGTCCCCCAGACATCATCTACCTCAGTCTCTTTCCTCTGCAAATACTATTTCCACTTCATAGGAGGGAGAGCCAACACCCTATGAGGTTAAATGACCAGCCCAGCGGTAAAGAGTTACGTGTCTTTAGCTCAAGTCTCTTGATTTTGAAAAGTATATCCAGAACACATTAGCAAAGGTCATCATTAGGCCAATCAACTCTAAGAAACTCACATGGACACATTTTAAACACATTCACAAATGCTGACTTAGAATATTCTATCACATCTGCATAAAATGCATTTTCAGTATTAGAGACATTTAAATACAAGCATTACTGAAAAATATCATGAACAGAAAATAACCAAAAGTGAGAAAATGGGAATTAGAGAGTGAAAAGAACAATATTAAATACAGGACGCAATTAGGATTCTAAATTCTGGTTACTTCCAAAAAAGATTAGGGTTCCTAACAAACATGAATATATGAAAAAACCCTTGTCTCTACAAAGAAAAAAAATGAAAAAACAAGTTCTCTACAGTCTGTAATTTAAAACGTTGGTTTCTCTGTAGCCGCAAAATGCTACTTTGAGTTAGATTTGCCAGAAACTAAAATTTAGGCTAGACAATGAACATTTTAAATTTCCATTCTGCGCCTAAATACTTTGAGATAACTGTAGGTATTTTGGGATACCGCCTTGAGGGACTATGGCTGTTCCAGTAACATCACCACCGAAGTCGTGAGTGCTAACTATGAGCAACCACTGTTTGATCATTTTGCACATACTGTCTCCTTCAATCAATCCTCGCAACAACTTGATTACAATTTTACAAATGGGAACATCAAAGCACAGAGAAATTCAATGACATGAAGGTCACACAACTGGTAAAATGGGAGCATTTGCACACAAACCTATCTGATGACAAAATCCAAGCTCAAATCACTCTACGATACTGCATTTCTTTAATATAGCTGCTGGAGAGTCTCAAAAATGTAGGAGTGAATAACACAATTCCAATTAGAATACATAAAATTCTCCCAATGAAATCCCACACAATGTAACACATCAGAAAATTCTCTCACTCTTTTCTTAGGGATAAAGAGGCAGCTAGGGATCATTTTCCAAAGTAAATAGTAAGGTCAAGGAATTGAAACTTCTGATGTTAACTTTAAACATATTACAACGAAAGTATGACAAACGAAAAACTTAAATTGTCTCTTGTAATTAAAATAAATCTTTCTGATTCAATTAATTCTTAAGAGTCCCTAAGGAGATAAACACTCCTGTTACTCAAGACTGACTGACTCCCCAAATAATAAAAGTTATTGATAGACTGAATTTAACCCTATGTACTTTATGGCTATACATCATTTTAACTATTTATAAAGGGAATGGAAAAGTAGTTTGGATAGATTATGAGACCCCCTCAATTTCTCACGTAATACGGCTATCTTTTCTTGACCATAGTCATGCTTCTGACCCAAAGCCCTGAGCTTTTTCTTATTGGGAACAATTTTTTTCAACACAGTTTTAAAACCATGAAACTGATAAAACAGGAAATAATATGGAGCACAAATATATACCTGACATAATGGAACAAGAATTACATATATGCAAAGTTCTGCACCACAGAAACCAGACATTAGGGAAAACACACATCTTTTTCAAAGCTCTCTGGAGAAGTCAATCTCTTCTGGCAATAATGGCTTTTTTATACGGACCCCAAACAGAAGAAGATAAAGTGTGGTTTTGTGGTAGCTTACCCTTTTCTCTGACACCCCATCCTGGCCTGTAGAATCTCTCTCATCATGTGTCTCTTTCAGGACTGGCATATGGTTTTGGTATGCTGGCTCTCTGTTTAAGGTTGTGTATCCTATGTGCTCATAAATTGGGTTTATCGTCATCTTGGCAATGTACTCTGCTGCCTTGGTTTCAATATAGAGAGTAATCAATCCATCGGTCACCAGATCGTGGATGGACTCGAAGCGCTTCTCCCCAACGAAGTGCTTTCCATCGTAGTAGAGCCTGAAGTTTCTGGTTTGACTTCCAAATCTGCCTCAATGAAATGGGAAAGATGTTTTTAAGAAAAGTAAGCAAGTGAATTCTTTCTGGGAAAAAAAAAAAAGAGCAAAAAAACTATTGCTTTGTGTGTGTCTCCTTTGTTAAATAAACTGTGGCTAATCTCTATGAATCGTCTGGAATATAGAAAATAAAACTTGAGAACACAAAGGATAAACTTGCAACAGCCAGGGATAACTAACTACAAGCATGCCTGCTCTAGAAGGGAAAAAATGTTCTTGTTTATCTTTTTAAACCACTTCATTATCCTGTAGAAAAAGTAAAGGAAAATAAAGCTTATATCCTATTAGAGCACATTCTAGATTCAATTAGTCAATTCCATAATAGATGAAATTCCTATATTAACATGTTCTCTTCAAGTTGATCAATAAAAATATTCAACATACTTTAGGCCCAGCATTCATGTCTTTTAATGAGGAAGCTCCATTTAATGGGCTCGCCTAACTATAATGCCAGCAATCATTTCAAGCACAGCTGATTCCAGAACCTGAGCCATACAGTAGGGCAGGAAGGCAACAGAAACATACTTCTGTGATTTCTAGCCATGGGTCAATGATTTGCTCTTACCTATTATATAGTCGTTTTTCTGTGTTGCAAGTTGAGTTTAGGCAAGAAACGTCGGTAATACATATAGGGCACAGAAGTCATAAATTAATGGACTCTAGAAATTCTGTTCTCACTTTTGGGTCATGGTTTAGTGACCTACTTTAAAAACTGGAGAATAATGGTTTACTTTTCTGATAATTTCAGTATTTTGCCTCCTGATTTTAGGAAAGGGGATGCCCAAAGGCACCAAGAGCCAGTACCATGGTCTCCCAAAGGCAATCCCAAGCAAGCCTAATTAAAAACAAATCAGAAAGAAGGTATTTCATTTCACTGTTAAAAATACACAGAACAACAACAGAAAGACCCCCAAATACACAGAACAGAGGTGAACTTAAATACTAAAATAATACCCTGTTTAATACTAAAGTAAAATGTTTAATTGGGACTGCGAACTTATGCAAAAATATTATTCTGGTGTTGGTTATATTCCACAAAGACAGGACTTAGCAATTTAAGATTCTACTTTTAATGTCTCCTTAAAAAGGAAACAAAATACTTTTTTATAATGGCCTGAGGTATCTCTGTTTCTGTAGTTCAAATTGAACTTTATTTAACCTAGAGCCCGATATTCTATCCATGATGGTCCTTCTACTATAACAAAATTTATCCACTTTTTGGTTCTTTAAAAGCAATTATATTTTGATTTATACTCAAGTGCATGATCCATATAATTCCAATTTCCCACTGGTCATTTTCCTGTAATGTTATAGACCTATTTCTCCTAAGTAAATTTTCATTATAACGTAAGTCTAAAAAAGTAGAAGGTACAATTTCTACACCAAAGTTAAATATAAAAGTTTTTTCGTTTAATATACGGCTTTTATTATTTCCTTTTTGTTAATATATATTGTCTATTTTTGAGTAATAAACATGGAAAGCCACTTTATAATTTTTACAAGAGTCTTACAACAATAATCACTCAGCACTGTTTACCCTTAAGCCCTTTTATAGCTCAGTTGTATTGGGAGATATTTCAGTGAGGGATTAGACCATTTCACTCCTTCAGGGGTTTATGATTTTACAGTGCGGGTGGCACTTAAACCAAAGACCATCCAAGCAATGGTGGCAGGCATTTGTCACTTGAATTTCTCCTAAAACCTGAACGGTATGGGAGTGTAGGGCAGAAGAGAACATGGCGTTCTTGGCCTCACGTGGGTGAGTGTGGGGAGCCTGAAAGCTGGTCCAGGGCGCTGTACTGCAGGCCTATTGCTGATCCAGCTAAGGAGAGGGTTTCCTGGCTACCTCTAGGTACTGGGCAAAAAAGACTAAGTTGTGCTTTTCTCTTTATCACAGCAACTTGAAGAGACCCAATGCACGACTCCCAATTCCTCCTCAACCTGCACATCAGCTCTGGTCTTCCAGGCCAGTCAAACTTCTAGTCATAAGGAATGTGATCCAACAACTAAAGTAACTCATAATATGGATTGATTAAAATTTAACCTCGGAGGATAAGAAAATGAATTTCCATTTTGGAATTATCATTGACTTTTTAAGAAAGCTGCATTACTTTTACTACGGGAACTGTACCCTCTTATTGCCTACCCTGTACTGCCCTCTCTTTCACTCTGGAAGTTACATAAAGAATAGCATCACAGTTTAGATCAACAGTCTCCTTCCCATCTCTGATTTGAAAGGCATGATAGAAAATCTTTGAGCGAGGTGGGGAATGGACGTGTCTATTCTACAAAAAAGAGCCAGAAGAGCAGAGATACTAAATCTAAAGGCAAAGAAAGAATCCTTTCTTGTGAAAGTTTACCACTTACAAACTGTCATTCAATAACACATCCAGGAATCCTGTTAAATATTAGGTGGTTCATAATAAAGTTCCTGTTCCCTGATTACCTCAATAGGAAATAGACAAACATAAAAACAAGTCAAAACAAAGACAAGATGAAATGATGGATTTTATATATATATATAAAATTTTTATATATTTTATATATACATATATATGTGTATATTAATATACATATATATGTATATGTGCGTGTGTGTGTGTGTGTGTATCAAGATCAAGAGTTGCACGCTCTACCAAGTGCCCAAGTGCCCTGGAATTTAAAGAATTCATATTTATTTATTTAGAAAAAAAATTTTTAATGTTTATTTTTGAGAGAGAGAGTGAGAGCCAGGGAGGGGCAGAGAGAGAGAAAAAGGGAGACACAGAATCCAAAACAGGCTCCAGGCTCAGAGCTATCAGCAAACAGCCCAATGCGGGGCTCGAACTCATGAACTATGAGATCATCACCTGAGCGGAAGTCAGATGCTTAACCGACTGCGCCACCCAGACGCCCCTAAAGAATTCATCTTTAGTTTGATATCTTTTTAAAATCCTTTTTTTTTAAGTGTTTGTTTTTTTAAGCTTAGTTATTTTGGGAGAGGGAGAGTACGCAAACGCACATGTGGCAGGGGGCAGGGAGAGAGAGACAGGGAGAGAGAGAATCCCAAACAGGCTCCAAATCAGCAGTGTGGCACCAGATACGAGGCTCAAACTCATGAACTGTGTGATCGTGGCCTGAACCAAAACCAAGAGTTGGGTTCTCAACCGACTGCACTACCCAAGGACCCCTTAGTCTGATTTCTAAAAAACATCATTATAAAAACATGCATAGCCTTGTTCTTATATAGAAATGTTACACTTCTGTGCAGTGATTCACGAAAACAAGTAAACCCAACATCTCCCCTCACACTATGAAAACCAAGGAATTTCCTGCTTAGTAAGGTCTCAGAGCTACTGCTTATGTCCAGTGCAAAAGCCCCTTTGCAGTCCTGAAATAGGGTTTGACCAGGACAGGCAAGCGTGGGTCCTGTGTGTTTAACAGAACACCCTAGGCTTTGGTATCAGAAGACATTTAAATCCCGGATCTGCCACTCTTTAGCTGGGTGATTTGAGAAAATCATTCTTCAGATTCTGCATCTAGAGAACAGGAATAACATGACCTGCCTCCACACGGTTGGGAGGACGATGGACGCATATGTAAATCAAAGCTAAGGACATAGTAGGTTCAATGAATGGGAGTTCTCTTTCTCCTTCTCAGTTAGGCCTCTGCAGGCAAGGAGAGAACATGTCATGAAACAAAGTAAAACAGAAAAGAGATTCAATAAATATGTACTGAAGGGGGCTGAACAAACAACTGGTAAGACGAGTAACTTGTCTAGGCACATATCTGCGCTGGCTGATTTCACAGCTGACACAAGGCAAGGAGGCGCTCTTGGTGAATTTTCTTCAGAGGTCCCTGAAAAGTTTATGCTACCTGCGTGGACAGAGAGGACTACAGCAGAGTGCAAAGTGGGAGGAAGGGAAAAGCACGAGTCTGTCCACTGTGGCTTGTAGGTCAGGTCTCTGAATTCAAAGGCAAAGGGTCGGTCAATGTAGTCACAGTGACAGCAGGACAAGTTCAATGGATCTGGTGATGAATGCTGAACTCCACGCTATAGCGCACTGATTTGTAAAAAACTGTTGAAGCTAAACCATTTTCCTCCATTTTTATAGGAAAATCTTCTTCTCATCTTTTCTTGTATTTATTACCTGCATCTACCCTTGCTTTTTAATAGCTATTCATTCTTTGGTGAACACGTTAGAAGCTGTATAGGACCAACTCTCACCTAGTTAGACTTTAACAAAATTCGTTTTCTCCAAAGTGGTACTGTAATTAACAAATAGAAAAGAGAGACTGGGATAATCTGCTTTGAACTGCTACTGTTGTACATAATTACCACTTTCGAGAAATGTCTTTTTCTCCAGTGATTTCAGGTTTTGGTTTTCATGTTTAAAAAAGCTGTTTAATGCTGTGCCCAATTGCATTCAGATGAATTTCAAAATATATAATTCTAACATCTAGCTTTCAAAAGTGAACAAAACCTTTAATACCATCCTTTCTATTTTTTAGAAGTAAATCGTACTCAAAAACTTCAGTCCAGAAGTACAAAGTGATGAAAATATGTATAAAGAATAGCCTTTGGGATTTTACTTTACTTTTTCTAAAACCAAGATTAGTTCTGATCTGAGGTCAAAGTATTTGAAAATATCTCTTCAAAGAAAAGCTCCAAGTTAACAGATGTTTTCTGTTAAACAAACAAAGAAACATATACAACACACTTGTCTAAGTTAACAATAAAACGTTAGAACTATTTCCAGAAACCAACACACAAGAACAATTTTATTTGTCATAAATATATATTTGTGTATCATTTACCCAAGTCAAGGATGCTAAACTAATGATGAAATGCAAGCAACTCATTAAGTTATCTAATCATAAACACACCCTTGAAAAGTTAAAACAGAAACAAGAATATGATGAGGCATTCAGTTAAATACTAAAAAACGAAAGGCTAAGGAAGAGAGAACATAGCTATATACAATTTAAAAATATTTTTTCCATCAGAAACCTTTGTTAGGATACTACCTTTGTCTATCTGGTCCTAGAATTCTGGATGGTGAAATGGGGTGAACTCATGATGATATTCCCTTGGCACAGTAAATTGTCTCCAGTGAAAGAAGCAAGCCAATGTATCTAACTAATCCTGGCACACTCTGGAAGGTGGGACGAATATAGATGAACTAGCTGAAGGTCTGTTTAAGAAGCAGTAAGACATTCCCCCTACCCTCTCCAATCCTATCTCCAGGGCCACCCCTTCCCCACTCTAGTGGAAGGCATAGTCTTGTTTTCTGGATTGGGGAAAACAAGGAGATAGTGAACAGAGGGACACCAGACAGAGTTGAAGGCAGAAGTGTTAACTTGAAAATTAAGTGAAAGTTGTTAATATTGAAAAGATTGAAACCTCCATCTTTCTTTGTCACCAGATTCTCAAAAGGCTTGTATTTTTCATGGTAGGAGACTGGAGGATTCTGCTCTCAGAAATCTGATCCGCCCAACTGAAAAGACTTAAGAATAGAAACATCACCTTCTACTTGGCTGGTTCTTTCAAGTTTTCAGAACTACCAGTCAGCTTTTTAGTGCCAAATAAACTTAGATATGAACAGTTAGCCAAGGACCACCTGACATCTGAGGAAAGATTCTCTCACAAAGGACAAAGATGGATAAACAAACAGAATCAAAGAGAGCTGGAAGATAAACACTAGGAGGCTGTAAAAAAGGAATAAATATAGAATACATAGAAAAAATATAGCATACTTAAAGGAAGAAATGGAAGATAAAGTTGAGAAAATTTTCAAGAGCAGTAAGATAGAAAATAGGAGAGAAAAAGTAAGATAGAGAATCAATTCAGGAAGTCCAACATCTAAAATAGTTCTAAAAACAGAGAACAGAGAAAATAGAAGGGGAAGAAATAAAAAATAATAATAATTCAAGAAAATTCATTAAAGTTGAAGGATACAAGTTTATACAATGGACTAAAACAGGCCCACATCAAGAAGGTAAACATGAAAAGGTGTTCAGCGAGTAGTCTAGTAAATGCAGATTAAATCTTCAGATTGGTAAAATCTAACAAGTCTGACAACACCAAGCACCAGCAAGGATATAGAGGACCTAACATACCCAGCACCTGGCATACCGTTTAACAAAAGGGTTTTATATTTTCTAGTAAAATTGGATATATGCATTCCCTATGACATAGCCATCCTATTCCTAGATAATATTCTAGACAATATGATTGATTATATGCATTAGGAGACATACACACACTGTAATAGTAATGTTCATAAATGCCTAAACAAACCACACGCTCCCGGTAAAATAGAAAAATTGTAGTACACATACTATGATGGTTAATTTTATGTCACCTTAGAGAGTGTTTTCAGATGAGATTAGCATTTAAGTCAGTGCACTTCAGGTAAAGCAGATTGCTCTCCATAATTGGGTAGTCTTCATCCAATCAGTTCAAGGCCCAAATAGAACAAAAAGACTAGCCTCACTGAGCAAGAGGGAATTTTCCAGCAGACTGCCTTTGGATGTGCATGCAACACTGACCCTCCTAAGTCTCAAGCCTACCAGCCTGCACTGAAGATTTAGACTTACCAGCTCCTATAATCATGTAAGCCAATTGCTTATAATAAATTCTCCCCCCCCTCCATATGTGTATACACACACACACATACATACATACATACATACATACACACACACATACATACATACATACACACACATACACCATCCTATTCATTTTGTTTCTTTGGAGAACCCTAATTAATATAATGAAATACTATACAGCAAGGAAAACAAACATATACATGCAAAAACATGGATGAATTTTTACAAATATAATGCGGGAAAAAAGAACAAGTCACAAAAGAATACATACAATGTGGCCTGATTATATAAAGTCCTTAGGCAGGCAAAGTCTAAATGTATTATACAAGAATATATATACAGGTGGTAAAATTATAAAGAAAAGCATGAAAAAGATAGCTATAAAGTGAGCACAGTGGCTAACTATTGTGTGGAGGTGGGGGATAATGACAAGCAAGGGAAATATGGGGAATTTCTGAACTACCGTTAATATATCTTGATGTGGTAGGGATTACACAGATTTACATAGATTTACATGTAATCAATTTTTAAATTGTTTATGAGTTTTACATACTTTCCTGTATGTTTTATTTTACGATAATTTTTTTTTAAATTATAGCGTTCAAATGATAGTCAAAGACCTAAATTTGGAAGAAAAAGCAATCAGAAACAGATTCCCTATAAGCGGTTTACACTACAGAATTGAAGGATATAAATTTTAGAAGAGAATTTGATGAGTTTTTAAAGAGAATGAAATGAGAGTACAGAGCTAAGAATTGAGTACCAATACAATTACTACAAATCTAAAAAATAACTAGAAATGACAGGAAATAGGATCAATAGGACTGAAAAGCAAATCCGTGGCATAGAGATAAGGCTTAAATAGACAAGTGGATGGCTAAGGAAAAATACAAGAGTAAATCAATTAGGGCATACAGGATAAACCTTGGAGACTAAGACAATCCACCATAAAAACTGTGCCTCAAGCTCGGATGACAACAAATAGAACAGAAAAATTATTCAGAAATAGAATTTGGGAAATATTCCAGACAAGGAAGAAAGAAATGAATCTCAAGACTGAAAGAACACACTGTTTCATGGATGAGCTTATAAAAAATCAACATTAAAACAAATCCTGGTTGGGGCGCCTGGGTGGATCAGTAGGTTAAGTGTCCATCTTCAGCTCAGGCCATGAACCCACAGTTCATGAGTTCAAGCCCACAATGGGCTCTCTGCTGTCAGTGTGGAGCCTGCTTTGGATCCTCTGTCCCTCTCTCTCTCCCCCACACACATACATGCGTGCACTCTCTCTCAAAAAGAAATAAACATTTAAAAAAGAAAACAAATCTTGGTTCAAATTACTAAGTTTGAAGAATAAACAAAGAGTTTTTCAGATAACCAGGTGGGAAATAGTGTCACTTTTATATAAGGGGGTGAAAGCAAGATTGTTCTCAGCCTTCTTTATATTCACAATAAATGTCAAAAAAAAAAAAAAAAAAAAAAAAACCAATGGATTACCATTAAGTACTGAGGGTAGGGAAAAAAAATACACTGAGGATGTTCTATCCAAACAAGCTGTTGTTTAAATTAAAGACAACAGGGGTGGCTGGGTGGCTCAGTGAGTTAAGCCTCCAACTCTTGATTTTGGCTCAGGTCATGATCTCACAGTTGTGAGTTCAGGCCCCCTGTCGGGGTCTGCACTGACAGCACGGAGCCTTCTTGGGATTCTCTCCCTCTCTCTGCCTCTTCCCTGCTTGTGCGTGCTCTCTCTCAAAATAAATAAATAAAATTTAAAAAATAAAATAAAATAAATGTAACAAAGGGATAGTCTTGTTATAAAGTTATAGCTTCTCTAAGTCTTTAGAAGCCATTGAAGATAATGTTAGTTTTTTGGTGCCTTCCCCCTCCCCCTCATAGTACTGCACTTAGCAGCAGCAATTTAACATTGTAGAATACTGATGGATTTACGAATGCCTAGAATTTTACTTAAGTTAATTACTGACCATTCTTTACAAAAGAACTATAGTTATCAGAATTTCACTTCCATGAAACGCAGTGACTCTTTCTTGATCGTGCACTGGTGAAAGGGCTTGCTAGGTCTTTAGGAAACAAAGAGCAGAACTGTGGTAATAAAACCCAATTCAAGTGAAAGCCCTGTGAGTGGAATCAGTCTTGATGACCTGTTCCATTACACGAACTGGTCTGCATAGGGATCCAAAGGATTACACTTTAAAAGTGCCTTAAATTCAGGGAGAAGCTTATTCGCTGCTAACATCTCTGTTGAGAAAACAATTTTAGTGAGAGTACCTTGCATCTTTTTATAAAATCTGCCTCCTACTCATGTCTTCTTCTCATACCTACTCATTCTTGCCAACCCCCAACTCGCAGGCTTCTTCATTGCTATCATAATCTCTTAAACAACAACCGTTACACAGAATGTCAAGGATAAGTTAATGGATTTCGTGGTCAAAAACATGAACAAACAAAAACTCACTGCAACACAGTCACTGATACTGTTTTATCTGACTAGTGATTCAGTAAGGTTAGGAAAGATCACTTATTTGAGCAAGTATAGGTCAATGTTATTCCAAAAGAGAGGCTCTGTGCCGTCTCAAAAACATACCTCCTCTTTCAGTGTCCTATTCAATTTGACAGCTAATTAAGTTTTAATAAAAGATTTTAAAAATGAGAACACGTTAAGATAATAAAATGCATATGGCCCAATCAAACATATGTGGAAGAGGAAAGGATGAGTTAATTTTCTGGAACCATAATACCTGGCAGAGCTATGGATTATGTGCTTTTTAAACTCTACCTGTAGCTGCTGGCTTATCTACTAATCATGAAATAAAACTGTATGTTGAATGAGTAAAGATAAGGATTCTGTCTTCTCTGATTTTACAAAAATCTTCCATCTGCAAGGGGAGACTCAGAAGATATCTTTGTGATCTTTATATATATATATAAAATATATTATATGAAATATATATATATATGTGTGTGTGTGTGTGTGTATATATAATTATTTATTTATTTATTCCTTTATTTTTATTTTGAGAGAGAGAGAGCACAGGGAGTTAGGGAGAGGGGCAGAGGGACAGAGAGAGAATCTGAAACAAGCTCCACGCTCAGTGCAGAGCCCAACGTGGGGCTCAATCCCACGACCCTGGGATCATGACCTGAGCCAAAATCAAGAGTCGGTTACTCAATTGACTGAGTTACCCAGGTGCCCCTAGTTTTATATTTTTAAATCGTCTTTGCATGTTATCATATATGTTCACCTTTAAATTTGCTACTTTTCATCTGCTGTAAGCTTGGAAAAAACAAGAAGAAGATTTTACTACTATCTGATATAAAGCTGTATTAAGGAGACTCTACTGGGGACTACTGACCATTCCTTTGCCATCAGCACACGGGCTCTGTAGGAGCTTTTTAGCCACTCAAAGGCATTTCCCCTCATTTCCAGCCTCCTGGCTGTATTTTAGAGACCCGAGGTTGCCAACAATCTGACTTCCAGACAAGCAGGATGTTGTTGTAGATGACCAGAAATAGGCCTAAATTTGATTAAGTATATACTTTTAAGTTTACCACCTAGTGGTCATTAACAATCAGCAAATTACTATATAAAACGTATCATAAAAATGCCTCACTTTAAAAAATCGATTTCTTAATGTATAATTTATTCACAACAAACTACCTCCATTAGAAGTGCACGATTCAATGAGTTTTGACAGATACCATCACAGTCAAGATTCAGAACATTTCCAAAATCTCCAAAGTATCCTCATGTCCTCTTGTGGCCTACTTCTCTGTCCCTTTTCCTGTTCAACCATGTGTCTGCTTTCTGTCCCTATAATTTTCTATTTCATGTCCATGGAATTATGCAGCACATTTTCTTTTGTTCTGGATGTCTCAGTTTTTATAAACCATCACTTTTAAACTGATGGATACTGTTCTTGTTAGATTTTGAATGCAACTAGACTAGGATTTCAGGCTGTGGAAAAGCAGTAAATGAAATTTGTAATTGCTTTTTTGTTTCTGGGGTTGTTCTTAAATAGCCTCTTATGTCTAATTAAGATGTAAGCATCAGATATAATCAGCCTGCTCACTGAAAACAAAGAATTATCAACATAGCTATGACTTTTAATGGCTAATAAGCAAAAGGTTTAAGATGTAATACACAATGTATCTATGCGTGTACATTTTTATAATATTTAGTATTTTTGAGTGTTCTGTGCTGGGTACTATGCATGCCATATACGAAATAATCCTTCAAATAGTATGAGGTATTATTATTACCTTCTCATTTTATTGATGAGGAAGTAGACTTAAGGGAGGTAAGTAGTTTGCCCAAAGTTATGCAGAAAATGCAGGAACCAGAGTATGGACCTAGGACTGTCTGACTGCAAAGCCACATTCTGAACCACTGACCATATATACTGATTTAAAACCACAGGGCCGGGGCGCCTCGGTTGCTCAGTTGGTTGAGTGTCCAACTTGATTTCTGGCTCAGGTCATGATTCCGGGGTCGTGGGATCAAGCCCCACATTGGGCTCTCAGTGGAGCCTGTAAGATTTTCTCTCTGATGGGGCGCCTGGGTGGCTCAGGTGGTTAAGCATCCGACTCTTGACTTCAGCTCAGGTCATGATCTCACAGTTTATGGGTTTGAGCTCTGCATCAGGCTCTGCACTGACAGTGCGCAGCCTGCTTTGGATTCTCTCTCCCCCTCTCTCTGCCCCTCCCCCTGTTTACATGTGCTCTCTCAAACTTAAAAAAAAAAAAAAAGATTCTTTCTCTCTCTCCTTCTGCCCCTCTCCCCGACTTGCATGAGTGCTTGCTCTTTCTCTCTCAATAAATAAATAAATAAATAAATAAATAAATAAATAAAACAAAAAAATAAAACCACAGGGCCAGAAATAAAGCCCAATGATTGGGTTATGTATCTTTTAGAGCAACATAGCAAAAGAAACATGAATCTGTCCACTTAAGACATCCTTAGATAAAAGCAATAAATAGAATGAAAAATGTCTTTCTTTAGCTCCCACTTACATAAGGAAGTGTATCACAGGGAGGCATTCCAGGTCTGACAATTCTCCAATGCAATTTTATTAAATAAGCCCAGTATGCACCAAGCAGTGCATGAGGTTCAAGGAAACCAAACAAATAAGACTTAGTTCCTGCCCTGCAGAACTTATAACTCATTTGTAAAGACAGACATGTACACAGACTATTACTGTACGTGGTAATTTGTTCTTAGGTATACCCTGGGAACATGTGAAGATCTTTTCCGAAAATAAATTAGTAACCACGTGATCAACAGTACCAGGCATAAATGTATTCAGTAGAGACTCAAATATAATCTTGAACGTTAGGTACCATCCCTAAAAATAAAAACACCCGAGTCATGAATAGATTTCTAAGTGAGCCTAAAGATCTGACAAAAACATCAATGCAACCCTTAAGAAAAATTCTGAAAAACTTAGCAGGACCAGCCAATTTGTAGCTTGGAGAAGGACCACAATTGAGAACAGAAGCAGGGCCAAAAGCTAACACAACTGTCTGAAATGAGCAGATGAGGAACAGGAGAGAGAAACATTCACTCAGAACAATGACGAGAACCACAGGGCAGTTATTTTAGCCTAAGGACATCATAAGATATTCACAGGAGATCTGTTCTACTAGACTCGGGAAGACAGGACAATTCGAGGGGGTGGGGGTGGGAGACAAACCAAAAGAAACATGTAGTATACTTAATAAGATAAGGATACTGTATCTAAAAGATATGTAAGAGCAAGATGGTCGAACAGGAAGTCCCAGACCACACTCCTCCACAGAACCACTGAATTAACAACATATGGACTAAAATTGTTTTATGAAAACTCCAGAACCCACTGAAGAAACGGCAGTGCCCCAGGCAAGTGCAAAAGGATGAAAAGCCTCACTGAGACAGGGAAGAAGGGCTACTTCATTTCATCTATGACGGCCCCTTCCCCAAGACAGCACAGTTCAGCTTGGCTTGTGGCTTCTCCCCTCAGGGTAAGCGTGGAGGAGAAAGAGTGGAACATGTGTCCGACATCCTGGCGAGGGCTGCCTAAGGGACTGATTACTATCTCATCTGATTCGAAGTGCTAAGATAACTGGCACAGGTTAGATGCCAGTGAGGAGGGGAGGTTCTGAAAGCCAGGGAGAATGTGTCCAACTTGTTACTTCTCCCTCAGGAGGGAGGGAGAAGACCTGGGAATGTATCCAGTGTTCTGGCTTTTCTGAGAGTTGCCCAAGGGAATGGTACCTGTCTTGCCTGATTTGGGAAACTCCCAGGGAGCTGGTATATGTTAGATGCTTGGAGGCTAGTACCAACAAGGAGAGCCAAGCAGCTTGCTCACATAGCACCCAAGAACCTGCAGTACCAAAGACAGACAGACAGATACCAGATGGTACTAAAGACAAGGTCCTGAAAAAGAAACTGGCAAGCCTCTTTAATTGGGAAATCATGCACATAGCCCTAAGAAGTTACACCCCCCAAAAAAGTGTCAGAGGCCCCCCTCAAATCTCTACTTGGGCTGATTGGTGAAGGTCTTCCTCTGTATGAGGCCAGTCTGTAAAGACTGGAAGAAGTGGTTATATTTACAAATGCTCATAAAATTCAGGAAAAAAAACAAACACACACACACAAACCACATGAGGAACCAGGGGAACATGTCCCAATTAACAGAATGAAACAAAATCCCAGAAACCAACCCCAAGGAAACAGAGGACTATTAAGTACATGACAAAGAATTTAAGAGTAATTTTCTTTAAAAACCTCAATGATCTAAAAGAGAACACAGATAGAAAACTAAATGAAATAAGATCAGGAAAATGATGCGTGAAAAAAAATGAGAATATCAACAGAGAGACAGAAACCCTTACAAAGAACCAAATATATTTTAGAGCTAAAGAATAATTAGAAAAATTTGGTCAACTGACCTTCAACAAGGGATCTAAGAATACCCAATGGGAAAGCGCAGTCTCTCTAACAAATGATGCTGGGAAAACTGGAGAAATACACGCAGAACAATGAAATTGAGCCTCTGTCTCACATCAGTCACAAAAAGTAGCTCAAAATGGATCAGAGACTTAAACTTAAGAACCGACACCATAACCTTCTAGAAAGAAACACATGGAAGAAGCTCATTGATTCTGGCCGTGGCAATGATTTTTTTGGACACGACCCCACATGCACAAACAACAAAAGCAACAACAACGACAGGTATTAAATTCAAAAGCTTCTGTACAGCAAAAGAAATAAAAAGACACCTACAGAATAGGAGGAAATTTTTGCAAATCTTATGTCAAATAAGGGGTCAATATCCGAAATACATAAAGATCTCATAAAACTTTAAAAACCCCAAACAATCCAATTAAAAAATGGGCAGAAGAACCAAAAAGACATTTTTCCAAAGGACATCAAAATGACCAACAGGCAGGTGAGAAGATGTTCAATATCACTAACCATCAGGGAAATGCAAAAAACCACAATGAGATCTCCCTTCACACCTTTCAGAATGGCTGCCATCGAGAAGACAAGAGACAAGGTGCTGGCAAGAATGTGGTAAAAAGGGAACTCATACACACTGGTGATGAGAATGGAAATTGGTCCAATCACCGCAGAAAACAATATGGAGTTTCCTTTAAAAATTAGAAATGGATCTACTGTACAGTCCAGCAATTCTAATTCTGGATATATACCAAAAAGAAATGAAAACAGGATCTTAACGAGATATATACACTTTCATGTTGATCACAGCATTTTTCATAATAGCAAAAATATGGAAACAACCCAAAAGTCTATCGATGGATAAATGGATAAAAAAAGATGTGGTATATATACACAATGGAATATTATTCAGTCACGAGAAAGGAGAATACCCTGCCATTTGTGACAACATGAATAAACCTCGAGCACGTTGCATTAAGCAAGATAAATCAGGGAAAGACAAATGCTATATGAGAATCACTTATATGTGGAATCTAAAAAATTCGAACCTGTAAAAATCAGAGGGTAAATAGTGGTTGTCAGGGGATAAAGAGTAGGGGAGTAAGACCGACAGTTTTTAAGGGTACAAACTTGTAATGAGTAGTAAGTAAGCCGTAGATATCAATTGCACAGTACTACACTAACGTACTATAACACATATCACTACCATGGCAATTATATCATAATACTTAAAGGTATCAAAGTAACACATTATACACCTTAAATTTACACAATGTTACATGTCAAATTCATTCAAGTAAAAAAAAAAAAGCCACCTGGGTGGCTCAGCTGGTTAAGCATCTGACTTTGGCTCAGGTTATGATCTCACAACCTCATGAGTTTGAGCCCGGCATCAGACTGTCTGCCTTTATCACAGAGCCTGCTTTGGATATTCTGTTTCCCTCTCTCTCTGCCCCTCCCCTGCTTGTGTTGTCTCTCTCTCAAAAATAAGTAAAACATTAAAAAATAAACAAACAAATAAAGTTTTGGGGCACCTGGGTGGTTCAGTTCGTTAAGCATCTGACTTCAGCTCAAGTCATGATCTCATGGCTCGTGAGTTCGAGCCCCGCATCAGGCTCTGTGCTGGTGGCTCAGAGGCTGGAGCCTGCTTCAGATTCTGTGTCTCCCTCTCTCTTTGCCCTTCCCCTGCTCATACTCTGTCTCTATGTCTCTCAAAAATAAATAAACGTTAAAAAAAGGTTCAACATCAGACTTGACCACGCAGAAGAAAGAACTGGCAAAACTGAAGACAAGTCATGTGAAATTTCTGACAGAGGAGCAAAATGACAAAAAGAATGAAGAAAAGTGAAGCTCCTAAGGGACTATGGTGTATCATCAAATGGATGTTAAATGGTATGTCATCAAATGGACATGCATTATAAAAGTTTCAGAAGAGAAGAGAAAAAAGAAAGGGACAGAGAGCTTATCTGAATTAACAATGACTGACAATGTCCCAGATCACAGAAAAGAAATGGACATCTAAATTCAAGAAACACAAAGAACTCCAACCAGAATGAACCTAACAGCTTCATACCAAGATACATATAATCGAAGTGTCAAAAGTCAAAGACAAAGACAGAATAGTAAAAGCATGAGAAAAGGAGCTTATCATGTACAAGAGAGCTTCCAAAGTACTATCAGTGCCTAAAAGTAATATCTGAACATATATAACTCCTATAAGAAACACGAAGGAAAAGCTTCAGGACAGTGGAACAGGCAATGGTTTCTTGGCTAGAACACCAAAAGCACGAGTAACAAAAATAGACAAACAGGATTATATCAAACTTAAAAACTTTTACACAGCCAAGAAGCAATCAATAGAGTGAAAGTGAAAAGGTAACCGATGGAAGGAGAGAAAATATATGCAAGCTGCATCTCTCATAAGGGGTTAATATCCAGAATATAAAAGGAACCCACACAGTACAACTTAAGAAATAATAACATCACAAACAATGGGCAAAGGCCTTGAATAAATAGTTCTCCAAAGAAGACATAGACGGACAACAAGCATATGAAAAGATTCTCAACTTCACTAAACATCAGAAAAACACAAATCAAAACCACAATGAGGTATCACCTTATACCTACTAGGGTGGCCACTATCGATAAAACAAAACGGCAAGGGTTGGTGAGGATGTGGAGAAAGCGGAGCCCTCGCGCACTGCTGGCGGGACTGTAAATGGGGCAGCCACTATGGAAAACAGTACAGAGGTGGCTCGGGAAATTAAAAATAGAACTATCACATGCCGCAGCAATCCCATTTTCAGGTATTCATCCGAAAGAACTGAAAACTGACCTCCAAGAGATGTTTGCACATCCATGAACACTACAGCATCTTCACAATAAGCAAGATGTGAAAGCAATCTCAATCCCCATCAAAGGATAAATGGATAAAAAAGAAATCTGAGTTGAAATTTTAAAAAAAGGCAAATATTGCATAATTCTACTTATATGAGGCATCTCAAGTAATCAAACCCATAAAACAGAAAGAAGATTGGCGGTTGCCGGCAGCTGGGGGAAGGGGGCAAGGGGGAGTCACCGTTAACTGGGTACAGAGTTTTAGTTACGCAAGATGAGAGAGTTCCAGAGATCTGATGTCCAACAATGTGCCCAAAGTAAGCAATAATGTACTCTACATTTGAATATTAAAAGAGTTAGAAAATACATGTATGTGTCTATACATGCAGTTCAGGAAAAAGGGGGTGTAAATTATGAGTGCTAAAAGGATAATCCACTGAGACAAATAACTGCTCTTTTCCTAAGTAAATCCCAAAATAGTTCTTCATATGAGACAACAGAAGTTATTATTCTTAACCGATACATTGTACATGTGGCTATTTGAAAAATACAGACGAGGTTTCTGAAACCTGAAAGATTCTACTCTAATTATTGAGTATACATGCAGAGTTTCCATCTTCCCCTCAGACCAATTCATGAAAATTGTTTGTTTTTACTGACTGTGGAAGGTTGAATATGTATTATATTTTCAGTCAGTAGAGGACAGAAAGGAATGTGACTGAAACCTAGACACTGGAACTTTTCTGGTACAAGGAGAAAACAAAAGGCTTCAGCAATTAATTAAAAACAACTCTAAAGCTACATCCACAAATGCTTTATGAAGGACATTTATTTCTGAAGTCCTTAACCATTTTTGGCTGCAGTGTTTTTTACTCATAGAAGTTAGAAAATTTAAGAATTAAGAAGTCATTAGAACCAGAGAGAGAGAGAGAGAGAGAGCGCCCCAATAGAGTATAAAGAACCAGGCTTATATTCCTGAGATAGAACTGGACCTGCTATATAACTCATTAACTTCCCTATATATTGAATATAATGAAGACTAAGTCTGTAAAAGAAAAAACCACAAACCTCGTTTCTTCATATCTTCATCTGTGTTCTCTTCCTTCTTCTCAATCATAAATACATATTTGATTTCTTTCTGTTTTCGAGACATAACGTCACCTACTTGTCATCTCTTCCTGACCTTTGTTGGAAGGTGACATCTGGCTGGGGCACGGAGGGCAGTGTAATTAGGTAGGTGGGGAATTTAATAGGTATCTGCTTCTAACATCACTGTACTTAATTCTACTTATGATCAAATCACCAAAATTCATATTTGTTGTTCAAATGTCAGGCTCAACTAGTTAAATTTTAGTGTATGTGCTGCTGAAGCGAGCACTCAACGAGATAAATTTTAAAGTACACCACCAAAAAAAGATATATATATATCACATAATGGTATAAATCATACTTAATCTGCACTATGTCAACATTCAAATCACATATATACTTTGGTAAAATGGCTTATAAATAAATACAAAAGAATAGGGGAGTGAAGAAGGAAGCAGAGAAGATATTTTCTTTTTCCATTTTCTACCAATATATTCTGGCAAATTCTAAAATTGGTGTGTTATGAAATCCTGAAATCTGTGTTCTGGCAAAATCTGACTATGAAAAGTTGGATAATTTTCGGAACTTTGTGCTTATTCAAAGAATCTTTCTTATTGCAAATGGATGTTCCAGTTTCTGAAATCCACTGAAATCTGGAGAACAGAAAGACAGTTTTTCCTGAAATAAATATCTTAATCACTTTGTACACTTACTGCATTTTTATTACCTTATACGCTATAATCTGAGAGAACACGCATTCATTCTTCTGTATGTTGGCAGAGCAGAAGCCTAGCTTCTGGCTTGGACAACTGGCAGGGTAAACGAAGAAAGATCGATATTTGTCTAAGGATCATGGAAAAATTATCTTTAGAGAAAAAAATCTGGGTGTATGGGGGGTGGTAAGTGTGTGTGTGTGTGTGTGTGTGTGTGTGTGAGAAGAGAGAGAGAGAGAGAGAGAGATACATTTACCTAACATGAATTTTTTTCCAGACATTTCTAAGATATGCTAGTGCTATTGGCATGAGAATTAGAAAAACACTGAAACCCTCCAAAGCTCAGCTTCATGTAATAATAAGTATTCCTCCTCTCCCAAGTAGTTCATGAAGCAATGAAAAGTATGATCAACCTATCTAGTGCTATCTAGAAGTGTCATGCACTTCTGTTTTAGAAAGAAAAAACCCACATAACTTGATAAAAAACACAAAAAGAATCACAGTGGAACTGAAAGCTTACTAGATGCGATAGCTGTGGCAAGCTAGAGAGAACAGGCTTCTCTGAACGGATCACAAACTATTCTCTTCTGGGACTATCAATAAAAGGAGATGGGTGGTGAAAAGGGTAGGAGAGGAGGAAGGCAAGAAACCCCAGCTTTTCATATTTCCTGAAATGAACAACGTGCCTTTGAGACGAAATCTGACAGAAACCCATCCTTTGCTTCTGCATCAAAGGCTACCGTTGGTCTTCCGTTCTCTTCCTCCATAACTGACCCTTCGCTCTTCGGGTGGGAGCCCGGCTCCCTAACCCGCAGACCTCACGTCTCAGCTTCCCGGGCCTTGCTTTCAGGAGCAGCCAATGAGAAGCAAGTGGAAGTGGGATGAGCTTTCACCCCTTCTGCCTTATCAGCGGGAATGTGGATATGAAGTCTGGTGCCACCGTGACATAAACTTGGAAGTCACGCACGGGAAAGCAAGCAACAGGATGGAACGAGTTTGTATCTCTTACTTTGTTAAAAAGGGCCACACCAGCCTTGAAATACCTCCAGATTTCTGGAATGCGGGAGAAAAATAACCATCTATTTTGTATAATATACTTCTCATTCAGTAACTTACAGTCAAACCTAACCCCAATTCTCAGTCCTCACTGCACAGATAGTCTACTTTTGTTTCTGTTATTTGGAGGATTCTCTCTATGTCATGCTTTCCTGAGTATCATGCACAATTTTTAAAAAGTAATATTATGAACAACTCTCTTTCAACAGCTGCCACTAGTGAGCCTTGTCTAAGAATCCTACAACAGTAACAAGAGCCAAAGTAACATATAAAGAGGAAGTCCCTAAAATGCTTTTCACTACCTGAATACTACCACCCCAAAGTATGCTTTTGTTTTCCCTGTTATAATAATATGCCGACAATCAAGAGCATAATTTATTCTGCTGGGGATTGAACTTGCCTAGAAAATTCTCAGAAAATTCCAGGGAGTCAGAGCTTTAAACTCCTTGGCTTGTCAGTGGGACAGGGTCCTTTGCCTCCTAGGCTCCCACACTGCTGTTGCAACTTTTCTCATTTCTTTCTAAATACACATTCAAGCCAGTAGGATCTTTTTTGCATGAAAAAGTGTTACGGGAGGCCCAGCAGCAGAAAACACTTGGCAACTGAAAAGGTAGGGCCACGAGAGAGAATAGACATGGTGTATACAAATGAGAGAGCCATGGTCGGATGAGGTTTCAAATTACTGTCAATTGGCTTTAAAATCACTGATGAAAAAATAATAAAAATTATATTTGAACAACAAAAGCAAAGTGAAAGTAAAAACATTAACATCCTATAAATATCTGCTCCTGTGGCCATGACCCAGTATGTGTCAACTCTAGAATGCATAAGGAGGTCAAAAATTGGCCGAATGTAGCAGCAGTAACACAGAGAGGAGTCTATGTCAGGGGCCAGCAGTATGGCTCACTGGTTAAATCCAGGCTATCACGTGTTTTTGTGTGGCTAACAAGCTAAAATTGGATTTTATATTTTTAAATGGTTACACTTTAAATGGCTAAATAAGTATCTACATAACCAAATACTCTCGACTGGCCTGCAAAGACTTTAACATTTACTACTGGAACCTTTACAGACAAAAAAAACAAAACACCAATACCTGATTCACATGACTAACCATGTCTTTCTAAGGTTTAAGGGTAGGTAAAATAAATTCAGGGGCGCCTGGGTGGCTCAGTCAGTCGGTTAAATGTCCGGCTTCGGCTCCGGTCGAGATTCACGAGTTGGAGCCCCACGTCGAGCTCTGTGCTGGGAGCTCGGAGCCTGGAGCCTGCTTCGGATTCTGGGTCTCCCTCTCTCTCTGTTCCTACCCCACTTGCATGCTCTCTTTCTCTCTCAAAAATAAAATTAAGAAGATTTTAAAAAATTAACAAAAATAATTTGAACCATAATTAGCAAATAAGTTTACTTAGAATTATGTCCTATGGTATTCTCTGAGATGTTAATAAGTGCTATTTGTGGTCAAAAATTAGGAAAATATAGAAAGTTGAACAAATTATTGTTTTGTATGTATATGTTCATTTTGCTTTTCCCTAAGACTTCTCAAACCTTAAAATCTCCAGAGCAGGGATATAGTACATGCCAATTTTTAAATTTATTTTACCTTACTTCTCCAACCTGTTCATACCTTAAAGAAAGTATCAGCTAGAATACAGTTCGGGAAATATGTACCTCATTGATATCAAAAGAAATCAGTGGGCAATTAAAAAGTTAAATGTATAAAATACATCATAAAATCCGGAAGAGAACCAGTTTAACTGTCAAATATCTTATAGTTAGTACTTTCCACTAAAAAAAAAAAGTGAAGTCATTAAGAAGAAGATCCACTAAAAATATGACCACGTAAAATTAAAATAGTTTTATATCAGAACCAAGAAAGGGGCACGGGGGGGGGGGCTCAGTCAGTTAAGCATCCCACTCTTGCTGGTGGCGGCGGCGGAGGCAGCGACGGAGGATACAGAAGATGGCAGGTTTTTTGAAAGGACTGCCTGTCTACAACAAAAGCAATTTTAGTCGATTTCATGCCGACTCTGTGTGCAAAGCTTCGAACTGTCGTCCCTCAGTCTACCTGCCCACGCGGAGCACCCGTCTGAACAGATCATTGTGACAGAAAAGACAAACATCCTTTTGCACTATCTGCATCAGCAACGGGACAAAAAGAACGCAGCCAAGAAGAGAGACCAGGAGCAAGCAGTCCTTGAGGGCGAGAGCTCGACAGTCGTCCCCCTCCCCCTACAAGGTCACACAGCCCGACAGCCCGCGCATGCACGAGGACACTTAAGACTCTCGCGCCGTCCCGCCCACACCCTACCATCCATGCCACTTCCAACCTCCTAGGAGCCGATGTATTTATTTTTCTCGAGTTTTTATTCATGCTATAAAATGTACCGAGGGATGGTGAAAGGGGACGTCAGACCCAGCAGTGTGATGTTGGTAGATGCTTTTTAAAAAACATTGTGATTCACAACTCCCCCGCCCAGAACCCCCTTTGTATCCCCACAACCCCCAGTTCTCCTCCAGAAAAACCAGAGCGAGTCCGCAAGGGCCTAGAGCCGGGGCCCTGCTGTGGCCCGCCAGCATGCGTGGCAGCCCCTCTCTCCGCGCCTGCTCTCCAGTCCGGGCCTTAAAGGCTTGGCTGGGACGACCTATTTCGTGCCCAGGCTTTGCTCTGAATGCGTGCCAGAAGGAAAGTCGGGATTTCCAGATCTTTCTCTGAAGTCATTTTATCATGGACTAGTGCGTGTTCTGTGTCCACCCCAATAAAAGGAACTTTAATTAAAAAAAAAAAAATCCCACTCTTGATTTAAGCTCAGGTCATGATCTCACGGTTCACGCAACTGAGCCCCGCGTCAGGCTATACGCTGAGAGCATGGAGTTTGGGTGGGATTCTCTCTCTCCCTGTCTCTCTGACCCTTCCCCATGCTCTCTCTCTCTCAAAATAAATAAACTTTAAAAAATTTTTAAAAACCAAGAAAAACAGAGAAAGCACACATGGTAAATACAATAAATGGTTGCATACATAATATATTAAAGAGTTTATAGGGCAATGAACAGGTCATGAAGAGAAAATGTAACAAGTTACTTGCTTGTGTGCCTGAACTAGCGATCTTCTTTGGCTGTTTTTCCTACTGAAACCAAAAAGAAATGCAAAGTCGGGCCATGTGACAGCCCAGCTTAAAACGTGGTCCAGTTCCCCACGACTCTCAGGACAAAGAACAAACTGTTTAATGTGGGGGACAGGAAGCAGAGCAGGCCTCATGCCTCCGCTCTCCGGCTCCTTCTCTGCCCCTCCAGCCACAGGGCCACTGTACGGGACCCTCCTTCTGCCAGGTCATCCTCTCCCCGCCCTCCTGCTCTTTTATCTTCGTTCACTTGAACACGGCCTTCCGTTCTCACCTCGGACCCGACCTTCTCAGAAGGGCCTCTGTGGCTGCGATTCCATGTGATTCCATGCGATTCCATGAGATTCCACACTTCAGCAGTTCCTCTTCATACAGTCACGGCACCCTGCACTTGCCCTCCAGGGCGCCCTCCTCTGCTTTCAACTGCACGTCTGTGAGACGACTGCCTTAAGTCGAACCCTCTCACTACCTGATAAACTCCACGAGGCCAGGGACCTTGTTTGTTCTGTTCACCCTTGTATCCCCACCACCCAGAAGAGTATCAAAACAATTTTTCGAAAACAAAGCAACAACAAAAAATACTTCTGCAAAAGGATACAAATGCTACTCCTTATTTTGGGGGCAGTGATAGACTATAAAGGTAATATTTTTCTTTTCCTACATTTTTGCATTTTACATATTTTCTATAGTGCACATTAACAAAAAAGTTTATGGTGGACCCAAATCTAAATACATAAATATAATAGGTAAAAATAAAAAACTCAGGGGGTGAAACTTGACCTTATGAAAAATTAATTCGAATGGTAAACTTATCATATACTTATTGACGTGGAAACTGTTCCTGATGGGCAGCTAACTGAAGAAATATACCATAAAACAGTGTACTTGATATGAAATCATTCAGTCATTACATAAACCATATAACCATTATATGATTATTTTATGACTTACAAAACCCTGGAAAGTACCAGAATTTCCTACACCACAACTTGTAACAGGGACTATCTTTGGGCAGTGAAATTAAAAGGTTATTCTTTGCCCTTCTACATTTTCGATGTTTTCTGTATTGTATACAGGTTAGGAAAAAAACTCATCTCTTTAAACAGCTAGTTCTCTTGTGCATTTACAAAATGGCTCAATTTGCAGGCCATTTTTAGGAACACATCTACTTTTTTTCTTTTTTTTCTTAAAGTTTATTGGAGAGAGAGAGAGAGAGGGAGCAAGCAAGTGCATGCGTGAGTTGGGGGAGGGGGGCCAGAGAAAGAGGGAAGAGAGAGAATGCCAAGAATCTCACGAACCCGGAGACCTGACCTGAGCCAAAAGCAAGAGCCACCCAGGTGCCCCATCTACTTCTTTCCAGCAAGGAATACCTTACACTACCCACTCCTTACTATGTCATATCAATTATTTTCTATAGTTTGTTTTATTAAAGCATATTTGACCTGAAGGTACTTCATATAAACTGGAATATTTTTTAAAAGCTCATGGCCCTGGTAACATGGCATTACGTGTTTCAGTAAATTATGCTGTCCTCTTTATCAGTATCCATTTTCTGATCTTGTAAGACTTCTAAATTCTACTGTTGCCATGTGATTTATCACCTACTCTCATACCCAGAAAATTTTCCAAAAAGTGATCACAATCTGAACGAAGAGAAGCAGGAAAACATTTTTGAAAAATTATTCTGCAGAACATTATTTTCCACTTATTCCAAATAGCACAAGGTTTGCAGGAAATGAAATGAAACCATGGTAACCAACTAAACCTATCATGAGCTATCAGATCAAAAGAACACATAGTACATTACACGTCAACGCCCACCAGCCGCATAATCTTTCCCCAGTTCCTTTAGATCCTTCTTCCTATGCATGAAAAAAAGCTTTCAACCAATTTTCATAGTTAAAAAAAGTGAAAGCCCCTTTACCAGTATCTATTGCAATTCTCTGACTTTACTCAGGAATTCTAGCTGAGTTCACTTTTAAGAGTCAACCTAAGGCTCTGAGATTCAATTAAGAATTACTGGTTTTTTTAATCACCAGCAAATTACATTTTTTACTTCAATGAATTTTATCATTTTCTAACACAGTAGTAATAGTTTCTTCCTACTAAATCTTCATCATTGTAAAGATAAAAACACATTCTCACAGGAATTTCTTCCTTAACAGAATCCTACCAGCATTCCAAATGCGAAGCCAAAATAAATTAAATCACAATCACATATGATACAAAAGAGCCCCACTTTGTCATCTGGTTCGTTTTGTCACCAATCATCAACCCTCCTTATAGGAAATGAAGCTAAATTCGCAGAATCTAGCCCAACATGTTCTTAAATTACCAACCATCAGCTAAAACTAAATAAACAAGGTAGTGATGGCTTTTGTCAGACATTAACTGTTTATTACACAACTATTTAACCAGACAGACTAGAGGTAGCCAGCCTCTGCAAAGACCAGATATGATCTTTACTGCTATGGTTAGCCACTACCTAATAATGATCACTTAAAATAAAATACAATATTTTCTTTACAAAAAAATATATGCCTATATAAAACATCATAAAATATAATGTATACATGTTATAAAAACATGTATATTTTATGCATGCTGAATTTCTGCAAGGAATAGACAATTAATTGTGAATAACATCATTTCTAAGGACTGGAACCAGAAGAATGTGCTGGGAAAGTAATGTAATTTATCATTATATAAATTTCTCTTACTTGAAAAAAAATTTTTACCACACCCATGTGTTGGTTTCATAATCATAATAGATGTAACAAATTACATAAATGCAAATTGGCATTATTTTAATAGATAACTTGCTGTTTTTCTTTATTCAAGCTCACTACAAAATTATTTGTATAAGCACAAATGATGACCAAATGATTTTATAACAAAATTTTAGCCTAAGTAATTACTCTTTATACATATTTGTTTGTTTGTTTTTTTGAGAAGGGTGTGGTGGTGAAAAGTTAACCCTTGAGGATTAAAATAAATCTTATCCTAAAAGACTTTAAACAAGGTTGGTAGGCTTCATAAAAAAGGTAATCTGTTAACTTAAAAATCTTTATTAAAGGGGCACCTGTATGACTCAGTCAATTAAGCATCCAACTTTGGCTCAGGTCATGATCTCGTGATCGGGAGTTCAAGCCCCGTGTTGGGCTCTGTGCTGATGGTTCGGAGCCTGGAGCCTGCTTCAGATTCTGTGTCTTCCTCTCTCTCTGCCTCCTGCTCATGTTCTGTCTGTTTCTCTCTCTCTCAAAATAATTAACATTAAAAAAAAGAAATGTCCTTAAAAAATCTTTATTAAAAATTCATTAATTCAAAAGCTAAGAATTTAGTTTTATGCCACACCCCTTGTCAACTTATAAAAAGTGCTGCATGGTTTATTTTAACAAGTTATATCCTCTATTTCTTAGCTTTCTGTTCTTTATAAGCCTTGGTTTCTTTATCTGTAAAATTCAGAAAATATAGTATCTACCACATGGGCTTATTTCATAGATAAAACTGAGCTTTTCAACCTGTATGCCATGAATAGAGGTTGCAGGTTATATCAAAAATGTCCAGCCCTGGGATGCCTGGGTGGCTCAGTGGTTAAGCGTCCAACTTCAGCTCAGGTCATGATCTCGTGGTTTGTGAGTTCAAACCCCACATCGGGCTCTATGCAGACAACTCAGAGCCTGGAGCCTGCTTCGGATTCAATCTCCATCTCTCTCTGCCCCTTCCCCACTCACATTCGCACTCTCTCTCTCAAAAATAAACATAAAACATACGAAAAAGTATTAGAAAATATTAAAAGATAATGCAAATAAAGCATTTACCATAGTGCCTGCTTGACATGGGAAATATTTAGTAAATGTTAACTCTTAATATATTTCTAAAACTGTTAATCCATTAAAAGGTACTTATATGTGCCCAGTCATACAGGAAAGGAGGCACATTATCTACACATTCTGGGACTGTGTCTGGTTACCAAGGAACAGACCTTAAATTAAGAGAAGCTGGTAGGTTTTCTACTGCACTTAAAGTAGATGCATAGATGAGATTCCAGTTTCCCTTTACAAGGCAGATAATCAGAGTCAGAGTGCTCTCCCTCATATCAAAGTTCCTGTCAATAAGGCCGAAAACATACTTGAAATTCAACTCCACCCTAAATGCAATGCTCAGTGGAATTTGCCTTATGTTGTGCCTTAAGAATATAAAACCCAAAAATAGCTTGTAATCAGCTTTTTTGATTTCTCTACCTTCTGTTTTAAATCCACTGCAATGTATGCATATTTTTGAGATGCAACTAAAGCTTGAATAGACAGTATACTAGTGAATAAAAACCATACTGAGCAGAAAAATATGAGAAATGAAGTACCATTCAAGAGTAAGGGACAAATCAAAACCACAGTGCGGTACCACTTCACACCCATTAGGATGTCATACCTACTGTTTAAATCAAAGACATAATAACCAGTGTTGGCGAGGAGTGGAAAATTGGAACCCTCATACACCACTGGCGGGACTCTAAAATGGTAAAACTACTTTGGAAAAAAAATTGGCAGTTCCTTAACATGTTCAACACAGAGCCACAATATGATCCAGCAATTTCATTCCTAGGCATGTACCCAAGAGAAATGAAAACATGTATCTACACAAAAACCTGTATACAGCACTATTCACACTCGCATCATTTATAACAATGTTATTCTCAGTAGCCTAGAGTGGCAACAAGTCCAACGTCCATCAACTGATACGGAGAGAAACAAAATGTGGCATATATCCATACACTGGAATGTTCTTCTAATATTATACGTGAGTAGTGATACATGTGACAACACAGACGACCTTGAAAACACAGTAAGGGAAGAAGTCATTCACACACACACACACACACACACACACACACACTCACACGCACCATTACTTAGGAAATACCCAGGATGTATAAATCTATAGAGACAAAATTAGGCCAATGGTTCCCTGAGGCTGGAAGGGTTTGGAATAAGGGAGAAGGGACTACAAATGCGTATGGAGTTTCTTTTTAGGGTGATTAAACGTTCTAAACCTGACTGTGTTGCATAACTCTGCGAATGCATCAAAACCCACTGAACTGTACGCTCTAAATGGGTGAACTGGTCTTAATACAATTTTTAAATGGTTTTTGAAAAAGAGTAAGATATAATAACATGCAAAGGCCAAGTTTATAAATAAAATTGGGGGGGGGAGTTACAATTTTGTAATACATAGGAACTCCTTCGTTGCTTTGGGTAGAAGTTTCAGAATACTCTTTGTAAATCTTTCTCGGTCCGGGAAAACAACAACAGCAGCCACCACCACCACCACCACCACCAGAAAACAGGAGAAAACAAATCAGCAAGTCGATTAACCCTAACTGTTTTTTCTCTATCAACCTAATATTTTAGCAAGAAGTCATTTAGGTTCATTTATCAAAAGAGGGGTATGAAAAAGAGAAAAAACGGGGTGGGTGTCTATCTGAATTCACCAAATGGAAAAAACCTGGTAGATTTTTTTCCTCTTCTTTTCACCTCCTCTACTCTCAGCTTCTAATTCTAATTTGTTAACTGAAAATGAGAAATATATCAAAGGCCCTTGATACTCAACCTACGTATTTTAAAGTTTTCTCTCCCTATAGACAGATCGCTTGAAAAGCCATGTAATCAGAGTGCTTGGTGAGCACAGAGTCCAAAACAAGAGAAAGCGAGTAAATCAAATGTTTAATGGAATATTTCTCAAAGTGTGTTCCACAGAGAGATTTCAAGAAGAGGGCCTCATAATCAAGTGAGTTTGGGAAATGCAGTATAGTTCTTAAACAATACTCACAGTCTCTGAGAAGTACTGTAGGAAAGAAATCCAACTGATTACGTTTATTGCCAAGACACTGACATGGTTCCTCAAATTCACTGCAATACTAGAGACAGCGCTGCCAATGTTGGCCAAGATTCCCCTGCTCCACAGACCCTGGGCTCGAGAACACTGTCTTTTCTAACTTCCTTTTCTATTGCCCCCAAAGCTGACCAATTCTTCTCCTGACCAATTGTTTAAATAAATTGATACATTGCATGTAGAGTGAAACTTTCAGAGATTTGGGACTCATTACTTTCCACTTTGACCCATGGTTGCAACTAGTATCTTTGATTTTTCCCAAAATAAAAATAACACTATTGGACTTTTTGTGTATGACTGTAAAAATGATATACATGCATTGTAAAAATCAGGCAACTCAGAAAGATTCTTTTATTTTTTATATTTATTCATTTAGTTTGAGAGAGAGAGGCAGACAGAGAGAGAATCTTAAGCAGGCTCCACACTCAACGCCAAGTCTGACACAGAGTTTGATCGATGACCCCGGAATTATGACCTGAGCCAAAAATCTAGAGTCGGATGCTTGACTGAGCCACCCAGGCGCCCCAGAAAGGTTCTTTTAGACCTCTCTCTGCTTACATATATACCTTACATAATTTACTTAAGTAGCATAATATCATATATATAGTCCTGCATAAATGAATTTTATTTTTCAGATTAACACAGATGAATCCATATTTCAAAATTTATCAAATGATTAAATATGTTTTTAAAAGAAAATATGATACATATGTTCAAACATAGTTATAACGGCTTTCTCAGTTTTTAAATTCTCTTTTGTTCTCCATTATCTAAAAATTTTCCAAATAATTCTTATCTTAATGGTCAGCACAAAACTAACAGGAAAGTGCCAAACACTGCGGGTATAAAACATTCTCTGGAATATCCAGACACAGAATTTGGGGATTATCAAGACTCTTGCACATACGTCATCTTGCTCTTCTCCCAATTTAGAGAAGCTAAAATGAGTCAGACTCAAAAGAAATGTCTTCGGAGTTGCCAAATCTGTAGTTAACATTTCTCCTCAAAACAAGCCCTTTAAAAAATCTATAAGATATCTAGAAACCCTTTTATTTCTGTTTTTTGTTTTTATTTTAAGTAGGCTCTGCACCCAATGTGGGGCTTGAACTCACAACCCTGGGATCAAGAGATGCACACTCCACTGACCGAGCCAGCCAGGCGCCCCTCTGGAAACCCTTTCAAAGGTGAGTTTTCAGGGGCGCCTGGGTGGCTCAGTCGGTTGAGTGTCCGACTTTGGCTCAGGTCATGATCTCACGGTTTGTGGGTTCTAGCCCTGCATCAGGCTCTTTGAGCTGAACACTTGCTCAGAGCCTGGAGCCTTCTTCGGATTCTGTGTCTCCTTCTCTCCCTGCTCCTCCCCCACTCACACCATGTCTCACTGTGTCTCTCAAAAATAAATAAATACAAATAAAAAAATTTTTTAAAAAGGTGAGTTTTCAGTAGCCAAAGGAAAACTGCTTACTAAATTAATTACCTAAATAATTCTGGTAAAACTTAGGTCCCACCACACTTTCCGCTCATTATTCTTATTGTTCTCACAATGATCCTTCCAAATTACGAATACAACCATCACCCTCTTCTACTCAAAGTCTTCAGTGACTCCCATTTCCTTCAGACAAAGTCCAAACTCTTAAGCATGAAATATCAGGCTTCCCTGGCACACTTATAGCTAAAACTTCCTGCACCCCCAAGCCCCAGCAACCTGCCGTACACCAAATGTTCCACGCTGTTCTATATATTACTCCCTTGGCTGATCTTCCCCCAATGCTTGTTTTTCATCACATCCTATTCTTCTACCTGGCAAACTTCTAGTCTACCTTTAAGAGCCGACTGAAATGTCTGCATTCTTGACCCATGTAGACAGCACTGTCAGAATACAGATGCTCAAAAAATGCTACCATTTTTGAATATGCAGTTATCTGAGGGATTATTTTATTCCCCGATTTAACGATGAAGACCAAGCCCCCTAACAAAAGGTCTTGACACATTTGTGACACACCAGGGATAAATATTTCAAGATATGCATTACTCAAAGTATGATGGGTATCACTGTGCTCAAATTATTAATTAACATAGTTAGGTTTTCCAATCACCTTTAAAATACTGATTTTAAAGTCAGTTTGGAAAATAACTTAAACCAAGTTTTGAAAATATTATAGCCAAAAGAACATCATTAAAACAGAATTTACAAAACTCTGGTGCCTGGCCTCATATAAAACTGATACCAGATTTTTTTACTATGTACCAAAGCTGAAACTGGATATACTACTGTCACTAGAGATTGATTAGGACTAAAATATTTGAAGAATTATACCATAGAATGATCCTCACTGTCTAACAAGGAAACTAATGAGCACCTACTATGTTCTACTATGTAATTGGTATCCATCTTCTCTCCTACTCAGCCTTCTTCCTTCTTTTAAAACAAGAAAAGAGGGGCGCCTGGGTGGCTCAGTCGGTTGGGCGTCCGACTTCAGCTCAGGTCATGATCTCACCGTTCCCGAGTTTGAGCCCCGCATCGGACTCTGTGCTGACAGTTCGGAGCCTGGAGCCTGTTTCGGATTCTGTGTTTCCCTCTCTGTCTGTGCCCCTCCCCCACTCATGCTCTGTCTGTCTCTCTCTCAAAAATAAATAAATATTAAAAAAATTAAAAAAAAAAAACAAGAAAAGAGGGGTGGCTGGGTGGCTCAGTTGGGCATCTGACTTCAGCTCAGGTCATGATCTCACGGTTTGTGAGTTCAAGTCCCACACGGGGCTCTATGCTGACAACTCAGAGCCTGGAGCCTGCTTTGGATCCTGTGTCTCCTCTCCGTGCCCCTCCCCCACTCATGCTCTGTCTCTCTCTCAAAAATGAATAAATGTTAAGAAAAAATTTTTTAAGGTTTATTTATTTTAGAGAGACAGAGAGAGAGACAGAGTGTGAGTCGGAGCGGGGGAGGAGGAGGAGAGAGAGGAAGACACAGAATTTGAAGCAGACTCCAGTCTCTGAGCTGTCAGCACAGAGCCTGACATGGGGCTCGAACTCACAAACCGTGAGATCACAACCTGAGTCGAAGTCGGACGCTTAACTGACTAAGGCACTCAGGTGCCCCCCTCAAAATTTTTTTAATAAAATAAAACAACAAAAGAAAACCAGATTTCATTTAGTCATCCAGACTTTCTCTCAAGCCTTATCTTGCAGAAGAAACGAACCCCATCCCCCAGCTCTAGAACCATGTGCTGGTTAGACAAGCACTCGGTGCGTGCATTTCCCTGCATGTTGTTATTGGCTTAGGGAAGGGAAAGAGAGGCCCGCAGAGGCCTGACCGACCTGAGGGAAGGATGCACACTGCATGGAAAAGTGAGGCTCCCCCGCACTCTCTTGCCAGGCATACACAAGGAGTCAAACAACTCGAATTGCCCCTGCCGGCCACCTTCTGACCACACGGACAGCCAGTCTTAGGTTGGAGCTGATGCTGTGAGTGGCCATGAATAAAAACAAGAAGATAATAAGTCCTTGATGATGTCACTGGGCTACTAATCACCCGTGTTATTGTATTTCTAAATTTCTCATTATATGAGGCATTTCCTTAAGTAATTTATTGTTTGAGCCAGTAGAATTTACCTATTTTGAATTTCAGATAATACTTGTAGCTGAACTAATCTCAATGGATAGACAATTTGATTCTTAAAAGAAGGATGCTGCTAATTACAGACTTTGAAAAGAGTTCTTTGGCAAACTAATGGATTATAGTCTCTACTTTACAAATAGGAAGCTAAAGCTCAGAGAGGTTAAATATATATAATAAGGTCAGGCAACTAGAACTCATGTTTGTCTCAGGCTCTAAGCTATTACAGCTATTTCCTAAGTTCCAACAGTGAGAATAGGGAATTGCAATTATATTTTGCAACAAACATTTTAAAATCTCAATTTCTTATTCTCTCTAACCTTCTTCCCTTTCAACCTATACTTTAAATGAAAGCTTTCCTGCTTAGGTCATTAGTGTTTTATTTTTAAGTTTATTTATTTATTTTGAGAGAGAGAGCACAAGTGGGAGAAGGGCAGAGAGAAAGAGGGAGAGAGAGAGAGGGAGAGGGAGAAAAAGGGAGAGGGAGAAAGAGGGAGAGGGAGAGGGAGAAAGAGGGAGAGGGAGAGGGAGAGGGAGAAAGAGGGAGAGGGAGAAAGAGGGAGAGGGAGAGGGAGAAAGAGGGAGAGGGAGAAAGAGGGAGAGGGAGAAAGAGGGAGAGAGAGAGGGAGAAAGAGGGAGAGGGAGAAAGAGGGAGAGGGAGAAAGAGGGAGAGGGAGAAAGAGGGAGAGGGAGAGGGAGAAAGAGGGAGAGGGAGAAAGAGGGAGAGGGAGAAAGAGGGAGAGGGAGAAAGAGGGAGAGGGAGAGGGAGAGGGAGAAAGAGGGAGAGGCAAACAGAGGGAGAAGGAGACAGAGGGAGAAGGAGACAGAGGGAGGGAGAGGGAGAGGGAGACAGAGGGAGGGAGAGACGTGGGGAAAAGGGGGAGAAGGGGAGAAGGGGAGAAGGGGAGAGGGGGAGAGGGGGAGAGAGAGAGGGCGCACCCCAAGCAGGCTCCGCACTGTCAGTGCAAAGCCCAATCTGGGGCTCAAACTCACAAACCACGAGATCATGACCTGAGCTGAAGTCAGCCACTTAACCAACCGAGCCATCCCACCACCGCTGTCGTTAGCATTTTAAATCTTTCTTCTTCCAGCTTTCTTTTCTAGTTTTAGTAAGATTATAATTAAGATTATATATTTCCTGTCAGTAAAAATGAACAAATTTAGTATATCAGGCCACTGAGGAAAAGGGATATTTTATACCAAAGGGCACCACTCTTATCAGAGAGCACAATAAATCAAAGTAACACATAACTTTAACCCTGATGCCATGTTAAATGTGCAACATTGATATTAAGAGGTGTTATAATATTTCTAAGAAAATTCTTGGATGGAATCCAAGCAAGTGTGCCCTACATTAAATGAATAGCTTAGCAGGAGTAACAGTGAGGTCCTAGAGTTGAGCTATGGTTCACCTATTGTACACTCAACACAGACAAGCTAAACAGTACTGGGGATCACAACATTATTTATAAATTTGTTGAGATAGTAAAGATCCTTTTGTATTCACATCGATTCCATAAAAATGTGAAATTTTCAGATAAACACAGCCAAAAAATCAGTTTTGAATGTGTTGTGATTAGATCTAGACGCAGAAGTTCTTTACCCCCTTATCAGGTCCAGCAGTGGCGATGAGAAAACAGGCACCCATATTTAAAGGATCGTTTCATATGATCACTCACAGTAGTCTACACGAGTCTTTCACCTTATTTCACTATCGACAAGAATTTATGGTGCAGTGCTCACATAATTCTCTGTTATTCGCAGAGAACAACCGTTTTGATAAGTCATTATCCAAGAATATTCAGGAAAAGATGGAAAATTTCATCCGAGAATTAGAACCTTAAAAAGAAAAAGAAAAAAGAAAGAAAATTCTGCACCTACTTAACACAGTATACGAAACAAGGAACTCAAAGACTAGGTTTAACGGCTGATAAAAATAGCAGAATACAGGACTAGTAAGCTGAAAAACAGGTCAATAGAAAATATGTGAACTAAAGTTCAGAGAAATTAAAGTCAGAAAGTTAGTTCAGAGAGCAAAAAACATTTAGAAAAGTCAGAAAATAACTTATCCTGAATAAACTTACAGTTAGAGAAATACCATAAGAGTTTTTCAAGCAAAAGGAAGATAATTCTAAGAAAACACAAAATTACAGGGAAGGATGAAAGACAATGAGGGGGTAAATATGAGTAAATATGGACAAATACTGACTAAATGTTTTCTGTTTAAACAATAAGGTACTGTAGGGTTTAAGATATATGTAGAAATAAAATATCTGAAAATAACAAGACAAAAGGTAGGAGAAAGGGAAATAGAACTTAGAGTGACTTAAGATTCTAGCAATATTAGGAAAGTGATAGAAACAATCATTTATATTAAATATAAATGAACCAAGGACACATGTTTAATCTCCAGTTTAACCATGAAAAGAACAGTAAAATAATATATAACTTAACAGGGAGAAAAAAATGGAATAAAAAACTGACTATAAAACAAACCAACAAAGAAAAAGAAAGGTAAAACAGTTAAGTTAAAGAGAAAATAAGGTAGTATTTAAACCAAAATAGATCAGTAATTACATTAAATGTAAATGGATAATATACTTTAGCTAAAATTAAAAACTGAAAAACACCGTAAAATAGAAATAAAGTACAAGTCACAAACTTGAAGGAGACAAATTCGATTCATACATAGCCAAGTGATTAGTATCCAGAACAAAGGGACTTTCATGAGTCAACAAGAAAGTGCCATGCAACCCAACAGAAGAAAGGGTAAAGGGTTTGAATGCACATTTCACAGAAAAGTAAATGTGAATAGTAAATAAACATGAAAAGATGCTCAATCTCATTTGGAATCAGAGATATTCAAATTAATCAGCAGATGCCATCAGACTGACTTAATGCCTGACAGTATTAAGTGGAAACAAAGGGGAAAACAACAAGTGGAATAAACATTAGCACAACTACCTTGGGAAAAATTGTCATTATTTAATAAAGCAAAAGATCTAATAAAGCAAAAGTAGCAATTTTACATCTAAGTAAATATTCTAGAGAAAATCTTAATGATATTTACAATATTATTATACACGGCAGGACTATTTTTAACAGCACCCAACTAGAAACCACCCTCCTCTCCATCAATAGAATGGATAAACAAATTATACTATATTTATTTCGTAGATATGTAGCAGTGAAAATAAATGAATTATAGCCCTGTTCTAAGAGTTAAAAAAAAATCTCAAGAAAACAATGTGGAGTGAAAAAAACTGAAGAATACATTCTATGTTTCCTGTTTACTTGAAGTCTAAAAATGAACAAATCTAAATAATGTATTATATAGGGATACCAATATATATTACAAGCCTATAAAGAAAAGTAAGGTGGCGGGGGGGGGGGGGGGCGCCTGGATGGCTCAGTCAGTTAAGCGTCCGACTTCGGCTCAGGTCATGATCTCATAGTTCGTGGGTTCAAGCCGCACATTGGGCTCTGTGCGGACAGCTCAGAGCCTGAAGCCTGCTTCAGATTCTGTCTCCCTCTCTCTCTGCTCCCCCCGCCTCATGCTCTGTCTCTCAAAAATTAAATAAACATTTAAAAAAAATAAAAAAATAAAAAAAAGAAACTGACTTCGGCTCAGGTCATGATCTTGCAGTTTGTGAGTTCAGGCCCCGCTTTGGGCTCTGTGCTGACAGCTCAGAGCCTGGAGTCTGCTTCAGATTCTGTGTCTCCTTCTCTCTCTGTTCCTCCCCCACTCATATACTGTCTCTCTCTCTCTCTCTCTCAAAAATAAATAAAGATTTAAAAAAATAAAATAATAAAATACAGGCTGAGCACATAACAGTTATAGTAACATGTTATTTAATAATTTTTATATTTCTTCTAAGTATTCATTTGTATTTTTTTAACATTTAATAAAAGGACAATATAACACATGCACTAGTCCTATCCGTTTTCATTTATCACTCTGTATGTACAACACTGCACCTAATTTTTTTCTTCCAGTGAGAAAAATTATCGAATGACATAAAATATTTTTAAAGAATTAGTTCCAAAACCATGAAAATCATAAAAATGTTTTCAAAACGAAACTCCTTAAGTTATCTTAGATTTGTTTATAAGTGGCATTTGCCATATATCATTAAACCTATAACCAATCTGAACGCTGTCAAAATCAATACACAGAAATTCCAAGGTCACTTTGAAATATCACGATATATAATCTCGGGCTTGGGCTAGCATTTTATCTTCACGTGGATGACTGTCTGTATGCCTTCAGTGTCTACAAAACTTTCACTGAGCAACAATCATTCTTATGGAACCAAGGGGTCAATATGAACAAAGGCAAAAAAACCCAGACAAATCTGGCCTGAAATTTTGGTGGAGACGGAGTATGGGAGAAGCTGCTAACTACAGGAGCCCTCCCATGCTGTGCAATGGGAATCTCTTTTCTGATTACAGAAGAACTGGTATTGTGACAGCACACATACAACCCATACTCCCCTACGTATACCTCACCTTATACACAAAGATCATCGGTGAAGGACCAGGCCCCACAGCAGTGGGGAGATGCCAATGATGGAGGGAGGTGTGTTCTTTGAAAGACTGTGCCCCACTTAACACCACAACTTTGCTGATCACTGAGATTTTAAGATTGGTCAGTAATGATACTGTGTAAGACACATTTGAGGGGACAAGGCTGGGTAGAGGGAGATTTCCGAGCAGTTACTGAACTAATTTTGAAATCAAAAAGAACGCTAAAATTTGAGAAATCCTGAAACAGTAAAAGACTTCTGGGGTTTGGCAGTGTGCGATGAGCAAGAAGGAAAAGTCTTCTTAACCATGAGATAATACAGGCCTTGGGCTTTCCAGTCTATGAAAAGGTATGAAATATGAAGAAAAACAATTTGCACTCCCAAATACAAAAGGAAAACTCAAAATTAAAGTTAATTTTAAAAGCAAGAATTTTTTTAAAAAATCTGAACAATCTTAACACCAAAAAGCATCTATTTGATCGCTGTGATGTGAGGAGAGGGCCTCTAAAGGCAGTGGTACCGGCGCCTACAAACGTCTTAAAATAGAGCAAAGAGAAAAAAGGAAAGTGATGTCTTGGTTTCAGTCTTATGGACTGACTAATCATAGTGTCACCAGCTAATAAAGGGACTACAGATGTTACAGCATATTTGGGAGTAAAATTGAGGAGTTCAGTTTTGGACACAACGAGGCTGAGGCTCCAAGGGAGCAAGCTGAGTTCAAGGACATGTTCCCAACTTTAGGGCCCACGGTTAACACAGTAAATGCACCATGAACATTCACGGCTGCAAATTATAAAACTGGTTCCTCAAGACATAGTGCATTATGTTAAAAACAAAACAAACTGACGTGGATTAGGAGAATCAGCAGTTGAAACAGGCAGTTATCAGACACGTCAATACGACTTATTTTCATATTGTTAACACCTCCCTGCTGTACACCTAGCTCAGAGCTAGGAAGATCATATTTTAGCATGCAAATTACTCACAGTATGTATTCACAAATCCCCTACTCCCGCTACCGCCCCTTTTACTCATTACTATTTCTTTTCCATGTGACAACTTTATGGTCATTTTCAGTAACAAAAGGAAGGCTGCAAGTTTCCCCTAGACGTATGAATTGAAAACATTCCCAACAGTCTAATGTTTATCTATTCTACAATTTCTATTCTAGGATCTCCTGGGCTGGAGTGGATGGGAAGTGATTATAAAATTGCAGTTAGGAGTAGCATGAGAGAGGGCGAGAGGGTGGGAATGAGGCAGAGCTTGGGGGCTTCGGGTGCTACTTTTCTCCACACTAAACCCTTGACCCGCGGGTGTCTACTGATCCTTCAGTGAGAAGTGAGCGACAGCCACACTGGAAGATGAGTGGCAAAATACGGCATAACGGAAAGTACCTGAACCTTGCGATGAGGCAACACAGAGCTCAAATTCAGTTCTGCAACTTACTGTGTGATCTCGGAGGGATTCAGGGCAGATGGCAATAAAGGGGGAAGGAAGAGAGTGTTCTGCAGACACCTGTCTCCCCCTCACCACCCCCCTTCCTTGTTATGCTGATCTATAAATCTTTACATGTACACTCGTTTACCCCAGACACACAGATGACCAGAATATTTGGAAATGGGTGTTAGAATCCTGGAATTACAAAATGTTAGGAGTAGAAAGAGGAAAACACGGACAGTGGGAAATTCTGTGTGATTTATGCCGAATCAGTTTTTAGTTCACTTAGTGGCAATAAAATAAGTATTTGAATTCCTAGCCCAGATTTTTCCCCTGTATGCCACAATTTAAACCTGAAAAACAATATACTTAAATAATCGAAGGGGGATTTACACTTTATAATTTGCCATAAAAAGCCGATTTCCATGCCTGCAACAAGCTTTATTCTCCAAGTACACAATTCATCCAGAATTCAGTACAAAATAATACCGAATTACATCGTTCTTCTTGTCAGAAAGAGTAAGTCTGTGGATGAGATTAAAAGCAGTTCCTGCTCAAACAGGCATAAGTGATCGGAGAAGGCGTTCAACACGTTCATATTAGAGCAACGACATCATCTTTCCATTCTCTCCTTGTGGCTGCCAAAAGAAATTGTCATGTCTTTGACCTTTTTCTTAGGAAGTGTCTACTCGGAAGTCTTTTTGAAAGAATCGATGAAATGAATAGACAATGGGTAAGTATTCCAAGCCTTTGGAGAGGCAGCAACGTAGAGCGAGTAAGAGCACAGACTCCGGAGCCAGACTATCTGGGTTCAAGTATCAGCTACACGAATTACTAAATGTATGACCTTGGCCAAGGTATTCAGTCCCTAGGTCTCAGTTTCCTCAACTGTAAAGTGGCGATTGTAACAGAACATACATCCTAGAGTTGCTGAGAAGATCACACGAGGGTCGAGGCCTGACATAAGGTAGGCCCGGTGGAAAAGCATGCTACCGTATTACTGTTCCGGTTTTATGGCAGGGTTAATGGAAATATTTGTTCCTGGGCACTATACTGTAAGCTAAGAACAGCCGAAATACTAGGCGAAGTTCAGTTGACAGGAAAGAGCCAAGAGCTCCCACGAAAAGCTGCTTCGACCAAAAGCCATCCAAATGATGTTGGCTTTAATTTTATGAGTTACAAAGATCTTTCCCTAGCTCCTTTCCTTATTTGAGAAATAGATGGGAGCTGACACAGCAGGACAGATGGGGGAGAACGGGTAAGATGAAATAGAAGAAAGCAGCTACAATAAAAATGCTTTAAAAGTTTTTCAATTCTTAATTACTGAGTGCTACCATTCATGAGGAATTTTTTAAGGGTCTCAAAGCTATTAAAATGGTAATTAGGTCCCAAGAAAACAAGAACCAATTCAATTACATGCTGGATGCTTTTAAAATTTAAAGCCCTCTATTAAAAGGGTTTTAAATGAAGCACAGTTATAATTACAGGTCCATGACCAACCTTAAAGCCAGAGTGTAGGTTCCTGGCTGACGCTGGCTCTCGCGAATGAGGTAACTCCCCTCAGCCACACTCAAGAGCTGGTCTGCGGCTTCTCGGGAGATCATGCCGTGAAACCTAAGAAGGAAGTCAATTCACACACTGAATGCTTTCCACCTTTCTCAAGAGAGCGAGATAAAACAAAACCCGCCGCCTGGACAAAGTGCTGCCATATAATCGAAGGGGAGCAGTTGGGTTCAACTCTGCTGGTGCTTCCCTGGGCCTGGCTCCCGGCCAGCTTCTCTGCAGTAACGAGCACCGCACCAGAGTAGTTCTCCAATCCATTTACCAATTGTGAAATCAAAATTCACATCCGTCCAAGGGAAGATCAAACCACCTCTCTCAGGAGGACAATTTCCTTCTTACGCAGCCAGCTGACCATATGGACATACTAAAAAATATACAGAAATGTGTCCCGTTTCCTTCCTCCACACTAGTGGCGCTGCTCCAGAATTTTGGCTCACAGTCTAAGTTGGCAATCTTCCAGGACCCTGGGTTGCCCTTAATTGGCATGATTGCCCACTAATGTGCATAATCTGCATCACTGGATACTCAGGCCAAAAGCAAACAACAGGAATACTTGCTTTTGCTCCCTGCTCAAACCCTAGTTTTGATTAACAGGAAAAAAAGCACGAGGAAAAAACATAAATAACACCTTCTTTAAACAAAGGCAGTAGATTCATCTATAGCATTCTGACAGGAAACGCTGACAAAGAAAGAAAATGTCAGCGGTGACTGATGATTAATGCCAAACATTAAAACCCACCTTATATTTGTATGGTGCCCTACAATTTACAGAGAACTTACACGTATATTACATCCTTTCAGTAATTCAAGAATAACTGAATTGAGAGATTGCTCAAGTGAAACTGCGGGCTTTACTGGCATGGAAGAAACAAAAGTCACTTGATTTTGGAATGATCCATGTAAAAGGCCCTGAAATGGCACCTTTATTATTTAGGAACTGTACTAGGGAGTGCCAAGCTTCCGGAGTCTTTCTCAGGGGAATGGCTCAGTCTTTCTCAATTCAAGTCTTAAAACAGTTCATGATACAAATGTTCAAATCATGACAATCAGAGCAGCTAGGTCTGAAAGTAGACTCCAGGAATTTCTTATTTCCATGCAGCCCTCGATCGTCCAGAACCAGGCCCATCAGACTCTGTGGAGGCAAGAAGATGGGAACCTATTCCTGGTAGTTACACACCATTAGATTAGCATACTGGCATTTTGTTTTATGTTTAAGTGACATTAATTAATCATATTCATAAAATTTAATTTTTGTTTTTAAAAACGCAATTTAAAAGAAAATCTCACTAAAGCATACAAATTTTGGAAAAGAACTTGACAACGCGAGTTTTTAAAGAACTGTAAGGGCACCTAGGTGGCGCCTGGGTGGTCAGTTAAGAGGCCAAGTTCAGCTCAGGTCATGATCTCACGGTTTGTGAGTTCAAGTCCCGCGTCGGGTTGTGTGCTGACAGCTCAGAGCCTGGAGCCTTCTTTAGATTCTGTGTCTCCCTCTCTCTCTGCCCCGCCCCCTGCTCACGCTCTGTCTCTGTGTCTCTCAAAAATAAATGTTAAAAAAAATTTTTTTAATAAAAATAAAAAATAACTGTAAAACTGTTCTTATCAGTTGAACCAAAATTTCAACTCCAGAAAAAGCTTTGTTGCACTAAGATATTTCTGATGGTATTATTTTTAATAATATAGTTTAAAAGCAAACTAAATGCCAGAAGCAGCAAAGTGACTAAATTATGGTACAACTATAAAAAACAGGAGTGGCTTCCCCCAACTTCTATGTCTGTGTTCTCTTCACAAAAGTCTCAAAAACTTAAACATAATTTTGAAAAAATTTAAAATATTTGCAAGATACATCACCGTTTATCTGACCTTAAGTCTTGAAAAACAAATGATTTTATTCGAAGAATGATGGGGTGATAGGTGATTTTTATTCTTCCTTCCAAAGGTCTACATTTCTTTTTTTTATATAATCAGAAAAACTTACAGAACTTTAAAAATTACTTTTTTCATAAAATAGAAAAATGCTCATAATTAATATTAAGTGGAAAACTCAGACTATAAAATTATATGTCTAATATCCCCATTTTTGTAAAACCATGGAAAACAGAGCCTCAGAAAGTAACGTTTCAAATTGTTAACATTAGTTATTTTTGCATAGCATAAATTCACTTATAGAAAATTTGGAAAATAAAGAAAAGTGTAAATATACAAAAATCCACCCCATCCCGCTATATGTACATATGTGAATATATACCGATGTGCTTAATATATACAAACACACACAAATGTACGTTTTCCTCATACACATCTAGTATTACTTATCTATATGAATTCCATCTTTATTTTAACATCATTCCATATATACATTTTCCATGCTATTTTCTTCTCTATACTTATCTTTATTTTCCAGATTTTCACTAATTAGAATAATTCTATTTGTAAGGAAAAAAATAATTTAACTCACTCAAACTTGAATACCTCCCTCATCTTTTTATTTTTACTAAAAGCATCCATTTACCTGCCTCTCTTACATATTCCAATCTACAAAATGTTTTCTCATAATCCGTACTTACTCTCTTCCATAATACTTTGGTCTGTTTTCAACCTATTGGGGAAGAAAAGAAAAGAAATTTGAGAAAATGCCCATGTCCACAACCTAACTCAAGATTTTGTATTTGTGGTAAATTTAAGCATGCATGCGTGTGTGTGTGTGTCTGTGTGTGTGTGTGTGTGTGTGTACATATATATACAGTATATGGAATATTACTCAGGCATAAAAAAGAATGAGATCTTTCCATTTGCAATAATATGGAGATATTATGCAAAATGAAGTAAGTGAGACAGAGAAAGACAAATACCATATGATTTCACTTACAAATAGAATCTAAAAAACAAAGCGAGCAGACTCTTAAATACATAGACCAAATCCATGGTTGCCTGAGGGGAACAAAAGGGAGGGGATGAGTGAAATAGATAAAGGGGATAGAGAGGTGCAAACTCCCAGTTATAAAATAAACCACAGAGAAAATACGGAATGTAGTCACTAATACTGTAATAAGGCCGTATGGTGACAGATGGTGACTGCACTTGCTGTGGTGAGCACCGAATAACCTGCAAATTTATTGAATCAATATGTTGTACACCTGAAACTAATATAACCTGGTATGTCGATTATACTTCAATAATTAAAATAAGTAAAAAAATAGGGAGCCTGGAAGGCTCAGTTGTTAAGCAACTGACTTCAGCTCAGGTCATGATCTCACGGTTCATGAGTTTGAGTCCCACATCGGGTGAACCTGTACCCTGCTTTCGATGAGCTCCAGCCCCACTTTTGGGTGAACGCACATGCCCCAGGTGAGCCCCACTTCAATCTCTCTCTCTCTCCATCCCTCTCTCTTTCTCTGCCCTTGGTGGGATTCTCCCTCTCTTTCTCTCTCTCTGCCCCTCAGTCACTTATGCCCTCTCTCTCTCTCAAAAGGAATAAATTAAAAAAATTAATTACAAACAGATTAAAAAATTTTTAATAATAAAAAATTTTTAATGAAAATAAATAGATTTATACCAATGGACACCAACAGGTGAACAAGTAAGCTGATTTATAGTAAAGGCACAGCTTGGAGGAATGTGTAGCTCTACAAGGACGAACATGAAAAAGTCACCAAGACAAACCAGTGAATACAAACATAAGTTATGAAATCATTATACAGTATGACACCATTTAGGAAAAGACATGTACATGTAATACTTTAATATCTATTCACAGATAGAGAGAGATGGGGGGAAATCTATGCCTCCCCAAAGAAAGGCTGGGGAGGAAATGAACTGATAGGCCCATTAGAAAGGCAAAAGAGAGGCTTTAGTATTGTCTGTAATACAATTTTTATTTTTATTTCTTTTTTATATGTTAAAAATTTTTTTTTATTTGAGAGCGAGATTTCAAGTGGGGGAGAGAGAGGGAAAGAGGGGGAGAGAGGGGGAGAGAGGGGGGGAGAGAGAGAGAGAATCTGGATCCAGGCTTCATGCTCAGCATGGAGTCCAACATGGGGCTCGATCCCATGACCCTGAGATCAAGACAGACCTGAGCCAAAATTAAGAGTCAGATGCTCAGCAGACTGAGCTACCCCAGCACCCCTGTAATAAAATTTTTAAATAAAGAATGCATTCATGCATTGCTGATATAGCTGATATCAACTTTAAAAAATAGAAGTTGAGATTAACTTTTGTGTAATTTAATATTAGAGTCTCGGACACATTAGGATATATTCCCTCATTTGGGGTCCTTCAAATCATAAGATCTTTGCAGGTGGCTGAAGGTAAAAGCACTTTATCAAGCCTATGGGAATGAAGTAAAAAGAAAGGAAAGTTGTTGAATACATTCTGCTCATTGTTGAAAATTCTGAACAAGTACAAAGAAGTGGTGTGGCTGAGGGACTGGTGGCCATAAATGCTATAGCAACCCAAGACAGAATAGTGATTATGTCCTGCATTAAAAGCACAGTAAGCTTTCACTGATGGCCTAAGTAGTCTTTGTAACACAAGCGGTTAGGTTTTACGCTGATGAATAATTATTTTGCTTTACTAGAAAATTTTTTGAATTAAAGGAAATTAGATAATTTTCTTAGGATGATTAATAAGGTACTGTTAAAATATGCAACAAGCCCAAAATAAAATTGACAAACCAACTGCACCTTTTCTGCATTTCTATAATGGAAATACAAAATAAAGCAAATTTAAACTCATTCTTTTTCTCTCTTATCTAGATAGCAAAGGGGTTCACAATGTCACTTTAGCATAAGGATTATTTTGCACGAAAGGCAATTAAACAGCAAACATGGAAGAAACAATCACTCGCTCCCGTTCCAACTCAAAGCAGGGCATAAATTTCCCCTTGTAAAGGGAGGGGATACCTTTACAGCAGGGAGAGATAACACAAGGACTCCAGGAACAACTCTCATCATCTGAGATGACTGGAGTGTGCAGAGTAAACCTTACTAAACAACCCTGATTTACTAAATATTTCCCAGTCACCTTCCCACCGCTTACCCTAACCCTCGACAGCCCAAACCACTTTTCCCGTCTGGTCTCTTCAGCACACCTTATGGTCCTTTGTTAACGTGGCAGACAAGCCGCTGGGCGAAACTGCCTCTTTGGGGTTTTCGATTATCCGCTGTGAGCACCTCCTCCCCTGTGCATGTGAAATAGACATTCTGGACTGTTCCTTTTTTTTTTTTAATTTATGTATTTATTTATTTATTTTGAGAGAGCGAGCAGGGGAGGGACAGAGAGAGAAGAAGAGAGAGAGAATCCCAAGCAGGTTCTGCGCTGTCAGCACAGAGCCCAAAACGGGGCTCCATCTCACGAACTCAGATCCTGACCTGAGCCAAAACCAAGAGCTGGATGCTTACCTAACCGAGCCACCCGGCTGCCCCAGAACTCTTCTACTGCTAATCTCTCTCTTGTCAGTTCAATTTGCAGCCCCACACACTGAACCTAAGGATAAAGGAGAAGGTTTTCACTCCCTACGACAGCATTTACATTTTTGCTGATGTCTAAGATGTCATCACTTAAGTGTTGAGCTGGAATAGTCTTTTCAAGCCCATAGGATAGCATTACTCTGATACATAACCAAATAAAAAGGGGCCAGTAACATAAGCAATTACTCATGATCCAACTGATTTACTTTCAAATACATCAAACTGGGAATTTAAATGTTATATGCAATAATACAAATATATTTATGCTTATACAAAGCTTATACAAAGCTTATTTGTATAAGTATAAGCTTCTAAGTTCCTAAAAAAAAACTGAAAAAATAAAGTTCATAATAGTAGTTGAGGGACTTTTTATAGACTAAAACTGTCTGATATCAATATGACTAAGTACACCCTGATTTTAAATTAGTACTTATGTTGAACTATATGCTTTGCTTGAATTTTCTGTGTTTAGTAGTTAACATTTTTTTCATGACACCATATCATGGGTAGGAAAAATGGGAAACAAAGGGAACAAAAAAAGAGTCCAACTAAAAATAAAAGGTGTTCATAAAATGCTTTGTAGCTTGGTTGCAGAAATGTATGTCATACCACAAGCCAGAGAAAGTTTTAAGTTAATCTACCATTACTGAATATGACATAAAGTGCAAAGTATAAGAATTCAATAAATAGTAGGAGCCATTTTACAATATTTTAAATATCAATGGAATTTGTTAAAATAACATTTACTGTAGTTTTGTAACTAATGAACTATTTTTCTAATGATTATTTTTAACATACAATGTTATATACTATTTCCTTTTTATTTATAATTTGAGAAGGGGGTGGGGAGAGAGGGGGAGAGAGACAGCATGAATCTTCAGCAGGCTCCACACACAGAGCCCGACAGGGGGCTGGATCCCTGGCCTCATGACCTGAGCCAAAACCAAGATTCGGATGCCCAACTGGCGGAGCCACCCAGCCACCACCAACTATTTTCTTCACACATAAAACATTTTAATCAAATTCACCAATCACAATTTTTCAAATTAAAGAAGTCTTATTTCTTATCTTATTTTTCACAAAAAATAAGTAGAGGCTGTTTAACATGTTTCTTGCTCTTCAAAGGAAAGCTGAAAACTGTAGAAATAAACACTAAAAGTATTATAAATGTTAATTCCCCCCCTCCTCCCCTACGACGTTATAGATTGACCTTTCAAATTACTTTTTTTTTTTTTCACTAAGCAACTTTATCCCATGGCTATAAATCAGAACAGTTGTTCCCCCACCCACAAATTTTTCTAATTTAAATTCAAATTTAAAGAACATGTACTTCTGAAGGCAATGTCACGAGAACAGCCAAGCGGAAAATTCGGAAAATTTCCAAAATGTTTAATGCTGCTATTTTCTAATGGTGCTACTGACCTGGTCAGGAGTCACAGAATATCATTATCTCTTTCTTGTTCCCACTGTAAAAATAGTACTTGGAGGCAGGTACTTTAAACAGCCATCTATATGATGCTTGTAAAAGTTAGGGTATACATATATGAAATTGTAAGAAATAATAGAAGGCTGGCCAAATATTTATTGTTTTTTTTAGGCAGCAGTCTAGACTATACATATAAAGGCTACACACAAAAGTACAAATGTTTACAAGGGTCAAGATTTTGTTTTGCACTGTTTTTCAAAGTGGCTCAGCTGTTCAGAGATACAGAAGAGGGGAAAAGGGAGAAAAATACGTATTTGGTATTTGCTTCCTACAATGGTAGATTCTGAATTAGTAAGTCACTCAGTACTCAACTGAACTTTGAATCTATTTTACTTTCCTGTACTGAAGTCGGGGAGGAGGAGAGGGAGAAGGAAGGGAGAAGGAAGGGAGAAGGAAGGGAGAAGGAAGGGAGAAGGAAGGGAGAAGGAAGGGAGAAGGAAGGGAGAAGGAAGGGAGAAGGAAGGGAGAAGGAAGGGAGAAGGAAGGGAGAAGAGGGATAGAAGGAATTTTACAACCACTCAAGGACAAAGACTGGAAACGGAGGGGCACCTGGATGGCTCAGTTGGTTAAGCATCAAACTTTGGCTCAGGTCATGATCTCACGGTTCGTGGGTTCAAGTCCCGTGTCACACTCTGTGCTGACAGCTCAGAGCCTGGAGCATGCCTCAGATTCTGCGTCTCCCTCTCTCTCTGCCCTCCCCCACTTATTCTCTCTCTCTCCTTTCGAAAGAAAGCAAGCAAGCAAGCTAGAAAGAAAGAAAGAAAGGCCTGGAACTGGATAACCTGGAAAGATTATGCTACATGTAGACAATGCAGTTTTCTACTGAAGCACAAATTTTTTCACTACATTTTCTAAATTACTAGGTTTTTTGTTTTGTTTCGTTTTGTTTTTACTGCACTTTACGCAACAGAAAATACCAACATGGGTAATAGTTCAGCTTCAACAAGCCAAAATTATTTAAATTTACAACAACTTAAAAAAAACGAACAGTGCCAGCAGAGCGGAAGAGTGAGTACACATCAAATAACTACATGGCTGGAAATGACTGATGGGGAAGAAGTGAGAAGAAAGAGATGAGAAACTGTTACAGAACTTACAAAACTGTTTAATTTTTTATCCTCCATTAACAGTAAGATAAACTTCAAGGTACCTGCCTTCCTCCTCAATTCTGTAGCATTCTTGATGGTATTCAGATCAAAGTGAGAAGTGCTAGGAATGCAGCCTGCTTTCCATTGTATCTTAGACTTAGCCCAGAAAACCATTAACCTTCGGCCTGCCAAATAGGTTCTCTCTCTATTTTCTGTCAAATTTCACAAATTCAATGAAGAATATGTATTTACAGGGTTTTTTTTTTTTTTTGAGCTCTGTAATTACTACTTACTGACTTGCTAAACACCAGCTTTTCGGCTTCCTGATATTAGTTATTTTTTTTATTAGTAGACTGAACTAAAAAAGGGTAACAGATAAATTTAAAAACACAAGATTCTTTGTTTACTACTTTCCCGCCTTGGAGTCAAGCAACTTGTAGGTTATGGGAATAAAGAGGGAGAAACGCCCAATCTGTTTATGTAGCAGTTAACTTGGTAAAGGAGTTCTTTTTGGAATTGTAGTTGTGATCTCCAATTTTATAAATATACCTCTACATTAAGGCAGCAGAGATTTTGACATCAAAGCAGATCTTACTACCCAATTGCTTACGAACACTGAATTTTAAACAAGAGCAAAAGATGACACAAAAAAGGGGTTCTTTCAAAAGTATAATAAGGTGAAAACAGGCTTTTGAGTGATAGGCTGATTTTAAAATAGATAGTTGGTTTTACTAATTCAATAGGACTTCTCAGCATTCATAAATAAATACCTTCCTGCCGCACACTCTAAGTGTTAAGTAACGGATGGCCACAACGCCCAAGAGATGTATGAGCACGATAACCTTTATTTTTAGAATCCAAAGTTCAGTTATAGGCTGTCAGCGTATAGCAGCAATCAGTGGTGAAGCTACAATTCCAATTCAGGTGCTTTCTTCCCACTTCTGAAACAAACTCTTGTGCTCCCACCTAGCAAAAGATGTCCTCCAAAACAGAGTAAACATAAAACAAATGCTTTATGCCTCCAATTCATTCATGTAACCAATGTCTTTATTAAGCACCTACTTATGTGTCAAGCACTGTTCAAGACACCTGGGATGCACTGATGAACAACACAGGCCAAGACCCTACCCTCATGGAGCTTATGTTCAAGGAAAAGGAGATGGCAATAACAATAAACATAATAAATAAACTATATAGTATGTTACAAAATGAAAAGTGTTATAAAAACAATGTAGAAGAAGTAAGAACTGTAAATGCTGGGGGGTGATAAAGTATAATTTTAAATACAGTGACCCGGATGGGCCTTAATGAAAAGGGAAGACTTGAGAAGACTTGAAGACTATGAAGAGAGACATTAGAGAGAAGAACATTCCAGAAAAAGGAGTTGGTGCAAGAGCTTGGAGAGAGCAGCAGAGCTGGAGTGTGTGAAAAACAAGAAGGTGCCGGTCTGGTCAAAGCAGGAGAGGGGAAGAGAAGAAGGGACAGGAAAACAGTAGGAGATAAGCACAAAGACAGAAAGTGGATGGGGAGATTACACAGGGCTTCAGAAGCCCTTGTAAGGACTTGGCTTTTACTCTGGGTGAAATGGGGAGCCACTGCACAGTTCTGGGTAGAAAAGTGACGAGATCTATCAAAGTTCTAAAAGGAAACCTCTGTGATGAGAACAGACTATGAGGGGAAAGATCAGTTAAGAAACTATTTCAGTTACACAACTGAGAGATTACTGTATGTTGGGGTAGAATAATTTACGATGACAAACTGACTTAAATGTATATCAAACTAGATACAACAGAAGTTCATTTCTTCTTGTATAACATCCCTGGACTAGTATTCAGGTCAGGAAGACTACTGTCCGACATCCAGGCAGCTTCCGTCTTTTAGCTTTGCTGCCATCTTTTCGAGATCCCCTGTTTTTTTCTGAATCCAAGCAGAAAAGAAGATAACATGGAGGAACTTAGATGGGAAGGTTTAATGGGTCCAGCATACGAGTTCACCTCTATTTCACAAGAGAGAACTGTCATATGGACATAGCCATATACATAAAGATGGAGAGATTTAGTCCAACCAGGTTTCTAAAGAAAGGAAGAATGGATTTTGGTGGATATCTAGCAGTTCCCACAGTTCATACCCAAATGGTAGCTATGGAAGTAAGTGGTAGGATTCTTGACATATTGTGCACATATTTTGAAAACAGACTCAGTATGGTTTTCTGATGAATGAATCATGGGCTGGTGAGAGGGAAAAAGAGAGAGAGAGAGAGAGAGAGAGAAAGGAAAAGAAAAAACCTCAAAGATGATGCATGGTTTTTGGTCCAAGCGACGGAAGGAAATACCATTAACTACCACGTGGAAAGCTTTGTTTGGTAAAGCAGGTTTGGGGAGGAGGGTGAGGTCAGTTCCGTTTTGGATGTGTTATATTTGAGAGGACATCAAGGGAGGATGTAGAATAAGCAATTGATTACATGGTCTGGAATTTGCGGAAAAAAGACTGGACTGGGAAATGTAAATTTTATTAAAACCTGAAACTGCCAACCTCACCAGAAAATAAAGAGAGGCAGAGAAGAAATGTAAGCTCGAGGACTGAGCCCTAGAGTGCCTGAACGTCGAGGCCAGGGAGGAGACAAGCCAGCAAAGTGACTGTGAAGGCAGGAGAGAAACCAAAAGATTGTAACGCCCTAGAAATGAAGCAAAGAGAGGGTATCGAGGTGAGAGTCGTCACCTGTGCCACGTGCTGCTGACTGGAGAGGCAGAACTGGCCACTAGACTGGGCCAACTGGAACTCACTGGTGACACTGCCTCTGCAGTTCTCTTGGAGCAGGAGAGGGTAACGGCCTGACTGAAGTGGGTTTCAGAGAAAACACGAGGAGCAGGATTGGAAGCAGCAAGTATAGGTCACAGTTTCAAGTGTTTTCTACAAAGGGAACAATGAAGTTGGGCAGGGCAGATGGAAAAAGTAGGGTCAAGACAATTCTTTAAGACGGGAGAAATAACAGGATGTCTGTGGGCTGATGTAAAAAGCAAAAGCACCGCTGACGATAAGAGAGGGGAGATTGCTAGGATCAGGACCTCAAGGAGATGAGAGGAAGCGGGATCAAGTGCAGCGGAGAGCTGACCAGGATTTAGGGTCACAGGCAAGAACGCAGAATACGTGGACCCAAATGCTGGCAGCTGAGGAGACGTGGCATTGAAAGTTTGTGAAGTTCTCCTCTGATTGCTTCATTCGGGAAGAAAGGAGGATATAAAATCACGAGCTGAGAATTAGGGGAGCAATACGGTACTGAAGGTTTGGGGGGAAAGCACGGTATGATTACCACTGAGCAGGAAGTATCAACTTGAGGTTCATAAATTTATCGCGAAGCCTATTCAGCCCTTCGTTTTTCTCCAGCCACATTCAATTTCTTGGAAGTACATGCGGAGTAGGCAGAAGTCGATTTTAAACGGGGTTGTGGGGTGGCCAAGCAAGTACGACATTAGAGCAGATCACGAGAGGGAAGCTGACTGGTTGGCCAACATCCACCTAGACTTCTCTCTCTCATTCAGCTCCATGACTGTCTACTCGCCTAAGACCTATGAATTCGACTGCTTTACCTACTCCCATTCCTGCCCTTCCTGGTTATTTTCAGGAACAGTCATACCAAATGCCTTCGTCACTTTTCACTAGGATTACTGTAATCCCCCCGAACCAGTCTTTTCGTCCACCTTCCTTTCCAGCGCATCTTCCACACTGCAGATAGAATGTGCTTTCTGTGCTCAAATCCGATCATATGAACCCACTTTCACTTTCCATAGCTATCAATAAACTCCAAATGTCTTTGCTCAGAACATGTAAGTTTTTATTAGCGATGCTTGCTTAGTTCTGCGGTTGCTTCTGCCACACTCCCATGAGTACGGGAACCGGACACACACGTAACTAGGCAACTGCCACCAAATCTGCTGTAATGCTGACTCGTTGCTCCATCCTCTCCCTCGACAGGAAGCTCCTTGAGGAGAGGGGACTCGCTTTATTTGACTTGAATCTTTAGCAGACAGAAGCCCCTCAGAGAATACTGATTCAATGAATAAATACACATGAGCCACAAAAAGAACTGGAGCCTAAGAGCTATAGACATTAATACACATATTTTTTGCAAACCACATAATAAGAGCATTATGTTGCAAAATAAAGTACACAACAATATTCATTCATCCAACAAATATTTATGAGTCTTTATTACACAGAAGTCACATAGCCAGGTGCTGACTATAATCTACCGGGTGAGACGGTAAGTAAAGAAAGATTACAGTCAAGTTCGTACTTCTATAACTAGATTTGAAGAGACTTTTTAAAACATGTGCTGGCAGGGTTGCCTGGGTGACTTAGTTAAGCGTCGACTTCACCTCAGGTCATGATCTCACGGTCTGTGGGTTTGAGCCCCACGTCGGGCTCTGTGCTGACGGCTCAGAGCCTGGAGCCTGCTTCAGATTCTGTGTCTCCCTCTCTCTCTCTGCCCTTCCCCTGCTCATGCTCTGTATCTAGCTCTCTCAAAAATAAACATCTTAAAAAATTTAAAAAAAAATGTGCTGGAAAAATGTATATCAAACATACTTCTGACCGGTATTGTGACTAGAATTAGAATACTATGTGAAATGTGTAACGTCCTCTATACGTCTCATTACACTAACAGCACTGAACTTGAATTTGGTGCATTCTGTCCAGTCTCAGTCTGCCCTACCTAACATTACTCTAGAAAACACAACTGGTTGTTATAATAAGAAGCAGCTTCCTGAAAAATGCTATCCAGCTCCCTGCAATACCTGCTCCAAAAAGTGTCACAAAGAGTAGAGATTTAGTTTTGTGCATTTAAAAGTCATAACTACATTCCCATTCTTTGGCTGCCAGAAAAAATAAAAAGTGTATCCATTTTAAGGCTTCATGTTTAAGGATGCTTCAATGCCAAACTAATTTGATTTACATCATATTAGTACAAATCAACTAAAGATATGGAAGTTCTTTCATAGCTCTACTCAAATATATACATTGTATACCTGTATAATTTATACCTGCATCTGTCTCTCTCTATACACACACACACACACATGCACATATATACATTTACTTGAATTCAACCAGGTACTTGATAAAAATAACAAAATTGGGGTATCTGGGTGGCTCAGTAGCTTAAGTGTCTGACTTCAGTGCTTACTTCAAATCCTCTCTCTCCCTCTCTCTTTGCCCCTCCCCTGCTCACACTCTTTCTCTCAAAAATAAAAATTAAAAAAATAACAAAATCACTTTTTTATTTATATTTTTTTTAGTATTTATTTTTGAGACAGAGACAGAGCATGAGAGGGGGAGGAGCAGAGAGAGCGGGAGACACAGAATCCGAAGCAGGCTCCAGGCTCTGAGCTGTCAGACAGAGCCTGATGCGGGGCTCCAACTCGCGAACCGAGAGATCATGACCTGAGCAAAGTCAGACACTTAACTGACTGAACCACCCAGGCATCCCACGAAATCACTTTTTACATAACTGAAAATCCCTTAAGCATATATTTGGTATTTCTATTTATTATAAACTATATTTCATTGCATTATATACTTATACATTTCTACACTGAGAAATGCATACCCAGAGTTGCATACACAAATATATGTGCTTTATAGGTGATAAGGGATTTCTAGGGTAATTCCAATTATGCAAGACATTCACTTCACATGCTAAATTCACAATTAACTCCACTGTAAGATAAAACTGTACTCTAACAATATTATTAAATCATTTTCAAGCTTTTAAGTATTTGCTTAGTCTCTAAAGCACACCCAAAATAGTTAGCTGTGGACCTGGACAGCTTTCCTTTAAAAAGAATTATTTATATTTAAATTTCAAAATTTTCTCCTAACCAATAGCCTTTAATTAAAAAATGTCCTATATTTTGGGGTACCTGAGTGACTCAGTCTGTCAAGAGCCTGACTCTTGATTTCAGCTCAGGTCATGATTTCACTGTTTATGAGTTTGAGCCCCACATCAGGCTCTGCACTGACAGCAAGGAGCTGCTAGGGATTCTCTCTTTCCCTCTCTGCTTCTCCCTACTCATTTCCTCTCTCTCTTTCTCAAAAACAAATAAATATTTTTTTAAATGTTCTATATTTTAACACTTGTAATGGCAACTGGAAAGATCTTCTGAAGTTAGAAAAAAAGCGTTACAATTTTATTTGGCAAATTATGTTATTTCTTACTATTAGATATATTGTGTTTTAGTGTTCGGCCTTCAACAATTTATGATTTGTTTGAACAGCCGCATAATTCAGGTTTTAAAATAAAGTGTTATGTGTCTTGATCTCATGAATGCTAACAGCGATTCAGCTGAGAAAGAGCAGAACATGGAGTTCACCACCCGAAGTAAGGGCTTGGACCACGAGAGAAGGTCACGAGACACAGCTGGTAACTAAATACCTACTCCCTTCTGGTGTGCGTAGTCCCCAGCCTCTGAATCATCATCTGCGATACGATGCTACGGTCAGAAGAAAAGGGAACGGAAATGTGCATGTACTCACCAACAGGCCCAGTTCTCCCTTTCTTAGTTAGGGCTGCAGAAATTTCCTTAAAGACAATGTCATTGGACCATTTTTATAATTATAATTGGCGCCCAAGGAATTTAATAACCTTTATTTAGAAGAAAGATCAGTGTATCTACTGCATTAACTTTTCTCTTTTTCTCTCCACATTTCAGTGGAAACTAAGTCCTGTTGCCTTTTCCCCCTTAAAACACAGTGGCCACTTAGTGCTTACTGTCCCAAATCCAATGCCTCAGTTAAGTATTTGAGGGCACATCACCTGGTTCCTCAGTACATTTTTATCTTTAGCGCTCATCACTCCCGAGGGCCTTTAATTCTCCCAAACCAACTATTTTTTTTTTAATTTTTTTTTTTAAAGTTTATTTATTTTTGAGAGACATGGAGACAGAGTGTGAGCAGGGGAGGGCAGAGAGAGAGGGAGACACAGAATCTGAAGCAGGCTCCAGGCTCTGAGCTGTCAGCACAGAGCCCGACGCGGGGCTCGACACTCACAGACTGTGAGATCATGACCTGAGCTGAAGTCAGCCACTTAACCAACTGAGCCACCCAGGCGCCCCCCCCAAACCAACTATTTTATCATTTAATCAAGACTAAGACTGAAACTTTCTTTATCCAGGAAGTATTTTTATGTTAGCTCCATCTCACTGATTAATGCTTTACTTTCATTTCAAATAGATATCTAAGTTATTTGATTCTTTTACAGGAATTTAATGAGATTGAATATTGCTCAAAGTAGGGTATTAGCATTAGTGACATACTCTTAATATCTATATTTATAAATTTAACATTAGAGCAATATTGAGTGAGAATGTCATTTCTTTAAAATGAGACCATTTCCCACTATCTAGTAATTGTCCTTTACTTATCACCTGGTGAAAACGGAAAGATGTTGTTATTACAGAAATTGGTCAAATATAGAAAAAAGTTATCATTACTAATTTGCTAATATACATATTTTATGCATGCATAACCAATCTTCATTAAGCAGTCAAAGTTGAGTAGCTAACAGGTTATCCGTTCTGAACAATGGACAGGAGAGCCGTCCGCAGGAAGCTCTTTTGCCCACAGAGCAGCACTCCTCGCCCACCGATTTGCCCTACCTTAGAACATGATTACTAACTTCTTGTGAAAGAAAACTAAGCATAGTGCAAACAATTTAAATAAGAAAATTTAGGGGCACCTGGGTGGCTCAGTTGGTTAAGCATCTGACTCTTCTGATTTCAGCTTAGGGCACGATCTCCCGGTTCGTGAATTCAAACCCCGCGTCAGGCTCTGTGTTAACAGTGCGGAGCCTGCTTGGGATTCTCTTTCTCCCTCTCTCTCTCTGTCCCTTCCTGCTCACACACACACTCTCTCTCTCAAAATAAATAAATAAAACATTAAAAGAAAAAGAAATTCATCTTTAAAAAAAATAAAGAAAACTGAAATAAAATCTCAGTCGTATCCCTTGTTTTCCAGTGCTTATATGCCTCTCTTTAACCAACACTATAGAATATGACTCTCTTGTTTTTCAGGGGATGGCAGCATTTTGTCAACTACAATCACAAAACTAAATCAAGAGAAATTATTTTCAGAGACTCTAAGAGCAACCCAATCTCCTAGTATACTATGTCGTCTCTTTGTATCGAAGTGGATCATCAGAAGGCTCTACACTTGGACCACACAGTTTAGCCCTTTAACAATTAGCTTCAGGAATTAGTGCTCCCTAATGTTATGCCAGCTGCTATAGGAGACGATCGTAAACCTACTTTTGCTGTCAGACTCTAGTTGGTCAATGTAAATAACGTCGATAAATGTATTCCATTTAAGAATCTACATAATTTTTTTAAAAGAATCTAGTTCAGGTAAACACTGGATCTCCTTGGCCTTTCTGACCCGTAAGAGTTGCGTGCTTTAGTGCTGTGGTTCCCTTCTCACACGATTTTATTGATTCTCAATCAGCACTGCAATCAACTGGCATAGATGTGTTTCTTTTCTGGTTTCCTCAACTACTCTTTCTGTACTCCTTTTACTATGTCTGCATTTCTTTGGCCTCAAATTCTCTTAAGAAAGGCAAAGTACAGATATTTCTTAATAAAGATAATTATGTTACTAATACTTCCAGGCTTTTCACAGAACTACTGCCAACAGTTTATTTTCTGTTAAAAGTTTAAAAAGTTGTGTCAGGCCAGAGTATAACAAAATGAAACATTTTACTAAATGGCATTTTTAAAAACTTTTCGCTACACATAAAATTATTTCATCGTCCTTGATCATGGCACAGTAGCAATAAAAATGCAACCATCAAGCACTACACAGGCACCCCATACATACATATGTGTAGCCCGAATGTCTACAAATACTTAAACTGCAGCAGGACATTTAAAAGACAATCTCATGAAATCCCTGACTAACTTGATAAGTTAATTCTCTTTATGACTATATACTTTCAAAGCTGTTCAATGTTTTTTTTTGTTTGTTTGTTTTTTTAATGTTTATTTATTTTTGAGAGACATAGAGGCACAGCATGAACAGGGGAAGGGCAGAGAGAGAGAGGGAGACACAGAATCGGAAGCAGGCTCCAGGTTCTGAGCCGTCAGCACAGAGCCCGATGCGGGGCTCGAACTCACAGACTGCTAGATCATGACCTGAGCTGAAGTCGGCCGCCCAACCGACTGAGCCACCCAGGCGCCCCTGTTCAATGTTTTTTAACCAGTCTTCACAATAACAAAATCCATTTCCCATTTTTTTAAACAATGGAGAAGCAATACTTAATAGTGTATCATCTAAGAAAGTTATTATGATTCCATATTACCTAATATATAGTTTATATTCAAATTTCTCTAGTTATACCCAAAATGTGTAGCTTCAAATAGAGAAAGAGATCTCTGTCTCTATGGCCCTCTCAAGGTACACATACTGCATGTAGTTGGCATAGCTCTTTAGTCTTCGTTTTAGAATGTTCCCACCACTGTTATTTCTTTTACGAAAAGGACATTTGCAGGACAGATGTCTTATAGAATGTACACAATTTGGATCTGTCTGATTCATACTTCATAAACAGATTTAAGCTAAACATTTTTGGCAGAAATACTATCTAGATGGTATTGTGTATGCCTCATTACATCACTTGCAGAGACACATGTCAGTTTGTCCCATTACAGGTGATGCTAAATTTGATCACGGAGATAAGGTTGTGAGTGCCAGATCTCTCCATTATAAAAACATATCTTTCTCTTTGCCCTGCATAAATAATTGGTAGGGTGACACCTTAAAACCATGTAAACATTCCCTTCACCTCCACTCTTTTACTCAGTGCTTTTAATCTCCAGTGATGATCCTTGCTTGACTCAATTATCAGCACGATCATTATCACTCCTTCTGCATGTTCAGCTACCCTTCTGCTGTAAAGGACCAGTTTACATTCCGTCCCTCCCCCAACTTTTTTTCTTTATACCGTGGTAGGTTTTTCTGGTAAGCATTTTTATGGACCAACAGATTACCTTTTCTGTGTTACCTGTGATAACCTTTCAAGTGGGCTCCTAGGGTCTTCTGACACGTCCCCATCCGTCTGAGTTCTTGCTTTCCGATATAAAATGTTCTAAGAATTCACTGCCCCATGTTCTGGAATTGGGAATTACTCTAAGGAACACTGGCTTTCAGTAGGAAACAGAATTTGGAAACCAGATTTGGGCACCGGGTATGTTCACTCTTACGAGGGCATCATGCCTTCTAAGCCCTTTCTGTGGACTAAGATGGAAAATATATTTTTAAAAATCTGTGAATTCACATTTGTACCTCCAATTCAAATTCAAAGCTCCATATTTATATCTCCTAAGAACACTGGTTCCCCAAAATCTAATATAATTACTCATTTGCTCTATCCTGTATTACACACAAAATAATTTCAGAATTATCACACGAAGTTCTACTAACAACAACAAATTGCTAAGTATAAAGATCTCTTTGTAGGTTATGATTCTTAGAATAGTTCCCTCTAAGTTTGTATAGTCAGAATAATGTTTATAAGCTACTTAAATTAATTTTGGGGTGAGGATGTTATGAATTTGTTAGGTTCATTTGTTTCTATTTGTATTGGATTTTAGGGTTTGCTTTTTAAATCCTTTTTTACTTAACTCTGTTAGAATATGTGAAATATTTGCATAATTCAAAAGTCACGACTATATAAAAACATCAACAGAGAAGTCGAACCTCCATCGTCATCCTCCCCACTCTGCCCTCACACCCCCACCCCACTCCTTACAGATAATATTTTGCTGATCTCTGGGCTTATCCTTCTAGTGTTTCGCTTTTGCAAAAATTAGCTTAACTTTCTTCCTATTTTTCCCTTTTTTACTACTGAAAAGGGACCAGTACACTAGACAAGCGCACCTTGTTTAACTGTGCTTCACTTCACCGCACGTCACAGATCCTGCAGATTCCACAAGTTGAAGGGCTGTGGGAACCCTGCATCCAACAAGGCCGTTCATGCCCTTTTTCCAACAGCATTTGCTCACTTTGTGTCTCTGTGTCACAGTTTGGGAACTCTCCCAGTATTTCCAACTTTTTCACTATTATTATATTTGTCACAGGTGGTCGGCGATCAAGGATCTCTGATGTTCGTATTACTGCTGTTTCGGGGCACCACAAACCGCACCCATGTAAGACAGCGAACTGCACCGCCACACGTTGTGTGTGTTCTGACTTCTCCGCCAACCGGACATTCCCCCATCTCTCTCCTACTCCTCGGGTCTCTTCCCTGAGACACAATAGGATTGAAATTAGGCCGTGAATAACCCCACAGTGACCTCTAAATATTTGTTCAAGGGAAAGGGCTGCACATCTGTCACTTTAAATCAAAAGCTAGACGTGATTAAGCTTAGTGAGAAAGGCACGTCAAAAGCTGAGACAGGCCAAAAGCTAGGCCTCTCCTGCCACTTCACCAAGCTGTGAATGCAAAAGAAAAGTTCTTGAAGGAAATTAAAGAGCTACTCCAGTGAACACATGAATGATAAGAAAGTGATAATGAAGAAAGTTCTGGTCTGGACAGAAGATCAAACGAGCTACCACATTCCCTTAAGCCAAAGTCTAATTCAGAGCAAAGCCCTAACTCTCTTTAATTCTGTGAAGGCTGAGAGGTGAGGAAGCTGCAGAAGAAGAGCTGGAAGCTAGCAGAGGTGGGTTCATGAGGTTTAAGGAAAGAAGCTGTCTCCGTCACATAAAAGTACAAGGTGAAGCCGCGAGTGCTGATGCGGAAGCTGTAGCAAGGTATCCAGAAGATCGAGCTAAGATCGTGAATGAAGGTGGCTACACTAAACAAGAGATTTTCAGTGAAGATGAGACAGCCTTATATGAGAAGACGTCATCTAGGACTTTGAGAGAGAAGTCAATGCCTGGTTTGAAAGCTTCAAAAAACAAGCTGACTCTTGTTAGGGGCTAGTGCAGTCTGGTGACTTCAAGTTGAAGTCAATGCTCACTTACCATTATGAAAATCCTAGGGCCCTTAAGAATTAAGCTCAGGGGCGCCTGGGTGGCTCAGTCGGTTGAGCGGCCAACTTCAGCTCAGAGCCTGGAGCCTGCTTCAGATTCTGTATCTCCCTCTCTCTCTGCCCTTCCCTTGCTTATGCTCTGTCTCTATGTCTCTCAAAAATAAAATAAAAACGATAAAAAAAAAATTAAGCTCAAGCTACTCTGCCTGTGCTCTCTAAATGGAACAATAAAGTCTGGATGACAGCACATCTGTTTACGACTTGGTTTATGGATGACTTTAAGCCCACTGTTGAGAACTATTGCTCAGAAAAAAAGATTCCTTTTAAAACATTACTGCTCGATAATCATGTACTTGGTCACCCAAGAGCTCTGATGGAGATGCACAACAAGAATGATGTTGTTTCCTGCGTGCTAACACAATATCCATTCTGTAGCCCATAGATCAAGGAGTAATTTTAATTTTCAAGTCTTATTACTTTAGAAATACATTTCATAAGGCTATAGCTGCCATAGTGATTCCTCTATAGATCTGGGCAGAGTAAACTGAAAACCTTCAGGAATGGATTCACCATTCTACATGTCGCAAAGAACACTCATGATTCATGGGAGGAGGTCAAAATATCAACATTAACAGGAATTTGGAAGAAGTTGATCCCAACTTTCATGGATGACTTTGAGGGGTTCAAGACTTCAGTGAAGGAAAGTAACCAGAGATGTGGTGGAAAGAGCTAAAGAACTAGAATTAGAAGTAGAGTCTGAAGGGGCGCCGGGGTGGCTCAGTCAGTTAAGCATCCAACTTCAGCTCAGGACGTGATCTCACAGTTTGTGAGTTCAAGCCCTGCGTCGGGCTTTGTGCTGACAGCTCAGAGCCTGGAGTCTGCTTCATATTCTGTGTCTCCCTCTTTCTCTGCCCCTCCTCCACTCATGCTCTGTCTCTCTCTCAAAAATAAATAAATAAAACATTTAAAAGAAGAAGAAGAAGAAGAAGAAGTGGAGTCTGAAGATGTGACCGAACTGCTGAAATCTCAGGATAAAACACGGGAGTTGCCTCTTGTGCATGAGCAGAGAAAGTGATGCGATCTACTCCCGACAAAGATGCCACGGGGACTGCTGAAATGACAACACAGATTTAGAACATTCCATAAACTGAGCTGACAAAGTGGCAGCAGGGTTTGAGAGGACTGACTCTAATTCTGAAAGAAGTTCTGCTTTCAAACGCTACTGAACAGCATTACATGCTACAGAGAAACTGTACGTGAAAGGAAGAGGCCATCGATGTGGCAAATTTCACTGTTGTCATATTTTAAGAAACTGCCACAGCCACCTCAGCCTTCACCAACCACAACCCTGACCAATCACAGCCTTCGGTATTGAGGCACGAACCTCTACCGGCAAAAAGATTACAACTCATTGAAAACTTAGATGACAGCATTTTTAGCAATAAAGTATTTTTAAGGTGTGTACATTGTGCTTTTAGACATAATGCTATTGCGTGCTTAATAGACTATAGTATAGTGTAAACATAACTTTGAAATGTACTAAAAAAAAAAAAACCATTCATTTGACTCTCTTTATTGCAACATTTGCTTTACTACAGTAGGTCTAACCAAACCTGCAATATCTCCAAGGTATGTCTGTATATACACTTTCTATCTGGAAATCACTCTATATCAGCTCATAGAAACTTTCCTTATTCTTTTTAGTATCACAGTCTATTCAATTAGTCTCCTATGGACATTTAGTTTTCTTTCTAATATTCTGCTATTACAGATAGTCCTCTAATAAAAAACCTTTAGGCGTATATCATTCCGTATTTGTACGGGTACTTCATCAGGGTGAATCACTTGATCTTGGCCTGGTAGGGAAATGCGGGTACAGTTTTGTTGGATATTGCAAAATTCTCACAAAACTGTAGCACTTCACATTCCCATCGGCAATATATGAGAGTGCCTGTTTCTTCACAGATTTACCAACTAAGCAGTCTAATCTTTTGAAACTTCTCCAATCTAAACAGGTAAAAATGGTCTGTGTATTTTAATTTGCATTTCTTATTGTTCATGAAGTTGAACATCTTTTCATATACTGTGATAAGTACTGTCCATGTCTTCTGCTCATTTTCAAAAACCACAATATAAATCTTTCTTTTAATGGAAAAGTTACCTCAATAATGCCTTCGAACTTTAATGAAGAACGTGTGACTTAACTGAGAAGAATACTAACATCACTTAAAACTACACGGTCACATTCTATACTGCATTCCAAATAGTCTACTAAAAAGTGACAGTTATTTCAACTGAGAAGGATGTTAAGAAAAATGCATTCAAGTACAATTTTATGAAGCTAACGAACATAATTGGCTAATCCCACAAATAACTGTGTCAAAGTCAAAGGTCAAAGTTTGGTAAACAGATGATTGAGAGACATTTTGGTTTTCCATTTGTTTGTTGTTGTTGTGTTTTTTTCAGATTTTAATTTAAATTCTAGTTAGTTAGCGTACAGTGTACTATTGGTTTCGGGAGTAGAATATAGCAATTCATCGCTTGAGAGACATTTCCTTGTAACGGTTCCATCACACCCACCTCATTAGTGCAGGTAATTCTTCGAGGATGAGGGGCTTCCTGCTGCAGCTGATACACTGTAATGACAGAAAGGAAATCACTCCATATCAGCTCACAGATTATCTTCCTCATTCTTCCTGGTGTTACAGATTATTCAATTAGTCTCCTATGGCAGACATTTAGGATTTTTCTAATATTTTATTACTAATTTTTCTAAATTTCCCTTATGTAGAAACTATGAATACATGAGGAATCACAAACTGGCTGCTTTTTTACATTCACAAGAAAACTCTGGTACGGTTCTATCTGTTATTAAATGAAAATTTGTTAAGAGCAACACGAAGAAAGTAAAACAAACTAAACTTAGTGAAAGCCCAAGGGCAAGCATAAGTAGAAAAATCATAATCCACGCAAATGTCTTTTACCTCAGAACAAGTCAGTACAGGGTATTTGGCTATGTTCTCCATAATCTGGCTCTTTATTTTCCTGAATTCTTGGTGGTTGTATTGCATAAGGCATGCCTCTAATATAAGCCAATAATAGTTATGCATATGTATATACGTATAATTTTTTTAATGTGTTTATTTTTGAGACAGAGAGAGACAGAGCATGAGCAGGGGAGGGGCAGAGAAAGAAGGAGACACAGAATCTGAAGCAGACTCCAGGCTCTGAGCTGTCAGCACAGACTGTGAAATCATGACCTGAGCCGAAGTTGGACACTTAACTGGCTGAGTCACCCAGGCACCCCAATGGTTATATATTTTTAAAGTACATTATTACATGTCAAACTTTAAAGTAAAATTAGGATTATGGTACAAGTAACAGATTTGTTTTTCTTCACTATTTATATTGCAAACATCGATCTTTAAACATAATCTCCCCTAAAAACAAAATTTCTGAGCCAAAGTTATCACCACTTCTTCAACTAGAGTAAATGCAGCAAAAGAAAGAATTCAGATACTGAAACAATTTGCCAAGGAAAGGATAATTTTTAGGGTATCTGAAGTGAATCAGTGAAAATTATACCAATACCATGACATTCTAGCCTCACTTGAGGCTTTCTGATTTGTAATGAAGAAAGAATGAAACAACATGGTGGTCGTCAGAGAAAGTATGTTTATGTATATCTAAGTTTATCTCCTGGAGGGAATTTTTTTCTTCTGTTTCCACATATATAATCACGTGTAATTGAATTTAAGTTAGTAATATATTTAGGGGTGCCTGGGTGGCTCAGTTGGTTAAGTGTCCAACTTTGGCTCAGGTCATGATCTCGCAGCTTATGAGTTTGAGCCCTGTGTCGGGCTCTGTGCTAACAGCTCAGAGCCTGGAGCCTGCTTCAGATTCTGTGTCTCCCTCTCTCTGACCCTCCCTCACTCATGTTCTCACTCTTTCTCTTTCTCTCAAAAATAAACATTAAAAATAATAATAATAATATACTTAAATACTTAGACCTTTGTCAACATAACATCAAACTAACCAGACATCTACAACTGTCAGATAATGAATGACTCAGATTGCAACTGCACATCATTATAGACTCCACCTCTAATCATATCCATTCATATATACCAAAGGGACATATATATATATATATATGTACAATCAGACTATACACACACACACATCATAGACTATATACATGTATAGGTATTTGTACAGGTAACTCATCAGAGTAAATCACTAGAACTTGGACTGGTAGGGAAATGCAGGCATATACACAAAATATATACTGAGCACATATACAGATACGCTGCACTGCTCTGTAGTTCTTTCTAAAGGCAATATATAGCACAGCAGTTAAGAATCTGAACTCTTGAGGTCATGGTCCCAGAGTGATGGGATTGAGCCTTTGTGTTGAACACTATGCTGAGTCTGGAGCCTGCTTGAGAGTCTCTCCTCTCTCTCTCTCTCTCTCTCTCTCTCTTCCTCTGCCCCTAGCCCTCGGTCTCTCTAGAAAAGAAAAACAGAATAAAGCGAAGAAAAAAAAAAAAAAGAACCTGAACTCTTGGAACAGAACACCTGGTGTTTGAACACTAAGCCTGCATACTGTGCCTCAGTTTTCCTCAGCTGTAAAAGGGAAATGATACTAGTCTCTACTTCAGAGATTAAAAAAAGAATTAAATACCTTGTTATATGAAAGAGACTTAAAATAATCACTAACACCTAGAAAACACTAAGTAAAAATTGGTTATTAATACTTACATGTGAATGATATTAATATATAAATTTTTTACATTAGTATTTGGTTACTAGGATGCATCTTGAATTCATCACCAAAACAAAACACCAGGATGATATTATAATTTAAAAGGTACCAAGAAGACACAGCTTTACTATTTAAAAAAAATAAAAAAATAAAAAAGCCCACTCCCTCATTTAGTAATGTTTGAAAGCCTACTGATGGAAATAAATTCCTTTGCCTTTTTCTCCTGGTTGCAAAAACACCTAAGAGAGATGTCATACATCAAAAATGGTTTTAGAAACCCGCATTTCATCGTGAAAGTCAGTTTTTCAAAAATATTCCTGAGAATACGTTGTTATGGATTAAAGAGATGGCATGGAGGGCGTGGTTGGGAGATGAGAAAGGAAGAGAGAGCGTGGAGACCAAGTCTGTCCAGCGGCCCCGAAAGTGAGAGAACACATGCATCTCACAAATACACCCGCATAAATCTCCATGCCCCTAAGAGAAGGCAACACATGACTTGTACGAAGGGAGGATTCTTCGGATCTGCTCCTCCATATTGGTAACTATTCGATGTGAAAATTCGGTTCACTTTTCTGCTTTCGTCAGTAATCCTCAAAAGATCAGCTATTTTCCTTTGTCAAGAAAATGCTTGGGAAAGTACTGTCACCCATGGAAACTCAACTATGAAAACTAAATAGTAGTCAAGAAGGACATTAAACATTACTAGAGAATATAAAATGTTTTCTGATTCAAAGCACAATACATACGTATATAGTTATCACCCTTAATGGATTCACCTATTCACTAAGTAAACCTTAAGGTAAGCCAATTTGAAAAAAGGAGTGACAGTATTTCACATAAGAATTTTATTCTTGGTTTTAATCAGTGTTTCAAAGGGTACAGTTGTGCTTCATGGAGAAGAGTAATTTTTACACAAATGCCTCCTCATTGGCTACCAATGGCTAGTCTATCTTTAAGACTCATTTTTAACAAGGAATATATAAAGGGGGAGCCTTCAGATATTGCATAACTGTAAAGTTACTGTACATTTGTAACACATGATCAGGGAACACCTATCAGAAAGATCATCAAAAAGATCACCGTAATAAAAATTAATTCAGGCTCTTCTCGATTTAGAATTCTTGGTAATTTAAACTGGAACTCAGCTGAAATTTAAATTGCACAATCATTAAATGATTCACCAAAAATTAACTGTTAAATTCAATGAGAAGATATATGATTAAAGTACTTAGATGAATATCTGAATACCTAAAGACATTAACAGAACATTGTTAACCAAGTTCGGCGATCACAAGTGAGAGCCCGGAGGTCAGAACTGGCTCACAGGTGTTTGGTTTGCTGTTTTCTAAATTTAAATTTGTTTTTAACATTTAAAAATTAAGAGACTGAACAGCAACAACAAATGCAAAAGAGAACCAGAGTTCTTTTAAAAAAATCATAAGAGCTTATAACATCAGAGCAAGAGTTCAATAAAGGGGAGCTAATTACGAGCTACTGCCTACAAACAGGGCACCTCTGCTCTACTTTCTCTTGGTTGCCACTTGGCTCGTTTGCCTCATTTATTACAGGTTAGGGCCCTGGTTTAATTCAAGCAATTTGTATCAAAAGGTAATAAAATACATTTAAAAAGAATCCTCCGGCACCTGGGTAGCTAGGTCAGCGAAGCATCTTACTTGGGCTCAGGTCATGATCTCATGGTTCGTGAGTTCGAGATCCGTGTCGGGCTCTGTGCTGACAGCTCAGAGCCTGGAGCCTGCTTCAGATTCTGTGTCTCCCTCCCTCTCTGTCCCTGCCCCACCTGCACTGTGTGTCTCTCTCTCTCTCAAAAATAAACATTAAAAAAAATTAAAAAAAAAAAATAAAAAGATCTTCAACTTAAACTTCTTGCTAGCTCTCTTTTTCTATTGGTTCATATTTGTAAAGTTTTAGAATTATGTTGGGGGGGAGCTCAGGCATTGAGGTTACTAAAAAAAAGCTATAATTCTCAGTAGCAGAATTGTCTCCAAAAAAAAACTGTAAAAAGAAACATGCCATTTTTAAAAAATGATAGCTACTGTAAGACATTTAGAGATACAGAAATACAAATTGTCTATGCTACATTTAGTGATCAATATTCTTCAGAAGAAAAAAATTCATCACCATGATTCCATACCAGTATAAGGCTTCATAGATGCTCTTACATAAAAAATGGGCAAGGTACAAGTCAGAGCAAAGAGAACAAAGGCAAACTGAAAGGCAGAAAATGCAGACAAGCATTTTAAATAGGCTTCTAGCCAAGGAGATGAGACAAAATCTTTAAGAAGTAAAGAACATTAGTCATTTTTATACATTCTTTGAACTATACTTCCCATAAACAAAAAGGCACAGGAATGGGTGGGGAAAAAGTCTCTATGGCAGTATTTTTAGAGATTGCTCATATTTTGCTTACTAAAATTAACCCAAAGTAACAACCTATTGAAATAAAACTATCTGTTGTTCTGGGAACACAAAGCCATGAATCTGAATTCCTGCTCCTGCAGGAAGCAAATTTCAGCAACTTACAAATATCAAAACTGATGATAACTCAACACGTACAAAGATGTTGATAATGTATATTTAAAGTACAGGCTTCTCAGGTTGCTTATGCAACGCCATACAGTAATGGTGTCAGCAGTAGTGTATTCATGGATTTCTTTTTAAAGTTACTTTGATTATATTAACCCTATTTCCACTTTTAAAAAATCTGAAATATCTTTTACCTGAAGAAATAATATTCTCAAGGACAAGGAAACGAAAATAAAGGACAAAAAACCTACACTCTTTTGGAAAGATTTTTATTCTAATGAAAAGTTTAAAGAGCAATATAGAATTCAAAGTCCTCTCTCTCATATTCAGGAAAGCAATTCCTAAAAAAAAAACAAAAACACACCAAAAAAATACTTTTCTTTTGCCTGTTTTCACCCATTCATTCTTTGAAGACAGCCTCCTGACTTATCATTTATACAGTCCATAGTCCTTTTCCATACAAAGAATTAGGATCCTAGAATAATTAGAGTGCTTGAATTCTCAGTTAGCTTCTCCTCGCACTAGTTTTTATCAGCCAATGTCAACAAGTGGCCTCAAGTTCAACGTGAAATTTCATCCAAGCTCAGTGAGATGAGAATGCATTCCAGACATGCACACCACAGGCAGACCTTATGGAAACACTCCTGTTTTCCCACAATTACTTTCTATGCTTTTCCCAAATCCTGCTATAAATTAATGTTTCAATAATGTGTACAAAATGAAATGAATCTTCATACCTAATGATTTTAATATTTCTATATCACTGATAAAGCACTATAACCCACCCAATTTAAAATGATTTGTATACTTACAGTAAGATTTCCAAACAGGAGGTCTATATTCATCTGTATCTGGAAGAATAAACACCAAATTAACGTTACTGAATATTTACATTTTAATCACATATGGTTAATATACATTAAATTTATATGAATAGATATTTAATACATATTTGTTGAGGTCTATGTGTCCGAGGCTTCGTGTTAGACTCTAAAGGGCATCCGGAGGCTTTTAGCCTTGGTCCTTACTTTCCTGGGAGTACAGTTTCACAAAGATGTTCAAAGAAAGTGACTGTATCTACTCAACTGTTTAGCACCAAAACACCAACGTTAATTTTTACAGCATGCACTCACTTCTCACAGTCACTAATAGTCAATAAAGTCCTTGTATCTTTTGGCTTAATTCTACAATTAAGAGATTTTCAGATCCCTGAAATTACTGGACTTTTTTTCCAGTCAAATTCACCAGGTAACACTTTTAATCCTCCGCAATGTATCTCCCCCATCATGTCTGGGGGCTTCCAGTGTAACTGGCTTTACTGACGTCGGGAGAGAAGAGCAGCAAGGTACTCAGTCTTCGCGTATCATGAACGATGAAGCCCAGGAAAGAGAAGCACCTGAGTGGAAGAGAGGGCATCCCGGGAGCCACAAAGAACGTGAGGTGAACACCTGCTCCTCGAGTCCACGTCCCCTCGCTCCGCTTGAATGAGCATTTAGGAGACAGTGTAAAAGAGGAGGTGGAAAGAGATGGAAATACAAACACACGCGGAGACGGTGGGGGGAATTAGAAAAAGGAGTGTGGTCTGGCATTTCACGGGCAAAGCACAACTCAGTAACAATCTGCTGGTGAAGAGCTCTGCCTGTAAGACCATGTCGCCAGATCGGCTGACACGGCGTCTTGGCGTGGGAATATGCGGCCAGCCACATCATCTGTAGCTGCTGGCACCCAAAGTGAACCCATTAAGGTATCTGGTCCAAAAAATCCTGGTCTCCACGGAGGCAAGAAAATTTATGAAAAGTTTATTGAGAAGGCTGAATCTAGCATATGCAGGTTAAGTAAAAATGATTATAGACTCAAAACATTCCCCCTCAGCCTTTAAGATACCCACACTTCACGTGTGTTATCATGAACCACACAAATATCTGGAGTCAGAGGGCTACAGCGAGACTGCTCATGACAGACACAAGAACACAAAAAGGAAATTCCAAGTCATGTAGAAATTGTCTGATACCCAGTAGGAGTGTTCAAATATGTTTTTTAATCAGCAAATAAAAGATGACATGAATAAATGAGTAATAAAGTCATGCAGCAAATACAGTTGCTTCTCATTATCTGTCATAGTTCTATTCTACAGAGTCACCTTGAACACTCAATTAGTGAGTACTGAACCACTGCTCCTTGGGGAAAACACAAGGTTAGGTTCCTGTATGCCTCTGGCCACGACATTCTCATCAACCCATGAATACATAACCTTGTTTTGTTTCTGTTTGAAGACACCTTACTTAATAAATATTGTGATTCATTAGCACTGAACTCACAGCCGACGGCACTATAACTCATGCCTCAATGAAGCTTATCCAACACACGTATCTTCTCCATAAGATACATCTCAGCCTTCTTGAGCTCCGGAACCCCAGACGGCACTTTACCCGTCTGTGTGGGGGCCGCTGGAAACAGAGAGGACAAGGAGAGCTCCACATTTGTCCTTCTCCTGGACCCTCGCTTGGATGATTTCAATTCGCACCTTTCCCTGTAATAAATCATGATTGTGAGTGAGTTCCAGTGAATTATCAAATCTGAGGGAAGTTTGGAGTTGGTGTCAGACGTAAGCAACCCCTCAGGCTTGCAGTTGGTGTCAGAATTAAGGAACCCTTTGGGACTGTGCCCTCTAACTTCGTAGTTGGCCCTAATTCCTCACAAAGCCTGTACAAAGCCTGTACCTACACAGTGACAGCCTTCTGCAGACTGCTTTGACTTTGGAGAAGGTGAGAAAGAGGCTAATTCTCAAAACCCTGCCTCTGAGGAATTGTGTACCTAGTCCTACATGAGGCTTTCTTAGGGAAACGTCAACTTTTCCTTAAAGCTGTGTGGCTTTAGGAAATTTACTACCTCTCTGTATCTTATTCTTTATTTATAAAATGGAATAACATCATCATCTAAAATGGGAATAGTAACAATACAGGTTTCTCATGAGGATCAAATTAGGTGTCGCACATAAGGCACCCTGCACTTGGGGGAACTTCAGTAAACAAGCACCCTCTCCTGCCCTCACCAAAAGTGAATTTAAAAACACAATGCTGTTACCATATCAGCCTCAGGCCACTGCCAGTGATTTCAGCTGTGCATTCTCTTACAATTTTGTTCTTCCCTGTATACCTACAGTATTATAGAAGGCATTATTCAAGATGCTACAGATCACAATTATGATGCAAACAAAAGGAGCATTTAGCAAATAATCAGGAAATAGTGGGAGAAAAGTTTGAGTTTTCTTTAATATTAAAACAATTCTAATGATTAGTGACTTTTAAGAGTGAAGTTTGGGGGGTTTTGTTTGAAAATTTTTAAGGTCTATTTATTTTTGAGAAAGAGAGAGAGAGAGACAGAGCGCAAGCGGGGGAGGGGCAGAGAGAGAGAGGGAGACACGGAATCCAAAGCAGGCTCCAGGCTCTGAGCTGTCAGCACAGAGCCTGATTTGGGTTCGAACTCATGAACGGTGAGTTCATGTCCCTCTGAGCCAAAGTCAGTCGCTTAACCGACTGAGCCACCCAGGCACAAACAGGGGAGCATACATGGCCCCTGAATTTACATAACAGGTCATCTCAGTTCCTTCTGCATATCTTTGACCCAGTAGTTCTGTTCTCTTTCTAGAAATTTACTGTAAAACAATTAAGGATGTCTGGAAAAGAGCCATATAGAAGAATATCACTGCAATATTCCTTTAAGACTGAAAAACTGGACTCAACCTAAATGCCCAACAACTAGAAACCAATATGTTCAATCATTATATATTCCAGTTTGAAGACACCTTGACTACATCAAAAGGAGACTTCATCTTGTAATCTGTTAAAAGTCTGTTCTCTTGGGGCGCCTGGGTGGCTCAGTCGGTTAAGTGTCCGACTTCAGCTCAGGTCATGATCTCACAGTTCCTGAGTTCAAGCCCCTCAATGGTCCCTCTGCCGTCATCACAGAGCCTGCTTTGGATCCTATCCCCCTCTCTCCCTGCCTCTGTCCCTCCTCCCCTCACATTCTCCCTCAAAAATAAAATAGACATAAAAAAGAACGTCGGGGTTGCCTGGGTGGCTCAGTTGGCTAAGTGTCCGACTTTGACTCAGGTCATGATCTCGCAGCTCATGAGCTAGAGCCCTGCATCGGGCTCTGTGCTCTTCAGGGCAGAGCCTGCTTCGGTTCCTGTCTCCCTCTCTCTCTCTGCCCCTCCCCGGCTCATGCTTTCTCTCTGTCTCAAAAATAAATAAAAACATCCAAAAAATTTTTTTTAATTTTTATGTATTTACATTCTTTTTTAAATATTTTACACCTCTTCAACCAGTGGTTCTCAAACATTTGCTTTCGAAAATCCAGGTTCCAAAGAGCTTTTAATATCTGATATTAGCCACACTATAAAACTGACAATTTTTAATTTGTTTTCATTAGTTTTAATAAAATTTTTATTTGCTAATTTGTTAAATATTAAGGTCATTATATTTTAACACTTTCATGAAAAATAACTTTATTTTTCAAAACAAAGTATTTTTTTTTTATTTTTTTAACATTTATTTATTTTTGAGAGACATAGAGACAGAGCGTGAGCAAGGGAAGGGCAGAGAGAGAGGGAGGCACAGAATCCGAAGCAGGCTCCAGGCTCTGAGCTGTCAGCACAGAGCCCGACGCGGGGCTCGAACTCACAGACCGTGAGATCATGACCTGAGCCGAAGTCGGCCGCTTAACCAACTGAGCCACCCAGGTGCCCCCAAAACAAAGTATTTTTTACATTTTGCAAATTTCTTTAATGTCTGGTCTAGCTGAAGACTGATTCTCATACCTGCCTCTATATTTAACCTATTGTAGTATGAATTGTCATGTACCTTCTGGAAGATTCGAGTAGACACTTGTGAGAGAAGAGGGTTGAAAAAGGCAAATAATGTCGTCTTCTTATTATTCTGATTTAACTTTGTGGAAACTCTGAAAAAACTTGAGGACCCCCCCGAGGTCCCCGAACCATACTTGAGAATACTGTTTTAAACCATGATCTTCTTGGCATATCTAGGATATGGGGCATGGTGGGCTAAGAGACACTTCATCGTAGAAAAGAAACACAAAAGGTAATGAAGAAAAGAGAGGAAGTCATGTGGTCTTTTAGCACTTTAAAGTCCTTTCAGCTTGTTCTAAAGAAGTGATGAGCCAACAAGCACCAAATGTCTGTGCTCTGCCTTCAGCTGGCGGTCTCCAGGGCTCCCCTCACCCTTTCAGATTCTGTCAGAAAAACCACCTGCACCAAGCATATAAACATGACAGACTTCCATCACTAGAGCACAACTGAGAATGAAGCCAGACAACATATAATTCAGGGACAGCTCACCTTAAAACCATCTTAAAAAACTCAGGGACAGCTGCTTAAAATATCCTTAGTAGGGTATGCATGAGTGTTTAAATTAAGCACACACCTACAAAATCCATTAAAAGATTTTCTCCATTGCCCTCAAGTGTCAGTAATACGTTTCTATCTACACAAAAGAAAATTAAAACAAAACAAACAAAACAAAACAAAGTTATGCTGGCATACACAACGTTAAAATAATCAGAAAGTTTCGTTTACTCAATAAATATGTATTAAACCCCTTTGGGCGAGAATGTCAGTTATGAGGTGGGTCCAGATGTAATTTATTTAGAAAAATAAGATGGACATTATTACACAAACCAGATAAAAAAAGTAATATGTAAGAGTACAGTAAGAGAAATAGATAATGCTCTTAAACATAATAAGAGTTTTACAAATCACGATTTTGTCAAAATTGTTGGCAAAAACAGGTCCCCAGTAAGTATCTGCTGAACTGATGGAAGAAAAGAAGGAAAGAAGGAGTCACTTTTGGCCAGAGCATCAAGAAAAAAAAAACAGAGATGGCAACCTCTGATGAGGGTTTTCAAAGACAGATGATTTTTAAGGTCAAGGGGCTAAGGAAAGGAGACTGGAGGTAAGAGGAAGAACACCATTCTAAACAGAAAGAATAGAGTCATAAGGGCACGAAACAAGAGAGTTCAGAAGTGTTTGAGGAACCACAAATAAAGCAGACTGGTTGAAATGAAAGACATGTTGAGGAAAGCTTGAGACGTGGGCACTGGAGGGATCCTGGGCTGAGTTGTCCAGGAAGTATCCACAAGTAATGAAATGTGTTTTCTTCTGCTGGGTACTTACTTCCCACTAAATACTCAGATGACTGCAGAGAGAAGGGTGCTGTAGTCAAGCCCAGACCAATTCTCAGGAGGTAGAAGAAATAGCCAGTAATACTGATGAAGCAAAGACTCAGAGAAGGTGGGGAGTAATGGGCTCAGAAGTCACAGGTGCATCTAAGCAAGTGGGAAAACAGACAGGTTCTGTTTGAGACGTTCTCCTCTGTGACTGCAAGCAAAATAAACACATGAATGCAGAAAACCAAAAGAAAAAACAGATCAGCAAACTGTATGGAAAATGAAGACCAAGTTGATTAGTATGTACAGTCTGACTGCACTTTTAGAAATGAAAGAAGTGTGTGTGTACATACATATGGGGCAGAGGGCCAATGAGAGAGATCATGAAAGATCTAGAATAAAATACAATCATTGAAGTAACATTCTTGAGCTCTACATCAGCCTTTCTCATCCAGATTCCTCATCTGACTCCCCTAACACAGAAAATATTCTGAGTGACTCTTTCCTCGGTTCTCCCAAGTATGGTGGATAACCAGTGTCTCCCTAGAAGCACAGGAGAGAAGTTAACTTATTACATACGATGGATGCCCTGGGCTGTTGGGGCATTGTTTCTTTCCAGAACCAGGAGAAGAGTGAAGCTTCTCTAGATGGTGCTTTTTACTTGTCTTACATAACTACGTGGTTTTTAAAAAAATCATACAATGAATAGATTACATTTGTGCTAAGGAGGAAAAAAAACTGTTAAGAACAAAAAGTATAAGGTAACTATTTGTAAGAAGAGAAAACCGTGGAACCTGATTCCGATAAAGAAAAGCCCCAGTTAACAAACTCCACAGACTAATGTTTTGAGTGGGCTCTGGAAATGAACGCGCTCGCCGAGAAGCCATATTGCCAGTCTGAGAGGCCCGGAAACCAAACGCGAGCTCCGTGGCAGATGTACGCACTGTGAGGCATCATCTTCCTCTGTGGGCTTCGAATCCGCTCAGAATCTCGTTGCACATCTGCATTTACCTCTTCTCCCTGTTCTTTTTTTTTTTTTTAAATTACTTTCAATCTTTATTTTTGAGAGAGAGAGACAGAGTGTGAGCAGGGGAGGAACAGAGAGAGGGGAAGGGGAAGACACAGAATCTGAAGCAGGCTCCAGGCTCCGAGCTGTCAGCACAGAGCCTGATGCAGGGCTCGAACCTATGAACCCCGAGATCATGACCTGAGCCGAGAGCCGCTCAGGCGCCCCTCTTCTCCCTGTTCTAACTGAATCTGCTGAACAGTGAGCTTTCATTAAGGAAAAGAAAAGTTTCATAATTAAATTTTCTTTTATTTTTGGTTAACTGCTATAATTGTTAGTCAAGGCAGCAATCTTACTTTTACATATTTTATTTATCAAGTCTATAAAAAATTATTCCAGTTTTTTTCTTGCTTTTCAAAACTTGAAGATACAGATTTTAGGCAAGTTCTAATGTTAAACTTGTCTTTGCTATAATTTTTTTCTGTGCTCTTTTTTCTCTAAATATTAGTATTTTCATGACATTCATTTTTTCCTTTAATATTAAAAATTTCAAAATGCTCATCTGTACCTTGAAGCAATGACTTAAAAATCTTAGTAAAATATATCTAGGGTAGTATCTTTGAGAGGATATATTATAATTTACAGTATTAGGGCTATTTGGGAGGTACTCAAAAGGTTCTTTTATTGACTGACACAATGAAATATATTTATAAATATCTTAATATTCTTAATTTTTAGAATAAATATAAAACATCGTATGACTGGAGCGCCTGGGTGGCTCAGTCGGTTAAACGTCCCGACTTCGGCTCAGGTCATGATCTCGCGGTTCGTGGGTTTGAGCCCCACGTCGGGCTCTTTGCTGACAGCTCAGAGCCTAGAGCCTGCTTCCGATTCTGAGTCTCTTTCTCTCTCTGTCCCTCCCCGACTTGCACTCTCTCTCTCTCTCAAAAATAAACATTAAAAAAAATTTTTAAACATCGTATGATTGAGTAAATCTTTGTGCTCCCACTGGATCCTATTTACACCCAGTGTATCTGTGGATATGGTTGAAAATGACTGACCTTAGAAAAGAGAACGAAATTATTTTGTTATTTATATTACATAGCTTGTGTATTATATGGATATGTTAAATGAATTCTTTGGTTTAATACAGTATTTTTCTGTTAAGTTTAAATCTGCTTAACATTTTATTTAAAAAATAGTTCATTGTAGAACAGACTAGAATGTTAAATTTAAGCTGTTTGTTTTAGACTCAAACCAAAAGTTTTTAACATTATGATGGATTTTTCTCAAAAAGGACTATGTTGCATTTTAAATGAGGTTTAGACTAATGAGGCATGAACACTCAAAACCTGTGATTAATGTTTTAAAGCACATTTGTTTCAGACTGTCTTTGGTTTGAAAATTAGCAATTTTGATTTCTGTAAAAAGAATGACATTTATTGACAAGAAAAAGAGTTTTTCTTGCCTTCAAATGAAGACCCACCTTTCAACCAACCGGCAAGAGATTCCCTGTCCTGCTTTAATCAGAAAATGAAAGGCATTAATGACATGTTGCTATTTTGTTTCTGTACCGAATTTTGGCATACTAAAATAGTGAGATGCTTGTGACCCACAAAACTCTATTTTACTATAAAGTGATCTTTTTAAAAGAGCAAAGGCATAAAAGCCACAATAAATACCAAATAATTACTATTGTTAATATTTGAGAGAGTCACAAAGAAAACAACCAAACTTCTTACTCTAAAAGAAATACATTTCTTAGAATACAAAAATTCAGAGTAAAAAAGGGCTCATAACATATACAATTTTCAACAAGGAAACAAACAAAACAGTGCTTCATTAGGTTTCTAGGTATCTCGTACCTTGACTAAACTTCCTTCTTAGAAAATGGTTCAAAACGTGGGAAGGAAGCATTTCAACTAAGATAATTGAAATTCACTATGCAAAGTCATGGCCAAATCAGGTCAGTTAAATTCGCCCTTAGAAAAAACAAAGTCATTTAAAACTGTTCCAAGTTGAAAACTGATGTGTCATGATACAATTCTGACAGAAATAAACTATTTTTAAACCCAAAGATAATTGTTTTTAATTCTTCAGAGAATAATGACCCAGAACTGCTAACACATGGAAGAAAATTTCTGACTGTAACTACAGTGCTCACATGCAGTCTCATCAAAGATCTCTAAAAACAAATATTTTGCAAATGCAGTGTTCCATCTCTTCACCATGGACCCACGGCTTGGGCCAACAAAGCCTCCTAAATGAAATGTGAGCCAAACTTGGAAACCTCTCCTATTTGAAACTCAAGTTTGGCTTTTAATAAAGACCTAAGCAATGTTTCCTCTAACCAACTTGGCAGACCTCACAAACAGACTACACAAACAAAGTCTTTCTGCTTACTCAAAGTTTTCACTATACGCTCGGAAACAAAAAGCTACACACAGGAACTGGGTCATTCAACTCGATTCAAAGGTAAGGGTTGTCATTTTCCAACCTACTATTTCTTCTTCTAGACAGCAAGTCATATCTCTCCGAGGTTTTCTCTTTAAAGAATCTGATAATTTCTGATACTGTTTATCCAACATGTTGGCACGGTAACAGAAAGTCCTCAGATAGGCCCACTTAACCACCAGGTTTCTAACAGAGAACTTCAAGAGGAGACTGAACTGCTGCCAAGCCTCCCAATAACATCTCGACATTCTCAAATGCCTCTCATTTGGATTTCGTTAAGTAAAAAAATTCACCTTTAATAACATGACACATTTCCTAACCCTCTTCCACAAAAAACAGAATACACGAAACTCAATAATAGCAAAAAAAGTACATCCTCCTACTTGATATCTCTATAGCTCACACGTCTAAAATCAGACGGCAATGAATTAATTTTTTGTGAAGTCTTTGTAATTCATCCTAAAAGAATATACCATATGGTATAGGCATTTCACCACACACAAAGAATACACCTGATTAAACACTTCTGCCAAATCCATAACTTAAGACTTTCAACCATCCACAGCACTTGAAGTTATTACGGACAATAAAAATGGAATCACATGAAAACTCTTGACAGAATTTTTACTTTTTATAAATACAAGTTCTGGAAAATAACCAACTAAAACTATACTTTTAGTGGAGATCTTCCTAGATAGTTATCTAAGAACCATAACTCTGCTGCCTCAAATGCCCTCACTTCCTTCGGTAGAAACAGTACAAAGTTGATTCTTGAACAACACAGGTGTGAACTGTGCAAGGTCACGGTTTAATCCTCCACTTACACGTGGATTTTGTCCTTTGATGACCACAGTGCAGCACAGGAAATGTGCTTGCTCTCCTTCATGATTTCCTTAGCACCTTATTTCCCCTAGCTTACTTTATTGTAAGGATACAGGATATAATACACATAACTCACACAATATTTATTATTCGTAAGGCTTAGTAGTTAAGTTTTGGGGGAATCTAAAGTTACACTTGTTATTTTCAACTGTGTGGGGGTGGGAGGGTCAGCACCCCTATCCCTGCAACGTCCAAAGGTCCACTGTATATCCTCCTTGTTCTTCTCTTACAGGGAAAGCTGCGAACGATGTTTTTCTCTTTGTTGTTATTCATCCTTCAGACCATTATTCCTAACCCACGCATTTCCCATAAACCAACATAGTTTGTAATAAAAAGAGTCTATCACCATATTCTCAGGCTTAGGAGTTGCACTAAAATGTGTTTATTAGAATGTGCATTATTTTGTGACACAGATTCATATAATAGTTAGGATTCCTCAATGATGAGAGTCAACATGTCATTTTGCCAGCGAGCACTAAAACAGCAACCTTTCAAAACTTGCCTTCCATCAGTGTTTTCAAGCTTTATCAAGAGGGCAGGTACTCAGAATAAAAGATACAATAACACTTAAATGAAACTCTATAGGGAAAAAGAGAGATAATGCTCTTGGTAGTGGTGATTTGACATCACAGATCATGGAAATGGGAAAAGACCACAACATATCTCATCTCATGATAATTTCCTAATTCATCTTTTAAACTGGACTTCTCTGAGAAAACCAGTCACTTAAAAAAAAAAAGTGGATTGTGAAGAACACAGAGAAGTTTGCTTTAGATTACAAGATGTGAAGCCAAATGTGGAAAAGGGCAGCTCAGAGCTGTAGGAAAGAAAGCAGAGTCAGATACGGAAGTAATATCGTGTTAACCACAAATCAGCAGAGTTGGCTAATTCTAAGCACATGCTAACTGTCCCAAGGTATAATAAAATGCTCAGCATGTTTTAATTAAATGTGCTTTGACTGCACACATGACAGTACAGGCTGCCAAGATGAAAAAACTCTTTGGAAATGAGAACTTGTGTTCCAAATTGATAGGTCCCTATTTTTCTTCCTTTGAGAGCAGGACTCGGGGCATGAAAGCTCGCCCTCGCCCACAGCTGCATCCAACAAGGCCTGAAATGAACACGTAATAGACTTATCTGCCTTAAAAGTGTCTGCAGGGGCACCTGGGTGGCTCAGTTGGTTGCGCGGCCGACTTCGGCCCGGGTCATGATCTCGCGGTCTGTGAGTTCGAGCCCCGCGTCGGGCTCTGTGCTGACGGCTCAGAGCCTGGAGCCTGATTCTGTGTCTGCCTCTCTCTCTGCCCTTCCCCTGCTCATGCTCTGTCTCTATGTCTCTCAAAAATAAACGTTAAAAAAAAAAATTAAAAAAAAAAAAGTGTCTGCAGTGCAGGGACACGAAGAGCAACTACCTGAAAGCTCACATAATAGCAACAAAGGTCCATCTTTTCTCAATTCTAAAATCCAAGTGTTTTGAAAAGTAAAAGTATTTTTATAACTCATTTGGCAAGAAACACTGGCCTGTCCTAAATCAAACAGTATTTTCTTAATTATTTATAATTCATTTGGTGGCAAAAACCTCACCTGAATAGATACAAGAATATTTACAATCTTAGGGCACCTGGGTGGCTCAGTCGGTTGAGCGTCCAGCTCTTGGTTTTGGCGCGGGGCATGATCTCATGGTTCATAGGTCCAAGCCCCACATCAGGCTCCACACTGATCGTGAAGAGCCTGCTTGGGGTTCTCTCTTTCCGTTTCTCTCTCTGCCTCTCCCCGACACGCTCTCGCTCTTACTCAAAATAAATAAATAAACTTAAAAAAAAGAATATTTACAGTCTTTATTTATTTCATTGAGTGTGACCGTTCATTCATTTCATTGCAGAAATATCAATGTGTGATTACAGAGTGTGTTCTCAAACACTGCTGGAATGTTATAAAATACATGTGCACGAAACATATGACCATTCTAAAATCTGAAAAATTCTCACACACATCTGTTGATAAGGGAATACAGATTCACTACTGTTATTAATATTTATAGCTGACCGTGTTAAATCACAAGTGACAATATGACACTGTTCAGCTAAATTCTCTCCAATGGCTTTCTATGTCATGCAGAATAAAAGCCAAACTCTACAAACGCCTACAAGATTGCTACTCAAAGAGAACCACGACGGTAATTTGTTGGAAAAGCAGAACTGCAGGACCCAATTCCCACCTGTGAATCAGAAACGGCATTTTCACGAGAGCCCCAGTTGACGTGCATACACGCGATTCTTCTGGAAGTGCTGACCCACGAGACCCTGGAGGACCTGTCCTTCCTACTTGCCAGGCTCACCTACTTCTTTCCTCTCCCCCGCTCCTCCTCAGTGTCTGGTTTCCGCGCCATTTATGAAACACACAAGAAACCCTTCCAGGGAGCTCTTCTCTGGGACTGGATGTCCCCCCCGCAGGAATCTCTCCTGACTTGCTCCCTCACCTGCTTCAGTTCTTTCCTCAAAATGAGGCCTTCTAAGTGAGGCCATCTCTGTCACCCTATCTGAAATGTTCAAAACCCCTGACAATTCATTTCCTTCTATTTTTATTAGTTGTCATATTTTTTCTCTTTAGAACCTGTAACTATCTAAAATACGAACACTTCACCAAACTGTGTTGTTTTTTTATCTCTTCCTATTAGAATGTAAGTTTCATGAGGGCAAAGAGTCTGTTTTTCACACTGCCTGGAACAGCAATTTTCAGTGTGGTCTGTGGACCCCTACGGATCAATGAGACTCTTTCCAGGGGATGCACAAGATCAAAACGACTTTCATAATTATACCAAGAGGTTATTTGCTTTTCTCACACCCTGTGCAAAAGCTGTGGTGGGTAAAACTGCTGGGCTTCGGTGCAAAGCAATGCAGCGGCACCGAACTGTGTTAGTCGTCACTGCATCCTTCACCACCACATGCACAAAATTTAAAAAAGACAAAATTCAAGGGGCGCCTGGGTGGCTCAGTCAAGTTAAGCATCTGACTTCCGCTCAGGTCATGATCTCACAGTTTGTGGGTTCGAGCCCCGCGGTGGGCTCTGTGGCTTGCTTTGGATTCTGTGTCTCCCTCTCTCTCTGTCCCTCCCCGCTCATGCTCTGTCTTTCTCAAAAGTAAACAAACATTAAAAAAATTTTTAAATTCAATTTCACTTTAAAATGTTCCTGATGAAGGAGTTTAAAAAGCATTAATTTTATTAGGTCTTGACCACCGAGTGTGTATCTTTTTAATATTCTGTGTGATAAAGCGGGAGGAGTGCATAAGGCATGTCCACAGTAGGACAGTATCTTGGGGAGAAGCATACGTGAGATCATTCAGGTTGTGAGCTGGACTAGCTGTAATTTCATCAACACCATTTCACTGGAAAGAATGACTGACACACTATGTCTATTCAGACCTGGATATCTAGTATATATTTTCCTGAAAATGAACAAAGTTACTTTTTCACTTCAATGACGATAACTGCCAATATTTATTGCCAGTCATAAAATCCAAGCTTTCAAGTGAACATTAGAATTTGGAGGAAACTGTACCCACTATGATGAGCTTGACAGTTGGTTAATATTTTAAGACATATCTCGTAAGACGGATAGTGATATTAAAGAATGTGATCTGTTAATACGTTGTATAGTGAAATGCGCTAACACTCGTAAGATCTGCGTAACTCAATGAGCTGACGGTTCTGAAATGACAAAGCGCATCACAGTACAAAACCACGTGTGGGTGAAAGATCAAACGAGATACACCAATGGATTTTTTTTTAACATTTTTTATTTTATTAAGTAATCTCTCCACCCAACGTGGAGCTCAAACTCACGACCCTGAGACTGAGAGTTGCACACTCCAACTGAGCCAGCCAGGCACCCCTAGACCAATGAATCTAATGTAACACCACAAAATATTCACTGATATGGTTTCAGAGTCTACACTGCAACTGACCCTGAAGAAACTACCACTTGTCAAGTTTTAGCGTAGTATCAAAGAATAATCACAACTATTTTAAAACATTATTGGGGTATCTGGGTGGCTCAGTCAGTTAAGCATCTGACTTCAGCTCAGGTCATGATCTCGCAGTCCGTGAGTTCAAGCCCGGCATCAGGCTCCGTGCTGACGGCTTGGAGCCTGTAGCCTGCTTCGGATTCTGTGTCTCCCTTCTTCTCCCCTGCTCGTGCTCTGTCTCTTGCTCTCTCTCTCAAAAATAAACATTAAAAATGTTTTTAAACAAATAAAGATTAAAATACTTCCCTCTTTTCCAACTACACACCTGGGTGAGGCCAGGTTTTCTTCATATACTCCAAACAACACATCACAACAAATGACTGCAGATATGAGCCTTCTCTCTTTTAAGCTAGACATTCAAAGTTTGTTAAAATGTAAAAGAAAGCCACTCTTCTTACTACTTTAAAAATAAACTTATTTTCATAAAATTTTATGCTAACATGTAATGGGTTTATTATTCTTTTAAAATCAATTGATAATTTTTTTTTTGTTTCTCAATTCTATTTTCAAATACGGTAAACAGCAATACATATAGCCAACATAAGCAAGCTCCTTCGGTTCCGCGGTAATGTTTAAGAGCTATGCTCTTAAATGGGTACTTAAATGGGTACTTAAATGGGTACTGGGATGAAAAAGTCTCAGAACCGCTGGCATGACACAATAACTAGTAGACAGCAGTAAATTCTGTTGCACTAAACACTTATATTGTGCGTGGGTCTTATTAAATGCTTTCTCACTTATTTCATTTATGCCTCAAAAACAACTTTATAAGGTATTGTTACCATTTTCTAGACAAGAAAACCAGTGCTTGAGAGAGATGAAGGCATCAGCTTAAAGTCGCAAGCACTGGAGCCAGCACTTTAGCTGAGCTCATTCGACTCTGGATCGCGTGCTCCTGGCCACTACCAATACTATGATAAAGGCATGCTACGTTAGAAACAAGACCACCAGTGCGAAGCCAGGTGACTGAACTTAAAAACATGAAGGCACTAAGAAGGAGTCAACATAAAAAGCGAAATGCATTAGGGATTGAAGGGAGAACATCCAAGGAGGTTCACGGCAGAAGAAAGGTCAGGCCAACTTCTCGGAGGCAGAATGCAAATGTTTCAGGAGGTACTTCAAGTGTAGCCCGCAAGGCACAGCAACTATCACAGGCTGAAGAACGGACAATAAAAACCCTAAGATGTCTATTTCACTTCCAGACCAGCTTCAAGGATAATAAATCCCTTCTGGTCAGCTTCATTCCGGACACTATTAAAGTCCCCTTACTGCTGTTGGTTTCCCTGGAGCTCAAGCTTGAGTATAAGCTTCGAGGAAATGTTCAGCACCATCTTTGGTTGCCACATGCAAAGGGAGTTTCCACATACTGCCTCGGGCTGCCACCCATCAGAGAGAGCTAAATCTATCGACTCCAAGAAGTGCCTCCTCTCAGGCCTACAGGAAAGTGATCTCCTGAAGTTTTGTCATCTTGATTGGATTAGTGACAAGAAGGGCACTTAATGTCTGCATTTTATGAAAAAGTCCTGTAAGGCCAAGAACGGTAATTTCTTCCCAGCTTCAAATTTTCCTAAGCTAAAATTCCTGCTAGGATATGCAGACATACTTTTCTACAGTCTTGAAATTTCTACTTCCTGTAATATTTAAACCATGAATCACTCTTGCTAAGGATGATTAAAAAGGGAGTGATCTAGGATTGGGAAGGAAAACAGAAGATGAAGTGGGTGGTGGCGCGGTAGCCATGATGTAGCAATGCGGCGGCATTCAGAGCGACAGTGGAAGTTAGGGCAAAAAAGGCAAAGTCAAGTCTGGAACTATTTTCCTCACTCTCTTAGGAGGTCAGAAGTCAGTTGCCGTGTTCAGCGATGTGTTAATACGGTCAGGGCTGAGACTGTGAGGAGTTAAGCTCTACGGCCCTATCCGAGAGGTTTGAAAATTTTTGACTCAACTACACATATGGAAGACCTGAAATGGAAAAAAATGCAACCTCTTCATACGTACAATATCTGCAACAATGAAAAAAAATGAATTTACAAGCATATTCTCAAAATTTGGGGAGATCCTGAAAAGTTCCTAGGATGTAAGGAGATGAGAATAATAATGGATGTTCTTTCTCTGGCCTTCTAACTTCATTTTATTTCAGTAACTGTAAAAAGAAAAAGAAGAGGGTTTCCATAGCTTTGCTAGAGATCTAGGATTTTCCTAACCCTAGAAACCTTCAGTTCCTCAAACACAGATTCTACATGGGACCATCAGGGTAAAGCCTAAGACCAGAAAGAGAATGCTGGGTACCAGTGACTATGCTCCCTGCTATTTTCCAGAGTTGAGTGGGCTGCTGCCCAGGGACCGTGCCTCCTCCCATCACTGCCCGTGCTCCAACATACGGTATATGGAACTGCAGCAATTCAACATTTTGTTGGATCATAAAACAGAAAACATGTACACGAAACAGAGTTAGTGGTATTTTAGATTCCACAGAACAGTGTGGTCTTCTTGTACGGCAGCAATGGACCAACTCAGGCTGCTCAAAGCCCATTCCCAAAACAATTTTCTTAGGAAGGGCAGAAGCCAGGATCAGAAGTTAAGGTTCTATCCACTAGTGTCTGGGAAATTAATGACTGAAACAAAGTTGCAGGCTATCTCTGCATGAATAGATCAAACACTCAAAAGAACAAGGAGGGCTGGGTGGGCTTCGCCCTCCTACTCAGGAAGAAGAGGAATGAGAACGCTGTCGGTCAGGCAGGCATTAAGTTTCAGAAAGGACCATGAGGACCTGCCTCACTATGCACTAGCTTTGTCAGTACTGGTTACAAGCGTGGACTCTGCCTGTTCGACTAGAGATTACTGACTGTGCGTCTCACCCTGGGCAAATGAATGCTAGCTGCTATTACTAGAAAAAAAATTAACTTGATTCCTGAGGTAACGAACATTAAGGAAATTTGTGGGGAAAGAAATGTAGATGTCACTAGTAAGATTTTCATAGGTAGTCTTCAGAACATGTAAGATGCCATAACCTACGCCATTACACAACGATATTCCTTTTTATCATTCCGCCACGAGCACTTCCTAAGCTACTGAACATCTTCTGTAGCGTAAGTGGCAAAGAGTTTAACAAAAAGTGATTATCTGATTTGGAGTCAAAGATGTTTAATTCGATTCCAGCCAACATTTATCTGATAAGACTTCAACCCCCACGAACATGACAATGATATATACGACATATATGCTGATATGATATACATACACATATATAAAATCCAGCATGGGCACAGTAGGAAAACAGGCTCTGGGTAAAGCCGTTAACACTGAGTTAAAGCGGTGGAAGGGACCCCTCACACAAACACCCCTGGGACTCGCGAATTCCTACCAGCTCCGACGGGAAGTGAGGACTACTACCATGTAAATGGAGTACCCGGAAGTCTCTCGAGATTCCACACTTTAAATGTCCTTATGTAAAAAATGTCACTTCTTTTTCCCCTCACTTCTACTTCAGGATCAGAAAGAACACTGCCAATGCCCAACACGCTTCGCATGTGAAATGTTACAGTCCAACGGTTTTACCAAAATGAAAAGCTAGATAATCGGTTTATTTTTAAATATCTAAATAGACTCTTTTGATTAAATCCAGACTTGATGCAGCTTTCTAATAAGCAATATTATGTGTTACTCGAAAAGCAGACGAAATGATTTCTGTCATGCAGCTGTGAACAAGCATTTTGTTTGAAATACTGTCTGCATGCTTTACTGCACTAACATTGTTAGAATGCCCTCAAGATGCTGAATACTACAGACTGGAAAACAAAAGGTCATTGTCACTGGAAAATGAAAAAAGACTTATGTGATTGAAACCAACATCAAGCACAGACAAATGACAACAATGGAAATCCACTCCATGTACCTTTATCGGTCTGTAAAGGAGAATTATTTATCTCTTATGACTTAAAATTCTTGTAATATATCATAACAAAAATAAATGAATTTTTATAGTTCACAAGTGACAGATCAAATTCTGTTTTCTCAAAAATTTAAAAATATTTGGTGTACCTTCAAAAGTCAATGCAAATATGCTGGTAGTAAATGTTTTCCCAACGACAATGAAATGCTAAAATTTAAATGTAATTTCATTAATATCATTAACATATATACATACATGAGACTAGATTCTTTCACACATATTTTATATATATATATATGTATATATGTGTATATATATGAATAAACCATTTCAGAAAATTTGAGTTCTTAGCCTGTGATTTTTAAAAAAAATTTTTTTTTTTTTTTTTTTTTTGAGAAAGAGACAGAGCAGAGTGTTAGCAGGGGAAGGGCAGAGAGAGAGGGAGACACAGAATCCGAAGCAGGCTCCAGGCTCTGAGCCGTCAGCACAGAGCCCGACGCAGGGCTCGAACTCACAGACCATGAGATCATGACCTGAGCTGAAGTCGGCCGCTTAACCAAATGAGTCACCCAGGCGCCCCTAGCCTGTGATTTTTTTTTAATGTTTATTTATTTTGAGAGACAGAGAGAGTGTGTGTGTGTGTGTGTGTGTTTGTGTGTGTGTGTGAGAGAGAGAGAGAGAGAGAGAGAGAGAGAGAGAGAGAGAGAGAGGGAGGAGAGGGGGGAAAGGCAGAGAAAGAGAATCCCAAGCAGGCTCCATGCTATTAGCATGGAGCCAAACGTGGGGCCCGATCTCACCAACCATGAGATCATAACCTGGGCTGAAATCAAGAGTCCAATGCTTAACTGACTGACCCACTGAGGCAACCCTTGTGCCTGTAATTTAAAAAATAAATTCTCTTGATTTTCTATGTAAACAGGTCATAAAAAATGATAAAAATGACAGGTAACATACTGATTGAAGCTACACTGGCCACTGGGCATTAATGGCCCTAACAAACTTGCCTGACAGACAAGGAAGGTAATTCTGCATTTTACTAGTACATGTAATATTTTCTGAAAGCGTATGAAGTTCTTTTTTTGATAATTTTTTCATGTTTATTTATTTTTGAGAGAAAGAGAGACAGAGCACAAATGGGTGAGGGGGAAAGAGACAGGGAGACACAGAATCGGAAGCAGGCTCCAGGCTCTGAGCTGTCAGCACAGAGCCCGATGTGGGGCTCAAACCCACAAACCGCGAGATCATGACCTGAGCTGAAGTTGGACGCTCAACCGACTGAGCCACCCAGGCGCCCCTGAAAGCACAAGAAATTCTAAGAAAACTCCTGGTGTCAAACACATGCGTATTATTAACCTCACCATTTATTCCACTACTACTCAGCAGTAAGATGCTGATACAATCAGAAGCAAGCTAAACTAATAATTAAATTATATATGTTTGTGCTTATTGTATAAATACAAGTCTTTCCTCTAAAAAAAAAAAAAAAGTGTGGGGAGGCAAGGGGAATGGTTTGTTTTTCATCTATTTGAGAATTTTCATTTCTGTGAATTTTTTTCTCCATTTTTTTATTTTGAAAATATGCAAACCTACAGAAGAAATGAAGGAATAAATACATTGTTTAGTGCATCTTTCATCTAAATTCACTAACTACTAACATCTATACCATTTGTTACCTCCTCCCTCTTCTAACCCCCCAAAATAATTTCAGAGTAAGTTGCAGGCATCACAAAGCTTTGCTCATACATAGTTTAGCATGTATATCCTGAAAATAAAAAGTCTCCATACGCACACAATACAGTTCTCAGGCCCGAGAAATTAATCCTCTGTAAGCCAGGAAAAACAATCATCACTATTTACTATCTGGGTCCATGAAACTTCTTTATTAGTTTTTGAGTATTTAAGTCATTTTTGAACAATCTACGAGTTGAAGACTAAAAGGACAGTGAAAAACAACCTACTATAAATTTAATAAATGTTTAAACATAACAAGCCCAAATTTTATTCCGTATTTTTCGGCTTTGAAAATAGTATGTCTTGACTTTATTTTTTGAATGCAATCAGTTGCTCACCAACAGTCCTACATGAAGCGACACATTCACTTGGTAAGTACTGCCTCCAGGCCTCAAATACATCTGTAACAGAATTTAGCTTCTCATCGAGCTGATTCTTTTTCTTGTACTTACATTGTCGAAATGCAGTATTTCATATTTTAAAAATATCTGCTTACTGTTCTAGCTTATAACTATTTCTGGTTCTTCCTCTTGCACTTACATCTTCAAAACATAACACTTTTGAAAACTCAGATGGCTCACAGTTTTGTCGGAGAGAGTCATCTTCTTTGCTCCATAATTACAAAACTTTTTAGATTTATAAAAACTAATTAAAATGACCAATTCAATAAGTTTATCGTTTCCACATCATCTCTTTCCTTCCTGTCACTTCTGTACACAGGCCTATCTTAGGCACCTGTCCAGTTAAGAACTGTATCAGGTGTATTGTGGTGCACAGACATCGAGAAAGATTGAAAAAAAATAACACCCTCCGCCCTATTAGCAAAATGGGATGGTTCACATTCTTGCTGTGAAATATGATGCAATGACGTCCTTCTGGCCGAATGACCAACTGGATATTAATATCTGATTTCCTTTTTTTCCTTAGATACATACTGTTCATTGTCAATTCTTGAGTCTGAGAAAATGCGCCTAACACATTAGTTGGCTTTTTTTTTTTCTATATGCGGCCACATAAGAAGCCGAATATTTTCAGCTTTGCAAACCAAACCACCTCTGTCTCAACTATATAACTCTTCTGTACAGTGGGAAAGTAGCCACAGACAACATTAAACAGATACGCTTTTCCCAATACAGCTTTACCTCGGAAAACAGGGAGTCGGCTGGCTTTCTGACCCTGGACATCAGCACTTGACAATTTACGTTCTCGGATGCCTTCTGTATGATAAATTTAACCACCATCATTGAAGTCTAGAGGGACTATGATCTATGCATCTTCTGATTTATCTAAGAGTTGTGAAATGTCTTCCTCTGTCAAAATATTTTCATTTGCCATTACGTGCAGGAAATAAAAAATTCTAAATTTCTAATTGTGTTCAATGAAGTGTGTTCAGTGAAATTTTAACAAAACATAACCACAAAGATAGTGACGCCAAGCTTCTCTTACACCTTCTTAAAAGATGATGCAATACTTTGGGCAACACAGTAAGAAAACTGGACAACGGCAAAAGAGCAAGCATGTATTCCACCATCACGTGTTCCTCCGGTTTCTTGTTAATATTAGGGTTTCTTTGCATAATTGAGAATAAAACTGATAAGTCATGATGAAAGAATTCCTAGGATGATAAAGTGGCAAAATGTTTCAAGTCAGGAAAAATAAAATCATATCCCTTAATGTATCTTAGATTTATAAAGAAACCCATATGGTAATTGCAAAATATTGTTCTTTTTTTTTTTAAGGTAAAATTTCCTTTGTTCTTTGGAAAATCCTTAGCAAATAGTTAAAACTTCCCAAAAAAGACACTCAAAAATGAATACTGAATAAAAAAGATCCTGAAGGCATGTCAAGATTTAAACACACCATTGAATACACCCAACTACGTGAAAATGCACTTTTGTTCTTTGATTCGGGGTCCAAAGTCCACGCATCACATTCGGTTGCCATGTCTTCTTAGCGTTCTTTAAGCCAGAACCATCTTGCTCTCTACCATTTTAAAAAACCTTTCATGACAATGACATTTGTAAGAAACCTGCACCACTTGTCTTGTAGAATGTCCACATTCTGTGTGTTTCTGTGATTATTCCCTCATGACTCAGATCGGGACCTGTCCCATACTTTTCCAGCCCCTCGTTCAAAAATTATGAAGACCTGCAAGATGGCAACAGCACAGCATTAAGCCCAAAGCAAGGTTCTTCGGAGCGTGGAGCCGTGTGGGGCCGCTCACGTGCACGTACCCGCCAAGCCAGCCAGGGTGCGGGGCAAGCGTTTCTGCAGGCCTACCACACAGGTGAGGATTTAGACTCCCCCTTGCGTCCCATCAGGAGACGCAGCCAGTTTATTAATATTATCTCCAGGCTTCAAATACACCTCTAATCGGCTCTAGTTTATCATGACTTCTGGTTCTTTTTCTTACACTAGCATTTGTCAAAATGCAATGAAGTTTCTAGATTTCAAATACATCTTGATAAACTGTAGCCAGTGTGAAATGTAGTTAATGATACGCGGTAATTTTAAGTTGTTCCCAGCAGAGTAGTTCTCACCCTTTCATAATGACTGGAATAAATTCGTAACATAAAATAAAATGTTTGCGAAATATCCTGGATATCAAAATGATAGCCAAACTTTTAGTGACTCAAGAAAAGATTATGTGCATCACCAGCGATCAGACAGAGTCTCATTCATCCGCCATCAAACACATACCCGAGTGCCAACGATGGATGGCACGCTGGACTAAGTCACACAGAAAGGAATAGAGTAACTCCATAGTTCAGGGCTGACAACAGACACGATATATTCACAATGCGGTGTGAGAAATGCTACAATAGAGGTGCTAATGGATACCAGGAGAACCAATTTCAAGCCCAGCCTTCACCATGTACTAAATTTTATGAAGACCCAGCACATTTTACACAGTATTCAGTGGAGTTACGATAAAAGACGAAGATCTTTGGAAACAAAATTAAGTGATAAAGACAAATGAGTGGTGTTATCATTCTCAACCATAATAACCTGTTCTTGATATGCAGAGTAATTATTTCATCTGATAAAAGACTCATGAGCCATGGGTGGTTCTCCAGATGATCTGCTATGCACGTGTTTTAGAAGAATGCAGGATCGACTTAATAATGTCACTCAAGCTAAAATCTCTGTCTTCTCTGTTCTTCTTTTTCTACAGTCAACCTAGGAAACCCGCCTATCGGGAGGCTCTGGCCACCCGGAACCCATGTGGTACGAAGCAATATTTAGACTGTACACAGGCACATCTTTTTAAAGCAATTTTATGCTAAGATTTATAATTCTGAAATTTTTGTATTCCAAGCTGACTCTCGCTCTTCCCTAGGGAGAGGGGAGGTTACAAAAGCCCTAAGAATAGAAATGCTTCCTAACAAAAACGTAACTGGAACCATCGGCACGTTTATGTTATTAGGGTATTATTCCTGCTGTCAAGTCTAAGTGAACAACAAAGGCTAATGCTCTCAGAAAAAGACAGGCTGGTAACCATGACCAACACCACCTCTGCTATCTTCCGTTCACCAAGAAAGCAGAAGGACCCAATAGCAAGATTTAGAAGGAAAATAAAAAATTTTCACCCTAGGAACCCGTGTTTTGTTTGTTTGCTTATTTACTTGAAACAAAACCCTCCCAAACATCCGTTCAATTTCCTGCTGCAACTGCATTTCGTCAGGTTCATAAACACTACTTCTCTGACACTGTGGGTTCTTGTCACATAAAAATACCTGGAGTCCTGTTTCTGCATGTGAAAATTTATAGTACTTACTATGATTTTAAAACTGTTTTCAAAGGAGAGCATGGTTAAAATGAAAAAGGTGCAAAACTAGGCTTACAGTACATGTGGAAGTACAAATGATTAAAAAAAAAAAATTCAGGGGCATCTGGGTGGCTCAGTCAGTTAAGCATCCAGGTCATGATCTCACAGTCTGTGAGTTCAAGACCAGCATCGGGCTCTGTGCTGACAGCTCAAAGCCTAGGGCCTGCTTTGAATTCTGTGTCTCCCTCCCTCCCTCTCTCCCTCTCTCTCTCCCTCTCTCTCTACCTCTCCTCAGTTCACACTGTCTCTGTTTCTCAAAAATAAATAAACATATTTTAAAAAGAGAAAGAAATTCAGATGAGGTATACACCTGGTTTTCTTTTTTTTCTTTTTTTAGTGTTTGTTTTTGAGAGACAGAGAGAGAGCGAGCGAGTTGGGGAGGGGCAGAGCAAGAGACAGAGACACAGAATCTGAAGCAGATTCTAGGTTCCCGGCTGTCAGCACAGAGCCCGATGCAGGGCTCGAACTCACCAACTGTGAGATCATGACCTGAGCCAAAGTCAGATGCTTAATGGACTGAGCCACCCAGGCGGCCCCTATACCTGTTTTTCTAATGGTGATTAGGATGCTATGTTTTTCCTCACCACAACCAATGAATCAGTCATAATTTGTAGCCATCATCTCAAAAGGCATAAGATGTACTTAAAAAAATGATTTCAAAATGGGCAAACTGCTGTGAACAAATGAACCTGAACCTATGTTTTATATGCAAACATTCCTTGACCTAAGATGGTTCATCTTACGATTTTCAACTTTATGATGGTGGGAAAGCTACATGCATTCAGTGGAACCATACTTGGGAGTTTTGAATTTGAATCTCTTCCTGGGCCAGCCACGTGCAGGAGGGTCCCCCCCCCCCCCTCCGCCTGACGCCGGGCAGTGGCGGCCGCAGCCCCCGGCCAGCCAGTGATCATGAAGCGCAAACAACCAACAAGCTCACAGCCACTCTGTTTCTCACTCTCAGTACAGGACTCAGTAAAGTACATGAGACACTCGACGCTTTCTTACAAAACAGGTTTTGAGTTAAAGGACTCTACCAACTGGAAGCTGGTGTCCGTGTTCTGAGCACTTTTACGGTAGGTGAGGCAAAGCCAGGACGTTAAGTAGGTTAGGTGTATAAAATGCATTTTCAACTTACGATGGGTTTATTGGGAACATAATCCCATTGTAAGTGGAGGAAGATCTGGATAAGAAATACCTGCAAATGAAGCTATCACTCTTGGGGCGCCTGGGAGGCTTGGTTGGTTAAGTGTCTGACTTTGGCTCAGGTCAGGATCTCATGGTTTGTGAGTTCGAGCACGGCATCGGGCTGTGTGCTGACAGCTCATAGCCTGCAGATCCTGCTTTGGATTCTGCATCTCCCTCTCTCTCTGCCCCTCTCCCACTCTCACTCTGTCTCTCTCAAAAATAAATTAAACATTGGGGCGCTTGGGTGGCTCAGTCAGTCAGGCGTCCGACTTCAGGTCAGGTCATGATCTCACAGTTTGTGGGTTTGAGCTCCACATCGGGCTCTGTGCTGATGGCTCAGAGCCTGGAGCCTGCTTTGGATTCTGTATCTCCCTCTCTCTGCCCCTCCCCTGCTTGCTCTGTCTCTCAAAAATAAACATTAAAAAAAAATTTTAATAAAACATTTAAAAACTTTTTTAAAAAAACTATTATTCTTGTAGTGGTTTTTAATCATGTAAATTTGGAAGAAAAACCTCAAAGATATTTTGCAACTAGACCATAAATACATTTTAACAAGGAACAATAAAGAAGATCAACCTCAAGCTAATTTTAAAACTACTAAAAACTGCCATAAAGGTCAGTTTAAGAATCACCGCAAAATGTAAAATTTGGCCAAACTTTGTGTTTTGCATATAGTCAAATCCACATCTGGCAAAAGGAGGAAACCAAATTAGAGCGAGGTGCCATCATCACATGCCATCCTTCAATGTGCTCAAAGATCTATTTAAGCAGCTGCTTGAGGACTAACCTGGCTCCTTAACTTCAAGTCGGATAAGAATTTTACTAATTTGGTATTTGTTCATCTACACGGACATGTCATTTTGCGAAGTGCTTGATGACAGAGCAAGAGTTTTGAGATCTACTACAAAATTCGTGGGCACATATCCAGAAGCTGGGCTAAAAAGAAGACAGGCTAAACTGTGGAAAGGTTGTCAGCAGCAAGGCCGCTGGGCACCCCGGAAGCCACTGTATCGTTCACAGAACCATTATCTTTTGTCACTGAGTATTCCTGTAACAAATATTGTTGAGAGAATAAAAAAATGTTAACTTATGAATAAGTGACTTTCAGTTTTGCACACGACAAAGCAGTTTACCGTCTCAGCAGATGACGCATGTATTGAAACTCTTGACTGAAGCACAAAAACACCACCCAAGCTACTCAGCATCCTTCCTGACGGCTGCCTGAACACATCTCACAAAACAAGGAAACAATTCGTCCCATCTGAACAGATGTGTATGAGTCTGAACACTCTTTAATTCCATGCAGTTTTCCAAAAGTGACAATTCATCAGCATTTTGTCCATTAACTAAGGAAAGAAACAGTAAATAACCTTTTTTCCAACATGGAAGAACATTATATTTAAAATGGACAAATTACAGAGAATATCAAAATTCCCTAATTTTTTTAAATGTTTATTTTGAGAGAGGGAGAGAGAATGCACACGGACCCCTACAAGTAGGAGAGGGGCAGAGAGAGAGGGAGAAAGAGAATCCCACACAGGCTCCATGCCGTCAGCATAGAGCCTGATACAGGCAGGGCTCCATCCCATGAACCGTGAGATCAAGAGCTGAGCCGAGATCATGACCTGAGCCAAGATCAAGAGTTGGAAGTTTAACCGACTGGCCACCCAGGTGTCCCCTAATTCCCCAATATTTAAGATAACATTTAGTTGAAAGAAATACCAATGCTTATGGTTCTATCCCTTTATGACACAGAAATGTCCCCCAGCAATCCCTAACCCCAAGCATTCATTCTCCTCTACCTTTGGTGGCAAGCATGCAAACAAACGTAAGGGGATGTTGCTTGCTGTAAGTAACTTTTCCTGCAGCCAACAACACATACCTTCACCTGTTACAGATCCCTTTCAGTAGTTTAAAATAGTTATATTCTGTGTTCCTTTGTCATTAAAAATGTATTTTAAAAACACAACGTTCTCTTACATGGACATTATCCCCTCCCACGATATTCAGAAGTGTTTACTTGGTTGGTTACATAAACCATCTGATAGCCCCTGTGTCCCTCCCAGAAAAGGTGACCTTGCCCAAAATAATCCTTTTCTTACCCACTGTGACTTCCTGGCCCTACCCCTTTCTGCCTTTAAAACCCTTCCTCTTCCGCAGCCCTCTGGAGCTCCTTTGTATTTGCTAGATGGGGTGCTGCCTGATTCATGAATCTCTGAATAAAGCCAATTAGATCTTCAGATTTACTCGGCTGAATTTTGTTTTTTTTTTTTAACACTGGAAACAGGCACATCTGAAAGTGCAGTCTTCATTTTATCAATGGAAAATCAAAGCACTTTAAAAATAAAATCTTCAGATCTCGGTATTCAAAGATGCCAGCGGATGAATCAGCACCGGGCGCTATGTGTGCGTCCGCTACATCTGCTCCCCTGTTACACTCCTCCGCCCGATGTTTCTCAAGAAGTTCCTTAGCTCAGAAACTAAGTTAGCTTAAATTCAATGTTTACATAAATTCAGTGAAAATTATTGACTTTACAGAGATTGCGTTTTATAAGCCCATTTAAAGCACATCTTGCACAAAACAGTACAATATAAATGCCGGTGACCCGAAACTGAACACTACACCCTTGATACAGAAAAGGGCAGGCTAACGAAGGAATGTGTTCGCTGTGCAGCCCACCCACCGAACGTATTTATTATGCAAGCTTAGCAGCCAGCACGTACAATAATCGTTTTAAAAAGAAAACCTTTAGGGATTCTTTCCTCACATATAATAGATTCCTTCTTCCCAACCTTTCAGAAGAATGGTGAAAGATATGACTACTTTCACAACCATCTAAAATATTTGGTTTAAGCTTTAATTTTTTCAAGTCTGATTTCATTTTCAACAAAAAGCTCCTTTTATTGTTCTTATTCCATAATATGCCTTTGACCCTATTGCTTGGCCACTTGTACGATGAAGCTGAGAAAAATCAGACCAATGGAATGCTACAGACCTAAACCTAACTTGCTCTAAATGTTACTGAACATACTTTCCTGTCTTAGTCTTTTACGAATATAGCTCTTTTCGTTGAAATTATGAGCAGGATTTCAGAAAACAATAAAAAATATAAAACTTCCTTCAGCAAAAATAAATAAAAAAAACTTCCCTTGGCAACCTCAACATAATTTCAATATAATTCCCTTCCCTATCGTCGATGTTAATGTGAACAGCAAACGTGTAAAATAGTGCCAATTAGATGCTAAATATACAGAGGTGAAAAGGAGCCTAATGCAAACCGTATTATGATCGGATGGATTCCTGTTGCCCCTCAATACTGTTCCACTTACTAAATTTCATTCTTAATTAGAAATTCTAAATTGTATTCCATGTCTACCTTTCTGATTTTAAAGTGACAACAGAACAATTATTTTAGAGCAATTACTAATGGCCGGGTCCTTATAAATGTCAGTATTTTAAATGCTTAGAAACTATGCATATAAACTACATCTCATAAATCATATGTATTCTTTAAAAAATAAGCGTTTAAAGGCAAATGGAATGGAGGCAGCTCTTTGTATTACTCAGATCCTAGCGTTTTCAAAATAACCTTAAAATCTTCAACAAATACTCTTAATTCCTATAATAAAAATGAACACTTTTCAAAATGTTAAATTGAAGCTCATCAATTTTAAGGAGTGGAGCTTTCTGGAAACCTAAACTTTCAGAATAAATGATTTAGATGTTCCGTCTTTGTTGCTGTATTTCCTTATGCTAAGGAAAAACAGAGGAAACAGGTTGGGAAGCGCCATCTTGTGGGCTTCCAAGAAACTTTCTCACTCTTCATCAGTACAGTTCTAGAAGCAAATTATTATAATTATTCAATACAATATTTTCAATATTCAAAATGTTACTGTAACTTAAAGCAAAGTACTCCCTAACAGTTAATTTTCCAGGGTCCAAATACTAATGACTGTAATAAACGACATTGTAGATTTGGGATAAGATCTTCCTTCTCAAGCACTTGATGATAGATTTATAGCCAAACCATCACATTTTATCTTCACAACTTCCTCAGGAGTTCAGGCTGGAGAGATACATTAGACAATAACGAAGCTTGAGAATCTGTATACCAAAGGAATTAAAAGAGCACCTAGGCAGTGGAGAACTGAGAATGAGGCTTATAATTCTGTAGTATAGCAAAGTCATACAACAAAATAGAGACCTTTTGTTTTTCATAAAAACTAAATCGAGAAAGTTATCAAGAATTCTAAAATTCGGTGGAACCAATAAATCCACTGTGTGCGTGTAAACTTGTGTCTTATGTCTTATAAGTTTACCAACTGTGTTAGGAATTAAGGTACATAGTATATGAAGATGAAAACAAACAAAAACAAAAAAATGAAAGATTAATAAGAAAGCAAATGCCCTCAAAGTCATTTTTATATGATTCTCTTTAGACTTTAGAAATAGTGTGATTTTGTTAGTTTATATACTAGTAAAGAAAAAACATTAATACTCTAAATTTACAAGTGGCCTGGAGCAGCCTCTCCACCGGCCCAAGGACGTGTCTTCTTTGCTCCACACGGTGCTTTTTTTAAAGGCCCAAATTAAACACCAACATTTAAAATTAGGAAATTCCTCGGCGCTCCCTATTGTCTGTTACCCATCTGCCCACCGAAGGTATCTGAGTTGCGGGCCTTGGTTTACGTTTTTTTCTTTCTAACTTCCTTGATGTTTCCTGCGGGGGTTCCTTTTCCTGGTACTTTCTTGGTGAGGGAGCATAATGACATTCGCGCTCAGGCTTCGGGCAACACTGCCTGCTTGAAGGTTCTTCCCCAATTTCCTACGTGAAAGATGCTAAATCTCAGTTCTGCTATTGGTTCATGATGCAGCAATGCCTAGAGGTTTGCAGAATGTGCATCTCTTTTAAACTATGTTCAGAGATGCAAAACTTTGAGAGAACCTTCTGCTTTGCAAAGGGAAACCCAAGCCTACTGCTGGTGTGAAGAACTAAGGAGATCTGTGTTATGGTTTGACATTTTCTTTGTGCGAGGGGGGAGAAAGACCAATTACTTGGGGGACATAAAGGGAGAATGTTACTTCGGCAAAGTCTAGGCTGATTGAAGATTTGCTAGCATTTTTAATTTACGTAGCCTCCCACATCTGTTTTAATAATATTAGCCTAGAGCATATCATTTTGCTAAGGCTGCTAATTATTTTTTCCATCAACTTTTGATAAAGTGAAAATTATTTCCAAAAATTGTTTCTAAATTTTCAAATGGCCCTGTTTTCCTAAGGTCAATTATTATACTTGAAAAACAAGATAAAAGGGAAGAAATTTTGATCAGGAGAGTGAAATCAGAAGTCCCCTTGAGCTGAATGAGGTCTCACCCCATTCAGTACGTCCTGAGATCCGTGTGCAGTCCTTCCAGAGAGAGAGAGAGAGAGAGAGAGAGAGAGAGAGGGAGAAGGAGGAGGAGGAGGAGGAGGAGGAGGAGGAGGAGGAGGGAGGGGGTGGGTGGGAGGCGGATTGAGGGACACTAAAAGAAAGCAAGAGCTCCTCTGTCTGGAGGCACCGAGAACAGCAGGGGAGGGGGCAGCACGACAAAGAGACTCGTGTCCCTCTGGAAAACTGCAGAGCCATCTGTCTGAAAAATTCAGGATGACAGGCCTCCAAGTATTCCGCAAGGCTTCCTTCTGTATAGTGATGTCTGTTTCCTTTTTTTGTTGTTACTGTATTATTAATCCTTCTTGTTCCTTTTTCTTATTTTAAAATAACTTATCCTTTTAATTTCAACTAAGAGAGTGAACAGACAAGTTGAGAACCCTTTCTCATTCAAGGAAAATAACTGAAAGTGTCCAGTCAACTTCTAAATATTATGATGGATTAAAAAAAACACAAGTTGTGTTTTGTGGCTCTTATGTTTTACTACATATTTTGCACACATATATAATAAGCATCCTTAAAACATTCAAACCTGAGAATATCAAAAAATGCCATCCAAAGACTTAAATAGGCAGTATCACCAAAAGCAACTTATAGTAGATATAGAAGTCAATTTCATCCAAACTTTTTTCACAGTTAAATAAAATACTATTAGCAATATGTGAAATGTCCCATAAACCACTGATTTCATCTTTCTTTTTGGGTTTCAGCACATTCTGAAAAACAATCGCTACCATGAGCTTTTCGGTCCACTGCTTTGTGCCTTCTATTCGGCAACTTTAAAGACACCTAATGAGCCATTTTTTAGTTTTATTTTTTAAATTTATTTGTTTATTTATTTTGAGAGCAGAAGAAACAGCATGAGAGGAGAAGGGGCACAGAGAGAAGCAGACAGAGAATCCCAAGCAGGCTCTGCACTCTCAGGGCAAAGCCCAACACGGGGCTCCAATCCACAAAACTGCGAGATCATGACCAAAGCTGAAACCAAGGGTAGGACACTTAACCAACTGAGCCAAAAGGCGCCCCAATGAGTCATTTTTCTTAATGGAAGACTAATATACAAAATCCTATGAACTTGGCTAACCCACCAAGGTCTAAAAGGGAGGCTCAAGCAAGAAAAGGCACTCCTTCACACGTCCTTGCTAATAGCCTGAAAAGGTCTAACAGAACAGAGAACAGGTATCAAACCAGAAGTACCCATCATCCCCCTCACACTCAGTGCAGTCTGTCCAGAAGGTGGTTTCTGTCTCCAGCTGAATACGGGACACCCGGCAACGTTAAAAGGGCCAACAAATGAACCTGGATTAGCAAGCCCTGTGTTTGCAGAGCCTGTCTAGTGTTCCTCGTCCTCTGCTTGGCAAGTTGAAAGAAAGATGAAGAGGCTTAATTTTTTTTTTTTTACAAAATATAAAGCAGTATATAATCCAACCAGAATTTCACCAGAAACTTTTCAAAAGAGTTAAGCTGACAAAAGGAACCAATCCCTAAGTAAACTGTACATCTGCCCTTGACATGCAACAATATTGCAGGAATACATGTATTTTTTCCTTTAAAGACTCAAGATAATTAGACAATAAAAACAATATGAGAGATTTTGAGATATATTTACGACTGTTAACTTGATTAACACATTATAAAGTTGTAGGAAGATTAATGAGTGCTCTATGTTTCTACCCTGGAAATTGCTAAACTAGTGGGGCCTGGCGGGCTCAGGAGGTGGAGCATGCAACTCCTGATCTCTGGGTTGTAACTTCGAGCCCCACACTAGATGTAGAGATTACTTAAAAATAAAAGCTTTTAAAAAATAAAAAATAAACTACAGTAGTACCATGGTTTAAGAACTATCTTATTCACTCAACAAATATTTTTTGAGCACCTACAACCTGTGAAAAACTGTGCTAAGCACTGTGAGTACAAAATACCTTACAGGCACCATTGGCAACACAGTGGCAAACGTCACAGGAGATGTGCAGATGAAATGATAAAGAATTCAGAAGACAGGGGATTCCTTCTGAATGGGTGTGGGGGGGGCGGGAGTATGGACTGAACTACTGGAAAGAAGGGCGGAGCAAGAGCTGGAAATGCAGAGAAAGGAACGGATATGGAAGAACTAGCACTAGCGGGAGCTGGCAGCTGACTGGGCACAGAGGCCGGGGGAGGGAGGATGGAAGAAGGAAAGCTAAGGACCCAGCGCTGGGAGTGTGCGCTGTCTGGAGTCCACGGGAAATCCTGACAGAGATTTAGAGGGGGCGCCAGGGCGGGGCTGGTGTCAGAGACTCACACAGTGGGCACTGCTGAAGCCTACATACTCCCAAGGGAGAAAGGGAGGCCGGGTCTTGAGAAGCACACATTTTGGGCAGTAAACAGAGGAGACTGAGGAACGGTGAAAGAGAAGACAAGGAGTAGCAGGAGAACACAAGGTCTTGAAGGACAAGAGAAAAAAGTTTCCAGAAAGAGGCAGTCAAAACCAGCGAAGAGTGCAGAAAGATCAAATATGAGGACTGAGGGGAAGTCACTGATTACTGGCTACTAAGTGATAAAGCACTTCCAGGCAAACGGAAGCCGAATACGAGGTGGCAGCCAGGACAGGAGGCTCTCCTTGACCAAACCTGAGTCAGGCTCCTCCAAGCCCTCTTTCCAGCCTCAGCCTCGTCCCCAGGCCTTACCAGGCCTGCAAAGGCATCTGAGCAAGAATCCTACTGCGTCGGTTTAAAGAGAACCCTTCTACCTTTGATATCTGACCAAATTCCTCACCCCCACCCTAGATCATCCTGACCTGCCCTCATCAAGAGCCCTGTTAGGTCAGGTTAGCAAGAATTCCCCTACCTTGTCTCCTCTTGGTAATTTTTCATCCCCTGACACCCCTTACGACCTGCTCCTTGGCTATGAATCCTCACTGGTTCTCATATTCCCTCTTTCCTACTGTGTTGCTCTTGACACCTATCGCAATAGTCTTGGTTAAGTCTTCCTTGTTTGGTTGGTTTTTTGAGAGGGGTAGGAAGGGCGGAGGGAGACAGAGAGAGAATCTCAAGCAGGCTCCCCCACCCAGCATGGATCCCAACCCGGGACTCGGTCTTACAACTGTGAGATCATGACCTGAGCTAAAATCAAGAGTCAGACCCTTTTTCTTCTTTTTTTTTCCAACTGTTCAAAGTTGTAGCTTTTTTTTTTTTTTTAACGTTTGTTTATTTTTGAGAGACATAGAGACAGAGTATGAGCAGGGGAAGGGCAGAGAAAGAGGGAGGTACAGAATCTGAAGCAGCTCCAGGCTCCCGGCCGTCAGCACAGAGCCCGACTCGGGGCTCGAACTCGCAGACCGTGAGATCACGACCTGAGCCTAAATTGGCTGCTAAACCGACTGAGCCACCCAGATGCCCCCAAGAGTCAGACCCTTAACCAACTGAGCCGCCCCAAATCTTCCTTGTTCTTTAAACAAGTGTCAGAATTTTTTTTCCTTCAGAGTTGCCCTTTTCCCTAGTGCTGAATGACATAACATTCCCAAACACCTAACTAATTACAATCAAACACTGTCTAGGAAGAGAGGGTGTAGACAGGGTTAACGAGTAAACAGCCATGCAAGAAGAGGAGGTGGGACACACAACAAGAGGTTCAACAAACCTCTGCTAAGAGATGGCACACTAGTAACTCATGCCCGTACTTGAAGGTTCCAAAGCTGAGGAAAGGCTTTCTCGCACTGACTAGGAAAGCACAGCTCTAATGTAAGGGGAATGATCCAGAGAAGGAAACTAATGACACAAGACAGAGAAAAACAAATTCCCATACTTATTATTTTCAGTCCTCTTGCATAATACTTTTTTGTAAATCACCTCATTTCTTTCTGGAACAATGAGAGGTATTAATAAATAACAAATAAATTTTTTCCTTTATGCATTTAAAAATATAAGTGTTTAAATCTGTAGCACATTTAAATCTGTAGTTCATGCAGAACACAGATTTATTATTATGGGAGAAAGATGGTACTGTTTTTATTTTCAGACCTCTAAAAGGTTAAGTTAGCCATTTTCATACTGAATTCCTATTCAATTTGATTATGTTCCTTTCTGTGAGGGTAAAACGTGTACAAACCAGGCTAATGTGTGTGCAATTCCTTTGTACCATTGAAATGAAAAGGAACAATGGTTTAATGAAGTGGAATTTGTTATCTAATTATGCCAAATAATTTCGAAACATCTGCTGATGGTTAGTAACACTATAGTTAAACCTCAAAGAATCTGCTCCCAGAGAGATTTCCATTTTATTCAAGCCCTTGTAAGCTGCCAGTTGGGAAATCCATATTAGAGTATGGAACCAAGAGCTGACATGATAGCACCTTTACTACATTAAAAAAATTAACAAATGAACAAAAAATAAATAGAGGTTGTGGATCATATTGATATGGGCCTTAAAATTAACTCCCAAATTTAAGAAACACACGAGACTACTCTCAGAGCCAACATTCATTCAAGCACTTACTGAATAGCTGGGCTGCATCAGACACTGTGGCGGCTGCTAAGGACCCAAGGAAGAAATGCACAGTGCTCCCATTATGGAACTGCATCCAGCAGGAAAGACAAGAGAGGGTATCTCCGAACCGCTCCATCACCACATGATGAGCAGTAGGACAGAGGTGTGTACAGGGCACGAGGGACGCAGAAAAGGTGTAACTAACTCACAGCAGAAGACTACTTAGAAGAGAAGGCTATTCAAAGTGAGTTTGCAAGATGTGTAGACATCTGTGAGTGCAAAGAAGGGCCTGGGATATGACTGAGCCAAAGGTACACTGAGTATAATCTTTTCTGGAAACTTCGAATAGTTCAAGATGGCTGAAGCACAGCCTCTGAGGAGGAGATAGTAAGAGAAGAGACCAGACGGGCAAACGAGGGTCCTATCCTAAAAGCCTAATATGCAAACTAGAGAATTTGGACTTAATCTTAATGGTGATGGGGACCCACTGGAGAAGTAGGGAAGTGAATTGTTAGACTAAGCAAATTCTTTTAATTTGTTTAATGTTTATTTTTGAGAGAGAGAGAGAGAGAGAGAGAGCGAGCATGTGAGCAGGGGAAGGGCAGAGAGAGAAGGGGACAGAGGATCCAGGCAGGCTCCACATTGTCAGCACAGAGCCCAATGCGGGGCTCGAACTCATGAACCGTGAGATCATGACCTGAGCCCAAGTCAGACACTTAACCGACTGAGCTACCTGGGTGTCCCAAATTCTAAGAGGCAGGTTTAAATTTCCAATTATGGACTCTTGCATAACAATAACCCAAAATAATAAAGAAAGAAAAACAGATAAATGAAAGCGAATGTGTAAACTGATTCGAGGCTGCTCACAGGATAAGTGTATAGAGGGACAGCCCATTGTTATATATGCATTCTTCATTCATTCATTTATTCACTCAGTAAACCTTGACTGAGCACCTGTGACATACCAGACATTGAACCTACAATCCTGGATGTATTTTAAGCGCTAAAAGGGCAGGGGCTAGATCTGACTATAGTCTAGATTACTTTCTGAAAGAGGAGCATTGGTCAGTGTATTTTTCATGGTTTCAGAGTACAATAGGAAGTATCAAGCGTACAGCACTATTAGAAGTCTACCTGGTATTCAATGTATATCCCAGAACTAGGTCTCCACCAGAGCATCCTCAGACAAAGTCTAAAATGGCACATGGCACATTTAGCGACACACATAAACAGGAATACTGTAGGACCGCTTTCTCAGGTGGGTCAACAGACTCGTGGATCTTTGTTAATATCAACAATAGCATTAGTCACATTAGCTACTATCTATCTTCACCACCGCGTTCAGAACCTTACACACACGATCTCATCTACTTCTGCACAAATGGAAGAAGGGAGTTACTGGCCTGTTTACACATAAGGGAAATGAGACTAGAACATACAGCTGACACTGTATTAAACACAACTCTTTTACGCCGAAATCCGAGCACTGTCCTCTACGCTACACGCTATGGAAGTCTCCTCCACAAGCCTCCCATCTCACAGAGTAAAACCCGATCTTTATCATGGTTTCCAAGGCCCTACCTAATCTGAGAGCCCAACACTCCTCCAGTCCCCAGGGACCTCTCTCTCTCATCTCCCACCCCCTTCCCCTGGCTTATTCTGCTCTAGCCATGTTGCCCTTCTATTTGTTCCTCGAAATTGTCAAGCAAGCACACCCCTGCCTCGAAGCCTGTTTTCATGAGGTGACAACTTATGAAACTTCACACGACTCCTTCCCTCGAGTTCTTCCAGTCTCTGCCCAAAATCCATGTCGCTCGTGAGGCTTTCCTGACCGTGTGGCCAGACAGCTAGCCCCGTGCCCTCGCCCTGCTTTCTGCTTCCGCACAGCGCCAGCCGCCCAGGCACACGACACATCTTTCGATTGTCTGTCTGCCTCCACAGCGAACGGAAGCTCCCTGAGGATAGGAACTAAACATGGCCGGCACATTTTAGGCCCTCAATTCAGTGAAGAGATGAGTGAACAAATCACAAAATAAGAAAACACATCCCAAGCTTCAGAAAAGTTATGAAACAGTACATCTCCTGTTCCTAGTCCCTCCTCTCACTCTGCGGTCCCATCCCCTCCTGCCCCTAATCCCAAATGTCCGAGGCTTTTACGCTGTTCTGTTTATCACACTCCCCCTCACGTCCTTCTCAGCGACGCCGCATCCTCTACCTAAAGGCCCCCGCTTGCTTTTCTCTCACAGCTCAGCTCCTTCAGTCCAAGTGCTGGCCCGAGCACTTCAGATCTTTAAAATCATTCCTTCACGCGACGTGAAGACGCGCATCTCTATCTAGCATGTTACTCCTCACAGGTAACACGCTAAGAATCCATGCTTCGATTGTAGAAGAATGGTGTACAATTCATCCAGCAAGGAAGGCCTGCAGGGGAAACATTTCAGTCAGGCGGAAATTCACATATCGCTCAAATGACCGAGCCACTTACCTACTGTCTGTCCTACCTGGCACAAGCCACTTCAAGTCCGAAATCACTTCTCACGGAAGTAATTTCACGGCATTAAGGAGCTAAAAAAATAGTAACAAAGTTCTATATAAAAGGTAACGATAGAGGGGCGCCTGGCTGGCCCAGTCGGTAGAACATACAACTCTTACTCTCAGGGTCGCGAGTTCAAACCTCGCATTGGGCGTGGAGCCTGCCTACATACATACACACATAGATATGTTTAAAAGAAAGAATATACTATGAGGGCTGAAGACAGATGCTAATGGCAGATATGGGAAAATTAGATACGATTAGCAGTTTAAAGAAGAGGAACGGTTCCATTTTTGAAATGTTTGTTATGAAAATCTGTTCGTGCAAAGAGATGTTTCTTGGACTACGTCTTCTCCTCTACTTGTTTTACACCATGAAATATACACAGACCAATGAAATGCAAAGGTAAAAAGTCAGAGTGGAAAGGACACCCTGCAGTGTGGCTAGAGGAAACCCAGCGACGACGGATGAGGTGGCCCCCTGCCTGCGCAGCCGCCACCGCCACCGCAGGCTCACCTTCCCCCTCCCACAGATTCCTCAACGACGGCCATCCTCTCGAGAAGTGCTTACTTTTCTAAATTTAAAACAACTATTCAAAACAGGAACGGGCATTTTTAAGCTCTCAATTTTCAATTTTGTTTTTTGATTCTTAGAAAATAAAAGGGAAAAAAAACTTTCTAAAAACACGAAAAGTTCTAAAACATTCCTGAATATAAAACCATTATTTTAAAAATAGTCATTTCTGTTTTTTACAGTTTAGGTAAATCTTTTTTCTATTCAAGCTGGCCTCCTTACTCCAGGTAATTTTAAATTAATAACAGCTTGACTGAGGTAGAATTCACATACCATAAAATTCACCCTTTAACATATGCAAGGCAGTGGTTTTTAGTATATTCACAAAGCGTTCATTATGGTTTTCAGAAATAAGGAGCCAAATTAAGAAAGTATATTTATAACCCTATTTTATTAGACATGGTTTTTTTTCCAATATGGCTTTTCAGTGTAAAACACAGTCACACCATTCTGTTTCTTAGTTTCTACTTTTTTTTAATGTTTATTTATTTTTGAGAGAGACAGACAGACAGAGTGCAAGGCAAGGAGGGGCAGAGAGGGAGAAAGACACAGAATCCAAAGCAGGCTCCAGGCTCTGAGCCGTCAACACAGAGCCCGATATGGGGCTCGAACTCACGAACTGTGAGATCATGACCTGAGCTGAAGTTGGACACTCAACCAACTGAGCCACCCCGGTGCCCCTTGTTTTCTTAAGGATAGTAAGATTATATTAATAAAAATCAAAGCTTGTAAGAATCATTTTCTAAAGTAAGAAGGACTTATGACTGGTAACTCGGTTTTAAGGGCAGGCTCAGGGACCTGTCTCGAGTAGGGTTTGCAAAGAAAGTTCAGTGACTTCATTTATATACGGTGGACAAATAACAACATTTTTTAAAGGTGCTGTTACAGATATTTTAAGTAAAGCGGAGTAAACATCAATTACCCACATCAGAGGATCTTATTACTAGAGGGACTTTGAGAAAAGCTACACAAAACTCAACCTGGGGTTTCCCTGATAAAGATTTCCCTAAATCTCTTTTATGGCTGCTGTCAAGATGATAGTAAACTAAATTTACTTAATTCTTAGGGTAAACCCAATCCAGTGAAAAACTGTATAACTTCCTTTACTAGTATCATTCCTTCGGAACTGTTACTACATGCCACACGAAGCATGGCCAAACTGTATTTTTCTGCCTAACTATTTCTCTTACGATTGCCGTAGATTACTCTATAACACGTAGTCCCGTTGAAGGTGATATTGCCTTCAAGGGGGGAAAAGTTAGCTTTTGGGGATCAAAAACCTTACTTCTTTTGTGCATAAAGCAGAAAGACATACAGTGTGTAAAGAGATAGTGTACCTCTGTTATTAAAGTTTCATGAAGAAAACCAGAAGAAAATGCCTAAAACTTCTCATGAAGGGTGATTTTTTTTTTTAAAAAAGTGGACAAATACTGATCTGAAAGAAATTGCAACTCTTCTTGACAAATAGGTCAAATCTTTATATAATCATACATATCACTCTATGGTCGAAGATTAGGCTGTTTATAGGATCGTTACTTGCAGGGACAGATGCCACTCAAAAGACAGCACCACCAATATTCCTGTTCCGTGGCACACAGATGGTAACTATCAGAGTTACGGCGACTATAATTCTTTTATCTCTCTTACATTATATCAAATCGCCGCACACTGAAAGAAAAATTTTAAAGGTGAAGTATTAAGTTTTTGATACCAGGAAGGGAATATGCGCAAGTATTTAAATAAGGATGGTGATTTTTTTTTTTTAAGAGAGAGAGAAGGAGAAAGTGAGCATGAGTGGAGAGAGGGGCAAAAGGGAGGGAGGAAGGGCGAGAGGGAGGGGGGAGGGGGAGAGAGGGAGGGAGGGGAGAGAGGGGGAGAGAGAGAGAATCTTACGCAGTCTCCACAGCCAGCACGGAGCCCGATAGGGATCTCGGATCTCATGACCTGATCACGATCTCCGCACGGCTGCTTAGGTAACTCCCTCTCATATTCTTTCATGAGCAAGATCCAAAAAATAAAAATGTTAGCAGAGGCTGTATTCAAGTGGAGCTGTCTACAAAACTGGCTTTTGGTCAAATAAATCATGCTGAAGATGCACAGTTGAGTTGTCATTTTAAAAACAAATTTTAAGGTCGAGACCCTCACAGAAAATCAGAATTTTCCTAACTGCATCACAAAGGAGGCACCATTACCATTTAACGGCTCCAAGGATCTCTATAGAGATGCCCAAGGGCAGGTGTGTCAGGCAGCACAATAAAAAGGTTTCCGTGGCAGTTCGAGAGTCTCTGGAAAGAAGGTCGGTCAGAAATGACAATGAAATCCGAAGTATTAGGAGTGCTCTAGGGCGGTGATGATAGTGACTGGTAATGCAAGAAGAAAGAAAAAAAAAAGGGGGGGGTGCAATTCCAAAGCCAATTCTCCGCAGAGAGGAAAGAGTTATTCAGGGCTCAGCCCACCCAGCTGGACTGTAACTGAGGTCCCAGCGTCTGAGCTGTAAACCACAGCCCCGTTTAGCTATAAATGACAGGCATTCCTGCCAAGGGATACCCTGGCGGGACGCTTTTTCACCCAGCTCTGTCGCACGGGCTTTGACTGGTGTGGCCGGTCCAGGAGTTCCGCTGGGTACACCAGCTAAAAAGTCCAAAACCAGATGATGCGAGGCTTTCCTCCTGGCCCAGCAATAACTAGAGAACACGGGCTTCTCGGGCAGGGAAGTTCTAGCAAATCCTACTGGAAACAGGCAGTCGGGCGCATACACCACCGTTCCGGAACGTAAGCGCTAACAAGACAGGCCCAGGTCTCCTGAACGCTGCTCGATGTATGCTGAACAAACGACCAGGTGAGCGGGCAGAGTATAAATTACACTGGGATCGTTCTTAGGATTTGAGGATCTAAAAAGTATTTGTATTGATGCTAATGACTGAGAGGTCGAGTCATCTCCAAGGTGGGGGAAAATGCTGGCAAATTCCCGAACCCTCGAAAATGCACATTTTCAACTCCCAAGTGAGCCGTAAAGTCAGGAAGCATTGGGGTCTGGTTCTTTGGTCACAGATAACACAGGAATTTGCACAAAAATATCCTTCCAAACAGCAAAGATGATTACTAGTTAATATAAAAGATACACTTCAGCTTAATTTGACAGGTGTTCTGAGTTGCTACAACATACTTACATGAAAAAAATTTAAACATATATAAAAGTAAAATTGTATTGGGTAATTTTAGAGGCTCTCATTTTCTAAAATGAAGCTAACTTCCACTAATGTCCCATAAAAAGAATACTCTTTACGATAAAAAAAAAAAAGGCTGGATGGAAGTGAAAATAGCAAAAGAAACAAACAAAACCAGACTCTATTGCTGGCTGCTATGTACTGAATTTCATTCAATAAATTCCTACGTCGAAGCCCTAACCCCAGTGTGATGGTATCTATGGAGATAAGTCCTTGGGGAGTTACTAGCTTAGATGATGACACGAGGACACGGTTCCGATGAGATCAGTGCCCGCAGAAGAGACCAGAGACCTTTCCTGCAGGCATGCTGGTCTTAGAATTCCCAGCCTCCGAAACTTCAGGATATAAATGCCTGTTGTGGGAGCCACTCGGTTTACGGTACTTCCCTACAGGAGCCCAGGCTGACAGAGGACGCTAACCTGACCCGCTAACACAAGGTGGGGTCCTGGCGGTGGTTTCTCTGGTGAGGCTTCCGTAGAAACTCTACTGAGCTCTGACTTTGATGACCGCTGAGTTACATTTGTCCAGTTTCTTGTTCCTCCTTCCTCCTCACTATCGCCTCACAGAACTTTAGTATCTCACTGCCCCTCTATTCTAAGCTGGTTATTAAGAGTAAATATGAAGGGACGGGAGGTACTTCTGACTAAACTAGCTAAAAAGTAGTACAGCAGTACAGTAGTAGTAGTAGTACTAGCTAAAAAGTAGTAATAGAGACGAACCGCATGGGTTCACTTATACAAGGATTCTTCTCAATAAAACTAGTACCGTACTTGTAAGTGTATTTTCTCTTCCTTATGATTTTCTTAGTAACGTTTTTCTTTTCACTTGCTTACTTTATTGTAAGAGTACAGTATATTTAACACATATAACATAGAAAATACATGTTAATTAACTGCTTCTGTTATCAGTAAGGCTTCTGTTCAACAACAGACTATTAGTAGTTACGTTTTGGGGGGAATGAAAAGTTTAACACTTGGATCTTGAACTGTGTGGGGGATTAGCGCCCCTAGGCCCCATGTTGTTCAAGGGTCAACCGTAATAGCTAAAATAAAATCCATTTCGGGGCACCTGGCGGCTCAGTCAGTTAAGCGTCTGACTTCGGCTCAGGTCATGATCTCGAGGTTTGTGAGTTCAAGCCCTGCATTGAGTCCATGCTGAGAGCCTGGAGCCTTCTTCAGATTCTGCGGCTCTCTGTCTCAAAAATAAATAAACATTAAAAAAAATTTAATAAAATCCATTTCTTCTAACTGTTGGGGACTGCTCTTAATACATACGAAGGCTCTTTTGAATTGGACAAATTTGAGCAAATCTCATATTTCTCTTGAACACAATGGTTCTCAAACTTGAGAGCGGCAGAATTGCAGGGGAGTCCTTTTAAAATCCCCTTCTAGAAATGCAGATTCTGTGGGTCTGGGGGCGAAGGACCTACATTTTTCACAGAGAGGAGAGGACCGAGGAGTGGTGTGCAGCGACCCATTTGAGAACACCGCCGCTCCACCATTACAGAAAAATAGCCTCTGCACACACGCGTACTTTGCTCTGTAACAGGGAAATACTCTGAAAAATGGTAACCAAATTAGATTTTGTAAATTAAGTTCTATTTCCCACAAGCTGACTTTAAAATTTTAAAGACATTTTATTGATTCTGAGGGGTGAGAGCGGTTTATCTTCTTCTAGAAGTCAAATACGTGCCCTTCCTCTCCTCGTCTCTATTTCAGTAGTTAAAGATTTAATAATTTAGGAATCCTTTTAAAAGAACCTTATCACTCACTGCGCTCATCCCCGATTTATCTGTTTTATTCACTGAGAATGTCAGGCATTCGAAAAGTGGTTGACTCCTAAACCTTACCTTTGAAAACCAACACTGAAAATGTAGACTCTCTCTTTAGACATGAAAATGAAGTCAGTAAAAAAAAAAACTAGTTTAAGAGGATATTTACTTCTGGAAATATTACTGCTATGTGTTCGCCACAACAGTGTAAGAGAAATGCTTCTTCAAAAGAAAATACCAATTATGACTTAAGCCTTCCACCATTTTTAACTTTTGTACTAAAAAAAAGCCCATATAAGAGAAAATGCTTCTTCTCAATGATGCAGATTAGCCACGAGGTATTGGAAAACAAGAGCGAGATGTTTATTTCTTTCAGAGAAAGAAGTAACATTTTTTAAAGCACCTAAAGAGAACCCACGCCAAGTAAGAAATGTCATTTCTCGTACTATGGTTATTTTGGCAAAATAAGCATAGGGCAGACTGGCAAATTGTGTTCTAGGCTCAGTTTTGCCAAAGGTAAGGGCTATGAGACCCTGGAAAATAATCTCCTTGCATCTCATTTAATTTATAAGATGGTTAAATAATTGAAAGTTTTTGATTCCAGCAGATTAATTCAGTCTATCTACAGGAAAAAGCATTTGTGGTACCCTATGCCTATAATGTGCTTGATCAAATGGCGCAATTAAAACGTAACTAGAAACTTGACAGTGTGAGTAACTTACCAAGACCGTCCTCGTAGCTATCAGCTCCATAGCCATACTACTACAGTACATGTTATACTACTTGGAACATCTAAATTTTCACAGATTGAGTCTTCTTAAAGGGAGGTACGTGTGTACCATAGTCTGCTTCTGTAGTAGGAAACAATGTATCTTTTCAGCCCTTCTTCCCAGCCCATTGTCATTACATACTCCAGGGTGGAGGGGAAAAAAAAGAAAAAAACACCTTGAAATCTTAACCACTGAAACAATAGTGTTGCAGTAATTACATCACAGAAATAACAATAATTCTTTCCGAAATTATTCTCCGGAGAGCACTCATCTTCCAGAAACCAACTTTCTTCTGTCTGCTCCCGTTATTTGTTAAAACAAACATTTTCCTTTTTAACAAATATTCAGTTCATCACTTATTCTTATTTCCAACGAAATAGGAGGACGCCAGAAATCCCACCCCCCGCCCCATCCACCAAGACTCAACGCATGCATTTGGCAATTCCTGGGATGCACAGACATCTTGTTCAAAATAAATAAACTTTGCAGGATCTTTATTTACTGATTTGATAAACGTAGGTTTGGAACAACCAGCTAACTTCTCTCCCAAGTTGGCATCTTAAAGAATCCTCCGTTTACAAAACGCCCAGGACCTCAGAGACTCGCAGCCTAGAATTGGCCAGGGGAGCACACGCCCATCGGCCCTGCCTGGAGAGGAAACAATGGGAGAGGCGCGAGGGAGCAAGTCCGGCGCCCCAGGCGCCCCAACTCCGCCGCCCCGGCCCGCGCCCGCCCCGGCGCGCGGCATCCCCTCCCCGGGCGCCCCCGGCCCCCGCCCCCCGCCCCGGGCGCGGCCCACCTGCAGGGGCGCCTCCAAGGGCTGCACTTACCGAACAGGGTCAGGGCCATTGTAAAGGCGCTCGCCAGCTGCTCGCCACCGCTCGCCGGTCCACGCGCTCCGCCCAGGCCGGCCGGAGATCACCGCATCGGCCCGAAGCGCTCCCACCTCGGAGCGAGCGGGGCGTCGGGAGGGGCGTGGCGGGGCGCGGGCGCAAGGGGACGCTGCAGGCCGGGGCGCTGGGGGCCGCTGCAAGAAAAAGTTATTTACGCGTTATTGTCAGGCGCACCCGCACCGGGGGAGACCCGCTAGCCCCAGGCGAGCCGGCACTTGTCGCTGCCATCTGCGCTCTGCGCGGAGCGCGCGCGCGGACGGCGATACCTGCGAGGCGGGGGCTTGGCCGCGGCGCAACGACAGGCGGCTCGGCGGCGCAGCGGCGGCGGGGAGAGCAGCAGCCTCCGGGGCCCCCGGCGGGGCGCGCTCACTCCGCATCCCGCGGCCTCGCAGACGCCATCTTGCGAGAGCGTCTCCCACCGGATCTGCCCCTGCGCCTCCTCGTGCCTCCCCCTCGGGCGGCCGAGCCCCGTGCGTTCCCATGGCAACGGGCGCGCGCGCGGGGGCCGGGGGCGCGCGCCCCTCCTGCCCCGCGCCGGGAGGAGCCGCCCCGGGTGGCCCGCGAGGCGGCCTCCCGGAGCCCGGCGGGGGCGGCGGGGGTTTTTAGCCCAGCTCCCAGGCTTTTCTCTTGAATGGGATTTGGGGCGGCGCGGAGACGAGAAACACTGAGCTGTTACTCGAAAGAGGAAGAATCGCAGGAGGATGCTCAGTGAATGCACGTCCCCAGCCAGGGTCATCCGGGGATCGGGTTCGTTTGAGGATAAATGTCCCGCCCGGCGCCCTCGGGGTTAACGGAGAGTCTGGAGCCCGTGACCTGAAGCTATAGGATTCGGGGAGGGAGGCTGGGGTCGAGCAGAGACACTGGCGGTTGCTTTCCTTTCCCCCTTGGATTTAGAGCCACTAGGAGTATACTGATCAGAATGTCGTAACTGATGAAACAGGGGCCGTTTAAAAAGCATTTGGAATCATCCAAAATAATTTGTTACAAGGCCAATCCTTAAACCTAATTTTCTTCCTTTTACTTTACACCTCTTTGATACGGTCTCAGGAAAAATCAACGTTTCTCACCGATTGGCACTTCTTTACCACGAAAGAGTGCTCCCCTGAGCTTTCTGCGTTTATCTGATAATCACTGGCAACATCCTTCTTTCTGTGATGTTCTCTGCTCGCCTCTGTCTTTGCCTTAATTAACAAAAAGCCATATAACGCCTTGAGATTATCAGCCAAAAGATGTTCTTGAAAAGCTCGGTAGTGATGTTTTGGTGTCGTTTTCATTTAATGTATTCAAAAATTCAGTGTTCTCTAGTAGCTGTGTTCGTTCCCTGTGGAAGAAAGTGCCCCTCCTTTCCTTGTTTCTCCTACAGATTTGATACTGTTTCAGGATCTAATCATGTAGATTTTCTCCTTGGTTCTCATTTCTTCCTACATTCATCTTTCCTCGTTGAGTTCCTCAGATCTCCTAATGTCATTTTCTGCTTCTCTTAAATTTTCAACTAAGTCTTTAAGAACATTATGTCAATGCCTTCTATTTAATGTATCTTGAGGATCAAATTGTTACAAACATGAAAATCACTACTACAAATAGAACTGCAGTTAATTCATCATCATTTCACAGCAGACTCTGGCATCAGGAGAAAAAGGAAAGCCGGTTTGAAGGAGGAGCCAAGCCTTTGTTTCATGTCAGTTAACTCAAGAAAAAAGAAGTAGTAAAATAATTCAACATGAACAGGAAAATGTGTAAGATGCTAGATGCTTGAAATTTTCTGAGGTAGTAAAATCGTTCTCCTTTGACTGCGAAGGTCAAAATAAATCTTGAAATCTCCACAATTTTAAATCTTTAATGAAAAAGACTCTTGATTTTGAGCAGCCTTCCTGCTCATGAAAAATTACAAACACAGCTCATGAAGATAAATGAGCTACTCGAAAAGGCTTTGTGGGACAGATTTTATAACCATGTAAAGATTACTGATCTGTTCTGCAATCAGATAAATCAGAAACTAAAGACACCGTTTGCTGCCTCAACCAGTGACCTTCGACCTTTTGGGGGACTTAATTTCCCTTTAAGGCTCTGATGAAAATCCATCCCTCTTCCTGGAAAATGCTTATGTATACACACAGACTCAGCAAAATTGTTTCACACAATTTCAGGGGGGTGGTGGCCTATTCGGGGACTCTAGGTTAACCCCTAGATATCCTTCGTAATCTCAGAAAGTTATACCTTTATAACTAAAATGTTTTACTTTTCACATAGAAGCATGGAATTTTAAACACGAAGGTACCGAACTCCCCTGATTTACAGATAAGGCAACTGAGGGCCCCGTGGTCAAAAGATTTTCCCAAAGGTCTATACCTTTTAGGGGCAGAACTAATAGGAAAATATGAGGCATCTGGTGTTCTCCCAGACCACCTCCCCCACTCTTCATCCCCCACCAATTTAGACCGAACGTGGTTTGAATTTAAAAAGAAAAATCTGTTTAGTATTAGAAGCAGAGTAGCAAGGGGAGGGGGGGGGTATTTGAGTCATTTTGCACATTCGGATCTCTTATAGTTTGGGAAGTTGAATTTTGTCTCAAAGGGCCTTTATTCACAGGCTTTTCGACTCAGAACTGTGTGTCCAATCAGGTTGAGAGGAAAGGTGCTTTCCTCTTTGTTAAACTCTCTTAGAGAGATAGAGAGCATTGGTGTTTGCTGGTAATTCCCTCATCCCTCTGTCCTGAGGGCTTATCCTGGGGGTGCGTCAGAGGGAAATTAACAATCCGGTGTCCAGACTCCCACTCCTACACTCCCAACATACAGCCAGGCCTGGGCTGCTGGGCCAGCTTTGACCCTCTAGTTGTGACTGAACACAGCTGAATCTTAGTCATAGACCCAGCTTAGGCTCAGATGGGGACATTCTCCGCTCCCCTTCTTTCTATACAAGTCTGGGCCCATATCCAACACACACACACACACACACACACACACACACACACACACACTCCCAAGAGAGGTTTTAAGGCTACTATTTGAAAGAATACAGCTGCATGTGACTATGTTTCTAGTTTTCCACAAGTGATTCCCTTCCTTGACTTCCTAATAAAATGTCTTCTATACTTGGTCAAAGTGCTAGGTCTTGAAAAATAATAAATAAATAAAATAAAGATATTCATTTTTATAATATTGTATTATCGAATGAGGAATAGAGTGTTGCTTTTCCCACCTAGCTGGAAATAAAGCAATAGCCTTTTGGCCACAGATTCAATGTAAGGAAGGGCGTTCACCACTTAGGGGTGATTATTATGGGTGGTACCTTGGATTGTTCATTTAAAAGCGTGACGAATGGGTTGACTTTTAAAACATTTATGTTTTCATTGAAAGATTTAATTTTGTGCTGTACACATAAGCACCTAGAATGGCCAGATTTGTTTGCTGTTCCTTAGTTATTAGATTTTCAAACAAATGTTTTACTCTTTCTGGTTCTTCCTCATTTGGTAAAACGAAGGGATGGGGCTAAGTTATCTCTAATGTCCTTTTTAGTGAACTGTCATTCTGTGATACTTTAAAATATTTAAATTCACTGAATTATGGATAAAACAGAAGATATTTTTATTCGAATATTCAGTATATCGCTTATTTATCTATGTATTCAATACATTTAAAGCGCTGATATGTCTGGTAACTCTAAGAGTCATATGTTACATTTCATAAAGACCTGGTACAGTAAAGAAGTCATATTTTATTAAAATATCAATACTGTGATTTCATCTGCCGTACGTTACTCTACTGTTATATTTGTTGTACACAGAGCAAACCCTTTTTCACGTTTAATAGGATTAGAATTAAAAGTATGCACTGAACAATCCATGTCGAATTTACTAAAGCAGTTTCTCATTTTTTTAATGTTTGTTTTTGAGAGAGAGAGTACAAGCAGGGGAGGGGCAGAGAAAGTGGGGGGTAGAGGATCTCAAGTGGGCTCTGCGCTGACAGCAGAGAGCCCGATGCGGAGCTCAAACTCCCAGGGGCTCAAACTCACCAACCGTCAGATCATGACCTGAGCCAAAGTAGGACGCTCAGTGGCCTGAGCCACCCGTGCGCCCCAAACAGCTTCTCATTTTAATGTAAGTTTTGCAGACTAAAGAGACCTTAGGAAACCCTCTAAATCTTTTTCTACAACTAATGACATCTTGCAAGTGTTTGGGGTTTTCTTTTTCTTGCTCATTTAGCTTTGTTCCCACTGGTAAACACTGATTTGTTCTTTACTTTTGAATGAAGCAGAAATTAATGAGGCGGTTTCTGCCTCGCGATAACAAGTTGAAATTATAGCACTTTATCATGTCAACACAGCTTTAAACACTAGGAATACCAGTGCTATTAGCTCGGTTCCCAAAATAGTGCAGAAGTTTGCTGCTGAAGAAAAACTTACATTGCATATTTCTGCTAATGTGATAGAAACGTTTTTTATTCCTCAGTTATGCTGATTAGGGTTTACATTATTTATTTAAAATAATCACAATATGCGACATTTTCTCCATCCTATATTTATGTTACCAGTTAGAGTCTTCGTTTCCATAATGTGAATTTGTTTACAGTGGATTCGGTCTGCTTTTAGTAATGTTTTCCTAATCATGTTTCCCTTAAAGTTTGTAATGTTTTAGTAATGTTTCCCTAATCCAGATGGGCGCCCTGCTTTTATCTTTCTGAAGATACATTAATCTTTATATTTTGAATTGGTATCATACCTGATATTTACATGGAATTTCATGACTTATAAATAGCACTTTCATAGGGCAAAGCTTGTATATACATACAAGTCATGGAAGCAATATTTACTTTGAACGCAAAGAGTTAGACAGCAAAACTGTTTATGAAAAAAATGTATGTAAGCTTGTTTACATACGCTGTAAATTTGGCCGTTAAGCTTGAATAATTCGAATTAATGTTTTGGAGAGTTAGTTGTGTTTTACTGACCACCAGAGGGTGCCTAAATTATATCCGCAGGAGCAATCTGGGATCTTAGAAATGAAGGAAAATACGTAAGGATCCTTAAGAATTGAAAACTTTCTCAGTTCCCCTACGCAGCGTTTCTTGTGAAGTAGCAGAAAAGAATCCCACCAAAATTATGCTAAAAGGGGAGGGGACCTTTCGACAAGTTAGACACAGATTTGAAACTGCCTATTACTGAGCAGTGTTTGTTCAATCCTTACCAAAGTGAAAGTGTTTGCAGAATGTGTGTGTGTGTGTGTGTGTGTGTGTGTGTGTGTATAGGTACGAAGGGAAGGGAAATTGGAATTCAAAAGTGCTTCTATCCCTGACCCAAGATCATGGATTTCTTGTTCATTGCTCAGTCCGAAGAAGAAATTTTAGTTCAGTAGGTGATGGGACCACAGGTATGACTGGGTTAGAATCTTCTAAATGCCACAGGTCCCTTTGTCTTTCTTGTTTTTTTTTTGTTTTTTTTTTTAAATGTTTATTCATTTTTTGAGAGAGAGAGACAGAGCAGAGCATTAGCAGGGAAGGGCAGAGAGAGAGGGAGACACAGAATCCGAAGCAGGCTCCAGGCTCCGAGCCATCAGCATAGAGCCCGATGCAGGGCTCCAACCCACGAACCGTGAGATCATGACCTGAGCCGAAGTTGGATGCTCAACCGACTGAGCCACCCAGACGCCCCTTTTTGTTTTTTTTTTTAACTTTGTTATAGAATTTATTTTGAAATGTCAAAATGACCACTGGTTTGAAGTGGCCAAGGAGAAAGCAAGGGTAAGACAGGATCTGTTTTTAATATCTGTTTCAGAGAATACTTATTTCCTGGTAAATAGGATAGCAGATCTTTGGGAATTTTTTATAGGCTTCAAAGCAAATACATTTTCAAGTGCACATTAGCTCAAAGTGCAGCAATTATGGCTGCCCTCATGTAAAAGTTTTTGTCTGAACTATAACCATATTATAGTCCTTTAAGCCAGCGTTTCCATTTGTGTGTATTTTTCTGAGGTCACCAGGCATATCTAATGCACAGTGTAAGCTAAATGTCTATTTGACTTGAGCAGTTGGATTTCTGCCAGATTTTGTTTTCGAGAGGGTAGAAGGAGATTTGGCTGCAAATCAAACCTCCCTAATATGGCCATGGTTCTTCTGGTTAATGTGGGTGTCCGAAATAAGATGACTTATTCGAGTTGATTACATCGTGAGTTATAAATCAGCTAAATAGCTTGAACTCTGGGTGAGAATTACACAATCTCTAATTAAATAACAGAGCTAAAAAAGAAAGAAGTGTATTTCCATGATTAAAAATCACAATTTGAGCTCAAATCATGTCTACTCCTATGAGAGATTTCCCATAAAGCTCCTTTGTGTGCCGCTGTAAAATAGAACTTCTTTAGGACAACGCACTGATTGGAATCCATCCAATCATCCTTCATTCAGTCAACAAATATTTACTGAGGACTTATGCTGTATCAGGCATTGTGCTAGATTCTGGCAAAGGAGTCAAAGATGAACCAAACATGTATTCAGATCTTTAAAAATGTGCAGTCCTTTGGGACAATCCTTATGAAGGGACAATGACAAGAGCCATAAAAGGGGGTACCGATTAAATATTGTGGAAGTTCACAGCAGAGAAAAATTATTTCCAGCTGATAAAATAAACGAAGACTTCATGAAGGATGAAGCTGTGTTTCGAGGTACGGACAGGAATTTGGGGAAAGGGAAAAGAGGGGTTCAGATAAGAGAAAAGAACATGACAGAAGTCTTGGGGAAAGAGGTGGGAAATCAAGAGAGAAGAACTGCAGGCAGGACAATTTGGCTGTAACAAGGACTTGTGGGAGGAGGGGCTGGACATGTAGGTCAGGATGTCTATAGAAGGCCAACCTGGTGCCTTAATACTTATTATCTGAACTCTGTGGGCTTTCTACAAGTCCTCGAGGCAACTGGGAATTTGTATTCATTATGCAAAAGGCCGGTCTCAAAGATTTTTATGCCCTATTTTCCAGTACCAAGTTTTTGACTAACCACTAATACATGAATATCCATACACGCACACACAAACATGCTATTGTTGTAAGCTAATGATTCAAGGAACAATATCCCCTTAAGGTGAAGTTCATCATTAATGATATAAATCCACATTTGCAAGTCTCCCTGATAATTTCTAAATTTTTCGTCAACTTCTAGCCAGTTCTTATTATATCATCATTATTTTGCTTCACAACCTGGGTGACGGAGAGCCTGCGCCAAGTGTAGGAGGCATGTCAGCTCTGTCGTTTCTCTTCCATTGACTTGTGTTTCTATTATCAGTATGTCTTTCAATGCATGCTTTCTTTGAAAGGATCTTTTAAAGACATCTGGTCATTTGGTAGGTTTTACTTATGTTAAAAATCATATAATATAACCCATAAAATAATTAACTTGAGGGGCGCCTGGGTGGCTCAGTCAGTTAAGCGTCCGACTTCGGCTCAAGTCAGAATCTCACAGTTCTGAATTCAAGTCCCGCGTCCGACTGTGTGCTGACAGCTTGGAGCCTGGAGCCTGCTTCAGATTCTGTGTCTTCCTCTCTCTCTCTCCTTTCCTCACTCAAGGTCTGTCTGTCTCTCTCTCTCAAAAATAAATTTAAAAATAAATTAAAAAAAAAAACAACAATTAACTTGGCCATGTAAATGGCAGTGAGTTGCAGTGAGCCAAATGGGAAAAGGTGAGTCAACTGTGCTGTTAGCCCCACCCTTGCTTCCCCCAGGATAACTTGCACACGATGTGGGATTTTCCAACATACAAATTGAGTAAGGGAGTCTGTGTCGATCTGTATACAAAATACTAATAAAGCTTAATTTTCTCCTCACTTGTAAAAATAACTCATAACTATATATAGAAGTTCTACTTTTTCTTTCCAGAAGACAATAGAAATCTTGGGATATGCATGCTCTACTTTGGAGGTTGCTGGTATGGACATGAAGAAACCAGGGCAAATATTTGTGAAGTGGTGTGGTCAGGGCTGACTCTCAGAAAGATGAACCTGATATGTGTGTGTGGAAGAGACTGAAGAGAGAGAAAGTGAATTACAGCGGCTCTTGCTCCAAGCCCTATCTTTGCAAGATAGAGGTACTCTCTGTATCACTTGGTATGCAACCTTTTGATTGCAGTTGACAGAAAACGGATTTCAACTTGGTTTGAACAAACAAAGGAAATTTACTGGCCCTGTCATGGACGCACTCAGAGTCAGGGTGAGTTTCTGGGAAGCTGAACCTCATTTCTCTATTTCTCCAGTCACTGTCTTTATCTAACACAGAGTCCCTCCCCATTCATGGCATCTCCCAGGCTCTCCTCTTGTGGTAGCAAAATAGCGGCAGAGGTTCTAGACGTCACCTAGTCCCACCTCTCCATCTAAGGGAAGAGAGAGTCCTGAAATATCTCACTCTCACTGGCCTGAGTTGGGATATGTGCCCATCCATGAATCATTGCTGTGGCCAGGGAGAAGGGGGTGAGTGTAGGCCACTCACAGGTAACCCCTTACTCGAGTGGATTAACCCTTCCAAACCTCACGGCTGAGATGAATTCCTTAAAGAAGACCCACCACATAGCTTGGAGGACAGAGAGGGGCTGGGCAGGCAACTCACACATGCCTTCCTCTTAGGGTCACTCTAGGGATTAAATAAAGCATAGAGTGGACGTGTAACAAATAATGGCTTTTCTTGCTTTCTCCATGAGGATTATCTTCCTCAATATTCAGTAAAACCCAATTTTCTCTGAAAGTAAGCACCCAAGTGTTGTGCCAACAAGTCTTCTCCTTACTAAGCCATTTCTTTCCACATATAAAAGCAATGCCCAATGCTTCCACTTCCTATATATTTGCTTCCCCAACTATTACAGCCACGGTAGCATCCCTGACACAACCTGCAGGAAACAAAAATTGTAATTGATTATTTTGCAAAACATGCTTGTCTATTAGCAATCGGATTTTTTTTTCCATTAAATCGGTCCACTTGTTCTGTCATCATATTTTCCAGTTTCGAAATAATTTAAATCTCTTGCAAAACATACAGTTGATTCAACATCAGGGATATTCTTTTCTGGATGTTTTAGGATTTCCAGCTGAGCCTCGAATGGGATTCCAAGGCTGGTCCTAAGAGAAAGGGGTCCTTAAAACCTGCCCGGTGGGGCGTCTGGGTGGCTCAATCAGGTAAGCAACCAATTCATAAAAGTGCATTTCTGGCTTCTGGCTCCCGGCTCTGGGTCTCTCTTGGTTAGTGAGTTTGAGCCCCGCATTGCACTGACAGCACAGAGCCTGCTTGGGATTCTCTCTCTCTCCCTCTCTCTCTGCCCCTCCCCAGATCTCCTTCTCTCTCGCTCTCAAAATACATAATAAACATTAAAAAAACACCTGCCTGGCATTGAACTATCGGTGCCAGCAGAACGCCCAGGCCTCGCTTGCCCGGTTACAAGTGGTCACTTCTAAAAACTTAAAAATGTAACAGTTTTTAAAAGGAAAGTTAAGGTTCTTCAGCAGATGAGTGTCAGGATGCAATTTATTTCACTGACAAGTAAGATTTTAAAATCTTAATCTGAGGTAGAATGAACAACCTCCTGTTGAGTGTTTATTGTATTCATGAGTGATTTCATTAATGCTCCTTATTTGCTGGGTTAGTCTGATTCCTAGGCTTTCAAAACCTAAGTGCCTGCTACCTCTTGGGCTGTGAAGGGAAACCAGCTGGTTCAGGGTATGTCTTCCTGTGTTTCCTGTGTTTCTTCTGAAGAACAATGCAAACTGGAGAAAGATAACCTCTAGAGACAGACGGGGTGAAATAAAGCACTGGTCCTAACAAAAAGAAGGAAACGTCCAGAATGCAAAACAGCTCTCTTACCGCCTTTCATCAACCACCATGCTCTCCACCCCCTTTCATCCTCAGGCAGTAGAGCATTTAGTGTGTCCCCACAAATTGCGGCAAAGTCTCCCTTTAATCCTAAAAGCCTCCCCTCCCCCCACCCCCCAACTATGATGGGAAACATTAAGCTCTCTACCGTCCAGCACGCATTTTTATCCCATTACTTAATGGAATGAAACAGCTAATTCGTTTCTCCAGCCTTTTTTTTTTTTTTTTTTAACAGTACGATCTCCTTCAGGGAAGAGCCGGTGTTGGCTTGTCTTCCAGTATTCAGGGTCGGATAGATCCAGGCAACTCTCAGCGTGAGAAAGTCAGGCTTGAGAGCATCCACAGTCTGCGGCCCTTTCCACTCTTCCAGACCCACGGGGCCTTAAAACTCCACCCTACTTTTCCCTCCCCCCAAGCTGGAGTCAGGGTTTCATTTAACCGAAAATATTTAATGTCAGTTCTTCTTCAGCGCCCTCCTTTTAGTCTTCGAGCCTGTGCAGAGACCATGGCGGTATAGCGATATGCTCATACGGATGCTTGGTTAAAACAAAACCATCCAAACCAACAAATATATAATGATATTGTTCAGCTGAGGTCCCCAAACAATCATTTAAACTGAAAGTCGCCGTGAAGCCACCCACCCAGAAGTAACCAATCCTTTTAATTCCCAGAGAACTGTGTTTCAAATCCAGGTATGGGTCTAATTACATTTTACATTCTATTATAATTCTTTGAGTACATATATACACACAAATATATAACACATATATTTGTGAATATATATTTATGATAATGTGTACGCAGGCCTGCATTCTACCTTTCTACCTACCGGATCCTCATTTCATTAAGAACAGAGTTCTGTTGTGTTTTTCTTTATCTTTTGCGGCACACAGATACGCAGCAAACATCAGGTGAATACATTAACTAAACACAAAAGCTAATATAGGGATTCCAAATCAGCTGGCTGTGTGCTGGACCTCCTAGGGTAGGCCGGTGAATGGACACTGACCCAGTCTGGGCCATTCTGAGTTACCCTCTCTCTGAGGGGAAGCTGTAAAGTTTAAATTAGGGGCTGCTGGAAACAATCTTTGACGATGTAGAATAAGAAACAGAAAACAGTCCAGAGTGGAAGCGATGCATGGAAAACAGTAAAGATGAGAGAAAGCCCTGACGGTATCCGAGTGTCTGGTTCTAATTATTCTGAGGCTTGGAAGAGTAAATGTAAACTTGAAGCTCTATAGGTAGAGTCCATGCTGTGGTGTACTGTCCAGGTCCTCCCGTCAGGACTGAGGTATCGGTTCTCCCAGATGCCACGAATGTCTGTGGCTGATGGCTCGCAGCTGAGCCACTTCTCAGGGCTTGCCCTTGGACTAAAGCCGTTGCTTGGACCAAGGTCACACATCCCCTATAGGGGCTGCCTACATCCAATGATTGTTTGTGGGTATAAAAGCCTGGGTTCCTTGCCTCAACATGGGACAACTCCAGAGCTCCCCACACCATTGACTGTGGCGTCGATCACAACTGTATCGCGATTCGACTTTGCCCTCTGCCCGGGCAGAGGACCTGCCCGTACTCTCTTACAGATACTGATACAAAGAGCACTGCCCACTAACTTTCTGCCTGCAAATCTCTGTCTCCAAGTGTTTCCTGGGAGCCTTGACTTAAGACGCTGGATGTGGCAGAGATGTCTAAATGGCCCACACAATGCATTCTCCCTTTCTTCCTTCGTAACACGACTTATAATGTACTTTTGTAATAAATCACGCTACCATTATTCCTTAAGCTAGCCTGAGGGCTTCTTGTGTTTTGTAGCCAAAAAGGTTCTCACTCGTACATTATTTCCTTACGATAAATTTCTAGAAGTAAAATTAAGGTTATACAAGAGATACACATCAGGTGAATACATTAACTAAACACAAAAGCACAGCATCCTTCAGAAACATTGCACCAATTTATATTCTCATCGATAGGGTGTGACAGGAACCACCCCCAGACCTGGCACAACACGGATATTCTCCTGTTATTTTTATTGATTAACTCATTCAGCAAATATTGACTGAGTGCTTGCTTTGCGCATGGCTGTGTGCTGAGAGCTGGGGGTAAATCCCTCCCCTCCCGGAGCTTGTATTCTAGGTGTGAGAGACAGGCCATTAATGAAATACGTGAATAAGGTAACTCGTGTACCAGAAGGTGGTAAGTGTGAGACATATGAGACACGGGAGGGAGGCAGGGAGTACAAGGGGTGAAGGGTGTCCATTATAAGTATTGGGGTCAGGGGAGCCCTCACTGAGACAGTGACTTTTCAGCAAAGACTGAAAGGAGATCAGGGAACATGGCATGAGGGTATTTGGGGGAAGACCATTTTGGGCAGAGGGAACAGCATGTTCTAGAGGCTGAATCACACCTCGTGTGTGCAGACAACAACTTGGCAGGAGGCTGGTGTGGAGGGGGCGAGGGTAAGAGTGAGAGATGTATTCGTGAAGTAATGGGGCCACTATGTGGTCCTGGGGGTCATGGATTTCTCTAGACAAAAGGGGAACGAGGGGCGCCTGGGCGGCTCAGTCAGTTGGACATCTGACTCGGCTCAAGGTCATGATCTCACAGTTGGTGGGGTGGAACCCCGTGCCAGCTCAGAACTTGCTTGAGATTCTCGTTCTCCCTCTCTCTCTGCCCTCCCCTCAGAAAAGAAATAAATAACCTTTAAGATAATAATTTTAAAAAGACGGGAACCAGAAGTGGAATTGGAATAGAGGTGTGACTTGTGACATATGATTCAAGAGGCGCCCTCTGGCTGCTGTGTATAAAAAAACTACAGTGACAAAATTGGAAGTGGCTGGACCAAAAATAGTATGTCATCGTTGCTCCGGTTTTTTGCACTTGAACATTTTATATATAAGTCGATTGTTTGTATTTCTTCTATCATAAATAGGAACCTATTCTCAGATCTCTACTGAGGTAAACTTTTGTTATGAATTTTCAATGAGACTAAGAATATAGTTCTCTGACCCCGACTGTTCTCCTAATTTAATCATGTTTGTGATTTTTTTTTATACAAAAATTTAATTTAATTTTAATTTTTACTAGGACAAATTTAAAAACTTTTTTTATGTTTATTTATATTTGAGAGAGAGGGAGGGAGAGAGAGAGAGTGGGGGAGAGGCAGAGAGAGAGGGAGACACAGAATCTAAGCAGACTCCAGGCTCTGAGCTGTCAACACAGAGCCTGACTCAGGGTTCAAACCCACGAACCACAAGATCATGACCTGAGCCGAAGTTGAATGCTTAACTGACTGAGCCACCCAGGTGCCCCACGAGGACACATTTTTAAAGAGAAGCTTTCTGTTAGGGATTCTGCTTATGATACCTTACTTAGAATGTTGCCAAGACTATTGCTTTAGTTTAGGGTGTTTTTATTTGCAAGCAATAGAAGCTGGTTTAATGAAAAGGAAATTCATTACAATCCTTGAGCTCTAAACTGGAAAGTGGAGGAAGGAGATTTAACCAGGCCACAGGAGAGTCTGGAACTAGGAACGAAAACCTTACCTGGAACCAAAACATCTTTCCCGTTTCTCTGAGCTACCTGGTCCATTCACGTCACTTCTCTGCTTCTCTCTGAGCTTCTGCCTCCCTCTTCCCCTTTCTTCTTCGATACCTTGTTCGTCCATATTGTGGCCACCCTGGTTCCGGCACCACGGACAAGTACGCTGGCATCTCTGGGCCTCAATTTTATCTCACGGGCAAGAGAAGCTAATTCACACAGTCTACCCTGTAGATCGACTTATTCTGCTTCTGTCCCTCCAATCCAAAAATACAAGCTATGTCCACCAAGTGTTGGAGTCCAAACTATGAAGAACTTGTCTTGAGGGAGGGGCGTGTGGAGAAAGAGCAGTTCTCAAAGGGACTAGGGAACATGCATTGTGCATATACTGTAAAAGAAGTGTAACCCATATTCATTTATATTTTATTCTACTACCTTTATGGCTTTAAATTTTCCATACTTCATGGGGCGCCTGGGTGGCTCAGTTGGTTAGGCAGCTGACTTCGGCTCAGGTCATGATCTCATGGTCTGTGAGTTCAAGCCCCGCATCAGGCTCTGTGCTGATGGCTCAGAGCCTGGAGCCTGCTTCAGATTCTGTATCTACCTCTCTCTCTGCCCTTCCCCTGCTCATGCTCTGTCTCTATGTCTCTCAAAAATAAATAAACGTTAAAAAAAAATTAAAAAAAAAATTTTCCATACTTCTGAAATCAATTTTTGTATAAGATATGCTTTAGAAGAATCATTTTATTTTATTTTGCAAACGGTTAAGTGTGTACACTTATCCCCAAAATTTAATAGAAAAAATTTGAATAGAAAAAAATTTGCTATTGAAATGAACCAGATGTCTTATATTGCTTAAGGTATTTTGATGACTATTGCTATTTAAATACTGTTTATCTAATTATTGGAAACTCCTCTTAACCATGTTGTTAGGTTAGGTTAGGTTAAGTTGTTATTATTGTTCTTTACCAATTAAAAAGCATGCTAAAAGTATACAAAAACAGCAACAACAACACAGCCTGATTTTAAAATGGGCAGGGAGGGTGCCTGGGTGGCTCAGTCAGTGGAGCTTCTGACTTCTGCTCAGGTCATAATCTCAAGCTCAGGTCATGATCTCAAGGTTGGTGGGTTTGAGCCCCAAGTCGGGTTCTGTGCTGACAGCTCAGAGCCTGGAGTCTGCTTTGGATTCTGTGTCTCCCTCTTTCTCTCTGCCCCTCCCCCGCTCACTTGCGCTCACCCCCCACTCACTTGCGCTCACTCTTTCTCTCTATCTCTCTCTCAAAAATAAATAAACATAAAAGATGTTTTTAAATGGGCAGAGAACCTGAATAGACATCTTTCTAAAGAAGTCATGCAGATGGCAAACAGACACAGGAAAAGATGTTCAATATCACCGAACGTCAGGGAAACGCAAATCAAAAGCACTTTGAGGTAATCAAACTTACCTTGCACCCGTCTGAATAGCTAAAATAAAAAAGACAAGAAATAAGTGTTGGCGAGAAGGTGGAGAAAAAGGAATTCTTGTGCACTATTGGTGGGAATGCAAACCGGTGCAGCTTCTGTGGAAAACAGTATGGAGGTTCTGAAGGAAATTAAAATTGGAGTTGTCATATGATCCAGGAATTATAACTCCTAGGTATTTACTCCTAGGAGTTATCAAACTCCTAGGTTATCAAAGAAAATGTAAACTCCTAGGTATCAAAGCAAATGAAAACCCTGTTTTGAAAAGATCTATGCATCCTTGTGTTTATTGTAGCATTATTTACAAAGGTCCAGATATGGAGGCAAACTAGTGTCCATCAACAGACAACAGATAAAGAAGATGTAAGGTATATATACTCATACACACAATGGACTATGACTCAGGCATCAAAAATGATGGGATCTTGCCTTTTGTGACAATACAGATGGACCGAGAGGGTATTATGCTCAGTGAAATAAATCAGAGAAGGATAAAAACCATACGATTCCACTTAAATGTGGAATCTAAAAATCAAACGAATAATCAAAAAGCAGAATCAGACCTGTAAATACAGAGAACCAATCATGATGGCCAAAGGGAATGGGGTGAGGGATGGGCAAAATGAGTGAGGGGCAGTGGGAGACACAGGCTTCTAGTTAGGGAATAAATAAATCGTGAGAATAACAGGTAGAGCACAGGGCTTACAGTCGGTGATATGGTGATAGTGCTGTACGGTGACAGACGCAGCTACACTTGCGGCGAGCATGGCGTAACATATAGAGAAGTTGAATTACCACGTTGTACGCCTGAAACTAATGTAACATTGTGTGTCGACTATACTCAGATTAAAAAATATATTTTGGAGGGGGCGCCTGGGTGCCCCAGTCAGTTGAGTGCCCAACTTCTCCTCAGGTCATGATCTCATGATTGTGAGTTTGAGCCCCACGTTGGGCTCTGTGCTGACAGCTCAGAGCCTGGACCCTGCTTCGATTTCTGTGTACTTCTCTCGCTCTGCCCTTCCCTCACTTATGCTCTCTCTCTCTCTCTCTCTCTCTCAAGAATGAATAAAACGTTAAAAAAAATTTTTTTAAAGCCAAAGGATAGAATCGGACAAACATGATTACTCTACCTAATGGTTCGTTGGCACACGGAAAATGGGAGCTACCACCAGGCCACCATGTCTGAGGAATCCTTGACCATACCTTGGTGGAGAAACAGCTGAATTCAGAAAGGCTTTATAAGTCAAGCAACTGCCATATCTTTCCCAGCTATTCCTCCTGTGGGGAAGGATTGTCTCTAGATTGGATACCAGAGATTGTTGAAGAGGCAGAAGCCAGCCAAACGACGACACCAAAAATCTGTCAAGATTGTTGTGAGTAATTATTTTGAAGGGCCTTGCCATTTGCCCAGTAAGGTGATTTTTTTAATTAAGTAATTATACCATGATTTTTTTCACTAGCCAAATCACCGTAGGCAAATTATTTCTTTGATTCTCAAGTTTTTCACTTACTAAATGTCACAGTTGAACTAGATGATTTCTAATGTTTCTACAAACATAAAAATTCTAATTTACTGATTTACTGGTTTCTTATGTAGAAATGTGTGGGGCTGTATCACACCGTTAACTACATGATGTCTTCCTCCAAGGCATTTCATGCTCCTTAGTGCCAACACTCCAAAGACCAACTTACCAAAGACATGTTAAGAAATCAGCAGACATTTGAGCGCCTGGGTGGCTCAGTTGGTTAAATATCTGAGTCCTGATTTCAGCTCAGGTCATGATCTCACGGTTCATGTTCGAGCCCTGCATCCGGCTCTTTACTGACAGCATGGAGCCTGCTCAGGATTCTCTCTCTCCCTCTTTTTCTGCCCCTACCACACTCATGCTCTCTCTATCTCAAAAATAAACAAAAATATGGTACCAAATATTAGGTTGTTTTTACAAAAATACATTAGCATACTTTTAATAAATTTTTCCAATAGTAGTGATTGGGAAAGGAAAATTATCATCTCTTTCTTCAAAACTGTAGTGGAGACTTTGTAGAGAACATTTTTAACAGGTTTTTGATGTATAATTGACATATGACAAACTGTACATATTTCTATGCTCTGATACCATTAAGCATATATGTATGTACCCAGGAAACCATCAGCACAGTCAAGATCATAAACATATCCATCAATGCAAAAGGTATTCTTCTTCTTAGTAATTTCGTCTTCTAGCTGCTCTCCCCAGAAAGCTACCGATCTCCTTTCTGTCACTATACATCAAGCAGTTTCATCTTTTAAGAATCGCATACACATTGAATCATATGCAACCTTTCTTGACTGACTTCTCTCATTCAGCATAATTATTTTAGGTTCATCCATGTCACTGTGTGTAGCAATAGTTCGTTCCCTTTTGTTGCCGGGTATTCCAGCATATGGATAGATACCAGTTTGCTTATCCATCCACCTTTTGGTGGCCATTTGGGTTGTTTCCCCTTGGGGACTATCGTGAACCAAGGGCCATGAACATTCATGTACCCGTCTTGGTACACACCCGTGCTTCCATTTCTCTTAGTTAAATACCTACAAGTAGCATGGGTGGGTCAGATGGTAAATGCAAGTTTAGCTTTTTGAGAAATAACGAGACTGCGTTGGCCAGAGTTCGTGCGGTGTTACGCAAGTTCCCACCCACCACGTATGAGAGCTCATATGTCTCCACCTGCTCATCAACACTTGGCATGATCTGTCTTTTTAATTTTAGGCATTCTAATAAGTGTGCAGAGGTGTCTTACTAATCTTGAGTGAAGGCACATGAGGGGAAAAAAAAGCCTAGTGCTGACACATTTCAGGAAAGATGCCTGTCAGTTAACCCCATTGCTGCTTGAATTCCCTCAAGCTGCTTCAGTTATTGTTCCTGTTGAGCCTGCTTCTTCGACTGACTTTACGATTCTAAAAGCCACCCTACACCTTCTAATATATTTCTTTTATCTTCGAGATACCAGAATAGGCCTCAGCTGCCTGTAACCAAAGACCTCCTTCTGCCATCGGTGGCTTCTACCTCTCCCTGGCAGGCTTTCCCTCACCACCTTCTGGCAACAAGCCCCACCCATGCAGGGTCTTCACCTCTAATGTTTATTTATTTTTCAGAGAGAGAGAGAGGGAATGATGGGGTAGGTGCAGAGAGAGAGAGGGAGACACAGAATCCAAAGCAGGCTCCAGGCTTTGAGCTGTCAGCCCAGAGCCCGACATGGGGTGCGAACTCACAAACCATGAGATCATGTCCTGAGCTGAAGTCAGACGCCCAGCCGACTAAGCCACCCAGGTGCCCTGACATCTTCACCTCTAGATCCTATTGCCTCTAACCCAAGATCTATTCTTCTTATACTCTGTGATTCATGAGCCAACAAATCTCCCTTTTTCAGCTTCATCTAGTTTGAGTCAGGTTTCTGCCACTCACAACTGACAGAAATCACCACGTGCCCAACCTTCATCTTGTCTGTCCTGTACGTGTGTACCTGAGTCAAACATAGGCCCAGAAGTCAACATGGGTTGAGCCAATAAGTAAACTCCCACACTCTTAAAATCAAAGACAGTCTTATAAAGCTGTAAATGACAGGAAACTGGAAAGGTTGCTTTGAGAGGCCAAATGGTTAAGTAGACCCCTGAACCCAGACTACCTGGGAGTGAATCCTAGCTCTGCCACTTAGCAACTCTGTGACCTTGGGAATTTATTAATTTCTCTGTCTCTCAGCTTCTTAAACTCTAAGATGTGGATGACAATAGGACCCACATCATAAAGTTATGAAGATTAAATTAGTTAATTTTTAAAAAAGCCTTTAAATAATGCCTGATACATGCAAGGTTGTTTTTTTTTTTTTTAATTTTGTTTTGTTTTGTGATGCCGATACTCTTTTGGACAAAGAAGTCAATATTGAAAAGACTTTGATGTGCTATTACTTACTAGTTACGGGGTCTTCAGTGAAATGCCTACTTTCCCTAAGAGTCATGGTTTTACTATTTAACCAGGCACATAGAAAGACCCATATTCTGGCTCAAATTATTGACCATAAGGGAATTTAGCAGAAGTTCATGTAATAAAGACCCTGAATTTGGGGAGTGGCACGGGTAGGCTGACTACGGGTTTGTTTGGAGCTAGTAGGTGGCAAGGCTATCATAAAACTCCCCAAGATTAGACTGAGTTACTAGCAGTAGTGTCAATTAAAGAAGATTATAACCCCTAGGGCCTTCGCTCAGCGTCATCCAATAAAGAGCACGCATTCAGCACCTGGACAGGCTGGAGAGCTCCGACGAGGAAAAGGAGGGAGGTAGCAAACGTGTAATTTGAAGAACAGTTAACAGGCTTCAAAAGGCTTGCTCTGAATACCAGGTGACTCAGAGAAGATGACGTAACGGTCTTCAGGTACTTGAAGTGCTGTCCTGTGGAGGACTTCACCTGACATGCTCCAGAAGCCCAGGGTAGAAAGGCCCGGGGGGCCGACTCCGGCTCAGCGTGAGGACGTGCTCTTTCCCCAGGAGTGCTGTCTGGGGATGGAGAGGGCTGCCTTGCAAAGCCGCATGCCCCTGACCCCGAGAGGAGCTGGGTGAACGTGTGTTTAGAGACACATCGGCAAAGAATTGTGGGAGGGACGGATAGTACAGGACTGCTCTGTTTCATACCACATTCTAAAAATACATGAGTCTATTTTTTGAGCTTTTTGTTATTTATTTGAGAAGAGAGAGAGTGTGTGTGTACTTGAGCGGAGGAGAGGGGCAGAGGGAGAGAGAGACAGAGAGAAAGAGGGAGAATCTTAAGCAGACTCCATGCTCAGTGTGGAGCCCGATGTAGGGCTTGATCCCACAACTCTGGGATGATGACCTGAGCTGAATTCAAGAGTCAGATGCTCAACCAATGGAGCCACCCAGATGCCTCAAACATTTTCAGATTTCTTACTTTGTACAACTTTTTTTTTAAAGTAGGCTCCTTGCCCAATGTGGGGCTTGAACTCACAACTCTGAGATCAAGAGTTGCCAGATGCTCCGCAGTACAGAAATTCTTAATGAAGTACATCTGTTTATCCAAATAGAGGCAACAGTTTCAACTTCTTAGACCTCTGTTGTTGCTTTTCCTGGAAATTTTGTTTTTGTTTTGGTGCTCGCTTTTTTCTGGTTTTCTGGTGAGAGTAATATATAATGATTATAAAATGTTTTGGAATATTTGGAAAAAAAATTATTAAAACCTTTCTAGATTCAAAAATTGAATCTAAAAATTAAAAACGCACATTGTAGGCAGTTAGTTTTACATTTATTAAATGTGCTTGAGCTGTTTTTACTCATAACACTTCTGACACCACTTGTGTTGGGGTTTTTCCCCACATCAATCGATCCTCCAACTCTCTTGACATCATTTGGTTGGTCTACAATTCGGTTCTGACGCTAACTACCAGGAGTTAGCACAGAGCTTATAGGACTGCCCTGTCAAAATCTGAGTTAGTCACCTGTACTTCTGACCAACCAACTAGCTACAAATTGGGGGTTCTCATGATTCCCTCCGCAGGTTCAATAATTTGGTAGAGTGGCTCACAGACCTCAGAAAAGCACTTCCCTTACTATTAATAGTTTATTATAAAGGATACAACTCAAGAATAGCCAAATAGAAGAGACGCATAGGGAAAGATATGTGGGAAGGGGCTTCCATGCCCTCTCTGGGAGGGCCATCCTCCCAGCATCTTGATGTGTTCACCAGACTGGAGGCTTTCGGAACCCCATAGGTTAAGGGTTTTTACGGAGGTTTAATTATGTAGGCACGATTGTTGAAATCATTGGCCATTGGTGATTGAACTCAATCTCCAGGCCCTCCCCCTTCTCAAAGGTCAGAGGTGGGGGGTGGGACTGGTAGACCTAAAAATCCCAACCCTCTAATTATGTCTTGGCCCACCAGCACCCATCCTGAAGCTGTCTAGGTGCCCCCATCCCAGGTACTAGTCACCTCATGAGCATACAAAAGACACTCAGCACTCTCTAAAGATTCCAATGGTTTTAGGAGCTGTGTGTCAGGAACTGGAGACAAAATCAAATATATGTTTTTTTTTATAATGTCACAGTGCTTCTTTTAAAAATGTTTAGGGGCACCTGGGTGGCTCAGTCAGTTAAGCATCCAACTTCGGCTCAGGACCCTGAGGACTCTCAAGGTCCCTGAGTTCAAGTCCCGTGTCAGGCTCTGTGCTGACAGCTCAAAGCCTGGAGTCTGCTTTGGATTCTGTGCCTCCCTCTCTTTGCCCCTTCCCCACTTCCTGTGCTCTGTCTCTCTCTCTCTCTCAAAAATAAAGTTTTAAAGAAACTTTAAAAACAATAAAAATAAAAATGTTTAAAACGCCCCAGCGATAGATGCTGCCTGGTTCATCTTCTGAGGATTTCAAAGCAATTTACAAATACCACTTCCCTCACTTTGACAAAAAGGTAAAACGGGTCTTCTAGTTTTTAAAAGCATACTGATTCTTTTGAGCTCTTTGGTTTGTACCGATCCAATCTATGCTTATAACTTTGTTGACCCCTTGGCTGGAAACAGACTGGATCATCCAAAAGTCCTGGGTGGGACAACAGAAGGCCAGACCTAAAGACCATCAGCCAAACACCTGGCTGACACACTTTAATTGAAACTGTTCTGCTTAATGGGCTTTCCTCCTTTGTCTGGTTATAAATACCAGGCAGCTTAACTAACCTTTCCGGGCAATTCCTGAGGCCAGAGGTTCACTAAGTATGGCCCTGAAGGGCAGCATTAGCCTCACCAGGGAACTTGTTAGAAATGCAAATTCTCAGGGCATCTGGGAGGCTCCGTTGGTTGAGCATCTGACTTCAGTCAAGGGCATGCTCCCGTTGTTCCTGAGTTCGAGCCCCACGTAGGGCTCCATGCTGGCAGCTCAGAGCCTAAACCCTGTTTCAGATTCTGTGTCTCCCTCGCTCTCTGCCCCTCTCCCCACTCATGGGCATGTGTGCTCGCGTGCACTCTCTCTCAAAAATATATAAAACACGAAAAAAAATAAAAAAGAAATGCAAATTCTCAACCCACCCCACACCTACTGAATCAGAAACTCTGGGGCGAAGCCCAGCGAGCTGTGGTTTAACAGGCCCTCCAGGTGATTGTGATGCTCAGATAAAGTTTGAGAACCTCCCTTAACTGCCTTAGGCACCCCCAAAATCCCCCCCCCCTCGTAATCATGAGGAATTTAACTGACTCACACACTCAACTCCAGCCACAAGTGTATCTGGATCTAGGTGGTGGTTACACAGGTACATAACCCATAAAAAGTCTCCAAGCTCTACACTTAAGATCTATAAATTCCCTTGATTTAATCAAACATCGATGTTTTTAAAGAATATATATCACAGTCAAACTGTACTTCTAAGCAAGCTGGTTGGGGCTGGGCTTGTCCCTGTAAATGAAGCTCATGGGACCCAGGGACCTTGGCTACAGGAGCACTGTTCTCTAACTTGCCATGGTGAGCCATTCCGCGGCGCTGACAGCCAAGGAGGCCGGCCTGCAGCAGCCTCAAACGGGGTTTACTGACGTCATTCAGCAGTGAGTTAGTCCCCAGGCAACGGCCTCAACTTGTTCAGTATCATCGCAGGTATGTCCCCGAGCCCAGACGCGAGGCACAGACACAGGAAGCTCTAATGTGATCCCGGCAGCAGATAGGCGGAAGCACGGGTCCTTCAAGCTGCGGAAGAGAAACGAGTGTAATCCAGGAAGCCGTGATAAAACCCAGCTGATCGGGGCTGCACACACAAGTCTTGGGCAAGAGAGAAGCCATGGGCCATGAGTCACACCAGCAAGAAGAACAGACCTGCTAAGGCACGGTCCTCAGTCCTCTCCTGCTGGCGGAGTCCTCAGGAAGCTGAGAAGGGGGCGGCGCGAAGCGGGTTAACAAGGTTTCCTGCGGGGCCACAGCCTCTAGCAGACAACTGTCCTCTGTCCTGCCTGTAAAAGTGAGGCACAGCCGCCGGAGAGCCACGCCGTCAATTCTGCACCGAGTCTCAGAACCACGGAAATCCTCTGCCCCAGTCCTGGGTTCCTCGTGTGTCCCGAAGTGAAACAAACAAAAACCAACCCAGCTTCCAGCCTCCCATCCCGACCCACCAAGAACTGCCTTCTTGATTAACCACCCCTCCTCCACTCTTATTTGGGGAATCCTTGCTACACTGCATCTGGGCCCACTTCTGCCGATCCCCACACTGCTGCGGAACGCGAGGGAGCCTGGCGGCGGCGAATGCTCAATGAAAAGCGAAGCCGAAGGAAAACTGCACCAGCAGGGGGACCCAGAGTCCAAACTGTGTTGTGCTCATGCGCAGGCACCTGCCAGCCAGCCCGAGTGAGTCCTCCCACTTGCTTCTACATCCCTGATCTGTCTCCAAGCCTCTTCGATTGTGTCAAACGTGACTTTTTCATTCAAGTACTCTCTACGAGGTTGTTGTTTTTTTTTTAGTCCAGCCTTACCCAGTTAAAATAGTAACAAATTAAAAACCATTCCTATCTATATCAGCAAAGTTTCCATTTCTCAGACCATTTCAAGCCGGGAAGCAGGTAGCCTAGACAGGTCGGCTTCCAGCTCCTTCTCGGTTTTGTTTCCGATACTTCGATTGCACTACTTTCACGGTGGTGGATGCTTATTTGTTCCTTTGGCCACCCAGCATCCAAACTTTATTTCTGCATTGGGTGAGTCTTCCACTGGCTTAAGTGTTGGTGGGGGAAGGGCTTCCCTTCTGCTACAGAACCTGAAGTGGACAGGTAACCGCTGTCTCCATCCCCTGGGATTTAGCATGGGCAGCTGGGGACCTGAGCTCAGCCAATCAGATGCCGCCACTGGTGACTGTAACTGTTGAGCAATAATGCAAAGATGGAGGGACCACTGAGAAATTATTCACTGGGAGAACAGAGCATTGTGCTAGTGTGACCTTGTCAGCTAACTACTCAGGGCTAGTTTCTGTCCTTGGTCTCCTCGGGCCACTGTAGTATTTGCTGCTCACTCCCCACTTCTGTGAGCCTTGTGCTCAGAATCCCCAGATCCCATGGACACCAAATTACGCTGCCCTCACAAGGCTCTGCAGCCTAGTAGTGCACCCTAGTGGGTTGCTGAGCCTGGTTGCACAGGAGCCAGGTTTCCTGGTGATTCCTGCTTGAATGAAGGTAGTGGTGGAGGAAATACATTCACTTTCACTTTTATTGATAACTCACTCCTTTCCTTTTTTTTAAATTTTTTTAATGTTTACTTATTTTTAAGAGACATAGAGACAGAGCATGAGCAGGGGAAGGGCAGAGAGAGAGGGAGACACAGAACCTGAAGCAGGCTCCAGGCTCTGAGCCGTCAGCACAGACCCCAACGCAGGGCTCGAACTCACAGACTGTGAGATCATCATGACCTGAGCCAGAGTCGGCCGCTTAACCAACTGAGCCACCCAGGCGCCCCAACTCGCTCCTTTCCTATTGCTTCTCATCAATAGATTCAAGAGGTATTGAGATAAAATCAAAATAATTTTATGATTTATTAGATGTGGAAATCAAGATTGAGTCCCAGGACTCCTACTTGGGCAATTATATCAGTAGCTAAGACTTACTGAGAATGCAGTATATGTCAGAAACTATTCCTAGTGTATTCTACCGTTTAAACTCACCACAACCTTCACATATAGGAAGTAGAATCCCTCACGTTTTAGGAATTAAATGACCAAGACACAAAAAAGTTAAGTCACTTGCCCGGGGTTACCAGCTAGGAGGTAGTGGAGATGCACTACAATCCTGAATGATCTGGTTTCAGAGCCGTTGTGCCAGGGGGGTGCCGTGTATTGAGATTGGGGAAATGAGAAGAACTGATTTTATGAGGGGTGACAGCGGGTTCAGTTGATAAGCATAAGACTAAGGTGCCTGGGTCATGCCCAAGTGGAGTTGTAAATCTGAGTCTAGACCTTAGGAGAGAGATCGAGATACAGATACAGATGCAGGAATCGTCAGTGGACAGATGTAATTGGAGCCATTAGAGTGGAAGCGATCCTCTAGGGAGAGGAGAAGAAAAGTTGAGAGTAGAAGGAAAACAAAGAGACTTTGGGAATATGAGAACAAAAGCCTATCAAGGAGACGGAGAGAGGTAGAGGAGAAACAAGGAGAGTACAGTGCTCTAGAAGTCAGAAGAAATTGTCTTAAAAAGAAGGGATGGCCAGTGACATGGCATACTTCCAATACACCAAGTGTATTAAGAGTGGGAAATGTTCGTTAGACTTGGCAACATGAAAGCAGTTGGAAATCTTGGCAATGAAGGGCACCGGTAAAGGCCAGGCTAAAGTGGGCTCATGGATGTAAAGGAAGGACAATGGGAGATAGTGAAAGCAGGTCACATTAAAACTGCCTGATTAAGAAGGGGAGAAGTAATAGGGTGATAGTAGATCAGAACACGAAGTCAAGAGAAGGCTTTTGTTCACAAAAAGAGAGAACTGGAATTATTTAAATAATTCTAGGAAGAAGGATTAAGGATGTCATCTGGTGGTCAGCTAACACTGTGTTCATGAGGTTACGGGAGCCAGCCTTCTGTGTGGGTGTGGCTTCTGGTCGTGCTCCCTAGGCCGGATGTCAGCACAGGGATGTGGGCAGGCAAATGGAATGCGGGCTTGGGATTCTGCCAGGCAGGGCAACAGAAGTTTTAGAACATGAGTTTAGAATCTTGGAAAGAGTGTGATTGAAATGACAGACATGGCGTCTTAGTGAAGGAAGAGGAGGAGGGGCTGATCGGAAATACATAAGGGGACCACGTGTGGTTGGAGAAATTAAAGTGACGTGTGGAAAGAATAAGAGTTTAAGGCCAAAGAGAAGGGTGTTTGAGCAGAAGAGTTCCAAAGTGGGGCAATTCGGGGTGAAGATGGCCCACAGTGGGGCCATGGAAGGGTAAGCCAAGATCTCAGGATAAAGGTATGTCCCCCCATTACCAGCCTACACTTTTGGGTTAGAAAGACAGAACCTTCATGTCCTGCCAAGGAACATAATCAAGATAAGGCAGCTTGGTGTATAGAGACTTGATAATACTCAAAGACTGGAAGAGATATTGTTATGGGTTGAATTGTGTCCCTCCAGAGTTCATATGTCAAAGTCTTAACCCCCCAGTACCTCAGAAAATGACCTTATTTGCAAGTTTTGTCTCAACAGAAGTAATTGGGTTACAATGACATCATGAGGATGGGACCTAAGTCGGTATGACTGGTGTCCTTACATAAAGGGGGAAAATGGGACAGGGAGAAACACACGGAGGGAACATAATGTGAAGACGCGGGAGAATGCTATGTGGACATGAAGACGGCCATCTATGGGCCAAGCCAGGAACAGATCCTTCTGAAGGCACTAAGCCCACCCAACATCTTGATTTTGGACTACTAGCCTCCAGAATGATGAGACAATAAATTTAGTTGGTTAAGCCATCCAGAGTGTGGTCATTTGCCACAGCAGCCCTACCACATGAATACTGATGCCATCCCCAAACTCTCCCAGGACCTCCTCGGCAGACTTTGCTTTATGCATTATTGAACAGAAGTTAGGCTATCACTAAAGTAACCACTGCCAACGGGCTAGGGATTACAGTGATTGCTTTGGCTAGGGGCCAGAGTTCCCTGAAGCACACATATGCCTGATTCCTGAACAAAGTCAGGACTCAATGGACAAAGAAGAGGGGTGGGAATGCTAGTGGGTAGACAACCGTGGTGTCTGCTGCGTTACCTGAGGATCTATTCCTTACGACTTGCTTAGCATGCTGGTTTTGTATTGTGGTAAGCATCCATGTACCTTTGGGTCTTGAGCCAAAGATTATTTACACTGATGAAAAATTTAGTAAGGATACCCCTGAACCTAAGCTAGAAGAAGGACTCAGGGTTTTAGGGAAGAACTCAATGGACACTGAGAGATGGAGCCAGTTCCTTGTACTTCAACTTGAACTGTTTGATTTCATCAAGAAATAGTCAAAAAATTTTCACATCCTATGTTTCAAAATAGCTTTTAAACTTTATTTTGTACTACCCAAAAAGTATTCTTGATGCCCAATCTTCCAAACAAAGTATAAAATGAGTACAAAACAGATTTAATATGAACCACAGTGGTGAAAGCCTCACCCCACCTATGTCCAGGACGGGTGTCTACCATCCTTCACGTGATGGTCACTGCAAGGGACAAAGCAGAAAAACAAAGACAGCTCCAGAGGACAGGTGATATGGGGGACTTTTCCTTGACCCGACAGGTCCACGCCTAGAATTTTTATCTCACTCTCGCCTAAATTCCTCTCTCCTGAGCACCAGTCTCTGCTAAGTTTCTAGCTTTCCTTGGCGTGAGTGTTCCATCTTTCAGGGGATTTGCCCTCCTCAATTCTGCTCTTCCCAAGGGACATTTTGGCTCAGGAGGACCCTCAAATTTCATAATGGCGATGAGGAAGAATGGCCCAGTCCCTAAGCTGTCATCCTGTCTTTGTTGAGATCCCCTGAGGTCTTGTCTCTCTTTTGGGCTGGAGCCACCTGGCCTTTGGCCACCATACACGGACTTCTGCTGCTGACATTAGTGAGTCTTGCCTCCCATTATCCTGACCCTACCACTTTTCTAGGCTCTCCAGTCTCTCGGCACTTCTGCGCCCCTCCTTTGCAGTCCAAGACCTCCTTGCCGCAGTCCTTGTCCTGTTCTGAAGGGCCCTGGGAGGCTGCCCTGGGACACGTCCATGCCCACTGCTGATCCACTTCCTGGGATCGTGTTGTTCTGGCACCATCCCAATCCCAGGCATCTCTAGGAGGCTTGCAACTTTGCCACGTCCTGGAAAGCAGGAAGTGAGCCCAGCTGCTTTGAGTTCCTCTGAACCTCTTTGCCAGTCATCATCACTCCCTCACGTCAGAATGTTGGCCCCAGCGTGAGGGTCAAGGGACAGACCCTCACATGTGTTGAGTGCTCACCTCCCTCAAAGCTCTCCCAGCACCTTCCCAGCCCAGAAACACGGCCTGTATGTTCCCATTCTGCAGCTGCTCTTCTCAACGGCTCTTCGTAACCTCTATGATTAATTTTCTAAGTTTGATTCTCAGCATTTGGAAGCATGGAGAGAATCCTGTCTCGTTCAAGTGCTTCAGTCTCACAGTAGAAAGTCAGGCCTCTCATCACTATTTTTTCTGCATTAGGCTTTTTTTTTAATGTTTTTATTTATTTTGAGAGACATAGAGACAGAGTGTGAGCAGGGGGAGGGCAGAGAGAGAGGGGGACATGGAATCGGAAGCAGGCTCCAGGCTCTGAGCCATCAGCACAGAGCCCGACGCGGGGCTCGAACTCACAGACCATGAGATCATGACCTGAGCTGAAGTCGGCTGCTTAATCAACTGAGCCACCCAGGCGCCCCTGCATTAGGCTTTAAAATGTCTGTTTTGAAAGTCAAAATCGAACTGTAATTTCTTCGTTCTAAATTGGTTCTGTCATTCCTCTGTAGGTCATGCACTTAGAAAACTATTCTGAAAAAAAAAGAAAAAAGAAAAAAGAAAAAAGGGCCGCCTGGGTGGCTTAGTTGGTTGAGCATCCAACTCTTGATTTTGGCTCAGGTCAGGATCCCAGAGTCGTGGGATCGAGCCCTTCATCTGGCTTTGCTTCAGTGCAGAGCCTGCTTGGGATTCTCTCCCTCTTTCTCTCTCTCTCTCTTTCTGCCCCTTCTTCCCCTCAAATAAAAGAAAAACAAAAACTGTTCTGCTTGATGGTTGTGGGGAGAGGTTACAGTAAAGAAATGAAAAGCATATAATTTAATATTAAACGTTACCCTATTACAGAACCTAGCTCTATTACTTTCTAACCATGTGACCTTGGGAAATGTATTTATCTACCTAGAGCCTCGGTTGTAATTTGCAAAAGAGAGAAAATAAATAGAACTTTATTCATGAGTTTGTTGCAGGAATTATATGAGATAATTCGTTTAAGGTGCTCAGTGTAGTAAAGAAAAAAAAAGTGCTCAGTGGAATACGGAGTACAGAGTTCTTGCTTTTTGCACACACGGTTACCCCTCAATTCCATTTTGCAGCAAGACAGCACATAAATGAACGACTGAAAGAATGTACTAGATATTTGGAACAACGATGAGGTGGTTGTATGTGTGACAAGTACTAACAGGTTGCAGACTCCTTCAGCTCTCCAGTAAATTAGGCCACTCGAGTGGATTAAACACGCAGGAAAATGCATGGAAGAGTCGAAGGCCATCTCGAAAGCATAGCGATGTTCAAAGGGTGAGCAGACAGACAGTAAACTTCAAGGTGAGCGGGGTGGGGAAAAGCAGGGGAGGGTGACGTTATAAAAGGCAAGGCACAAGTGGCGCCTGGGTGGCTCAATGGGTTAAGCATCGACTCTTGATTTTGGCTCAGGTCATGATCCCAGGGTTGTGGGATTGAACCCCGCATTGGGCTTTGCCCTGATAGTGCAGAGCCTGCTTGGGATTCTCTCTCTCTCTCTCTCTCTCTCTCTCTCTCTCTCTCTGCTTCTCCCCTGCTTGCACACACACAGTCTTTCTCTCAAAATAAGTAAACTTAAAAAAAAAATGTCAAGGCACAAAATCCTGTCATTCTGGAAGGAGGGGCCACGTGAGTAAATGCTGGAGAGGGGTCTTGGGAGCTCTCATTCCACCTGGCTAAGGAATGAAGACAGATGAAGAATTGGGGGACAGCAAGTGCTGACGGCCTGTAAAGAAGGAAATTGGGCCAACAAGAGAGGTGGTCACTGAGTAAGCCCGAGGTTTGTCTGCTTTTAGGGTGGGAGAGACATCCCATCCTAATGATGCCAGGGATGAGCCAGTGGGGAGGGCGCTGGAGGGGGCAGAGAGAGGACCATCCTGAGGTGGCCTGAGAGAGATGCCCAGATTCGGATGGGAGCAGTGGGTTCGAGCTCTCACAGGAGAGGGGAAGCAGACAAGCTGCGTCCAGTTGTAAGTATGTAGAGTCAGCGGCAGGGAGTCAGGTGTGTTCCCAGATGTTGGCTTCTCTTTTCTCTGTGAAGTCACAGGCAGAGCCATCCCGTTCACAGCGACGGCACAACGAGTAAAGGGCTGGAGAAGGGCGGAGGGGACACTCTGGGACCACACAGAGAAGGTACATCACAGGGCTCACTGATCTAGCTAATAAAGCAAATTGTCATCACACGGAGCTCTGAAAGTGAAAAATTTGAAATGTGGGAGGGATATTTTGGGGGGGGGGCTTCAAAGTAGAGAGTGTATTTATCCTGTCGGCTATAAACACTATATTGGAACCGATGCAAGAAGGAATGATATTTGGTGAGACAGGATTTTATCTGCCCAGTTTTTTACAGTTGTAACCCATCTTCAAACTGTTGGGGTCCTCAGATCGTCCCCCAAAGACCACGAGACACGTATGCAAAGGCAAGAGCGTTTATTGAGATTCCAGCACGCTGGGGTCAGCCACTCCATAAAATGGCCACGACGAGAGGAGCGCACAGGCTCCTTTTAAGCACATTTAGGCGTGAATTCCAAGGTGGGAAACAGGTGTCTCTAGCTTCCAAGGTGGAAAACAGGTGTCTCTATTTGGGGGGTACGGGTGCTCTAAGGACTGGTCCAAGCTGGTCTGGTGAGACGTGGAACCTGATTGATCGGTCCATCTTCTACTTCCTAGGCTTTTGGAGCAGGAAGTGTTTTAGGGCCACCCCTTGCCCCTTAGGTCCAGGACCTCTCAAAACCCCAACTACGTACGCTCTTTAATATTTTAGTTTTTTAATATAATTGATTGTCAAGTTGGCTAACATACAGCGTGTACAGTGTGCTCTTGGTTTTGGGGTTAGATTCTCCTGGGTCATCGCTTACGCAACACCCAGCGCTCATCCCAACAAGTGCCCTCCTCAATGCCCATCACCCATTTCCCGTCTCCCCCTCAATCCACCTTCAGTTTGTTCTCTGTATTTAAGAGTCTCTTATGGTTTGCCTCCCTCCCTCTCTGTTTGTAAGTATTTTCCCTCCCCTTCCCCCATGGTCTTCTGTTAAGTTTCTCAAGATCCACATACAAGTGAAAACATATGATACGTGTCTTTCTTGACTGACTTATTTCACTAAGCATAATACCCTCCAGTTCCATCCACGTTGCTGCAAATGAATATTTTAGTTCTTTTTTAAATGTTTATTCATCTTTGCGAGAGAGACAGAGTATGAGCAGGGAGGTGCAGAGAGAGAGGGGGACAGAGACTCCCAAGCAGGGAGCCCAATGCAGGACTCAAACCCACGAATCGTGAGATCATGACCTGGACCCAAAGTCAGACGCTTAACCAACTTAGCCACCTAGATGCCCCATAAGCCCTTTAATATTTTAATATTAAACTAAAGTTACCTGGTCAAATAACCTGATAGTCAATAGATTCCAAATTTTCTACAAGAAACTTAGGTTCTCTTCACTTTCAAAATCTGTTCATCCACCACTAGGTGGTGCTTTGTTCAATTAATTAAAAGGTAAATTTTTCACTGGATTCCTATTTCAGAAGGAAAAATGTACTGAAAAGTAAACATGCTACCAGCTGCGTTTCAGTCCTAATATTTACTTGCCAACTAATTCCAGCTTTCTAGACTAGCTATGGTATAAATGAAAACGGTGCCTTCCTCACATTACACACCGTTCTATTTGTCTTTTTTTTTTAATTTGTTTTAAACATTTATTTATTTCTGAGATGGAGAAATAGAATGGGAGTGAGGAGGGTCAGCGAGAGGGAGAAACAGAACTTGAAGCAGGCTCCAGGTTCAGAGCCGGCAGCACGGAGCCCGACATGGGGCTGGAACTCACAAACTGCGAAATCATGACCTGAGTCAAAGTCAGACACTTGACCGACGGAGCCAGCCAGGCGCCCCCTATTTGTCTTTAAATGAAATGGAAATTTCATCCCATTCTCTCTAAAGGACCCCAGAATGAGATGCAGGCGGCAAGCCCTAGGTGTAAGAAGATCTATGCGAATAGCGCCTGAGAGCACTTTGTGTTTATAGTTCTTGTACTTTCTTTTAAAATAAAATTTTTGTAGGGCGCCTGGGCGGCTGAGCATCCGACTCTGGGTTTCAGCTCAGGTCATGATCTCACAGCTGGCGCGATCAAGCACCGCATCGTCAGCGCAGAGCCCCCTTGGGATCCTCTCTCTGCCTCTCCCCCGCTCGCGCGCGCTCACACACACACACACACACACACACACACACACACACTTGCGTGTGTGCTTTCTCTCTCTCAAAATAAATTAAAAAAATAAATAAAAATGTTCTATTAAAAACGCAAAGTCCCTTTTAAATGAAAAATATTGACTAGCGTTTTCATTTCCTTATTTAATAGGGCCTACCACCCCTGTGCTAGATATACTAAGTCATCTTCAAATTCATTACTTCGTTAAAAACCACTTTGTTAGAAACTGAAATTATGGATCTTTTATGAAAGTACTCCTAGCTAGAATAACTATTTAAGTAAAATGAATACATTTTTCTCTCATTAGAAATGGTAAAATGGGATTTTATGTATCAACCTAAAGACTTCCTTTCCCTCTGTGTCCAACCTGGGATGGAACTCTAATTCTGCCACTTACCAGCTCCATGACCTTGGACAAGCCTCTACCTCTCTAAACCCAGGCTCTCCTGCCCATAATACCAATATCTGTCTCCCAGGATTAGTATGGTGGACAGATTTTTAAAAAATATAATTTATTGGGGTGCCTGGGTGGCTCAGTTGGTTAAGCATCTGACTTTGACTCAGGTTATGATCTCTAGTTTGTGGGTTCGAGCCTTGCGTTGGGCTCTGTGCTGACAGCTCAGAGCCTGGAGTCTGCTTTGGATTCTGTGTCTCCCTCTCTCTCTGTTCTTTCCCCCCTTCATGCTCCATTTCTATCTGTCTAAAAAAATAAACATTGAAAAAAATCTTTAAAAATATAATTTATTGTCAAATTGGTTTCCATACAACACCCAGTGCTCATCCCAAAAAGTGCCCTCCTCAAGGCCCATCACTCACTTTCCCGTCTTCCCCACCTCTCATCAACCCTCAGTTTGTTCTCAATATTTAAGAGTCTCTTATGGTTTGCTTCCTCCCTCTCTGTAACTATTTTTCCCCTTCCCCTCCCCCATGGTCTTCTGTTAAGTTTCCCAAAATCCACAGATGAGTGACAGCATATGGTGTCTGTCTTTCTCTGACTGACTTATTTCACTCAGTATAATACCCTCCAGTTCCATCCACGTTGCTGCAAATGGCAAGATTTCATTCTTTCTCATTGCCAAGTAGTATTCCATTGTATATATGAACCACATCTTCTTTATCCATTCATCCGTTGATGGACATTTAGGCTCTTTCCATGATTTGACTATTGTTGAAAGTGCTGCTATAAACACTGGAGTACATGTGCCCCTATGAATCAGCACTCCTGTATCCCTTGGGTAAATTCCTAGCAGTGCTATTGCTGGGTCATAGGGTAGTTCTATTTTTAATTTTTTGAGGAAACTCCACACTGTTTTCCAGAGTGACTGCACCAGTTTGCACTCCCACCAACAGTGTAAGTGGGTTCCTGTTTCTCCACATCCTCGCCAGCATCTAGAGTCTCCTGATTTTGAGCAGTTTTTTTTTTTTTAATACTGTGAAGTTTTTGGTACAGAATGCTTGGCAAATAGCAGATATTAAGTATCAATTTTAGATTATTTGATATTTCTGCTTGAAAATGCTACCTTACATACAGGAGCTGTGTAGGGTATCTTGTTTGCTTTCCCCTTTCTGGTGCGGATCAGACCCACAGGTGAGGCTCTGTCCCTTCTCCATCATCCTAAGAATACCCAACACTTTTCACCTTCTGTGATGCTCTGTGACTTTGCTGAGGAGTGGGGGTGACATGGGCAGGGACCCCATAGCTTCCCACGAACACCAGCCATCTTTACTGCCTCCCAAAGCCTGTTCCCTGACCCCTGATGAGCCCCCATTATCTGTCATCTCATGTCATCCAACTTACCCGCTCCTCAGCTCCCACTCTTTCTCAGACTGGAATACCCATGACAGCTCAGTCTGCTTTCCTCAGACTCTTCTGGAATTCCATGAAAGAAAATCACCTGATCTCGTTACCCTTGGGGAAAACAGGTTTAGCAAAGTCCTGAAATCATACAATGGACTCCATATTTGTGCTAACTCCTTACCTCATCTCCCTGACGGTGATGCCCATCGGTCCCACGGCAGACACTGGGGGAGTGCACAGTTTGGGAGCAGGTGGCAAGAAACCAAAGGACTTTGAGACCCAAACGTTCACCCCAGGACTTTACCCCAGACACCAGCTTGGTGGACTCGGGGCTTTCCCTCCTGGGGACACAAAGGCCACTTTCACACAGTTTAAAGAGTTCTTCTAAAGCAATGATTCAATCTCTCTTCCGCCCCCTCCACAGATGAGCAAAGAACAAAATCTGGCTATAGGAGAAACCTCAGCCCAGAGGCGTGGGCACTTTGCCTGGGGGTCTCTTTCTCTTGGAGGTGCTGGTGACGAGGTCCTGGGCCGGGAGCCTCTGGCCCAGGCTGATGGCAGGTGACCACAGACCCAGAGCACACAGGCCTAGCCAACCATCTATGGCAAGGGCATCTGCTACAGAGTCCAAAGGGGGCTCAAGATGATGGGAAAGCCAAGAGGCCACAAGGACTCTTTGATGGTCACTGGCCACCTCAGCCTGCTGGTGCCTGGCTGTACCCTCCCGCTGCCACACTCACCCCTCACCAGCTTTGCCCCAATCACCCATAGTGAAGGCTGAGACCAGCTGGGAACATTTTAAAAGACTCAATGAGACTTTCTTGAAGGTCTGGGGATAATAGAAAAAGCACTGTTCAGAAGAAAACCAAAGGGCACAGAGCAACCACACAGCAACAGTGAGAACCTTCCTTCTACACAGGCCCAGACCTTCCCAGTGTCCCAGATCGGAGTCCCCTTCTTCACTCTCAGCTCACCTGAGCTAGGAATAGCCCACCCCAGGCAACTACATGCCCAGATTCCAGCCTCTTGTTTCCTGGGACACTTTGCTTCCTAGCTCAAAGCTTTGCCTCCTGGCTGAGCTGTTTTTCCCAGCATGACGGATAGCAGGAATATTCATCCTTTCAGGGAAAACCCGGTCTCCTCATAAACGCTTCACAGACTCAAATGGGAATGGATAATCACCCAATGACTATGAATGCATTTCTCAAATTCTGGGCTAGGTCTGCCGTATATGAGCATGCTTAGAATACCAAATTGAAATTGAGTTGTGTCAAGCTAAGTCCAATTTATTTTCAGTTTCTCTTCAAAAATTAAACATTCTTGTGATCTAGCTTATCCATGCTTCACTTTGTTACTACAAATTTTGTGACGTGTTCTTCAGAATGAAAGGGTTTATTAACATTTTTGATAGACTTTTACCATTTTTAATAGAAATTTTCATTTCAATTAGTATTTTAGACTTCGAATGCTAGTTTTCCTGATGTTACTATTTCTCAACCTCCAATTTTATTCTTTTCATGTTTTTAAATTTATTTCTGAGAGTGAGAGCATGAGTGGAGGAGGTGCAGAGAGAGAGGGAGACAGAGGATCTGAAGTGGGCTCCGGGTCGACAGCAGAGAGCCCAATACGGGGCTTGAACTCATGAACCATGAGATCACTACCTGAGCCAAAGTCGGATGCTCAACTGACCGAGCCACCAGGCACCACTCCTCCAATTTTATTAAGTTTTTATTTCCCTACCATATCTCTTTTTGTCTTCTTATTTTTAACTTTTTGTTTCACATGTATCTCTTGCACAGACAACAGAATTGGAAGTTGGTTGGTTTTTCACCCGACTATGTAGTTATTATGTTCTATTGTAAATTTCATCCCCTTTCACTCCATTTCATGATTTCTCCAGTATGAATTTTTCCCCCTTTCCTCACCATCTAAATTGCATAAGAGTTGCAACAAGCTGATTTAAGTCTCTGTTTCTTCGTCAATGTGTAATGACTCTGTGATTTCGTGGGCCCAGGCCCTTCTAATTCCTATTCCTTCGCCATCTGTAAGGTGTTAAGCTCATCTACGTGGTGGTCACAGCTCACCTCCGCACAGATGCTGCGGCTGAAGACAGGGAAAAGAGGAAGGGCGGGACTCAGGAATTGCACATATGATTTCCATTCAATCAATGAGCCAGAATTTTATCAACTGCCCCACCGGTAGCAAGGGAGCCTGGGAAAAGCAGTTGTGGTTGAGCAGTTGTCTCTCAGCCCCATCTCTACCCTTTCAAACTCTGGGTTTCGATGCTGGGATTCAAACTCTGCAAACTACCTTTCTCAGCTGACTTCGCGATAAGTTCTGCCAAGAGGAGACGGAAGAAGGAAAGTGGAAGGTAGGAGAAGGATGTTGATTTCTTCAGTAATGTTTGTGTCCGCCTATAAAAGATCATTTGACTGGACGTGGAGTTCTAGGGTCAGAACACTGTAAAGATTACTCTTAGATGTTAGCCGGAATTTCTTGTGTCTTTGAGACTCTATGAGGTCAACTTGAACTTTGATGTCGCATCCCGTACATGTCCAGAGCCCTTCAAGGGCTGTTCAAATTCCGGCGGATTTGTGTAGCTTGGTGGTTCAGGGTGTAGGCTCAAGAGCCAAACGGCCTGTGTTCTACTTCTGACTCTGTTGTTTGTATAACTGTGTGAACTTGGTTACTTAAACTTTCGTTGGCTTCTCTGTAAAATAGGAAAGTAATATACCAATGGTGTTGCCGTATCTTTTCAGTTCTCCCTTCTGGTTTGCTTGTATTGAGGTCCAGCTATGTGACTAGCTCTCGGTTGTGAGTAGAAATGATGTTTGTGATTGATAGTACTGCTGGTTTGGGACCCTCAAGATTTCTCTCTGTATTTCCTCCCACTTTGGCACAGCAACAAGCAGTGTTCAAAATGATAAGGATTGGCCAGTTTGTACACAAAAATGAGAGGGAAGAAAGAGCATCTTCAAATTGGAGGGCTTCTAAGTAGGCTTGACCATAACATTTCAGAGGTCTGAGGACCAAGGACAAAAGGAGGTACCTGTCGTTTAGATATTGGAAGGTTATAAACTCAGACCACAATCTATTACATATCATAATATATGTTCCACCTTCCTGGGTCTATCCACCTTGATAAATCTATTTCCATAATGAAAAATCAGCCAAAGTTATTTTTTAAAGACTGAGAGTCAGCTAAATATGAAAGATAACTGAATATACTAATTATTGTGCATATTTTGGGTGTTCTTTGGGCCAATTAGAACTACATGAGTAAGAAAATTAAGACACAAAATTTATGACATTTATTATATTTATTCTTGCCTTCATTTTAATAAAACCACTAATAGGTCACTAAAAGATTTTCACAAAATTTCTGTTCTCTTTGACAGTAGGATTAAAAGAAAAGTAATTAAAAGTGTACCCAATTTAAATATTATTTTATCAAAATGGAAAATATGTAAATGCATTTAATACTATTTAATTATTTTCAATAAATAAAATTTAAAAATTGTTTTAAAAAAACACTGTTTTCTCCCAAAATAGTAAGATTGTCTTTGAAAAGGTAAAATAAAGTTATAATTAATAAATATCAAACATAAATCAAAATCATTTAAGCATAAATAATTTCAATATATTAAAATTTTAATTAAATTTTATGGACATTTTATATTTTTTATTGCAATTCTGGTGTTTAATGTCCATCTACTTGCCAATATAAAGGGAAATGATGGCACCTCATGCATGCAGCTGGACCTGATATTTATAAATTTAAAAGTAATATAAATTATTAATATTGCAAAATGCTTCTCAGGCACCATGTACCTCTTCTGACAATACTGCCGATTGGAACAAGAAAATGGGCATTTGACATCACTGGGAAATGATACTTTTTGCACACGAATCTATTGCATTCATGTGGAGAGACAGGATTTGACAAATTAATGTCTTTTTCTTAGCTAAACGCTTTTAATACCCAAATCTCCCTTGAATAACAAACTAGTGTTCATCCCCGACACCAGCAGTGACACAGTCCACAAAACTTCATGACAGTTCCTTTTGCTTTAATGACATATGAAAGAGACGTGGAGAAGTGTTTTCCTGGAGACTGAATGGTATCAGTTATGAGAGCAGCTGTTTTAAGGTTATGGCTTATGCGGTGCCAGGACTGAGTGTCGGATCTCTGAAGTATGGGCTGCTGCCTGGAGTCCCTTTTGTCCAGGTCTGAGGGTACTGGAGTGGCACAGTTGGAGAATCCTCCTGCTCTTAAGCTCCAAAAGAAAAGCGACACTAAAAAAAAAAAGTTTGAATGTGGAAAGCCAGTCAAGACGGAACCCAGCCACAACAAAATGGGTCTTCTCACGTAAGTCTGATGACTTCAACTTGCCGGTGATTAGAGGGACAGGGGCCCAGGAGTGAGACAGAGATGTTTGGAAAGATGTCTAGGAACAGATGTTGGGTGTGTCCACTGGTTCATGAGATTGACTTGAAGCAAATAGATCATAAGTCAATTGAGATTTTGATGAAGTTATATTGCAGAAGAATCCATGAGCCTAGACTAAAAAGCCTTTAAGAGGAGAAACAGTCCTTGGCTGCCAAACTTACTCAGGCAGGAGGTAGACTGAAATCTTGAGTCTCCCACGGAGAGCATAATCTCCTCCACCCACCAAAGATGTGGCCAAAGAGGATAATGAAGGTGGAAGATACCTTCAGAATGGTGATCTAGGGGCCACAAAGGATAGTGGAATTCCACAAATGACTGGGATCAGGTGGAATCAAGAAAATTCCCCAAATGTCAGAATAGGCGGGCCTCACACATGCCTCTCCCATCAGATTTGATCATTACAATAGGCTAATGATTGCTGTGTGCCCTTCACCAGTCCCTTTTCTGGAGGAAAGCTTCCATTGTAATTATTTTGTCCTTGATCTGCTGTGGAATAGTGCAAGTGTTGGAGGTTTGAAGGAAACGAACACGTGTCCATTAGTTCATGTATTGCTAGGTCACAAAAAGCTACATTCATATCTGATAGGGAGGTCTGTGCTTCAGTTTCCCCCGTCGGCCATGGACTTGGTACTGGATGCAGTAACTGGATGGGACTTTGGTTTTTCTTCCTTTAGGAAGTGATATATTCAGTGTGGGAAGAAGAGCGCATCCAATGTTTGGTGGCCAAAGGGGTGGACCGTTACAGTGATGACCACCTTCCGTTGAAAATTGTGCTGTATCTCTATAGTGTAGAGATACTTCTAGAAAGAGGCACAGTCAGTTCCCCTGCCAGCGAGTGCAGTTTTACTGGGATCACACTTGCCTGGCTCTGGCTTTATAATGGGAGCCCAGTAACAGCCTCTCACTTGCAGCCTTGACTCCTCTGCCCTTCTGACCATAAGGTATATTGAAAGTCTGCTGTATAAGGCCAGGTGAGCTCCAGAGGACATCTAACTGAAACCAACTGTCTGCTGTGAGAATCGTTTCTATTTATAGCACGCTTCTTGCTTTATAGCTCAGCTATGTGTTGAAATATTTCAAATATTATGTATCTATTTTTATGTGTGGGAAAGAGACAGGGTAGCATTCCACATTAGTTCTATCTGCCATCCTGAAGTTCTCTCCAACAACAGCAAACATCCTAAATGAGAATTCCAAAATTCTAAAAAAAAAAAAAAAAAAAATCCCCACCAAGTTCAATTACTGCAAAAGCAATAACGGTTTTATTTTCTTTTAAATTATATTTATTGCATCTTATCCTATGCATCTTTTTACATGGTTATAATTCTAGCATAAATCATGATTTCAGTGCTTGTTTAATATTATTGGGTTCCCATGCAATGCTTTTGTGGTGAGTTTCTTAGTGGCTTCTGCTTGTTATCCAACAAGTAGAATATAAATATAATCTAATTTATGGTTAGATAGAACTTAAGATCTTAAAATTATTTTTTCAAATTCCTAACTATAGCATTCCTTCTAAGTATGATTTTTCTAATAGACTTTCCATTTAGATAGACACAACATTTATTCTTCCGAGTTCTAGAAAGAAGTTCTATATTTTGAGATGAGTTGCTACAATTGGGTCTATTTTGGTTGGTCTCGGAGTGTGTAGTCCTGGAGCACTACCTTCCTCTGTCCAAAGGGGTATTTATATTTCACTCAAAGGAAAGAATGCACATGCTGAATATTAGAAAAACTAGTCCACGATGCTATTTTAGGGTACCAGATCACTGGCCACTTATCTCAAAGACTAGTCAACTAAATCCACACTTGCTGTAAAGACCTGCAAATATTTAAGACTACAAATAGCCTCATGAGAAGTCTATGAGTTCCGTGTCTCCTCAAGAGACAGGAATTTGGTCATGGTGTTTCAAAAAGCAGGTTATTATGAGAAAAACTGGCAATGAGCTACTTAAAAAAAAATCCAGTGTAGTTTTAGTAAAAACGTGTTTTTACCTAGTGTTCCTGAATATTTTCTTTTCTTTTTTTCTATTTCACCCATCTGGCAACTACCAGAATGTTCTATATATCTAAGAGTCTGTTTTTTTTGCTGGTTTGTTCATTTGTATTTTAGATTCCACGTTTAAGTGAAATCATGTTTTTTTTTCTTTCTCTGACTTCTTGCATTTAGCCTAGTACCGTCTAGGTTTATCTGTGTTGTTCCAAATGGCAAGACCTCATTCTTTTTTATGTCTGAGTAAATATATCGCTCCTTTATCCATTCGATTATTAGTGATGGACACTTGGGCTGCTGCCATATCTTGGCGATTGTAAATAATGCTGGAATAAACATAAGGTGCATGTATCTTTTCGAATTAGTGTTTTTATTTTCTTTGGACAAATACCCACCATTGGAATTACTGGATCATGTAGTATTTATATTTTTAATTTTCTGAGGAAATGCCATACTGTTTTCCACTGCAGCTGCACCAATTTACATTTTCATCAACAGAGGACGAGGATTCTTTTTCCTCCACATCCTTCCCAACACTTGTTTCTTGTCTTTTTGTTACTACTCAATCTGAAATATCTCCTTGTGGTTTTATTTGTACTTTTGTGCTTAGTGATTTTGAACATCTTTCGTGTCCTCTTTAAAAAGATGTCCATTCATGGGGTGCCTGGGTGGCTCAGTCGGTAGAGCATCCGACTTCGGCTCAGGTCATGATCTCACGGACTGTGAGTTCGAGCCCCGCGTCGGGCTCTGTGCTGGCAGCTCAGAGCCTGGAGCCTGCTTCAGATTCTGTGTCTCCCTCTCTCTCTGCCCCTCCCCGCTCATGCTCTGTCTCTCTCTGTCTCAAAAATAAATAAACATTAAAAAAAAATTGAAAGAAAAGTTTAAAAAAATAAAAAAAATAAAAAGATGTCCATTCAGGTCTTCTCCCCATATTTTAATTGGATTATTTGTTTTGCGTGTGTCTTGAGTTGTATTAAGTTTTTGATATATTTTGAATATTATTCCCTTACCAGATATATCATTTGAAAATACCTTCTCCCATTCAGTAGGATGCCTTTTTGTTTTGTTTCTGGCTTCCTTTGCTGTGCAAAGGCTTTTTATTTTGGCGTCATCCCAATAGTTTATTTTTGCTTTTGTTTCCCTTGCCTATGGAGACATATCTAGAAAAATGTTAAAGGCTGGTGTCAGAGAAATCACTGCTTGTGTGTGTTTTTTTATTTTTAGGGGCTTATGGTTTCAGATCTCATATATAGTTCTTTAATACATTTTGAGTTCATTTTTGTATGGTGTAAGAAAGTGGTCTAGTTTCATTCTTTTGCATGTAGATGTCTGGTTTTCCCGACACCATTTATTAAAGGAACTGTCTTTTCCCCATTGTGTATTCTTACTTATCTCTTTGTTGTAGATTAACTGACCACGTAATTGTGGGTTTATTTCTGGACTCTCTATACTTTTCCATTGATCTATGTGTCTATTTTTGTGACAGTAATCAAAACAGTATCGTACTATATAGCTTTGTATTAAAACTTAAAAAAAAAAAAGATTGTATCTTATTTTATTTTTAAAAAGTGTTTATTTTTATTTATTTATTTCGAGAGAGAGAGAGAGAGTGAGCGAGCAGGAGAGGGGCAGAGAGAGAGAGAGAGAGAGAGAGAATCCCATACTGTCAGCTCAGAGCCCAACGCAAGGCTCAAACTCATGAACCATGATCTAACTCATGACCTGAGCCAAAATTAAGAGTTAGATGCTTAACCTGACTGAGCCATCCAGTTGCCCTAAGATTTTGTTTTTTTCAGTAATCTCTACACCCAAGGCGGGGCTCAAACTTATAACCCTAAGATCAAGAGTCACATGCTCTACCGACTGTTATCGATCTAGCATTGTAGTATATCTTGAAATCTGGATTGTGATACCTCCAGCTTTGCTTTTTTTCTCAAGATTGCTTTCAATATTGCAGATCATTTGTGGTTCCATACAAATTCTAGTATTATATTTTCTAGTTCTGTGATCAATGCTGTTGGTATTTTGATAGGGATTGCATTAAATCTGTAGACTGCTTTTTTAACAATATTGTTCTTCCGTTGCATGAATATGGAATATCTTTCCATTAGTTTGTGTCACCTTCAATCACTTTCATTGATATTTCATAGTTTTCACCTCCTTGGTTAAGTTTATTTCTAGGTATTTCATTCTTTTTGGTGCAGTTATAAATGTAATTGTTTCCTTACTTTCTCTTTCTACTACTTTATTATAAGTGTATAGAAACACAACCAATTTCTCTAAATTAATTTTGTCTCCTGCAACTTTACTGAAATCATCTATTACTTCTAATGTTGTTGTTGTTAGTATTTAGGGTTTTCTATGTATAGTATCATGTCCTCTGCAAATGGTGACAGTTGAACTTCTTCCTTACCAGTTTGGATGCCTTTTTAAAATTTTTTTTTTGTCTGATTGCTGTGGATAGGACTTCCAGTACCATGCTGAATAAAAGTGGTGAGGGTGGATGTCTGTGGCTTATTCATGATCTTAGAGGAAAAGCTGTTAGTTTTTCACCATTGAGAGAGATGTTAACTATTAATTTTTCATATATAACCTTTATTATGTTGAGGTATGTTCCCTCTGTGTCCACTTGAAGAGTTTTTATCATAAACAGATGTCGAAATGTGTCACATGCTTTTACTGCAACTATTGAGATGATCACATGATTTTTATCCTTTATTTCATTGATGTGGTGTATCGCATTAGTTGGTTTGTAAATATTGATCCATCCTTGCATCCTCAGAATAAATCCCACTTGATTGTGGTGAATGACCTTTTAATGTATTGTTGAATGCAATTTGCTTCTATTTTGTTGAGGATACATGCTTCTATGTTCATCAGGGATATGGGCCTTGTAGTTTTATTTTTATTTTTTTATTTTTTTGTAATATCTTTCATTTTGGTATGACTGTAATACTGGCTTCACAGAGTGTATTTGGAAGCTTTCTTCATCTTTCTATTTCTTTTTTTTTTTTTTTGGTGTAGTTTGAGAAGAATAGGTATTAACTTTTCTTTAAATGTTTGGTAGAACTTACCTGTGAATCCATCTGATCCTGGACTTTAGTTTGTGGGGAGTTTTTTGATTACTGATTCAATTTTGTTACTAGTAATTAGTCTGTCAGTTTTTTCTATTTCTTCCTGATTCAGTTTTGGAAGATTGTATGTTTCTAGGAACTTACCTATTCCTTGTAAGTTGTCCAGTTTGTTGGCATATAATTTTTTGCAGTAGCCTTTTATAATCCTTTGTATTTCTATGGTGTTTGTTGTTACTTCTTCATGTCTTTAAATTTTTTTTTAACGTTTATTTATTTTTGAGAGAGAGAGCATGGGCAGGGTACATGCAGAGAGAGAGAGGGACAGAGGATCTGAAGCAGGCTCTGTGCTAACAGCAGTGATCCCAATGTGGGTCTCAAACTCAAAAACCGTGAGGTCATGACCTGAGCCCAAGTCAGATGCTCAACCAACTGAGCCACCCAGATGCCCCTCTTCATTTCTGATTTTATTTGGGCCTCTCCCTTTAATTCTCGATGAGTCTGGCTAAAGGCTTATCAATTTTGTTTATCATTTCAAAGAGCTAACTCTTGGTTTCAGCTTTACTGTTTTATTAGTCTCTATTCATTTATTTCTGCTCTGATATTATTTCCTTCCTTCTACTAAACTGGGGTTTGTTCTTCCTATTTTAGTTCCTTTAGGTGTAAGCTTAGGTTATTTTGGATTTTTCTTGCTTCTTGAGGTAGACCTGTATTGCTATAAATTTCCCTCTTAGAACTGCTTTCACTTTGTCCCAAAGATTTTGGACCATTGTGTTTCACTTTCATTAGTCTCCATGTATTTTTTGATTTCTTCATTGACCCATTGACCCATAGTAGCATGTTGTGTCGCCTCCATGTATTTGTGTGTTTTCCAGTTTTCTTCTTGATTGATCTCTACTTTCATACCATTATGGTTGGAAAAGACGCATGATATAATTTAAATCTTCTTAAATTTATTGAAACTTGTTTTGTGGCCTAACACGATATCCTAGAGAGTGTTCCATACATGCACGTAAAGAATGTGTATTCTAGGGGTGCCTGGCTGGCTCAGTTGGAGAAGCATGTGACTCCTGATCTTAGGTTGTGAGTTCAAGCCCCATGTTAAGTGTAGAAGTGACTTAAAAAATAAGATCTTAAAAAAAGAAAAGAAAAAAAAGAACACACAGTCTATTATTTTGGGATGGAATGTTCTGTTTATATCTGGTAAGTCCATCTGATCTTTTGTGTTGTGCAAATATTGTTTCCTTATTGATTTTTTTTTTGCCTAAATGATCTATTCATTGGTGTAAGTGCGGTGTAAAAGTCCCCTAGTATTATTGTATAATAATGTTCCAATGTTGGGTGCATAGATGTTTACTCTTGTTGGATTGATCTCTTTACCATTATATGATGCCCTTCGTTGTCGTTACAGTCTTTGTTTTATTTATTTTTTTCTTTTTTAAAGTTTATTTTATTTCTGAGAGAGAGTGTGAGTATGAGCATAAGCAGGGGAGGAGCATAGAGAGAGGGAGAGAGAGAGAACCCCAAGCAGGCTCTGCACTGTCAGCATGGAGCCTGTTGTGGGACTCGAAATTACGAACTGTGAGATTAGAACCTGCACCGAAATCAAAAGTCGGGATACTTAACTGACTGAGTCACCCAAGTACTCTCATTACTGTCTGTTATTTTAAAGTCTGTTTTGTCTGATAAAGGTCTTGCTACCTAGCTTCCCCACCCACGCCCCCCCTTCCATTTGCTTGGAACATCTATTTTCATTGTTTTACTTTCAGTTTGTATAGGTGTTTAGGTCTGAAGTGAGTCTCTTGTAGGCAGTAGTGTGGATCTTTTTAATTTTTTTAATTTTTAATTTAAAAATTTTTATTTAAAGATTTTTAAGTAATCTCAACATTCAACGTGGGGCTCAAACTCATGACCCATCATCAAGAGTCTCATGTTCTTCTGACTGAGCCAGCTAGGTGCCCCTGAACGGGTCTTAAAAATCCTACACCTTTTGATTGGAAAATTTAGACCATTTACATTTAATTATTGATAGATATGTACTTCTCGCTATTTTGTTGATTGTTCTGTTTTTTGTAGTTCTTTTTTTTTTCTTGCTCTTTCTTTGTGATTCATGACTTTTTGTAGTTTTACATTTGACTTTCTCTTTGCGTGTGTGTGTGTGTGTGTGTGTGTGTGTGTATTACAAGTTTTGGTTTTGTGATACCATGAGGTTCGTATATAACATTCTCAGTATATAGCAGTCTATATTAAGTAGATGGTAACTTAAATTTCAACATATTATAAAAGAACTATGTTTTTACTCCCTGCCCACTCCGGATTTTATGTATATATTGTCCTAGTTTATATTTTTTATTCATAATTTTCTTCCAAAATATTCTTTTCTTTTCCACTTAAAGAAGTCCCTCTAACATTTCTTGTATAGTCAGCTTAGTGGTTTAATTTTTATTTGGGGAATTCTTTATATCTCATTCCATTCTAATGATAACCTTGCTGGGTAGAGTATTCTTGGTTGTAGAGTTTTTTTCTTTCAGTTCTTTGAATGCCACTCTCTTCTTCCTACGAAGCTTCTGAAAAATCAGCTAATAGTCTCATGGGGTTTCCCTTGGATATAATGTTTTGCTTTTCTTTTGTTGCTTTTAAAATTTTCTCTTTACCTTTAATATTTGACACCTTAAGTATTATATGTCATAGCGAGGACCTCTTTGAGTTCATCTTGTTTGGAACTCTGTATGCTTCCTGAATCTGGATGTCTGTTTCATTCTCTAGGTTAGGGGAGTTTTCAGCTATTATTTCTTCAAATTTCCCATTTCTCTCTCTCTTCTCTTTCTAGAACCCCTGTACTGCCAATGTTTCTTTGCTTGATGTTATCCAAGAGATGTCTTAATCTATCTTCATTTTTTTAGGTTTTTGTTTTGTTGTTTTGTTGTTTTTGTTTTTGTTTTGAGAATGGGGGAGGGGCAGAGAGAGAGGGAAAGAGAGAAAATCTCAAGCAGGCTGTGCACTGTCAGAGACTGATATGTGGCTCAATCTCCCAACTGTGTGATCATGACCTGAGCCAAAATCAAGAGTCAGACACTTAACTGGAGGAGCCCCTCAGGTGCCCCTAACCTATCCTCATTTTTAAATTAATATTTTTTACTGTTCAGTTTGGGTGCTTTCTATTATGCTGTCTTTCAGATTGCTGATTTGTTCTGCATCTGCTAACCTACTGGTGATCCCCTGTAGTGTATTTTTCATTTTAGTTATTGTATTCTTCAACTCTGATTGATCATTTTAAATATTTTTTATCTTTTTTTGGAGCACTCACTGAGTTCTTTTAGTCTTCTCTCCAGTTACTTAAGCAATACACCTGATAAAGAGTTTATCATTGTTTCCTTTAGCTTTTTCTGATATTTTTGTCTTGTTCTTTCATTTGGAGCATGTTCCTCTGTCTCCTCATTTTGCTTAACTTTCTATAATTGTTTCTATGAATTAAGTGGAACAGCTACTTCCCCTAAACTTGAGGGAATGGTCTGGTGTATAGCCATCCCTGTGTAGACTCTGTGTGTGCCTGGTTACTGCGGCTAGTGTGGGCTGGGGGTCCCCAGATACTTCATGCTGGGGCTGCCCTGATGAGATGTCTGGGGTGAAGTGGGCATAAGGTGGTGCAGTCCCTGGGCTCTATGTGCAGAAGGCAGGCCTGACAAGACAGCTGAAGTTGAAGCGGGTACAAGCCAGGGGGTCCTGGGGCTCTCTGTGCAGAGGGTACTCTTGCAGGACACCGAAAGCGAAGAGGGTATGGGATGGGGTTGTTCCTGAGCTATCCATGCAGAGGGCTTCCTGTCAGGACAACTGAACTGAAGTGGGTGAAAATAGGGGTTCCTGGGGCTCCATGTGCAGAGGTCACCTTGGCAGGACAGCTGAAACGGAAGTGGGTGCAAGCTGGTACTCCAGGGCTCTCCATGCAGAGGGCACCTTGCAGGGTAGCTGAAATGGGTGCAAGTCAGGGTTCCTGGGGTGTTCTGCACAGGGTACTACTGCAACCCGCTGGAGTTCATTAAAAAAGATATATTTATACCTCTTTTCCCCCATGGTTGCCCTAGGGTTTACAGTATTCATCCTTTCTAATCAGTCTATCTTTAAATGATATCCTACTACTTCACATGCAGTATAAAAACTTTGCAATAATATTATCCCAAGTTCTCATCTTTTGAGCTACTGTGGTCATATAGTATTTTTGCATGCCCTATAAACCTACAATACATTGCTATTATTTTTTGCTTCAGACAGTCTAAATCTTTCAGAGTGATTAGACATAAGAAAAAAAAGATTTTTTATATTTACATTCATTTTAACTATTTCTAGAAAATGTTGTTTCTTTTTGTTAAGTCAAGTTTCCATCTGTTTTATTTCTTCTGGAAGGAGATTCTTTAACATTTCTTGCAGTGAGACTCTGCTGGTAATAAATTCTTACAGTACTGGCTTATCTAAAGACATTTTTTTCCTTCAGCTTTGAAAGATATTTTTATTGGATATAGAAATCTGGGTTCCTCCATTTCCTGCGCCCCCCCCCAGAGATTTAAAAGGTGCCAGTACTGGAGACTTACTTAGTTTGGGACCAAGAAATTTGCTATAATTCTTATCATTTTCCTCTGTGTGTAATTTTTTTTTCTGGTTGCCTTTAAGATTTATATTTAATTTTCAACACTTTGCATGTGATGTGTCTGGGGGTAATTTTTGTGGTTTGTGGGTTCTTTTTGGGGGGGTATTTATTTGCTTGAGTTTCTCTATGTTTCTGTGTTTCTTGGGTTTATGGTTTAATGTTGATTATTTTTGGAAAACTTCTTGGTCCTTATCTCTTCACATAATACTTCTGTCAAATTCTCCATGTGATATTAACCCACAGGTCTTGGATGCTCTGATATTTTTTTCCTCATTCTTTTTCACTTCCTGTACACAGCCTATGTAATACCCTCCTCTTGAATGTGAGTAGGACGTGTGAATATAATGGGATATCACTCCTATAGTTCTGTTACTTACCTGACAGAAGGGATTTCACATATGTAATTATGGCCCCAATCAATTGACTTGAAATCACTCAAAACTAAAATTATTCTGAGTAAGCCTGACCTAATTAGGTGACTTTAAATGAGGTCAGACAGATTCAAAATAAGTCTTTCATTCAATTTGAGTTTTGTGTGTGTGGTGTAAGGAAGTGGTCAGTTTTATACTTTTGCATGTAGTTACCAATTTTCTGAACACCATGGAGAAGAGACGATCTTTTCCCACACGTATAGTCTTACCTTCTTTATTGTAGATTAACTGACCATATAATTGTGGGGTTATTTCTGAGCTCTCTGTTCTGTTGATGTATGTGTCTATTTTTGTGCCGATACCATATTGTTTTGATTACTCTAGTTTTATATAGTGTATTTTGAAATCTGGGATTGTGTTACCTCCAATTTTGTTCTTTTTCAAAATTGCCTTCCTATTCAGGTCTTTTGTGGTCCATACAAATTTTAGTATTATTTGTTCTAATGTCAACAATGCTGTTGGTGTTTTGATAGGGATTGCATTAAGTCTATAGATCACTTTGGGTAGTATGGCCATTTTAACAATATTTGTTGTTCTCTCAATCCATAAGCATGAGGTATCTTTCCATTTGTTTGTGTCATCTTCAGTTAGTTTCATTGATATTTTATAGTTCCCGGAGTACCGGTCTTTAACTTCCTTGGTTGAGTTTATTCCTAGGTACTTCATTCTTTTTGGTGTAATTATAAATGGAATATTTTCTTAATTTCTCTTTCTGCTACTTCATTCTTAGTGTATAGAAATGCAACAGACTTCTGTATATTGATTTTGTATCCTGTGACCTTGTTGAATTCAGTCATTGCTTTTAGTAGTTTTTTTGGTGGAGTATGGACATTTACATTTAATCTCCAAAATACTATTCACCTGTCTTTCTCAAATTGTCTCCCTTCCCTATCTCAACTTATTTTTACAAGTGACACCACCATTCCCAAGCCTGAAAACTGGAGTCTTCTTTTTTTTTTCTTCTTTTGCTTTTCACCATCTCTCTTTTAGTCTATAAATTCTATAGGCATTTCTTGCAAAATATTCCTTACACCCATTCCTTTTGCTACTTATTGGCCCTTCTTTCTAGTCCTTATTACAACTCATGCCAGAATTTGCATGCTAGTTTCCATGTGGGCCAACCTTCCTCTTATTGTCTATTTCTTAAACCACTTTCCTCATGTCCCTTTTCTGAAAGTCAGTGGTTTGCTAGGTTTTGTAGTCTAAATGAACTTTGAAGGCCCTCTATAATTGAGCCCTATTCTAGTGATGCAACATCATTTGTCATTCCTAATCTTTTTCCCACTTCTCCATTGTCCTATGAACATATTTATCTAAGTGTCTTCACCTGTTTTCTTTCTATCCCAATCTCATTCGTAATTCAAGATGAAGCTCAAATTTAATGTGGTCTGTCTCCTTTTCTGAACTTATAAAACTCATTTCCTAAATTATAGACTGTGATAATTTCCTATCATAGGTATAACAAGTATGCTCTTTATCCAAATGAATTCTACTTGCAGGTAGGATCCTGGTCTTTATTTCTACAATGGTCCCTATAGTCCAACACCCCAGCACAAAGTGGGAGTTCAATAGTACTTAGTAATCAAATTATTTTCTTCCAAGGCCTGTTGTTTAGTGGGCCAATATTGATAAGTACTTTCACCAGCAAGAGAAAGAAGAGAAATTAATTTTTTTTATATTAGAAATTTTGGTAAAAGATTGTGGTGGGGGAGAATTTTAAGCAAGAGGTTGAAAGATTTTTAAATTGGGGCACCTGGGCGGCTCAGTCGGTTGAATGTCTGACTTCGGCTCAGGTCATGATCTCAGGGTTCATGAGTTTGAGCCCCACATCAGGCTCTTTGCTGTCAGCCTGTCAGTGCAGAGTCTGCTTCAGATCCTCTGTCCGCCTTTCTCTGCCCATCTCTAGCTTCTGCTTTCCAAAAATAAAATACATATTTAAAAAAATATTTTAAAATTATCTGTGGTTTTATATGCACCTCTGCACTACTAGTGATAGCAGACATACAGATTTCTTTTATGCAAGTTCTTAACTTACAGAGCAATGTCCTCCAACAATAGCCACTACTTTTGAGGTCCTCCTACAGTACCTCAAAATAGGACACCGATTAATGAGAATGATAGTGGAAAGATATCTTATTTTCAAAATTGTTTTCTAATGTTACCTTGTCATGAATACACTCTAGCCGATAAAAAAGAATTTAATTTTGCCTTTAATATCATGGAAAAGGTCGGAAGAGTTTTGCTTGCAATACGTTGAGCTATTGAGAAGGCTGTTTATGCGTTTGCAGATTGCCCCATGATGCCGGAAGTCACTTCAGAAACCATTAACTAGGCTGAATAAATTAAGATGTAAAAGAAGTACTTTCCTAAAAATTTAGCAGTTGGGGAAAGTCAATAATGATTTGAGTAATTTTTCGAATGTCCAAATTAATGCTAGAATAATTACATTACCTCATTTTACTTTGCATTGACATTATTTAACTAGACCCTAGGATTATTTTGGATAGAGGAACTTAGCTACATGTTTAAATTTAAAAATATATTGGTAGAAAAAAATCAAAATAATTAATGCAGTAATAACAAGGCAAAAGGGTTTACATTTGAAGATAATGTTTTGAGAAACTTTGTTTCCTCATAAACATAATGCATTTGTCCCCAGTTCTGAGAAACTTACAATAGACAACACTGTCATCTTACATTCTGCTAAGTAAACCGCATTAAATAATTATTGCTCAATTTTTGTGTCAGTCTGTAGAAAACAGAATCTCTTCCTAATTTACATGCTTTTAAAAAATTAGCAAAAATAATTTTAAAAGGTCCTCCTTTAAGGAGCATTCTATTTTTTAAAATTGATTTATTTTTAAAATTTAATTCCAAGTTAGTTAACATATAGTGTAATTATGATTTCAGGAATAGAATTTAGAGATTCATCACTTACATAGAACACTCAGTGCTCACCCCACAAGTGCCTTCCTTAACGCCCCTCACTCTTTTAGTCCATCCCCACACCCACTTCCCTTCTAGCAACCCTCAGTTTGTTGTCTCTCTATTTTTTTAAATGTTTATTTACTTTTGGCAGAGAGACAGTGTATGAGCAGAGGAAGTGCAAGAAAGAGGGAGACACAGAATCCGAAGCAGGCTCCAGGCTCTGAGCTGTCAGCACAGAGCATGACGCGGGGCTCGAACTCACAAACTGTGAGATCAGGACCTGAGCCGAAGTCAGTGCTTAACCGACTGAGCCACCAAGGCGCCCCTGTTCTCTGTATTTAAGAGTCTCTTATGTTTGCTTCCCTCTCTGTTTTTATCTTATTTGTCCTTCCCTTCCCCTTTGTTCATCTGTTTTGTTTCTTAAATTCCACATAAGAGTGAAATCATATGATACTTGACTTTCTCTGATTTATTTCGCTAGCATAATACATTCTAGTTCCGTCCACGTTGTTGCAAATGGCAAGATTTATTCTTTTTGATTGCTGCCTAATATCCCATTGTATATAGATAACCGCATATTCTTTATCCATTCATCAATTGATGGACATTTGGGCTCTTTCCATACTTTGGCTATTGTCAGTAGAGCTGCTGTAAACATTGGGATCCATGAGGCCCTTCAAATGAGCACTCATATCTTTTGGATAAATACCTAGTAGTGCGTTTGCTGGGTCATAGGGTAGTTCTATGTTTAATTTTTTGAGGAACCTCCACACTGTCTTTCACAGTGGCCACGCCAGTTTGCATTCCCACCAGCAGTGCAAAACAGTTCCCCTTTCTCTGCACACTCACCAAAATCTGTTGTTTCCTGAGTTAATTTTAGCAATTTTGACAGGTGTGAGATGTGGTATCTCATTGTGGTTTTGATATGTATTTCCCTGGTAAGTGATGCTGAGCATTTTTTTCATGTGTCCATTAGGTATCTGGATGTCTTCTTTGGAAAAGTGTCTATTCATGTCTTTTGCCCATTTCTTCACTGGATTATTTGTTTTCTGGGTATTGAGTTTGATAAGTTCTTTATAGATTTTGGATATTAACCCTCTGTCAGATATATCATTTGCAGATATCTTCTCCCATTCTGTCAGTTGCCTTTTAGTTTTGCTGATTGTTTCCTTCACTGTGCAAAAGCTTTTTATTTTGATGAGGTCCCAATAGTTCATTTTTGCTTTTGTTTCCCTGGAAGACGTGTTGAGTAAGAAGTTGCTGCAGCTGAGGTCAAAGAGGCTGTTGCCTGTTTTCTCCTCTATGATTTTGATGGTTTTCTTTCTTACATTTAGGTCTTTCATCCATTTTGTTTATTTTTGCGTATGTACAGTGTAAGAAAGTGGTACAGATTCATTCTTCTGCATGTTGCTGTCTAGTTTTCCCAACACCATTTACCAAAAAGACTGTCTTTTTCCATTGGATATTCTTTCCAGCTTTGTCAGATTAGTTGGCCATACATTAGTGGATCCATTTCTGAGTTCTCCATTCTGTTCCATTAATCTATATGCCTGTTTTTGTGCCAGTACCATACTGTCTCATGATTACAGCTTTATAAAACAGCTTGAAGTCTGGAATTGTGATGCTTCCAGCTTTAATTTTCTTTTTCAGGATTGCTTTGGCTATTTGGGGTCTTTTGTGGTTACATACAAATTTTAGAATTGTTTGTTCTAGCTCAGTGAAGAATGCTGATGTTATTTTAATAGGGACTGTATTGAATATGTAGATTGCTTTGGGCAGTATCCACATTTTAACAATACTTGTTTTTCCAGTCCATGAGCATGGAATGTTTTTCCATTTTTTTGTGTCTTCTCCAATTTCTTTCATAAGCTTTCTATAGTTTTCAGTGTGTAGATTTTTCATCTCTTTGGTTGGGTTTATTCCTAGATATTTTATGGTTTTGCTGCAATTGTAAATGGGATCAATTCCTCGATTTCTGTCTTGCTTGCTTCGTTATTGATATATAGATATCCAACCAATTTCTATAATTTATTTTATACCCTGTGACTTTGCTGAATTCATATATCAGTTCTAGCAGTTTTTTGATGGAGTCTTTTAGGTTTTCCACATAGAGTTTCATGTCATCTGCGAAGAGTGAAAGTTTGACTTCCTCCTTGCTGATTTGGATGTCTTTTATTTCTTTATCTCTCTGATTGCTGAGGCTAGGACTTCCAACCCTATGTTGAATAACAGTGGTTAGAGTGGACCTTAGGGGTAAAGTTCTCAGTTTTTCCCCATTGAGGATGATATCAGCTGTGGGTCTTCCATATATGGTTTATGATCTTGAGGCTTGATGCTTCTATCTTGAGGGTATTTATCAAGAAAGGATGCCGTTTTCTCTCAAATGCTTTTTCTGCATCTATTGAGAGAATCATGTGGTTCTTATCCTTTCTTTTAGAGATGCGACATATCACATTGATTTGTGAATATTGAACCAGTCCTGCATAATAATTTATTCAGTCCAGGAATAAATTCCACTTGGTCGTGGTGAATAATTCTTTTAATGTATTGTTGGATCTGGTTGCTAGTATCTTGTTGAGATTTTTTGCATCCATGTTCATTAAGGAAATTGGTTTGTAGTTCTCCTTTTTAGTGGGGTCTTTGTCCAGTTTTGGAATCAAGGTAATGCTGGCCTCATAGAATGAATTTGGAAGTTTTCTTTCTATTTTTTAGAACAGCTTCAAAAGAATAGGTGTTACCTCTTCTTTAAATGTTTGGTAGAATTCCCCTGGAAAGCCATCCAGCCCTGGACTCTTGTTTGTTGAGAGATTTTTGATTACTGATTTTTTTTTTTTTTTACTGGTTATGGGTCCGTTCAAATTTTCTATTTCTTCCTGTTTCGGTTTTGGTAGTTTATATGTTTCTAGGAATTTGTCCATTTCTTTCAGATTTCCAAATATGTTGGCATTTAACTGCCCATAATATTCTCTAATTATTGTTTGTATTTCTCCTGTGTTGGTTGTGATATCTCCTTTTTAATTCATTATTTATTTATTTGAGTCCTCTCCTTTTTGATCAGTCTGGCTAGGAATTCATCAATTTTGTTAATTCCAAGAACCAGCTCCTGGTTTCATCGATCTGTTCTACTGGGGTTTTTTTTTGTTGTTGTTGTTTGTTTTGTTTAAATTTTGATAGCATTCATTTCTGCTCTAATCTTTATTATTTCCTTCTTTTCCTGGTTTTGGGCTTTATTTGCTGTTCTTTTTCCAGGTCTTTTAGGTATAAGGTTAAGTTGTGTATTTGAGAACTTTCTTCCTTCTTTAGGATGGCCTAGATTGCTATATACTTTCCTCTTATGACCGCCTTTGCTTCCCAAAGGTTTTGGACAGTCGTGTTTTCATTTTCATAGGCTTCCATGTACTTTTTAATTTCCTCTTTAATTTCTTGGATAACCCATTCATTCTTTTTTTTAAATTTATTTTTATTATTTTTTTAAATGTTTATTTTGAGACAGAGCATGAGTGGGGGAGGGCAGAGAGAGAGAGGGAGACACAGAATCTGAAACAGGCTCCAGGCTCTGAGCTGTCAGCACAGAACTTGACATGGCGCTCGAACCCACGCACTGCAAGATCATGACCTGAGCTGAAGTCAGACATTTAACTGACTGAGCCACTCAGGCGCCCCATCCATTCATTCTTTAGTAGGATGTTCTTTAATCTCCAAGTATTCATGTTCTTTCCAAATTTTTTCTTGTATTGATTTTGAGTTTCATAGCATTGTGGCATATTTGTGAAAATACGCTAGGTATGATCTCAATCTCTTTGTACTTGTTGAAGGCTGATTTGTGACCCAGTATGTGATTTATTCTGGATAATGTTCCATATACATTCAAGAAGAATGTATATTCTGCTTTAGGATGAAATGTTCTGAATATATCTGTTAAGTCCATCCCATCTAGTGTGTCATTCAAGCCATTGTTTCCTTGTTGATTTTCTGCTTAGATGATGTGTCCATTTCTGTAAGTGGGGATTTAAGTCCCCTACTATTATGGTGTTATTGTCCACGTCTTTATGTTTATGATTGATTGATTTATATATTGGTGTTCCACATTGGGTGCATAAATATTTACAATTGTTAGATCTTCTTGGTGGATAGACCCCCTAATTGTGATATAATATTAGCCCTTCTTCATCTCGTTATGTCTTTATTTTAAAATCTAGTTTGTCTGATATAAGAATGGCTACTCTAGTTTTCTTTTGACAACCATTAGCATGATAGATGGTTCTTCACCCCCTTACTTTCAATCTCTAGGTGTCTTTAGGTCTAAAACGAGTGTCTTGTAAGCAGCGTATAGATGGGTCTTGTTTTCTTATCCATTCTGATACCATATGTATTTTGATTGGAACATTTAGCATTGATTTGACATTTAGAGTGGGTACTGGAATATATAAATTTATTGACATTTTGTGTTTCCTGTAGGGCTGGTGTTTCTGGTGATGTTCTCTGGTCGTTTCTAGTCTTTGTTGCTTTTGGTCTTTTTTATTTTATTTTGTCTTTTCTCCACTCAGAGTCCCCCTTAAAATTTCTTGCAGGACTGGTTTAGTGGTCATGAATTCCTTTAGTTTTTGTTTGTATGAGAAACTCTATCTCTTCTTCTATTTTGAATGACAGTCTTGCTGGATAAAGAACTCTTGGCAGCATACTTTTCTGATTCAGCACGTTGAATATTTCCTACCACTCCTTTCTGGCCTGCCAAGTTTCTGTGGTAGGTCAGCTGCAAACCTGATCTGTTTTCCCTTGTAGGTTAAGGACTTTCTTTCCCTGGCTGCTTTCATAATTCTATCCTTGTCTGTGTATTTTGTGAATTTGACTGTGATATGCTTTGGTGATGGTTGGGTTTTGTTGAATCTAATAGGAGTTCTCTGCTTCTTGGATTTTGATGTCCGTGTCCTTCCCCAGATTAGGAAAGTTTTCTACTATAATTTGCTCACATAAACCTTCTGTCCCATGTTTTCTCTCTTCATCTTCTGGTATTCCTGTGATTCAGATGTAATTCCTTTTTAATACGTCACTGCGTTCTCTAAGTCTTGTATCATTTTTGCCTTTGTTTCCCTCCTTTTTTCTGCTTCACTATTCTCCATAATTTTATCTGATAAATCGCCAATTTGCTGCTCTACTTTGTCCATCCTTGCCATTGTGGCATCCATTTGAGATTGAGTCTCAGTTATAGCATTTTTCATTTCGTCCTGACTAGATTTTATTTATTTTATTTTCACTGAAAGGGACTCTCTGGTGTCTTCTATGCTTTTTTTTTCATCCCAGCTAGTATTCTTATTATTGTGGTTATAAATTCTGGTTCAGACATTTGCTTATATCTGTGTTAAGACCCTGGCTGTCATTTCTTCCTGTTCTTTCTTTTGGGGTAAATTCCTTTGTTTTGTCATTTTGGAGGAAGAAGAAAATTAATAAAATATTAAAACAAAATTAAAAACAAAACAAAAAATCAAATAAAGGAAGCTAGGTCCTAGGTGTGTTTTGGTCTGCTTTTGAAAGAAGCTTGATAGAGTAGAGAAAAAAGGAAAAAGAAAGAAAAAAGTAAGAAAAATTTTAAAAATTAAAAAAAGCTATATGATAGAATAAAATAAAATGAAATAGAATAAAAAATTAGTAAAAAAAAAAATTCTCTCTTTCTGTATCCAAGAAAGAGAAAGAAAAGAAAGGAAAAAGAAAACAATTTAAGCAAAAACAGACGCAAAGAAATTGAGTAAATGGACCAGCAAACAGAATGAAACCCGAATGAAGTTACATCCAGTTTCCCCTGGAACTGAAACTATGAAGCACTCTTTAGTCTGTACACTAAGCAGGTGGAGCAGCTTGTGCTGGTCTTCTGGGGGATGTGGTTGCTGGGCACAGCTGGGCTTGGGGTAATGGCTCTGTTCTCTACTAAGTGGCACTGCTTAGCTTACTGGGGTGGATCAGTGGGGTGTGCATGCTTGTGTGTGCATGCACGAGCACAAGAGAGAGGGAAATGGCTCCACCCAGCTCCCTAGTCTCTGGCACAGGAACTTTGTGCTCTCACCGACCTGCGATCCAGCAGCCCTCCTATATCTCAGGCCTCTGTCCACTCCCTGCCTCTACCCTGTCCGTGTCCCAGCTCTCCGCTTGCCAGGCAGCAACTTCTTCCAGTTTTATCTCAGATAGGGTTGTGTTTCAAAACCCCACACTTCAGAGACCCGTGTGGCTTAGACCCACGCCGACTCTCTCACCTTGCCGAGCAATGGCCAGGTGCTGGCTTGGCCCAGAAACATTCGTGAATCGTGCAGAGGCAGAGCTTCAGAGATTCGCAAATCACAACATACAGCGGGCACCAGGTTTCACTGCACTCTGGCGTTTTTGTCCTAATACCAGCAAACATGGCTGCTCGTCAGGGTTCAGTGGGACCTTTGCCTGTGGGGAGGCTCTATTGCCCCTACCAAGTGCGCTCCAAGCAGGGGAGCTGCTTCTCTCTGTGTGGTACACGGACCCCTCAGATGCTCTGTCTGCTCCTGCGGATTCACCCTGCTTCCGTACCAGAGCACCGCCGGACACTGAGGTCCAGAACTTCAGGTTCTGCACTCCACTGTTAATAGAATCCTGTTGGTATCAAAACTCTCTCCTTTCTCCCAGTCAATGGTTTTGGGAATAGATTTCTTGTTCAGTCTCCCCTATGTTTTCACTCTCTCTGTAGCTACTTTTGGGGTCGTGCTTTTCTTGCACAATCACGATGCACTGCACCCTCCCCCTTTCTCTCTGTCCTCTCTCCACAAAAACACCTCCCTTCTCTCTGCAGCTTTTCTCTCCCCCAGTTCACCTCTCCACACTGTCCACCTGCTGAGTTCTACGGCTCAAGTTATGCAGATTGTGTTAATCCTCAGGTCAATTTCCTAGGGAGTTCAAAATGGTTTGGTGCTGCTCTAGCTGCATTTCAGGGGCCAGACAAGCTCAGGGTCTCCACGCTGCCCTGCCATCTTAACTTCTCCACGGGAGAGCATTCTTTCGGTGGGGGATGCAAAACATAATGTAAATGGATAAAGTAAACCAATCTTTATTTAACATGACAGACATGGTTAAAAATGCTTCCCAAATAACTGAGGTAATGATAAAACCATGGCAACCATTTTGTTAAGCACATTCTAGCTGAAGGAATAATTTTACATGTAAAATTTAATATAAAATAAAGAGGTAAGGAAGGCATTGTGACCATTGACCAAGTACTGATGACTTCCTCATCTCAGAAAGCCACTGGAAAAATCCTGCATGTACATTTGATGATAAAGGATGCAACTCACTGGTCCATTATCGAACAAAACCCTTCTAGAGTGCTGTGACACGTTTGGTAATTTATTTTACTATTAACATTTGATTTGGTGCTTTAGACTGCTACGATAAAACTAGGCATATATTTTTATTGTAGGTTTCAACGTCACATGGCCTTTGTTATTTCAGAAGTAGTAAATCCTTTAATTTTCAAACATTTCCACTGATTGTCCTTTTTCTCTGGCAATATATGGAATTGGCAACTCACCATTTACTTAAATGGTAGGATGCTTTTTCCAGAAAGGTCCCTATTCTAAATTTTGTGTGGGTTTTTCTCTACACAGAAGGATGCCGGCTCTCTCTAGGATCGTTAATACTTAGTCTCAATGGACACCCATGTCTCAGTCTATTGTTAGTCTTGGAAAGACCCATCCCTTTTGTGTGTGTGTGTGGTTATTAACCTTGTGAGAGAATTACAGGAAAAATTTATTTATATTTATTAATAAAGGAATGGTTTCTCATAACTACATCAGATACAAAATGGTTTAACTTGCCTTTGAAAGGAACCATTATCCCGTGGTCAAGATAATCTAGAAACGTCAGATTAAAATTTTTTTTTAAATTTTTTAACATTTATTTTTGAGAGCGAGCGAGCGAGAGAGAGCACATGCAAACAAGTGGGAGAAGGACAGAGAGAGAGGAAGACACAATCCGAAGCAGGCTCCAGGCTCTGAGGTGTCAGCCCAGAGCCCAATGTGGGGCTTAAATTCATGAACGGTGAGATCATGACCTGAGCTGAAGTCGGATGCTTAACCGACTGAGCCTCCCCGGCTCCTCTAGAAAATTTGTTTTCTTCTAAATCTTTTAGAACAAAATTGTTTTGATAACTGTATTCTCTAGGTATTTTTTTCCCCAGTGTCTGTGCAAGTGTGTATTTATGTAAATGAAGGCCTATGAGTAAACAGAATTCTTGTATAGTTATATTCTCACAAGTAAATTCTTAATGTCAGGTATCAAACACTATGGTCTGAGATGTAGAATTAGGAAAACTACATTTCACAGTAAGTACATGCCAGAGACCAGATCATCTTTCCTGTCCTCTGAAAAAAATCAATGCAAACAATGAGGTCGACTTTTTAACATTTCATCAAATTCTGTTAGAGAGGTATCGGCGGCTTGTCTTCATGAAATCTTTTATCTAATATCACATAATCCAGATTAAGTACCTTCATTAGAATGTGTACCTTAAAAAATAGCCATGTGACTTTTTGCATCTCTTCAGATTGGCTCAATCTGAACAAGACCAAAATATCAATTCACATGCTCTCCACCTCCAGCCTGTTTCTTCCCTTAGCACCGACCACTTCTGGCCTAACATATAATGTATTTAGTATGTTAATTGTGGTTCCCAACACTTACCCACCCGACCTTCTTTGGAATGGAGTTCCAGCCTTTGTGGGGAAGGCAGGGATTTTTGCGTGTGGGCTCCTGGTACCTAGAACAATGTACTCCAAGTGCCTAGAATAATGACACACTTGAGTAGCTCGGACTAAAGCAGTGCCCTCGAGGGGTTCAGAGACCACACAGAGCCGGAAGGGGAATACACCATCTCACAGGCCACGGTCAGGACTCCGGCTCTGAGTGCGATGAAGAGCTACGAGTGGACTTAATGTGATACGTACCACTCTAGCCATTGTACTGAGGACGGGCTGAAGTAGGCGGGGCGGAAGCTAGGGGGCCGCTGCGAGGTAAATACAGTAAGCCGGTGAAGAATAATACAGGCACACAGGTCGACAGCGCTGTACAGGGGGAGAAGTGGCTGAATTCTGGGTTGTTCTGAAGGTAAATCTAATAGCATTTCCTGATAGTCTGGAGGGGGGAAGAGAGAAATCAAGGACAACAGATTGGCTTACCCAAGTGGAAGAATGGAGTTGTCAAGTGTCTTATGAAAGACTGAGGGAGGAGCACGCTTGAACGGAAGGTGGGGGCTGATAAGGAGTCGGTGCTGGACGCGTTACACTTGTTTGAACTGAACTATAAGAGTTGACACGTAAGGTTGGACAGGTTATGTTTAAGATGTTTTGTTAGGCAGTCCCTGAGAGGTGCCAGTGTGTGGGTGTAGTTGAGGGAATGTTCCAGGCTGGGGACAAAAGTTAAAAGTTCACTGTGTATGAAAGGGGCTTAACAAGCAAGGAGGAGGACAAGACGTGAGCACCCTGCAGCTGAAGTGCTGGAGAAGGGATGACTTTATCACAGAAACAGAAAGACTGGTTCTCCTCAGGAAACAAACATCCTAAAGGGGAAAAGAAAAAAAAAAAAAAAAAGCACATTATCAAGTGCTGTTGCTTTATGAAAGATAGGTAAGGACAAGCAAATTATGAACATAATTTAAAGATAGAATTTATTCTCTGATGGTTTACTCATGCAAACTGCACATGAAAGAAAGCAGTACAGTTTGTGTAACATTGCAAATATAAGGACTCGAAATGCTAGGTACAGAAGTAGTGTGACATCCTGAAAGTCAAAATGGAATTTGTGTTTATACAACTAATAATGGTTTTTATTTGCTGAGTACAGACTGATTTACAATGAAAGTTTTGCTAACCTTGGTAAGTTCATTAACCGTTTACATGACTTCTTACATCTATGTAGTTTTATTTTACAGTTGCAAGAATTCCTGTTACCGAAAACTTTAACTTGCATAAATAATAAAATGAAAGAAAAATGTACTGAAGGACTTAGGAGAGTGAAAAATTGAGGCTTTTCCTAACCCATCCAAACTACAATAAAAAATGGCCTTCTTGCAGAATTCGTATTTTGTGCCTTTGAGATCAACTCCTTAGCATAATAACTATGACAAAATCATGATCAGAAATTCATTGCTTTAGAATAAAATCAGTTAAAAATAACAAAAATTTAGAAGTAGAATTATCAACTAAAAATGCTCACTTTTAATGAGCCAAACAATAAAAATCCTATTATCTTCATACTTAAAAGTCCTGAAATGTCATTTGTATAATTTGAATGTTTCCCAGTTTGGAACTTAGGCAGGTGGGATAGTTCCTTGAATTATCAAGGATATTCGATATAGGTTTTTAAAATGTCAGTCTCATTAGGAGATGGCACCGAGACCTTCGTAAATAGTGTAGTATAGATGCAGAACAAACTACACAACTTATTACAAATGCATTACAGATATTTACATAATGGAATCCTGCTTGAATGCCAGAAGCTGCTACTGGGTAGGACTCATAACTATTTTACAAAGTTTTCTTACGCACGTCTACTACTTTATTTTTAACAATTTAGTCTATTTTAAAATATTGTACTGTATTTTGAACATAACTGCAGAATAAAAATAGATAATGGCACATTAGAAAACTCAGTATCCCACAGATGATTGGATAATGAGAAAAGTGTACCTACAATCATCTCATCAGAAACAAACTACATCATGGAATGTTAGTTCTCCAAGCCTGCACAGTAATGACATTTTAAATTGCAATCATCTATCGGCCAGCATCACACCGAAGGCATCGTTAAACATTCAAGCAAAGATTGCTGGCATAAACTATTAAAAGAAACATACACACACACACACACACACACACACACACACTCTCTCACTCACTCTTGTTTCCCACATTATAATTACATTGTTCTAAAGATAGATACTGATTTTTTTTTCCCACGAGAAACGTTATCAAAATTTGCTACTAAAAGATGACAGTGCTTTCACAAGAATAAGTACAAGTTAGCTTGCAAGTACAAGACAATGGGGGTAAACAGTCTTACATTTTCTAGGTAATTTTTAGGCCTTTCCTGGCAACCACACCATACTTGATTATGCATAAACTTCTCAGTTTGTAACCTGAAATCTGCAAAAAAAAAAAAAAACCAAAACCTAATTTCAAAAAATTATTAGCTATCTGATAACCCTGTATCATAGATTATATAATTTCATGTTTTATTTGCCTCAAAACATAGTTTAAAATACTGAATTTAAGACTTATAAAATAGTCATTTTGAAATGATAGAGGATCCCAAAATTCCTGTCTACTTAAAATCTCAAAGAAAATGCACAATGAATGATCTTGATTTAGAGTGTGCATAAAAGCACTGTATGTCTGTTACCATGTTTCAGTCACTTAAAAAGTGTTCTCTAATGTTTTTCCTTTTGCATAATGTGCAAAATAAAAGGCAAAAAGATTAAAAGCAAATTTCTATCTTTCTCTTGCTAGTGCTTTATGACCTTGTCAACATTACAAAGTCAACAGGGACGATGCGGAACTTTGGTATAAATGATATAACAATACTACCGTCACAGCCGAGGGCAGAGGTGGTCAAAAGAAACGGAAGTGGGAAGAGACTCAGTAACACCCCCATTTATTAAAACACCACCGAATTAAAAGTGAAATAAACCACAATGAATTATAATACAATTTACACATTGAGCACAGAAAATTAATAAATCTAACAATATTTATAAAAAAAGCAAAATCAGTCTTTTTCCAGAGACTAAAAACTGTTGTTCAGGCTGATCGACTGCCGCTACACCAACTTTAGAGCCAAATTCAATTTCAAGTAAAAAAAAAAAAAAATTTACAACCACAGATTTCGCATCAATGGAAACCGGTCTTTCCTTGATTTCCCTTTGAAGTCACTAATGAGTATCTAAAACTGCTGCACCGCAGGTTTTTAATCAACTTCCTGAGGGCTGCGACTGGGAGGCGGGCGCCATCACAATCTGCGACAGCGCGGGCTCTGTACTCTGGTCCGCCATCTGTGTGAGGACTGAGGTGGCCACGGCTTCGGCCTTGGAGGTTGAACTGACTCCGTTGGATGTGCTGACAGAACTATGTTGTATCGCTTCAGGGTGTGGGCTGCTTGGCACGGAGAGGTCCTCTGAACTGTCATCTTTATCAGCAGCTGAGTGGAAAAAAGAAAAATCACTGTTTCTCAAAAATAGCTGTAAGGACGTAACAGTAGGTTGCCAATACACAGAGTAAAAAGTCAGGTTTTTACAAAATCGGTTATTTCAGTATGCTGCTATGACTGGAGCTGAGCAAATGAAAAGGTGGCTTAAGTCACGAAGCAGGGGATTTTACCTGCGGTAGGTTAAAGGAAGGCCCGGCCATGCACACGGAAGCATCTGTGTGCCCCGTTCAGAGAACGGAGCCGAGGAAATACTTGCTCAACAGTGTTGAGAAAATCAGGTAGGAATTTGGGAGACAGCCAAGTAACACATTTAACAAAGTCAGTCTGTTTGCCTATATGCCATTCTTATTAGAAGATAAGAAAATTTATAACCACATGCATAAACAAAACGAATTCTTACATACAAATTACATCTTCAAATTACTCCCTCTGCATTCTCTAGAACTGTATTTATTCTGGCTGACTTTCTATCGACTGCAGCAATGGGTGGTTACAGCACCTGATTCTAATGGCGCATCCACATGAGAATGAGCAATATTTAGAATCTAAATGCCACCAGCTGTTATAGCTGCATGAATTAATTGGGATTCAAATAAAAAATTACATAAGACTCTAGAAACATCAATGGAAAAGATATTCAGAAAGGGGCATTCTAAGTACTTACGAAAATCCACCAACTTCTAGGACTGAACAAGGAATCCCCTACATCTTTCTCATTTTAACAGGATAGAATCTAATAATTTCATCTAGTGAAAAATTTCAAATGCACAACACACCAGTAGTTATAGTGGACGTAACTTACAGAATGATAACATGAACCAATGATAACTGTGAACCTAGCCCCCAGCTTAAGAGAACACTGCCAATAACAAAGATGCTACCTGGAGGCTCCTCTCCTCATCAAAGGCAGTCACCATTCTGATAACTCTTTAACCATTACCTTGTTGTTTGTTTGAAGTTTTACCAAACAGGTATGTATCCCTAGTAAATATCATTTAACTTTTGAACATTCTGAAAATTATACTGGATGCCTTCTTTTGTACTGTTTTTTTTTTTTTAATAAAGTTTATTTATTTTGAGAGTGCGAGGGAGGAACAGAGAGGGAGAGAGAACCCCAAGCAGGCTCTGCACTGTCAGCAAAGAGACCGATAATGGGGCTCGATCTCACAAACTGTGATCATGGCCTGAGACGAAACCAAGAGTCAGACGCCTAACCAACTGAGCCACCCAGGAGCCCCTCTTGTTCTTTTCACTTGGCGTTAAGATAATTTTTATTTAGTGCTTAAAAGTGACAAGCAGGCTTTCCGTCAAATCTGACCGTGCATACTGGCCCGCCTGCTGCTCGCCAGATGCCCATTCTGAAAGTCAATTATTAAGAGTCTGCGGATCCTATGAAGCAGGACTTACTCCATGATTTGTGATGCAGAAGATGGAGGGGGAGAAACCAGGCCAGCTTGATTTTAGTTCAAATAAAACTCGCTTTGAGAGGCTTCTGAAATACAGGACTTAGAGAATTTTGACAAGTTTGCCTCCAATTCATGCATTTTTGGAAAGAAGTTTTTAAAATATATTAATCAGAATTCCCTCTATAAATCTGCTATCAGTGCAAAACCACTCCTCAAGATATAATAAAAAATCACAATAAACCTTTTAAAATTATATAAAGTAGAAAGGATCCTTTTCTGATGAAGTACTAACAAATGTTATAAAATAATTGTTACATAGCCAGTGTAACAGTTATGTGTTCAAGAATCCCCAAACCTGGCAATGGCACCCGAACTGCCAAGAGTACTAACAAGTCCTCTTTGTGTCAGAGCTCTTCTCCAATAGGAAAGCAAACTGACCTTTCTCTCAATGTTAACTTCTAGGAACACACCAGCTTTCAAAACTAAAGAGGCTGGGGTGCCTGGGTGGCTCGGTTGGTAGTGTCTGATTCTTGATTTCCGCTCAGGTCATGATCTCACAGTTGTGAGAACAATCCCTGCATCAGGCGTGGAGCCTGCTTAAGATTCTCTCTCCCAGCCCCTCCACACCCACCTCTCTCTCTCTCTCTCTCTCAAATTATTTAAAAGTAAAGAGGCTGATCTGTGATGAGAGGCATAAGGAAATATAAACACAGCGGAGGCAATGACTCAGAATGAAACAGTACATTGTAAAGGACAAGTGCTAACCTCCAGAGTTTCAGAATTAGGTAAAGCAAATATTCAGGCTATACAAAGTTGTCAGGTACTGATTTATAAATGGGGTAATTATAAATTTTATATGTAAAATACCTTTATGATGTGATATACCTGCACCTATGTCCACTTCTAGAAGGTGAGGAGAGAGAAATCACCAATATAACCATAAGCACTAGAAAGATATGAGATCTTACTGCACTCAAAAGAGCCATTTTCAGCCCTACTTACAGCTAACCCCCCCAGCTGTTCGACAATTCATGCCCTGAAATTTTCTACCTATGTTCATATATATTTTCACTAATGAAAATATAAGCTCTCAATTACATTTAGGGCCCAAGACGGTTTCCTTCCCATGTAAGATTACAGAAAGTAGTGTAATACAATTTTAATTATGCCCCCAAATCTAGACGATATGAATTAAGGGTAATGAGATCACTCATTTTTATTTTTCACAGAATCCAAACATTAAAAATATATTGATATTTTCATTCATGTTTTATACTGTTTGTTAAGGCAACCAACTGTCATGGTTTTCCCATGACTGAGGGGTTTCATCCTAGGATGTGGGGACTTTGATAATGAGAAGTGAGACCCTACGGTTGTGTGTTTTTATGCTGTCACTTTTATCTGAAAGATTTTGTAACATTAGCTTCTCTTAAACCTTGACTTCACAAATGTTTTGAAAGTCTTAACTACTAGTACAGTTCACCATTAGCAACAGCTATGTGCTAGGACACGCACAGTGTTATCTGTGAACTCCCCCACATTTTCTCCGAGATTTAAGAACTCACTTCGTCAATCTATCTACCTTGACTACTACACAAAAGTCAGATATTTTTCCTTCAAATTTGAAGAGAAATCACTTTAAAATTTCTACAAAATCCAATTATCTCCCAAGAGCTGAACAGACTTTCAATTTATTTAAGGGTATGACACATGGACCAACACATTTATACCTTAAAAATATCTATAAATTATTGCTTAAAATGAAGAATGACTTGCCTTTGCTACCACATGCTACCTTGATAAGAGAAAATTGATGGGATTATCCAACAGATTATCTAAGATTAAAAAATCGCAGATGAGATAAATTTTTAAGGGGATGCAACTGAAGAATTCATTTTCCTTTTAATTTTATAGAACCATTTGTATATTCTTTTTGAACTATCAAAATTCAAGAGAGGGCTCTTGTTAAAATCATACATGCATAATGCTTAACTCAGTAGCTTCTATCGGAAATTATGTTGTTAAGTCAGATGGGAGCCATAATGGCCTCATCCCTGCAGCAATCATTGTTAATACAAACCCCAAACATATTTCTATATGGTTCCAATTTACTCCACAATGTGTTTCACCATCCTGTGAAAATGACGAGATATCAAAAGACTGAGATTTATTTGCTCGAAACTGACAAAAATCAATGTTCTAAATATATATGGCAATTGAGAGTTGCTAAATCTACTGAATCTTTTAAATTAAAAAATATTGCCCATTCTGATGAAACTGCTTACAATGACTGCAAGTAAAGATGGTGGCCATTAAGTTTTATCGTGAGCACCTGAGGAACTGTTTGCATCCAATACAAAATGTTTCTTTCTTTTGAATTACTGACACTGGCAAATTAAAATGAAGTGGATACATATGGTTGAAACAATCTTCACATTTACAAATATCCTGAAATATCACTAAATCATAAAAACGAAAGCTGTGGGTTATATATTATGAATGTTGCCTAATGCATTCCCTGCTCTGTTATTTGTTACAAATTTGTGTACGATGGACAAAATTGGCCATTTATTCAAGAGTAACAGCTGGCTCCAATACTGTGCATCTTATCAAAAAAGAAGGACATTACAAGAAGGAAAAAGCACAATTAACCTCTAAAATGCTGAAAACAGAAGAATCTCATTTTGGGGAAAAACATGTAAGAGGAAACTTAAAGGTAGATAATTTAAGTCGTGTTCTACTGTAGCATTTTTATGACCAAAAGACTCAATATAAAGATTGACAACGATGACAACATTGCACAATGCTGATATTTAAGAAAGAACAATAGGATCTAATACTGTAAATGGGTATTGTTAAATCAAGATAAAAAAAAATTACTGAATGGAGACTGGAAAAGAAGCAGTGTTTCACTCTGTCATTCTAAGACAAAATGTTCCCCTGGGAAGATATATCATCAGTACTTACAGTATATTTTAAATTATTAACCTGTTTATTGATGTATAGTAATCCCTAGAAAAACGGCTAGCAGCAGGAAAATTCAAAAACTCTAGATTCTAAAAAGTATATTCTCCATGCCATAATAACCTTGCAGAAGTTCCGGTATTTAATATTAAATATTAGGACTGCAGTCTCTGTTTTTAACGGTGGCTTGGTCCACGCAGGCAGTATTTCACTGAGGGAGCCTGAGGCTATAGGTAATGGAACATTACTCACTATGATAGCCAGATTTCTTCTGCATGGCGGTTACGGGGCAATCTTTATGAGCCAGAAGAAGCTGTTTCAGCTGTGCCACTTCATTTCTCAGCAGGGTGACTTCACTCTAGAGAAGAAACAACTTATGTACCTTAACAGCATCAGACTAAACATTTCTTACTGTTTATAACGAGTGAAAATTAAGAGTATTGGATCTCTTTAACAGAATATCAAGGAATAAACAAACTGTACCGCTTGAACAGGTTTAATCAGCCCACATCAGTTTTTATATTTTAGCATTTGTACAAAGACTGCAACTTCTATAAAAATTTAAATGAGGTAACAACATGACTGGATAACATATTTCAAGTTTTTATATTACCGTTTGCCTTGGGACTGCTTATATATTACAGGTTACCTGCAGAAGGTATTTTTTCGTTATGTTGCACGCTCTTCTGATTATTTGAAAAATTAGAAACATCAAGGGAGTCAGAATGAATTTTCACTGTCTCTGTTAACTTGAAAATGAAAAATTTATCCTGGAAACTCAATTAAGCAAGTTTCTAGTTTTCCAGCAACTATGAAAGGCTCCATGAGGAAACCACAGTAACCAAAGAATTATGGATACCTAAAGTGCAACAAAGTACTGTGTTGGACACGGAACCAATGAGAGTAGATCCAGTATCTAGAAGGTTTAGTTGCCTTTGATCTAGGTAATCTGTACACATCTAAATTTAAATCTGATAAATTAATAGTGATTTGTCCTAGTCCTTATTTAAAAACAAGTACTTCAGCCTTTGTTTTGGATGCATTAATCTGCTAGATTCTATATGAAAAAGTTCCAAATTAAAGAAGTCCATTTAATTCCTCTGGGTCACCCCCAAATATTAAAGATGGAGAAGTTAGTGATAATTACCAATACTGAAGAGTTAGCCATAATATGAATTTAATAAAATGGTAGAAAAATTCTTAATTTACAAACACCTCTACTTACTTGGACTTACATTAAACTTAAGTATTGAGATTTCCTCTATGAACCCAAAATTAAATAAAGAAATATAACAAGCACATGTATGTAAAAGCTCAGGAACTTTGTTTTCCATCCCTTGGTCTCTTAACCAGAAAGCTGAATGTAAAATAACTTAGCAGATTGGACTCACTGGGTCCCATTAAGTTATCAATGACAGAAATATAAAAATCCAAAGACTAAAAGTTAAGCAAGTCTTTTGGGCCAAATAGTTCTTCACACCCCTATAACGACAAACTGCAACAATGCATTAAAGCGCAGAACAAAAATTGACGCTCACAATAACTCTGAACATTAAAAGGTTAAACTGTTTCCAATACTGTATTTGAGACAAGAATGAGTGTATAGTGATCAAAATACAAAAGGGAAATTTTTAGTTTTGCTTAAAAAAAAAAAAAAACCTTATTAGAAAACTCATTTCTCTGTGATACTGCAGTCATCAGTGTCAATACCACTAATTATAGCTCTTTATTAATGATGCGAAACATGAAAAACTGTGTTATGAACAACCTAATGTATATTATTCAAAATCCCTCCCTCCCTGCTGCATCAGCTTGATTTTCAGACACAGGTCTAATAAGTTTCTTTCGTTCATTTCTGTAAAATGAAATAGGGTTGGATATGTATTTTTAGTCCAGAATATGTAATCTCTTAATCGCTTATAATATGGTACCTGTGACCACGCCTTCACATTAGTTTGAACCTATGAAAACAAGTATGTATTTAATTGTTTTGAATGTGACACAAACTGACGTTCCGTGAATACACACTATTTTCTCTTCTTAGAAAAGCTTTCCTCTGCCTTTTTCTCATCTTAATTTTTTCACTCATCTTTAAATCCAGTCAGTATAAACTTGCGCAGGAAAAGAAGTTAGAAGTCCATTTCCGGGTTCCCAGAGCCATATGCACATAACGTGAAAAGTCGCCAATGCCCTCTCTCGTAAATATTCTATATAGATATTCATCATAAGCCATATTATGATTTTTTCTTGATAAAGTAAAACATTTTTGGTAAGATAAGGCAGATGCTGAAAAAAAAACTGTTATTCTGGCCCAAGAGTAGATTACTGTGGCCTTGTCTGTGCCGTTGCTCATTCCATCTGTAGCTACTCGGAGGTTAATTACATACTAATGAACAATGTTTTTTAGTTTATATGATTAATCTGTTAAAGCTTTTCCTTGATAAGTGGCCATAGATTAAGGACCAGGTGTTCCATAAATTTATTACCTTTGACTTTTCAATTTAGACACTACCCCTCCAAATTAAATAATATCGGATAGGTTCTTCTATGGAGGGTTTCTCATTGCTAAAGGTGTGATTTTCCTCATGTTTAGTCTTCACAAAAATCAATGATTAAGTATCAAGATTTCCATCACACGGTTTCAAGGATTGTCATGGATGCAAAAGCTTATGCTTGAGAACAAAGTATTTAATTTATTTCTATGGCGATAGAAAATATTTTGGAAACATTCTGCAAAATGAATGGGAATGGCCCTTTTCTCATTCTCCTTTACAGTATTCTCATACTTTAATTACTTGTTTCATGTCAGAGACCTCCTCTGATAGACCACAAATTCTGTAAGTGCAAGGACAATGTCTTTTTCTCTGTTGTATCTCCTGTGTCTAATAACATGCTCTGAACACAGTAGATGCTTAATGACAGAATGAATAATAAATAACTAGCATTTGCATAGTGTAGTTATAGTGCAGTGTAGTCTCTATACTCTCTCTCTCTCATTTGATCTTCATAATAGTACTTATTCTAGGAGTACGACAGATGGGGAAGTAAAGGCTCAAAGATTTTTAGTAAGGCCTACTAAAAAGAGGTACTAGGTCTCAGGCTCAGAGCAAAATGCACGAAGAAGCGGCATCATATTACCCTCTGCCCCTCTACAACACAGTTAAAAACTCAGGGGAAAAGAAGGAAGGCAGTGAGAGCACAGAACACTAGGAATTAAAGCAAACAGATGCAGGCTTTTCCGATTGTCACTATTCTTTCCTATTTCAAGTGATAAATCCTGAAATAAAATATTGTTTAGGTATCGGAAATAAAATTCCCTTGATTCTATTCCCTTTTAAGTCAATGGAACAATAACAAAACCTTTTCTGGCCATTAACTTACGAGTGAAGTCTTCATGTATGTACCCAGCTATGAAAGAATGTTTCCATTAAAAAACAAACAAACAAACAAACAAATGTGGTGAGCTTCTGCTCCATACACATTTTGGAACACTTAAGTTTTAAAAGCAAAATCCACAACAAAAACTCCCAAGTTTTATACATAGAGTAACTGTTAAGGAGCTACTGTTAGTGAAGAATCTGCCATGAAGAGGTAAAAACTCAAGTAAAAGATAATAAAATTATATATTACCTTTAAAAATGTAATAATTTATAACCAACAGTATCCAAGTTTTGGTCTAGATTACCATGTCTAATATAATTTCACGAAATTGCCTTTTTAGCAACAATTTTAAAAAGCCAAAATATTAAATTCAGTGAGTGGGGCAAGAAGGTTGAATAATTAACATGTTCTTTAAAACCCAGTATGTATTTGGTAAAAATATGAACAGTCACACCTCAACACTCATTGAAGTTTATTTATAATCTGTAAGTAACCACGGGTCATTACTGCCCACTACTGACCAGCTAAGCCTGTGTGTCGTGTGAAGGATTATTAAGGAAATGTAGAACTGATGAATGTTTTCAGATAAAGTAGCGTTTAATTATTTCTCTGACATTCAATTTTCTTTACAAGTCATTCTGTTCTTCACAGTTAACGGTTTTGCTGTTGGGAGATTTAAATTTTTTCTCCCTGAATCTTTACACTCTGAAAATCAGAATCTGTCACTTTTTAGAACTGTTATTTTATTTGATAACTAAAAAACAATGAATAAAAATCATAGAGCCACTTGAAGCGATAACTGAAGCACACTTTCTTCCCAAATCGGTTATGCTTCTCGACAGCCTTTTCATCACTGTTACAGCCTGGTGCAGGTCATTCTTAACATTCTACTTGTATCTAGGGATTCATTCCTATAGTGACTTCCATACCTATGCATTTATCCATCTAACTATAAACCTTTTATTAATGAAAAAGTTATGCTCCAACTATATTTTGAGTAATTTAGTGAGGTGACATTCCCATGAGCTAGAATTAACCATTTTGTTTAATGTTTGTTTATTATTTTGAGTGAGACAGAGCATGAGTTAGGGAGGGGAAGAGAGAGGGGGACACAGAATCTGAAACAGGTTCTAGGCTCTGAGCTGTCAGTACAGAGCCCGAAGCAGGGCTCCAACCCACGATCTGAGAGATTATGACCTGAGCCAAAGTCAGATGCTTAACCGACTGAGCCACCCAGGAGCCCCTAGAATTAACCATTTTAAAGCGAACAGTTTAGGGCTCCTGGGTGGCTCAGTCAGTTAAGCAACCGTCTCTTGGATTTCAGCTCAGGTCATGATCTCATGGTTCGTGAGATCAAGCCCTACAATGTTGGACTCTGTGGTGTCAGGAATCCCTGCTTGGGATTCTCTCTCCTCTCTCTCTGCTCTGCTCACATGTACACTATTGAAATAAATAAACAACAACAACAAAAACAATTCAGTGGCATTCAGTACGTTTCCAATGCCGTGCAGCCACCTCTCCCAATCTGGTTATAAAACACTTCTGTCACTCCAAAGAAAAACTCCTTACCCACTAATCAGTTTCTCCCTATTTCCTCCTCCCCATGTCACTGGTAACCACAAATCTCTATGGATTTCTCTCTTCTAAACATTTCATACAAATGGGATCATATGTGACTTTGTTTCTGGCTTCTTTCACTTTAGCATGTTTTAAGGTTCATCCTTTCCTTTTTATGAATAATTGTGTACTTTCCTTTTTATGGCTGAATGATGTTCTACTGTACATATATAACATAACTGGTCCATTCATCCACCGATGGACATTAGGGCTGTTTTCAGCACTTTCTTTTTACCCCTAATAATATATTACAGGTAATTTCCCAGGTTGATACATACATATGAACTTCATCGTTAAGCATTTTAAAGAACATCCCTGATAACACATCATCTCACCTATCTTCACATTCTGATACGCATTTCTAAAACTAAGAACACTTCCTTATCTACCCATGAAGCCATCATCACTTAGTTTTTAATTTGTTTTTAATCTGAGGTATTAACTAATGCCCTATTAAACTGTAGTGGTTAATTTAAGAATTTCTCTAATTTGACTTCAATTTAAAAGATTCATGCTTTGAAAATGATATGTTTGTTAACTTTTACCTACGTGATAAATCTCGCCTTTAATCCTCCAATCAAGAAATTTCTACCCAGATCAGGAAACATAGAATATATTTTAAGATCATGACATTTAATCATAGTTTTTACGGTAGAAAAAACAAGGGATGAATGAAAGTAAAGATGACATACATTTATCTCGAATACTGAATTTTCCAAGGTTTTCTGAAATACAAAGCACCATTGGTATTAATAATGGTGACCAGTGCTGCAATACAATTAAGGAAATAGCAGTATTCATTAAAGCTGTTAGTACTACTATGCCTTGGGTCAAAGCAGAAAACTGGCCCAATCTAAAGTCCAAGAATATCCTGTAGGTAGGTACCGTGTACTTCTATGCCACTTTAAAGTTTTCAGCCATTTTTACTTCTTAAAAAGAATAAGTCAAATTATAGAGGAAAATATTGATTTAAGATTTAAAATTTATATACTTAAAAATACTTGCATTCATTTTAATTCGACTGATTTATGCAAAAAACCCTCAAGAGAAGTAGGATCGACAGGTATTATTATCTCTATTCTATGGGTAAGACAACTGAGGCTAACAAAGAATGACATACTTAATGTACACCTAAAACATAGCCAAGTCATTCAGAAGAGTAAGTTTGTTAAGAACAGAAAAGAAACAGATCATTTTGTTAATCGCCTAAATCATTTTGTTAATGTAACATAAGTATTTGAAACTTTAAATTAGTACCTAAAATCTGTTTCATTTTTTTAAGAGGAAAAAATGTTTTTTTTCTAAAAAGTTATGAAAATAGCTTTAATATTTTTATTTTAGGGAGAGAGGAAATCTTTTTTTTTTTTAAGTTTGTTTATTTTGAGAGACCAAGCATGAGCGGGGAGGGGCAGAAAGGGAGAGAGAATCCCAAGGAGCACAATCTCAGGGCAGAGCCTGCCGTGGAAGCTTAAGTGTGGAAGCTTAACTGGCTGAGGTGCCAAGGCACCCCAAGACGGAGGTGGGGACGGAGAGGGAATGAATCTCAAGCAGGCACCATGCTTACCGAGCACGGAGCCCAACGCAGGGCTCCATCCCATGACATGAGATCATGATCTAAGCTGAAATCAAACTGACTGAACCACCCAGGCGCCTCTGAAAAGAGTTCTTGAATAAGAATTTATCAGATGATGACATTATAATATGTTTAAGATACCCTAGTATATATTTAAAGTCTCTGTGATGTGGTAAATGTTTAAATTTTTTCTAAATTGTTAAAATAAAATGGCTAAAAATAAATTTATCCAGATAAATTTATTTGTTCTAGAGCTCATGCAATCAATATCCAAAGCACAAAACAGAATTTTAAAAGATGACTGCCTCACATATGGAAAAATTTTTATAAAATTTACATTAGGTTAAATGCTATGTTTGATGTTAAAACCTTTTTCCAAAGCATTGAAACAGACATTCATACTGGTGACATCGTTAAAGATAGATTTAACAAGAGAGCAAGTCTCATCATCAATTAGGATTTACGGAAAGATTCGTTTTTAACTGGGAAAGGATGACTCAAAAGACTGACCGGTACCAAGTACAATTCACTGACATCAATTTTCTAGTTGATGCTCATCATTTTTCCGGAGAATATTCACAACATTAAAACAAAACGAAACAAAACAAAACAAAAGGAAGAAAGAAAAAAAACAGAACGAAGGAAATGGACTCGGTGCTGACACCATCACTAGAAATCTTACCGAAGACTGAACGGGAAGGAGCTTTAAAACCTTTATATCCCGTGAGGGTCCTGAGAAACCTGTCTGAGGCGCACTGGCCAGGTAGACAGGAGGACTTCTACCGCCACGGGCCAAACTGTACCTGTTCTGTGGATAATCAGAGCCCTTCAGTTTCCAAGGCTGTCAATCTGACTGACACCCCTTCCGAGCACTAGATTCACTTTAAATAAACAAAACAAAACTTCTAATTCAAACCACCAAAGGAATTAAAAACAAAAAAATGCTACTAAAGTGACTTTACAATTGCGATAGAAACCAAAAAATAAGAAAAATGAAATACCAGTGATATTTAAAATTTTAAGATTCTTTGTTTGAACTTTATACCACAACTTTATAAAGTTTAAGCAAGACAGTTTTGGTGCCTTTGTATTACACAAGTATAAACTTGTATTTAACGTTTCTTCATTGCGTCAGCGTTGACAGTGTTCTATCACTTCATCTCAGTATTCAAATAGGTTTTTAAAACTATGCGCTAACTGCAGCTTCCATACACACCCCACGCCGTGTGCTGCGGGGTCTGGAGGGCTACCTGGGAACACCAGGAAGGCGACATTTACGTAACGTGCACCGTACCTGCAGTTGACCATTTAATGAACTCAAGTCTTCTGCTTTCTTCTCTAAAGACTGAACCCAGACTTTCCTTTTTTGTCGGCATCTTGATGCTGCTGCTCTATTTCGCTCTAGAAATTTCCTCCTTTTTTCATCAGGATCTTCATTAGCTGCTCTTCTTCGACGACCACTTGTATTTTGGGTCTGTGGAGTTGTGTGAGCTGGAGAAGCCTGTGATAAACACAAATGGAAGCTTTTTATGTCTGTATCTAGTGAGTGAGAATATAGGCAGGACAGGGATGCTCCTATGTTTTTTCTCATTGTATATTATCAATATTTAGGGGTGACATGAAAATCACTCTGCGGTTTAACAAATTCCCTGAAATAAGCCTTGCTAAAATAAGATTCTCACTTTTTCACTATCATAGTGAATATATTTCAAGCTTGCATACATTTTCATTTATACAGAAATAACATGAAAAATTTGAAAAAGCACTGCAAATGAATACATATAGATCTTGTATTTTTTCCAAGTGTACTTTTTAACATTATGGTATTATAGAATCCTTCGAAAAACTGTAAAGTACTAAAGTAAAAAATTTAAGAAGTTACTTAAATTCACTATAAAAAACCATTTCTTGCTACTTTTGAAATAAAAGTTTAAATATAAAAAATGGTAAAATTTTCTTTCAAGAATTGGTTTCTCTAGAATTGAGGGGTAAAAGCATAGTAGTGCTCCCTTGTCAGCAGGGGATACACTCCAAGACTCCTGGGGGTGCCTGAAGCCACGGACAGTAGTGAACCCAATATAGACTACGGTTTTCCCTGTGCATATATACCTATTACAAAGTTTAATTTATAAATTAGGTATAGCGTGAGATCAAAAGTAATAAATAGAACTATAACAATATACTATAAGTTATGTGAATGTGGTCTCTCTCACCTTTACAACGTTTGTACTATATTCACCCTTCCTCTTGTGATGGAATGAGATAAAATGCCTATGTGATGACGTGCAGTGAGGTGGAAGATAAAGATACTGTGACACAGTGCTAGGCTCCTAGTGAGCCTTCTAGCAACCTGTCAGGAGGAAGACCATCTTCTGGGCCGTGGCTGACTGTGGTAACTGAAAGCACGAATGCCACGCTGTGGGATGAGGAAACTGCTGTATGTGCGTAGTTTGGTACACTCTGCTTTTCTTCGGTTTGTGAAATTTAGAGTCAGGTTCACCTGATTATTAATGCTCATCTTCCTGGTGGGCAGAATCTCACGGGAGTCTAGATTTTAATTTTAACTGGACCCCCTTGCTCAACAGATGAGCCTAGTTATCTAAGATCAGCCAGGGACAGAAATTTTCAGTCACTAATGATATTGCCTAGTATCTGGGGCTATAGAACAGTGAGTATTTCCAAGTCTTTCTTAAATCCTAAAATTGTGCCATGGAACACCTGAGCATGGGAGACAGGAAACGAACCCTTGGAAATAGTGCAAAGGAAATAGCACTTTGTGACTACAGGTATGTGACCCAAAGAAGCCTGAAAACAATCTCGTTTTTACCTATAATGAATTACATCCAAAAATGGTGTGAATAAAACTTCTATCTTCTCCTAATCTACATAATAAGCAAAAATCTTAGATATAAGCTCAAGGTAAGTTCTGCAGGGAAATCACCAAACTACTTTTCACTCAACAAACTCTGAAAACATGGATTATCATTTAATTTCTTTTCCAAATAACGAACATTAAAAATTACAAGGGTGATTTAACTTATACTGTATTTTAATTGTAATAAAAGATTAAGTATTAATTAGATCATTTCTTTTACGTACATAATTGCAAGTTAATCTCTTAGAAAAATATTTCTATGGCTGGTTTCAAGAATGGCAACCTTGAAATATTTTCTTTTCTTCATCCTCTTAACTTATTGATAATAGCAGGTTTTTTTCTTTTACTCATTTGGCTGAATAGGAAAGAACAGTTTTTTAAAAAAATTTACAACTCAGTTATTATAGCAAAGGCTAATCACAAGTATTATAAGCAGAAACCAAATCAGTGTCATATTTGTACATTTTTACACCTCACAACTTAAGGCTACTTAAAGGCATATATTCCTTCCTCTCTCCCTTCTTTCACTGATCCGTTCATTTCCCATCATCGAGAAGAACACAGGAGCTCTCCTATAAGCTGGGGACACAAAAGTGAACAACACGAAGTCCTGCCGTCACGAAGCGTTCATCCAGGACGGTATAAAGAGACGAACAAAATTAGATCCAGGGAAACAACGGTTAGTATAAGAAAATAATTATATATTCATTTCTTTTAAATAAACTTCAAAGATGTAAAAACCACACAGAGCCTGCAGACGACACAGAAAAACAGCCATGGGTGGAATTCGGCCCATGAGTCAGTTTGCTAAGTTATGACATTAAAATACACCCACTTTATTGACCTTCTCTCTGGGCCCCTGTGTTGTTTAGTGGATGACTACCACAACTACATTCCACTCTAAGTTTTGTAAAGATAAAAGACGGTTATCTAAAAACTGATGAGGCAATCTAAAACTTGCCATTTACCTATTTCTTTAATTGCCAAGCTTTGCTTTTTAATGCTAATGATAATACTATTTAAGTATCTCTAAGATAAAAGTTCTAAATAGAGTTCTGAAACATGTAACAGAAATACAGTTACCCTTCCATGTAGAAATGCGCTGTAGACATAACAGACCTGTCAGTCATCTAGTAGGCACTCACAAACTAGACATAAATGAAAAGGACCTCTAGTGTAAACAGTTTCCATAAAACATAAACCTCTAGCATAAACAGCCTTCCATAAAGCTCTTTTGGTAATGTCACTCAAATTTTAATTCAAGAATCATTTGATTGGGGTGTCTGGGTGGCTCAGTCAGTAAAGTGTCTGACTTTGACTCAGATCATGATCTCACATGGTTCGTGAACTCGAGCCCTACATTGGGTTCTCTGCTGTCAGCAAGGAGCCTGCTTCAGATCCTTGGTCTCCCTCTCTTTCCGCCCCTCCCCAGCTTGCACTCTCTCTCAAAGATAAACAGAAACGTTAAAAAAAAAAACCATTTGATATATGTTAGTAATCTCATAAATACAATCAGCAAAAAAAATGATTTAAAAAGTCAGTGGAGATTTTTGCTGTTAGACCAACATACATAGACACCTGCATTTACAGGGTGTCCTGAGCAGTAACAACTGCTCAACTACTTTAATTTACTTTTTGTTTTTGGGTGTCACTACTTTTTGAGAGAGAGCATGGGTGCAGAGGAGGGGCGCAGACAGAAGAAGGAGAGAGAGAATCTTAAGGCTTCACACTTAGCACGGAGCCTAACACGGAGCTAGATCTCACAACTATGAGGTCATGACCTGAACTGAAATCGAGTTGGACACTTAAATGACTGAGCCACACAGGAGCCCATAGGTGTCAATACTTTTACACTGAACTACCTTTTCCTAATGTTTTTGGTACCTTTTTTTTTCTTAATGTTTATTTACTTTTTGACAGAGAGACAAGAGTACGAGCAGGGGAGGGGCAGAGAAAGAGGGAGATACAGAATCCGAAGCAGGCTCCAGGCTCTGAGCTGTCAGCACAGAGCATGACATGGGACTTGAACTCACAAACCGTGAGACCATGACCTGAGCCCAAGTCGGTGCTCAACCGACTGAGCCACCCAGGCGCCCCTTGGTACCCTTTTGAAATCTGACCAGAAATAATTTTTTCAAAGAATATAAAATAGTCATTTAAGTTACACTGTATTTGTTTTTTAAAGGTCAACAGAGTGTGAATTATAAAAACAACACACATACCGGAGTTTCAGTAGTGGATGTGGCCGGCTGTTGTAATGACTGCGGTCGAGATTCCTCTGACTGAGTTCTAACCAATCCGCTACCATGACCTTTGACAGTATCACCATTGGTAACTGGAGGATGTTGCTGGGTCAGAGCAGCTTTTAATCTCTGAAATGCAGACACCAATTTTAAAAAATTCCCTGCTTTCCACTCAAGTCCAACTCCCGAGGTATTCTTTGGTTAACCAAAAAGAAACAAACTCCTTTGTTAAGGAATGCATGAATACATTTGGGTTTTAAATTAGTTTTATCATTGCGAATACTAAGACAAACACTTTGGAAAGCTTTCCTGAGTCTTTCTGTCTAGTACTCCTAGAGGATTTTATACGATGCTGTTCCTAATCAGTTTTGAGGAAGGAGTGAAAAATGAAAACACTGTTAGCGGAAAGTAACTGGTTCCGTTCAACTAAAATAAAGAACACGCACGAGTTAAGTATGTACATGGTCACCTATTTTCTTGCTCTTCACTCCCGTATCTCCATCTTTTTAGGCTCTGCCTAGATTCTTAAATCTAAATCTCTTCCAAATTTGGGCACAATTTGGATAATTAGGCTTATTTGGACAATGACCTGATGTTGCGTATTTTTAGGCCACTATATTGACTGTCAGACTGAACCTCCTCCTAGAACCTACAGCTAAGTTTGCTTCCCTTAGGTCTTCGCTGTGCAGTAAGCAGGTTTAGTTCGAAGCCTGTCCCCTCTGCTATGTTCCATTTGGCATTTCAGGGAATTGCACCTGTCCCACCGTCAGAGTATGAACAATCTAGTGTCAGGAGGAGGCCTTAGACACTTAGGGCTACCTCTTAATAAAGATATAATCTGCATAAAGCTTATTATTCCATCAGCAAAAGTATATCACATGTGAATATCTTAGTTCCTCAAACAGTAAGCTCTTTCAAGAGCAGAGACTGCTTTACGTTTCTTTGCATCCATCCCTTTTAAGCAACTGGTGCACTGATTTCCTACATGAGTGAACAACAAATGTATTTAACTGAGAGAATTGGATTCTTTGGCAAAAATGGCACCAGTGATATTTGGGGTAGTTTTATTGTTAGAATCCATAAATATGAAATAATTAGTGCAAGATAATCATACCAGATCTTCGCAATCAACAGAGACACCTGAGAGACCTGGGATTATTATTGTTGATACTGTTCTCAGTCAGTCACAGTCCTTAAGCCCAAAATAAACTTGCATTATAAAATTTGACACAGGTATGTCCATTTTCCTAAGATCCACACTCAGGTGCATATTTGAGGGGGGAGAAGGCTACAAAACTGATACAAGAAATGTGCTGCGGTCTATCTGGTGCTGCCCAGACTTCCCAGAAGTCATAACTAGCTGGGTGCTAAACACAGATTTGTACCTCCTTTCTCTCTCCCTTCCTTGCAGATGGCAGGGAGGGGTGGGAAAGAGAGAAGAGCTTCTGAAAAGCGCCCAGGCGATTCTAGGACAACGGCTTTCATTTACTCCAACTTGAGCAACTTAAGCAAATTGCACAACTATCCCAAAGCTTGTAGTTTGTTTTCATCTACGCGTACCTACAATGCCAGCTACAAGTGATCCAGACCCCTTAAAAACTGAAGCATATATGAAAAAGCCCACCAAAACTTCCCTCGAGGCAATAATTACACCTAGATAAGTGTTACTGGACGTTTTCTCTCTACTGCTAATCACTGTAGATTCTGGGTATGATTTTAAAAATCAGTCAATAGTTTAAAAGTTTACTGAGGTAGAAGTACATATAGTAAAACAAAGTCTTTTTTGTGCATAGTCCTACGAGTTTTAACAAGCACATACAACCGTGCAACCACCTCTACCATCAGAATACATAACGGTGCTATTATCCCCCCAAATTCCCTGATGCTCCATTCCTGTCACTCTCTCCTCCCACCCTCAGCCCTTAGAAACCATTACTCTATTTTCTGATCCCCAAAATTCTGCCTTTCCAGAATGTCCCATACATGGACTTACACAGTGTTGCAGCCTTTTGAATCTGGCATCTTTCTTTCAGCAAAATGTACTTGAGATCGATCCATGTTATCAGTTTTTTTTCCAATGAGTTTCTAATAGGACAGGGTCCCTATTTTACAGATTAGGAAACCAGAGATCATTTGCCCAAGGTCTTATTCATAGCTAAGACACATGAAACTGAGACACTCATAACTGAAGGGATAATAGGGAAGTGGACGGATTAAACTCAAATGAGGTAAGTGACCAAAGGAGTAGTTGGCTCCAACCAGTAGGACTACTTAGGCTAAATGGTAAAGAATTCAAAGTAGAAAGACAGGAGTCTGACGGTACAGGTCAATATAAATAGGAGGAGGAAAATCTGGGGAGGTGGTCAGTCTGCACAACCATATCTTTTAAAAACAGAATGTTACACATCAAAATAAAGAGTACCCGGTCTATACTGTTAGATTAGGGGTTTCATTTTTGGATATAAAGTGTGCATAAATCTAGGTAGTGGTTGAGATGTGAAGCTTGGTGAATTATGTGTTGGTAAAACATTTTTAAGTTCTTAGGTAGAAAACATCACAGAATTGAAGAGCATTTAAAGTTGTATAGAGAAGAGCTTAAACTCTTAGAATTAATGAAATACAGTAACTGCACATAGGGGAGTCTGAAGTACATAAACATCACTCTCTTGAATAATCTTTAGTAGGGCAAGTTACTACCTTACAGAGCACTTAAAAGCAGCATCAGTATTCATTCATTACCCTCTCTTGACTGCCCTAGTGTATACAGGACTCCCCCAGTGAGGAAGCTCTAATGTTTGCTCCATGCTGTTACACTGATTACAATGGGTCTGACTTAGAAAGTGTGCCATTGGGTACAGAACTTAAGAAAAAGATTTTCAAGGGTTAATTAACACTGCTCTGAACTGCATATATGTATTTCTTAAACAGCAATAAAAATACATGTATGCTAAAAAAAATTAGAATGGGTTAGGCAAAAAAAGTTGCCACTAAACAGAATTCATAAAAATTTTATAACTAATATAAGGATATCTATAATCCACCCATATATTTGTTAGAGACATCGTAAATAACAACAAATAGTTTGGCTCAAAAATATTTATTTTAAAATAGAATTTTGGAACTTGCTGATATATTGATAATTAGTCCAATCACCATCTTACAGATAAAGGCCCAAAAAGTGAAGTTACTTCCCAGAATCAGAGTAAGTTAGAAGCAGAGTGAGCCCCAGATTTCTGTCTGTCGACTTCTAATTCATTGAACATATTTTAAACAAAAGTTTTGCCAAACCAGAGCTTTTGCCTAATCTTAAGTATTTTAGATATATTAGCAGTCAAGAAGAATATCAGACATTGGTCCAGCCCATTTCTCTCAATATGGAAATTTATTTATTTATTTTAACGTTTATTTATTTTTGAGAGACAGAGATAGAGCATGAGCAGGAGAAGGGCAGAGAGAGAGGGAGACACAGAATCTGAAGCAGGTTCCAGGCTCTGAGCCGTCAGCACAGAGCTCGACATGGAGCTCGAACTCACAGACTGTGAGATCACGACCTGAGCCGAAGTCAGCCACTTAACCGACTGAGCCACCCAGGCGTCCCTCAATATGGAAATTTAATATAAGTAAATAAAAAGACCAAGTACTCAGAGAAATTCAGTTAGATCCATAGGTTTGTATTTTCCAACATGTCCAACTAAAATAAAACTTGAGCATAATTTTAATTTTAAACTAGAGGCACTGATTGAAAGAAAACTAAAATATCTTTATTACTATACTTTTAAGCAGACTAGTGTTTTAATATTTGGAATTTTTAACAATGTAAAATTCAACTACTATACTGCAACTTTTTTTCTTCGGTACAAACTGTGTCAATTAAAGGATGATTGGTTTGTTGTGCTGGCTGATACAACTTACTCATTTTAAGAGGTAATCTGCTAAAAATAATTTGCTATTCGAATTCCGTGTTATATTTCACATTCCTGAAAACAAATTTTATCACATCTGTCGGAACTTAGTAGGAGCAAACTACTCCATCATAGTCCAAAGAAAAAACATAATGTTCTCCGGAAACAATTTATGAAAAAGTCAGATCCATATTTCATACGTGCCACAAAAGCTCATCAGAGTAATAACCCTCCTTCTCCTGGGTGTTATCCTACCATCTGCTGCTCTATTACTTATCTTTATTTTGCAACTAATTAACAGCATAATCTTCTAAATTCAGCAAGTTAATTATCATTATTGTGGTCTTTGCAGCATCATCAGTCCTCGTGAAGTCTTGTCTCCCCACCCCCAGAGAACATAGGAAAATGAAGTAGGTTGGGAGAGAGTCTGTTTCTTTGGAGTGGGCTCATTAGGTGTTTGCTGATTAGCTTGGCATGCAGAGGCAGGTCAGAAGAATTCTGCTGAACATGAGGTTCCATGCAGGGCCCAACTAAGTTAATGTAGGTTTCTGAACATTTGCCAAGATGCCCTCTGTCAGCTCTCGGTAGAAACCCCCTGCAGAAAACCTACTGGCTTCCCACTGCGTGCAAAGTTATTTCTCAGTTTGTCACACAAGACTTCAAGGAAGGATTGTGGAGAATGCTACCTAAATACTTTATTAAATCTTAACAAAGCTCCTAGACAATTAACATTTTCTTATTCAGACAAGTTACCTTTTGATTACGAATATTATATAAGAAAGTTGTTTTAGTAGAAGAGTAACACAGATAGCAAATATCTACGGTTTACATGCTTAATGACAAAACTCCTAAATCTAAATTTGGGGAGGCCCGCTGCAATTCTATGGAAGACAGTAGATCCTAGGAATTCTTCTATATTAAAAAACACTAGATAAACTTATATTTGTGGACCCTCACTTACACTTCTTTTTCTTATCACTTTCTTACTTTCCAAAAGACTTAATGTTCTAATAACCAAAAAAACCTTGCTCTGAAGAAATTTCTTTAGCAAAAAGAGGATCCTATTTCAATATCTCTAGTAGACCCAAACAGTATATATTTGTCTTCTTATAAGCACCAGGTATTTGAAAAGCAGGGCCCCACAAAAGCATCCTTGACTATCTTCAGATACAATTAAGTTTTCTCTTCAGCTGCAGTGTGCTAGTCATTCTTATGTGTTCCAATGCCGCTTCCCCTAATTTTTCAGTTTTTTTAATGTATCTTCCACTATGTTTTTAAAATTTTAATTCCAGTATAGTTAATCTACATTATTCATTTCAGGTGTACAATACAGTGATTCAACGATTCCATATATTGTTGTGCCTGGGTGGCTTGGTCAGTTAAGCATCCAACTTCGGCTCAGGTCATGATCTCACGGTTCGTGGGTTCGAGTCCCGTGTCAGGCTCTGTGCTGACAGCTCAGAGCTTGCAGTCTGCTACAGATTCTGTGTCTCCCTCTCTCTGCCCCTCCCCCTCCCTCTCAAAAGTAAATTAAACATTAAAAAAAAAGACAAGTCCATGTATTGCTGAGTGCTTATCTAGGTAAGTGTACTCTTAATCCCCTTTACCTATTTCAGCTATCCTTCCCCCCGCCCCCAAACTCCCCTCTGGTAAACATCTGTTCTCTATAGTCAGAGTCTGCTTTCGGTTTGTATTTTTTGTCGGTTTATTTCTTAAATTACACATATGGATGAAATCACATGGTATTTATCTTTCTCTGACTGGCTCATATCTCTTAGCATTATACTCTCCAGACCCTTCATGCTATTGAAAATGACAGATTTCATTTTTGTTTATAGCTGAGTAACATTCCATTGTCTACATATACCTCTTCTTTATTCATCTATTGATGGACACTTAGGCTGCTTCCCTAATTGGCTATTATAACAATAATGCTGCAAAAAACACAGAAGTGTATACAGCCCTTTGAATTAGGGTTTTTGTGATTTTGAGGAAAATACCCAGTAGTGAGATTAGTGGATCTTAGGGTAGTTCTATTTTTAATTAGAAACCTTTTTTTTTTTAATGTTTATTTTTGAGAGAGAAAGAGCGCACGAGCATGAGCAGGGGAGGGCAGAGAGAGAGGGAGACAGAAAATCCGAATCAGGTTCCAGGTTCTGAGATGTCAGGAAAGGGCCTGACACGGGGCTCCAACCCACAAACCACGAGATCATGACCTGAGCTGAAGTTGGATGCTTAATCGACTGAGCCACCCAGGTGTCCCGATTTTTAATTTAAGTTTATTTTGAGAGAGAGAGCGTGCACATATATTCATAAGTTGGGGAGGGGCAGAGAGGAGAGACAGAATCCCATCCACACCGTCAGTGCAGAGCTTGATGTGTGGATCGAACTCACGAACCGTGAGATCATGACCTGAGCCAAGAGCAAGAGTTGGACACTTCCAACAGTGCATGAGGCTTCCCTTTTCCCCACATCCTCACCAACTCTTGTTTTTCTTGTGTTTTTGATTTTAGCCTTTCTGACAGGTGTGAAATGGTATCTCACTGAGGTTTTGATATACATTTCCCTGATGAGGAGTGATGTTGAGCATCTTTCATGTATCTGTTGGCCATCTGGATGTCTTCTTTGGAGAAACATCTGTTCATGTCTTCTGCCCATTTTTATTGGATTATTTATGGGTTTTTGGTGTTGAGTTGTGTAAGTTCTTGATATGTTTTGGATACTTACCCTTTATTGGGTATATTATTTGCAAATATCTTCTCCCACTCAGTAGGTTGTCTTTTTGTTTTGTTGACTGTTTCCCTTGCTGTGCAGAAGCTTTAAATTTTGATGTACTTAAAATAGTTCAATTTTGCTTGTGTTTCTCTCGCCTCAGGAGACCTATCTAGAAAGATGTCACTATAGTCAATGTTAGAGGACTTTTATGGTTTCAGGTTTCACGATGAGGTCCTTAATCTATTTTGAGTTTATTTTTGTATGTGGTATAAGAAAGTGGTTCAGTTTCAGTCTTTTGCACATAGCTGTCCAGTTTTCCCAACACTATTTGTTGAAGAGACTCTTTCCCAATGCATATTCTTGCCTCCTTTTTCAAAGATTAATTGACCATATAATTGTGGGTTTATTTCTGGGCTCTTTATTCTGTTCCATTGATATGTGTGTCTATATTCGTGGCAGTACTATACTGTTTGATTACTACAGCTTTGTATATAATCTGAAGCCTGGAATTTTGATACCTCCAGTTTTGTTCTTTTTCAAGATTTCTGTGGCTATTTGGGGTCTTTTGTGGTTCCATACGAATTTAAGGATTGCTCTAGTTCTGTGAAAAATGCTGTTGGTAATTCAATAGGGAATGCATTAAATTTGTAGGTTGCTTTGGGCAGTATTGACATTTTAACCATATTTGTTCTTCTAATCCATGAGCATGGAATGTTTTCCCATTTCATGTTCAATTTCTTCCATCACTGTTTTTACATGTTTCAGAGTATAGGTCTTTCACCATTTTGGTTACATTTATTCCTAGATATTTTGCTACTTTTCATGAAATTATAAGTGGGATTTCCTTAATTTCCCTTTGTGCTGCTTCATTATTAGTGTATAGAAATGCAATGGATTTCTGTACATTGATTTTTTATCCTGTGAACTTACTGAATTGGTTCATTAGTTCCAGTAGATTTTTGGTGGTCTTTAGAGTTTTCTATACAGTATATAGGATCATGTCATCTGCAAATAGTTTTGTATAAAGAAGTTTTACTTCTTTCTTACCATTTAGAGGACTTTTGTTCCTTTGTCTTGTCTGACCGCTGTGACTGGGACTTCTAGTACTATGTTGAATAAAACTTGTCTTTTTCCTGACTTTAGGGGAAAAGCTTTTTTTTTTTTTTTTTTTTATCATTATGATGTGGGGTTTTCATATAAGGGCTGTGTTGAAGTATGTTCCCTCTAAACCTACTTTGTTGAGGGGTTTTTATCATGAATGGATGTTGTACTTCGTCATATATTTTTCCTGAATCTACAGAAACAACCATATGGCTTTTATCCTTTTTCTTACTGGTGTGATGTATCATGTTGATTGATTTGTGAATATGAAACCACCCTTGCATCCCTGAAATAAATCCCACTTGCTCATGGTGAATGACCTTTCTAATGCATTATTGGATTGGTTTGCTATTTGGCTGAGGATTTTTATGTCTATGTTCTGTAGCTCTCTCTCTCTCTCTTTTGTAGTGTGTTTATCTAGTTTTGGTATCAGGGTAATACTGGCTTCTAAGAACGAATTTGGAAGTTTTTCTTCTGCTTCTATTTTTTTGGGAAAGTTTGAGAAGAATAGGTTTTAACTCTTCTTTAAATGTTTGGTAGAATTCACCTGTGAAGCTGTCAAGTCCTGGACTTTTGTATTGGGGGAATTTTTTGATTACTGATTCAATTTCATCAGTATGTTCAAATTTTCTGTTTGTTCCTGCTTAATTTTTGGGAAGTTATAAGTTGCCAGGAATTTATCCATTTCTCCTAGGTTTCCCAGGCTGTTGAAACATAACTTTTCATAATATTCATACCATCCTTTGTATTCTTGTGATGTCGGTTGTTATTTTTCCTCTTTCATTTCTGATTTAGTCTGAGTCCCCTCGCCCCTATTTTTCATGAGTCTGGGTATAGGTTTATCAATTTTGTTGATCTTTTCAAAGAACTGGCTCCTGGTTTCGTTCATTCATTTTTTTAGTTCCTAGATCATTTATTTCTGCTCTGTTCTTTATAATTTCCTTCCCTCCGCTGGGTTTGGGTTTGTTCTTTTTCTAGCTCCTTTGGGTTTAAGGTTAGGTTAATATTTGACATTTTTCTTGCTTCATGAGGTAGGCTTGTAATGCCATGAACTTTTCCCTTAGAAAAGCTTCTAAGCTTTTGCTGCTTCCCAAAGATTTTGGACCACTGTGTTTTCATTTTCATTTGTCTCCATGTGTTGTTTGATTTCCTCTTTAATTTGTTGGTTGACTCATTCATTGTTTAGTTGCATGTTATTTAACTTCCATGTATTTGAGCTCTTTTCAGATTTTTTTCTTGTGGCTGATTTCTAGCTTCATTGTATTGCGGTTGAAAATATGCATGGTATTATAAATCTTTGTGATTTTGCGGAGACTTCTTTTGTGGTCTAATATATGATCTATTCTGGAGAATGTTTCATATGCACTTGAAAAGAATGTGCATTTTGCTATTTTAGGATGGAATATTCTGAATATGTCTATTAAAACACGAATTCAATGTATCATTCTAAGCCACGGTTTCCTAATTGATTTTTAATTTAGATGATCTATCCATTAATGTAAATAGGATGTTAAAGTTCCCTACAATTATTGTGTTACTACTGGTTAGTTCCTTTATATTTGTTATTAACTGTTTTATGTATTTGGGTGCTCCCATTCTGGGTGTATAAGTATATACAACCGTTATGTCTTCTTGTTGGAGTCCCCTTATTGATTATATACTGTCCTTCTTTGTCTCGTTACAGTCTTTGTTTTAAAGTCTAGTTTGTCTGATATGACTATTGCTACCCTAGCTTTCTTTTCACATCCCTCTGCATGATCAATGTTTCTGCATCCCCTCTTTTTCAATCTGCATGTGTCCTTGGGTCTGCAATGAGTCTCTTGTTGGCAGCATACACGCTGGTCTTATTTTTTTTATCCATTCCATCACCCTGTGCCTTGTTTGGAACGTTTAGTCCATTTACACATTCAGAGTAATTATTGACAAATAAGTATTTATTGGTATTCTGTCATTTGTTTTGTGATTATTTTCATAGATCTTTTGTGTTGGTTTTAATTTTTCTTCCTTTGCTCTCTTCTCTCACCACAAGTTGGCTTTCTTTAGTGATATATTTGGATTCCTTTCTCTATTTTTTCTGCATACCTATTACCGGTTTTTGATTTGTGGTTACCATTAGGTTTGTATATACCATCTTCTGAACCATATGTCATTTTAGCAGAACCAAACAGGATGTTGAAGTATTTTCAAAGAGCTGAAAACAATAAAGCACACTCCAACTCAAGCATGAAGGAAGAAATTGTAAATTTTACTAGAGGGGTAGCAGACTGGTAAACAAAAATTATTTAATGTGTTAACATGAATCAAAGGGATAGGAGCTGGGAACCACTCATTTGGAGATTTTGGGTTTGGAGTCCCATCGCTGATGGAGTCCTGTGATCATTAACCCGTCATTAAGAAACCTCCGTGCATGGGGATATGAAACCAGTCTCAACTTTCTTCAGTTGGGAGGATACAATTATTTCCTCATTTGTAAGTCTTTTACCTTATTAAGCTCCAGGGGGCTAAAAATCAATGACACTGACATTTTAATTCGAATTTAAAAATAATCTGTACCTATTTGGTAATTTATGTTCTAAAAGTAATTAAAATAACTTGCCATAGAGGAATAGGCTATCCTTGAATTTCAATTTAAAATGGTTAAAAGATCAATTCAATCTTGTGATTTTAATTGGAAGAGCTAAGATAATCTTATAAGCCTCACAATACTGGACTATTTAAGAAAACCACGCCTCATATCTGTAAGTTTAATTAAACTTAAAAAGTTATTAAAGTACTTAGAGAAGTTTATTAGACAACTGAGGTGCCTATAGGGAAAACAGGATATATTAAGTTTAAAATGAAGTTTTGCATGTTTAGGATTAATTATATTTGAAGATCTTTAAAAGCGATCATTATGTAATTGGATTTGTAAACTGGTCTTAAAAATTCAGGGAAGAACAAAGTTTCTGAATTTGTAACTTTAATAAACCTAATATATTTTTTAAAAGCAGTCCCTGAATAATGGTTTTTATGCACAAAAGTTAGCATCAAGGGCACCATAAAGAAACAACTCACTAATATAATCCTAACTGTTGAAAATTGTAATTAATGGCCTTAAAAGTAAGACTTTTTTTGCCTCTTGATGATCACCAGAACAATTTGCAAGAAAAACTCAAAATTTAAGATCACATCTGCTGAATTTCTTAGTACCTAAGAAATGTTTGTTAAATAAATGACAATTGACAGAAATAATTATTACTAAATGACGCTGAGGCAAAACATACGAAAAAGAAACAAACTACAAACCCAAACTATTTTCAGGTCATTTCCCAGTGTTGGCAGATTGGTTGGTTTTGTACTTATAACAATACAGAAGTATAGTTGATGACAGGATGCAAGCACTGAAAATTCTTAAATAGATAGTAACATAAATTGAACATTATTGACTAAGACAGGGAAAAGAGACTAGCAATTTCATAAAAATATAAAACCAATGATGAAATGTTAAATTATTTCTGCACAACAGAACCCCCAATTAATCAGAATTCCCTTAGCATTCTAGGCAATTGGTATTTTGTTACCAGTTCAAGTTACCTGGATAGAAAGGCGATATCTAATTTTCACAAATGACCCAAACGAGTATGATATATTAGAAAATGGAAACACCACCTTTGGTATATTTGATTGCCCTGTATGTTCTCAAACCACAATGTAATTAAAATAGTAATCAATTAAGATAATTTGGAAATTATACAATATACTTTTATACAAGCTCCAACAGCTCAAAGAAATCACAAAGGAAATTAGAAAATACATGATAATGAAAATATAGCATATCAAAATTTGAGCTAAGAAATTTACAGCTTTAAATGCCTATATTTGAAAGGTAAAGAGGTTTAATGAATAATCCAAGCTTCAAGCCAAAAAAAAAAAAAAAAAAAACCCAAAAACAAACACAGGCAAATTAAACCCAATTAACTAGGAGAAAGTAAGTATTAGTACAAATACATCATTAAAGGCAAGCTACCCACTAAGAGAAAATGTAACAAAAATTTTGTATTTAGAGCAGGTAAAAAGTGCCTATAATAATAAGGGACAACCCAATTTAAGAAATCAGCAGAAGATATCGCAAAAGCATCTGACAAAATCAGAAATTAAATTAAATTAAAACCATGAGATACTGCCACAGACTGCTAGAAATGTCTACAATGAAAATGAAACAAAACCAAATGCTGGCAAAAACGTGGACCGGAACTCCCATACTCTGTGAGAATGCAGAACTTTGGCAAATGGTCTGGCAGTTTCTTATGAAGTTAAATGTATACCTACCCTCTTACTCAGCAATTCTACTCTTCAGTAGATAGGCCAAATGAAAATAAACATCCGCAAAGAGAGTTATACAAGAATGTGCACAGCATCTTTGTTCACAATGCTAAACACTGAAAACCGTTCAGGTGTCCACCAACAAGAAAATGGATAAAGAAACTGGGATACACTGACACAGTGGAATACTACTCAGCAAAAAGAAGCAGCAAACTGATACATTCAACAACACTGATAAATCTTGTGGCTGGAGACAAGAATATATACGGATTCATTTATATTAAGTTCTAGAACTAATTGCCAGTGACAACAGTTGGGAAGGTATACTGACTGGGAAGAGAAACAAGCTTTCTGGGTAGATATTAATGTTCTATACCAAGATAGCAGCATGAGTTACATTAATGCACTTATACATCAAAGTTAAAATTGGTTCATTTCAATTTTGGTTCATATAAATTTTACATTGAGAAAAGCCTATTAAAAATAATTGAGTTGGGTACGGAATGGTCTGAGGTACAGATAAAACAAGAATGGCAGTTATAGTGCTAATAATTGAAGCTGGTGATGGGTACATGGGGGTTCATTATACTATGCTGGTTACTTTGTATACGTTTGAAATTTTCCGTAATGAAAAGTTAGAAAGAAAAAAAAAGGAAATGGACTAATTTGAGTCTTTTTATTTAATTAAAACAGGACAATCTTATTTACTACTCCAATTAAAATAGGCAATCACCTAAATATGGTTATTTTACATTAGCAAAATTCTAATGATAAATTTAATTGGATTGTTAAATTTAAGTAGGGCAATCTATGACTCCCCATGCTATTTTTTGGGCCTTCAACCAATGATTGTTTTCCATATATAAATTTATTAAAGTTACAGCTTTGATTTTTTTTTAATATACAAGCACACAAAACACTTTTGTTAATTTCCTGGTGACCTAAAAGAAAAAGTTATTCAAGGAAGTATTAAATTTAATAGTTTCTACAAATATGGCCTACTCTTAAAGCCAAAAGTATTTCTTTAAATCTGATTTGTTTCTTTTGAATTAATTGGTTAGGAAAAAAAGTCCACTGAATATGTAAAAGTATTTTTAGATGCAGTGTAGAACAATAGATCTCATTAACTCCTATTTCTACTCTATTCAGTTCTCACTAATTGAGTTTTTCACTAGTGCAGTGTGTTTAAAGTAGGAAGTGTAAACCACATTCCCAATGAAGTTTATTAGCTATCAAGGGAAGATGTACCTTAGTATTTCAAAGCTTTGAGTTAAACATGCTGTTAATGCAAAGAATTTCCCTCTTGAGCTCTCATAAGTTCTTTCACCACAATCAATAACCAGCTAATTTTTATATTCCTCAAACATTGTTCATTCGGATGATGTGTTAATCTCAAATTGGCATGTGATAACAGTAAAACTTATTAGCAATGGAGAATAGAGGTAAAAAACTTAAAGCTTTGCAATATATAATGGTTTTTATACGCACAAATTTATATTGTTAGTATATTGCCTAGCACAGAACTGATGCAAAATTATCAATTCATTTTCTAAGGATACATTCATTAACTGATGTTCAGGATTAGTCCTGAAAATGTGTTAAGACTACAGAAGGGAGAATACATGCATTAAAAAAACAAAAAAACAAAAAGCAGCTTTAGTTTTTTTACCAAGGAATTTAGCACATTTATGGAATTTGAGGCTAAGAGAAACTCTAGAAATCAAGGTTTAATCTCTTCACTTTACACCTATGAACACTTAGTCTCCTGAAAATTAAAGTGGCTTGATTAAGAGTAGTGAATAGCAGAGTCAGTATTAAAATTAAAATATATGTCTTTGTACTCCTAATCTATAGCTCATCCCTTAAACACCACCAATTTCTTGGTGTCAAAACCAACTCAAAAATATGAATTTTCTTTATAGATCATGTGAAAGACTAACTTGTATACAATTTCAGAATTCTTGTCAATACTGTTCTACTAATTCATATCACTGTTTAAAACCATCTGTAAGGCCTTCCGTTGCTTATACCTAGTTTCAGCTGTAATATTCCTAGCCACCACAAGGAGGAGATTTTGTTTAAAAAGCTGCAGCCCAAAATCAGACAAAGGGATGACAAGAACTAGAACTTTACTCTCAAATTCATCCATATATTTTAAAGTATCATTAACTAGTCACTATGCTAATGGAAATTCTTCCATATTATCTGGTTCTTTTATAGTGTAATACATTCCAAAGCTTTATAAAATGTGATCTAAACTGTACATTTGAAGCAGGTTTTAATGGAAAAACTAATTCAAAACAGGCTCAAGAAATGTACAGAACAAGTAAAATCTTGCTTACCATTTTTGCTTCTGACTGTACTGGTTGAGGGGAGGACGGACCTGGAATTCCTGGAACACTAGGCACCATGGTGACTGGTCGGACAAGCTATGCAAAATGCATTAAAAAATAATTGCTAGAGAATATATTCAAAATGAGATTTGTGCTGTATCTGTGCAATGGCTATAAAAATTTGAGTATTCAGAATCAGAAAAGTGTAAACCCTTATTGATCTTACGTACTGATTTATCTTTTAAAATTTATCAATTTCCATAAAAGTTCACAGAATTTCCTTATAAGCAATTCCTACAATAACTGAAATATCATGGAGTTACTAGACATGTGTTCTAGTATACATATATTCCTAAAGAACAGAAATTTGTGTTAATAACTGAATTCTACCAACCAAGTCAAATTGAAATGGGTTATGAATAAGGAATAAATTTCTTAAACTTAAAAATATAAGAAAAGAAAATTTTTGGAGGATGGAAAAACATTTTCTAACCAATTATGTTTGTCTTGAATGGTATATACTGTCATTATAAATATCGATGAGTAAATACTACTAACCACCAGTAAGTATTTTGTTGGATTCGAAGATCAGTTTCCTAAGAAAGATCAGTTTCAAGAGTCTAAATCTCAAACTTACTGGGACTGCAGCTGGAACGTGCACATTAGAACTTGTAATTGATGCAGGAATAGCAACAGGCATGGTCTGTCCATTAGGAAGATGCAACAGAAGAGGAAATGGGCCTGGTACAGGACTAAGAAACAGAAAAGAAGAAAAATTAAAGGTAAGAAATCCTTATCAGCCACTTCTAACAACACAAGAGTATTTTTACTCCTATTATCATATCACTTAAAAATAAATTTTCTAACCACTGCAAACTACAAAATTATGTATTTAGAATGCAATTAAAGTATATATAGCAATGTGGAAAATACAGGACAATATCCAATATGCTGAATGAGAAAAATTCTTTTCAGAAGGTCTTGAGGGGCACACCGAGCTGGCTCAGTTGGTAGAGCATTTAACTTTTGATCATGCAGTTGTTAAGTAGAGCCCCGTGCTGAGTGTAGAGATTACATAAAATCTTCGAAAGAAAGAAAAAAAAAAAACCTCTTGAGATATGTTTCAGAACTGAATGAAATGTCATCTGCTGGAGGAATTTTATGTATTCTGTGTGAAATACCATGAAAATTAGAGACCACCTTAAATTTACATTCAATGTTGATTTGTTTTTAAAATTAAGTTTTAGATATTTACTTTCTAATCTATTAGATAACACAAAGAAAAAAAGACAACCCAAGTACTTTTTCCAAAAATCGAGGCATGCAGAACATGATTAACACACGCACACAAAACTAAGGCCACAGTTTGAATTACATGTCTTAGGAAAAATTGTGATAAGAAAATCTTAATTCACACATAGTTCAACGACTGGCCCAGATCATCACTTACACGATTGGCCTGTTGGAGGATGGTGCCTGGGTGATTACAGTACTTGAAGTTGGTGAGGGTACTGCTTGCTGAATAATTACACTGGAGTCAGAACTTGTAAGCAGCACATTGGGAACCTGTAATGATGCTGGGCGAACGATAGCTGAAGTGGGCTGTGCAGTTTGTGCCAATGGTACCTCCTATTTAATGATGAAATAAGAAAGGGTGGGATTTAAAAAGGTAAGTTAACCATGAACCTTAAGAGTGAAGAGACTATAACACACTTCTAAAAGCATTCACAGAATAATACCCTCCCCCCAAAGTAATATCCAAAGTTATTTAAAATTTTATAAGAAGCTAAAGTTACTAAAAAGAAAAGTTTAGAAGTAGCTAAAAAGTTTCAAATGCAATGTTTATATTTGAATTTAAAAAACACCCAAATAAATAAGATAAAAACATCGGAGTGGAGTTTTTTTCCATACTACTTGTTTTCCTATCAATCCAGAAATAGGCTAGGTAACTTGGCTCTGATTCCATGAAAATTTTTGAAAATCCAGGAGAGATTGCCTAGTCCTACTCCATCATTATACTGTAAAAAGGGGAAACAGATCCAGAGAGACTGATACAAACTAGTAATAGAAATGGTTGATACACATATGTTTTCATTCATATGTGGATCTTGATAAATTTTACAGAAGACCACAGAGGAGGGGAAGGAGAAAAAAAAGTTACAAACAGAGAGGGAGGGAGGCAAACCATAAGAGACTCTTAAATACAGAGAACAAAGTGAGGGTTGATGGGGGGGAGAGGGGAAAGTGGGTGATGGGCATCGAGGAGGGCACTTATTGGGATGAACACTGGGTGTTGCATGAAAGCCAATTTGACAATAAATTGTATTTAAAAAATGGTTGATACAAATTAGTAATAGAAATGGTTAAAAATTTTTAATACAGTATGTTTGTTTCTCAGGTAGCCACTACCAATAATTTCTGTGTCAAAAGATCAAGTAATACTGATATTCTGAACGTAAAATAAATAATTACTGGAGTGAAATCTTCACAAATTAAAGGAAAACAGAATTTGTGAGTTATCCAGGACCTTAAAGATGGTCTTTTTTCCCCAGTTTTACAGATGAAGAAGAGATTAAGACCTTTACCTAGAACTCCTTAACTAGTTAGGGTAAAAACTGGGTCTTCTGTGTTCTTTGAATTGGTCTTTATGCTGCGTCTTATTATCAAAATCTTATTAAGCTACACATGAAGAAAAGATCAACTAGTACTATTGGAACTTCATTTATTCAGCAAGTTTGAGAATTTATAGCATGCCCTCAAAGGCTAATGGGAAGAAAGAGAAAATAAACAAGTAGAACAAGAAAATTTCAGATAGTAGGATGTTAGAGACTAATAGTACAACATAATAAATCATGAAAGATGAACTCAGGGAAGGTTGGACTTGGCTACTTTAGATAGCATAGTGAGGTAAGGTGAGCTTCTCTACAAAAATGGTGCTGGATGAACAGATCCTAAAAGGATAACAAGGGGAAAATTCTATCTAGGGTGAGGGAGGCAATACCAAGAATATTGTCTTTAAGGTAGGAAAAAACTTAGAATATTTAGAGAACAGACCAGAGTGGCACGAGGTGAAGGGTGAGCGGGTGGACAAGCTCAGATCAAACTAGTTATCTTAAATGCAATGGCTAACCACTGAAGGATTTTAAGCAGGAAAGTTGATTATATAATGTATTAAAAATAAAGCCATCTATAGAACACTACAGATGGAAGTAGAAAGTCCAGTTAAAAGATAGTTATTAATAATCCAAGTAAAAGATGCTGATGGCTCGGGACTAAAGTGATGACACCAAAGATCGGAGAGGATAAATGAAGAGTATTTCAGAAGGTATGCTGATGAGATTTGCCATCGGTTTTGGTGTGACACAAAAGAAGAAATTAAGGATTCCTGAGTAATTGGATGGGATGGAGAGACAATTTACTGACAAAGAGAGAACTGTGGAAAAAATCAAGAACTCTGATATAGATGTATTAAGTTTAAGAGGTCTATCAGACATAGAAAAGGAAACGTCAAGACGGGAGTTAGAGATGAATATGGAAATCCAGGAGATATCTTGGTTGATATAAGCTTGAGAGTCATCAGCATGTAGATGGTTTTCAAAGTTATGGGTCTAGATGAGATCACCTAGGAAGAAAAATGAGAAAAAAGTGAAGAGGGCCCAGGATGGATGTTTACAACTACACATGACTATGCCCTGCCCAGGAGGAGGCTAATGACCGAAAGAGGAATGTAGGAAGAAGGATCACCCCTGAAAGAAGCTGAAGCAGCAATGGACAGGGAAGAACTGCTGCATGTGAAGAGACTGGCATATCTTTAGAAGAAAAGACATCAAGAGTTAACTCTATTTCTTGTAACTGAGATGATGTGAAAATGTTTATGTCCAAAAAAGAATAAGATAATTGATGATAAAGCCCAACCATTAAAAATTATGATTTTGGGGGAATGCAAACTGGTATAGCCACTCTGGAAAACAGTATGGAGGTTCCTCTAAAAATTAAAAACTGGGCTACCCTATGATCCAGCAATTGTACTATGAGGTATTTATCCAAAGGATACAAAAATGCTGAATGAAGGGGCTTGTGCACCCCAATGTTTATAGTAGCACTATCAACAATAGTCAAATTAAGGAAAGAACCCAAATGTCCACTGACTAATGAATGGATAAAGAAGATGTGGTATATCTATACAATAGAATATAACTCAGCAATCTAAAAGAATGAAATCTTGCTATCTGCAACAACATGGATGGAATTAGAATGTACTGTGCTAAGCAAAGTAAGTCAGAGAAAGATAAGTATCATATGACTTCACTCATGTGGAATTTAAGAAACAAAACATGAACATGGGAAGGGAAGCAAAAATAAGATAAAAACAGAGAGGGAGACAAACCGTAAAAGACTCAAATACAGAGAACAAACTGAGGGTTGCTGGAGGGAATGGTTGGGTGGGGGGGGGCTAAATGGGTGAAGGGCATTAAGGAGGGCACTTGTTGGGATGAGCACTGAGTGTTATATGTAAGTGATGAATCAGTAAGATTCTTCTCTTGAAACCATTATTACACTACATGTTAACTAACTTGGATTTAATTAAAATCTTTAAAAAATGAAAAAAAAATTATGCGTTTTAGAAATGTTCTAATGATATGGGAAGAATGTCGAATGCACAATGTAAAAGTAAACTAGGATCAGGGTGCCTGGCTGGCTCAGTTGGTAGAGCATGTGACTCTTGATCTTGGGTTCATGAGTTCAAACCCCATGATGGGTGTATAGCTTACTTAAAAAATTAAAAATAAACTTTTTAAATTAAAAAGTAAACTAGAATCTTTCTTCAAATTTTTCTTTGTATCCATCTATCCTTTTAATAAGCTATTCACTTATACAGTATATTTGTATAAATGCATGCATATATCTAGGAAAAATGTTTCAAAATATTAGTTATTCTTATTACTAATTATGGGCTAACAAGTGATTTTGGTTTTCTTCCTCATATTTTTCTGTATTTTTAAAGTCCATTAATTCATTTATGGTTTTAGAATAATCTACACAGAAACACTGTCATTGCCTCTTCATTGTGCCACACATAGCACCCCATGTATTCATTATATGTGCTTATGAAAAAAAGCAATCAAGAAATACCCACAATAATGGTTACGCAACACATACTATAGCCCAGAGGGTCACAAATTACCAAGGTATTCGAAATCCAGGAGTAAGGCCCTAAATTGCCTACAAAAGTCCTGTACTAAGACAGTATCATCATCACCTTAGCTGGGAGTACCAAAGACCCATTGCTGAGAATGAGTACTCCTTTAGCCCTTAAACAACCCAAATAACCTTGGTTTGAGCAATTTATAGTTGTGAAGATAAAGCTGTCACTACATAAGAGTAGCGAAGAACAGGGGCACCTGGGTGGCTCGGTCGGTTAAGCATCCGACTTCAGCTCATGATCTTGCAGCTCGAGGGTTTGAGCCCCGCGTCGGGCTCTCAGAGCCTGGAGCCGGCTTCAGATTCTATGTCTCTCTCCCCCTCCCCCGCTTTCTCTCTCTCCTTCTCAAAAATAAACAAACATTAAAAAAATATTTAAAAAAAGTAGCAAAGAATAAAATAGCAAAACTCAGAAAATTTAAGTTTTTGTAAATTTGTGTAGCCTTTAAAAAATGAGTTTTAGGGGCGCCTGGGTGTCTCAGTCGGTTGAGTGGCCGACTTCGGCTCAGGTCATGATCTCACGGTCTGTGAGTTCGAGCCCCACGTCGGGCTCTGTGCTGATGGCTCGGAGCCTGCTTCAGATTCTGCATCTGCCTCTCTCTCTCTCTGCCCTTCCCCTGCTCACGCTCTGTCTCTCGAAGATAAATAAACGTTAAAAAAAAAAAAATGAGTTTTATCTAAAATGACTGCCGTTCTCCCCTATAACTTTTTTCTACGTAATAAAAAGCCAATCATCTATAAAGGTGACGTCTTCTTTCCCTGAAATTTCTATGAGTATTCACAGGCTTTCACATATAAGACTATTACAACTTGACACTCAATTATGTGCAACTTATTACATTAACAAAGTAAATCAAATATTAAACTTTACTCAGGGTGCTGATTTTTTTTTTTACACTAAATTTCTATTTCTACCAAAACTGCAAATTTCTAACCTTTTCATCACTGGTAGTAGATTCTGGGTGAGGTAAAGGACTATCTTGGTGAGTTGTTTCTACAACAGAGGGCTCCTCAATTTTGCTTCTTATGATGGGTGTTGCAAGAGGGGATAAATCTAGAGGCATCTAAAATACAAACATTAAAGAAAATGTTAAGAATTCAAAAATGCCCATCAGCATATCTAAAATAAGAAAGCAGGAAGTGTAAGCTATGATTATTGTTCTGTTAAAAGTACTCTTTTTTAATTTCATGGTTAACAACATACTTTTTTAATGTCGTCTTCTGAGGCTTTCTTGAATTCATTCTCAAATGGACTTGCCAACTCATTAAACAAACCCACTTCTTCACAGTTTTTCAAGAATCTTGTTGGTGTTGGGGTCTGATCTGAAATAAATGTCAAGAAGCAATCACATAGATTTAAATATCATGCAGGATCCTAAAATATAGCTAGTAAATCAATAAATTAGCAGAACTGGTTCAGTCAGCTGTTAATTCTCTCTTTGGAAAGACCACTTCCTTTAAAGCAAACAAAGTTTGGTTAAGTTTTTGTTGCAGTTCAAGACATTTCCTCCAACTTAATGAACCATAAAAGTATGAAAAATGTCCTTCTTCTTCCTTAGTCCAGACCTTCCCTCTGAGTAGACTGACAAGCATCTTCTACTCAGAGATCATCTATTATCATTATTTAAGGCAGTAAGAATTTTAAAAACTTTACATTAAAAAAATATGATTGTTTAAAATACATGCAGTTTGGGGAAAACTAGGACAAGAGCATGTATATTCACTCTTGCTTGGCCCTTCCACTAGTGTTCATAATCTATTAAGAAAGCAAGCTTAAGATAAAACAGAATTTTTAGGAGGTATATCAAAATACCACAAGGAAGAAAAAGAAGGTTAAAATAAGAGCCCTGAAACAAAAGCCAAAAAAAAAAAAAAAAAAAAGAAAAGAAAAGAAAGAAAAAGAAAAAAACCTTCCTTATCACTATCTACTAAAGCCAATTTTCTATTTTAATGCATTTTTCAAGTTTGGAAAGAGGGGTTATTTAAGAGTTACATATTTATGTAATGTTCTACCTTAATTTCTAGGCAGTAGAGGAACAGTCAACTCTATTTTCTCACAACTTGGAATATTTTAACTATCCTAAATATGTACTTACACTATGTACATTAACACATGTACTGGTTACAGAATAAATGCTAGTTAAGGTCTATGTTGAATAAAAAATAGTATTTTTACGGATTCTGCCTGTTTGGTCTCATTACTTTCCAGGCTATTTATTCATATTAACCAGAGTTGGTGGCGCAATGAAATTCTATTCACATTCTATGCATTTTAATCTACAGGTTATATCAGGAAACTAGCCTAAATTAAATAAACATATAAGGATGACTCCTGGTTTAAGATTTTGTAAAATTAAAATTCATATATTTGTTAAATACTGTGTCTCCAGAAAGGGTATTACTTATCATTTTATCTTTGGCCCACATATATCTAGAGTACTAATATGCTTCCTACATATAAATATACTGAACACTAAAATGACCTACATGTCACACAGATTTGATATGTCAGCCTATCTCAAACACTACTCGTTATTACCTAAATTACTGAAGGGACTCTCTTTTGTCATCATTTTACCTATTAGTCTACAACATACATACCCACTAACCCTCTAAAGACTTCTATAACTGTATTACAGTAAGGGCTCGGAGTACTCATTTAAGTCCATTATGGCTGAATTAGTAAACTGAATATAAATTTGACTCTTCTATTCACATCCAAAAGGTTTGTCTACCTCAGCTCAACAGAAGGCTCCTAATCTGTGTTCAAGGGAGAGAAAAAGCTTAAAAATAACCATGTTTTATGCATATGCATTATTAGTGATTACTGGAATGATGAAGCCTGAGAAAAGAAACGTCAATACAGGCACAAGTGTTTAAACATGCAGTGGTTTATGGCTACTGACCATCAAATATATGCCACACACATCATGCATTATACAGTAACGCTAGATTACTTATTCCAACATATGTTAGTAAAAAATGGTCAAGTGCTGTATTTGAAGGTGTTCTAGTTTTCTAGTGTAATAAAGGTAAAGCAATAGGAAAGTTCTAGAAACCGATCTCAAAACATTTTTAAGTTGAAAAATTACAGACATTGCTCTAGGGCAGTAAGTTTCAGACAAGCAAAGACCTTCATGCCTAGGAGAGTGAACTGTCCAGGTTGTTGTTACTTTGACTGCTTTTTTTGGTTCTAGCTCTTAGATCCGATGTATACCATTTTAGAGAAATGTATACCTCACCCTTCTCTGCCTCCTTTTATGGAACTAAAGATAAGCTGAACATTCTCTTTCATTTTTCCTAGTTTTTGACAAATTACCAACTTTTTGTTACTTTGAATTTTTTCAGTACGAAAATTATGACACTAAAAGTACAGGAAAAACCCATCTGCCTCATTATCTCTCCAGCTCATTGCATATGACAATTTCTATGCTGGGTATTAATTTCAAAGTACTGATAATATTCATATTTCAGGGTTAATTCCAGACTTACAAGCAGTATAACCCAAAATTTAGAAAAGAATAATTTAGGGGTGATTTTGAATACTGAGACCTTGTGGTTATGACACAAAAGGGTCTGAAATTTACATAAATATATTAAGTTATATATGAAACTTTGTTTTCTTATCATGATGTTTATAAAATATAGAAAATGCAGTAAAGCCATGCATATCATGTGTGTATCCATATACATAGATGTGTGTGTGTATATTTAAATACCAAAAAAGGGGAAGCTAATACAGCATGGAAGGACAATAAAACAATGCATGAATTTTCTCTCTTCACATACTGTGAAAGATACTCATCTGCTTATGTAATACTGTATGTTCATAGGCTCAAAACACAAAGAAAAGCAAATACTGCATTTAAGCCCCTTTACTGAGAGTATTTTACTAACACAGATGTTTTAGTCCCAAAAGAAATATAAACAAATTCTAGTGAGCAAGTCAGCTAATTGATCTTTCTCCAACAGGAGGAGCTTGATCATTTTCTATCTTCCCACAGCATTGTAAACCAGGAGTAAAAAGCTAAAAGGAACACTGACTAAACATCACATTAGTTCAATTATCAATTAAATGTAAACTTCAGAGATGCTATAAAAATGCTCCTGGGGTTCTAATTAACTTCCACAAAACTGACATTGAAATCTACATTTGAAAACCACACAAAAAAAGTGAAATGAATGGTCAGAAGGAAACATGGAAATGTAATGGGTAAAATACATGTTGCCAACATTTACTGTAAATGAATTGGAATATCACCAGACTATTATTTACAGAGAATACACAAAAATTGTGCACATTCCAGGTGAAATATGTATATAAGCTATTAATAAAAGCATATACTAACCAGCCACAATGACACTGTCATTACGTGCTGGACCAAATTTCAGTGTCATCTCATGTTTATGTTTATGGACAGCCAAATGATCCTCGTTGGTAAAACGCTGTGGCAAAAAGTTTTAAAATAAAGTTAAGATTTTCAATTCGATCAAATAAGTAAAATGATAAGGAAATTCATTTCCACAACATGTAAAACCACCATTAACAATGAAATAGTTTGTTAACTATAAAAGAATCTATTGTTAGTATAGATTAACACAGAAGACTTCATATAATCATAGAGAAACCCATTACCCAAGAATCAGCAATACTGATGAATTAATTACTAAGTCATAAAACTCATTTGACTGAGGCAAACTCATAAAACCTGAGGCAAAGAAACTTCATATAAATTTCATTTGGATACTAAAATTAGACAACTGTTGATTTTTTTTCTTTTTTGCTGTATCATAGTAGAAATATATATTCCAGGGTACAATGACTGCTGAAGAAAGAACTGTGTTGACACAGACTTCAGATTACTTACCACTTTTAAAATGAGAATTCTCTTATAAAAATATTATCGCTGGACAAATTAGGAAGTAAATCAGGTTCTTTATGTTACCACATTAAAAAAAGAATGCTTTTGTTATAATTCAACAAAGAAATAGCAACCAATATAATAATAAGCTAGTTCATTTTAAAATAAAATTATATCTGGACATCAACCTTTATGAAGATGCCCCTATTGAGCAACAATTATAACTGAAAATAGGGAGCACTTATATTTGTTATTTCAGAGCAATAATTATAAAATGCCGCATTAAGAGATATAAACTCTCTGCTCTATATCCTTATAAACAGGGATGCTAAAATTATATATATTTGAACTTAGTTCCCCTAAACCATCAAAATGGATCTTTCTCTTGTAGAAATATTACTCCTGAACAAATTAAGAAGTAAATCAGGTTCTTTATGTTACCATATAAAAAAAATGCTTCTTGTAATTCAGCAAATAGCAATCAATATGATAACAAGGCAGTTTATTTTAGAATCCAGCTCTTTCCCACTCAAGTGCTATCTTACTATTGCTTTATCATTATAAGAATTCCTCCCAAATTTGGAGGAAGTAGTCGTCTTTTGATACTGTTGAATAATCACTCTTAGAGAATGAATATATGTATAGAATTTACTGGCATTATTTAATTACCTTAGAGTTTTAAATATACATGTATTACATTCCACACTAAAAGTACCTTAAAACAAGATTTGTCTTATGGTCAAAGAACCTAACAATGTAGTTTCTCCCATGAAGGCAATAATTAAACATTTGTGAATAAATACATTTTGGTAGAGGTCATAATTAACAGATAAGAACATGGAAAGTTATCTCCTAGGAACTTATTCTACCAGAATCCCCTGCTTGGACTGGTTTGACCACAAATATCCAAAGCAAAGAGCAACTGCATATAGAATTGCATAAATTGTACAAAACATGTGAAAATGGCACCAAATTTAATCCTAAGTTAAAAGGAACAGTTAAAAGAGCCCTAAAAAACAATTAAGATTATGTGAATATTAAAATGGGGACAGCAAAAAATATGAATTTACAAAGTCTCATATAATCTACAGATCAAATTTACCAAAATGCTATTTATTAAGAAATTTTTGTTCAGATGATATTATTGATATACATGGATAAAATACATTGAAACTAGTACCTGATATAGGTGAGTTGAATCTTAGCTATCACCTGAGATAATGTATTTACTTTAACCAGAAACTTAAAGAATGTCAAAGGCCATCTTGTCAAAAGGCAGTCACCAGGAAAAGACAGATATATCTATAGATAGATGGATGAATATACATCTATATATATGAATGAAATAATTATTTTTTCAACAAATGCTTATAAAATAGCTACTACATGCTAAGATAAATTTTTGCAGATCCTATTTGAATCGTTTTCTGAGCCAAATTAAAAAGTTTATTTTGAAAGTAAGAAAAATTATGATACTACTAGTAATAACACATTGAATTCATAGTTTCTTTCTCCCAGGCAATTTAGAGTACAACTCCAACGCAGACTGTTATACATGTACACAGTATTTTGTTAAACAATAAGACTTTGAGCATACAGCTGAATAAACAATAGGAAATGCAGTCAAGAAAGGTAGGATAAGATAACCATCTCTCTTAAAAAGTTAAAAAGGAAGGGTAACCTGACAGATGGAAGGGAGGTAAACCAGTTGCTTTTATAATGAATTTAAGCTCTGATATCTGAGAAATCTGTGTTTCTAAGGCTTGAACGCTTACCAGAATTAACTTCCCTAAGAAGTCAGTCATTCTGCATTTAATACAAGCACTCACATCCATGATATAGATTATTATTTAACCGATTAAATAGGTACAACTAAGTTATAAAACCATCAGACCACTAGCTCATTTTATCACTTCTTTTACTAGCTGAAGAAATCTATTGAACATCAGAAAGTTATACACACATACTCACATTAATACATCTCCACTGAAACTTTAGACTGAATAAAATCAATCTTCATCTCCTTTGCAAAACAGCTTACAATGTAAAACATTTTACCAAAGAAATAATTTTCAATGAAAGCATCATCAAAAGAAATGCTATTACCAATAAAATAGAAGAGTTCTCAAGTTAAATGAATCTTTCACTAAATTATCTCGCTTTGTCTTTTTCACCAAATTCAATGGAACATCACTTTAAAACAAATGCAATGAACAAAACTCTTTCTATGAAATACATAATAGTGGCATAGAAAAATATTTCTGATAGCAACAGTCAACAGTATTCTCTGCACTGATTTCTATTGATTGGTCTCTCTCCAAAATAACAATATCAACAAAATATGTTTTAAGAAATTTAAAATCTATTTAAAAATTTAAATGTAACTAAGTGCATTAAAGCTAAACTTCAAATTTGGAATAATATCAATACTTATGACAAAAAATAACTTGTACTACACTACCACCACCAAATTGGTGCTTCTAAAAATCATTCTTATTTGAATTTTCTACTTTCTAGGAAATACTATTCACAAAAAATTCTATGAAGTGTAGTTTTTTTTTAGCTTTCTTGAATTTATTAAAAAACGAATATCAAATATATTTCCAAAATATATGTCAAATCAGTCTATTTCTCTATACTGTCCACTATTAGCACCTAGACAAAGCCACCATTATCTCTCATCTGACAGCTGTCAGTCTATTCCCCGTTTCCACTGTTAGCTCAGTAATGGCTTTTCATTGCTCTGTGAATAAAGCCAAATACCTTATCACAGTCTACAAAGCTCTATAGGGTAGGACTCTTTTTTTTTTCTTTCTACTTGACAGCATCTCTTGTCCTTATCCTTGCTGGTCACTATACACTCCTGCCACGATGGTCGTCTTCCTGTTTTTAAACACATCCAAACCCATTCCCTCCTTAGCACCTTTATATTTGCTGTTCCTTCAGTTTAAAAACTCTTCCCAGGGTCTGCTCCCACATTTTCATGTTTTAATTCAAATGTCACCTTATCAGAGAGGCATTCCCTGACAACCTACCTAAATAGCACCAACTTTACCCTATCCCTTTACCCTAAAGATAGGTAACTCCTATCTTCACCCTGTTCAACATCAGATATCAGGTAAATTAAGATCCTAATCAGATACCACTACATTCTCACCAGAGTGACTAAAATTAAAAGACTATCCAAAACAATCTCGAAAAGGAGAACTAAATTGGTGAACTTCCCTTACGTGACTGGAAGCATTACTACGAAAGACATTGTGGTACTAGCATAAAAGTTGACGAACTGATGAAAGGAGCAGAGTGCTCAGAAATAGACCTACACTTACATAGTAATTTGATTTTCAACGAAGGAGCTGAAGCAAATTAATGAAGAAAGAAAAATCTTTACAAAAAATGATGCTGAAAAATCGCATAAAAAAAATGAGATTTAATCTCTACCTCACGCAGTATATACATATACAAAAACTAATTCAAGGTGAAACAGAGACCTAATATGACCTAAATGAAAAAACAAGCTTTCAGAAAAAACAGAGGAGAATACCTTTGTGACTTAAAGGTAGGGAAAGATTTCTTAGACAAGATTTCTTAGACAGAAAGCAACAACCATAGAAGAGAAAAAGTTAACACATTAGACTTCATTAAAATTAGAAAGACTTGTTCAAAAGCTTTTATCATGAAAACCAAGATGCAAACCATAGACTTAGAGAAACTATTTGACAGCTACTGGTACCCAGGATATGTAAAGAACTCCTACAGACCAAAAGAAAGACAACCAGATGGAAAAACACTTGAAAAGACAGGTCACAAAAAATAATGCAAATGGCCAATAAGCACACCTTTTCATCAAAGAAATGCAAATTAAAACTACATGCTATACAATGAAATGGCCAAAATCAGAAGACTGATACAACACCAAATGTTGGCAAAGATATGGCACAACCAGACCTCTTACACACTCTTGGTAAGAATGTAAAGTGGTGCATCCATTTTGGAAAAGTTTGGCAATTTCTTAAAAAGTAAGTATCTATCGTATGATCCCACCACTACATTCCTATGCATTTACCCGCGAGAAAAGCATGCATCCATACAACAGACTAGTCCACAAATATTTATACCAGCTTTATTTGTAATAAGTAAAAACTGGAAATAAGCCAATATGTCCACAATTGTATAATAATGAAATATTATTCATCAATGAAAAAGAATTAACTATTGGTTACATTATATGGGAAATCACAAATTAACTACGTGGAACAAAAGAAGTGAGACAAAAAGTACTGTATGACTCTATATAAAATTTTAGAAAATGTAAACAAATCTATAGGGATCTAAGGCAGAATAGTGGTTTACAAGGGCAGTAGAGATAACAAGGAGGGATTACAAACGGGCACGAAGAAACTTTTGGTGTGATGAGTATGCTCACTATCTTAATTATGGTGATGGTTTCATGAGCATATATGTGTTAAAACATGAAACTGTACATTATAAGTATGTGCAGTCTACTGTTTGTTAATTTTGCCTCAATTTAAAATATCAACTAAAGAAAATAAGAACCAATGAAACATGAATGTTTACTTGTGATTTATAGTTTGTATCGTTAAGTACTCTGTAATTTGACTACACATTAAATTTATCGTTTTACTGGTATCTATAGTTACTTTAAAGGTAAAATTATTATAATAGAAAAGATTAATCAATAGCCTGTTAAAAACACTGAAATATTTTTTTTGATACAATGATAAAAGATTTTCCTGAAAATGGCTTTCATACATGCTCTGTAGTGAAAATGTTAGAGTTAAGTACATAACATTAATGCATTAGTGATACTGCCAGAGGTAAATATTAGTTAATTTGATGAGTTCAGCAAGTAAAATAATTTTCAAGCAAGATAATGTATATTTGATTTCCAATTAATCAATTTACAATGATTTTCAACCAATAACGGTCAAATGAAAATACTTTTAAACCCTGGATTTTATCTAGGTATCCACCTTTCCATTACAGGACTTTTAACTTTTTTTTTCCATATTAGATTGTGTATTTTAAAATTCAAATATGCTATTGAGGAAATAGAAGAATTTCTTCCCCAAATTTTTCTAGGTTATTTTCATTCTAACTCCAAAATTTTACAAAAAATTGTAGGAGAATCCTTTTCATGACAACAGAAACTGTCATCAGTGTTTTAATAAATGTGACTATACAAAATGATTTAGAATAATTTATATATTACCTGGCCACATCCAGGGGCAGTGCATAGAAAGGGTTTGTCATCACTCATATTCCACAGGTCCTTGTATTGCCTATAATAAAACATTAAGAGATGACTTAATGTTGTAGAGTAGATTTTTAGACAGAATAATTCAAAATGTAGTAGGACATGAGTTTCACTAAGCTTATTATCTTTTCTATTTCAATGTGAAATAAACACTTCTGGGGTGCCTGGGTGGCTCAGTCGGTTAAGCGGCCGACCTCAGCTCAGGTCATGATCTCACGGTCTGTGAGTTCGAGCCCCACGTTGGGCTCTGTGCTGACGGCTCAGAGCCTGGAGCCTGCTTCGAATTCTGTATCTCCCTCTCTCTCTGCCCTTCCCCTGCTCACGCTCTGTCTCTATGTCTCTTGAAAAAAAAAAAAACGTTAAAAACAAAAACAAAAAAAAACACTTCTACTGATATTTTAGCCCTATTTCCCTTTCATTTTCTTAAAATTAGTAGACAAATACATGTAGCACGCAGATTTTACACTACAGAAGGAAAAGGTCAGGAACCTGGGTCTGTCAGGCTAAATTTTCCTTGTTCAACAGTTTAAGAGAAGAATGAATGAAACAATTAGAAAATCACCACTTTAATCCTCAATGAAATAATGGACAAGATCACTACTATCTGAAAAAAGGTGATGGGAAACAGTTCGATCTTAAATTAACATTGCTACAAGTGGGACACTTAGATAATATGCACAAAAAGTATTCCAGGGGGGCGGTGGGTGGGTGGGTGGGTGCGTGCGTGTGTGTGTGTGCGCGTGCGCGCACGCGCGCGGTGGCAAACCTGAATCTAAATGAGCATCTCTAGATCCAGCTACAGGAGATACAGGAGGTAGATCGGGAAGCAGTCAGCCAAATTCTACAGGACAAAGCCCGAGTCGCTTCGACAGATAAATATCATGGAGCACAAAAGAAGAGAGGAGGTAGGCAGGAACTGTTATAAATTAAAGGAGATTGAATAAGCATACTAACTACATGTAAATCCTCTTTTGGATTCTGATTTGAAGAAAATAACTATAGAAATTTGAGTCAAGATTATTTTCCTATTTTTGATTTAGACTTAAAGTTCCTAATCATTCCTTCTATCAATTTGTAGGTTTTAATTTTGTTTTGGCTTTCTTTCTAAAAATTACATACAACTGTATTTGAGTCAACTAAAAATTGACTATCATTGTTCCTTTTCCAACATTAGGTTGTTAACCCTTCAGAGCAATGTTTCCCAAAGCATTTTCAACAGGGATGACAACAGCTACTGTAGAAAATGGTATGTAATCAAACAAATTTGGGAAATGCTGGAGGACTTTTTTTTCTTTTAGGACTTTTGGTATTTGAAATGCTTTTTCATAGAACATTTCGTGGAACTAGTATTATCTGACACTGTAGAAATCAAACCCTAAAATATGCTTATGTTTGTCATAGTTATGTGTATTTTAATGCTGTATTTGATCCTTTAAAAACATACTAGTAGTATTAGCTACACTAATATCCTGGATAAGTGTTTTCTTTTAATAGAAAAAAAATACTAAGATATTTATCTAGAAATAACTATGAAAATTTTTATAACCTAAAATATGAAAATGGCTAAAAACACCAAATACTGCATACATACCTGGCAGAAGTCACATGTAACTTGAATTTCATAAGTTGAACAACTGATCACGTCCTGTTTTTCATGGCAAAGATACTGAAAAACAAAATAGTTTACACGCTGTTAAAAATAGTTTTGAAACATTGCTTGAAACACAGTAAAAATAAAAAGACCTGAATAATATACTCTTTGTAATACGGTCACCCCCAAAGCCTGTCACTATTAAGAAACTTTACAGTACGTAAGAGTAGTGCTCCCACAATATGAACACCCATATAAATGCCTTAAACATAGGATCTATGTATCCAACTCCGCACAGAGGATAAAAACACAGGGGAGAAAAACAATTTAATTCAGCCCTTAGGGCTACAGTTGAAAAGCAGCTATTAAAAGAGTAAAAATCCTGGTTTGGGGAGTCTGACCAGAAAGAGGAGATCTAGCATTTCAGAATATCTATTTGGAAAGTTTTTAACTTCTTAAAATATAGTCAGAGGTGATCAAGTTCTTAGCCTAATTCATCAAAATCTATTTGTCCCATAGTATCATTGATCTATATAAGCATCTCTCTCTTTCACAACTTTATAACTAATTTATTTGATATTAGTTTGAGAATAAGTATAACATGTTGGAACTATCCAGGTCAGTGGCCCATTTTAAAAACTCTGCTAGGGGCGGCTGGCTGGCTCAGTCAGAAGAGCATGCGACTCTTGAGTTGGAGTTGTGAGTTTGAGTCACACGTTGGGTGTGGAGATTACTTAAAAAAAATAAAGAAGGGCTACCTGGGTGGCTCACTTGGTTAAGCGTCCAACTTTAGCTCAGGTCATGATATCATGGTTTATGAATTTGAACCCCGCATTGGGCTCTATGCAGACAGCTCAGAGCCTGGAGCCTGCTTTGGATTCTGTGTGTGTGTCTCTCTATCTGCCCTCCCCAGCTTGCTCTGTCTCTCTCTCAAAAATAAACATTAAAAAAAAGCTTAAAAAAAAAAAAACCCAACTGCTAATACTTCATGTTACAATCACTGAAACCCCATCCAGTGGTGAACAAAGTAATTATAGGCTTTTTTTAAAGTTTATTTATTTATTTTGAGAGAGAGAGAAAAAAAAAGCTTGAGTGGGGGAGGGGCAGAGAGAGAGAGGGAGAGAATCTCAAGCAGGCTCGTCACTGTCAGCACAGAGCCTGATGCAGGGCTCGATCTCACGAACCATGAGATCATGACCTGAGTTGAGATAAGAGTAGGAAGCTTAACAGACTGAGCCACTCAGGCACCCCCCCCCCCAGAGTGACTATATGCTTATCCAAATAAGCCAATGATGCACAAAGAAATTTTTTTCACTAATTTTGCTTATAAACGTGGTATCAAGAATGTCAAGAATGTCTTACTCAGAAAAACTGGATAATTCTTGTGGGGAAATGTGTAAATAGCCACAGTTCTGAGTCTTGGAGTCAAGGGTGATTTAGTATAGAAGATAGGAACAAGAAAGTTTTTCCCTGGTTTCCAGGGAAAACTTATATCTGGTAGGGTTCTATTCCTCTATTCACATCCAACTTTACCATGCTGTCTGTTAGAAGAGGGAAAAGAACACTAGAATAATCTAAAGGAAATCTGCAAAAGTTCTGCTTTTCTCATTACCGTAGAATGTGATCTTAATGAGGGCAGGAACTGATCATTGGGTTAACTACCTAAAACAGTGCCTATCTCACAGTAGCATTTGCTCCTTAAACATTAAGGAATGAATAAACAGCCACATGATGTGAATGAGTTACGTAAGTTTTGTCTACTTTACCTCAAAAAACTCTTCTAAAACTAGTAAGAAAATGCAGTTATATCCCTATGAAAAATCAAAGCAATATTTCAATTTGGTTAAGTTCAAGAAATATTTAAACACCAAATACATGCCAAGACGTGAAGAGGAAAAAACAGTCCCTGTGCTTGAGAAGCTTTTGGTCTAGCAGAAGAAAGAGGAATACAGAAATATAATTTCAATTCGTAAGAATTAGAATTAAATTCTTCTTCAATTTCGTTAAGAATTAGAATTAAAATACTAGGAGGATATACGAGGAGTGCAGGGACAAACTTGACAGTTCTAGCAAGGCTTTCTGAGAGAATTAGCCCGTGGTACCCTTCTCTCTTGACTCTTCCACTCCCGCGCCATTACAACTGCCCCCTTCCTCTACAAAAGAAGTTCCTTACCTACATATCAGCCTTCTTCCTAGCCAAGCAATAAAAATTCCCATTCCTTATTACTCTTTTCTAAAACCTAGCTGAAGCAGTTGTAAATACAACAGTTGAAGCACCTTGAGACATAAATGATGATATCTGCTCTGGGAGGTTTAAAAGCTATCTCTCCCTTAAACTGAATCTCAAGCCTCTAAATCTAGCTGTATCTCTCTTTTACAGCAAGGTGGGAAATATGCTCATAGGGAAAGGAGGCTTTGTTCAACTATAAATTGTTGGGACTTCAATGACTACAGATACAGAATTGTTAATATACCACACCGTTCTCTGGCAAACATCCAAACCTACACTGGTAGAATTACGGTCACAAAGAAGACACAAGAGGGTTGTAAGCAAAATTTAAAAGAAGTTCTTTGGTTTCTCTAATCTCGCTCTTAACTCTTATTTTAACAGTCCTTTATCTTCCTTGCCCTCAGGATCTCATGTCACTGGAGTTTCCTCTTTTCTTCTTTCGATCAACAAATATTTGAGCATCCACTTCGGCCTCAGCACTCTGCTAGATGCTAGGAAGGTACTGGGGAACTGAGATAGGTACCTGACCTCAAGAAGCTTCCAGGATAGAGAGGAAGTTTACAACAGCTAATCTAGCATGCAGCTCAGACTTATTTCCAGGTTTCTAAGACAATTCCACATGTAAACATGTATGTGTTCCCTAAAATATATTTCTCTACTTCTTTGCTAGAAGGCATTTTTAGAACCCGAAACTTTTTTTCATGTGAGAGAGAGAGAGAGAGAGAGCGCGCGCGCGCGCGCACGTGAGCAGGGGAGGCGCCGACAGCGGTGCTGTCGGCACAAAGCCTGACACAGGGCTTGATCTTACGAGTGGTGGGATCATGACATGCGCCAAAATCAAGAGTCAGACGCATAACCAACCAGGCACCTCAGAGAACCTCAACCTTCAAGGTATACTCTGAATGTTGGTATACTTTGAATTTTGTTTGTTAACCCATAGCCAGAGAAATTTCCAGGATTAGATATCCCACATAAATAATCAGTATTACATAATTCTGAAAAATCTTAAGAGCAGAAGTTTGGGGTTCAGAAGGAGGCCACTGTTCTTTCTTGATAATATGAACTAAATTACACCTACTAAGCTAAGATATAGTAAGGAACTTTAAATTTGCTCCCATAAAAATACAGAAGAGCAAAAAGAAAAAAATAAAGTCACCCATTATTTAGGGACAACTACTATTCAACATTCCAGAGCACATATTCCACAGTCTTATCAATGTATGGAGATATGTAGCTTTGCAAACTATAGAAACAGTGTTATAACTTTAAATTGCAATCACCTAAATTCTGCCACATCATTAAATATTATATATCATTTTTAATGGCTATATAGTATTCCATCAGATGGTTGGGATATATTTATTATTAATCTTCTATCAATGAATTTTTTTTTTAATCAGCAAATATCTTTGGCGGCAAATCTTTGTGGAGTATCTGTAATAATTTCCACAGGAAAAATTTCTAGAAATGAAATTAAATTACCATGTCAAGGAGCCCAGCCACCTCTGCCACGTCCTCCTGGACCAGTGTGAATACCCTGCAGTAGCCCACTGGGACAGCTCAGGCTGGAGGCCGGCACCTCCACAGCACCACATGCGGAACACCTGCAGGGATGCCCTGCTGGGAAGTGTGCCAGCTGGAAGCCACCCCTTCCAGGAGCCCCAATCCTGTGCTTTATTCTAAAGGCTGTAGGGAAAAAGTTCACCAAGGAATGCATTTAAGCACAAAGTGATGAAATGACTGCTTCCAAGTCTCAAGAAAACACTTTTCTCCAGCCAAATGGCTTTTAGATATTTCAGACCTTTCCTGTGGCCTGGTCCTATAACCAAAATTCTACAGAAACTGATGAGTTTCTACTCAGATAAGGAAACTGGGTGAAGGAGTAGACTTTAAACAATAATGGCCTGATTCTTTTGGTAAAGTGCTTTATATATTTAAGACAAAAAAAATGTTACCACCAAATACACCTTTCCTAAGTGAATCAACTAGTGTTGCTAAATCTGGAATATTAGGTTTGTTTTATTTACTGGATGTTTCTTTACATTTTGAGAAGGAAAACATCTTTGTTAAAAAACCTGGGGCACCTGTGTGGCTCAGTTGGTTAAGCATCCAACTCTTGGTACCAGCTCAGGTCAGTATCTCACAGTTGGTGGGATCAAGACCACTGTCAGGCTCTGTGCTGACACTGAGGAACCTGCTTGGGATTCTGTCTCTCCCTGTCTCTCTCTGCTCCTCCCCTATTTTCTCTCTCTCTCTCTTTCAAAATAAATAAATAAACTTAAAAAAACTGAATACTTATAATTTGTTGTTCCTGAGATTTTTATACCATAACAAAACTTGTTCTTTTCTCATGAATTTACAGTTTCTAAATGAAGACAAGTAAGTATAAAACTGGAGATTTTATTATTTGATTTTATTAATCAAACTGATGTTTTGATTTTTCTAAATGAGAAGATTGTTTTATTTGTAACACTAAACATGGGAGCAGTTTCTTAGCAAACTTGTTTGGAAAGATTCACGGTGTATTATGAATTAGACTGCCCTATCCTGTGAATGAAGAAGATTTGATCTTTGTCTCAAGTTCTTCTACTTTATAGCTTTACAGCTTTTTGTCCTTAAAAAAATTAATATACCACATTATTTCATGTCTTTAAAAAATGTTTAGGGGCCCCTGGGTGACTCAGTCGGTTAAGCTGCCGACTTCGGCTCAGGTCATGATCTCGTAGTTCACAAGTTTGAGCCCGCGTCGGGCTCTGTGCTGACAGCTCAGAGCCTGGAGCCTGCTTCGGATTCTGTGTCTCCCTCTCTCTGCTCCTCCCTGACTTGCATGCGTGCGCTCTCTCGGTCTCTCTCTCAAAAATAAACATTAAAAAAAATTAAAAAATGTTTACATGTGATCTTAGAACACTGCAAATGATAAAATAAAAAAGTGAAAATACTACAACCTAAATGAGTTCGCAATGTCACCAGGGGTTTACTTTAATAATGTGCCTTTGATTTAATTTGGGACACTTTTAAAAGGATACTTTGTAATTTTCTTTGATGAGCTTGGAAATAAAGTTCCTGCTTAACGAAAAAAAACAATAAAAACAAACAAAAAACAACAATAAAAAATTCTAGATCAAAGTGAATGAATATTTATAAGACTTGATTTACACTGTTAATTGCCCTCCAAAATATAGTACTGATTTCTACTTTACCAGTAGTTGTGGAAAGACCTCATTTCTTCACACCCATTCTAACAGTGAATATTACTTTTTAACATTTTTGTCAGATTAGTGGAACAAAACCCTAATTTTAAAGTTGCATATTGTGACTCACTTAAGGTTAAACTTTTTCATATATATGTTACTTGTAGTTCTGTGAAATGCTTCCATTGCCCATTCTTAAAACAATAAAATCTTAGTCCAAAATTCCTCTTGACCATAGATCATAGGCTTCTCATCACATGGATTTCTGATCCCGTACCTTATTGTATTCCTGATCTAATCCTAACTACCTAACCTACAAATAAGGTCCCAAAGGGTGAAATGACTTACTTCTAGGTAAAAAATGGGACAAGAACATTTTTAATGCTAGGCTATGCCTGCCAGCTGATATGCCTTGCTATATTATGTTTATCAACTGTTATGCCTTGCTATTTTATGCCTATCAACAATCTAGAAATTTTATGTAAACCATCTTTAAAAAAAATAGTATAGAAAGACACTTTCAGGACTTCTAGAATTATTCAACAGAGCTATTATCAAAAATCACACATAATATGAGATGCCAATAAGAAAATAGTAAGAACACTTCCAGGAACAATGAATAGAAGAAAATGGGAGAAATTAATTACCAACATTCCTTATAACTTGAATTAATATAAAATCCAAGCCTCCTGAAAAAAACATATATATGGGTATCCTCATGAGAGGCAGCTTGGACAGGCTATTGGGAAAGAGACCAGTGCTGAGTGTCACAGCATGGGCAGAGTGAAAAAGCTATCCAGGGAAGGGAGGCTGGCTGCAGGGAAGTTGAGGAGGCAACCACATGAGGTAAGGAACAGAGATGGTACGAGTCCAGTACAGGACACCAGTGCCCAAGCTGGAGAACATCTACTGGATGAGGAGGAGTGGGAGTGGTGGCAACAGGTGATTCATTAGGTATAAACACAGGGGATGACAGAAGAAGTAGATATATCAAGGATGTAGTGGGTAAAGTTAAATTTAACTACAGATGAAGGTAATTATAATACAGAATGAATCTTGGTAATCACATGAAACTTAGAGATACTGGTATGCACGCTTGACTTTCAAAAGAGATGTAAAGGTACAGAAATAGAGATGATAAATGTGTGTGTATATGTCTGCATAAATGTTCATGTATTTCCCTAGCTCTGCCTGGTGAGGGAGGCCTGAGAACACGGACACCCCCAAAGCAATATACCCACTAGGCACCCAGATCTTGATGTCTAAATACCATTCTCTACCAAAAGAAACCTGAGCTCTTCCAAGAATTGTCTGATTCTAGGGCTGGAGCAGGGCAAGTACGGGATGGTCCTTGAATATCTTGTGCAAGAAAATAAAGAAGGACTTACTTATGAATTTGGCCAGAAAGTGGCCAAATGTGAAACAATTTGAGAATCAAAAACAATGATGATAGTAATGGATCATATTGTAAAAAAAAAAAACAACAGGATCCCATTAATCCATACTGATATAAAAATATAAACTCAACATTTGATAAGATAGGATACTTATATCCTCTCAAAGTATTTCCTAATAAAATATATCTTAATTATAAAAACCCGGCATGTATCACCTTACTCAAATGATTCAAGTTAACATTAGAAATAAGAAAAATAGATATGCAATGAGGACATAGCATCGCTCTGTGACAGTCAAGCCAAAGATACATAGACCTGTATCTAATTGTGAAAGATATTACACAACGCTGAACTGAGGTAAACTCTTCAAAATAACTGGACTTTAATCATCTAAGGCGCCCAAGTCATCAAATTCAAGGGAAGACTGAGTAATTATTTCAAACTAAAAAAGACCAATGAGACATAACTGCAATGTGAATTCTAGACAAATCTTTTGCTATAAAGGGCATTATTAGAACTGGCAGAACTTTTTTTTTTATAGAGAGCACAAATGGAGAGGGGAAAGGGAGGGAGAGAGGGAAAAAGGGAGAGAGGGAAAAAGGGAGAGAGGGAGAGAGATGGGGGGAGGGGGACGGGGAGGGAGAGAGAATCCCAAGCAGGCTCCATGCTCAGCGTGGAGCCTAATGCAGGGCTTGATCATACCTGAGCCCATATCAAGAGTCAGATGCCAAACTGACTGAGCCACCCAGGCACCCCACAACTGGCAAAACTTAAATGTGACATGCAGATTAGATATAGCAATATATGAATGCTAATTTCTTGATTTTCAGGGCTGTATTGTTGTTTTGTAGGAGAATATCTTATTGTAGTAAATAAAGTATTTGGGGTAATGGGACATAATACTGGCAACTTACTCTTAAAAGGTTCTGTACTAAAAAATTAAAAATGGAAAAACTTACAGAAGGTATTTATAATGATATGTACTAAAATATTATTCACTATAACCACTGTATAATTAGTATCATACACTGTCTAGGAGTAGTTTTGAGAAAAATACTACAAAACATGGATTCTCTAACAATTCTCTGCTCATTTCTGATTTATAACTTTCATGTAATAGACATCAAAGAATAGAAAAATCACACCTGTTCTGCATGGTTAAAAGCAAAGAGAATCCTACTATGATAGAACAACTACCCTATATCTGAATAAAGACTCAAGGAATGATATTAGACAATTATTTGTCCTATGAGTTCCTTTTTTTTTTAATATGAAATGTGTTAAGCAAGGTAAGATGATCCTTTAGGCTATAATGGCACTATTCCCATGCCATTTGGAACTCTATCATTCAAATGATTCAGCTGATAAAAAATACTTGCTTTTCTTAAATATCCAAAACGAATTAAGAAACCAATTTACTTCACAGAAATTAGGGTGGGTAAATGAAGCTTCAAAAATGGGAGAGCGGGGATGCCTGGTTAGCTCGATGGGTGGAGCATGTGATTCTTGGTCTTGGGGTTGAGTTGGAGCCCCATGTTGGGTGTAAAGATTACTTAATGGGAGGGAGAAAGTAAATTTCTGATGACTAACCTCAAAAATCTATAGATTCCTTTTTTTTTATTAAAAAAATTGTTTTAAGTGTTGAATTTATTTAAGTGATCTCTACACCCCAGGTGGGGCTCAAACTCACAATCCTGAGATCAAGAGTCTATGCTCTCCCAAATGAGCCAGCCAGGCAATGCAAATATCTCTATACTCTAAAATGTTAATTTTACTGATCCTCTTTAGCTCTATAGCTTTAGTTCTATAGCTACAGAACTATAAATGTAATTTCTTACCTTCAAAGCAGATTTCTAAAATATGGATGATGCTAAACTTTACATACAATGTACAGCATTCCCGAGCATTTCTAATACAACAAATTTATTTTGTAAAATGTATCTGGAAAACATTTGACTGCCTATTTTGTACCTTATACCATACCTTATTCTATATCCTCAAAATCAGATTAGTAAGGATAAACAAGTATAATTCAGTGATATAAGTATAATATATAACATCTATATTACATAATTCAGCAACATAATAATAAAGACATACACAGGCACTATGGGAACAGAGGGGACTGAGGAGTATACTGGAGCTGGCCATCTCTCCTCCACACCCATACTGCCCTCTTAGCCTGATTACCAATGAAGGGCAATCCTATAACAACCATAACCTTGACATGCTTGCCTCAGGTGAACCAGGGGACACCTAACCAAGTTAAGCCAATCAGAAATTTGTAAAAAGGAAAAATCAGGCAAACTGAAGTGGGCACTAGAGATTCTAAATCATACTCAGGACTGGTGGACATTTATGGTCATGTTCATACTGATAAGAAATTAATGGGGGTGCCTGGCTGGCTCAACTGGTTAAGCGTCAACTTTGGCTAAGGTCATCATCTCATGGTTAGGGAGTTCAAACCCTGCATCCAGCCCTCTGCTGTCAGCACACAGCCCGCTTCAGATCCTCTATCCCCACTCTGTGCCCCTCCCCTGCTTGAGCATGCATATGCATCCTCTCTCTCTCTCTCTCTCTCTCAAATAAACATTCAAAAAAAATAAAAGGGAAATTAATGAAAGCCAGAACCAAGAGTAGGCACAGAAAAAACATAGATGAGAAATCATGCAGCCAAGAAGGAGGAAAGCAGTTCCTGTTATGCCTGACTGTGCTTTCTGAGGCTGAATCATGCAGGTCTTCTGTATTCTGAGTATGAGCTCTTTTTTCTTTAACCCTGAATTTATCTCATTAACCAAGACAAGTACCTAGCCAAATGTGGAGAGAGGGTCTGAGAAGCCTACTACTGAAGAAAGTAATGACTGTGTGTCAAAGGAAGAGGCATCGGCTAGTCAGGGATGACGTTTTCAGCAGAAAAGACAGCATGTAGAATCACAGTGAAGCAGAGCACACTGGGGAACTTCGGACCCCTAAAGTGTGGGATATAAGGTTGAAGGGAAGAGACATAAGGCCAGAAAGAGAAGCGAATCTTGAAGGGCCTTTATTATCCTGGTAAGGAGTTTGGATTCCACCCTCACCATCCCCATCCGACTGCCACTTATAAATATAGGCTTGTGCCAAAATGTTGAGCTAAGCAAGCTTTTCATATTTTTAAATGGTTGGGGGTAGGGGTGGGAGGAGAATAAGCAACAGAGACCATAAGTGGCCCCTAGAAAGTCTAAAATATTTGCTATCTAGCCCTTTAAAGAATAAGTCTGCTTAATCCCACTGTAAATCACTGAAAGATTTTAAGATGATGAACTAGATAATCAAAGGGGAATTCTTGCAAGATCACTAACAGAAATGTGAAGGACGGATCAGAGAGGGCACAACTATGCAGAAGAAAGTCAGTACAAACCACTGCTGAATTCAGAAAAGAGAATGATGATTTGCACATCAGCAGTACCAGTCAAAATGAGAGCAAAGGACCAGTTATGAAAAAAATGTTTAGGATAAAGCTTCAAACCCATAACATTGTCTCCAGATCCTTGCGTGAACTGACCCCTGCCTCCTCCTACCCCAGTCTATGCTACCCCTTCATCTCCTTGGCTCTAGTTTTATGTAGGCTTTTAATAAGCTCCATCTCTCAGCCTAGAACGTTCTCACTTCCCACTCACCCATCTCTTTCTTAGTAAACACTGCTCACCCTCCATCGACTATCCCCTTATACCCTGAAATTCAGGTCACTCGTTTACTTCATCATTAGTTAATAAATATTGAGTACATGCAAGAGGAGAGGAATAGTGTTAGACTCCAGGGTATAATGATACACAGTCCCTGCCTTCATGGAGTTTATGCTTTATGTAAAATACTTCTAACCAAATCAGGATTTGAACATTTAAATTGATTAAGTAGCTCAAAAGTTATTTAACCTATATATCAGTGTGCAAGAAAAAGTTTGCCACCCTTTTCTCCTTACAAAATTTCCTGTTTAAAAGCTTTTACTTTTTCAGGGGCGCCTGGGTATTTCAGTCAGTTAAGTACCCAACTCTTGATCTTGGCTCAGGTCATGATCTCACAATTTACAGGTTTGAGCCTGTGGACACAACAGGGTTCACACTGTCAGTGCAGAGCCTGCTTGGTATTTTCTCTTTCTCTCAAAATAAGTAAATAAACTTAAAAAAATACATACACACATATATAAATATTTTCCAAATTTCATCAAAATTAGATGGTGTATTTTACACATGGTCTCCCTTTTGATCCGAACCTACAGATTCAGGTACAGCATAGGCCAATCTGCTTGTATGTCTTGATGTATTAACAAAGTCTATCACTAGACCACTATGTTTTAAAAGATCACATTTATTACATCAATATTTCCATTTCTAAAAGCTGTATTCCCAAACTATAAATATCTTGCAAACAGAAACCACTGCACTTTGTATCTTTAACATCAGCACACTGGGGCTGATACACAGAAGATGTTCAATAAAGATATATTTGAAGAATGATATAATTTCCTATTACTGTTTCTGATCAGTACGAATAATCACTGAACTAAACTTAGTTGATTTAATTCAATCCAAAAGCAGGTAAATTTTGACATTTTAATTAGCTTGTACTTAGTTAGCCTTAAAATGGGTAATACTTTTTGTCCAAAATAGTTTTGCAAAATAGAAACTACTTCAGGGAGCCTGGCTAGCTCATTTGGTAGAGTAGGTGACTCCTGCTCTTGCGATCATGAGTTCAAGCCCCACGATGGGCCTAGAGCATACTTAGAAAAAAGACAAGAGAAGAAAATACTTCAAGGATTAACTTTTGTTACTATCCTTTATAAAATCCTAGGAGAATCAGGACTTTCATAAGGGATCCTTTGCTACAGAGGATTCCCTAGTCAGATAGGTTTAGGAGGCTCTGAGTTACGATGAAAAAATTGAATGTAAGTTTTCAGTGTGCTTTTATATGCAGAAATGCACTGTAGCTCCAAAAGGACATTTCCAAATTTGCTGAACCTCCAATTTTCTTTTTTTTTTTTTTTTTACTAAACACTATCAATAATATGATAGTACACTAGTATCCCGAGGATACTATCTAGAAGCATCTGTTGAACTCAGTAATATTCGAGAGACAATCGCAAAATAAAGAACCACGTTCACATTAAAACTTAAAGTCTCTTACCTTTCTAGCTGGTGGGCCATGAGCTTTATTTGCTCTGCTGCCAGGAAGCCTTCAGCTCAATCAAGTAAGCAGTACTTCTCAAGTTTCCATCTACGCATCCCTAGGGCAAAGGAGAGGTAGAAAAGAGTGAACTCCTCACTGTGAGATCTAAAGAAAAGACGCATGCAGTTACACTCCGATACAAAAAAACTTTAAGTATCTACTTTATATTTAAAAATGCATATTAAGTTTGCCCTCTGTTCCATTTTTTTTCTGATATAAAAATTAAGGTTCCCTTCCAAAGTTTCAATGCTCCCGAAGGACGTTTATCCTATGGTCTCCTGTAACTCCCAGCAAAATGCCACCTCTCCAGAGGTATAAGTTTCAAGGATGGAAGTAGAGCAATGGAGTCTTGGTGAAAGGGGAACAACAAAGCTGTTTACCACAACAGAAGGGAGAGGTAGTCATGGATGATAGGTGAAATAGCAGCGCTGAATCTGAGCATCAGCGTTCTTAGAGTGGAGATGAAAAGTTTTTCCTGTGTCAGTGCTGCCTGTAACATCAATGGGACCCAGCTCATATGCTTTTCATTTGGTAACGGCTTGATTTTTTTACACCTGTATCAGTTGGATTAGGTTCAGCTATGAGTGACGGAAAACTCAAAATTAGCAATGGCTTAAATGATTCAGAAGTTTATTTCTCTCACATAAAAGCACAAGCAGTCTGGAACCATGATCATTAGGAACGCAGGCCCCTTCTGTTTTGTTGTTTTGCCATCCTCAACATGTGGGGTCCACTTCATGGTTTAAAATAACTGCTTAAGGTCTAACCATAACATCTGCTGATCGGACAGCAGGAAGGAGAATGAGGAGATGAGCAAGCCTCCCTCTAAGGAAACTTTTCAACAACTCACAGGAAACTTCCATTTACGTTCCATATGCTACAACTTAAGTCACATGGTTATACCTGAGAAATATATTCTTTATTTTGCCATATGCTCAGTTAAAAATTGGAGCATCTATAATAAAGAAAAAGAAGGAAATGGATACTGGTCAACATTTGGGTGTTACTCTCTCATTCTAAAATGTCGGATGGTTGAATACCTTGTAGAGATGCCTTAGTAGTCCACTGAAGGGAGCTTTCAAAAGCAGAAAGTCCTCCCAGTGGCCAAGGAGCAAGCCAAGTGTTTATAAGAACTTCTCGAAATATGGAAGGCCAGTCTGTAGGTGACAAACAAGGGAAAAATCTGAAGAACAGAATAACGATGCAACAGCAGAGAAACAACCTAAACAGTTGTGGTTTGGGAGGATAAACTCACGTAAGCAGTCCACAGAACTCAGAAATAGTAACACGGGGCCACTATGTAAGTAATGGAGTGCTCAAGCTGAGTCCGGGTAAGATCCTGGCAGAAAACCAAGTTACCAATTCCATCAGGAAAACGCAGTAATCCTGGGAACAAAATGTTAAAAGGGAAAGTAGACTTTCCTCTACTATTATCTGAGGACCAAACTCTCATTATGAGGCCGTGTATGAACTTGGGAGCTGTCCCTATTGCACAGAGTGTTGATAAGAAGGGTTGCACCTTATCATGAATAGGTTGGCTGAAACAGTCTTCATGTTTAAAACTTTGAAAAGAGAGTATCAGAAGCCAGAAAGACTCTCATTTCAAAGCTGGCAACAAAATTCTGTTTCAGACAGAACGTTCTTAAAGGGAAAGGGACCTGAACAGGATATTTAGCTATACAAATGTAAAATGGAGCAGCAATTCAAAGGACAAATGCCTCCGTGTAAAGGTTCACATTTTCTAGATGGAGAGAAATTTCTGCAAGTTGTTTCTTTCAGGAAAATGTTTATTTTTAAAAGCAGGGCCTCAGATTTTCCTATGGAGTGTTTGTGTTCTTATTTTAGCAGTTGCTCACAAAAGACCAGGAACTAACCCCCTAGAAAACAGCAAGATGGACTTCTGGTCTTCGTTTCAAGTAAAAAGCAACAAGATTAAGCTAGCAAGCTGTACCTGGCCTATATAGTTTATGTTTTATACATGCAATGTTATGATTACCATCCAGACTTTCAAAGACATTAAACATAATGTTTGGGGTTTTTTTTTTTTTTTTGGTAGCTTGAAACACACAGATGTGAAGAACCTCTTTTGCCACTGCTCCCTATCCTAGCTACTGTAGATGCATTTCTTATACAGGATACCTTATTTTACTGGGCTTCACTTGATTGTGCTCTGCGGATAGTGTTTTTTACAAATTGAAAGTCTGAGGCAGTCTTCGCTGCACTGAACAACTCTATTGGTGCCATTTTTCCAACAGTATTTGCTCACTTCATGTCTCTGTGTCACACTGTGTTCATTCTTGCATATTTCAAGCTTCTTCATACTTATTATATTTGTTATGATGAGGTGTATCAGTGATCTTTGATGTTACTATTGCAATTGTTTTAGGGAGCCATGGACTGCACCCATACAGGACAGCAAACTTCACTGATAAATGTTGTGTGTGTTGTAACTGTTCTACCTACCAGCGCTTCCCCCATCTCTCTCCCTCTCCTTAGGCCTCCCTGTTCTCTGAGACACAATATTGAAATTAGGCCAATTACTAACTCTACAATGGCCTCTAAGTATTCAAGGGAGAGGAAGAGGGGCACATCTGTCCGACTGAACCAAAAGCCAGAAATGATTAAGCTTACTGAGGAAGGCAAGTCGAAAGCCAAGACAGGTCAAAAGCAAAGGCCTCTTGCACCAGACAGGTAGCCAGGCTGTGACTACAAAGGTAGACTTCTTGATGGAAATCAAAAGTGCTATTGTAGGGATATGTGAAATGATAAGTGAAACAGCTGATACGGAGAACGTTTTTTTTTTTTTAAAGATATTTTCTTTTTTTTTTTTAATGTTTATTTATTTTTAAGAGACACAGAGAGAGAGTATGAGCAGGAGAAGGGCAGAGAGAGAGAGAGGGAGATACAGAATCTGAAGCAGGCTCGAGGCTCTGACGAGCCATCAGCACAGAGCCTGACGTGGGGCTCGAACTCACAGACCGTGAGATCATGACCTAAACTGAAGTCGGCCGCTTAACCGACTGAGCCACCCAGGCGCCCCCGATACGGAGAAAGTTTTAGTGGTCTGAATAGAAGACCAAACCAGCCACAACACTCCCTTAAACTAAAACCTAATCCAGAGAGAGGCACCAAAACTGCAGAAGAAGAGCTGGAAGCTAAGCAGAGTTGGTTCATGAGGTTTAAGGAAAGAAGCTACCTTTATAACAAAACAGGACAAAGTGAAAGGGGGCCTGATTAGCTCAGTCGGTACAGCATGCAACTCTTGATCCTGGGGTTATGAGTTCAAGCCCCACGCTGGACAGAGATTACTTAAAAATAAAAAAAAAATTTTTTTAAGTGCAAGGTGAAGCAGCAAAAGCTAATATAGGAATGCAGCAAGTCATCCATTAGATCTAGCTAACATCATTAACGAAGGTGTCTACACTCAACAACAGATTTTGTACATTAAACAGTCTTAGACTGGAAAAAGATGCCATCTTGGACTTTGACAGCTAGAGAGGAGTTTGCACCTGGTTTCAAGCTTCAAAGAACAAGGTGACTCTCTTGTTAGGGGCTAACAACAGATGGTGACTTTAAGTTGAAGCCAATGCTCATCGGTCAATCCAAAAATCTTAGGGCCCTTAAGAATTATGCTAAATCCACTCTGCCTTTGCTCTGTAAATGGAATAACAAAGTCTGGATGACAGACTGTTTACAACATGGTTTAACTGAACATTTTAAGTCCACAGTTGAGACTTGCTACTCAGAAACAAAGACTCCTTTCAAAATCTTAGTGCTCATTGACAATGCACCTGACACCCAAAAGCTCCCTGGGAGAAATTTAACGAGATTAATGTTTTTATGCCTGTTAATAAACACATGTATTCTGCAGCCGATGGCCCAAGGAGTAATTTTGACTTGTAAGTCTTATTATTTAAGAAATATATTTTGTAAAACTGCAGCTGCTATAGATAGTGATTCCTTGGATGGATCGGGGCAAAGTAAACTGAAGATTTACCATTCTAGATGTCATTAAGAGAATTTGTGATTCACGGGAAGAGGTCAAAATACCAATATTAACAGGAGCTTGGAAGAAGTTTATTTCAACCTTCATGGATGAATTTGAGAGGCTCAAGACTTCAGTGGAGAGTGTAACTACAGATGTGGTAGAAACAGCAAGGCAACTAGAAGCAGGGCCGGAAGATGGGACTGAACTACTGCAAGCTCACGATAAAACCTGAACAAATGAGGAGGTGCTTTTTACGCATGATGTGATGGAATCTACTCCTGGTAAAGATGCTATGAAGATTTTGAAATGGCAGCAAGGAATTCGGAATACTGCGTAAACTTAGCTGATGAAGCAGTGGCACGGTTTGAGAAGACTGACTCCAATTTTAGAAGTTCTACTATGGGTAAACTTCGTTATTGTCTTAAAGTAATTGTCAAAGCCACCCCACCTTCAGCAACCACCACTCTGACCAGTGAACAGCCATCATGGGCAAAACCCTATACCAGCAAAAAGATTACAACTTGCTGAAAGTTCAGATAATGGTTAGCATCATTTTTTTTTAGCAATAAAGTCCATTTATTTATTTATTGAGAAAAAGAATGTGCACACCCAAGAGAGCAGGGAAGAGGCAGAGGGAAAGTGACAGAGAATTGTTTTTTAACGTTTTATTTTTTGAGGGGGTGGAGGGGCAGAGGGACGAACAGAATCCTAAGCTTGCTCCAGGCTCCGAGCTGTCAGCACAGAGTATGACACGGGGCTTGAACTCAGGAACAGCTAGATCATGACGTGAGCCAAAGTTGGTTAACCAACTGAGCCTCCCAGGTGCCCAAGGGAGAATCTTAAGCAGGTTTCAACCTCGTGCAGAGCCCAAAGTGGGGCTCTATTTCATGACCATGAGATTATGACCTGAGTGGAAATCAAGAGTCAGACGCTTAACTGACTGAGCCAAAGTATATATAGTTTATTTTTTTGATATAATGCTAGCACGCACTTAACAGACTACAGCATAGTGAAAAAACGTAAATTTTATATGCACTGGCAAACCAAAAAAGTTCATTTGACCTGCTTTATTGTGGTAGTCTGGAACCAAACCTGCCATTATCTCTAAGAGATGTCTGTATCTAGATAGAATTAACCTGGGGGTCTCTGCTGAAGGAGGCAAATACTGCTAGCGCTAAGTATTCTGCAAGGCGGATATTGTGTCAAAAAACAGGGCTCAAAAAGGAGATATTCGTGTGAGAAAGGAACTGATTCTCTTTTGACACGGACTTGGAAGAGTCTAACATATTTAAGGGCAAATGGATAGTAGAGAGAATTCTGAGTAGTAGGCTTCTGGCCCTGTGGGAAGATAGGAGCTAGCCGGGAGGAATCCAAAGCAGTGTGCAAACAGGTGAATGCAGTACTGAAGATACTCTAATGCTTTCCAAGGGACATCTGAACAGGGTAAGTTTCAAGAAAATTTCCCGTATCTTTTACTTCCCCACATTTGCTTTACTAAAATTATCTGCCTACTTTCCCTAAGTCCTTATTCTTCCACAGTTCCAAAGAAACCCATACCAAATCTTATTACCACGCATCGCCCCAGGTTGTAAAAACCTCCAAGGAATAAAACAAGGGGATTATTTAAAATAAGAGCGTCTTAAAGCCTCCTTTAATCCAGGCACCTTAAACCTCAGGCCTGCGTCTTCGCCTAAGTACTTCTGTTAAAGCAAAGCACTGCTTTAAAGAATGGTGTTTTGTCCTGCATTTAGCAATGTTCTGAGTTCATATTATTGTTTAGTGTGATGACAGAAATATAAACTTGGTAAAGACTGATTCTTCCATTCTCAAAATATTGTTCAAAAATGCACTGTCCTGAGAAAGCTCTAAGAAAAAAAGAAATCAGTAAGAAACTTAGAAAAGCTCAATTTATATTTATCGCAGAGAAGCAGAATAAGGTGACCAATATTTTAAAATATTAAAATCCACTGGATTCAAATAAAGTTATGTTGGAGAAGTAGAAGTTAAATAAGAGCTCTATAAAAAAGAGGAACAATGAACTTCTATTAAAGATGAATTAATTCTAGTTTAGTTTTTTAAAAGCAATAACATCAAATCACTATTGAAATTACTTATAAAAGCCTAAATATTTTTCAATTATTTAAACTTACGATAAAAATTATAATATTCACAGCTAAGAAATATGCAAAAGAAAAAAGTGTGCAGAGTACACAATTTACCAAATTTCTTTTCAGAAGCATAGGAGTGGAGTAGGTAGAATGGTCCCCCAAACATGTCCACATTCAAATCCCTAGAAACTATGAATAGGTTAGATTACATAGCAAAATGGACTCGGAAGACGTAACAAGGTTAAGGATCCTAAAACAGGAGGATTATCCTGAGTTATCCAGGTGTCCCAAATCTAATTACAGGAGCCCTTAACAACAGAAAACGTTTCTGTCTGGAGTCCAAGAGATTCGGCGGCAGCAGCATAAGTCACAGAAATTAGAAGCATGAGACCTGACCTGCCATTACCGGAGGGAGCAGTAATGAAAGCCTTCCAGCTTCTGAGAGCAAATACGAGCCGTGGTTGTCAGTTCGCAAGGAAAGAGAGACCTCCTCAGTCCCACAACTGCGTTCGGCCAGTCAGGGAGTGGATTTTCCTGAGACGCTAAGATGGAATGCAGCTCAGCCAACATATTTTGGCTTTGTTAAGACCCTAAGCTGAGGACCAGGCTAAGCCCACCTGGACTTCTGACCTACAAAACCTGTGAGATAATCTGTGTTGTTTTAAGATGCCATGTATGTGCTAATTTGTAATGCAGGAATAGAAAATTAACAGAGTGAGCAAAAATGCTAACATACCCAGGAAGACAGGCTGGTGTGACAAGGCTTCAAGGGCAGCAGTATCTTAGAGGCACAGAGTTTTCTCTGTGCTGTAATTTCCTTCTTAAATCTTGATCAAGAGCTACAGAATGCAAGAAGTGATCCTACAGCAATCCTGGGTCCTCAGAACAGCACTATGGTCATAAAAAAAAAAGAGTTTAAAAATCTGTAACTATGAGCTGGTAGAACTTTATTCCCTTTCAAGGTTGAAGTATCTTTGAGTTTTATATTAGGAAAAATTTGAGTGGCATGATTTTACTATGATCCTCTTCAATAAGAAACAATACACCAGTTTTAGGGTGGCCAGAAATAACAAAGGCTAATAACATATATAAAATACATAGTACAGTACACAGCACTTCCATAGTATCTATTAAGTTTATTAGAAGTTGTACAGTATGTGACTTTGACTACACATTTTCCTGAGGCACCGAACGGCTTATCAGTAGAGCATGTATGTGACTCCATCTCAGGGTCAGGAGTTTAGGCCCCACACTAGAGCTTACTTTAAAAAAAAAAAAAAATAAGTGTACATTTTCCCAATGCTTTAATCACTCCTATTCTTACTACCATCTTTAAAGCCCAAAACTGAGAACTACATGTTTAACATTTCAACAAAAGGTTTTTAACCTTTGACCCATGAATTTGATGTTATCCCATAAGGTTATTTGGTACATAGTGTTTAGTTCTTCTATGTAAGGAAATAAAACGCCTCAGAAGTGATAAAAATAGAATTTATTTAATGAGGAAAAGCAGCTTTTTGAGGAAAGCAGTTTTTAATTTTGCCCCACTCGCAGCAGACACGACAGGTAATCTTCACACATATCACCCATTCCCAAGAGGATACTACTGTTTTGATGACATTCCTCAAAGCTGATGGCACACAAAACGAGTGCCTCAGACTTTTTCCAATATTGTAATCATGAAAGTATGAGTATGTGAATATTGAGACCAGCCCGATATGTCAAAATATTCTTTAATAAAAGTACTGGTTTTCAAGTTAAACTTCATCTTTTTTAAGTGAGTGTTGATTATTCCCAAACCTGTAATCCCTAGGTGATATATGTTAAGAAAGTTCTTGTCTTATAGCTCAAAATTACAACAGTACATTAGAAATACATATATACAAAGAACTTACAGAGTAATGGCTACAAATATGAATGATGCTACTGCAAGTTTTTATTAATAACATCATTTTAGATTTGGTAATCTATTATAAAAATAATGTCCATAGTGTTATTTTTCTCAAGGTAAATGTATAGAAGGTCCTTATCTATTATTGTTTTATTTCCTAGAAACTTATCTTTCATAAAAGTAAAAAAAAAACGAAATTCACAGCTCATCAAAAATTACAGTAATTCCTGGTCATCACTGCTATTAAGACTATATTGATACTAATTTCTAATTATCAAGAGGGCACAAATAAAATACGGTATAGTTTTTTTAACTTTTTTTAAAATTTTTTGAGAGCGAGCGAGCGAGCGAGCGAGCAAGAGAGACAGAGCATGAGTGGGGCAGAGAGAGAGGGAGACAGTGTCTGAAGCAGGCTCCAGGCTTTGAGCTGTCAGCACAGAGCCCAATGCAGGGCTCGAACCCACACACCGTGAGATCATGACCTGAAGTTGGGACGCTCAACTGACTGAGCCACCCAGGCGCCCCTAAGTTTTTTTTTTTAAGTTTATATATTTTGAGAGAGAAAGAGAGAGTACACAAATAAGCAGGGGAGAGGTAAAGAGAGAGGGAGAGAGAGAGAATCCCAAGCAGGCTCAACACAGTCCGCACAGAGCCTGACATGGGCTCGAACTCATGAACTGTGAGATCATGACCTGAGCTGAAACCAGGAGTTGGGATGCTTAACCGACTAGCCACCCAGACACCCTGATAGGGTACAGAGTATGTACAATTCCCACTACAACACTAGTAAGCTCACCTCTCACTTCTCTCAAAGTATGTCAAAACTCAAGTAAGGGAACGAGACATTACTACAGGAATAACCCTGAATCCAACATCATATGTCAATAATCATGAAAACAAATGATAAAAGACATAGTGACTCTTAATGGTGTGGCTGAGAAGTGATGGTACAGTTACACTGAGTAATCACTGAAGGATTCAAAAAAACATTAGAAGACCTACAGATGGCCAACAGACACATGGAAAGATGCTCATCATTTGTCAGAAAAATGCAAATCGAATTTACAATCACCTCACACCTGTCAGAATGGAGAAACTCCACACCACGGGGAGGCTGTGGAGAAAAAGGAACACTGGTGCACTGCTGGTGAGAATGCAAACTGGTGCGGCCACCACGGAAAAGTGTGGAAGTTCCTCAAAACGCTAAAAATAGAACTACCTTACCATCTAGCAACTGCACTACTGGGTATTTACCCAAATACAAGGACACTAATTCAAAGGGCAGATACACCCCTATTTTTATAGCAGCATTATTTACAATGGAAGCAGCCCAAGTGTCCCTCAATAAAAGAAAGGATAAAAATGTGCAGAGTGTGTGTGTGTGTGTGTGTGTGTGTGTGTGTGTGTGTGTGTGGTGGAATATTACTCGGCCATAAAAAAGAATGAAATCTTGCCATTTGAAATGACATGATGGAACTAGGCAGTATTATGCTAAGCAAAATAAGTCAGAGAAAGATAAATACCACATGATTTCACTCATATGTGGAATTTATGAAACAAACCAGCAAAGGGGAAAAAATAGACAAATCAAGAAACAGACTCTTATAGAGAAAAAGCTGAAGATTACCAGAGGGAAGGAGGGTGGTGGATGGATTAAATAGGTGATGTGGATTAAGGAGTGACTGTGATGAGCACAGGGTTATGGAAATGCTGAATCACTATATTGTACACCTGAAACTAACACTATATGTTAACTAGAATTAAAATAAAAACTTTAAAATTAAAACCAGAACATTATAAATGTGGTATTTTATTTAATCATTAGCTCTTCCACTATGAAGAGAATAAAAGGTCTCACCAAAATGTTTTTAGTGGAATTGGTAGAATAAAAAATGATAATTAGATTTTATGGAAAACATACTATCACTGTTTTATCATCTCAAAATATGAGTATGCTATACTGCCTGAATTTTATACAGAAAAAGTCTGACTTGGAGAGAAGGGGAGTGTATGAAACAAAAAATATGAGTCGCACCACAAATTATAAGTTCCTATGGAAAACTCAACTTTATTGCCAAAGCTTCCAAAAAGATGGTTGATAGCCTGCCTTCAAGCTACATCACACATTCCTGGAGGGCGTATGGTAGATTATTGTTATTTCTGAATGTACTTTAACAATAATAATTACCACACCATTTACTGAGAATTCATTAGTCCTGACACTGTTTTAAGCATCACATATACATTATTTGAACAAAGCTATGAATTATTATTATCTTTAAAAATAAGGACAAGGAAGAACAGAGAGGTTATATTATTTGCCCGAGGTGATACAGATAGGAAGTGGAAGACTCACGACAATCTCTGGCTCCTAATAACCACCCTAAAACGTACTTACTATGATTATGGACTTACTATGTACCAGAAGACAGTATTGAAGAAATAAAAACTCAGTCAATTTGGCTATAACATACGTATTATTTATTTCAAGGATTACCTATATGGATATGTCATTTTGAATTTTAATAACTCATAAATGCATAAGTCAGAAAATAGCTCTTACTAAAACCAGCATAAAACATCTAATGCGTAAGCCCTTAAAAATACATCAAACTTAAGGATTGTTGTTATCATTCCATCAAAAGTTTCAGTTAATTTTTAGGAGAAAGTCAGTGAAATGACAGAAAATATGAAATATACAGTGTCTGTCCCAGCACACAGATCACTGGTAGACAAACTACAAATTGAAATGGTCTACTAAATAAAACTACTAAATAATGCAACTTATTCCCAGAATTAGTAATAATTCCTAATTAAGCAATCCTGCTTATTAATAAGCACAACTCCAAAGTTGATAAAATTATGATAAAGTTTGTGCACTCTAATTCATGACAGTGTAAACGTGCTCAACTCTTTGGGGAGACAAATATTTGGCAATATAGAAACATTTATATCCTACAGAAATATTTATATCCTTCATTTGAGATTACTACCCAATGGAAAACAATTCAAAACAAGAAAAAAGATAAATGCATAGAGATGCTCAATGCAATGTAAAAATAGAAACTGAAATCAATATTTTCCTGTTGGACATTTAAAATTGAGTAAATGTAGGGGCGCCTGGGTGGCTCAGCTGGTTCAGTGTCCAACTCTTGATTTTGGCTCAGGTCATGGTCTCATGGTTTGTGAGTGAGACTGGGCCCTGTGACCAGCTCTGCACTGACAGCATGGAGCCTGCTTAGGATTCTCTCTCTCCCTCTCCGTCCCTCCTCCTGCTTGTGCGTGCACAAGCTCTCACTCTCTCTCAAAATAAACTTAGAAAAATTTTAAAAATAAAATCGAGGAAATGCTAATAGTCATTTGGTAAACTCTCAGGTAAGCACTATACATTACAAAGGTTAGACGGTATGGGAAAATGCTAAAGTTAGAAAGTAAAACATTAACTGTATAATTCTGTTAAGACTACAATGTATATGCAGAAATTAGAAGGCAACAAAAATAATATAAAGTTATTGGTCAGTAGGACAAACTTGTAATTGATTTTTAGTAACACTATTTTAAATGTTCAATAAACAGAAAAAACACACTAGCCCACATAACATGAATTAGAAAAATCAAAGCCATAAAATTGGAATGACAAAGGTTTAGCTTCAGGTAGGCAAACTAAAGAACAATTAGGGAATTTGTAAATTAAGGGAGTATTATAAAGATAACAATATACAGGACTAGCCAAATAATCAAAATACATTTGGTATGTTGCCAACTGGCTTTTTGCCAATTTTAATCATTCCCATCCTTTCTCTTTCTCTAGCAATCTTGTTGAGAATCTCTGTGATGATAAGCTACTACCACAGTTGGGAGTGTTTCTGTTCCCTGGGTATTAAGACAGGAAAGAAACGGGAGTCACTGTCTCTGTTAAGATACAGGATGCGGACATGAGTGACTAGGCCTGGCCCTGAGAGCCTTCTCCTTACATCCCTTCTCGTTACCAAAAATGTTTTTATTTTTTAATTCCTTTTAAGTAAGATTTTTTAAAATGTTTTATTTTGAGAGAGAGAGAGAGGGCAAGCAGGGAAGGGGCAGAAAGCGGGAGAGAGAGAGAATCTAATCTCAACCAGGCTCCATGCTGCCAGCAGAGTCCAATGCAGAGCTCGAACACACTAACCATGAGATCACGACCTGAGCAGGTAGATGCTTAACCGACAGAGACAACCAGGTGCACCACACACACAAAAATGTTTTTAGGGGCGTCTGGGTGGCTCAGTCGGTTGAGCGTCCGACTTCGGCTCAGGTCATGATCTCACAGTCTGTGAGTTCAAGCCCCGCGTTGGGCTCTGTGCTGACAGCTCAGAGCCTGGAGCCTGCTTCGAATTCTGTGTCTCCCTCTCTCTCCGTCCCTCCCCCACTCATGTTCTGTCTCTCTCTGTCTCAAAATAAATAAACATTTAAAAAAAAAAAAAATGTTTTTAACCACTCTACTCCCACTGCCAAAATGCCAAGAAAAAAAGCATTACTTAAACATACTTAAAAATGTAAATGAATATACAAATTTCAAAATTGTTAAATGGAATAAATAAAAATAGCATATATAATATACATATATCTATAATTATATAAGACATAACACACTTATAGTAATATATGTAAAATAATTCCAATTATTATTGGCCTTAAAGATCTACAAACTTCCTTAAATCTTTTGAAATTATATTTTACTCTAACTTTTTAACCTTGAGCTTAAGAAACAGAGCAAAAGAAACGTTTTCTGGGTTTTCCCTTGGACATGAATAGGTGAATACCATTACCAATACTTCATTAAGAATTACATTAAGGGAACATGCAGCAGTTTAGGTAAGTTCTTAGTCTCAAGGAATAGGTGTGAGGATAGGATAAACACAGAAATACTAAGTTAAACTACTGACTGTAACAAGGCAGATTGTTGTTTTTCTACAGTACTAAATTTTAATGACCGTGAATAGCTTAACAAGTACTTAATGTACTGATTTTTACAAGGATCAGTTGACTATCCAATTAATGTTACTCAATGGGTTGTTTTTTAAAGTTTATTTTGAGACAGAGACAGTGTCAGTGGGGGAGGGTCAGAGAGAAAAGGAGAGAGTCAGAATCCCACGCATGCTAAGTGCTACCAGCGAAGAGCCCCACTAGGGGCTTGAACTCCTGAAACTCTGAGATCATGACCTGAGCTGAAACCAGGACTTCCACACTTAACTGACTGAGGGACTCAGGTGTCCCATATTCAGTGGGATTTTTTTTTAATTATTTATTTTTGAGAGAAAGAGAGAGCACGAGAGCGAGCGAGCACGCGTTGAAAGTAGGGGAGGGGCAGGGAGAGAGGGAGACACAGAATGCTAGGCAAGCTCTAAGCTCCGAGCTGTCAGCAGATCCCCACGCCAGGCTCAAACTCACAAACGTCAAGATCATGACCGGAGACAAAGTTGGACGTTCAAGAGACTGAGCCACCCAGGCACCCCTCAGTGGGTTTTTAAAAGAGACTGTATTATTTGTCAAGACGACACAGGTAAAAATCTACACATCTGCTCTAACACGACCTAACAATTTCATTAACCAGCAGAGAACACATAAATTAAAACCCAACTTTTTCAAAACTCAAAAATTTAGGTAGGCGAAATGTTCATTATTTATTGAGACTTATACTAGTTGTAAGCAGTAGACATTTGATATATAGCCCATTATTTTTAAAAATGATTCAGACAAGCTTTCAAATCCTGACTACCAAGAAAAAGCATTCCTCCTAATTATTTGTTGAAGAACTCATATAATAACCTTAATCTGCACTGTTATTTTAGTTTTAAAATATGAAAAATATTGTCAAGTAAATACAGGAATTTCTGGATTACATATTTAACAGGTTATGTTAGAGTGCTACATTCTAATAAGGTTATTTTAAAAAGAACTTCTAGAAAATGCAATCATGTCTATAGAAGGCATGGGTACCTTAAACACACACGCGCACACACACACACACACACACACACACACACAGAGTTCCTGAAATCTCCTTCCTTACTAACAAACACCCACATTCTAAATTACAATATATTTTAAATAATTGAAAACTTAATGGCAGCAATCCTCTCAGAGCAAGATTAAGTGTGTTTAGGAAAGCAGCATGGGAACCACCATAAATTTGTAAGATTCTTATAAATTACAAAGGTTAGGATTTCTAATTTTCATTCAATTATTGATGACCTTTAAAAATCCAAGACCATGCATGGCGCGCCCGGGGGGCTCAGTTGGTTAAGCGGCCAACTTCGGCTCAGGTCATGATCTCACAGTCTGTGAGTTCGAGCCCCGCGTCTGGCTCTGTGCTGACGGCTCAGAGCCTGGAGCCTGCTTCCCGTTCTGTGTCTCCTTTCTCTCTGCCCTTCTCCTGCTTACACTCTGTCTCTATGCCTCTCAAAAATAAACTTTAAAAAAAAAAAATCCAAGACTATCCTTAACTCTATTTTGAGATCTGCAGAAGGGTATCTCTATCTTTTTTAAGGTAACTTTACAATGGTGTTCCTGCAGTTTTGAGGAGTGTTTATGGTGGATTCCCCAAGTCAAGTGTAACACATTTAATTACAAGATATAATTGCTACTGTATTGGTCTTTCAGGTCACTTAACCCTGTAGGGTTGACTTTTGAACAAGCTTATCACCTTCATAGTTTTTGGTACACTAAGGTTACACGGCTATTTAAAAATTATGCCTAGAGGGGCGCCTGGGTGGCTCAGTCGGTTAAGCAGCCAACTTCAGCTCAGGTCATGATCTCACGGACAGGGAGTTCGAGCCCCGAGTGGGGCTCTGTGCTGACGGCTCAGAGCCTGGAGCCTGCTTCGGATTCTGGGTCTCCCTCTCTCTCTGCCCTTCCCCAGCTCACGCTCTGTCTCTATGTCTCTCAAAAATAATTTTAAAAAAACGTTATAAAAATTACACCTAGAAAGGCTATTACTGACAATGCCAATGGTTTTTTCAAATAGGACAAAAAGTGCACTCAAAGGAACAGTTTTTGTTTTGATTGCAAGTATGCATTTTAAACTTATGCACTGTTACTGTTTCCATAACTTAAAATTCCTAAGAAATTACAACTTTCACATTATAATTGAGGGATCAGTCAATATGCCTCAAGTCCATCAGGTGTAATACCTTTTACTCCATCATACACTAGTTTTGCTCTTGGCCTCAACCAGTTTGAAACTCCCGACTAAGCAAAGGCAATTTTATACTACCTAAGGACACAAAAATAGTAGCCAGCTCCTCCGCCCTCTCCCTCCTCTAGCGTCGGTCAACGCGCTAACACAGAAAACACTCCCTCTTCCCCTCTCTGCCCCGGTCCCTGGGGCATCAATAAAAAAGCACAGGTTACTTCCCTACGGAGGTTCTGCAGTCCAAGCAGGGAGGTTAAAAATGGGGGAAAATACCAGAATCAATCTGCACCCACACCTCAGCCCCGCCCCACCGGGAAAAAGGGGGTGGCGGGAGTGTGAGGGGGCAGAAAGGACAGAAAATGCCCAGACTTCCAGCTCACAGGTTCCCCATACCATTTGTTCCATCATGTTCCACCGAAGGCAGAGACCCTGACCCTATTTTCAGCTGCGCCTCCCGATCCTCCTCCCCGCCACCATCACATACACACAGTCCCCAACCACTGAGTGTTGGGTGGGGAGACCAGAACCGGCCCTCTTCCTGCTAATCCAAGACTAAAGGGGGTCTCCTTGCGCCCCGGGCGGATCTGACCTGCAGCCCAAGGACCTCTGAACTAAGCAGAGAAGGGGAAGATAAATCGGGGGGAGGGGTCTAACAGGAGCCGTTATTCCTTTTTCCTCTTCGTTAGGAAAGCGCGCGAGCGGGGAGGGGCCGGAACAACGAACGCCAGTTACCTAACGGTCCCGCCCGGTCGGTCGGGCTCCTGAAGCCGACGCCGCGCGGGCCGCTGAAGTGGCAGAACCGCCACAGTCGCCCCGAGGGCTAGGCATTGAGGCAGGAGCGCCGGAGGTGATGGGAAGCGGGGGGTGGGGACTACGGTGAGCGACGTCGCCATGTTAGTGCCTTCTTTCTCCGTATCCCTACAGTTTCCAGTCCTGTGGCCTTCTCCCCACCACTACTCACCTTTCCAGGTCACTAGTTCATCCTTCTCTCGGTCGCCAGGGAGGACCGAGCTCAGCGGTGTTTACAAACTACCCCTGGAGGAAAGGGCTGAACCGCACTTTAAAGGCCACGGGCTCCCACAGGCTTCCGTCCTCTCTCGCGAGATCGGACTGACACCCCTTCCCTTCTCCCCGCCCCACTCCCGGCATCCCCCCTTTCTTCTCGGCGCCCCTCCCCTCCACCGCACACGCCCCTTCTTGCCTTCTATCTGAAGGAGCGCCTCCGGGTCAGGTGATTTCGTCAGCTTTAAGGGGAGGGGGGCGGGACTTCGGGAGGGCGGGGATGGAGGAGGCGGGAACCAGAGAACACTCGGTAGCTGGTTATTGGGGAAAGTGTCCGGAGGGCGGGAAGCAGTTCTGGAGGGGGCGGGATCGGAGAGCCAAAAGAGAGGAGTCTCCATAACCTGTGCTGAAGCCTGTGATTGGCGGCTGGCTGGAGACTCGCGCGGGTGTGGGGCGCCGGAGCAGGTGGATGTTGGGGTCGCGGGGAGGATTTGACGGTGTGCGGAGAAGTAAGGTGAATTCTAGAAAAGGCTGCGAGTGGCGGGAGAGAAAGCGCGATGAGTCCTCTGAGCTCCGCCGCGGGAGCCGGGTATTTTTGTTGCTGTCACTTCCCGGCCCTGGATAGGAAGGAAGGCAAAACGTTAGAGAGGCGCGCGCCTAAACCCATTGTGCTGCTACTCTTCAGGCTTCAGCCTGAGAGTGGGTGTCTGCTTTAAGCTGAGGTTTGGAAGAGGCAGGGTTTGCCTCAAAGTATCCCCAAGGCCTAAAGCGGGAAAGCAAGAGCAGTCAGTTTTAAAAGGAAGAGAAAAAGCCTGTACTTGGGATGGCGTTTCGTCGAGTTTTACTAAGCTATAACTGAAGCCGATTCTTCTGGCTCCTAAACGCCTGGTACAGTGTAGGATATTGGCATATAATTATATTCTAAATAACAGCAAAAGAATTACAGTGCCCTCCACTTTATAACCGTAAGTTGAAACAGTACGAAGAATTGTTTATAAGAGAAAAATCTTCCCTACTATGGTGTATTCTATTTTATCAATTTTACTTAGGAGTTACAGACTTTAAATATAGCAACTTTAGGGGCACCTGGGTGGGTCAGTGGGTTAGGCGTCAGACTTCAGCTCGGGTCCTGATCTCAAGGTTTGTGAGTTTGAGCCCCACGTGGGGCTCTCTGTTGTCAGTGCAGAGCCTGCTTTGGATCCTCTGTCTCCCTCTCCCTCTCCCTCTGCCCCTCCCCCACTTATGCTCTCTCTCCCTCTCTCTCTCCCCCCCCAAAATAAACATTAAAAAAATAAATATATCAACTTTGTTAGAAATCATTTCAAACTTTAAAAATATCAGCATCTCCTTATTAGCATTTAGAGGGACACCAAAGGACACCAAATTGGAATATGGAATAGAACCGGCTCTCTACCCATGGTACTATCCTACTACCCACTAGGTTGCTAGGATGACAAAGAAATGTCTTTCAAACTTTGAAAGAAGCTGTTTAAAAAAGAATGGCAGAGGAAGACCATTTGATTAACGTGTGGAACAAAAGAGACCATATTTACTGCTCTGCAATTGACACAGATACACTCCTAAAAACACAGAAGTGTAGTGCTGAAAAAAATATTTAAAAAAAATTTTTTTTTGAGCAGCAGGCAAAAGTTTATTAGAGTATAAGATTAGAAAGGAAGAATAGTAGGAATGCTCTTTTTACAGAGAGGGGACATTTGAAAGTGAATGCCTGTGAAAATATTTTTTTAATGTTCTCTGTGATTCTCTATACAACTTAAATATATCAATGTTAGGTGTGGGGATATTGATCGTTCAATACATATACACTGGCACAAGTTGAAAAGTATGATGAGGGGCTCCCACAAAAAACTTGCATTAACTATTTTAAAATGCCAGTTGTTTTCCAGTGCCTTGTTTTTTTACCTATGACGTGATTTCTAGTCTATAACAAATTATGAATAAGGTTTTGTGTTAATATAAAATGCACCCTCGAACATCCAAACCAAAGTGAAACTGAAATTATTGGAAGATTATACGGTATTGTATTCGAAAGTTAATAAACTTGCAGTTCAATAATGGTATCTGACATAAAAGTGAAATTCTGACAGCACTGAACCTCTTAATGGGCTTCTTTCTGGCCTATGTGCATATATGTGAGCCAACTCACTCCTCTTTTAAAACTAATTTCATTATTCAGGAGACCAGAAAAAAGCCGCTGTTTACCTTCTCAAGTTAAAATGAAAGTACTATCCCTATCTAATAACAGTGACATTGTGGTAGTGTTAATGTGGTGTAACACTAATCACATCATTTAAACCTCAGCAGCTCTGACTACTGCAAATTAATGTGACGATGGACAAAATGTGCAATTGACAAATGACAAACTGTTAGGTCAAGTATAATTTATTAAAATAGCACTTCTCTCCATCTCTCAAAATGTCTAATAACGTCTAATGTGAGAAAAAGAACTATAAATGATATGACCTTTCAAAAGAAGTTTGCATCAATTAGAGTAGATTTTTAAAAACAAGTATTTCCATTCACTTATATCAAAAATTTGAGATTCTTTTCTCTGGTTTTGATTTATTTTCAACTGGCAGTGGGTTCAGTTTTAAATTTCTCTTCCTCATCTGGTCTGTTGTCAAGTAGTTAATTATCTACATAATGCACTAGAGGAAGATGTTATTTTAAAGAAGGTCTTTCAGGAGCCCTTATAGATGAGAGAAGAATATTTAGTAACACAAATAGTACTCTGCTGTGTTGGAGAATGCAGTTTTAGCTACTTTTCTTTTGAAAAAAGTCAACTTAAGGTGAGAAAAAAATAAAGGAGATCACAGGAAAAAAACAGGTGGAAAGGATGCAAATCTGTTTCATATGCAATTTGGCAATCTGGTAGTTAGACAGTATGTTACTTTAATCTACGTATTTGTAATTCCACAACTCTTCATTTACTCTACTTTTGTACAAATGAAGAAAACATTCAGCTTAGACAAAACGAATGTAGTTATTTTTAGTTCTGATCTGTGAACTTGTCAGTCTCACTATCCATATCTTAATAAAACGCTTTGCTTTTCAATTTTTTTCCTCATTGTCATTCCTCAAGCTCCCCTGACAGCCCTAAAATTCTCTACAACCTTCTCTTCTGCCAATGCAGAAATTGGTTCTGGACCCCTTCTTCGCCTGTCTTATCATTCCATACATGCATCGACCCAACTTACTCCTAAGAAAATTACTGAGGATGTAGTAAGCCTCCTTAAGAACCCAGCATGACTTCTGAATAATCGGTATCCCATAGATACAAGAGGCGATTAGAAGAAAACGATTTCTATTGTAAAAATGCCCATGATTGAATACTGCAAGAAACAATGCGGGCCTCTAAATGCTCTCAAAACCTTCCAAATGCCCCAGAATGTGGTGTTTCTGCTTTGTTCAGAAGAATTCTTACATGGTTGTTAATCCATTCGTCTGTTGTTATTCTTAAAAATTCAACTAAAACCCTGCTCAAGTAGTATATAAATATACTAAAATATAAATATACACAGATCTGTATGTATGAAAAAGTGAAAAGGAAGATTTAATTTGTAAGGACATGGTTTCTGTTGGTAGCTAAACAAAATATAGCATATTCCAGGACATTCCTTATGTCTGCCTTGAACTCAGAGAGAGCGCCTCTGCATTTTCACAGGGACCCTCCAGATATAGCCCAGTAAGAAAGACGAGATGAGGACAGCATGGCCCTAGACATTTTAGTTGATTCTTTCGGTAGCTTCTACCTCGTGACAGATCTTCTTTCCCTCCCTCTGACCACCCAGGGCTTTCCTTGAAATGGTCCATGCTATAGTTAACCTTTCGGCATCTGTTCTCATAATGGAAATGTCCATTCAGAACATTTTAAGTACAAGGAGGGTCACTGTCCACTTCCCGCCCTCAATCAATTAATTTGTAATTAATTGCGTGTGGCCTTGTGGAGGAAAAATTAGAGGGCTGTCTTTATCTTCATATCACACTTTAGCTTATGCCAGCCTCAGTGAGATCAGCCCAAAGAGAATGGAATTTAAGGCCCTTGTTTCCATCCTTCATACCAATGCCGCCTCCTATCTTTCTCTCATCCCACTCACTAGAAAGAGGCCTTGTCATCATTATATTCAGCTTTCCACACACTATTAAGTTACCAATACAAGTAGAGAGAACCACTCCTAGGATAAAGATTTTTATCTGCCATTTCAGTGTATACCCTTGATGACTCCCCATAACTAGTCTCTGTCAACCTGAGGCTCACGTAGTACCAAAGCTATGAATTCCTTGTGCCAGAGCCAGAGAGTCTTGGTCATATGGACCCTCCTAGGCCTTAGACTAAGACCTTGCTCTTTTCAGCTGCATTCTCACCTTGTCCATAGCCTCTCAGGGTAACTGTCAACCTAATGCTCTGTTTCTATACTTAATTACTCATAAAGCATCAATATTTATTGAGCATGAATATGTCAGGCACTGTTCCTGGCCCTGCAGCTGCAACTGTCAATGAGACACGGCCCCTGAGGGAGATTTTCATGGGGGAGGAAGGGAGTCACAGCACATATATAAACAGTATGATAATTTAAATAGTAGCAAGTGCTGTGGAGAAAATAAAGCAGGATGTGATAACATGCAGTATTATAAGCTTATTCCTTTTGTACAACTTTTCGGGTCTTGAGAGCTAAAGATGTTTTAGATATCTCTAGAGAGGTAGGTAAATAACTCTGAACTGTCCTTTAGAAAGAAGTCTTGAGGGAATAATACCGAGCTGTCCAACGTCTGAGACACTCAGCCAAACTACATTAACTGTTTGAGAAAGCCAACTCTGGGGGTCTCTGTCAGAGGAGCAGATCCTGGAATCTCCGTGGCTGGGAAATGCTGACTAAATGCAAACTACTTTTGTTGAAAAGGAGCCACTGCCAACAACCATGGGTCCTCTTAGGAGTCCCTGCCAAGATCAGTTGTAGGATGCTAGCTCATGCTAATAGTAGAACAATCAGAAGCCCTTGGGTTTATAAGTCTCTATTGATCTTGGGTCAATTCTTCTTTTCAGTATTTAAGCTTCCTTGAAAAAAGAAGCTCTAAGTTACTAAACATCTAAGAGGAGATAGATTACTTGCATCATTTGAGAAAGAAGTGCAGATTCTTACTAGGAAAAATCCCAATTTTTAGGGATTATAAACAGATTGATAGAGACTTTGAGCTATCAGTCTATTTATAATCCCAAAAATTAGGGATACGGGGTTATCTTCGATTTACAAAACTGACATTTCTATAAAGTTGTAAGTGAAAGGTCATATTGGAGCCTGTTTTCTCACTGACAGACCAGTCGGGGAGATTTGGTAACCTGCATCCCATAACAACATGTTAACATAAATAACATTTTTTGAAAAATAACTATATTTTCCAAAACAAAAATAGAAGAATAGCATTATTTTCATTTTTGTAAATAATTAGGCCACATTTAATCTACTTCTGTATTTGATCTGTTGCAATATGTTGTTTTGGTTGAAGTATTTGATGACCAATCTAGCCTCACGTAGCTGTGCAAGTGACAAAGGGAAGACCTTGTGAACCCCCTGAAAGAAAGGTTCGGGGGGCCCTCAGAAGTTTTCAGACCACACTTTGAGAATCACTGGATTAGCAGTACATTCCAAAAAGAAGGGGGAAAAAACTGCCCAATTAATGAGTTGACAGCTTTTTGAAAGATAAGGAGTCTGAGTCAAGGCATGTGGGGAATTGCAGTATTCTAGACCAGTGCTCTCAAAGCTTAATGCATATATAAATCACCTGGGATCTTCGTTAAAATTCAGATTCTAATTCAGAAGATCTGGGGCGAAGCTCTAGAACCTGTATCTCCGACAAGCTGCCAAGTGATGCCAACACTGCTGACCCCTGGAGCTCACTTTGAGTAGCAGTGCTGTATATATTGTGATATACACATCACCAGAAAGCCTTTAACAGAATGCACAGGTGAGTCTGTGAATGTGTGTGGTGGAGGAGGAGGGTAGGAGAAGGGTGGGTGGAGGAAAAGAGGAGTAAAAATAAACTCATGTTATCTACTTTTCAAGAAATCTGTAAAAACGATGATATTGCTTATAAATCCTATACTATCACAAGTTTTGACTGCTACGTATTAGATATCTCTACATCAAAGCAAGCTAAGGCATAGTGTTGATATTGGCAGAGACAGAGATTAACTGCCATGTTTGTTGACACAGAGAAGGATGGTATTGGATCTGAAAAAATAATAATTTTTGGCTGTAATAATGTAAAGTATTGGGCAAGTAATTGATGGGTGATGATGTATTTAGGTCTTTAGTCCATAATATTATCAATAGAATAATGCCATGAAATTACTAAATTCATATATGCTCAGCACATAGAAAATTCAACAACTCATAATTTTGTGCAGAGAAATCACATATTTTAAAAGACTTTGCAGAGGATAGTACTGAAACAATACATACTTTCCCCTCCCAGACACTTAACACCCAAACCTAACCATATTGGCTGAAAGTCCCAAATAGAATTTAAAACTTACAGTAGAACTATGAACATATGTTTTCGGGTCTCAAATCATATTTCCCATTTATCTATAATCCTTCCTTAAACTTCAGTGACATTCTTTTTTTTTTAAGTTTATTTTTATTTATTTTGAGAGAGAGATTGAGAGCAAGCCAGGAAGTAGCAGAGAGAGAGAGAGGGGGGACAGAATCCCAGGAAGGCTCCACACTGTCAGCACAGAGCCCAATGTGAGGCTCGAACTCACAAATCATGAGATCATGATCTGAGCTGAAGGCAGACGCTTAACGGACTGAGCCACTCAGGCATCCCAGCATTCATTTCTACTTTACTTTAGCCACTCAGCAAATTTCTTTTTCATTCCTTGGACCCACTTACCTTCAAGAGCTTGCGCTCTGAAGTTCTTTAAATTTCCTGTCCATTGGCTCTAACTGAAATGGATCTTCAGCTGTTTTGTACCCTCCGGGCCCTTGACTGAATAGCTCTGTTTTATTTTCATAAAATATACATAACAAAATTTATCATCTTAACCATTTTAAGTTTGTTTCAGTGATATTAAATACATTCGTAATGTTGTGCAACCATCATTACCATTCATGTCCATAGCTCTTCATTTTGTGAAACTGAAACTTCGTATCTGTTAAACTAGAACTCCCCCCCTTTTCTCCCCACCCCAGCCCCTAGCAACCTCCATTCTAGTTTCTGTCTCAATGATTTCGACTGCTCTACCTACCTAAGATAAGTGGAATCATACAGTATTTTTTCTTTGTGTGACAGGTTTATTTCACTTAGTATAATGCCCTCAGGGTTTATCCACATTGTAGTGTGTGTCAGAATTTCTTTCCCTTTAAGGCTAAAAAAATCCCATTGTATGTATATGCCGCATTTCGCTTATCCACTTATCCACTGATGGACACTGGGTTGCTGCCGATAGGTAAATTCACAATTTAGCTATTGTGAATAATGCTGCTATGAACACAAGTGTACAAGTATCTCTTCAAAACCTTGCTTTCAGGCTTTGGGGTACATACTCCAAGTGGAATTGTTGGATTTCATGGTAATTCTATTTTTAACTTTTTGAGGAACCACAGCAGCTGCACCATTTTACATTCCTCCCAACAGTGCACAAGGGCTCCAATCCCCCCAATCCTTGCGGATGCCTGTTTTTTGTTTTGTTTTTATAGTAGCCATACTGTAGGCTGAGATGGTATCTCACTGTAGCTTTGATTTGCATTTCCCTAATTATTAGTAATGGCGAGCATCTTTTCATGTACTGGTCAGCGGAGGGTAGAGTTAAGACGGCAGAGAAGTAGGGGGACTGGGATTTTCCTCATCCCTCAAACACAGCTGTATTGAGGTCAGATGACTTGGAACACCCAGGAAATCAATCTGCAAGAGAGGCAGAAGGATCTCCACAGTTGGAGGGAGACAGCTTGGTGGGATCGAGGTGTGTGTATGTGAACTGGGGGAGAGAAAACCGTGTAGGCACAGAGGGGAGGGAACCCCTTCTATGGAAAGACAAAAGGGAGAGAAAGAGAGAAAGGCTGTGAAGCTGCAGTGTTGAGTTAGCGCAAGAGGAAAACCTCTCCAGAGCACAGACCGGGGAACGAGAAGTATGGAGAGTGCCGGTTTCTATTTGGCAAACGGCCTTAGGATCTGAAACTCAGAGGTTTCAAAAGTCCGTGACTTTCTCTGGAGCCAAGCCGGGCCGTGTGCGTGCTCTGGCAGGGGCAGGAGCCGCCGGGACTTGGTGGCGATCCAGGGGCGTACTGGGAGAGAGCAGTCCCCTTCGAGTACAGTGGGAAGAGGGTTTACTGCCTCCCGAAGGCCCAAAGACCCTGCAGGTGCCAGCCAAAGGCCTTTCATCGGCAGAACCGGCGGCACGACACCTGAACAGCAGCCAGGCGGTGCAAGGTCCTCTCAGACTTTGGGTTTGGGATCCCAGCCGAGCACCTGGGAGACGCGGGAGAGCTGTGCAGCAGGGCGAGCCGGCCACCCATGCCCCTCCGTGACGGCTGAGGCTGCCTCGAGTGTGGTTTGAGACACCCGGTGAGGGCAGGAGAGATGGGGCTGACACTATTTTTCTCGCCAACGCCAACGTGGGCCAACATGGGACTCGGAGAGCAGCACGGCAGCCCCCAGGGGAGGTGCGGCCTGCTCACCCCTAAGGCCGCCCCTCTGTGCCTGCAGCTGCGTATCTGCCCGGGCGGACTGACCCCGCGCGGCCTGCCTCTCCTCCCGACCAGCACAGCCCCTGGTCCTAGGCACCAACAGACGGCTGTGCGGGTTTTTTTCTTTTTCTTTCTACCCTCTTATTTTTTTCTTTTGGAATCAGGCTTATAGTTTCCGATTTGGTTTTGGTCAATTCTTATTTTATATTTATATCTATCTATACACTTATAGATACAGATAGCTATAAAATATATATATCTAGATATCTATATAAATTGTTGCTTGTTTGATCAGACATTTTTACTCTATTCTTTTTACACTTCCTCTATCTCTTATTTTCCTCTCTCTTTCTCTGGATTTAGCCTTATACGTTTGTTTTTTGTTTTTTTTTTTTTAATTTATTCTGTTTGGTCTTCTTTTCTCCCTTTTCATTTTTCTCTTTTTATGGGATCAGGCTCCTTCCCTCCTTTTTTCCTTTTTTTCCAGGGTTACTTCAGCAAACAAATCAAAGCATCCCTGGTTGAAGGTCCAAACACTCACCACAAGCAAGGAGAGGAGCTCTGCAGAGGACTGACCAGTGGGCTAAAGCAGCCAAAACACAACACAGAGTGCCTGCAACATGTACCCAAAACAGTTCTTGAAGTGCCAGGCCCTAGACAATATATGACCCCTTTTTAATATAGTAGTTCTTGCAGGTACAGGAATATAACAAGCTATTAAAATACACAAAAGACAGAAAGGTACCCAACATGACAAAATGGAAGAATTCTCCTCAAAAGAAAATTGAGAATGACAGAAAATTGCTCAAAACGGATAGAAACAATACATATGAACAAGAATTTAGAATAACAGTCATAAGACTAATAGCTGGACTTGAAAAAAGCATAGAAGACAGCAGAGGATCTCTTGCTGCAGAGATCCAAGACCTAAGAACTAATCATGATGAATTAAGAAATGTTATAAATGAGATGCAAAATAGATACAGTGACAGCAAGCAGGAAGAAGCAGAGGAGAGATTAGGTGAAATAGAAGATAAAATTGTGGAAAATGATGAATCTGAAAAAAAGAGGGAAAGAAAATTACTAGATCCCGAGGGGAGAATTAGAGAGCTGAGTGATTCCATGAACATAACAATATCCATGTTAGAGGAGTTCCAGAAGAGTGAGAGAAAGGGGCAGAAGATTTATTTGAACAAATTATAGCTCAGAACTTCTCTAACCTGGGGAAGGAAGCAGACACCCGAGTCCACGAGGCACAGAGAACTCACTTCAAAATCAACAAAAACAGGTCAACACCATGATGTATCATAGTGAAATTGGCAAAATACAAAGATAAAGAGAGAATTCTGAAAGCAGCTAGGGACAAATGGTCCTTAACCTATAAAGGTAGACACATAAAGGTAGTAACAGACCTGTGCACTGAAACTTGGCAGGCCAGAATGGAGTGGCAGGAAACGTTCAATGTGCTGAATAGGAAAAATATGCAGCCAAGAATCCTTTTTCCAGCAAGGTTGTTATTCAGAATAGAGGGAGAGATCAAGACTCTCCTAGACAAACAAAAACTAAAGGAGTTCATGACCACTGAACCAGCCCTGCGTGACTACAAAGCAGCAAAGACTACAAAGGATCAGAGACATTGCCACAAATGGGAAATCTACAGATAACACAATGGCACTGAATCCATATCTTTCAATAATCATTCTGAATGTAAAATGGACTAAATGTCGCAATCAAAAGACACAGGGTATCAGAATGGATAAAAAAACCATGACCCATTTATATGCTGCCTACAAGAGACTCGTTTTAGGCCTGAGGACAACTTGCAGATTGAAAGTGAGCGGATGGAGAACCACCTATCATGCTAATGGATGTCAAAAGAAAGCTGGAGTAGCCATACTTATATCAGACCAACTAGATTTTATTTTATTTTTAATATTTATTTTTGAAGGAAAGAGAGCGAGAGAGACCGAGCACGAGCAGGGCTGGAGCAGAGAGAGGGAAACACAGAATTCGAAGCAGGCTCCCGGTTCTGAGCGGTCAGCACAGAGCCTCATGTGGGGCTCGAACCCACAAACTGTGAGATCATGACCTGAGCCGAAGTCTGCTGCTTACCCAACTGAGTCACCTAGGAGCCCCAGACAAACTAGATTTTAAAACGAAGAGTGTAACAAGAGATGAAGGGCATTATATCATAATCAAGGGGTCTATCCATCAAGAGCTAACAATTTTAAATGTTTTTGTCCCAACGTGGAAGTACCCAATATACAAATCAATTAATCACAAACATAAACAAACTTACTGATGATAATACTATAATTGTAGTGACTTTAATACTCCACTTACAGCACTGGACAGATCATCTAGGCAGAAAAATCAATAAGGAAACAACAGCTCTAAATGACATTTACCAGATGGATTTAAATATATTCAGAACTTTTCATCCTAAAGTAGAATACACATTCTGCTCGAGTGCACATGGAACATTCTCCAAAATAGATCACATACTAGGTCACAAAACAGCCCTCAACAAGTACAAGAAGTTTGAGATCATACCATGCATATTTTCAGGTCACACCACCATGTACTACTGGTCACCCATCTGAATATCTTTCTTAGAGATATGGCTACTTAAGTCCTTTGAACATTTTAAAATTGTGTTGTGTTTTTACTGAGTTTTAAGTAACTCTCTATATATTGTAGGTATTTTTAATCCCTTATCAGATACAGGATTTGCAAATATTTTCTCCCATTTTGTAGGATGTCTTTTTACTCTGCTGTGTCTCTAACTGCACAAAATCTTAAAGTTTTCATGATATTAAATTTATCTAATTTTATTTTGTTGCCTGTCTTTGGCGTCATATTCAAGAAACCACTGCCAAATCCAGTCTCCTGAAGCTTTTGCCTTTTCTTCATTTTTTGAAAGTGTTTAGAGAGTGAGCTCGTGTGCTTGAGCGCACGTGAACACGAGTGGGGGAGGGGCAGAGAGAGAGGGAGAAAGAGAATCCCAAGCAGCCTCCTTGTTGTCGGCAGAGCCCAAGGAGGGGCTCAGTCTCAGAAACCATGAGATCATGACCTGAGCTGAAATCAAAGAGTCAGATGCTTAACTGACTGAGCCACCCAGGCAACCTGCCTTGTTTTCTTCTAAGAGCTTTGGAATTTTAGGTCTTACATTTAAGTGTTTGATCATTTTAATTTTTGTGTATGTTGTTAGATAAGGGTCCAACTTCATTCTTTTGCCTGTGGATATCCACTTTCCCAGGCCCCGTTTGTTGAAAAGTCTATCATCTCCCCATTGAACTGCCTTGGCACTCTTATCAAAACTGGACTTACTGGACTGTATATGCAAGGATTTATTTCTGGGCACTCTATCCAATTGGTCTACCATCTTTCTTTATGCCATTAACACTCTGGATTACTGTGGCTTTGTGCTAAGTTTTAGGAACTTCATATATCATTTGATATATAAGGAAGTATAAGGAAGTTCATACACCACTTTTTAAACTTACTTCACCTCTTCTTTTAGTTCATCATCTCCAAGATGGTTGTTTTAAAGTCTTCGTCTAGAGATCTGCTATCAGGTCTTTTTCAGGGACAGATTCTATTTATTTTGCCTTTGAATGGGCCCTACTTTCCTGTTTTTAGAATGTCTTGTGATTTTTTTGTTGCAAACTAGATATCTGAATAATGTGGTATCTTTGGCAATCAGATTATCCTCCTTTCCTAGTTTTTATTTATTGTTGTAGATGATCTCTGTGCCAAGGATTAGCCTGATGTGTAAACTTTTCTCAGTTCCTTTTCTGAGCCTATACGTTTTCTTGGACATGAGTGATCTCTTTCAAATTTTCCCTGTATATGCAGTTTTTAAATGTCCTAATCTTAGGTGTGTGGCTCCCAAAAGGGCAAAGAGAAAAGAGTAGAAATCGATACCAGCTCTTTAAATCCCCTGATGTCACTTTAGTTGGGAGTGGGGAGGGGCTCGCAACAATTAAGGGTGGTACAGCAACAACGGTCACCTTGACTTTGTACCTCTGTAATCAGAATAGCAATCTGTGATAAAAGCATTGACAACCAGTATTAGGAGGGCAGGGTTCTTTTTGCTTACCCTGGCTCCTGGAAGCTGTGTGTAAGCTGCTCCAGGAAGATGTGCATAGTGGCCTGCCCTGGGGCTGGGGCTGAGGGCTGAGGGCTGGCAGCTGCTACTCTATGAAGACCTGAAATTGAAATTAACCCCAATTTATAGTCCACGCCTTCCTTTGGAAGTTGTAAGCCTTTAATAGACTAGAGTTCCAAAACAGTTCTGTTAGACAGGACAGTGCAATTGCTGTGTAGATGAAGATTCCTGGTGCTTCCTACTCCATCTTTCCAGAATCCCCTTGACCTTCCTCTTTTATTCCAAGTGTCTGTCACTCCTACCAGGGCTTTAACTCCTTCCTTACCCAGTGTGAAGCTCATAGGTCATCCTGTTGAACAATGTGATGGCTTGCTGTTTGCTTAGAGCCCCTCTGACCTGTCATTTCTTCTTGTCAATAACCAGACTTGAATAACACTCCCTGCTCTGTATCAGTTTGTGTTAAAAAAAAAATCCAAGCATGGGCTTTGGAACCAAGGCAGGTCTGAATCTGGATCCTGACACTGCCACTTAATAGCTATGGGATTTGGGGAATTAACCCCTCTAGGCCTATTTTTCTCTTCATCTTTTCTCCCTAATTATGGAGGGTTGTCATTGAGGACTAAATTACGTAAGGTACATCAAGTTCCTAGGACAGGGAGTAGCACTTGTGTGATGCACATACCCTTGTCCTTCTATGACTGGTCCCCAAGGTCTAGACATCAAATCCGACAGATACAAATTTTCTATTTTTTAACATACTCCATGTAGTATTAGAAACAAACTACTGTTGAATCAACTAGCATCCCAAAATTCTAGTGATCACCAATGCTTTGGCAACTTTTGGCTTTAAAAATATAGCCAATTCAGCTTACTTTTTGATATCTGGTTTTTTAATGAGAGCCTTGTAGTGAGATGCTAATTAGATTTTCTTCTTAGAAACTCTACTTTGTTATAGACACTTAATTGCTAAATGTGCGATATAACTGGAAAGCAAAAACCACCCCCAACCTGGGTTTAACAAGACTTCAATTCGTAAAAAGCTGACATTTATTTTTAGGTCCAGCTGTGTAAGACTAGCCAAGTTAGTCTTGGAAGGTAATTCTGCTTCTAGGTATTGTTAGACCCTATAATTCATGTTAGCTCTTAAAAACACAAAACGATCTCAAGCAATTAACTATTTTGGTTTAATTTATCATGTTTCATAGAAGCTGAAAACACATATTTCTCCTTTATATGAATAACCAAAAACCCTAGAAATTACAATATGCAGCATACTATATAATTTTCATGAAATTGAATCTTTTTCATCATGGGGCAACTGCTGTCGTTTCCTCTGACTTGTACAGCACCTGCCTGAATACATATTCTTCTTTATGATGATCTGAATTTAGGTAAGTACAAATCACAGCAAAAATTAAAGTTTTTACCTTTAATGAAATGACCTTGGAAATAACGTACATTTCCATGACACCAATACTAGTTTTCGGAGTCACAGTAAGATACACAGAATTACATCCGTAATTAATATGAATGCCAACATTTCAAGCAGTAATTTCTGTTACATGGCAAACAAAATCAAGAAAGCAACCATCAAACAAAAGAGACCCATAGCTTCAGACAAGGCAAATCCCAGGATGGCATAGGAGAACAGCTGCTGCTTCAGTGAAGGGTTCCTAAAAGAGACACACACATAGAACTGTTACTTTGAAGTATTATTTGAATTCCAGTATATTTGGTAAATGCTAAAGAATCAGATTATTAGTGTGGGATCTTTGTAAAGTGGGTAAGTCCTGGAAAAGTATTTGCCCAGCTCTCTTTTACTTCTGCCTTTGATATTCCTTTCTCCTCCATCCTAACCACATGGGGAAAAGGTAGGAAGCTGATTCTGTATGTCAATATAAATGGTTAGTCTTCATCCATTTTGAGGGGTTCAAACATACTCACTATCCCTGTGAAAGTATGTTCTGTACCTCTTAAGATCTAATAGTTTGGAAATAAGATCTTAAATAAAATGGAAGTTGGTACTTTCAAAGATTGTGTTGTTAACTGTATTCCCAATATAGCTTCACCATCAATAGTACAGACTTTCAAGTCAGAATTAAAATTTATTTTCTGACACTTACTAGCTACTTGGGCAATCAGTATAATTTCTGCGTTGCTCATCCTTTACAGGTAAACTGAGTATATCTGCAAGGGGTGCTATGAAAGTTAAGTGGGATCATGCCTGCAAAGCCCTCAAAATACAACGCAAGACAGAGTTGGCAAAGTAACTATTATTAATTGACTAGTTTTCCAAGTTTCCAACTATGTCAAGCATGCTCTTAAAGTAGCTTATTAGGTGACAGAAATTACCTGGCATAACCAATGATAAGGCTGCCAAAGACTGTTCCAATACCAGCACCAGAACCAGCCACTCCCACTGTTGCAGCACCTGCACCAATAAACTTGGCAGCAGTGTCGATATCTCTGCTGACTGCACTGGTCTGAAACTCCCGTTGGATTAGCTGGGACACACCATTCTGGGACCCACCATTCTGGGACCCGTTAAATACCGTAGAGCCCTAGAGAAAAGGAAATAAAGGCAAAAGTCATATCGGTAATCACAATTAGGTATTTTAATTATAATCCTGTCAAACTTTTCTATTTTGTAACTGAGTTTGAACAGGACATGGTGTGACACATAGAAAAATCAAGAGCTTAGAATAATTCCAAAGTTATAGAGTAGGGATAACAATATCTACACCTTATAAGGCGATTGAAAATTAAGAGACAGTGTATTTCCATATGCTTTTCAGTAGGGCAGGCTTTTCGATAATTGTACAAGTGTCATCTTAAATATAGGCAACTCAAAACTATATATTTAAATATACATACTAACTACATTTCTTGGACAACTCAAGTAGATGGGTTTTGGATACAGAAGTTTCTTTCATTGGCTTATACTCTGCACTATTTTTTTTTTTTTGAAAAAAGGGTGGAAAAAGATGCTGTCAACCCATTCGCAAATGAGGTTTTTCCTCCCCTTTAATTAAAACCATAGGACTTACTTGGTGGGATTACTTAATTTCTATTACTACTGCTATTACCTCTCCAGTCCTAGTCTCTGGTCGAGATAACACTGATGCAGAAATTGGTCTGTATGCAACTCTGGATCCAGCTCGGATCTATGAATGAAAAAAATATTCCAAATATTAAGAGCAGATAAGGTTTCAATGACCCTTCTTATACCATGAGTTCTAAAAAAGCAAGCAGCAAAAATGAATCAGAGAGCTTATGATTTTCTGTATCGTCTGGTATCTTGCAGTTTGATTATCTTCAGTCCACCAAGGTATTTTAATAGTTTTAAAGTTGCCAATTAGAGTTTAAACCGTGGTACACAATCTAGTTGTAATACTCTAAATAAAACTTCTGACAACAATTGGTTAAAAGAAAGCAATTTTTAAAATTTCAATTACTGTAGTGCCATAATTCAGATCGAAAAACATCAATAAACACGCCACATTCTTAAGTAAGTTTAAGTGCACCAACAAGTATTATCAGTGTTGCTATAAAAGCTTGTCATTTAAAATAGCCCATCAGTTAATGGGAGTGCCACAACTTCCAAGATATTTCTATATGTCCATTAATTATAAAATAAAAAAGCAGCTCAAGCAATTCTATACCAACGTACGAATAATCGGGGAACTACTCTGACCATAAGGAACACATTGCAGTCCAGCGCCTCTGCCCTTGAATGGCCACTAAACTAAGGTCACAGAAAATCCCTTCAGAACCAAGACCTGATTCTCTAAGCCAAGTCCCCCACATCCTCACTTCACCTAAAGCCTCCAAAATGGTTATGGAAATGACAGCCAAAGGCAGGAAGAAAGACTTTCGACTCCTCCACCACCTTCCTCCGCCCACACAGGGTGAGGCAAAGTCCCTCCTTCTGCAGCAGCGAGTTTGACCTACAGACAGGCAACGGAGAACGCTAATGCGGTCAAGTAGGCCTCGGGGGCCCCCTACATCCTTAACAGCACCCCAACCTCCGCGCCGACCCCAACCCCAGAGAGTCACCGAGGAGGTGGGGGGAGGAGGCCGCTCCGGCACTAGCGGCAAGGAGGGCTTGACCTACAGCGAGTGAAGCCTGACAACTAGGCCGCGGCTGCTCCCCACCGCCCGAGTGGTGGGCAGGAGCCGAGTGAGGTGCCCCGGGGTCAGAAGGAAAGGAAGGAGAGGACACAGAGGGTTACGAGGTGAGGGGTGAGCCGTCCCCGGAGGTTGGTGTGCCGCGCCCCATTCAACAACGTGGACGCTCCATGCCAACAGGTCGGCCCTCCGCGTCCCGGCCCAGCCTGGGCTACGCACCAGAGCGGGGGTGCAGGCGAGCTTGGCGCAGGCGAACATCTTACAGTCTTCGGGGCGGCGCGGCTGGAGGACCTGGGTGAACGGCGACGTGGGCTCCTCGCCTGCTTCCCCTCTGCGGAAGTAAAGGGGCTTAAGGTCAAGTGCCCTCCGGGGCCTGCCCTTCCCACCCACGTCCCGCGGGCTCCCGAGCGCGCCGTCCGCCCGGGCCCCCGTCCAGCAGGGCGCCAGCAGAATGAATGGGTCCCGGCTGGACGCTGCTCCCTCCGGGCCAGCCTCGGCTCTCGCGCCCTCGGCTTACCTTCCCGGGAGGTGGCGGCGGCAGCTACGGCGGCAGAGGTCGAAGGAGTGGCGCGCGGCGCGCAGGCGCGGCCCGGCTCTTATCCGCGCCGCGGCACCCGGATGGAGAAGGCGGGGAAACGGGGCAGTAGGGAAGCCGCTCAAGGTCACTTTGTAACAACTTTATTGGCAACTAGTTGGGAAGGACAACGACAGTCGCACACAGTTGGGCTGGCGGGCAGGGGGTGGTCGAGGAGAAGCAGAAAGAAGAAATTGAAAGCTGGCCCTGGCTGAGAGAATTGAACCGGTCGTTTCCCTTTTGATCTGAGCTGGCCGGAGGATAGTGTGACTTTTTCTTTCAGTCGACACCTTGTGAGGTTTGGCCTTTTAAACGGTTGTTACTTCTCTTTACAGGAGGGACCCTCTTCCTGGTCAGTCTCCTCTTTTGTGAAACTGGACTCTGTGCGGGCATGGGGAAGGAGTTCAGTCACTGCTTGACCGACGAAATTAGGTCTCAGCAAAGTACATTTCTTTAAAAGAATCTGGAAAAGTATTCCAGAAGTATGGCTAATCGCTTGGGCGACAGAAGACCTGACCTAGAAATACTGGGACAAAGGAATGGTCGCATGAATAGATCAAAACGTTTTGTGACTGAGCACAAAGTTGCCTTTTAGTGAAGTAAGGGAAGTCAATTTTTCTTCCAGCCGTATGCTTGGAAAAATTAAGAAATGGGGGCACCTGGGTGGCTCAGTCGGTTGGGCGTCTGACTTCGGCTCAGGTCATGATCTTGCGGTTTGTGAGTTTGAGCCCCACATCGGGCTCTGTGCTGACAGCTCGGAGCCTGGAGCCTGCTTCGGATTCTGTGTCTCCCTCTCTCTGCCCCTACCCTGCTCATGTTCTGCCCCTCTCTGTGTCTCAATAATAAATTAAAATGTAAAAAAAAAAAAAAAAAGAAAAAGAAAAATTAAGGAATGTAGTGTATTTCATGGGACTAAGGAAAGTCTGAGTATTTTCAAAACCCACCCAACTTTAACACTTGTTTTTGGTAACTCTGGACACATCATCTTCTTTAATGAAAGCAGAAATGTCTCAGAAAAAAGAAATGGCTCTTACCGAACTTCTGGTAGATCTAAAATTCTGTAAATTTTACTTAGTAGTTCTAACAAATGACTACTGGAAGTGATACAAGTCAACATAAAAGATTAAACCTCTAGTATGACGAGCCGAAGGGATAGCTGGGGACTGAAATCGCACCCACCCCACCTAGAGATTTGGCATGGGACAACAGCACCTAGAGGAGCACCCTTTTTCTAGTTAGCACAAAGTTTCAGTATCATCTAGCAGCAACTCTGGGGAGAAGCCCTCAGAAGGAAAACATGAAGAATGAATAAGAATGTATCACTGATCCAACTTCAAATACAGCCGGCTCAAAATCACGTGAAAGCAAATCATTTTAGGCTCAGTCTTTAGCCATAAAATAGAGAGAATTCATGTAAATTCACAAAGAGAGATTATTCATTTATTTTCTCAAGTATTCTTACCTGAAGCGTGTAGTGTCCTGTGATGTCAAAAGTAGAATAAACAGTGCTCTGTATTCATCAGAGTTTGCCAGAGAACCAGAACCAGTAGCAGATTAATTGATTAATTAGTTATTGATTGATCTATCATTTATTTATTAGGAGGAATTAGCACATCTTATGGAAGCTGAGAAGGCCCATGATCTGCTGTCTCCGAGCTGGAGACCCAGGAAAACCAGTGGTATGATTCAGTCAGGATCTGAAGGTCTCAGAACCAGGGAGGCAAATAGTGTAGTTCCCAGTCTGAGAGCCAGAGGTGAGATGAGGCGTCCCAGCTGAATAGTGAGACGGGGAGAAAAGGGGCAAATTCTTCCTTCCTCTCCTGTTTGTTCTGTTCAGACTCTCCATGGATCAGACGATGCCCACCGCATTGGGGAGGACAGTCTACTTTACAGAGTCCACTGACTCAAATGCTAATCTCATCCAGAAACATCTTCACAGACAGACTCCGAGATAATATTTAACATAGGGACACCCCCATGGCCAGTCAAGTTGCCTCAAAATTAACCATCACATATCCTGTACTTCAATAATAGATCCTCTTAGGGAAAAACGATCCTAAATGGATTTGTGTACAGAGATGGTGTAAGGGGAGTTCCTATTTCTTCAGCCATAAATCAGTAGCAGTAACTGTGGAGGAAGAGGAGGAGGCAGGAGAGAAGCCAGGGTCCCTAAGAGGATCACTTCCAGGGTGCATTTGGGTTAGGTGCCTACGGCAGGGAGAGGTGCAGGTCTAAGTCCAGGCTCTGTCGATATGTCAAGAAGCAGGTGAGCTGGTCTAGAAGCAGAGACGATAGGTCCATGGTGTGTTCTACCAGGGTTTAAGTATTTATGAAGAATATTGGGTGTTCAAAGAACAGGTGTGCTACCTGTGAGAATGGTGCGTGTGCGTGCACGTTTGTGTGTGTGTGTGGGTGTGTGTGTGTGTGTAAAACAGAAGTGGATCTTGAGTGACACCAACCATGTTGATGGGGGTGGATATTTACACTGAGGAAGTTTAAAGAAAAATGGCGTCTTCTGAGAGGAGTGAAGTGAGACCATAAAGATGCACAGCAGCCTTCTTTTAAAGTATTCAGTTCTCTTTGTATTTTTTCTTAAATTGTGGAAACCGTCACCTTAAGTTATGACATCATAATTTGGCAGTATCTGAGAAGCCTGAGTGATGACGGCACGGAGACCAAAGGAATGGAGCCATAAAGAGAAGTATGGAAAAGCCTTCCCAAATACTAGTGCAGCAATCACTCCTATCCTTCATGCCCCTTTGCAAAGTGACTTTGCCACCCGTCAAGCAATGGAGTCTGTGTCCCTTCTCCTTAAATCTGGGCTAAGCTTTTTTTTTTTTTAAGTGTTTTTTTTATTTTGAGAGAGAAAAGAGAGCAAGCGGGCACAAGCAGGGAAGGACAGGGAGGGAGGGAGAGAGAGAATCCCAAGCGGGCTCCACACTCAGTGCAGAGCCCCACACAGGGCTCAATCTCACTACTGTGAGATCATGACCCGAGCTGAGATCAGGAGTCAGATGCTTAATCGTCTGAGCCACCTGGGCACCCAAATCTGGACTAATCTTATGACTTGCTTTGACCCAAAGAATGCATTGGAAGTGACACTGTGTGGACTAGGCCTTAAGCAAGAGGTCTCATAACTTTCATTCTGTCCTTGGAAGCCAGCCATCACATCAAGAAACAAGGGTTACACCGCTGACTGATAAGAAACCTTCTGGACAGAAAAAAAGCCTCATACAGAGAACTGAGGTGCCCCGGACACGTGAGTGAGGCCGTGTTGGCTTCTCTAGCTTTAATCACGCTTTCCCAGCCAACACCACATGGAACGGAAATGAGCCTTGCCGAAATTCCTGACCCACAGAATCAAAAGCCACGAAAAGGTTATTGCTTGAAGCTACTAAGTGTTAGGGTGGTTTATTACATAGCTGTAGGTAACCGAAACGGAAGAGACTGTTCTCAGAACATTCACTCCTTTGAGATCCATGTGGAGGCAGCAACGTCTTTGTTTTGTTTTGTTTTGTTTTTGAGTAATCTCTATGCCCAGCATGGGCTCAACCCTACGACCGCAAGATCAAGAGCTGCATGCTCCACCAAGTGAGCCAGCCAGGCACCCCTTTTAAAATTTTTTAAAAATTGTTTTTAAGTAATTAGGAGGCAGCGGCACCTTAACGCGGGCAATTTCAGTTCAGAATTCCAGGCACAACTCAGAGCAAACCAGATAGAATCACAGGTCTTATGCACTGACGCCCCTTTCCTTGAAATTCTGGGGTGGAAGGGGGTGGGCAAGGGGGGTGCCCGGGTGGCTCAGTCCATTAAGCATCTGACTTTTGATTTCCACTCAGGTCATGATCTTGTGATTCGTGAGTTTGAGCTCCACGTCAGGCTCTGTGCTGATAGCGTGGAGCCTGCTTGGGATTCTCTCTCTCTCCCTCCCTCTCTCTCTCTCTCTCTCTCTCTCTGCCCCTCCCCTGCTCATGCTCTCTCTCACTCTCTCTCAAAATAAATAAATTAAAAAACAAAACCAAAAACAAGGTAGCCAGGTGGTTCTCACCTGGACACGTGGAAAGATGTTTAAGGCACCCGCCTTTTGAAAGTTGTCGGTTTAGTAGCCAGTAAGGTTTTCACCAGCCACGCATTAGTGTGATTTAAAAATACACATATTTTTTGTGGAAGTGAAAAATCAGAAATGCGAGTTAAAAATATTCTGGGCTTTCTTATAAAACTATTTTGCTTTTCTTATTAAAAATGTTGCTTCATCAGTGGCCTCAATTTGCCATCACTTTACCTTTTTTAAAGGGAAACACACCTCCAAAGCTGTGCTAATTCTATAGGATCGTTCAGTCCAGGTGAGCTCCAAGTAAAGCCTGTGTCCTCTCTTTGAACATAGTGAGTATACAGGAAAATGTAAGAGGTTTCATCGTAATTGGGGTATCTGAAAACTTAAACTAAGGTATATAAAAAAATTGGAGAAAAACACAAATTAGTAAATGTTTTAGGACTAAGTCGTGTGGTGTGTGATAAAGGAAATAGCTTAAGAAAAAAGATTGGGCTGTTTAGATAGTGCCTCATTGAGGGGTGCCTGGGTGGCTCAGTCGGTTAAGCATCCGACTGGCTCAGGTCATGATCTTACAGTTTGTGGGTTCGAGCCCCACGTTGGGCTCTGTGCTGACAGCTCAGAGCCTGGAACCTGCTTTGGATTTTGTGTCTCCTTCTCTCTCTGCCCTCCTTTGGTCACATTCTGTGTCTCTCTCTCAAAAATAAACAAACATTAAAAAAAAAAGTGCCTCATTGAGAAAGACCCGAGCTAGGATGAGATAGGATGCCGTGTTTAGAAAACACTTCTTGGGGCGCCTGGGTGGCTCAGTCGGTTGAGCAGCTGACCTCGGCTCAGGTCATGACCTTATGGTCTGTGAATTCAAGCCCCGCATCGGGCTCTGTGCTGATGGCTCAGAGCCTGGAGCCTGCTTCAGATTCTGTGTCTGCCTCTCTCTCTGCCCTTCCCCTGCTCACTCTCTGTCTCTCAAAAGTAAGTAAACATTAAAAAAAATAATTAAAAAAAAAAAAAGAAAACACTTCTTGGCACCCTTTATATAAAACCTAACACTCCCAGGTCTGCCTAGGCTGTTGGTCACTTTCTGGTGCAGAAAGTTTTGTTCCTGAACTTCATTTTTTGACTCCTCCACAAATTATTTAGCTACCGTCATGCCATCCAGTATAGCAGAATAGAATATTTACTAAAAGACGCCAACGAAGTTAGTAAGGAATTTAAAGTAAACATATCTCTTTATGGCCTCGCAGAGCTCCAGATGGTCCAGGCTAAAATTTGTCTTAAAGAGTTACAGGAAAATAGTATATTAGTACAGTAAATATTATTCCATCCTTTTTTTCCCGGTAAGATATGCTAGTTATTGAAGAAAGAACAATTTTATGTCACAGTTGTTGGTTAATGTAGAAAGACTATTTGCATGAGAAGAAAACAAATAAGTCTGTGGACATGAGATCAAGTCCCTCTGTCGCCTCTTGCCCAGCAGGCGCCGCGTAGGGAATACAGTCAATGATGGCGGAATAACGTTGTATGGTGACTTACCGTGGTGCTGACTACATGTGTTGCGGTGAGCACTGAGGACTGTATAGGCTCGTTGTACACCTGAAACTACTATAACATTGCGCGTCCACTGGACTTCAATAATAGAGAAAAAAAATAAGTAAGTAATTTAATCATTTTCTCATTTAATTTGTGGCAAATACAGCTAGTTGCCTATCCAACATATGTTCTCCCTTTCTTAGTTACAGAACTCTGTTCACGGTTTAAAACTACTGAACTTCCCGGTGTCCTTACAGTGAGGGATGGTCAGTGAAATGTGAGTTAAAGTTACTTGGTATTGCCTCTAAGAATGAGTACAGAAGGTGTAGATTCAACTCCCTCATTTCTTTTTTTTCCTTTCCTTCTTTTTTTTTTTTTTTTTTTTTAATTTCTGTTTGGAATACAGATCCAATGTCTGGAGGTGAAGCAACAATCTTGCGCCCATGAGTATAGAAGCCAAACATCAAACATTAAGGATGAAGAAGTTGGGAACTAAAAGGAGACTGAGTTCTTAAATTTTTTTTTTTTGTTTTAGTAGTTCGAGCTGCTTTTAACTGTCTGTTTCTGGACTTCATGTGAAAACTCCTCTGTTTGTTTAAGTCACTGAGATCAGTTTTCTGTTACAGGCAGCTGAACACAACACAAACTGACATATAATTCCATGAATCTACATCTCTGAAGCTTTTTGGTCTTTGCGCTGTGATTAGAGCAGAAATAGCTCTTTTCCCACAGAACTTACATTAACTTACATCTGTCTTTTTTCCATATTCCACGGTGTATCTGACAGGGACCGACCAGGAAACAGAAACCATTTTAGTAATTTGAATGAGGAAAATCGAATGTAAAGATTGTTAACCAATACAAAATATCTACTAAGAAGGGTAGGGTGGATTCTAAAGGAGGGGCAGAAAGTAGCAGCTGTCAGAAGAGCTACCACCGTTGGCTGAGGACGAGTGAACAGAAAGAAAGAACTTAGAAATTACAGGAGAGGGCATGGCTGTCACAGGAACTCATAGTCCACTTGTGGTGAGGGAATTCGCTCGAGGCACCAGCCGCAAGCGAACCAGGAAGACTGCTGAGGTGAGCATACCCAGCCCTCTCTTGCAAACAAATCCATGGGCTCCGCATCAGAGGAAAGAAAAGTTGTTCCTCCAGCTCTGGCCTCACAGCGTTTTTCCATCGCCTTCTTTTGGCAAAACCTGACATTCTGCCAGTTGTCAAAGCAGAAATGCCTACAGGGCCCAGCTCTAGAATAAGGAAGCAAGGCAAAGAAGGATGTAGCTGAGAAGTCATAAGTTAATAACTGGCACAGATGGTAAGATTCTCAAGGGCAAGTTTTAGGTCTAATTCATATTTATGTCTTCCACAGCACCTAACACAGGAGGGTAAACATAGTAGTCACTCAATAAATTTTTGCTCAATAACACATAAGGGGCTTAGTATGTACAAAGTAATTTGCAATAATTTTTTTGTTCTTCTGTTTTGACTAAGATTGTAGTCTCTTTGTTCAAACTAGGATGACCTCTTAGAATGCCTTTGTCTTTCTAGTATTGCAAAGTTCAAACTAAGAGAAACTGAGGAATCTTTTTTGTTTGTGGCATGAATTTGTTCAAACATTTTTGTGTGCTATGAAGGACTCTCTGTTTATATGCTCCTGTGCTTAATGAAGTCACTGAAAACCCAAATTGTTAGAGCCTGTATTGATCTGTTCTCTGATACGACATAGTAGAGGCGGGAATGGGACATAAACTGAAGCAGCCGCAAGTCTGAGCTGTGAAAGAAGCAACGTCTGTCTCCAGTTACCCTTTCACTTCCTTTTTTCCATGCCTTTGGCGCATTCCTGGTCAACTTGCTCTTTTCTGCCAGCATCTGGTATCTTCATAGTGACTCCTGACTACGCAAGCTTCTCCATGGTAGCACTTACTGAAGCCATCTCTCTCCAGTCAGTGTCCAGCTTCTAAACTTCTATCCATGTAAAATATTAATCTGTTAGTGCTTGCTTTAGCGGCACAGATGCCACTTATAGCAATATTATAATGATTAAGAAGATTGACATGGTACCTGTGCAAGAACAACACATAAATGCAAATATTCCATATTTTTGTACTGTGCTGCCGTTGACCTCAGAAGGTAGGGTGGGATGGGGTGGGGGGTGTGAATGCATCTAAGAAATGGGAGGAATTACAAATGTATTTCCTATATTTAAAAACCAGGAGGTTCATAGATGGTTGCCCTTGGGAGAAGAAATACATTGGAGGGAATAAGAATAGAAGCTAGACTTCTTTTAGTATTCTTTGCTTTGTAGATTTGAATTTGGAACCATGAAAACCATTTGTTTTATTTTACTTATTTAAAAGTTAAAAAACATTTTTTTAAAGTAAGCTCCACTCCCAGTGTGGGGCTTGAACTCATGACCCAAAGATCAAGAATCGCATGCTCTACCAACGGAACCAGCCAGCACCCCTCCATGCAAACCACTTATAAAAGTAAATTTAGGGGTACCTGGGTGACTCAGTCAGTTGAGCATCCGACTTTGGCTTAGGTCATGATCTCATAGTTCTGAATTCGAGCCCCACGTCAGGCTCTGTGCTGACCGCTCAGAGCCTGGAGCCTGCTTCTGAGTCCCTGTCTCCCAATCTCTCTGCCCCTCCCCTGCTCATGCTCTGTCTTTCCCTCTCAAAAATAAACATTAAAAAAATTTTTTAAGTAAATTTTTAAAAAATCCCTAAAAATTTAATGTAACTGAAACAAGTGAATGTAACTGCATCTAGGTGGCACCATAACTACACAGGGGAAATTCAAAGAGTTTCTATAGATGGCTAAAAACATAGCTCCTTGATCTCTCTGCTTCATGCTCCTCCTCAATATGCCAGCCACATTCCAGCTCACAGAGCTGCACAACTGTTCCGTAGCTGGGCCCATCTTTCCCCTGGACATTCGCTTGGTTTACAACTCCATTTTGTTCAAGTCTTTGCTCAAGTCTCCTCTTAGGAGAGGCCTTCCTGGATCCCGTACATATCTTAATATTTCTTCATAACACTTACTGCTACCTGCCATTATTTGTCTTACCCTTGCATTAGACTGTAAGTCCATGGTGACAGGGACTTCGTTTCGTTCAGTGCTGTATCCACAGAGTCTAGAACATGCTGGGCCCATTAATAGGTACTCAGTAAATTTTCGAGCCATGAGGTTGGAGAAGGAAGGGAGAGACTCTTAACTTTTTCTTCACACATCACTGTATTACTTGATAGGTTACCATGAGTGTGAGTTACTTTTTATTAATAGTTTTTTTTTTAATGTTTATTTTTGAGAGAGAGAGAGAGCACAGGCAGGGGAGGAGCAGAGAGAGGGTGACCGAGTATCTGAAGTGGGCTCTGTGCTGACAGTGAGCCTGATGTGGGGCTCGAACTCACGAACCATAAGATCATGACCTGAGTCGAAGTCAGACCCTCAACCTACTGAGCTACCCAAGTGCCCCATAAGTATGAATTACTTTAATGTTTTAAAAACCAGGATGTTAGGAAAGTTTTAATCATAATCATTGATAAAATGTATTACATTTTCCCCTTGTGGTACTTGCATTAATTAAACCAAAAGGAAGCCTTGTTATTTTTTTTAAAAGATTTCATTTTTAAGTAATCTCAACACCCAACATGAGACTTGAACTTATAACCATGAGGTCAAGAGTCACATGCTGTATCAAGCCAGCCAGCCAGGGGCCCCAGGGAAGCATTATTCAATGTTGCAATGTTTTTTTTTAATTATACTTGAACTCTAATCTATCCATGGGAGGCTATCCCTGTTTTAAAGCACAATGTGTGTGTGCACGTACGTGTGTGTGTATGTGTGTGTACCTTATCTATATCGGCTGAAGCTTCTTGTATATGATTGCAAGGCATCATGTCAATTTCAGCTATTTTTGAAGATAATTACATGTCCTACTCTCCTTCAAGAAGTTAAATCCATTTATATGGACCCAGATTTTCAGTATAGGGTTAAGAGATAAGACGTTTCACAACACTAACGAAATGTTTAAGAGGACGCTTGCTTATCGAACTTTCCTGCGATTCTAGCCCTAGTGAGGTCTTTAAGGGTCCTATTCCTAGTCCTACTGCCATGTGATATGGACAGGGTCTTAACGTCAGTTTTGGGTTTCTATACGACACCGGTGCCTCATGCTAAGTAATGCTTCATTTTCTTTCTACTTTTGGATTTTCATGACTCTGGGGAGCCTGGTGAGACCCGTTTCAGAGTTCTGTCCTCCAAAACAGAAAAAATAATTAATTCGTGTTATTTTAAAACGCTCTCTTTGTGGTAGTTTGTTATGGCAGCCGCAGGAAGCTAAAAGTACTCAAACTCTTGTCTGATTCCAGGCACAGGTTATCCATCTGGAGAGACAAATCAAAGACGGGATGGGGACTTAATTTTGGAATGCAGGCAGCTGGGCTGCCTGGCATCGTACGGGATAGGTCGTTCATTGTGGATCTTAGTTTAGTACAAGGCCAGGGAGATGAGCAGCAGGATTGTGCTCTGACAAATGATGGCATGAGAGGTGCCTGGGTGACTCAGGTGGTTAAGGAAGTGACTTCGGCTCCGGTCACAAGCTCATGGTTCGTGAGTTCGAGCCCCGCATCAGGCTCTGTGCTGACAGCTTGGAGCCTGGAGCCTGCTTCGGATTCTGTGTCTCCCTCTCTCTCTTTCCCTCCCCCACTCATGCTCTCTCTCTCTCTCTCTCAAAAATAAATAAACATTAAAAATTTTTGAAGTAAAATACATACTAACATAAAATTAAAAGTTTGTTTTTTTTGTTTTGTTTTGTTTTGTTTTCCCTGTCCCTTGTCTGGTCTGCTATTAAAACCCTCTGGTCTGGCCAAAATAGTCCACTTGCCATTGTCCTTAAAAAACATTGCATAAAAACCTCTTTGTAACTTTGGCTGCTTTGCTCTGGCAAAGTTTACTGAGACCTCTAAGTCTTCAGTTACCTCTTACATATTTCAGAGAAATATATGCCATCCAAATACAACTGAGGCTTAAAAACAGAATGAATTAAGGTGGGAGATTGGGGGGTAGGTGGGAGGTTAAGAATTAGGACCGAGTCTTCATAACTGTCTCTGTTTGCCATCGCTGCTACCAGATTATCTGGACAAACAGCATTATCCTTCAGATCTGCTCATTCCTTCCGACGCTACAGTTTTCCTGCCTCAGAGTATTTATTTAATTTGGACCTCGAGCTTGCCAGAATATCAACCCTTGGCCTACTGGTCCCATGCTTCAACATCCAATCAACTTTCTCTTAAAGACAAATAGGAAAAATACCCCGCTAGAACTACCTTTCAAAAATTATATAAGTAATATATGAATGCGGCCTTGTCAATAACCTAAGCACTATAATATTACATAGAGCAAAAACTATAGCTCTTGTATATCTTCCTCCCAGATTGTTTTCCTTTCCAGAAGTAATCACTATGAACAGTATAGTGTAGGGGTCCCCGACTCACTTAGTTGGTAGAGCATGAGATTCTTAACCTCAGGGTTGAGAGTTTGAACCCTACATTGGGCCTGGAGCCTACTTAAAAAAGAATAGTCGAGTGTATATCTTGCTGCATCTTTCACTATGTTTTTATAAATTTTCTTAAAAACTTATATCTTCTTTTTTAACAAATAATGTCGGGAAAATTAGATGATTACATGCAAAATAGTTGGACACTTACGTTATATCATATACAGAAATGACCTTGAAATGGATTAAAATCCCAAATGGAAGATCAAAAACTATAAAACTCTCAGGAGAAAATGTAGGGAAAAATCTTTGTGACACTGGATTTGGCAATGATTTCTTGGCTATGACGCCAAAAACAACAAGAGGAAAAATAGATAAATTGGGCTTCATCAAAATTAAAAATTTTGTGCATCAAAGGCCACTATCAAGAGAGTGAAAAGATACCCCACAGAATGGGAGAGAGTTTTTAGAGATCACGTCTTTGGTAAGAGATTAAAATCTAGCATATGTAAAGAACTCCTGCAACTAAACAATGAAAAACTCCAAACAACCCGATTAAAAAATGGACCAAGAGTTCGACGTTTCCCCCAACGAGATCCGCAAACGGTCAATAAGCACGTGAGAAGATGGACCACCTCAGCAGTCATGAGGGAAACGCAAATCAAATGAGATTCTACTTCACAGCCATTAGGATGGCTATTATTTTAAAAAAGGAAGGTAACAACTGTAGAGAAGATGTTGGAAAACTGGATTCCTTGTGCACTGCTGGTAGGAATGTGAAATGGTGCAGCTGCTGGTGAAAACAATGCGATGGCGCCTCAGAAAGTTAAACATAGGATTACCATACAATCAGCAATTCCACTTCTAGGTATATATATGCTCAAAAGAATTGAAAGCAGGTACTCAGGGGGATACCTGTACACAGTGTTCACGGTGGCTTTTTCACCATAGCCAAAAGGAGGAAGCGACACAAATGTCCACCAACCAATGAATGGAGGAGCAAAGTGTGGGACAACACACACTGGAGTATTTATTCAGCCTTAAGGCGGAATGAAATTCTGATACATGCCGTAACATTGGATGAATCTTGAAAACGCTATGCTAAGTGAAATAATGCTGAAGGATAAATATTGTGTGATTCTACTTATATAATGTATTTAGAATAGGCAGATGTATAAGACAGAAAGTAAAATAGAAGCTACCAGCACCGGAAGAGAAGGAAAATGGGGAATTATTGTTTAACGGAGATAGAGTTTCTGTTTGGGATGCTGAAAAGGTTCTGTACATGGATAGTGATGATGGTTGCACAACATGTGAATGCACCGAATGCTCCTGACCTGTATACTTAAAAATGATTAAAATGGTAAATTATATGGTATATTATTATGTATATAATGGTAATGGTATATTGGTAATACCATTGGTAATACCATTATTGGTAATAATGGTAAATTATTATGTATATAAAAAATATTATATATTATTTTCTCACAATAAAAAACAAGTTACACTTTGATTTTTCCACAAATGTACATGTTAGTAGTGTTTCAATTTCAGTAAACACATACCTACCACAATCTTTTAAAAATGATGTTTAAAATTTTATAATGGAAATTTAAGACATATTCAAAAGTAAAGAGAATGGAATATTAATTCCAACCCATCACCCAGCTGCTACAGTTATCAGCACATGGAAGCCTCATTTCTTCTATTCTTCTCATCCGCCTCTTCCCCATTTACCCCATGTCATTTTGAAACATTCTAGAAGTCGTAACATTTAAATTATGAATGTTTAAGTATGAGTTTCTGTAAGGACTTTTTCCTGAAAAACATGGGTACGATACCATTATCATACCTAAAGTATCTAACAATAATTTATTTATTTATTTTTTAAAATATTTATTTATTTTTTAGAGAGAGGGAGAGACAGAGGAGGAGAAGGGGAGGGGCAGAGAGAGAGGGAGACACAGAAACAGGAGCAGGCTCTAGGCTCTGAGCTGTCAGCACAGAGCCCAATGTGGGACTCGAACTCACGAACTGTGATGTCATGACCTGAGCCAAGTTGGCCACTTTAACCAACTGAGCCGCCCAGGTGCCCCTAACAATAATTTCTTAATATCATCAAATATGCAGCCAGTGTTTGGATATCCCTGATTGTCTCATAATACTAACAGCTCATTGGTTGAAATTAAGAATCTGTACAAGATGTTTGCATTGTAATTAGTTATACTATGTCTTTTAAATCTTTTTTAGTGGTGGATTCTCCCTCACTCTTTTTTCAAATTTATTAGTTCAAGAAACTTGGTGTTGTCAAACAGAATTTTCCCCGTTCTGGATCGTGTTAGTTTTATCCTCATGGTGTCATTTCACATGTTCATCTGAATTCTATATTTCCTCTAAATTGGTAGATGCATCTAGAGGCTGGGTCAGCTTTTTTCTTCTTAAAAGCACTTAATTCTTCTCAGCACACTTTTCTTAGGCAGCACGTAATTTCCGGTTATCTTTTTTTCTGATATTAAAATTGTCAGAGGTCAGCATGACTTATCTATTATAAAGTTTCCCATCAGTTTTTTGCTTCATGATTTGAGCAGTCACTGAGGATTATTTCTGAAGACTGAAATATGGCGATATTCTTTTTTATAGTTTCTTTTTGTTTTATTAGCTGGAATTATTCTACAAAGAAGAACTTTCCCATATCAACTATTTTTGTTACCTTATATTAGAAGAAAAGACAGAAGAAATAGTTGATTCTTTCTCTTTATTTACAATTTTCAGAATAATGAGTTATGTATCATTTAAACGGTCAGGAAATGAGTAGAGAGTGATTTATCCTGTAGATTAAGAGCTGGCGATGTATCTTTGAAGGAAGTTTGGATCAGATGATTTCTAAGATTTCTTTGAGCTCTTATAGCTCATAACTTTTCTTCCTCATGAAAAACATCTAGGCCTTAATTCTCAATTTCAAAAAGAACTAGTTAATATATTCTAGTGGTCTTCAGAGCTTAGATGTTCCTTTCACATATAGCATAATTTGCAATAATTTTGTGGGTTTGTCTCAACATACTAGATAGTTATCAGGTACTTTTTAAGGGGACTACTTTGCTATCTTTTCAGATTTTTTCACAGAAAAAATGTTAAACCTAGATTTTTAAGTATTATTAATAAAAGTTTCAAAGAGTACAGAGAACTACTGTTTACTCCTTATCCTGATTCACTGATTTTTACCACTTTCTGTACTTTTTCATATTCTCTTTCTCATTCTGTCTGTAGGTATGCGCGCGCACACACACACACACGCACACACACAGAGCATATGTATAGAGTTGTCCATATTTATAGACATCTAGCATCTATATGCACACGCACAGACATATTACACATTTTTTCTAAACCATTCGAGAGTGGTTGTACGCACCATGCCCCCTAATATTTCTGTGTATATTGAATAAAAGAAGATTCTCTCTATATAAATATTGAATGATTTTTCTACACCTCAACTGAATATAATGTTATATATCAATTATACAATCTCAAATATAGATTCTCTTACATAATCTCAGTTTACTTATCAAATTCAGGAACTTTAACAGATAAGATATTTTTATTCAATCTACAGTCCACATTCCAGTTTCATCAGTTGTCCCTATAAGGTCCTTTATAGAATTTTCTCCCTCTAGTATAAGAGCCAGTCCAAAATTACATATTGTCTTTAGTTGTTATGTCTCATAGTCTACTACAATTTAGAACATTTCTTAGCCCTTCTTTGTCATGACATTGAGAGTTTTGAGGAATACAGGTAAACCTCACTCTTTCTCACTGCCATAATTACACATATTGCTTAGTTCTCAGTTAGAAGTCAAAAATTGTTGATTTAAGCAAGAGATGAATTTAATCAAAAAGGAACTGGGGAACTCCTAGAATTTCAAATAATCGCAATAAAAATATTTTACTTTGCATATATCCTGTCAAACAATATTGCTTACAGAAAAAATGAGAAATGATACTTTACTGAGCAATTATAATGAATGGACACTGTCCTTATTACATGTAACGTAATCTATCTAAAACCCAGCTCTATTAGTTAAGTACTCTTTCCAATACTCCTAACTCCCATTTTAACAATGAGACCATTGTGGGTTACGAAGGTTAAGTGGATTGCCCAAGGATATACAATTCTATAGGGACTAAGAGTTCAAAGTGAAGTTTTGTCCTACACGAAAGTCCATCCTTTTTCTAGTCCACATTTTAATTTTTTTATTTAAAATTTTTTTCCTTTTATTTCTTTTAGAGAGAGAGGGTAAGGGAGAGGGGCACATGGGGAAGGGAGGGAGGGAGAGAAGAGAGAGAGAGAGAGAGAGAGAGAGAGAGAGAGAGAGAATCTTAAGCAGGCTCCATGCTTAGCACAGAGCCCAATGCTGGGCTCGGTCCCATGGCATGACCCACGGATCATGGGCTGAGCCGAAATCAAGAGTCAGTAGCTCAACTGACTGAGCCACCCAGGCATCCCTATTCCACACTTTTAAACGGCAGCATAACTTGGAGACTTTCCTGTAGAGTATTTGCTCAAAAATAAATAATCTGTGATGATCTGAAACTTTAAGTATCGCTTCAGTTGATCGTATATAATAAAAGATGTATGCTGAAAAACAGACACATTTAGTAGTTTTTTTCATCTTTAAAAGTACTTCACAGACATAACCTAATGCGAGAGGAGCTGGTCAGAAAATCCTCAGCGTGCATATCAAAATGTACCCACTTGGGGGCACCCACAATGCAGCTTTTCTGCCTGTTTTCCCTGCCCAGAAGCTTTCAAGCCCTGAAGAGCTGGAGTTGAGCCAGCAGGTGAATTTAGCTGCTCTCCAGAACGCGGCCAGCCAGATCTGAGGTCTCAAGAAATAACCTTCTATAGCTCCAAGTGTGGGGAATATCTTATTTAGCATGCGGCCCACACAATAAACTATTATGTGCTATTTTAAAACATTAATAATTAGTGTACTTGTTATAGGCCGAATGTGCTAGATACGTTATGTTAGTAAGAGTCAATAACCAAGAACTAAAAATAACTTGCTGATTAAAAATGATATACTTGTCTAAAGAAGGTTTTAGATTATTGCTGTGCCAAAAGAAGGAATGTAACGATGAGCTAGCAGGGGCAAAAATGGGCCATAAAATAAAGCTAAATGTTTTACGTTGATTGCATGTGTTCTTGCCTCGGGCATGCTCTCTGATATGGGTAGGGTTGGTGATTCATAGAGCAAGGGAGCGGGGGGCTTCTGTAGATGTCGCTACTGCTGTAAGCACTAGGTCAGTCATGTGGTCTTCAGCTGCATCAGACAGTAGAGATGCCCCTGAAATAAACTGATGCCAAAGATGTCATTGACCCAGACGCAGTTGCTGGGACTCTGCCTGGAAAGGGGTTATTATTCTAGAGCATAAGAAAAGAAGGTATAGACAATGAGACAGTGCTGGGCATGGCTATCACAGTGTCATTTATAACCACCTCTGCCAAAGAGACAGATGAAGGGGGCTGTGTTTTGTACCATACAAGTCTGTTTTTTTCATATGGCTGATTGTACTGCAGAGAGCCACAATACAGCCTGGGGACACTTTATGGGGTCACCTGGCTCAAAAAGCTCTATTCACTGAGATACAACCATTCCTCTCGCAGGCTTACTCATGGGACCTGATATGGAGACAAAACATAAAGTGGGTAACAGAAAGAACTGATAAGAAGGGATGCATAGAGGGGACGAAATGTAGAATAGATGCTAACGTCAAATCTGGGTTTTAAGGAAGCTGCACTGTGAAGAAAGTAAGACAATAATTAAGCAGAAGCTGGGAGAAAGAGAAACGACAGAGAAGAGGGGTCCCCTCCTTTAGTGGAAGAAGGAGGGAGACATGTGAGGAGAAGCAGGGCCAGGGGGAGGCTGAGGCATGTTTGTGATGAACACTCGAGAGAAGAGTCATAGCTCTGGCCTCTGAGGGTCCTTGGGTTTCTGTTCCAGTCAGGTCCCCGTTCATTGATTGCCATGTGACCCTGGCTCCATCCTGATTCTGGCCTCCATCCTAACGGCCATTACTTGTAGAAACTTGAGTGAATATTTTAAATGGTTAGGATATTATTTATACGGCAAACCTATAAGGGGCAGAACCATTGCCCAGAGTTTAGGGAGAGCTGGAGTTACTTTACCCCAAATAGCCTGGAAAGTGTGAACTACTTATTGTGTATGGTCAGTCAACTGCAGAAAGAACACAAACCAGACAGGAAAACAAACTTGAGTGGGAGGCCCCCAAGGGAGTCTGAGATGTTGAGCTATGGTCTTTTGTCATGTTCTACCAAAGGGCTTCCTATATTTAGAGGAACACTTCCTTCATGTATGAAGTAAAATGACCCTGTCTGTGGGGGGAAAGACTAAGATCTGGGAAGAAACGAAGCCAAGGAAATTGTGGGTTAAGATCTGTCATCTGTATTTGGCTAAAATAGAATTATTGCAGCAGTACAACTCCTGAAACTTATATTTTGGAAGCATCCTTCTAAGAGGCTTCAAAGTATCATAGGATATAAAACTTGCCATCCTTGCCAACACTGGTCATCTCAGATCCTTAACAGTGAGTCTATAAGGAGATGAGAGTAAGCTGAAGTTTTACAGGGCAAATGTTTGGGGGACTGACCTGACCAGTTCCCAAGGAAGCTGGACCAGAAGTCCAAATCACAAAACCCGAATTAAGGCATTAGATAAGATGAGCTGGGATCCGGTAGCAAGAGTCTCTGCGCAGTAACTATGCTGGTGAAACTATGGGGGATATCATTTTGGTTCGGATGAGTACAGGAGCCCAGAGAGCATGCGCGGATCAGGGACATGGGCAGACCCTGCAAAAAAATAGATGGACCAAGACTGGGTGCCCAGAGAGTCCCAGGGAAACCAGTGCACTCAAGTCGGGTCGGGATCACTGACTGAATCAGAACTGGTGTCAAGAGCCCATCCCTACCCACTGAGTTTCTGTGACAGAGATTTATGTAGAGGCTGCTGTTTGTTCCTTTTAGGCAAGACTGATGAGAGGAGAGAGAGGCAGGACCTACGCATAGCCATGTTCGGTTCTCTTTAGCATACCAACGGAGTGGGACTGAGCTGGAAGGTTGAACATATTAATTGCCTAACTCGGGGCTTGAGCAAGCAAGAACAGAGAATGCGGCAGCAGCGTCTTGCTGCCGAGTCTGGAAAAGTTCCACGGCTTTATTGACCAATCCCCTCTTCAGACCATTCCAAGTAAGGCTAAGTGGGCATTGTCCTGAGTAAATACGACTTTCCTACTTCAGAGACCAACAATCGAATTCTGAACATGAGACTAATATGTTTGGTCAGGGAACTCATGCCAAAAGCTGACCTGGAAGAGAGTGTTGTGGCACTTAGCACTGGGATTACATGTTATTCCACATACTTTGTCTAGCCTTGTTATGTGCCATTCAGCTCCTCTTTCAATGGAACTTATTTACCCAGCTATGAGGAGTGTTGTCAGCAGACGGCCTTTGGTTGTCATCCCTTTCAGCAATTACCTAACCAGGGAGAATGGCCTTGCCCAAGGTTATTCCCTTTCCAGTTATGCAGTGATTGATCAATGGGGAATATAAAGACACTGACATCTTGGCTCAACTTGAGACAACTTTAAAGGACCATTCTAGCTCCAGCACTTTCCATAGAGTCAGTCATTGGAGGCCCCTTGATTTTTGCTCAGTTTTGCTTCTGTCTCTTGTATGGTCGAAATGTTTGTGTCTCCCTCAAATTCATATGTTGAAATCCTAACCCCTAAAGGTGATGGTATTGGTAGGGGGCATTAGGGAGGTGACTAGGTGATGGGAGTAAGCTGTTATGAATGAAAATAGTGGCCTTCTAAAAGAGGTCTCATGGGGCTCCCTTGTGCCTTCCACCATGTGAGGACACAGCAACAAGATGCCAGCTATGAACCAGGAAGAGGGTCCTCGCCAGAAAAACATGACCATGCTGGGGCCTTCATCCTGGAGAAATAAATTTCTTTTGTTTACAAGGCCCCTGGTTGGTGGTGTTTTGTTACAACTGCCCAAATAGACCAAGATAGTCCCCTTCCCTCCACATGTGTTCATCTCAAGGGTATTTCTTTATAAACAACTGTGCCATGGGCCTCAGTTATACTTTGGTGCTCATTCTTAATTCTTGTTCTCATGTCTCCCTTCTGGTGACCTGTCTTATGTCCCAGTCATCACACTGGGGCCTACCCAGTCCTGTTCTGACTTTGTTCTCAAGGTGGGTGCTGCTGCCATTTTGGTTTCCGTTCATTTGAGGAAATTTAGCAACACTGGCTAAATGCCAGTAGCGTTCTTCTTCTTCTTTTTTTAAATGATTATTTATTTTGAGAGAGAAAGAGTGCATGTGCATTTGCATGTGAGCAGGGGAGGATGAGAGAGAGAGAGAGAGAGAGAGAGAGAATTCCAAGCAGACTCTATGCTGTCGGTGGCTCGATCCCACAAACCATGAGATCATGTCCTGAGCTGAAATCAAGAGTCAGACACTAAAGTGACTGAGCCATCCAGGCTCTCCAATGCTAGTGGCATTCTTGAGCTGTGTACAGCTATAAATGTTTCCAAACATTTCCAAATACTTCCTAGCTTGTCAAGACGCCTGAATTGAAAACCAGGTCAGGGGCTTTGTGCTGAACCCAGCCTGGAACCTTGTTGTCAGAGGGTGAAGCATGCCTCACTATGTTCCTGGACTTTGCTGTGACCTATTCTGTTCGTTTGCTAGAATGGTTAATGACCACTCCTTCAGTAGGTCCATCTGTCAAACCAGGTGATACTGAGACAAGGAAAATGAGGCTGAGGGCTAGTAATAGGTCCACACACATTATCATTACATGTAACCACTGTTAATAAGAATAGTGACCACTTAATCACAACTTACTATAGGCTTTTATATATTAGCCTATTTTCACACCCACCCTATGAGACACAAACTATTATTTCTCCATTTTATGGATAGGGAAACTGAAGTACAACATGACTGAGTTACTTGTCCAGGTCCCATAGCTGCTAGGTGGCAGAACTGAGGTTCTATCACAGGAAGCTGACTGCGCTCACTTAACCCCTCATCTCACTTTGGTTTTTTTTTCCAGTGCTAAGTTGGACCTCAACAAAATCGATAGTAGTATCACGGGCCATCAGCCTCATCTTGCAATAGATTAGTTGTGGAAAAATCAAAGGGAAACCAAATATTTGTTTCATTTTTTCATAAATTATATTAAAATTTCATCCAGGAACCTGAGTTGTTGTCAATTCAGAGCTTCCCAATACTGAATGTGGTGTGGGTGAGACCCTGATCTCATACCTACAGAGTGGCCAGGCGGTCAGTAGTTTCTCCCATTTGCTCTGCAGGTATATGCAAATATGATTACACATATTGTGAAACAGGGAGTGAAAGCGCAGAAAATTAGTGGATACTTCAAGTTTTCTACTCTTGGTTTCTTTGTCAAATATACTATTACAAATATGCCGTGTAAGTTTAAAGCTTAAAGGCTTTTTTGTTTTTGTGTTTTGCTTTTTATCATCTCAATTTATTCTGAAGCTTAAATTTTTGGGTATCAGATCTCATCCTGGCTGAGAAGTAGGCGAGGTTTCGGTATTTGAGAGACACAGAGGTGTGAGGTACCAGAAGAAGAGTGTTTTGGGATATTGCATTAAAACGGGTCAAGTTCATTGAGATTGAAAGAGCACACTGAATCTGAAATGCGGAGCAAACTTAAATATGGCGCTGTGAGGGACCGTCGTCTTGAAAGTGACTCACGGAGCACACAGGGCTTTGCCTAAAACCACAGATTACATAACCTTCTTCCTATCTAAGGGCTTAAAATAAAGTGATGGACCAATCAAATAATTATTTAAGTGAAGATCTATACAAATGTTCTTTCAATACTTACCTGCATCCTCGAAGATCTGAAGTGTTTCTCCTCAACGCCGTGCGAGGTAGTCTGAGCCGCGCTTCTCGAACTTTGTGGCACATTAGGCTCACTGGGGAGATTTAAAAACTCTTGAGGCCCAGGCCGCACCCTATCCCAATTAAATCAGAATCTCTGAGCGTAATAGGCCCCAGTATTTAAAAAGATTTCTCAAGTCATTCAAACATTTGAGAGGGTGATTTAGAGCGGCGGTTCTCATACTTGAGCTGCCCATTAGAATCACCTGGAGGACTTGTAAAACCCCAGATTGCTGGCCCCCATCCCCACCCCAAGAGTTTCTGTTTCAACAGGTCTGAGGTACGGCCTGAGAATTTGAATATCCAGCATTCTGCCAAATGGCGCCAATGCTGCTGGTCTGGGGGACCACACTTTGAGAACTACTAATCTGGAAAATTAATTTACATATTCATTAATGCCATTTGAAGGCATGTAAGTCATAAATTTTTTGCTGGGCAGCGTAAGTAGATGCAACACCCTTGGAAAGGAATCTAACCACAGTTGTGAGCTCGCTGCACACACTGGTTCTTTGGCAGAGTTGCGTTCATGCCCATCTGTTGGGCTGGCAGCGTGCCCGTGAAGAAGGTGCTATGCCAATTTCAGCAGGGCATAGGTGCTAACCAAACACGGTTGTAGAGGGGAGGCTTTCATCACACAGCAAGAGCCATTCCTGGGGCCAGGCAATCCTGCTGTTTGCAAACAGCTCCAGCCTGAGGCTGCATGCTCCCTAACATCTGTAGATGCTTGAGGACATGATTAAAAAATAAATAATCAACAAATGGTTGATTAGATTTCTCCCTCAATCTGCCTTAGCGCTGTAATTTGGCAGGTGGAGAAGCCCTCTCTCTTTTTCCGTGAGCTGGAAACCGTTCCTAAGGACTTTACATATGTAGTGCTTTAAAGGTATAAGATTTGCATTGGCTGTATTTATTTGTTTGGCGATGCTGTGATCTTTTTTGCTTTATTAGATTTATTTATATTTTTCTTTATTTTAATTTGTAAATTTATTTCTTTTTATGTTTTTTTTCTTTAGTTTTCTTTAGGTTTTCAGTGTTTCTAAGCTTGGTTTTCCCCTCCTCTTTATTTTATCTTTAAAACCTAGAAAAGTCCTATTATAGTTAGACTGGGAGTGGGGAAGTTTCTGTTGCAGAATTCCAATTACACTATAAATCAGCTTTATTGATTATAAATCTAAGAGTATATATTACTTTCTTTGTCCCATCATCAAACCTGGGCTATCAGATCTTTGAACACTTTTAGATTAAAACATTGGGTTTTTTTAGGTTAAAATTTTTTGAGCTTTTTAAAATAAAAAGTAAAACAATAAGAAATCCATTGATCCATGAGAAAGAAATTCGTTGATTTATAAGATGTGCAAAAATATTATTTCCTTTTAAGAAAGCATACTGAGGGGCACCTGGGTGGCTCAGTTGGTTGAGCTGCCAACTTCGGCTCAGGTCATGATCTCACTGTCTGTGAGTTCGAGCCCCACACCGGGCTCTGTGCTGACGGCTCATCAGGGCCTGGAGCATGCTTCAGATTCTGTGTCTCCCTCTCTGCCCTTCCCCTGCTCACACTCTGTCTCTATGTCTCTCAGAATGAATAAACGTTAAAAAAATTAAAAAAAAAAAAAGAAAGCATACTGATTATGCTGGGATTGAACATGGGAACCTAGGGTTGGGGAAATGAATGAGCAAGGAAAAATGAGAAGAGACAGCCCTCTCTCTTCACTATGGTTGGATTTTATATTGGGTTAAGTGGGCTTGAAAGGGGAGTCAGGGGTCTGAAGCATTATGTACCCCCAATTCCAGGGAAAAGAACCTCTGTCTCTAAGATTTAGAGCAAAGCTAAATAATGAATTGTGAGTATGGAAAACCATTTTCATCAGTTATCCCCACTTGCTTGGATGAGGAAAATCACAGGTGAAAATGAATTCAGAAATGGAGAATCAGCTAACATTCCTTATTAGCCTTCAAAGTCCTTGAAAGTGTCTAGAATTCTCCACAATTTCCACAGAAATTTCACATTGATCATTTCTTCAGCTTCTTAAATTTTTAAAAAAATATTTATTTAGTTTTGAGAGAGACAGAGCGTGAGTGGTGGAGGGGCAGAGAGAGAGGGAGACCCAGAATCCAACGCAGTCTCCGGGCCCTGGGCTGTCAGCACAGAGCATGACACAGGGCTCAAACTCACTCACCGTGAGATCATGACCTGATCTGAGCCACCCAGGCGCCCCTCTTCAGCTCAGTGCTTTCTCTTGAGGGCAAGTTTTGAAGTTAAAGAAAAAAAAAAAAACCTTTTCATAATTAAGTGTTATTTACTTGATTATTATAATTATTTTTCAAGACTTTTTTTATTCCTTTTTTTTCAAGGTTGGATTTGTGGCCATATTCAAACAGAATTTGGAGAAGGAGCCTATGGACCCACCTAGAATGTACAATGTCTTTCCTTTGAGAAAATATGGCCCAAGAATAGAGCACACAGCTCAGAAATGGACAAAGGATAAAACTGATGAATCATCTGCATGTGAGTTTTATGAGTGGAAAATCAGCACACTAAGTTAAGGTAGCATGCAGTTCATAGACTAAATTATTGTTCCATTTCAACCTTAATGAAACATTCCCTTGCAACAATTTGTAATTATCTGAATCAATCCACCTTGTATACAGAAAGGAAGAAATGGAAAAAGCCAACTCTATCAAACATTCGAAACATAGATTTAAAACATTTTATGTAGCAGTCAAGTAAAACTTTTAAAGTTTCAAAAGATAGAAATTATTTTATAATAAAGCTGCAAAGGCTAAAGGCCAATTGTTAGATTAAAAAAATCTTCATTAAGGTATAATCGGCACATATGAAATGCGTATATTTAAAGTATATAGTCGAATAGATTTTGACATGCATATACCTCTGAATTCATCGCGATGGTGAATATATCCAGGGCGCCTGGCTGGCTCAGTCTGTAGAACATACAACTCTTTTTTTTTTTTTTTTTTAGAACATACAACTCTTGAGATCAGGCGCATGAGTTCAAACCCCACATCAGGTGTGGAGCCTACTTAAAAAAAATGTAAAAAAAATGAAAGAAAGATAGTGAACACATCCAGTATCCCCCAAGGGTTTCTTGTTGACTTCTGTAGCCCTTCCTTGTCCCTGCCATTCCATCCCCACCCTAGGCAAAGGGTGAAATCACACAGTCAGTATTCATTTTTGTCTGCATTCTTTCACTCAGTATAATTATTTTGAGATTCTTTCCCAATTCATTTTTTTTAAATCTCTGGTTTCAAATAGTCCTCACATAAGATGAGTTTTGAGTTTGCATTAAGACAACATAGGATCTCTCCAAGTAGAAGGCTGCTCAATTAGAATTTATAAGTTGGAATCCATGATAAGTCAAGGAATTACTAGGCAGTCACCTTTACTTATAATGTTTCGACTCCATCCAGCTGGATTTTGGGTGTAAGCAAAGGAAGCATTTTCTGTTAATGTATGGAAAGATAAGGACTGGCTTATAGATGGAAAATGTGAACAGTCAGGCCTCTATAGTGCCATTTCAAGCCATATTGGAGCCTGAGGCAAAAGAAGAAATAAGTAACAGTGACATTTTATTCATCATTGATTTTTGCATTAATTTTGTTTTTTAAAAATACTATATTAAAATATTTATCTTGATCATGAAGTTTTTTATTTTTATTTTTTGAAGTTTAAATTTGAGAGAGAGAGAGAGAGAGAGAGAGAGAAATGAGTGAGGGAGGGACAGAAAGGAGGCAGAGAATCCCAAGCAGGCTCTGCACTGTCAGTGCAGACCTCGACATGGGGCTCAATCCACAAATTGTGAGATCATGACCTGAGCCGACATTATGAGTTGGACACTTAACTGACTGAGCCACCTAGGTGCCCCAAGTTTTTTATTTTTAAAAAATTAAAATATTTTTTTTAATTTTAAAGAGTTTGTATTTAAATCCAGTTAACAGAGTGTTATATTAGTTTTAGGTATACAATATAGTGATTCAACACTTTCATATAACACCTGGTGCTCATCACAACAGATGTGCTCCTTAATCCCCATCAGCTGTTAACTCCCCCGCCCCGGTAACCACAGTTTTGTTTTCTATAGTTAAGGATCTGTTTCTTGGTTTGCCCTCCTCTCTCTCTTATTTTCCCCTTTGCTTGTTTGTTTTGTTAAATTCCACATATGAATGAAATGAGTGGTATTTGTCTTTCTCCGACTGACTTATTTCACTTAGCATAATACTCTCCATCTCCATCCATGTCATTGCAAATAGCAAGATTTCATTCTTTTTTTATGGCTGAGTAATATTTCGTTGTATGTATATCCACATCTTCTTTATCCATTCATTAGTCGATGGGCTATTTCCATGAATTTGCTTCTGTAGATAATGCTGCTATAAACATTTTGAATTAGCACTTTTGTATTCTTTGGGCAAACACCTAGTAGTGCAATTGCTGGATTGTAGGGGAGCTTTCCTCTATGGCCAGGAACAAAACAGGGATGTCCACCCTCACCCTGTTATTTGACTTAGTACTGGAAGTCCTAGTCACAGCAATCAGACAACAACAAGCTAAAAGGCATCCAAATTAACAAGGAGGAAGTTAAACTTGCACTATTTGCAGATGACATGATTCTCTAAAGAAAACCCAAAAGACTCCACCAGAAAATGCTAGAATAAACAAATTCAGTAAAGTCATAGCATGCAAAATAAATGCATGGAAATCTGTTGCATTTCTAGACACTAATAATGAAGTAGAAGAAAGAAATTTAGAAATTGATCCCGTTATAATTGCACCCAAACCAATAAGATATCTAGGAATAAATCAAACCAAAGAGGTGAAAGACCTGTACTCTGAAGACTATAAAATATTGATGAAAGAAATTGAAGATGATACAAAGAAATGGAAAGACATTCTATGCTCAAAAATTGGGAGAACAAATATGGTTAAAATGCCTATACTACCCAAAGCAATCTACACAATTAAGGCAATCCCTATCAAAATATCACCAGCATTTTTCACAGAACAAGAACAAACAATCCTAAAATTTGTGTGGAATCATAAAAGACCACAAACAGCCAAAGCAACCTCGAAAAAGAAAAGCAAAGCTGGAGGCATCACAATTTCAGACTTCAAGTTAAATTGCAAAGTTGTAGTGATCAAAACAGTATGGTACAGGCACAGAAAAAGAAAAAGAAAAAGACACATAAATCAATAGAACAGAATAGAAAACCCCAAAATGAACCCACAACTATATGGTCAATTAATCTTTGACAAAGCAGGAAAGAATATCAGTGCGAAAAAAGACAGTCTCTTCAACAAATGGTGTTGGTAAAACTGGACAGCAACATGCAAAAGAATAAAAACTGAACCATGTTCTTATACTACACACAAAAATAAATTCAAAATGGATTAAAGACCTAAATGTGAGACCTAAAGCCAAAGAAATCCTAGAGAATACAGGCAATAACTTCTTTGACATCAGCTATAGCAACTTCTTTCTAGATACGTCTCCAAAGGTAAGGGAAACAAAAGCAAAAATAAAGCATTGGGACTTCATCAAAATAAAAACTTCTTTACACAGAAGAAAATAATCAACAAAACTAAAAGGCGACCTACTGGATGGGAGAAGAAATTTGCAAATGACATATCTGATAAAGAGTTAGTATCCAAAATATATAAAGAAATTATAAAACTCAACACCCAAAAACCAAATAATCCAATTAAAAATGGGCAGAACACATGAATAGACATTTTTCCAAAGAAGACATCCAGATGGCCAACAGACACATGAAAAGATGCTCAACATCACTCATCATCAGGGAAATGCAAATCAAAACTACAATATGATATCACCTCACGCCTCTCAGAATGGGTAAAATCAACAACACAGGAAATAACAAGTATTGGTGAGGATGTGGAGAAGGGGCAACCCCCTTACATTGTTAGTGAAAATACAAACTGGTACAGCCGCTCTGGAAAACAGTATGGCGGTTCCTCAGAAAGTTAAAAATAGATCACTGAGTCTTTTAGAATACTCTTAAATTTTGCCTCCCCGGTAAGTGTCTCACTTATTTCACTCTAGTCCTGGTGCTGGCTCTGGCTGGATAAAAACTGGGGCAGCTGTGGGTTTTAGGTAGGAGGACCAGTTTTGGGACATGGCAAAAATGCAGGTCAGCCCTCGCTGCTTTGAATTTCACCACTTAAGATTCAAATTCCAGAGGCAAGACCCTGACTGGCCCACTTTGGGTCTGATTCCTGCTCCTCTTGATCCCATTAGCAGATGAGGTTGGCTCATCCTATTTGATGGTTTCACTGGCAATGCTGTTTCCAAAAGAAGGTGGAAGAGATGCCTGACGGCAACAACAGGTGTCAATTACAAACTCCAGGAAAGAAAAATTAAAGGCATTCAGCTGCAACTTACATATTAAAAATCAAATCTTTGTTAGAGGCTATCAGAAAATGATTGAAGAAAGTCACATTGTCCTCAAATTGCACAGAACTTGACTGCTTTTTGATATTAATATGTTATGCTGAAGCATGACCTTTCCTTTCTTCTTGAAACGGGCATTCTTCCTGCCTACCAGGACTATGGGAATTTCTTTAGCTATAACTTCCTTTCCTCGTTGCCCCTCCCTGGCTTCTTGTATCTGTCCTTCCTTAAATGCCCATGTTCTCCCACTTTCCCTCCTTAGCCCTGTTCTTTTTCATTTGACTCATCTTTGAAGATGAGTCATATCCTTCATATCTCTGCTTTGGTCCATTATGTGCACAAATACCAAAATGTATAGGGTTGCAGCTACAAGGGTGCTTAGTGAGAAATTTATGGCTGTAAATGCCTATACTAAAAACAAGGATCTCACTAAGTAACCTAACTTTTCGCTTTAAGACCCTGAAACAGAAGAGGAAACTAAGCCCAAAGCAAGAATAAGGAAAGAAATAATAAAGACTAGAGCAAAAATAAATGAAATAGAAAATAGGAAAATAATAGAGAAAATCAGTGAGCTGAAAATTGGTCCTCCAAAATAGTCAACAAAATTGATGATCCTTTAGTTAAACTAACCAAGGGGAAAAAGAGAGAAGACACAACTTCCTAAAATCAGGGATGAAAGAAGGAACATAACTACTGACAATAAAAAATCAAGAGGATTATAAGAAAATGCCATAAATAATCTTTTGCCAATGAATTATGTAATATAGATGAAATGGATGAATTCTTGGAAAGACACAAACTATTAAAACAGATGCAAGAGGAAACAGCAAACCTGAACTGACATACAACAAGAGACTGATTCAGTAACCAAAAAATTCCCATGAAGAAAAGCCCAGGACTGAATGGGCTGGCTTCACAGATAAATTCTATCAGATGTTTAAAGAAGAATTAATATCAGTCCTTTACAAATTCTTCCAAAAAATAGTGGAGAGAACACTTCCCAACTCATTTTATGAGACCAGTGTTATCCACATACTCAAAGCAGACAAAGACATTGTAAGAGAAGAAAACTACGGCCCAATATTCCTTTATGGATACATTCTTATAAAATTCCTCAACAAAACTAGCAAACTCAATGCAACAACATATAAAAGGAATTCTATACCATGACCAAATGGGATTTGCCCCAGGAATGCAAGGTTGGTTTAACATATAAAAATCAATGGTTATAATAAAGTATATTAATAGAATAAAGGACAAAACCCACAAGAATACCTTAATAGTCATAAAAAAGCATTTGACAAAATTCAACAACCTTTTGTGACAAAAACATTCAATAAACTAAGAATGGAAGAAAACATCTTTAATTTGTTAAAGAGAATCTATGAAAAATCCACAACTACGTCATACTTGGTAAAAGACCAAATGCTTTTCCCCTAAGAGCAGAAACAAGACAAAGATTTTGACTCTCTCCACTCTGTTTAACATTGTACTAGAAGCTCTAGCTAAGGCAATTAGACAAGATTAAGAAATAAAAGACATCCAGCTTAGAAAGGAAGAGGTAAAAATATCTTAATATGTAGGTGATATGATCTTTATATAGAAAATCCTATGGGATTCACTAAAAAGCTAATAGAACTAACAAATTTAGCAAGTTTCAAGACAAGATGAATATACAAATCACTTTTATTTCATATACTAGCAATGAACAATCTGACAACAAAATTAAGAAAACATTTTCATTTTTAATGGCATCGAAAATAAAATTCTTAAAACAAATTTAATAAAAATAAATGTCAAATTTGCACACTGAAGACTACAAAATATTATTGAAAGAAATTTAAAAATATTTAAATATATAGGAAGACATCCATGCACGTGGATTGGAAGACTGAGAATTGTTAAGATGACAATATTCCCCAAATAAATCTCCAGATTCAACACAATCCCTATAAAAATTCCAATCCACTTTTTGCAGTAACTGACAATCTGATCATAAAATATATATGAACATGGAAAAGACTCAGAATAACCAAAATAATTTTTTAAGTTTATTTATTTTCTTGAGAGAGAGAGAGAGAGAGAGAGAGAGAGAGAGAAAGAGAGAGTGAGAGCACACATGAGCAAGGGAGGGGCAGAGAGAGAGGGAGAGAGAGAGAATCTCAAGCAGGTACTGCACTGTCAGCACAGAGCCCGATGCAGGGCTCAGACTCACAAACTGTGAGATCATGACCTGAGCCGAAATCAAGAGTCAGATACTTAACCAACCGAGCCACTCAGGCTTCCCCAAAGTAATTTTTAAAAATAGGAATAAAGTTGGACAATTCACACTTCTTGATTTCAAAGTTACAGTTATCAAGTCAGTGTATTGGCAACATAAGGATAGATGTATAGATCAAGAGAATAGAATTGAGAGTCCAGAAGCAAATTTGTACATTTATGGTCAAGTCATGCTTTGGAAAGTATGCCCAGACGATTCAATGAGGGAAAAATATTTTCAACACATGGTGCAGGACAAGTGGATATTCACACGCAAAAGAAAGGATGTGAATGCATATCTCTTGCCATACACACAATTTAACTCGGGTTAGATAAAAAACCTAAATGTTAGGGATAAAATTATAAAACTTTAGAAGAAAACATAGTCATAAATCTCAATGACTTTGAATCAGTCAGCAAGTTCTTAGATATTATACCAAAGACCAAGTAACAAAAGAAAAAGTAGATAAATTATACTTCATCAAAATTAAAACCTTCTGTGTTTCAAAGGACACTATCCAAAAGTAAAAAGATGGCCTGCAGGATGGAAGAGCATATTTGCAAATCGTATGTCTGATAAGGGTCCAGAATATATAAAGAACTTTTACAACTCAAGAACAAAAAGACAAATGGTTCAATTAAAAATTGGCGAAAGATTTGAAAAAGATTTCTCCAAAGAAGCACAGGAAAAGACGACAAGTATCATTATTGATTACAGCAATGTGAATCAAAACCACAATGAGATACCACTTGTTGCGAATTGAATCATGTCCCCCTAAAAGGTATGTTGAAATCCTAACTCTGGTACCTGGGAATATGACTTTATTTGGAAACGGTCTTTGCAGATGTAGTCAAGTCAAGATGAGGTCATACTGGATTAGGGTGTGTCCTCATCTAATATGACTGGAGAAGAGACGCAGAGATACAGTGGAGAATTTCCCGTGATGACAGAGTCAGAGACTGAAATGATGCCTCTATGAGCCAAGTAATGCTAAGGATTTCCGGCACCACAGGAAACTAAGAGAAAGGTACGGGATAGCTTTTCATTAAGACTTTTAGAGAAAGCATGGCCTTGCTGACATTTTAATTTCAGACTTCTAGTTCCCAGAACTAGAAGTTAAATCACTCAGATTGTGGTCATTTGTTGCTGCAGCCCTAGAAAGCGGATATACCACTTCACTCCCCCTAGAAAGGCTATAATAAAAAAGATAGACAATAACAAATGTTGTGGAGTTGTGAAGAAATTGGAATCCTCATATGTTGCTAGTGGAAACGTAAGATGGTGCAACCACTGTAGAAGACAGTTTGGCAGTTCTTCAAAAAGTAACCATATAGAGTCACCATAAAACCCAGTGATTCCACCTCTAAGTATGTACTTCTAAGATAAATGAAAACATATGTCCACATAAAAACATGTACATGAATGTTTGTAGCAGCATCCTGAATAATACCCCCAAACTGGGAGCAATCCAAATGTCCATCCACTGTTGAATGGATAAACAAAACGAGATATATCCACACACTGGAATATTATTTGGCAATGAAAAGGAATGAACCCCTGAGCCATGCTACAAAATGGAGGAAACTTGAAAACATTATGCTAAACGGAAGAATCACAATGGACCATATACTGTATGATTCCTTAAATGAAATGTCGGGATTAGGCCAATCTATGGAGGCAGAAGGTAGATTAATAGGTGCTTAAGGCTGGGGGTGGGGAATGAGGAGGGACCCCTAAGGGGTATGATATTTCATTGGAGGCCAATGAAATGTTCTAAAATTAGATAGGGATGGTGGTCGTACAACTTTGTGACTACATTAAAAACCACTGAACTTTATGATATGTGAATTATATCCTAATAAAGCTACTAAAAAAGAATCTGTTCTGTGGGTTCTTTTCATTTTAGTTATGCCGGACTCCCTTTGCTGCCTCCCACCTTTGAGGTCTCATACATGCTGTGCCTGGAATGTCCTTTCCAATTTTAACTACTGGTAAATCTCTATTTATTTTTCAAAACCCAGCGTCTGCATCACCTCTTCTGTGAAGCTTTGTCTTCCTGGGAAAGTAAGCACTTACCTGTGTTGCCTCACTTTGTTTTTAGTTGACAGACAATTGACATATAACATTATATTGGCTTTAGGTGTACAACATAGTGATTCGGTATTTGTATATGCTGTGAAATGATCACCACAAAGTCTAGCTAACATCCATCACCACCTATGGTTACACATTTTTTTCTTATGATGAGATCTACTCTCTTAATGTTCCGCTAAGTGAAGTCAGTCAGTCAGAGAAAGACAAATGCCATATGATTTCATTCATATGTGGAATTTAAGAAACAAAACAAAACAAAACAAATGAGTAAAGGAAAAAGAGAGAGAGAGGCAATCCAAGAAACAGACTCTTAACTATAGAGAACACGCCGATGGTTACCAGAGGGGAGGTGGGTGGGGGGAAGAGTTAAACAGGTGATGGGGATTAAGGAGTGCACTTGTGATGAGTGCACTTGTTGTATAGAAGTGTCCAGTATACTGTATACCTGAAACTGATATTACACTGTATGTTAACTAACTGAAATTTAAATAAAAATTTAAAGAAAAAAAGATCTAAACTCTTAGCAACTTTCAAATATACGCTACAATGTTATTCACTGTAGTCACCGTGCTGTATATTACATCCCCAGGAGTTATTAATTTTGTAACTGGAAGCTTGTCCCTTTGACTACCTTCACCCATTTTTGCCCACCTCCCTACTCTCTGCATCTGGCAACCACCAATCTGTTCTCTGTATCCATGAGTTTGTTTTAGATTCCACACGTAAGTGAGATCATACAGTATTTGTCTGACTTATTTCGCTTAGCACAATGCCCTCAAGGCGTTGCCTCTTGATTTGACACTTGTGGGAACGGTCTCGTGTTTCTCACTGTATTGCCACTCTGTGTTCTTCTTGCTTCTGTTTCCCCTGTGGATTGCCTTTCTCTCTGAGGATGAGAAACCTGGGTATGTGACCACATTGCGTCTACCCTCAGTGCTTATCCCTGTGCTGGGCACGTGGCAGGCATTCGATGCTTGCGAAATCCAATTGAATAATTTGAAAGCATCTGGAACAAAGCTCAGGAGTAAACGGTGAGGAATGGATCACATAAGGTTGTGGTCATGAACATCTCCTAATTAGACTGCTAAGGACGTGGTAATATATTCTTTGATTAGTCTAGCTATACCTCCAAAAGCCTAACTTTTACCTTTCGTTCTTTTCTTCCTCTTCCTCTCCCCACTCCTTCTCTCCCTTGTTTTCATGAGTCAACATATGCATGTTTTTTTCCTATTAAAAATTTTTAAACTTTCCACTTTGAAATAATTTCAGCCTGACAAAAAAGATGGCAAAAACCATTCAAAGAATTCTCATATGCTCTTTGCTCAGCTTCCCAACTGTTAACATCTTACAAAACCACAGTACAATGATCAAAACTGAGAAATTAATGTTTACCCAATACTGTCAACTAACCTCCTAACCTTATTCAAATTTTGCCAATTGTCCCATTAGGGTTATTTTTCTGGTCCAGCATCCAATATAGAATCAGAGTCATGCCTTCTTAAGTTCCTCTACTCTGGGGCAGTGTCTCGGTCTTTCAGGACATTGATACTTTCATGGAGTACGTGGCAGTCGTTTTGAAGAATGTCCCTTAATGTAACAAATGCATAGCAGATCCTTCTGTAGGCACTGTGCTAGTCTCTGGAATACTTTAGGGTAGGTTCAGTTTTTGCCGCCAGGAAGCTGGTCTTTGAGGGAAGAGGGGCAGAGATGCACAAATTAACAGGTAATTACAAGACAGTATAATAAATGCAGAAATGGAGGTCAACACTCTCCAGAATGGAGAGGATGTTAAAAGAGGCAACTGACTATATTTTGGACCTGGAAACACTTCTTGCAGAAGATGACATCTAAAACCTCTTTTAAATTTTTATTATTTATTTTTAAAAATTTAAATGTTTATTATTTATTTTTGAGAGAGAGAGAGAGAGAGCAGAAGCAGGGGAGGGGCAGAGAGAGAGGGAGACACAGAATCCAAAGCAGGCTCCAGGCTCTGTCAGTACAGAGCCTGAGGTGGAGCTCGAACTCACGAACCGTGAGATCGTGACCTGAGCCAAAGTCAGCCACTTAAGCTGAAGCCACTGAGCTGAAGTTGGATGTTTAACTGGCTGAGCCACGCAGGCGCCCCAATAAAAAATGATATCTAAGCCAAGTGAGCAAGGCAGAAGTTGGGGGCCCGAGAGAGAAGAGTGTTCCAGACGAAATTTACTCCATCAAGTAGAGCAGAATAGTGCAGTCATTTTAAGGATTAACCTAAATACTCCTTGTAAAAATCTTTATAATCAGGACCACATTTGAACATGTTGAAGAAATCTGCTTTGACCTTTTCTGTCTTGTCCGAATTCATTTAAAAACCCTTGACATGCTGACATTCATCCTTGTATTTTGGCAATTTCAGAAGTTCCAATGATAAAATTAACTTTAAGAAGCACCATGAATGTGCAGCTAAAGAAAAAAGAAGGATATTTTTTTATTGAGGTGAATTAATACAAATAAATTCTGAAGTACATGAGCCTCTGAAGAGAATGATTAAATGTGGTATAAAATGAAATTAATTTATCAGAAGGACTCTGGCCTTGGTCACTGCCAAGAAGGAATCACATAAATGTCATCATAAAGTTAGACAAAATCATGCAATTGTGTAACCTTTTTGTATCTTGTAATCCCCAACAGGACTGGTCTCCATTTAAACACAAAGGTTATAATAGATTCCGTAAGAGACAGTTGGGCAGACTCATTTAAAGCTGGGCATCCGCAGACTGACTTGCAAACCGGAGTCCATCATCACTCAGGTTCAAGTGCTTTTGGTTAGGAACCTTTGCTTAAGATGCTTGCTTGTGAGTTAGGAACAAATTATTTAAGGATGGGGCTATAGGCAAGCTCTATACCTAGACTACCTCTCCTTTCGTCCTCATCTTCCTCCTCCTTCATCTTCTTTTTGGTTCTCAACTTTACTATTAATTAAGAGAATGAAAATTAACACCACCTTGAGAGATCTTTGCACAACCTTTAGACTGGCAATCATTAAAACGCTAGACAAGGTCACATGTTGGAAACTATGTGGAGAAATGGAAACTCCATTGCCGTGGAGGGATTAAAATTTTTATATCCACTTTGGAGACCAATTGGGGAAGAGTAAGTCTGAAAATGGGCACATCTCCCAGAGGTGAAAAATTGCAAGACACTTGCCCTCCTGTAAAGATGGATGCAGGTGTTTGACCTGCTCTGCCAAACAGATGAATCAGCTCCAAATTTTGAAGGTGATGTTAAAAAGGAGGGACCAAGTGGAACCTCTGTAATCAAGGTAGCAGAAGTGATGGCACCCGGGTACAATTTTTGGAGCCAGCCATGACTATAGATCAAGAAACGGCACCAACATCCATCATGTGTCATTTTGGAAATAAAAGGGGGCAGTACCTAGTCTTTAAGCAGAGCACCATTGTCCTCATTAGGTCAATTCCATGGTGTGATATTAGATAGTTTATTGTCAAGTTGGTTCTTAAGCCCTTCAGGAAATACTGTAAGCTATCTAAAGTCCTTTAAAAAAATATTTTCCTTGTTTAAGTGATCCATGATGGTTTTCTGTTGCTTATAACTAAGAATCTCGACGCATGTGGAAAGCACTTTGGCAAAATCTATTAAAATAGGGGATATGCATACCTTACAACTCAGCAGTTCTTCTGCTGCATGTATACTTCAGGGCAGCGGTGCCTGTTAGAAACTTCTATGATGATGGCTTTGCCATCCAATATGCTAGCCACTGGCCCCATGTGGCTACTGACCACTTGAAATGTGGCTAGTATGACGGAGAAGTTAAAATTTTAATTTTAGGGGTGCCTGGGTGGCTCAGTTGGTTAAGCGTCCGACTTTGGCTCAGGTCATGATCTCACGGTCTGTGAGTTTGAGCCCCGCGTCGGGCTCTGTGCTGACAGTTCAGAGCCTGGAGCCTACTTCAGATTCTTTGTCTCCCTCTCTCTCTCTGACCCTCCCCCACGCATGCTCTGTCTCTCTCTCTCTCTAAAAAATAAATAAACACTTAAAAAAATTAAAAACAAATTTAATTTTATTGGATTAATTAATTCAAATGTAAGTCACCACCTGTGGCTAGTGATCACTTTGATAACCAACACAACGCTAAAAAAGATGTTTATGTACACATAGAAGTTCATTGCAGCAATATTTGTAATGACAAAAAATAAGAAATAAGTCATATCCACACAAGCAAGTGCCATAAAGCGGCCAAATGAAGGAACTGAGTTTTTATTGCTAACATGGATAAATCTAAAGCCCATAATTTGTATTATGCGAGATACAGTGTGGTACCACTTTATGTAAAGCTAAAGGAACAAAGAATTATTCTTTATATTTATTGATTTAAAATATAGCAAAATTTAAAGACAACGTAGAAGGAAAGGCTTCCCATTAAACTCACAAGTGTCTTCCCTCCTTTAAGAGATGGGAGCAATCCCTATCAAAACACCACCAGCATTCTTCACAGAGCTAGAACAAATAATCCTAAAATTTGTATGGAACCACAAAAGGCCCTGAAAAGCAAAAGCAATCTTGAAAAGAAAACCAAAGCTAGAGGCATCACAATCCCAGACTTCAAACTGTATTACAAAGCTGTAATCGTCAAGACAGTATGGTATTGGCACAAAAACAGACACCCAGATCAATGGAACAGAATAAAAAACCCAGAAATGGACCCACAAATGTATGGCCAACTAATCTTTGAAAAAGCAGGGAAGAATATCCAATGGGAGAAAGACGGTCTCTTCAGCAAATGGTGCAAGGAAAACTGGACAGCGACATGCAAAGAAATGAACCTGGACCACTTTCTTACACCATATAGAAAAATAAACTCAAAATGAATGAAAGACAGGAAGCCATCAAAATCCTCGAGGAGAAAGCAGGCAAAAACCTCTTTGACCTTGGCTGCAGCAACTTCTTACTCAACACATCTCTGGAGGCAAGGGGAAAAAAGCAGAAATGAACTATTGGATCTTCATTAAAATAAAAATCTTCTGCACAGCGAAGGAAACAGTCAGCAAAACTACAAGGTAACTGACAGAACGGGAGAAGATATTTGTAAATACATATCAGATAAAGGGTTAGTATCCAAAATCGATAAAGAACTTATCAAACTTAAGACCCCAGAAAACAAATAATCCAGTGAAGAAATAGGCAAAAGACATGAATAGACACTTTTCCAAAGGAGACATCCAGATGACGAACAGACACATGAAAAAATACTCAACATCACTCATCATCAGGGAAATACAAATTAAAACCACAATGAGATAGCAACTCACACCTGTCAGAATGGCTAAAATTAACAACTCAGGCAACAACAGATGTTGGCAAGGATACGGAGAAAGAGGATCTCTTTTATACTGCTGGTGGGAATGCAAACTGGAGCAGCCACTCTGGAAAACAGTATGGAAGTTCCTAAAAAAATTAAAAATAGAACTACCCTATGACCTAGATATTTACCCAAGGGATACAGGTGTGCTGTTTCGAAGGGGTACATGCACCCCAATGTTTACAGCAGAGCTGTCAACAATAGCCAAAGTATGGAAAGAGCCCAAATGTCGGTCGATGGATGAATGGATAAAGAAGATGTGGTGTATATATATACAAGGGACTATCAATCAGCAATCAAAAAGAATGAAATCTTGCCATTTGCAACTATATGGATGGAACTAGAGGGTATCATGCTAAGTGAAATTAGTCAAAGAAAGACAAATATCATATGACTTCACTCACATGAGGACTTTAAGATACCAAACAGATGAAAATAAGCGAAGAGAAGCAAAAATAATATAAAAACAGGGAGAGGGACAAAACCTAAGAGACTCTTAAATATAGGGAGAAAACAGAGGATCGCTGGAGGGTTTGTGGGAGGGGAATGGGCTAAATGGGTAAGGGGCATTAAGGAATCTACTCCTGAAATCAGCGTTGCACTGTATGCTAACTAACTTGGATGTAAATTAAAAAAGTAAATTAATTAATTAATAAAAAAAAACAAAGGGGAGAGAATTAGAGGTCTTCAACTATAAATTCTAAGATTTGTTAATACTGGCATGAGGATCATTGCCTTGTTTTATTGTCATCAGAATTTTTATCAATATCTTTAATATTGAATATTTAAATATTAAAATTTATATATCTGAACATAACTATACACTGAGTTACAAAGTAACTTGCCTCTTTAGGCTTCTTTAATTCCAATGGTCATAAGGATTATCGGTCCTTTCAAATCCATTCTCTTCTTTTTGTATAATAATGGAGATGAGGCTAGGATGAGCCTTCCCATTTCCTACCCCCACCCTTGCAGCTAGGTGTGAGTGTACGCTGAAATTCTTGCCAACAGAGGGTAGATGGAGGTGATATAAGCGACTTGTCTCTCACGAATTCCTGGCCCTGGACTTCTAGGCTTCTGCCCTCCTGGTGGCTGGAATGGCAGTAACCAAAGTGACTTTGGAAGCCCCTGGGAGAGTCTGTGGAACAGGGCTGCCTGCTTACCTGTGACTGCTACTTGAGAGAAAAATAAATTGCCTGTTTCTTAAGCTTTATTATTGTTGAGTTTTATTATGGCATCTCCTTTAGACATGTAATCATCCTCTCTCTCTCTCTCTCTCTTTTTCACTTACTGTGTTCCAAGTTATGTTTCTGATATCTACATTGTTTGTGGTGTTAATGCTTTATTAAAATAAGGAATTAAAGTATAAAATAATAGTAATTTTCACTCCTGCTTAGAAGATATAGAAGGTATGCTAAGTTTTTGCAACTGCCAGACATAGGATCATGAGTAGAAGACAATACAAATAACATTTTCATAGCAGTTGTAATTTACTGAGAATTTCACATTTGGCGTACATGGGCCTGCCTCTAGTTTCAACCTCTTATTCATAGTAAAGGACACCATGGGCCAATGTTGCTTTTGATTAAGGTCACCTGAGAAGTAGGGGCAGAACCTACATATTTATTTTCCACTCCATTCCTCACTTCTTCCCACTGCCTCCCTTGCTTGGATGGAACATAGAGATAATTTGGTAGGTGTATGATGCTTGAAATCTACCTACTGTAATTTATTGAAACATCAGGACAAGATACACACACTCCTGGGAATTTATAAATCTGGGGCACTCCGAATGTTCACTTATACACACATATCAGTGGAATAAATTTCTCTAAGCTAGTTAAAAGTTATGATACACAGTAATAAGTCTGAATATAAATTCTGATGCACTGACTCAAAGGTAAAAGTGGTTGGAAGATGAGAATTCACTTTCCTTTTTTTTAAAATATTTATTCATTTTTGAGAGAGAGACAGAGCATGAGTGGGGGAGGGGCAGAGAGCAAGGGAGACACAGAATCTGAAGCAGGTCCCAGGCTCTGAGCTGTCAGCACAGAGCCCGATGCAGGGCTCGAACTCACAAAGAGATCGTGACCTGAGCCGAAGTCGGACACTTAACGGACTGAGCCACCAAGGCATCCTGAGAATTCACTTTCCAAAAGGCAAGTTCTCTCCAACTTTTCCCTTGAGGTTTCCCAGTGACCAAGAACAGTCACTTGTGTGAGGGGATGAGGTGAGAGAAATGTTCTGGGCATGAAATCTAAAGCTCTTTCTTCATGAACAAAATTTCTTTAAAAGGTTATATTTTACCTCTAAAGTTCATGCTGATTTTTGCATGCTACTCTACAATGTGGCTTTATTGGTATTTATATAAAAAAGAATCTTTTAAATTATCAGTTAAATTTCTTAATTTCCTCCTCAAAATCTTTTTGGAAAGCTGATTCCTTATTTTTTTTCCTGTGTTGGAAACACTTCCTCATGTCCACCATGGTAAATGTCTTCCATTTTTGTAGCCATAGCTAAAATATTTGGATTTGAAGTTCTTTATCTCAGAGTATCATTTCTCCCTCGCCCCCCCCCCCCCAATTCAGATCAAATTTATTTAGAATTCAATTCTACCTGTTGGGGGTGTTCACGATTGCACTAACTACAAATCAGTCAAAGGACTCACAGAATAAAAGGATATAAAGGACAACATATACCTGAAACATGTTTGGGAGAGGAGTAAAATATGGGTTCAAACTTAAGTGACCATCAACTTAATATAGACCGCTATATTCAGAAGATGTCATACACAAACCTAATGGTAACCACAAATCAAAAACTAGTAATAGAGATGTAAAAAATAAAGAAAAAGGAATCCAAGTATATCACAGACACATAGACCAATAGAATAGAATAGAAAACCCAGAAATGGACCCACAAGCCTATGGCCAACTAATATTTGACAAAGCAGGATAGAGTATCCAATGGACAAAAGACAGCCTCTTTAACAAATGGTGCTGGGAGAACTGGACAGCAACATGCAGAAGAATGAAACTAGACCACTTCCTTACACCACTCACAAAAATAAACTCTAAATGGATGAAGGACCTGAATGTGAGACAAGAAACCACCAAAGTCCTAGAGGAGAAAGCAGGAAAAAACCTTTTTGACCTGAGCCGCAGCAATTTCCTACGTGACACATCTCCAAAGGCTAAGGAATTAAAAGCAAAAATGAACTATTGGGACCTCATCAAGATAAAAAGCTTCTGCACGGCAAAGGAAACAACCAACAAAACTAATAGACAACCGATGGAATGGGAGAGGATAATTGCAAATGACATATCGGATAAAGGACTAGTGTCTAAAATCTATAAAGAACTTACCAAACACCACACCTGAAAAACAAATAATCCAGTGAAGAAATGGGCGGAAGATACGAATAGACACTTTTCCAAAGATGACATCCAGATGGCCAACAGACACATGAAACGATGCTCAATGTCACTCATCATCAGGGAAACACAAATCAAAACCACACTGAGATACTACCTCACACCGGTTAGAGTGGCTATAATGAATAAATCAGGAAACTATAGATGCTGGTGGGGATGTGGAGAAGCAGGCACCCTCCTACACTGTCGGTGGGAATGCATACTAGTGCAGCCACTCTGGAAAATGGTGTGGAGATTCCTCAAAAAAATGAAAATAGAACTACCCTATGACCCAGCAATAGCACTGCTAGGAATCTACCCAAGAGACACAGGAATGCTGATGCATAGGGGCACGTGTACCCAACGTTCATAGCAGCACTTTTGACAATAGCCAAATCATGGAAAGAGACTAAGTGTCCATCAACGGATGAATGGATAAAGAAGATGTGGTACATATATACAATGGAATACTATGCGGCAACGAGCAAGAATGAAATCTGGCCATGTGTAGCAACGTGGAAGGAACAGGAGGGTATTATGCTGAGTGAAATAAGTCAGGCAGAGAAAGACAGATACCATATATTTCCACGCATAGGTGGATTTTGAGAGACTTAGCAGAAAACCATGGGGGAGGGAAGAGGGGAAAGAAAAAAAGACACAGAGAGGGAGGGAGACAAAAACATAAGAAACTCTGAAAGACTAAGAACAAACTGAGGGGTGAGGGGGGTGTGGGAGGGGGGAGAGTAGGTGACAGGCACAGATGAGGGCACTTGTTGGGATGAGCAGTGGGTGTTGTATGGAAACCAATTTGACAATAAATTATTAAAAAAAAAGAAAGCCAATTAATTGTGAGAGAAGAGAGCAAGAGAAAAAAGGAACAGAGGAGAACTACAAAGCAACCATAAAACAAGTAACAAAATGGAAATAAGTACATATTTATCAATAATAATAATTATTTTTTAAAGAACTCTTACACTAACCCTAAGAGATTCTTTTTTTTTATTTTTTAAAAAACGTTTATTTGTTTTTGAGAGAGAGAGAAATGGAGTGTGACTAGGGGAAGGGCAGAGAGAGAGGGAGACACAGAATTGGAAGCAGGCTCCAGGCTTCGAGCCCCCAACGGTGGGGCTCAAGCTCACAAACCTTGAGATCATGACCTGAGCTGAAGTTGGAGCATTAACTGACTGAGCCACCCAGGCACCCCTATCAGTAATTATTTTGAATAAGGGGTGCCTGGGTGGCTCTGTTGGTTAAGTGTCTGACTCTTTATTGGCTCAGATCATGAATTCACAGTCTGTGAGATTGAGCCCCGAGTCAGACTCTGCACCAACAGTACAAAGCCTGCTTGGGATTCTCTCTCTCCCTCTCTCTTTGTCCCACCCTTGCTCTATCTCTTTCTCAAAATAAATAAATAAACATTAAAAAATTTACTTCGAATGTAAATGGACTGAAGTCTCCAGTCAAAAGATAAAGAGTGATGGAATGGATAAAAATGTAGGACCCATCTATATGCTAGCTATAAACGATTAATTTCAGACCTAAAGACACAGGCAGATTGAAAACAAGGGGACAGAGAAGCATTTATCATGGAAATGGATGTGAAAAGAAAGCTGGGGTAGTCAGTACTTATATTGGACAAAATAAACTTTATAACAAAGACTGTAATGAGGCAAAGAAGGACACTATATGATCATAAAGGGGACAATCCAACAAGAAGATATAACAATTGTAAATACTTATGCACCCAACATGACAGCACCTAAATACATAAAGCAGTTGATAACAAACATAAAGGAAGTAATCAATAGTAATACAATAACAGTAGGGGACTTTAACACCCAATTACATCAGTGGACAGATCATCCAAACCAAAATTCAACAAGGAAACTGGCTTTCAGTGACGCATTGGATCAGATGGACCTAACAGATACATTCAGAACATTCCATCCCAAAGCAGCAGAGTACAGATTATTTTCAAGTGCATATGGAACGTTCTTCAGAATAGCGCATGTATTAGGCTACAAAACAAGTCTCAACAAATGCTATGCTAGAAGTCAACCACAAGAAAAAATCTGGAAGGAGCACAAATGCAAGAGGGTTAAACAACATTCTAGTAAAAAATGAATGGGTCAACCAACAAATCAAAGGGGAAATAAAAAAATACATGGAGACAAATGAAAATGAAAACACATGGCCCATAATCTTTGGAATGAAGCAAAAGCCGTTCTAAGAGGGAGGTTTGTAGCATTGCATGTCTCCCTCAAAAAGCAAGAAAAACTCAAACAATAGGAGCTATAAAAAGAAGAACAAACAAAACACCAAATCAGTAGAAGGACATAATAAGATCAGAGCAGAAATCAAAAAGAACAACAACAAATTAAAAAGTCAATAGAATAGATAAATGAAAGCAAAAGGTGGGTCTTTGAAAAGATCAACAAAATTGATACACTTTTACCTAGACACATCAAACAAACAAACAAAATCAGAAATGAAAGAGGAGAAATATCAACCGACATCACAGAAATACAAAGGATTATAAGAGAATGCTGTGAAAAACTACATGCCAACAAACTGAACAACTAGAATAAGTGTATAAATTCCTAGTAACATACAACCTCCCCAAACGGAATCAGGAAGAAATAAAAAATTTGAACAAACAGATTACCAACTACGAGCTGAATCAGTAATCCAAAACCTTCCAAGATATCAACAATAGCCAAACTATGGAGAGAGCCCAATCCATTGACTGATGAATGGATAAAGAAGATGTGGTATAAATACACAATGGAATATTATTTAGCCATCCAAAAGAATAAAATCCTTGCTCAGGTCATGAAATTCTGGTTTGTGAGATGGAGCCCCATGTCAGGCTTTGTGCTGACAGCATGGAGCCTGCTTGGGATTCTCTCTCCCTCTCTTTCTCTGCCTCTCCCTCTCTCAACAATGAATTAATAAACATTAAAAAAAAGAAGGAAATCTTGCCATTTGCAATGATGTAGATGGAGTATTATGTATTTTGCTAAGCAAGATAAGTCAATCAAAGGAGGACAATACCATATGATTTCACTCATATGTGGAATTTAAGAAACAAAACAGATGAACATATGGGAAGGGGAGAAAGAATAGAGAGAAACAAATTACAAGAGACTCTTAAAGATAGAGAACAGGGGCGCCTGGGTGGTTCAGTCGGTTAAGCACCGATTTCGGCTCAGGTCATGATCTCACTGTTTGTGAGTTCAAGCCCTGCATCGGGCTCTATGCTGACAGCTCAGGGCCTGGAGCCTGCTTCAGATTCTGTGTTTCCCTCTTTCTCTGCCCCTCCCCTGCTCACACTCTGTCTCTCTGTCAAAAGTAAACAAACATTAAAAAAAAAAAAGAGAGAACAAACTGAGGGTTGATGAAGGGAGGTGGTTGGGAGATAGGCTAGATGGATGATGGGTATTAAAGAGGGCATTTGTGATGAGCACTGGGTGTTATATGTAAGTGATGAATCACTGAATTATACTCCTGAAACCAATATTGCACTGTATGTTAACTAACTAAAATTTTAAAACAAAATAAAACAAAACAAACATAAAAAAACAAAAATAAAATAAAATTCTGAAGAAACAAAAGTCCATGAACAGATGGCCACACAGATGAATTCCACCAAACGTTCAAAGAAGAGTTAATACCTCTTCTTTTCAAACTATTCCATAAGCGCGTGCGAACACACACACACACACACACACACACACACACACACACACACACTTTAAATAGGCTTCATGCCCAGTGTGGGGCTTGAACTCATGACCCTGAGTTTAAGACCTGGGCTGAGATTAAGAGTTGAATGCTTAACTGACTGGGCCATCCAGGCATCACTCAAACTATTCTATAAAATAGGAGGGGAAGGAAAGCTACCAAATTCATTCTATGAGGCCAGAATTACCCTGGTACCAAAACCAGATAAAGACACTACATAAAAAGAGAGGTAAAGGACAATATCTCTGATGAACATAGATGAAAAACAATCTTTAATAAAATATTAGCAAACTGAGTCCAACAATACATTTAAAAATTTCATTACAATCAAGTGGGATTTATTCCATGGACGCAAGGGTGGTTTGGTATTTGTAAATCCATCAGTGTGATACATCACATCAATGAGAGAAAGGATAAAAGCTATTAGATCATTTCGATAGATGCAGAAAAAGCATTTGACAAAGTACAACATCCATTCATGATAAAAATCCTCAACAAAGTAGTTTTAGGGGAAACGTACCCAACATAATAATGCCATATATGAAAAACCCACAGCTAATATCATACTGAATGGTGAAACACTGAGAGCTTTTCCTTTAAGGACAAGATAAGGATGTCTACTTTCACCACTTTTATTCAGCATGGTACTGGAAGTTCTAGCCACAGCAATCAGACCAAGAAAAAGGAATAAAAGGCATCCAAATTGGCAAGGAAGAAGTAAAACTTTCACTATTATCAGATAACATGATACTATAGATAGAAAACCCTAAAGACTCTACTAAAAAACTATCAGAACTGATAAATGAATTCAGTTAAGGTTGCAAAATATAAAAATCAACATACAGAAACCCACTGTATTTCTATAACCAGTCATGAAGCAGCAGAAAGAAAAATTAAGAAAACGATCCCATTTACAATTGCACCAAAATAATAAAATCCCAGGAATAAACTTAACCAAAGAGGTAAAAGACCTGTACTCTGAAACTATAAAATATTGATGAACGCAATTGCAGATGACACAAACAAATGGAAAGATATTCCATGCTCATGGATTGGAAGAATAAATATTGTTAAAATGCCCATATTACCCCAAACAATTTACAGATTAAATGCAGTCTCTATCAAAATACCAATATCATTTTCACAGACTAGAACAAAGAATCCTAAAATTTGTATGCAACCGCAAAAGAACTTGCATAGCCAAAGCAACCTTAAAGAACAAAACTGGAAGCTTCCAAATCCCAAATATCAAGATATACTACAAAACTGTAGTAATCAGAACAGAATGGTACTGGCACAAAAATAGATATGTAGATCAATGGAAACGAAGAGAGAGCCCAAAAATAAACCCATGATTATATGGTCAATTAGTCTTTGACAAAAGAGGAAAGAATGTGCGTGGGAGAAAATCTCTTCAAAAAATGGTGTTGGGAAAACTGGACAGCTACCTTCAAAGGAATGAACCTGGACCACCTCGTTACACTATACACAAAAATAAGCTCAGAATGGATTAGAGGCTTAAATGTGAGACCTGAAACCATAAAAATCCTGAAAGAGCACAGGTAGTAATTTCTCTGACATTAGCCATAGCAACAGCTTTCTAGATATGTCTCCTGAGGCAAAGGAAACAAAAGCAAAGATAATGGGACTACATCAAAATAAAAAGCTTCTGCACAGCAAAGGAAACAATCATACTGAATGGGAGAGATATTTGCAATTGACATATTCAGGTAAGTGTTAGTATCCAAAATATGTAAAGAACTTACACAATTCAACCCCCCCCCAAATAATCCAATTAAAAAATGGACAGAAGACACGAACAGACGCTTCTCCAAAGAAGACATTCAGATGGCCAACAGACACATGAAAAGATGCTCAACATCACTCATCATCAGGGAAATGTAAATCAAAACTACAATGAGATATCACCTCACACCTGACAGAATGGCTAACATCAAAAACACAAGAAACAACAAGTGTTGGTGAAGATGGGGAGAAAAAGGAACCCTCTTACACTGTTGGTGGGAATGCAAACTGGTGCAGCCTCTGTGGAGAACAATCCGAGGTTCCTCAAACATTAACACTAGAAGGGCACCTGGGTGGCTCAGGTGGTTAAGCGGTCGACTTTGGCTCAGGTCATGATCTCACAGTCTGTGAGTTCAGGCCCCGCGTGGGGCTCTGTGCTGACAGCTCAGAGCCTGGAGCCTGCTTCGGATTCTGTGTCTCCCTCTCTCTCTGCCCTTCCCCTGCTCATACTCTGTCTCTATGTCTCTCAAAAATAAATAAACATTAAAAAAATTTAAAAAAACATTAACACTAGAACTGCTATATTATCCAGTAATTTTACTAGTGGGTTTTTATCCAAAGAATATGAAAACACTAATTCAAAATGATATATGCACCCCTATGTTAATTGCAGCATTATTTACAATAGTCAGATTATGGAAGCAGCCCAAGTGTCCATTGATAGATGAATGGATAAAGACAAAGTGGTATATATACAATGGAATAATACTCTGCTATAAAAAAGAATGAAATCATGCTATATGCAACAATATGGATGGACCTAGAGAGTGTCATGCTAAGCAAAAAATGTCAGTCAGAGAAAGGCAAATACCATATGATTTCACTCATATGTGAAATTTAAGAATCGAAACAAATGAACGAAGAAAAAAAAAGGGACAAACAGACTCTTAACTATAAAGGACAAACTGATGGTTACCGGGGTGGGGGGGCGTTGATAAAATAGGTTATGGGGATTAAAAAGTACACTTATCACGATGAACACTAGGTAATGTATAGAATTGTGGAATCACAGTAATGCATATCTGAAACTAATATAACTCTGTATGTTAACTCTACTGGAATGAAAATAATAAAGACATTGGAACTAACTATACTCCTTTGAGAGCCTAGAAATTTTTTTTCTTTTTTCTTTTTTTTTTTTTTTTTTACTTTCGGCAGGGGTCATGGGTGGGAGAGGAGGATCACTTACACATTGGGTAGAATATGGACAATAGAACATTAGTGCTAAAAGGGACGCAAATATTATTCAGCACATAGCATTGATTCAGAGACGAAGAAACAAAAGCCTAGATGGACTATAGTTCTTGCCCCGAATTAAAGTAACCAGATAAATATTAACACTTCTTTCTTCCTTGATTAATAATTAGTTGGGATATCTTTTGCCCACATTCTTGATTACTTCCAGCTATGGAATGCACAGTGGCTATTAACTGCTTCTCGGGTCGCCAAGAAGTTGCTGAACATTTGTCACTTCTTAACTCTTCGAGGTGGTCAACTAATACACACATTGGTAGATGATTTTAGCATCCTTTTGCATTTGAAATACTATTTATTTATTTATAAGTAGGCTCCACACCCAATGTGGGACTTGACTTCACAACCCTGATATCAAGAGTTGGACGCTCTACCAACTCAACCAGCAGGCGCCCCGAAATGCTATTTAAAATCAACATCATTTGGGGACGCCTGAGTGGCTCAGTCGGTTAAGAGTTCCACTCTTGATCTCAGCTCAGGATCTCAGAGTCGTGAGTTCGAGCCACGTGTTGGGCTCCATGCTGGGCATGGAGCCTACTTAAAAAAAATAACATGGTTTTAAGCTATGTTCAGTGACAACACCGAACAGCACCCCTAAATCATAAGAAGAAATTAATTATTTAAGTGAAATAACATGCAATGCCATAATTTGAAGGCCTAGAGCAGGGGTTGCCAAACTCTTTCAGTAAAAGGCCATATAGTAAAGATTTTAGGCTTTGCAGGTCATACAGTCTTAAAACTACTCAACAATGCCGTTGTAGTGTGAAAGCCGTCATAAACAATATAAAAAAAATGAAAGTGACTATGTTCCCATAAAACATTATTTACAAAAACAGGCAGCGTGCTGAATTTGACCTTCAGGCTATAGTTTGCAGACCCCTGCCCTGGAGTCCTATGTTTTATAGGCTTTAAGTGGAGTGTATATATAAAGTCACCCAGAATGCTGGCTTTAAAAATGCTGCTAATCTTTTGTTTGGTTAGTTTTATTTATTTTTCAAATAGCTCCTACATATTTTAATAAATCAAATGTACATCTAAGGGACACGATCCTTCTAGAGATGTGTGTGTGGCCTGGCAGGAGTCGTGTAATATGAGTCATTTCAGTTACTTCCTCTGAAAAATGGCATGTAATATATCCTTGTTTAGTCACTTTTTATGAACCAGCTAGCTCAGGAATGATAGTAGGTTGCACCAAAAAAACCCACAAAGGACATATGATTTATTTAGAAATGAACTTATATCTGTATGGTTTTTTGTCTCTTGAGAATGCCGAGTTTCTATCTTGGCCTCTTGTGTGGCCTTCTGTGAGTTACCTCAGCTTCTTCATCTGAATCATAAAGAACGACGCTTTTGCTCACGTCTTCTGGGTGTGGCAAGGAAAGCTGGGCAGATATACCAGATGACATCTATCTAGTGCTCACATGCCATTGGAGCGGGACGTGTCCACACATTTTAACTGTTGCATACCGCTGAGGCCCAGGCCTCACAGTCCTGGGGCTTTCATCCAACAATCTGAGAAGGAAGATAAAAAGGAAAGAAAACGAACAAAAACAGAGAAGGAAAGACAATAAAACGGAAGGATAATGGCTGAGTGGATCATGGCAGCCAACATCTTAGCTACCATGGAAAGTATTAAGCCAGTGTGTTTGTTGAATTCATTTTGTTGGTGGTCACTGTGTTCATTCTGAACATCCAGCAGTTAGCTAAGTAAACACACATGACTGATGAAAGAAGAAAGGGAACCATTTTTATAGGGACCATTAAACTTTAACTACCATCTGGCAGGGAATGATTAGAGAAGATCGAAATTAAGGCAGTCAACACAAATGCTGTGTGAATACCTCAGGGAATTAACATGGATAGAGACAGTGAACTTGTGGTTAAATAAAGAGACAGACATAAGGGGGAAGTGGTGAACACATCCTTTATAGCTTTGGACCTCACGGTCACATTCATTGCCAAAAGAGCTCAAAAGAGGGGAGAAATAACAAGGAGACCATGAGAAAATCTGAAACACCTGGAAATAATCAGATGCTCTGCTCCAATCATAAAAAAGAAAGTCAAAGAACTACACAGGACCACATCGTTTGGGCTTCCTCCCTACCCAGGAAGGAAATGTTTATAGGAGAGGTGTGTTGAAATTGGCAGATAGTTAATATTCAGATTAGCCTAGTACTTAATCGTAGGAAGTGGTTGTATATACTGCTGGGAAAAAACACAAGAAAGTATATCCTCGCGAACACAAAAGGCTCCGTAATTTCTGGGAATCCCTGTTTTCCCACTAATTAAACAGTCACCCAGCAGGTAGTTGGAGAGAGAACAGGAAAAAGGGCACTTTGGCCTTCCTCTTTCAGGGCGTACTTCTGCCTTCCATCAGTCAATAGTGTAGTACTTAACCCCAGGCCGGCTTCCCTCCTTGAAAGCACGCGTAAAAGATTCTTGGAGAAAGCTACTTGTTTAATTCGTACTTTGTCTCTGTGTTCCAATGCATGCAGAAGGCCAGCTTCTGAATGTCTGAAGAGGAATCGTGACAGGAGAGCTACCCCGTTCTCAGTTCTGAAGAAGGCCGTCTGGGGAAAGTCGGCAGCCCTGAACTAACTAATCAACCAACTTTTCTCTTTTCCTTCTTTCTTTATCTTCTTTCCTTCCTTCCCTCCCTCTTTCTCTTTCTTTCCTTCCTTCTTTCTTTCCTCCCTTCCTCCCTTCCTTCCTTCCTTGAAATACAGTTGACACATAACATGACATTAATTTATGGTGTGGGGGTGCCTGGGTGGCTCAGTCAGTTAAGCGTCCAACTCCTAGTTTTGGCTTAGGTCATGATCTCATGGTTTGTGGGTTTGAGCCCTGCATCGGGCTCTGTTCTGACAGCACGGAGCCTACTTGGGATCCTCTCTCCCTCCCTCTCTTTCTCTGTCCCTTGCCTGCTTGTGAACTCTCTTTCTCAACATAAATAAATAAACTTAAAAAAGTAAATTTAAGGAGTTGATTTGATGCATTTATATATCGTAATATGATTGCCATTGAAGTGAGAGTTACGTAATTATCGTTTCTTTTTTTGCGGTGGGAATAATTAGCAAGTTTGATGATGCTAATGAAATACTGTTGTCCATATTCACTTTATTGTTCATAGGGTCCAGAGCTTTGATTATTGGAGTGATCAAGACAGGTTTGGAACAAATGAGCTGAAGCTAGTCCGTCCCAGGCAGAAATATTTTGAGACAAAAGGGAGGAAGGATGTGTTACTTGAGACGGTGTACGTGGAAATTCGTCATGCATGGTTTTTCTCTCTTTCTGGTCTTCTTATTTAAGGGCTTACCTCTATACCGGGTAGTGTGCAAAATGCGTTTCCATCCTTTATCTTACTGTCAATACAATTTCACGAGGTTTGCGTTATCATCCCATTGTACAGAGGAGAAAACTGAGAACCAAGACAGAGAGAGGTTAAGTAACTAGTCCAAAGATAAGGCCACAAGGTTAGTAAATGTGGGTGCCAGAACTCACACCGAGGTCCTACTCTCTGCACAGCTCTCTCGCTTTTGTGCTCTTGGCCACCATGAAGAAATCTCCTCCTGGCCTCCACACTTTCCCTTTCTTGAATGAGTGTGGGCTCAACTTCCTGTTAGGGTCGGAGGCTTAAAAATAATGGATACGGCCTAGCGAAGTGTTGGAGCAAACTAGCTATGAACCCCCTGCGGCAGGGGCCCGAGGCTCCCCTGTACAGCCAGGGAGGACCAGGCAGATCATCACCACAAGGACCGCTGTAATTGGCCCAGGCCCCTTCCGGGGCTTTTGCAAAAGAGCGTGAATGAGAAATAAAACAACTGCATTTTTTTCAAGCTTTGAATACTGTTTCGTATAGTCTGGCGATGACTTATAAATGTTATAAGAACATTTCCTTTGTTTCTTATTTTTAGAATAAAATATTCCGGGGGAAAATTCTCTTTTAATTAAAATTCAGATAACGGCACACCTCACGCACGTATACCCTATATGCCAGAGAAGGCAGTGTGAAAGGTAAGAAAATTCAAAGGTGTGCCAGAAACCTCATCATTAACACACTTCCTTCTGCCTTTGTACTTCTGGAATCTCTAAACATCTGGTGATTTTACCATCAGGAAACAGTGCAGTGTCCATCTGTTAAATCAGGCTTACGCTTCATTCACCTGGGAGGATCAACCAGATGTGGGCGTCGTTTACGTTATTAATGATTTCAGTCTTCCCTTTGCACATGCCCTATGAGGGCGCAGGGAGAGGGAGTCTATAAATCACTAAAAAGTGAAAAAGTCATATTTTACTTTATTTTCGGCATAATGAAGGAGCAGAACAGATTTTTTTTTTAAATCAGAGCATAAATCATTAGAATCTCTTTAGTTTTTTGCCACCAGAAGATGTTTAACTCCTTTTCTTTTCTTTGACAGAAAAGCCATCACAAACATGATCTCAACTTGCGCGCGCGCACACACGCACACACGCTAAGTGACTCCTACAAAGATATTCCCCGGGTCTCTCCCTTAGTGGCCGTCCATGTGAACTTTACAACTTATTTATAAATAGCTTCCTACGAAATTTCAGACCATGGTCTTCCTAGCTCATTACAGTTATTAGTCATACCCACCTGTTACAAGGTCCCTGTGACAAAGCAGTGACTTCAGTTGGCGTTGGTGGCCTAAGATAGAATGGCGTATTGACGAGTGCAGGCTCTATTACGACATCGTGGCCTTTGGCAAGTTACTCAATCTTTCCAAGCCCCATTTCCTCCTCTGTAAAGTGGGGATGTGGCCATAATAGTACCTACCGTAGAGAGTTGTGTTCAGGATTAAATGTGACTAGCTATGTAACTGCCTGACACATAGTAAGAACTCAGCAAAGTCAGCGATTATCCAATGGTAAGAAGCTGTGAGCAACCAACTTATAAAAAATCCTTTCTAAGCAAAATTGAGCAGAAGGTATATACTCAATATACCATATACTCCCTGTCCCACACATTCACAGCCTCCCCCATTATCATCATCTCTCCCACCAGAGAAGCACGTATGTTACATTTGATGAACCTACGTTGACACATCACTGTGACCGAAAGTCCACAACTTACCTTACGTATCCATCATTATAGTATCTTACGGAATAGTTCCCTGCCCTAAAAACCCTCTGTACTCTGCCTATTCACACCTCCTGCCTCCCTAATCTTGGCAATCACTGATCTTTTTACTGGTCTCCATAGTTTTGCTTTTTCCAGAATGCCATGGTTGGAATCATACAGTGTGTAGTCTTTTCAGACTGGCTTCTTTCGCTTAGCAATATACATTTAAGTTTTCTCCATGGCTTTTCAGGGCTCGACAGCTCATTTCTTTTTGTGCTGAATAATATCCCATTGTCTGGATGTTTCACAGTTTATTTATCCCATTCGGCTCCAGAAGGATATTTTGGTTGCCTCTGACTTGAGGCACTTATGAATGAAGCTTCTATAAACACCTGTGTGCCCATATTTGTGTGGACATACTCAGAAGTGCACATGCTGGGTCATATGGTAAAAATATGTCTAGTTTTGTACCAATCTGCCAAATCATCTTGCAAGGTAGAGGTACCATTTTGCATTCTTACCAGCCATAAATGAGATCTCTGCTCAGTTTTGCTGAGAACCCAAAACTGATCTAAAAAATAAAGTCTACTAAAAACTTAAAGAAAGCCTATCTCCTGACAAAAGGTTTGCTGTTATCTTTTTTCTTTCATGGTCTGGATTAGGTAGTCCTCTGGCGATAGGCATGGCCAGCTTAGTCTTTCACAGTTTCTAGTTCTCTGTGATAATACAAGTTACTCATGGGGAAATTACTCTGCTTGTGAAATTGAGAGGTATTAATTTCAAGAAGTACCGCCATCTTCTCCACAGCTATTCGTTGAGAGCTTCCCATGTGCCAGATATGTCCCAGGGGCTGGAATAGGTGACTAGCTATGTCACTGGCTGACACATAGTAAGTCAAGACAGTAAATGAGAGTTAGATACTTCCCAACTGTACCATTGGAACTCTGAGATATAGTGTGCATCCTAAATTTGTAAAAAAAAATTATATGAATCTGGTAGAAATATAAGCCTTTTCATATTTTCTTCGTCAGGGTTACTTAGTCTAGAAAATCACCTTTAGCAGTGAGAACCAATCTATGTTGTTTCCAGCCTCTGAGAAGCATAGGAACCGAGCAGTGAACATCTAAAAGCAACATGAAAAATGTGAAAAGCTACCAGTTTTTCTCTAATTTTTGAGGACCTACAGTGGCTGCATCATTTTGCAACGGTGCACAAAGTTTCCTTTTTCTCCACATCTTCGTCAATACTTGCTTCTTGTGTTTTTTATTTTAGCCATTCTAACAGGTGTGAAGTGATATCTCATGGTGGTTTTGATTTGCATTTCCCTGATGATGAGTGATGTTGAGCATCTTTTCATGTGTCTGTTGGCCATCTCTGTCTTCTTTGGAGAAGTGTCTGTTCATGTCTTCTGTCCATTTCTTAATTGACTTATTTGGGGTTTTTTGGTGATGTGTTGTATAAGTTCTTTATATATTTTGGATACTAATCCTATGTTGGATATGTCATTTACAAATATCTTTCCCCATTAAGTATGATTGTTTCCTTTGCTGTGTAGAAGCTTTTTATTTTGATGTAGTCCCAATAGTTTATTTTTGCTTTTGTTTCTGTTGCTTCAGGAGACATCTAGAAAGATATTGCTATGGCTGATGTCAGAGAAATCACTGCCCCTGCTCTTTCAAAATTTTTGTGGTTTCAGGTTTCACATTTAGGTCCTTAATCCATTTTGAGTTTATTTTTGTGTGGTGTAAAAAAACGGGCACACCAATATCTTAATTATAAATACTAATGAATGGAAATATTACTTGACTCCTAGTATTTAATCCATAATTTCACTATGTAAAATTCAAATGTACTGTTATTAAATGACAAAGACTAACTCATAAAACATAATTCAGATTTGGTGAATAATTAAAACTGGAAGCAGAATTTTGAATAGGATACAAATTCATGTTTGAAATATTTTTTTCTCCATTTGTATATATACAAAGATGAGAATGCCCTTGTGTCTTATATGTTAACCAGAAACAAAGAAAACTACTACTAGGATGGCATTGAACATACTTGGAAATTTTAAGGACTTGGTTGATTTTCATATGTTAAGTAGACTATTCATTTTCTTGCAAATCAGCCTCTACCCAAGATGTAAAAGGAAAAGCAAAGAAAGAAGACAGGGACCCATTTGAACATGGTAATTTCTATGTCTTAACAAGTTTATAAATGGAAATTTTGACAATTTTTAAAAATGGAGGATTTATGGGTCATAAGAAGGTAGCATTTTTTGGAAAATGATAACGATATAATATTTTGAGCACCTACTCTGTGTTACGGATGATGTCGATGCTTCACATTCATGAATTTTGTCATTTCATGTAACTCTTCAAGGTTGGTAACTTTCTCCAGAAAATCCAATGCTCGGGGAAATAAAAAAGAAAAAGGAATAGCTTACAAATATTACAGAGTTTGGTCAGCAGCACCGTGCTTACTTGCCTTGGAGTTAACTCTCCACCTGCATTTATAGCTTCTTTTAGAGTCAAAATGAACAGAGCAACTCCAAGAGCATGGCCAATTGCAAATGTCTCTACTCGTCTTCCCACTTCCAGTATTAGCCACCTTCAGTCCATTTAGCACACAGCAATTAGAGAGAGGTCTTTTAAACACATGTCACTCCCTTACTTAAGACCTTTCAAAGGCTTCTCATTGCACTTCAGAAAACCCAAATTAATAAGCCCTGCATGATCTGGCCCCAGCCCCTCTCCACTGTGATTTGCCCCCCACCTGCTCTTCCTCAGCCACGCTGGCCTTCTGGGCATTCCGGGAACACCCAGGAATCCTTGAGCACTTTCCTACGGTTCCGACTTCCTAGAAAGCTCTGGGCACTTCTCATCTTACAGATTGTGGCTTGAATGTTAGCCCAGAGAGGACCTCTAGGTTTGACTGTCACTGCTTTCTAGTTGTTTGTATTCCATAATCTGTAGCTGCATGTTCATGGGCTTATCACTGGTCTCTCCCACAGAGAGCTACCCAAGGGCAAAGAGTACATACCTTTGTATATTTCGTATCTGGCATATAGTAGGAGCTCAGTAAGTGTTTGTAGAATGGATGAGTGGATTTAAGAACGTTAGGAGACTGAACAGGAAACTGATAATTTGATGGAACAATGCTCAGATCTTACATGACTTTAGGAAAGCAAAGAGGGACCAGGGTATGTGGGTCTAACTTGATGGGTGACTCTATAAATTCTTAAACCTCATATTGGGAAACAACCCATCACACAGACCCAGCTGAAGGTGTTAAGAGTATTTACATCCTTCATAGAACTATTGTATGCTTTAACCAACTAACTGTTATGTAGTACATTTAGATATTTTTATCCATCATACATTTTCTGATGAAAACCTCAATATTTTGAAAAGTTAGGGAACTGAGTCCCAAATGTCTTATGCTAACTTTCTCTTAGTCCTGTCTGTGCCCCAGGAGCCCAAAGGCTGTGACAAAAAAACATTCTGCATAGAACATTTACACGCTTGATGTAGTACATGGCAGTCGCGAAGGCAGAAAGCCAGAGGTAATGAGCACTGTGAGAATTACGTGCAGCGCTTCCTCACAGCACTTCCCAACTGGAATTGAACTATCCCCTCCTGATCTTTCAGGTGCTATCAGGATGATTTTCTGCAGACTTCAAGAAAATCCCTGAAGGGCCGAAGATACTTTCTTGATGTTACAATCCTTATTTCAAGTGAAGCTAAGTGGCTCCCAAGTATTTTAATACGTTTCAAGAAAAAAGGAAATTCTAAGTTGAGATCTCCTCCCCACCAAATATGAAGAAATAGATCTTAATACATAATTCACTGTCAAGATAAAAAAAATGCATAATATTCAGAGTGATGCAAAGATGGGAAGTGGAGGAGCGTCTGGTTGGCTCAGTTGGTTGGGTGTCTGATTTCATTCAGCTCAGGTCTTAATCTCGCGGTTTGGGGGTTCGAGCCCTCCATCTGGCTCTGTGCTGATGGCTTAGAGCCTGGAGCCTGCTTCACATTCTCTCTCTCTCTCTCTCTGTCTCTGTTTCTCCCCCACTCACGCTCTCTCTCTCTCTCTCTCTCTCTCTCAAAAATAAATAGTTAAAAAAAAGGGGGGAGTGGAAATGCAGTCTTCCAGCTTAAAGTAACAACATATTCGTGATTTGTATTTTTTTCAATTGTTCTTTTGAAGCAGTGGTGGAAAAGAAACTAATGTTCCATTAAAGAAAAAGTGCAGTATCAGCATATGAGCCCATCTGAGATCCTTTTTGACAATAAGCAATCTCTAAACCTAGAAGTGGGGTACATATGCCTATTTTCAAATGGAAACATAGCTTCTTCTCACAAATCAAACCTATACATTTCACTCAAACAATAAGAAGTTCTGAAAGTTGTGTCTCTGTCAGAATCCACACCTGTCTCAGACATTCTCTTAGGTCTATAGGCTTTTTGTGTTTTAAGCAAGAGAATTGCTTAATTCTTCTGCAAGTGGTCCCATAATACCAAGAGGGTAGATACCAGTTAGTACTTGTGGCCTCAGCAAAGGGCCAAGGCACTAAATAAACAGTGATTAACAATTCTTTCTCTCCTTGTCTCATCTCCCGAAGTTGACTTAAGTAGAGTAAGGATACCCACCTACCTGAACTCTCTTTGCATTTTGGAGATCTAGCTTTTGGGTCTATTTGCAGTTTGTTCTTTCTTTATGTATACTTTTAAAAAATATTAGATTTTTATAATTTTTAATGTTTATTTTTGAGAGAGAGACAGAACATGAATGAGGGAGGGTCAGAGAGAGAGACACACACACACACAGAATCTGAAGCAGGCTCTAGGCTCTGAGCAGTCAGCATGGAGCTTGGCATGGGACTCAAATCCACAAACAGTGAGATCATGACCTGAGCTGAAGTCAGTCCCTTAACTGAGCCACCCAGGTGCCCAAGATAAATCTCACTTGTGTACCCATTTACAAGCAAAATTCACTAATAATAATAATTGCCACTATTTTTTGAGGCCTTACTATGCACCAAGTACTTTGTTTAATCTTTATCACCATGTCCTCTACTGTAGGTACTATTCTTATTTTACACATGAAAACTAGGTGCAAAGAAACTCAAGATCCTACAGTTGGTTAGGGTTGAAACCTGGCGTCTGGCTCTGAAAACTGGGTGGTTAGCCAGTTTTCTATACATTTCTATAACACTATACAATTCTACTACCTAATCATCCTATGCATTTCTGTCTTGTCTTCTCTTTTTTTTTTCTAGAATAAACGATAAAAAGGAAAAAAAAAAACCCAAACATTTTCCTCAGACAAGGATATGTTTTTATTGGCATCCTTTCTTGCGGTAAAATGTAATGGCTTTTTCACGTTAATGCCAGTCAAGTGTTCATTTTTCACTTTCTTTATCCTGTTCATACTCAAAACACACTTGATCTGGGGCATGTGGGGGGCTCAGTTGGTTGAGTGGCCAACTCTTGATTTCAGCTCAGGTCGCGATACCAGGGTTGGGGGATCGAGCCCCGTGTCGGGCTCCACGCTGAGTGGAGCCTACTTGAAATTCTCTCTCTCTCTCTTCCTCTGCTCTCCCCACTCTCGAGCGCATGTGCACACGTTCTCTCTAAAAAAACAAAAACAAAAACAAAATGCACTTGATCTAAAAAAATGAGGAGGACACTTAACTTGATCTTTTTTTCCCCAGATTCTTGCCAAATTAAAACCTGCCCACACTCAAAATGGTCAGATGTTCCTTTAGTTACATATTTCCATAAGCTTAGTTATTCTAAAGAAACAGTTTCCAACCTATGGATCTTGGTTTGTAGAAGCCCTTGGAGTTACTGTGAAAGGTATGTGGATTCATTTTGAATTCGTGTCTCCTACATATTTGTACTGCTACCTTCCATACCTATGAGATGTTATGACTGATTAAGTGCAAGGTAGTTTAAAATGAAATTAATTGTTAACCTGGTGGTGGTGGTTTGTCATCACTATGTAGCTTTCTAATCAGCAGATACTAAAAGTTCAAGGACTTGCAGCAAAGGATCTTCATTAAGAAGGCTGAGACCAGGTTTCAAATGATCACTTTGAGACTCTCTAAATAATCACTAGACATTTGCAAATCTCTACTTAAAGATTCTCAAAGCTATCCAACTCAAAATTAGAAATTTCTCTCATGACACTGTCTTTGTGGAACATTCCCATTTTTGTTGGACTCAACGTTTCAAGAGAGAACCCAAGAAACACAAGAACTATGACTTCAATGAATCAAGGTTATATTTAGGGAGAGAAAAATGGGACCACACCGTATTGAAAGGTTGATGGGCAGAATCTATTTGTTATGGCTTTCTGTTTTAACCATGATTTATTACTTTGGGAGGACAACTGGTCACCAAGAAGGTAACCCCGAAGCTCCACTTCTTACTTTTGGCAGATTGTCTCAATATCAAAAGGAGAAAATCTTCCTTCCCTCCCATCCCTGTTGGGTGCTGTCCAGGAGAGGTAGGGACACAGCCTTCCTGTGTCAAAGTACAGGTAAAGCAGAAGAGCCTATAGTGGAGGCTCTGGAGAGGTGCCCTTGCATGGAGAAGTGACTACTGGCCCCACGGTTGCTTGCCTCTTGGCCAGGCCTTTGTTTGGGCCTCTGAAGTTAGGTTTGCACTGAGGTGTGGAGGAAGAGACTTAGCCTCTCCTCCCTAGAGTAAACCTTTCGGGGTCTCTCTCTCTCTGGGTTTGTGATAGCCCTGTCTAAGCCAAGTGGTAGAGTTAACAGGCAAATAGACTCTTTGGCTTATAAGAAATCATAAAGTATACATCTCAATGTTGCTTTCTGATATAATGACTAGACTAGACATGAATTTGTGTGTGTGTGTGTGTGTGTGTGTGTGTGTGTATGTGTGTTTTACAACTTTATAATCCTTTCTTTCTCTAAACCAGAGTGGTAATTTGATTTGTATCTGGTATACGTAAAATGTTGTTCTTAATGTCAGTATGTCCACCTCTAGCAATACTTTTCTTCTGGGGGTGACCAAGCTTGTTGGAATGTATACAAAAGTAAGAGAAAATAGACTAAAAAAGGGGTCCCAGGTAACTTTCTCATGAATAAAGTGGATGAACTTTGGCCTGATTTACTTTTATTTCTTAGATGTCTTTTTAATTTTCTTCTGGTTCCATGGTTGTATTCTGAAGAATGAGGTCATCAGATATATGAGATACAGTGTTACTATACTTTTGAGAGCTCAGTTAGGTCTATTTTCTCAATTGCTGACAAGATCCAGGAAATAACACGATTCTGTATGTGTGTGTATCTAAAGGTCAGGTGGAACAGATTTCATTCCAATTAAGAGTTATTGAAGTAGAATTTGTGAGTAGAAGGTGACAATTCTATCCATCTGTATTACCGAACACAGAAATGTAGTTGAAATTGAGTTGATTTCCTAGTAGGCTTTCTAGAGGCAAAATGCTTGCTAAAATTTCTATTTAGAAAAGTATATTTTTGCAATTGAATGGATTTTATGGCTGCAAAAACATAATAATTTCACATTTCTGGTCCTTATTTCTTATTTTAAGATATAAGTAGCATCTATTCTATAAGAAAACAAATCGACTTTTTTTTTTGCCATGGAAACAGTAATTTTATATATCTTTTTTAAGATGTAGGTAGTATCTTTTCTATAAGGAAATGGATATATTTTTGCATTTTTATTCAACTTGAAGAGCAAGGATAAGTCTTGAGAACTCATGTCTGTGCCAAAACATTTTTTTTTAAATGAAAAGTTGTCAATGGTAGTAGTTAACGAGTATAAAATTGCAGGCGTCTTTCTGTTCCAGCATGTAAGCGATATAAGCACAGGTTGAGCATTCTCCTATCATGTCACTGCTCTTCCCTGCAACCTTGATAGATCGCCCCTATAAATATCTCTTGGGGTGAAAAGTAATTTAATCTGTGAATCTATATATTACCTCCTCATGAACATCCTATCGATTGTGCCAGAGTGCTTTCATGATATGCACTCAACTGAAACCATCAACCCTCTTTCACCGAGGATTGTTAGTTAGACCAGAATCTTTGGTCTCAACTCGGTCATTAAATTTTGCTCAAAGGCTGTTCACTTATGCACGGAAAAAACAAAAGCGAAGTTCGTGATTTGGTCTTGAAAGACTCTGCTTGATAGGCCTGGGTGACTCCTGGGAACTGGAATATTCGTCTGTTTTTATCTTGAGGTTGACCCAATTAGAACCCAGTTTATGTTTCCATACAATGGCATAACTCTTACCACTTCCCGAATGATCCTGGAACTCTGGGTCATGAGAACACAGCCCACCTTCCTTGGACCCACGTGACGGCGGTTGCTAGAATGGCCCCCACCTTGACAGCTTCTTCCTATTTCTTTGCCAAGACCCTTAGCTCAAAATTGTCTACAGCTCTCAGAAGATTTGGTTTCATTAAAAGGTGATCTGAACAGGGGATTGCGAAGCACAAATATGGATAGACAACACGGTTAATAAAAACCAGATAATTTAAATAATTTTCTTGATGCCTTTTTATTAAATAGCTCTCAAGAGAGAGAGGCCTGCAGACCTTTTGGAAGAGCCGAAGGCTCTATTTCACTAACTAGCGTGTAATTTGGCGCCAATCATTTAACCTCTCTGGCCTCAGTGACTTTGCCTGTTACATAGGAATAATAGCATGTGTACGATCTCAGGGGTTTTGGGGAGAAAATGTAGGGTAAATGTGAGAGCGCTTTTCAAAGTTAAAACAGCACCGTATACACAAATGCTCAGAGTCAGAGGATTGCTAGCTGAATACAGTTTTTTCAGATTGTTATGTATTTTTATGTATTATGTTGAGATATTACGGAAAGTAATTTTTTTATCGGATGGTATGCTGGTGGATATTTATTTGTACAGGATTTATATAGGAGAGGATAAAGTAGTCTGGGTAGCTGCTAAATCTTCAGTATGTCTCTATTAAGTGTTCCGTTTCTGTTTGTGAATGCTGTTGGTGATCATTTGTATAAGTGATATCATAAATTGCTCTGTATAACTCTAGCAAATATTTATTTTAAATACAAAATCGTTCAATTTTCTGCGATGAAAAGACGAATAATTTAAACCACGAAAACCACATTTAATTCTCTAGTGGGAAAACTGGCTAACTGTAAACCAACAAGTTTGGTTTTATTATGTAAGTCTCCACCAAGAAATTTAACTTTAATGTAAAGTTCCCTGTAAGTGTGTCATCTTTCACTACCAGCAGAGGGAGCATGAGAATTAAATTGCTCCAAGATGGCTTTGTTAATTCTTTTGAATTTACACAGTTAGCTCGCAATAAAGAAATAAAAACCCATCACAGATTAATGAAAGTCATCATGCTTGGATTAGGCCGTAGATTAGTATTCAATTCCAGCCTACCAATTATAATGAGCTTCAATAGACTAGGAATATCCATAGCCTGCCTCTACTCCTCCTACCAGAGCATCGGCTGCAAACTTTCACAATCTAACGAAGTTATTAACATCCCAATACGCAATTTACTTTATAGGACATAACATCGGAAAGGACGTACACCTCAAAATAGAATGTTACCAAATGCACAGCAACAGTATCCTGACCTGTTCTCATTGTCTATATGACCCCCGCATGAAAACTAGAGCACGCATATTGAGTATGCAATTGGTTTTTCCTCCTTTAAACATATTTCGTTATCTAAACTTAATTTTTTAAAATAAAGTAATATGAATGGAAAAGAATGATGAAATACCAGCACTTATGATTCATCAAAAAGTGTATTTATAGTTATCTCATTGAAAAATAAAAGGCTTTCCAAACTTCGAGAAAAAAAACCCACAACTATCAGACAGCACATTTTCATTGCTTTATTTCCCCTAATTAGAAACAATAGTGCAATGTGATTGTGTATCTTACACACCTGGGGTTGAAGAAACCTACTGGAAGCTGAGACTGGAATAATTGCATTTTCATACTACATAGCAACTCTCGTTGTAATAATGATACTTTAATAGTGGTGTAACTGCCAACCTAATATCAAAAATCCACCTTTCATGGAATCACGACATTTACAAGCTTGGGTCTTTGCCTTCACGGAACTTATCTATTACAGTTGTAAATACAATAATGATCGATTCCCTTCTTCATGCTAAAGAAGTCACTTCAGCAAATGTTTACTGAGTGCCTATTATGAGCCAGGAACTGTGCACAATGCAGAGGTATAGATGTGAATAAGACAGCATTCTGGCTCATAATCAAGGGGTCAATGTTGACCAGCAAGCCAAGAACTACAAGGCAAGATGGTACATACAGTAACAAAGACAACATTCTGCTGGGCTTTAAGATTTAAAGATGACAGGTGATATATGTCATCTTTGTAAGCCCAATACCAGGCACAGTATTTTGCATAGAGTTAGTGCTCAATAAATACAGCGTGAATTAGTTAACAACATGTGGAGCGTATTAGTAGAGCATCTTCTTGGTAAATAAGTTCATGTTTCCCGCTACTTCTCCTTCTCATTGCTCTAGTCCCTTTGTCCTGAGTTCTCACGACGTGTGGGAGAGCCACGCTTTTCTTCTTATATAGCATAGCAGTTGTGTTGCATAATAATTGGAGCTTGATTATTTGCTAGTCCTTGGGCTTTTTATTTGCTATTCTCTATGCTGTGATATCTTGGAACCTATAAGATGTGTGTAATAATAATAACAACAAAAAACCCCAACAACAAGCCACCAAAACCCACAACAAAGAAAAGCGATGGGCATTCTGCTAAGTACCATAGATGCATTATCTCTCTTGAACCTTAACATAACTCTCATTATTCCTAATTTCAGGAGAGGGATCTTATGCACAGAAAAACAACTTGGATCATCGGTGGGGCTCATATTTGAACCTAGGACTCTGACACCAGACTTCCTGCTCTGAATGATTGCGTTATATTATCTCTTTATTTAGGTTGCTTACAAGCAATTCGAATTAGTCGTGCAAATACCTTCTTGGAAGAGACGGTTTACTTCCTCCAAGAATATTATAAATAAATTGCTTTTAATGCATGAGAGATATTTAGCTGTAAAGGTTATTTTATGAATACAGTAAAATATTCAGGTTATGGAAACAAAGAAATCAACCGGTAATTCTTTCTAAGCACCCTGTTTCTTTTACAACTGAAGAACAAAAGACTTTGATTTTTATAATGGGTAAAACACCTTCGAATGAATCTTCAGATGCTCACAGACCCCAAAACGACTCCCCAGAACCGGACCACAGTGCAGTCTGCCGCGGAACGCTTCGCAGCTTTGTTTTCCCAACTAGACTCATTAGCAGTGCCAGGTGGTAGTAACTATCCCACTGATGCCTACAAGTAAAAAAAAAAATCTGCCTAAGATCACCATGGACTCTTTCCCCCATTCTCTGCTTCATCTCCGACCTGATTCGCTTTTGGAAAATAATCATGCATGGCAGGAAGTTGCCATACAACAGAGAAGGCGTGTTGTGTCTTGGGATTCTAGAGGATCTCAGATTAAATCATTTTGATTGTGAGAAGAATAAATTGAAAACCATGGTGTTCCCCAGCATAGCTCAGTGAAGTCTATTTCTTGCTTTTTTTCTTTCCTGTTCATTTCATCATTAAAGACTGCAACAAAGGAAATTATTTACCACTTCGGGAGAACGTTAAGCCCCGGTGTTTAGCATTCGGCAACGTAAATTCTAGAAAGAAAAATAGCTCTAGGTCTGTTCAAGTAAACTGGAATAAAGAGCGGATCTTTTAAAGTTGTCTTTTTTTCACCCATTATGCATTGTTACTCAACAGGTCTATGAAACCGGTATGGGAAAGCAAGTAAGTGCTTAGTTAACCATTCTCTACCTAGGAGGAAGTTTTAGTTAAGTTTTGTTCCTTCTTCATTTTTTTATTTAAAAAAAGGAAGATAACAAAGGGAAATACGTGAGGAGAGGTTTGAAAAAGTAACTGCCTGCCACCTTCCATGGAAGATGTGGTCAGCCAAATTCCTAGACCTGTACTGTCTACTCCGGTGACTGTCCTGTCGACTTAGTGACTACTAAGCCCCACGTGGCTCCTGAGCACTGGAAATGTGGCTGATTCAAATAGAGATGTGAAGTCTAACACATATGTCACATTTCAGAAACCGAATGCGGATAAAGAGGAAGAAAAAAATATCTCAGCGATAAGTTTCTTGTATGGATTACAGTTTGAAAAGATAAGATACGATTTTGGATATGTTGAGTTCAAGAAAATGTATTATGAAAATTAATTTCACTTGTTTCTTGTGACTTTTAAGAAATGTGGCTACGAGAAGATTTAAAATCACCTCTATGGGCCGTCTGGTATTTCTATGGGATGACACTGTCCTAGACTTTTGCATTGGGACATCATTGCTCCTGAGAACTGACCGCCCATGAATGACAGCAAGATCTTCAATCATAAAATTAAAACGTAATTCAAAAGCCTTTTGAAAAGCAACTTGGAGATGCATATTAAGAGACTTAAATGTATCTCAGCTCTTTTCGGCAGGAATTTACATTTCTAGCCCTGTGACCTAGCAATTCCATTCCTAGATATATACCTGAGGGAAATGAAATCATATGTCCACCCAGAAGCTTGCACGCAAATGCTTAGAGCAGCATTATTCACAATAGCCCAAAGTGGAAAGAACCCAACTGTCCACCAACGAAAGAATGGATAAACCGAGTGTGGTATATCCATACGATGGAATGCTATTCAGCTATAAAAAGTAAAGCGGTATGGATACATGCGACAATATGGATAAACTTTGAAAACGTTATGCTAAGAAGCCAGTTACAAAAGACCACATATCATGTGATCCATTCATACGGAATGCCCAGAACAGGGAAATCTATACAGATAGAAAGCAGGGTAGTGGTTGTGTAGGGCTGATGAGAAGTGGGCATTGGGTAAGGAATCGGAAGATGATAGCTAACGGGTATAGGACTTCTCCTTGGGGTAATAACAATGCTCTAAAACTGACTGTGGTAATGGTTGCCCATATCTGCAAATATATGAAAAATAATTGTATACTTTGAGTAGGTGAATTACATAGTGTGTGAACTATACTCAATGAAAAGATGTTTAAAAACTTAAAAAAATTTTTAATGCTTATTTATTTTTGAGAGAGAGAGAGAGACAGAGCACAAAAGAGAGAGGGAGACACAGAATCCGAGGCAGGCTCCAGGCTCTGTGCTGTCAGCACAGAGCCCGATGCGGGGCTCAAACCCATGAACCATCAGATCATGACCTGAGCGGAAGTCGGACGCTTAACCGACTGACCCACCCAGGCGCCCTGATGTTCAAAAACATTTCATCCTGGGAAATCAAATTCAAGAACATAATCCTAAATAAATTAGACAATCCCTTTTGTTTATAAAGTTGCATGCTGCCGCATTACATATAACAGGTAAAAATTCAAAACAACCCAGGTGTCCAAATAGAGGAGTAGCTAAGTAACTAACAACAGAGTCTCATCATGTAATGCAGATATTAAAGTGATGAGTGTTTAGGATGCCTGGGTGGCTCAGTTGGTTAAGCATCAGACTCTTGATTTCTGCTGAGGCCATGATCTCATGGTTTGTGAACTTGAGCCCTGCATCCGTCTCTCTGCTGACAGTGCAGAGCCTGCTTGGGATTCTCTCTCTCTCGGTCTCTCTCTGCCCCTCCCCAGCTCAGTCTTTCTCTCTCTCAAAATAGACATACTGTAAAAAAATGATGAGTGTGAACAAACTCTGATAAGAGTTTGTAATAATGCGAGAAAATTCCTCTTTCCTATGGTTAAGAGAAAAAAGCCACAGTGATAGATATTATTTGCATAATACCATAACAATAAAAAATGCCTAGAAGAAAGTTAGGAGGAAATACTCATCCCAAAATATTAGTAATATTTGGGTTGAGGGTTGTGTGGGAGTTTTTCCTCTTTATAATTTCTTTATTTTTCATATTTTTATTATTAATAATTTTAAAATTAAAATCCAAGAAACCCTTTTATACTTTAATTGCCAGGAAAGGAGAGTAGACTAACAGGTTTTAATGAGATCCAAAAACAGAATTTGGGACAAGGCAGAATTTCTGTTTGAAACCTTCAATAAACCTCCAGTTAACCAAAACATTAAATTAATTTTCCTGTTTATTGAAACTCCCCGTCCTTGTTATGTAAGCACGAAGCTCATTCACATCGAGGTGATAATTAAATTAACGAAAGAGAATGATGCCTTGGCATTGACTGTTATTTTATTCTGTTGATTGAGACCGGGGAACCCAAATTCTACCACCTCTTATTTTCTCTGACATTTTCTTTTACTCCATGCCTAAAGGGAGGAAAGAAGAAAACCCTTGCTCCGTTCCCAAGGGAACTTTTCCTTGTGAGTTCTCTGTGCTGCAAATTTGTCATATATTTGCAAACACATTCAAACCTCCCCTGTTTCCTAAAGAAACCTTTCCTGGGCTTTGCTCTGGCTCCATTTCAGGTTTTCGTCTTTCTCCTCCCCCTCATTACCCACGGCCCCTATATTCTTCCCCACTTGGCAGTCTGGGTGGTATTGCCATGACCCTAGTAAAAGAGCTCTCTGGAATATTTATTATGGGCCCTCACCAAACCTCATGAGCTCTCTCTGCAGTCGGTCTGCAGTAGGATTCTAGACAAGTAACGCTCTCCCCTCCATTCAGGCTGTGGCCTCTGCCCTCACTATCTTGCCATCTACTGCCCATTCACGTTTCACCCAACCTTGAGACCCTGGCGACCAGCTTCTTGTCAGAGATTTCTCAGATTCTGGCAAAAAGAACTCCCGCTTGGTCCTGTGTGTCTGGAGGGCAAGGGCTGGAGTTAGTCACCTTGTTCCTACTTGGCAGAAAGTTCTCAACTTAGTAGATAATGTTGGATACATGCTCAGGGCATCGGAGGGGCTGACCAGACGAGGGACGGTGAGATTTGTCATCTCTTTTTGCCGGTGTGCAGATATTTTCCTGGCAGTTGATGATTTCTGACTATTCCTAAAACAGACGTTTGGAGCTAAGAGACAGCTGGTCTAAAGTTCTCGTTTATAGATGACGAACCCAAACCAAAGTCCAGCAACACTGAAGCCAACCACATAGTTGGTCTTCAACAGAACCAGAATGAAAACTCAAGCCATCTGACTTCCAAATCAAGTCACGACTCACCTTTCCCTGCCTGTCTTGTGTTTCTATTGTCTAAAAGTTTCAGAACTGACTTTTTTGTCTCCTCCTCACGGAATTCCCCCAAGAAACAAAATAACCTACTATGGATGCTACTGCCGTCCGTAATCTGTGTACTCAAGATTTTAAATAAAATGTTTATTTATTTTGAGAGAGAGACACACACTCACACACACACACACACACACACACACACACACACACACACAGAGCGAGCAGGGAAGGGGCAGAGAGAGAGGGAGACAGAGAATCCCAAGCAGGCTCCACACTCAGCACAGAGCCCAACTTGGGGTTCCATCACAACTACAAGATCATGACCTGAGCCGCAATCAAGAGTCCAATGCTTCAATGACTGAGCCATCCAGGCACCTCTCTGGATTCAAGATTTAAATTTACACTGAATATTCCTTTTATACTGAATAGAGTGACTAGCTGTCTGAGCCGCCTTGGACTGAGGGGTTTCCCAGCATGCAGGAATTACAGTGCTAAAGGAAAGAGTCCCAGACAAACCAGTACCATTGGCCACCCTAGAATCAGGTATTCTACTAAACAATTTAATATGCCTTAAACGTTTTTTTTAATGTTTATTTTTTCTTGAGAGAGAGAGACAGAGTGTGAGCAGGGGAGGGGCAGAGAGAGAAGGAGACACAGAATCCCAAGCAAGCTCCAGGCTCTGAGCTGTCAACACAGAACCCGACGCGGGGCTCGAATCCGCAAACTGTGAGATCATAACCTGAGTTGAAGTCAGAGGCTTAACCAATTGAGCCACCCAGGCACCCCTAATATGCCTTTTAAAATGACAATCCTGGGAACAGGCATACTCATTCCCATTTTACAGATAAGGAAGAGTGAAGATTAAAGGGGTTAAATGATTTCTCCAAGGATATATAGTTTATAAATGTCAGAGCCAAGATTAAACCCCAGATTTGTTTAACTAGAAGCTCATGATCTCCCCACTACTTTCCAGTGTGGAAGTGTGGGGGCCTTACAGCTGTTAACACCTGCACAGGGAAAGATAACCCTGTGAAATGCTTAGTTTAAAAATTGATTTATTATCGGCTAGTTTCCTTGAGGTGTTGCTAATTTGCATGATTGACACACAAGGAGATGAAAAGCAGCTGTTTAAAATGCATAAATTATTTGAAAGTGATAATGAGCCAGGTAAAATTTAAATTACACAGTCTCGATCCATTTAGTCCTCCTTTCCTGGAGCGGGAGGTGGGGGAGATGGGAGACAAACATGACACTTATTTACATGTCTAGGAAAAAATGAATCCAGTTAATTGTATTAAGCTGCGTTTGAATCAAAGACAGTGCACCGCAGTCAAATTAGTACAGAGAAAAGTGAGGAGAAATATTAGTACCTTGATAGCAGTTGGATTAGTAGTTGACAAATTAGATAGTTTGATAAATTAGAGCCTGGTTTCCTTCCTTTCTCTAATTCCGAGATCAATTTATTAATGCATTTCTTTTCTTTCTTTAGGAAAAGGCTGAAATTATAGTTATACACCGTTTCAAAAACTTCGATGCTTGAATTTTATTTTCATAAAAAGGGTAATTCTTCAAGTGGTTAAGAGAAAAGCATAAAAAAGGCAGTTCAGTGAAAAGTCTCCCCCCAACCTCAAACCACACAGTCATCTCCCTCAACACAACCAATCACAATTACTCATCCCCTGTGTCTCTTTGCAGAGCTAATTGATCACACGTATGCAAACACTCCTCCTCCTTCCGTAAAGAGGGTAGCATATTAAGGATATTATTCTGTATTTAGATTTTCTTTTAAACACAATAACACGTCTGAGAGATCTTTCTAAATCAGTAGATAAAAAGCTTCCTTATTCTGTTTTATGGCCACCTAACATTCCACCCTTTGACTATACCGCATTTATGAAACCAGTTCCCTGCTGACAGGACGTTCACCACTTAAACAACTTTGAATTGATTGAATATGTTCGCATGCTTTGAAATGATATATATGAATATAATATATATATATAGTATATATATATATATATATAAGCATCTTCTACTCATTCATATCCTCCATCCACCTCAGTACCCCCACCCCACCACACGGACACCCAGATAAAAGTGTTATTAGTTTTATTTATTTTTCAATGTTTACTTATTTTTGAGAGCAAGAGAGACAGAGAGACAGAGTGTGAGCAAGGGAGGGGCAGAGAGAGAAGGAGACACAGAACCCGAAGCAGGCTCCAGGGTCCGAGCTGTCAGCGCTGAGCCCGACGCAGGGCTCCAACCCAGGAACTGCGAGATTGTAACCCAAGCGGAAGCGGGACTCCAAACTGACTGAGCCACCCTGGGCGTCCCTTAATGTTATTAGTTTTAAATACAGCTTTCAGTTTCCTTATGCATACAGAAGTAAATACAAATGTATATCCTTCATTTTTTTTCCCTCTGATACATAAAAGATAGCCTCCAAATATACTATCCTGTGGTTTGCTTTGTCCACTTGACGAAATACCTTGGAAAGTTTTTCATGTCGGTACATACTGGGTGTCCCCTTGTTTTAACAATGATAAAATCTTCTATTATGTGGGCATACCATATTTTATTCCACCAGTCCTCTATTAATTAGCGGTCATCAAGTACTAATTTGCCTATTCAAACGTCCTGTGGCCCAGTGTCCCCTGACTGTTGTCGGGCACAGATAATTTAAGTGCTTGACTGCTTCTTTCCTTAAGAATTTTTCTCATTAAGGGTTAAATAGTAGCACTGAATTTTTTGTTATTCTACACGTGGCAGAAACCGCTTCCCTTAAGCACCATAAATAGTCTCTCTGAATATTCTTGAAATGCTATTGCTACCACAATGAGGAATTACAGAAAATGCGGCGGCAATTATTACATTACTCTTCTGTATTGATTGAGCTGTGGCAGCCGATACGACGTGGGAGTGTGCTGAGAATGCCTGACAACCGCCTGACGGGACCTGAGGAGTTTGTTTTAAATCTTTCTTTCTTTCTCTTGGGTGCGGAGGAAGTGCAGGGTGGAATGTGGAATTTGGAAGCCTCCAAGGTTCATTAAGGTGTAGACGTTTCCTCGACTAGGATCCAAAATGATAATTTTCAATGATTCTCTAATTAAGGACTTCAAGAGCTGGAGTTTGAGATTGCCAAATAATGCGGAATACATACAAATCTTGTTTTAGATTTGTTTTAAAGGGAACAATTTGCATGTCACATACAATACCATAAAATCTTTGGCGGGCCAGAGACCTTAGAAGGCTTTTATTGAAAAAGCAAAACACGAATTATGGGAAAGTGGCTTTGGTGAGAAGATGGTTTAAATGGAAACAATCCAGTGGGGCGCAGGATAATTAGTCTACTTTTCTAAAAGAGAGGCATGTTTTGCAATAAAATAGGGCAGACCCTTGGCCGTTCCAGAGGGGATCTTTAATTCCACTGTATGCACACAACGGCGGGAGCAGCCTCCATCAGACGCAGCTTGGCAGCATGAAGTAAAAGGAAACAGCACCGAAACATAGCGATACTTATCTAGTTTTCACATCAGGATGGGTTTCTGGGGTGTAAAGTTTGTTACTCAAGATCTCATTCACAGGTTTTAAATCTTAAAGAATAAGGATTTAGGCTTCAGAGATAATGTGATGTTTTGGCACCTGATGGGCAAGGCGGTGTCGTGGTAACGAGCATGGGCGCCCATACTGTCGGCAGTGCTATCCGTACCCATAGAATGAATTCGTAGCCAACACGGCTATGCATTCCAGCTCCAAAGTTTTGTTAGCTCCAGGTAGATTCCTAAGCCTCTGCTTCCCCATCCGCCACGTTTGGGGTGGTTGTCACAAACTCCAGGCCTGCGTGTTTCATGCTTTCAACAAGTGGCAGCTTTTCACCGCTTAGTCACTATCTCAGAGCACGGCTCCAAAGCTTGTGATTCCAACCTCTGATCTGCCTCGTCTTTAAGTCATGTTCTGGTGCTACAATGGGGAGTCAGATGACTTCTTGGGAAACGATCATGAAAACCTGAGTTCTGGGAGGCCACCCGTCTCTCTCTACCTGTTTGGGAATGTCCCAGGGCTGATTTTGGGAGGGTTAGGCCAAGGCGTGAGCATGGGGAAGGCTTGGTGACCCCTGGAAGGCCTCCCCATCTAGTGAGCACTGGGCCAGGGCACTGGGTCCTTTTGTCTTCCAATCACAGGACGGCCATCCTCCAGAGCGTTCCTTCGACAGGGTGAAGGTCAGACTTTGAGGTAAAGAACATCAACTCGATACTATCTCCGGAGACTCCTCTTCTATATCTGGTCAGATATTTTTGAGCACCCAGAAGAAACGATGAGAAACCTATGATCGCATTACAGCAACTTAAGAGGATGCTTTTCATGTCTAATCCCTCCATTCCAAAGTAGCTATATAGTAACCTGTCAAGCATTTTCTTATTTCTTTAATGCAAGTAATAAAGAATGGGGGAAATAGGGTAATGAAATCAAAGCTGTATTTTGACTGGTTTGTATATGAATTATGAAGAATTCATGAACCATCAGAAGAATCTATGATACAAAAGAATCAACACAGTATTTAAAGAGTGTGCCCTTCAGAAAAGGTCAAAGAAAGCCAAGCCCATGGTTTAGAAATGGTAACAACATACAGATTCAATGAGAAGTTTTAGGTCATGGCTGATTTTTGAAAACATCTGAAAAGCAAATGAAGTCTATGTAAACAGTTGAAATAAACAACACGCGGATGTATTTGGGTCTGAAATTTTTCTTGCATTTATAATCCTTGATCTGCAGGAGAAGGGCTATGTTTTCAGTCCCTTTTTATCCCGGGCAGATATTAGGCACTCAATGAATAAATGAATTGATGAATAAATGACTCAATTAGTGGATTGGAATAATATTAGCGTCTCAACACTTCTGACAAATTACAACAATTGCAATATTCTCAATGTGATAATAGCAAGATGGGTCCACATCTTGAATGTCAAATGTTTCATGGTCGAGTGATAAATCCAAAAATAAGACAAAAGAATTCTTCAGTACTTAAGGAAAAAAGCATAAATGTCATCCATAAATTCGCTGCCTTTATAAAAACGCAGACTTTTGATTAAACATGTAACAAAAGATACTTCTCATGACCATATTACTCACAATTAGTTAATAATTTGCAGCAAGGGGCTGTGAGTTAATGTGTCGTTAGTAATATTCGACACAACAAAATCTGAGCTAGAATCCTCGAGTAGCTTATATTTGAGGTCAAGCAATTATCATCTGTCCCCTAATTGTTTGCCTTTTTCTTATTTTAGGGGCAGAGATGGAAACAAAAATACACATACTCTTGACTACTGCAATTAGTTCATTTGCTTTATTATCTGGAGCGCTTATAAAGGGATATTTTATTCTGGGCGATTCTTGCAAGCTCTTTGAAATGAAACATTTTCCCTGCACCTGTAAAAATGTGTAAATGATGAAACTGGCAGCGTGATGATCGCTTTACAGAGAAGCATTTCCTTCATCATCTTCAAGGTCATTCAGATTTATGACCTAATCACCCGTGGCTCTTTTAACAGGATGCGTTTGAATCTGATTAAAGGGGAAAACAAATCGCGGTATAGATTTATTAATGAAACATCCCTGAGCTTTTCACTTACGCACCTCTCTCAACATATCGGGAGTTAACATTCCCAACAAAAGAAGGGAGTTTCTGGGGATTTGCTCTCGAATGTTCCAGCTTCTGAGTTGCCTCGGGAGTTTCTGCCAGGGGATCGGTGTGTGCGGATCGCAGAGGGCTATCTGTTTCCCCCCCTCTTTCTCTTTGGGGTTTAATTACTTCACCTACATCCTAATTCAGGTAACCCATAAACCTTAGCCTTTGTTGTAGGTCCAACAGCTGTCTTATGTCAGTAGCAAGTAAAATGTTCACAAAGTACCGGAATGCTGCAAGACGGTTTATGGTGCCGCAATAAAAGGTAAATTGAATTTACAAAGATGCATTTGTCACTGATTAAAAACTTACAAAGTTAATTGGAAACACTGCGGAGGTGTTACCACACAACTCGAGGTGTAACGGGTGGTTCTAATTCAGCCCGGAGGAGAGTCGCGGGTCCCATTACGGTCTCCCACACTAAGAACCTCGGCGACGTGCTCCAATTTAAGTAGCAAAGCAACGCAGTAAAGCTCTCAAATACTTTTAATAGGAGGCGAGTGTAAATTTCCTCGCAATTATTCTTGAAACTCGCGAAAGGGAAAAACCTTCGGTGTTACAAACACGCTGACTCTGCTCGTCACGTGCTTCCCCCCTAGAAAACACACCGAAGGTTTTAAAAAATTTTCTCCCTCTGCAACTTTTCTTACTTTTCTGGTATTTACGTTGGCAGCACCACGACATGAAGCGTATCAGTCGGGAAGGGAAAAATAAGACTGAAACGGCCGGCCATCGGAGGGTAGCAGAACCCTCCCTCGGGACCTTGGCGAATTATCTCCACATAATTCACTTAACCTTTGCCATTGGAGGACTTGGGAAACTGAATGTATTTCTAAACTTGAGGCTTTTAATTGCTGGTTTTAGTGTCACTGGTCCGGCTCAGTTGGAGAGATGATGATTGAAAAACAGTTCTAGGAGGCTTTTCACCTCTGGCGCGCATCCTGGCTATAATTAAGGTGGTGGCCTGGGGTGGCCTTTACATTTCTGCAGACGGGAGTGAACCGTTAAGCCCCAAGTGATGGGCCTTATGTGAACATTCCGTGTGTGCCTTGAGTTGCAGACAGAAGTTCTAATTTTAGACTGGGTACAAATGAAGAGATGAAAAGGAAAAAGAACAGATAACTAAGTAAATGTCTTCAGTAAACTCATTATTTCAGATAACTGCTACCAAATTATCCTAGAGTCATAGAGTTTTTTTTGGCTGGAGTGTTAGAGACCATACACTCACATTCAGATCTCATGTACGGAAGTTTATATATACTATTTACTAATAGTGTTTTTAATGTTGGAGATGGTACTGACAGTGGAATTTTCATATGTATTTAATTTGTTACCTCTACTGGGTGGGCAAAGTTTTAAGTCTGATGGATTCCTTTCTTTCGTTCATTCATTCATTCATTTATTTATTTGGAGAGGTAGAGAGAGAAAGAGCAAGGGTGTATGAGTGGGGGAGGGGCAGAAAGAGAGGGAGAGAGAGAGAATCCCAAGCAGGCTCCATGCTGTTGATGGAGAGCCCAATGGGGGGTTTAGCCCATGAACTGTGAGATCATGACCTGAGCCGAAACCAAGAGTCAGATGCTTAATTGACTGAGCCACCAAGATGCCCCTGATGGATTCCTTTAGTCAACAAAGGGGACCATATAGCCATACAAATCTATTTCTTTTAAACTGGAGTTTATTGAGTGCTTACTATGTGTTAAGCGCTTTTTGAATTGAACCCCATTTAATCCTCACAACGATGCTGCAAAATAGATGCTATTATCCCCAACGTACAGATGAGGAAGCTGAGGTTCTTAGAAGTTAGGTAACTTGCCCAAGTGAGCGCTGGAGCCAGAATTTCCATCTTGCACGGTCCAGTTAGAGAGGAAGTGCTCTCTGCTCGATGGCGTCTTCACCACCGAATCTGTAGGTCAAAGCCCTATTGTAAAAATGCACCGACACATATTTACTTGACCTTTTGCTGGTTCCCTAGGACTGGGGACTGACTGGCATCAGTAATGAATTGAATAGTAAGAGCAAAGAGAAACTCATTTCTAAGAGTTAATGTGCTACAACGGAAGGTGCACGAATTTGGTGTTGGAGTCCGAAACTCCCCTGACAGGCTTCCTCTGACCCAGATAAGGCAACCTCTTGAAACTTCAACTGCTTCACCCATAAAATGGGGATAATACACCTTACAGGGATTGTGAGGGTTAAATGCAACAACATGGGGGAAAACATTAGGGAAACAGTAAAATTCTTTTCAAATATTAATTACGATTTTTCTTCATCTTCATAGAGTATCATTTTCAGGATTTTCACCAAAAACTCTTATAGTTGCACTCACAAACAGCTTGACAAACTTGGGTCCACTTGGATGGAGCAATGAATATCATAGAATACCAATCCTAGGAGGACCGAGCTGCACTTGCAGTTGCCTGTTTTGTCCAGAGTGTTCTTTAGGTGTTAGAAACAGGTAACTTAGGTAACTCTCGGGAAATCACCTTCCTGAATGATTCGTATGCATTGTCCAAGGAACCATCATTTTGCAGCCATAGAGAAACTTGACCATGGTGGGCAATCTCAAGCTAAAACCTGAAAGGTTGCAGAATTTCATTAGAATCTTTGAAAACTTACCAATGTATCATTATGGAAGGGATCAAGAAGAGTGTAATTATTCCGTCCTTTGGGGGCGTGAAAAGTGGCTCAGCCAGGTGCACCCAGGAAAGTGGCCCCATCAGCAAGCATTTCCCTTTACCCTTTAGTTCCTCCCACTACCGATGAAGCTCCTTCTTTCCTTTTTATCTTGTATCTGTGGCTTATTGAGTTTGGTTAAGTCTTCGTTTGTAAAATTGTCCTTTTACCGAAGCTGCTTATTAAGTAAATACAGTGGCAACCCAAATCCATTATTATATTTATAAGTTGTCAACTCATCATGTCATCAACTCCTGGCCCCCATCTCTAATGAGACACAAGTAGAATTGGAATGATTTCCATCTACAGATAAAAATGAAAGGAAACAAAGTTTAACTCCACTTCTCTTTCCTCACCACACTTTTGGGGAAAGAGTCAAGATGTTGTAAAATGGTCAAAAGTCAGAGTGAAATTCACAAACTTAATGGTCAGTTCTCAAAATCTCTCTGGTTGAGACCTACTACCGCATAAAGTATAGATTACTATTATCCAATTCTTTTTATGATAAGGAAATCAAGGTTATAAGAGACTCATCCAAGATCAGAGGAAGCCAGTCAGAGAAGCACCTGGGATTTACATGACAAATCCTTTCATGAAGGGCTCACAGGGATGTTTCTGCTACAAAGGATAGTGACTCTCAATACAAGCAAATTTGTATTCTAATCTTTGAACCCAAGGAAGTAGCATCACCTTCCAGAAAATCACATTTATTTATATATATATGTATAAGTATATACCAAAAACAATTCTATATTTTAAAAGTGTTTATCTCAACAAACCCTTCTTTTGAAAATATGATGAAGAGGGTAGAAAAATATAAAGTGAGGGGCATCTGCGTGGCTCAGTCTGTTGGGCATCTGACTTTGGCTCAAGTCATGATCTCACGGCTTGTGAGTTCAAGCCCCGCATTAGGCTCTGCATTGACAGCTCAGAGCCTGGAGCCTGCTTCGGATTCCGTGTCTCCCTCTCTCTCTGCCCCTCCCCTGCTTGTGCTCTCTCTTTCTCTCTCAAAAATAATAAACATTAAAAAAAGGAAGAAAAAAGAAAAATATAAAGTGAGTTGTGGTTTGAGAGAAAAGTTTGAACAACAAAAATACTGAAATAAACGAGAGGTAACTTTCCTTTGTTTCTGAATAAGGTATTTTCTCTGACTTTGGAGAGTAACCTCTAGCCTGAAGCTCAGATCTACAAGATTTCGAGACTTGAATGAAACATGAATGACTTCAGAATAACTTTTAAATGGTCGTAAAGTCTCTTTTGACTAAGGATTGCAAAATATTTGTGAAAAAATGAACCTGCATATTTAAAATTTTTTTTAATTAAAAAATTTTTTTTAACATTTTAATTTATTATTGAGAGACAGGGAGAGACAGAGCATGAGCAGGGGAGGGGCAGAGAGACGAGGAGACACAGAATCCGAAGCAGGCTCCAGGCCCTGAGCTATCAGCACAGAGCCCAATGGGGGCTCGAACTCACAAACTAGGAGATCATGACCTGAGCCGAAGTCAGACGCTTAACTGACTGAGCCACCCAGGTGCCCCTATTTTTTTTTTAATGTTTATTTATTTTTAAGAGAGAGACAGAGTACAAGCGGGGGAGAGGCAGAGAGAGAGGGAGACACAGAATCAGAAGCAGGCACCAGGCTCTGAGCTCTCAGCTCATGAGCTGTGAGATCATGATCTGAGCTGAAGTCAGACACTTAACCGACTGAGCCACCCAGGCGCCGCCCAGCTCAACATTTCCTAGCTCTGTCCCGAGGGACGCTCGTGCGGTATGTTGGCGCCAGAAGCTTGTGAGCCAGTCGAGGTCATGTGGCAGCCCGGAATTGGCCGTGGTGAGAATTTCCGCCATGGAAATGTTTAAATGCTACAAATCAGTCCCCTCCCTTTCCCCAAAGTTGTTCAACCTTGGCCAGCATATCATTGATGTTCATTGATGATTTTGGCATAAAGAGTGCTCCGGTCAAAGAAGTTTTGGAAACACAAGGTTTTACAAAGTGAAACAATTCCTTTCTCTCTTTCTCCATCCTCAGTCCTTCCTCTTCTTCCTTCCTTCCTCCTTCTCACCCTTCCTCTCCCCTTCCTCCCTCCCTCCTTTCTCTTGCCTTGACAAATAATGTAGTTCTTAAGAACACTGGCAAGAGATACACAGCACCACACATCACATAACTTAATAAAAATGCTCTTCAGACATGCCTTAAATTCCATGGAATCCTTAAATTTCATTCCTCACTGGGACTTGATCCAATCTTTCTCCATTTCTCTTCTCTTTCTCTACTTTCTCTGAGATCTATATCTTCATGCCTTTTTCAGTTAGCATGCCATATATTTTTGAACAAAGTAATAAATATTTAGAGAATAAAATAGGAAAGCCCCCCATATAATAGTTTTTTTCTCCCCTTTTTACTACAGGTCTGCCAAGACTTTGATGTGCTAACACGCACTGTGAGTCTCCAGGGAGGACATTTTGAATTTTATTTGAACACAGAAACCGTGCCCCTACACACCTAGTAACATGTTAAAGTACATGGATGTTTTTGAGAAGGAAGTTTCAGAAATTATGAACTAATGGATTTCTAAGAAGCCTTCCCTCTGCAGAATTATATTAAGTATATGATTCTAAGGACGGCTATTATTTCAGATGTAGGATGGGCCACGTGATGCATAGAAGTTCGAGGTTTTGGATAGGTTTTTGAAAGGAGGACAAATGGTTCGGTCGACTTGCTTCCGGGACGGTAAAGGGTCACATTGTTTTCAAGTATCAAAATGTTCAGATTTCGTTTACGTTCATCTAGAGATAAGATTAGGTATGAAAGATTTTGTGAAATTTCAAGAAATGTTGTGCTGTTGCCCTAACCCAAAATGTCCTAGAAATGGAGCTTCTGTAGTAGTTTTAGAAATGGAAAATCAGGGGCGCCTGGGTGGCTCAGTCGGTTGAGCGTCCGACTTCGGCTCAGGTCAGGATCTCGCGGTCTGTGAGTTTGAGCCCCGCGTCAAGCCCCGCGTCGAGCCTGGAGCCTGCTTCACATTCTGAGTCTCCCTCGCTCTCTGCCCCTCCCCCACTCATGCTCGCTCTCTCTCTCTCTCTGTCTCTCAAAAATAAACATTTAAAAATGAAGTAGAAAATCAATGATAATTCTCACAAAGAATGAAGTGCATTTAAGAGTATACCTACAGATATACAATGATGTAGAGAGAGAGAGATGGATGTATGCTTGGATATAGATATAGTTTAAAGAAATTTGGGATCCATGAATTCTACTTAAAATTTGGCTTTTACGACATTACAAATTTTTTTAAAAGGGGGGGCACCTAGGTGGCTCAGGTCATGATCTCGTGGTTTGTGGGTTCAAGCCCTGTGTCCAGCTCTGTGCTGACAGCTCAGAGCCTGAAGCCTGCTTTGGATTCTGTGTCTTTCTCTCTCTCTCTGCCCCTCCCCTACTCATGTTGTGACTCTCTCTCTCTCAAAAATAAATAATCATTAAAAAAATTTTTTTAACTTGGCTTTTACCTCTGCAGATCCTGTTCACAAAGTTTAAATTATTTCTATAGTATGTTTGCAAGTTTGTGCCCACGGCTTCGACTAATGTTAAAGGGATGTTATAAAATCCTAATTCCCTCTTAAGAAAAATTTATCCAATTAACCCTTTTGCTTGATTGTCAGATTTTTTTTTTAAGATAAACTATGGTTACTGAACACAGTTCATTTGCCTGTGAAATACGGTATCATTATGAAGTATAAGTGCCTTGCCTTGCTCCGACGAGATTTGTGCTACCAGAGCACTTGTTAGATTGAATTAGTATATGGATTCTGATAATCGCTCTTAAAATAAGGTGAGATGTTAAAAGACCAAAGTAAAGCAAAAAGCCGAGGGAGACGGCACCATGGATTAAAGGAATTATTGAACCCTTATTCCAGAACCCGGAGATAAATCTTAAAGATTGCCTTCTTTAAACTCACCCTGTATCTTATTGAAGAGAGCCATAAAAACCTTCGTCTGGTCTCGACGTGTTAAAACTACTGCTGAAAGAGGGTGGGACCAAGGGATCTGGGGATGAGTCGTAAGTGACACACGCATGGACCTGTTCACAATTAACCTCTTTTTCCCTCTGAGAACTCACAAGGGATCTGGCCCACAGGAAGCTGGAGTTGGCTTTCGGCTCCTTTCAGTGAGGAGAAAATGCCTTTTGCAGAAAATAGTGCCTGCTGGCCGCGTTGGAGATCACGTGGGGAGACGTTAAGGCCCTGTGGCCACCCGCGGGTGAGTTCGGTGGCGGAAGAAGCTGGTGCGGAGAGAGGCTGGCAAAAGTTGCTCTGAAGCACGTAAACTCTGACTAATGGCGCAGGACAAGAAAATAAAGATATTACAAACCACTCCTGTTGGAGGCAGAGATAAGCGAGGGTGATTAGTTTGGAATATTCCTAAGGGACACATGATAAATTCTTGCTTCCTTAGAGGAAGAGTCTCCAGGAAATGCGCGTGATACAATGTGATATAGGAATGGAAGACTTTTTATTTTGTCTTCTCTCCCCCAAAGAGATACTCTCAGCTCAGGAGAAAGGACGCTTCTCCCGTGAAAGGAGAACTGCTTTTAGGAACAGAGAGAGTAAAGGCCGGAAGGAGGGAAATTCATGTTAGTAGGGGCCTGACATTATTCCTTAGAAACTCCATGCGATTCTGTGAACTATCGCGTACCTAGTGTCGAACACACATTAGGCGCACGATACAGATTTGCTGAGTAAATAGTGAACTAATGAATACATGAATGATTTTTTTTTTTAAACGTAGGGGGATAGAGAGGTCAGTGAGCAAATAGAAAAAAAAGTGAGGTGCCTTTATATATACCCAACATGAGCTGACGGATTTAATTTTCTTTTTGGCAACATTACTATTCTTCATAATAAACACATAGTTGCAGACACATCGCTGATACTTGCGATCTTATCGTATTCTTCCCCTTTATGCTGAAACCCTTATTTCCACCAGTGATGGGAATGAACTCTAGTACCGTTAAGAGTGCTGGAGAAATCTATCTTCGAGGGATGGCCTGCTCGGCAGAGCTAGGTTACTGCGGGGAGAAGCCCTCACCAACAAGGGTCTGTAAGCACTCTCCCTACCTCTCCATACCCCCACTGACTGTCCAGTCACCTTCTATTGCTTCTTTATGGCCCACTTCCTACTTGGAACCTTTGCTCTTGCGCCTGACAGCTGTGAGAATGTGGTTCCCAAGCCCCTTTGCCTCTCGCCATCCTCTTGACTGCACATCCTACCGCAGGGGTGCCAGGTCCACACGCAGCCTCGGTCTCTGCCTCAGATCCTAGAACGTCAGCCGTGACTAAAAACCTAGCCCTTCTGTCCTTGGACGGAAGATCAGACTTGGTTCCTACTTTCCTCAAGGGGATTTATTTAACTAGCTCATCTCTAAGGTCATGTTCAGATAGAACAGTCTATGAATTTGGATTTTGATGGTTCTGGGATTCTACCACCTTAAAAAGTAGTGAATGAATGAATGAAATGAATATAAAAGGCCCATTTCAAAAGTCTGGGTTGTTTCATGGGCCAGGTGGATGGAGGGTGCAGAAAAGCTGCGGGGTCCCCTGGAAAGGGCTGCTGGGGCTGTAGCAGGTGCAGCATGCCTGTGTGGGTGACTCCACCCCAGGGCTCCTGCAGAAAGGATGCACCCAAGTCCACAGCTATTCTGGGAGGGGTGTGTGTGTGTGGGGGGAGAGTCAGGGCTTTCTGTCACCTGGTCCAATCCCTGGAAAGATCACCCTGCTTCAGCTTCACCCCCCCTGCCCCAACTGGGTGTGTATTTCAAAATTGAAATATTTCTTCCCTGGGAGACTCAACGTTTTATACAAATCCTAAAATAAAACCTCCCCCCCCCCTTTTTTTAAAGTTTTCTCGATTGTAAATTTCTGGACAAGGGCAAAGTTCAAGCTGAAATTTTTTCCCTTAAACGTAAGCACACCCTCGGGTCTTCTTGTTTGAAGATCTCATGCTGAGGTTGAACTTGGGTCGGAGGATTTGCCCCCTCGTCTTTGCCAAATGCCTACACTGTGGTTCTACCAACCATGTGCGGAGAACCGGGAGTCTGAAAGACTGTACCCCGTATGTGCTGCTGAACCCCACTGATGTCTTCAGCCCTTTTCCATCTCTGTAATTCGAGGGCACTCTCTCTGTTCCAGGGCCGCGCCAATCATCTCTAGGTCAGCGATTCAGGAAATCCCTGGGCAGGTCTACCCTGCATGACCCCAATCCCCCATTTTCTCCCCGAGGCTCTATCCAACAATTTCTCCTCCAACTTCTGCAACATTCTCCCAGCTATGTAACCCATGAACTTAGAGGTAATCTTTTACTTCTTTCCTTCCTTAAAAAAATTTTTTTTTAATGTTTATTCATTTTTTGAGAGACAGAGACACAGCGTGAGTGGGGGAGGGGCAGAGAGAGGGAGACACAGAATCTGAAGCAGGCTCCAGGCTCTGAGCTGTCAGCATGGAGCCGGACGCAGGGCTCAAACTCACAAACCGTGAGATCATGACCTGAGCTGAAGTCTACTGCTTAACTGACTAAGCCACCCAGGCGCCCCTCCTTTCCTTCCTTTTATCCAGTCGGTCACAGACTCTTGTCTGTTCTACTTCTTTAATTCATCTGTTCATTTCACAGAAGTTACCGGGTCCCTCCTCTACAGCACGAGGCACTGTATCAGGAACAGGGCATAGGACTGGCTCTGTTTTCAGGCAGCCTGCGGACAAGACAGGCAGGTTTGAAAGAACTCTTGCCTCTTGCCCCCTCCGCACTAATGGCTCAGTTCCTGTTCTCATGTACTTGGAGTATGTCAGTGTTATATTAATGCTGATCTCTTAATCCAGTTTACATACGGGACTTCCCGATCAGGCTTCTATAACCCAGAGAGGACCACGTCGTTTCTTTGCTCAACACACTTTCAATGGCCCCCGATTCCCTGCTGTAACACAGCCTGCTGTAGAAAGAAGACTGAAGCAGGAGTCTGTAGGCAGAGTCCCGGAAGAGCAGCAAATGGCAACAGAAGCCGAGCAGGCTCCTAATCCTGGCTCTGCCCAAAGCTCTCTGTCTGACTTGGGATCGTTTTCTGGATCTCTGTTTCCTTATCAGTAATAGGGTGCAGGGGGTACGTATCAGGTGTGCTGAATTCTAAACACGCATTCGGCTCATACTTTCTACTTATCATTATTGTTCTGTTTTCAGAGCCCCTCCCTACGCAGGGGTCTTTGAACTTTGGCGAATCTTCTAGCAGGTGTCAGTGAGATTTCTCAAGAAATTTAAGAAATTCTCCCAGGACTCCAGCTTTTTCATATGGAGTTGGAAGAACTGCTTTGTTTTACCCCCAGAAGGGGGTAATTCTCTGCTGCCCTCTTTTCAACGTGAAAAGAGTTACCAGGGCAGCTGTTAGCTACTGCACACACCAGGCTCTTTCCAAAGTCAGCCCAGGCCCGGGTGTGTCCGAAAGGGAGCATTCGGAAAAAGAAGGCTGGCTCCGTCGTTTCATTAACCAAAATGCTTAGCGGTTAAGACTTCAAAGGTGAAGTTGTAACGGAGGCCCATCTTCTGGAGCTAAATGAATATTGGAGCAGGTTGGAAAACGATTACTCTCGCAGGTGGGGCCGTGGCCACGGACTTTCGCGGGGCGTCTTCTGCAGCGCGCAGCCCAGGAAGCCTGATAATAGTTCTTCCTGTTTGTAAGAGGTTTCAGCCTTACTCCGCCAAAGCTCCCTTTCTATTGCTCGACATTCAGGTGACAGCACTGGCAAATTTGGGGCCTTCGGAGCACGGATATTTAGGAGTAGCCATTTCTACGCATGAAGCAAATATGGTTGTGAATATATTTGGATTTATATTAGAACAAAATCATATGTTCCCAGAACAGACATATGCAAGCTTGTTGATTTCCGCCCTGCCGACCCCCCCCTTCTTTGAAGGTTCTGTGACAAATTTGTGGTTGAGTTATGGTCATCACAGCTACATAAGGAACAGCAAGGGAAAATGATAGCCCATCATATATTACCATGATGTTCCCGTGTTATTCAGGGTGATTATAGGGATTCTAGAGGTATATCATATTGACTACCGGCTGGAGTCTTACCCACTGCTCTGCCCCCTCTGTGACCTCCACAGCTACCCAGTGTTGTCTGCTGGCTTCGTGGGGCCCTTGTGAATGCAGGGAAGGGTATGGCGGGTAGGTAATGAGAACGAGTATTCAATCTTATTACTACAGTTGTAATTATGTACTTGAATTTCACTTAGAAGTGATTTGTGGCTTTGGCTAGAGAGAAAATAGTGTATGTTAGGTGCCTATTGTGTAGTTTACATAGTTTTTTTGGTGATTTCCTTATAACATTATGCATTATAAAACCATGTCCAAATTACTTAGAAAATAATTATGAATTTCTTAGCAGAATAGACTAGCTGATAATTTTTGTGGCTATTATGTAAAGATGAATAAAATAGTTTTCAGGAATTTTATATTTGCCCTGCATTTTTCATTCATCTGGTTTTAAAAGACAGAACTTAGCCTATCCTTGAAAAAGATTTTAATCTAGATGTGCCTGGACCTACCCTTAGCTACTTTTCTCCCCAAATAGCGTATTATTGCTCTTTTTTAAGTTGATATTTATAAATCTCTTGGAATAGTACCTGGCACATGGTATTAAGGAGAATAAATAAATACCTGTAAAAATAATTAAAAACAAAAACCTCAGCAGTTGGGGGGGAGACTCCAATAATTTTGGCATTATCAGTAACTCATGTGTGAAAACACAGTAATTTTAGGACTTACTTTAAAAAGACTTTAGGGGCACCTGGGTGGCTCAGTTGGTTGAGCGTCCGACTTCGGCTCAGGTCATGATTTCACGGTTAATGAGTTCAAGCCCCGCATCGGACTCTGTGCTGACAGCTCAGAGCCTGGAGTCTGCTTTGGATTCTGTGTCCCTCTCTCTCTCTCTCTCTCTCTCTCTCTCTGCCCTTCCTCAGCTCTTGCTCTCTCTCTCTCAAAATAAATAAACATTAAAAAAATAAAAAAGGTAAAATGACTTTAAACCAGATAAAAGTCAATATTCATGTTTAAAAATACGTTAAATTTATGTCACACAGCTATTCATGCTTATTGTAGAAAATATATGCAGATACAGATGAAAATTCCACTACCCGGAGACAACATCTGAATGTTTCATACTTTTTTCCAGAATTGTTTCCCTTTCTGTATAAATACTGTACATATAGAAGTATTTAAAAATATAAATGTGCATGAAATATGTTTTAAGACATGTTAATATGTATACATGTTTTAAATATATTTTGAGTGGGTTCCGTTGTTCTCATTCATTCAAGAGTTTAATGAATCTCCCGTATGAAGTGTTTTAAGTTATTGCCGTGTTGATGAGTACGTGGCAGGCCCTGAGCTCTACGCTTTTAATGTATTATTCTGTCTGGTCCTGGTAACGATTAAGAGGTAGCTACTTTTCCGTCCACATTACAGAGAACATTGATCCGAAGATCAGACCAAGGAATTTAGCAAGGCCACACAGCTGGTGTCGGACCTGGAATTCCAACCCACCAGGCTCTGATTCACTAGACTTCCATGTTAGAGATCTCCATGGAGTAAGATAATAAATTATGTCTACAATATCAAGGTCAACATGTTCACAAAAAGCTAACTAAATAAATCAGTTATCATGAGTCAAAACCTTATATTCAACCCAACTTTTCCACTTGAGTCCTACTTTTGGTTCGGCTAGCCAACTGAGATTTCCACAGCACGAATATCGAAAGATCTGGGTTTATCTGGTTCCCATTCTAATCAACTGAGTGTGGCACTAACACCACTTGTTGTCCTTCTGTTGGTTTCTCTCTCATTGTCTGTAACAAGAGGGGACGGAGCCATGTTATTTATTTACCCGACATTTATGGAATGTGTTTGAAAAGACAGGTTAGGCGCCTAGATAACAAAAGAAGTAACACATCTTCTCCTCCAGGAGCTCCCCCTGGTAGTAGAATAAAGGCTGCCTGGCTTCAGCAAGCTGGGTGCTTGGACAGAGGTGCCAGCGAGCACACGGTTGGTGGAAAAAGCAGAGATGCCTCCTCCAGCCCTCCCAGCTCTAAAACCCATGACTCCACAATGACGGGCCTTTACTCAGCCTGCTCTTCTCCAACCTTTTAAATGTCACTCACCTCAAGGTGAAAAATACGTGTTTACTGAAGCTTTCAAAATTAAGTCACATGAATAGTAGCTTAGCTCCCTTAAACATTTTATCAGAAAAATTTGTCATGACAGTGTAATGTCAGCCATTTGGCTTCTCCTTTTGGGGTAGGAGGAAAACTTGGAATGGGTTTTGGGGTTAGCATGTTACGGATTTAAGAAAGGACTTGGACTTTGCCAAGTTAAGAAGTCTATCATTTGTTCTCATTCCGCTGAAAAATAAAGGCAAACTATATGTACAGAGAGACACAGAATCCAAACTTCCGTAAGATGGAATTCACTCAATACAAAAATTGCTATTTGTGGTTTTTCTTTGTAAGTTATGCTGGAGCGTCTTTAGATAAATTGTTGCAAATAAAAGCCTCACATGTCATGTTTCTTAGTAAAATATGTGTAAAGGGAAAAAGTTCAACCCTTATTTTGTTAAAGTAAATTAAAAGGGAGGTTTCTAAAGACATTTCCATAACCTATTTATTTTATTTATGTGCTGTGTCACCCTACAAAGATATCATCTATAACCTCATTTTTTTAGTCAAGTAGATTTGTAAATACTGCTTATTGGTGTAGGAAATAAAAATTTACACATTGGATTATTAAATATTACTGCCAAAGTATCCATAACTTATTGATTTCAGGACACTTAACATCTTATGAGTTTCCAAGTATAGGCTTCAATACTTTGGCAAATAAGGTAACCAAATTTTCATTTAATACAGAATTAGTGCTGGAAAAGGTAGTATGATTAGTCCATAGCTATATCATATTCAATGATGAAAATCTGAAAGCTTTTCCTCTAAGATCAGGAAAAAGACAAAGATATCTCTCCACTCTCATCACTTTTATTTGATATCGTACTAGAAGTCCTAGCTACGGCAAAATAATCAGATAAGAAAAGACATCCGAATAGGTAGAAAGAAGTAAATCTGTCACTATTTGCAGATGACATGATACTATACATAGAAATCCCCAAAGACTTCACCAAAAATATATTAGAATAAGTGAATTCAGGAAAGTTTCAAGATACGAAATTAACATACAGCCATCTGGTTGAGTTTGTGCACACTAATAACAAACTAGCAAAAATGGTAATTAAGGAAACAGTCCTCTTTACAATTGTATCAACAAGAATAAAATCCCTAGGAATAAATTTAACTAAGGAAGTGAAAGACACGTATCTGAAAACTATAAAACATTGATAAAAATAACTGAAGAGGACACACACACAAGAGGAAAAGTATACCATGCTTATTGATTGGAAAAATTAATATTGTTAAAATGTCCATACTACCCAAAGCAATCTACAGACTCAATGCAACCCCTGTTGAAACCAATAGTATTTCTCACAGAACTAAAATAATGCTTAAATTTGTATGGAGCCACCTGAGGTCCTGAGAAGCCAAAGCCATCTTGAGAAAAAAAGAACAAAGTTGGAGGTATCACAACCCAGCTGTCAAACTATACCACCAAGCTGTGGTAATCAAAACAGTATGGTACGGACACAAAAATAGACACATAATTCAATGTAACAGAAGAGAGAGCCCAGAAACAAACCCATGCTTATGCCATCAGTTACTCTATGGCAAAGGAGACAAGAATATACAATGGGGAAAACACAATCTCTTCAATAAATTGTGTTGGGAAAACCAGACAGGTACATGCAACAAGAATGAACCTGGACCACTTTCCTACACTCTACACAAAAACAAACTCAAAATGAATGAAAGACCTAAATGTGATACCTGAAACCATAAAACTCTTCAAAGAAAATATAGGCAGTAATGTGTTAAACATCAACCTTCCCAATATCGTTTTTGGATCTGTCTTCCCAGGCGAGGGAAACAAGCAAAAATAAACAAGGGGACTGCATCAAACTTAAAAGACTTTTTGCACAGCGAAGGAGACCCTCAATCAAACAAAAAGGCAACCTAGTAAATGGGAGAAGATACTTGCAAATATTCCTGAAAAAGGGTTAACATCCAAAATATATAAAAACTCATACAACTTAACACCCAAAGCCAATCGGATTTAAAAATGGGCAGAGGCTCTGAATAGACATTTTGCCCAAGAAGACACAGAGATGGCCACCAGAGGCAGGAGAAGATGCTCCACATCGCTGATCGTCAGGGAGATGCAAATCAAAACCACATATTACTTCACGTCTGTTAGAATGGCTAACATAAAAAAAAAAAAGACAAGAAGTAACAAGTGTTGGTGAGAATATGGAGAAGAGGGAGCACTTGTACATTGTTGGTAGGAATATAAATTGGTGTGACCACTCTGGAAAACAGTATGGAGGCTCTTCAAAAAATTAAACCATAGAAATAACATATGATCCAGTAATTCCACCTCTGGGAATTGCTTAAGGAAACAAAAACACTAATTTGAAAAGATACATGCACCTCTATGTTAATTGTGGCATTATTATTAGAAGGTGGAGGAGGGTCAGTAAAGTATCCTCCAGATGAGGAAGGCACTTTAGACTGAAAAATGAAGCAAGCCACTCCACACTGTTTGCAGAGTTTTATTCAGGAGAACTTACTGACGGTAGACGGTGGACGATGCGTGGGGTTGCGTGGGGACCATTCTCTGCAGCTACCGTCTGTGCCTTTCTTCGCCCTGTCAGTACCTTAATTGTTTTACGGAGTGAAGCGCACAGTGATGAGGTCACAAGGTAGTTATCTAAGGCGGTACCATCTGTGCGTCAGAGGATCTTAACTAGTTATCTAAAGTAACCCCTTCTGTGTGCCAGTGATCTCTACTACTTATCTAAACTGGTGCCTTCTGTGTATCACTTTAGGAACGATCAGAACCAGCTCTCCACATTCTCATCATGGCGTGTATTAACCTCCACAGGGCCCGAAACTCATAGCCCTGAGGGAGGTCATTGCTGCGGTGTCAACAAGATGGAGGGCCGAAGACAGAGTCATCACTGCAGTCAGCACTCCTACATGCATTTACAAAAACCACCATGTTCAGCGATAGATTAATGGATAAAGAAGATGTGGTATATTTACCCCATGGTCACAGAGGTCACATCTCACCAATTAAATTTGACTCTGAACTGTAAAGTTCTTCAATAAACTTTCCGCACAATATCTTTCTGGTTCTAGCTTAAAGAATGTTCATACTACTTGTGAGTACGCAGAGAAGACAGATGTTAACTTCTTTTTCTTTGGGTGCCTTTTCCTCAGGTGCTGCATGTAGTTTAAGTTCTGATTTATAGATGGAGAGAAATGTGGGTCACAAAAGGCACCAGAATAATAGATAGTAGATAGAGACATGATCAAGTGTTGGACGCTCAACTGACTGAGCCACCCAGGCACCCCTCCTCCAAGTATTTCTAAAGACCAAATAACCTCTTTCAATCTTATGTCTCTGTTTTTGGAGATTTAGCCAAAAAAAAGATGGGACCCCTCAGGTAGGCTGTCTACCATCTTAGCTTCCTGATTTTAATGGCTGATTTTGCCTCTTACTTTTTCACAGCTGGGGCATCTTTGCTCAGGGGAGACTTTCCTGGCTCGTGCCAGTTATTTCTGAACAATTAAAACACAATCCACATCTCCTCGAATTAATAAACCTCAATGATGATAATGAAAGACTTGCCAATATTTTAAAACCAGAATGGCTTTCAACTGCTGGGTACCAGGAAGCCAATACGAGCTGGTGGATGGCTCACCTGACATGAAGCCTGGCCATAAAAGAACTAAAGGGGGTGAGAGAGGTGGAGATAGAGGTGAAAACACTTTTATTACTTGGCAATCCATCATTTTAAGGAAGAGAGAGCCCCAAAGAACAATGGAACTCTGTAGATACAGTGAATTTGGCTGAAGAAACAAATGTTACTCCACAATGGGGTTGTCGGTTGACAACATCTATTTATCGAACACGGGGTAGAGCACTGTACTAGGCATTGTGCCAAGGCTTAAATTACAGACTCTCTCAGACTCTCACCCCCTCCTTCCTATAACTTGGAGACAAGGGGACCAGGGAAGAGATGTCTGTTTCCTACCTTTCCCTGAGGTTCATGCTGTAGCTACTTACATATTCTACGGAAATGATTTTATGCCGTGGCAGTCTTGCTTCACACTTACGTCCTGTTAAGGAAAGAGGACTCTCTCCTGAAGAACACATGAATACAGTTTCATAAATTGCAGTTATCATTTGCACAGGACGAAACAGGGATAAGCAGCCCTGCTTAGGCTAAGATAAGTGTCTGTTTGTCTGAAGTTTCTTCAGGTTCCTTTAAATATAGGGCACTCCCTGCCCGGCCCTGAAGCCTCACTGCCCCAATCCTTATTTGGACTAATCACTCCCCTCGGCCCCCTGACTTGGCTTTTCCTCATCCACAGGAACACAGAGCCACTGGCAAAAAAAAAAGAAAAAAAAAAAGTAAGGAAACCAGTGGGGCTAATAAAGACTCTTGAGTAGACACTTTAAGCTGTGGCGGGGAATCTTACTTACTCACCCCGCTCCGCCCATTGGATTAATTCTTTTGGCATAAGTAGGTTCTCTGCAGAGGTACAGGGTAGCTCTCCAGAGTGCTAAGCCTTTTACTCATTTTCACAAAGTATTAACTTAAGGAAATCAACATGTGACTCCGGGCTAAGATGCTTCGATGCTAGTGCAGAAGAGAAAGCAAATGGTACCAGGACAGGAAGAACGTGCGAGAGAGGGTGCCAGAACTTCGCTCACATCAGCCCTTTTGCCCTGTGCTTGGTTGTTATAGCTCCCACCTCTCTGGGCACTTTGGATCCCAACAGCTTCCTCCCGCGTTGGGAGGTGTCTACAGTTGGTCTCACTATATCGTTACGGACCGAACTGCGTGCTCTACCGATTCCTACGTTGAACCACTAACCCTCAGTGCCTCAAAACATGACTGCATTTGGAGATAGTGCTTTTAAAGTGTTGATCTGGTTAACTCAAGGCCTTTACGATGAGTCCTAACCCAATCTGGCTGGTGTCCTTATAAGAAGAGAGAATCACATAAAGAGACACCAGGGAGGCTAGCGCACAGAGGAAAGTTAATGTGAGGACCCAGCAAGAAAGTGGCCATTGATAAGCCAAGCAGAGAGGCCTCGGGGGAAACCAATCTTGCCGTCACCTTGATCTTTGACTTCCAGGCTCCACAACTGCAAGAAAATAAATTCCTTTCCTGTGGCTTACGCCACCTTACTCTGTGGCATTTCGTTATAACAGGTCTAGCGAACTAATACCTACACGACGGAACCCTGGACCAAAAAGACTCATTTCTCTGAAGTATGTATTGAGTCCATCCAATTGTATAGAGTTCCTACTATCCGAGTGCTCCCCGAGTGCTAGATACTGTGCCAAGCCCTTGCTCTGCATTATCTCATTTAACTGTTAAGCCAGATCCTCTGAAACCCTTTGGAAGTCAGACTTCTCCAAGACGCTCAATATTGTAAGAAGATCTTTTAAAGAAGACTTAAAAAAATTTACTCATCTCATAATTTGCTATATTCTGTCACATTTCAAGATAGTGCCCATCTAAGGACGGCTCACCTTTAATTTACCAAAATCATTACACCAAATAACATCTTTAGTATAAGTGGCTTCTAGTTAGGAACAGGCTTTTCAGTGTCATTTTGGGGGGAAGATCAGAGTAGAAAACATGTCTATAAACAAGAATTGATTGCTATAAATCGACTGGAAAGAGAAAAATGTCAAGTTGATAAAACAAATATTATTGACCCATGCATTTACAACTATATAATAATCTAGTACCTGGCTTCTTTCTTAAAGATCTGGTACATTCTTTGCTCTTTTCTGCTATTGTAAGTCCATACATATCCAAGCAGAAAAGATACGTGCACCATCTCAGTCCTTGCTATCTAATTAAAAACTTTTTACTCATAGCAATTTTACCATTGTGTATTATCACCAGAGCTCATTTCTCATGGAAAAAAAATTAGCATCCGTTTAAAAGAATATTTCTTTAATCACCAGTTCTGATCGTCAGTAGGACCATTCTGTAGATAGTTTTTAGCTGACTAACAAATCTTTTATTTTATTGGCTGTCTCATTTTGCTCTCTTTCATATTTCACGTTTATGGTCTATTCCGACATTCTCCTGTTTTGTTAAGTAGGAATCTGTGTGGTCTTTGATGTAAGACATAATTTATTTGACAAGGAAAGATGAGTCTGTGCCCTGAATCTACATTTAACTGATGGATTGAGAAATTTAAAAATTGCAACAAGATAGACTCTCCCCCAGATCACCATACTACTAGCAGTTTGCTAATCTACTTGGCAGTGAATTTACATATCTGTGTCTATATCTGAATACGCAGAGATTCACGGGCACGCTCCTGGATCCGCGTATTTTCATGAACAGAAAAGGGAGTCTTATTTTATCAGTCGTCGATGATGCTTATGGAAAAATTTTAAAGGATTTCTTTCTGAAATTAAAATCAAGATATTTATTTTATCTTATCTTTATATAGTTATAGCTTTATAAAGTGAGCCATAATGTCTTCAATTCTATGCTGCTCATCCCTCAGTCTAGTAAATGAAAGTGCTGTTAGCATTTTAAGATTTATATGTTTCATACATTCTCCCAAGTCTATGTCCCAGTGCTGGTAATTGGAAACTTACTTGAAGCTCATTCCCTCTGCTCAAACTGCTTGTCAATTAACCTTTGCAAAATGAAAGTTTTAAAAAATACGACTTTCATATTTCAATCATGTTCATTTTCAATCATCTCAAAATGTGGAAATTAAATAACACTCGGGGGTCCGCAATGCTTTTTACATATCATTTAAGGTTTGAAACATCTCTTTGGCGTTCAAATATGACTACTATTTATATGCAGCAGATGAGATGAAGTGGTTAAAATTACTTGTGCCGGGTGTCTCCCTGCTTTGTTTCGAGGTATGAACAAAATCCTAAGTATGCCGAAGGCAGTTTTCATAAACATGCACCATTTCCATTGATGCGTTTGACGGCTGTCGGTGACATTCTCATACCAGGCCCTCCTAAGTCCTGGGAAAGAAAACAAGGGTCCCACTGTGATATCTGAAATTTACGTTTTGAAGAACATTTTGAAATTGTTGCCCATCCTGAAGTGTTGACCATAGGAGGGAGGAAAATCTAACAACTTCTCAGAATAACAGGAGTGAAAAACAGGACGAAACAAAATGCTAAAGGTGAAAAAGATGAGAAAGTGAAGTCATTGGTAGGCTGAAAACAGGTACTGAGACCGTTGTTTAAGGAATGACTATGTCCAAGCTAAGAGAGAGAGGGCGGAGGTCCTTCCTCCATGTTTGTTAGAGTTGACTGTCATGCAAGGTATTGTGGTTTTACAAATCGGTATCGGACCCTGATTTTCTGACTTTAGCAGCACCCCTACCCCCTACCCTACCTCTACTGCATCATCCCCGTCCTGGGTTGCCGCGACTCTAGTGTTCATCCCTGAGGAGAATGGTGAACACATAGACTCCCGCCAGGGTTGAGGGCAATCCTTTACGCTCTGGGGAACATCTTGATGTGAACTTCTATGTTATTTCACCTGCCTTCTGCCCTTCTAGATCTCAGATTCCCTTAGAAACAGAAGTTCTCATTACTAGAATGTACTCTCCTCCAGTTAGAAGATCTACCCTATTGTTTTCGAACCGTGTTTGATAACCATTCATACTTTGGGAAAATTTCCACATGTTGCCTGATCTTCTCTTTGTCTTAATTTACTCTTCAACCTGCTAGGAGAGAAAGAATGTAGCACATACTTGTAGCCTCTTCCTCTTTTGCCTTTTTCATGGTTCCCACTATTTTATTTTGATTTTATTTTATTTTTTAAAGCTGCTCATTAGAAAAAAAATATATATTTTGCAAATATATATATATATATTTTTACATAAGCTCTATGCCCAATGTGGGGCTTGAAGTCACCATCAAGAGTCGTATGCTCTACCGACTGAGCTAGCCAGGTGCCCCAGCCCACTTTTTTTTATTCATCATTGAATGTTAGAATTAAAATCCAGTGATTATTTCTTACTCTGACAACATATGGGTTTTTAGAGTTCTAACTGAACTGGACTTGAATCCAGGCCCTACTACTTACTGTGGGACTTTGGGGACGTTCAGTTCTCCACTTTGAGTCTTAATTTCCTCATCTGTAAAACTCACTTTGCAGAATTATGCAAACAGAAATAAACCATTTTGCGTACACTTGACACAAAGTAGATGCTCATTAAGGGCCATTTTCTTTCTTTCCTCCTTCCTTCCTTCTTTTTTTCTCTCTCTTCTTCCTTCCATCCTTTCTTTTTTAATTTTATTTAATTTTATTTATTTTTAAGTTTATTTGTTGACTGAGAGAGAGAGAGAGAGAGAGAGAAAACGCATGCACGGCAAGCAGAGTAGGGGCAGATAGAGATGGAGAAAGAATCCCAAACCCGATTTCACAATTGTGAGATCGTGACCCGAGCCAAAATCCAGAGTCAGATGCTTAACTGACTGAGCCACCCAGGTGCCCCTAAATTTTGTAATTAAAAATTTTATTTGATTTTTAATTTTTATTTTTAAATTATTTTTTATTTTTTCTCAAGTGCTATTTTCTTAAAAGTAGTATAGGAGAGGAGCTAAAGACATAGACTCTGAAACCAGACAGCCTGGGCTCATAGTTCTAACTCTGTCATTTATGTGCTATGTGACATGGGCATGTGACCTAACCTCATGGTGTGATAATAATAATTGACTTCCTTTTTTGTGAGGATTAAGTGAGTTAATATCTAAAAAGTGCTCAGAACAGTGTCTGACATCTGGTAAGCATTATCTAAGCATGAAGTATTATTATTTTCCTCTTCTTTCTCTAAGATTGACCCTGATTTCATGAGTATAATCATGGTGAAAGAGGACTCCAACTACTTCCGTTCTGAGCCCATTGATTAAGTTCTTCTTTCCAGCTTATCTATTAACTCAGGCAAAAGACCCTGCAACCAAATCATCTCAAGATGGGAGCCACAAGTACCCCCTCGAGCAATAAGGACTGTCCTGGGATGCCTGGCTGGCTGAGTCGGTGAGTGAGACTCTTAATCTTGTGGTTGTAAGATCAAGCCCTGCACTGGGTGTGGAGATGACTTAATAATAAAATCTTTTGGTGGAAAAAACAAAAAGGACTGTCCTGACACCAGCAAGACCCTGTGTGACTGACCCCAAGACAGTGACGGAGCTGACCTTTACTGCCTACCTGCACGTGCCCACTGGTCTGTGTCCCACATTTTCCTTCTATAAACCTAGAATGATTTTCAGCACTTTGGAGACAGCCTTTGAGACGCTAACACACTGTCTTCCTGGTGTCGGTCTTGGTAAAGTAAATTCCTTTCTTGTTTCACCTCCACTCACCTCTCTGCCATTTAGTTTTGTCAGCAGCAAGGGGCCGAATTCGATCTGGTTGGGATCTCTGGAGCCAGGCACTCTTGCACCCCTGTGCCTCAGTTACAATGGTTTTTCAATGGTTGGAACCAAAGTCGCACCAGGGACTTGTTGGTCAGAAACACCCCTCCTTGGCTGGTCTTTCAAGTGGTGCTCTGATGATTGTACTTTAACTTTTCCTGAGAGAAGAAAAACATGGAGGTTGAAGAGGAAGAAAATTTTCTCTGTCCAAGACTCTTCGATCCAGATTAAGAATTAAATTTACATGAGATAGACAGGAGAAAATAAAATTTAATTTCATGCGTACGGGAGATCCATGTAGGAATGAATCTCCAAAGAGAGGCAAAATGAAGTATATCTATCATCCTGAGCTGAACAGAGAGGTAGGGGAAAGGGGATATAAAGGGGAGGGAGGCCATTAACCGGAAGGTGAGAGGAGGTGTTTGAAAAACAAAGGTTTCTTAGGTAAAATGGAATCTCTTCTAAGAACTCTCTTCTTGGTACAGGCTCTTTTCTAATATGTATTTAGGTAGGTGAGGGAGGAGCTAAAGAGCTTTTCTTAAATCTGCTGAGTTTTGATGGCTTTTAACTCAAAGTAATCTGGTCAAAGTGACCCATCTTGGGGCAGCCTTCCCTTGGCCCCTACAGAGGTTGCGGTCTATCTGCTTTGAGCTCTGAATTAGAGAGATGGCAGCCCTGTAGGACACTGAGTGAATAGGCTGCCTCTATCGCTCACAATCATTCCTACTCAGCTGGGCATCCAGGAAACCAAGCTGAGGTTGAGGAAACGGAAGCCCAGGAGTAAACCTCTGAGCACCGAAAAAGATTCTTTATCTTATCAGCGCTCAAAAGTGCGAAAGGAGAGATGGCTAATTATTTCAGCAACGAAATAAGCAATAGTCCATCTCGTTTATGTGTAGGCTGGAATTGAGAGCCACATGAAATCCAAGTCAAGTGGAAACTCAACTGAGAAAAAAATTCAAGATCCATTTTCTTTTTCTATAGATAAAAAAGGAGACCATTTAAAATTGTTAACAGCGAGGCCTATATTTCTCTTGAAGAGACTGGCATGAAGTTTTGGGAATTAACCAGTCAACTTCCGGGGCTGGTGGTGTATAAGTCACACAGACTGTTATGAACACAAATTAAAGTAAGCGTAATGTATACAGCGCAGAGCTTTGGAATTCTCACTTGTCGTTCTCATTGTACCTTGCCAGAGTATCAGTGTGATTAAAGCACTCAAGTTTTCTTTTATCATTTCCTCTTTTCATCCTTCCTCGGGAGCCTCTTATAATCTTTATTCATTGCTCCAAACAAAGGCAATGTCCTTACTTCCTAAAACCAGTATCTTTTTTTGCTTTGGTCTTATTTTAGACCTAGTTTTTGGTTCATGATGAATTGCTGAATGGTTGATTTCCTCACACCCTGTTTGCTAACCTTTCTTGACAGCTTCTGGATTGCTCTGCCTAGTAATTTGCTCCGTAATAATGGCTACGGCGAGATGTCTCCTAACTATTTCCTGTATTTTTAACAAGGATTCTTAACACCCTCTGTAGGTGACAATATGCAATTACAGATCTAAAGTGTCCCCCAGGGGCTGGCCGCTCACAGATGCCACCAGGATTTTTGTAGTGCCACTGTTAAATGTAATGAAAACAAAGAATCAGATTCTCCAAACATCCAGCTCAAATAAAATTTTAATTAAAAGTTATGAAGGCATTTTATTGATTAACAATCTTAGTAATTGAAGAGTGTGGTTGACATTTTTTTTCTAGCTGGATTTGTTCTTCCTTTGAGATCTCTAATTGTTGTATGGTTTTACATTTATTGATAACTCTGTTTGATGAATACAGATGCCACCTTTTACAGCCGTCGTTGACAGAGTAATCATATTGTGAGAAACACCAGGCTTATGTAGTAACAGCTGTTGCTGCTCTCCGTGCTGACATCCATCGGGGAAATGCGTTTGCTGCTATCATGGGCACGCGATAAGCGGAAGGTGCAATAAAGCACAAGCTAACATTGTGAATATCCTTACAACTCCAGGAACTTTATTGCGTATTACAAGCACTTTGATCTCTGTCCAGTACTTAAGTCTTAATTATCAGACTAATTGCACAGACTATGTTCATTTTCAGTGGTAATCCTTCTGTGATTAGCTTCTGTGTTCAATAACTGACTTATCCTTTAATTAAAAGGACTATTAACCTTAAGGCTGATGCTGTGTCTTGGGATTAACCCATACAGAGTTAATGTTTAATATCATTGTAAAAGCTTTTGCTGAAAGGTGGAGCGTAAAAATATGTGAGAGAAAGCTGTGAAACGCGTCTCGCTTTTCCGATGTGCAGAAGAGCCCGCTAAAGGTGAGGGTTTTAAGGAAGACTCCTCGTAGACGAAATTTCCTAAGGGCCTACCTAACTGTACAGCCACTGGATTACCCATTTGAACCCTGTGCTCATTTACAGGAAGAGAGTGCTTGCTTTAGGACCAGATAGAGTTTTATCTCGATTTTCAAAATCATTATATGTGTCCGTGATCCGGCTACTTAGCTGCCCGTGGTCCAGAAGAGAGAGAATTCCTTTTTCTTTTTTTTTTTTTAACTCCTACAGCTAAAAGTTTTTTCTTTTTGATATTGATTTCTACGGCAAGGTTCGCAGCAGCCTGAAAATAGACATAACGGTAGCACATGTATCCAAGTCCTGAGCAGTTCGTGGTAAAAGTGGGCAAAACTTAGTTCCTTGCTAACCAGTGAAACAATGAAGGAGCAGGTGCAGGGGGGGTCAGTACCACAGTGTGGAAAGCTTGCCAAAAAGCCAGATGTGGCTGCCGGAAGTACTCTATTTCTTCTTCACTTTGGCATCTGGATTCAGCAATCAACATTTCCCCCCAGTGTGTCCCATGGCACAGAGTCTATTGCTGCACCCGTCGCTTAGGACGAGGAAGAGGAATGGTATCTCTCATTCCTCCCTCTCTTGCTCGTACCCTTGCCTCCCAGAGGAAGGGGCTCTTCATGGACTCCTTACACCCCCGTGTCTTTATATGTAAAATGCAGGCTGCTGGGAGTAAGGAGCTGTGGGCACGCCTCCATTCTAAGGCTCCTGGGCTCGCAGGCAACTCAGTGAATTTTGTCCCGTCTCATCTTCCAGACTTGACTTCTATTAGTAATGTGAAGAGTAGCCAGACAAGAATTTTTCTTCAATGGTGCATGTTTTTCAGGAATTTGGCAATAACAAGACAGATTTTCCAAACGGGCCGTTGCCATCTGTGGGGTGGGTGGGGGGTGAGGTGAACACGAGGGAGAGATACCACCCCCCACCTCCCCCCTGAAGCTCAGAGTCTAGCTAATGGGATAGGGCTCCTTTCAGCCCCCCACGCTTACTGCTGGGGGTGGTAGCATAGCCAGGGGATTGACTCTGCCCTAAATAGATTGTATCCTTTCTAGGTTCAGAATTCACTGAGTAGTTTGTTTAATCATGAAAGAGGAATTTGCCTGTGCTGAGTGGGGCTGGTCAAACCGGAGCAATGTTAGTGAGGAGGGGGTCGCCTCCCTCAGCTCTGGAGGACATGGATACCAGCACAATCCCAGCTCCACAAAGTCCTGGCTGGGTGGCAGCAAACCAGTCACTTCCCTTTCTGGAACTTGGTTTCCTCTCCCATGAAATGGGGCTAATACTGGCGTGGAGGGGAACACACAGACGAGATGACACACAGGAAGCATTTAGCACGATGCCTGGTGTATAGTGTTTAATAAATGGTGGCGACGGTTCTCCAGACTTAAGTGTCTTTTGAGAGACCTTCCGGTGGCTAAGAAGTCGGAGGGAGGAATATGTCACATACGGTGATTATGACGATAACTTCTTATCATTCTGGCACGCAGTCACTTCTTTGAGCCTTATAAAAGCACTGTGAAATAGGCTACTTTCCTGATGATGGTACTGAAACTTGAGGTTGGTGTGTGACTTGCTCAGGCGTCCGTGTTATACAGGAGCGACTGAAAAATCAAACCAGGGGGCACCTGGGTGGCTCAGTCGGTTAAGAGTCTGACTTTGGCTCAGGTCATGATCTCACGATTTGTGAGTTCAAACCCCGCGTCGGGCTCTCTGCTGTCAGTGCAGAGCCTGCTTCAGACTCTCCCCTGCTTGCACTCTCTGTCTGTCTCTCTCTCTCTCAAAAAAAAAAAAAAAATGTCAAACCAGACTCTCCAAGCCCAGCACCATGAGGCTAGCCATTCTAACAGGGTAGCGGGAGCCGTGTGAATCAGAAGCCTTCATTCTTTTTCAAGTTTTCCTGCCAAGTGGCAGCTCAACCGTTTCCCTCCTTTTCCCTCAAGGCATTAAGCTTTTTGTAAACAGAGCGTTTTAAATGTGTCCATTAATTATATATCCGATCTATAAAATCCGTGGCAATTTCTCATAATCAAAGGATGCACTTCTATCTGTAAGATTCAAACATCTACCCTACTGCCAAGACACATATAAAACATATTTCCAAAGAGTTTCCAGAGTGAAGCTGGGGTTAGTCGAAAAATTCTCATGAAGCAAGTCTCCATTGGTTAGGTGAGGTTAATTTATGTCGATTATATTTACCAAAGCTCAAAATGCCTTGGAAGGAAGCACCGAATGAAAAGTCATAATATTACAAGTAAGGGTAAAATAGAGCGAGGCCGCCGTTCTATCATTAAAGGACCACATGTGACCGAGGATCGGCGCAGTGTTCCTAAAAGGAAACGGAGCGGCGTGGCACGGAGCAGAACCGGACACGAGACAATATTCTGGGATAACCATTTTGAGGGTGGGGGTGGCGGGATGGGGTCTGTCGGTACACGGACAGAGGAAGCTGGCTGGTAGTTTTAAGGGATACATTCTACAAGCGAAATATGTGTGCGTACACTTCCATTTCTGCCTATTATCTTAGTAGGTGAAGATACTTTGTATATATTTTTAAAATATTGCAATTTCCATAGTAAGCAACCTGTCTCAAATAGCACAGGAAAGTAGACTCGATTTGTCTCTTCAATTATTAAAAAAAACCTGTCTAAAAATGACTGTTAAATAGAAGAGACTATTAAATAATGGCTTATACTTTATGTGTTGTCCGAAGATTTCTTGCGTTTGGAGGCAAATGTCTTTGCCTTATAAGTTCTTAGTGTTGCCATGACACATCTCACTGAAGCGGTAGGATTGAGGAATTTCAATTGGTTGGGATATAAACCGCTCTCACAGTGCTCTCTGCTCTAATCACTACTATCATGGGCTTTATCTTTCTATTTCCTGTATGGTGAGCTGCCTTGATGACGGCTCCCCCTGATTCTCAACCTTCTCAGTCACTTTTAATCACTAAAAGAGTCTCATTTCGGTTATTAAAAGTCAGTCCCTGTTATTTAAAAATTTTAATCTCTTATTTGATCTAAAGCATTCATCTTCCTTCAGTACAGATTAGCCTTGGCATTCCGTGTGTGTGAGTGTGTGTGTATGTTGCACAATTTGCTCCCTCATACAACCCTTTCTCTTCTCTGTGTTTACTACTCTGGTGCAGGGGCAAGGAGGAACACGACAATCAACCCATTGATCGTCGTAACTCCGGATCTCAGAATCTTTGTTCCTGTAGTTGCTGTTCCCGTCTGTGTACATCTCAAGACTGATCCATCCCTTCCACGGGTTCTTTCTCTTTCTCTGATTGACCAGCCATCCAAATGCTGGCTCTGCTGTGTGGGTGGTATGGGATGCTTTGATGAGTTCTTTGGAGGGCCGGACAGATACCTGCTCCTAAAGAGTCCCCTGTTAAGAGTCAGAGAGCCCTCTGACTCTTGGATTCCTGCTCTCTCTCTTTCTCTCTCTCAGCCATCATCTCAGACCGTTCACCAGGGGATGGCCCCCAGGGGCGGCACCAGCCAGGGCGCCTTTGAAGACTATCCCTTCCATCTTTTAAGCACAGTGTCCAATGCCCTTAAGAACCTCCCTAATTACTGACTGGCAGCCACAGGATGCTCCAAGTCCTAATTGTCTCCTGCCTCAGGATATAGAATTACCACCTCGAAAGGGGCTTTGATTCTTTGTAGTAAAGAATAATATTAGGGACTAAAGTCTGAGTACCTGGGGTGTACATAAGGTTGAGTTGGTGGCCGGCAAAAATACTGCTGCTTCTCTGGGACACTTTCAGTGGTAGAGCTAGAAAAATGTTTCTCTTTAAGATCATGTGTCCTATTGTTTTTTCAAGGTAATTCAACATGTTTTCAATTTTGTTTTAACATAAATACCATACATTTATTTTCTCTATCACATCCTTACTTAAAATTTTCCCTTTCAAGTAAACTATAATTATGTTTTAGTCTTTTTAAAGGAATTTTTATAGTCTCCGCACTCATCATTCTGTAATCAATTTATTGACCTCATGGAGGGTATTTTAAAAATTTTTACAAGAGAAAATAATAGAGTAATATCTATGTAATAAATAGATAATACATAATAGATGATACAGTTTTATGACAAACTATTTATTTGTACATTTATTTAATCAGACTTAAGTGGCAAACCCTGAGATAACGGGGGGGGGTTCCGATGAACTCACTTAATCCTTAAATAAAGATTTCTTATCGTTACAGGCGTGAATGATGAAGAATTGTATCGGAAGCTCACTTTATTTTGGTTGGTGGGTGAGGGACAGAACCGAGGACCTAATCCTCCACCCTTCACCCCTCTTCTGTATTCCGGTGGCGTTAACGGAGCCCCACAAGTAGAATTTCAAATGGTCATCATCACAGTGGGCTTTGGCTGTTTCGGTGAGGGGACAGAATTAGAGCGTAATGAACCCTACCTCACAGCAAGGTAGCCTAGTTGTTTCTGGTTTCAGAATGTTTTTTGGTTTTTACATTTCTGTCACCGTCACCTGACTTCGGGCACTTGTTAAACTTTAGCCTCAGTTGCTGCACTAGTTTTATAACCAAAGGCACCAATACTGTTTTTGACAATGGCTGGTTAAACTTACCCATCTGCTGAGGACTTTTATAAAGTCGCAACAGATATGTTCATTTTAGGGATTTCTAAATCGTTGAGAAATATCCGTGTGCTTGCTTGATAGCTTCTTGTTCTTATTTTATAACATCCCATTGTTCTAGAATAAAGCATTTCTGAGGACCTGAAACATTCTTTTAACTTAGTCCCCTGTTTCCACTTCCAAAATAAAAGTGAATTCTTTTGTACTTTGAGCCTGTGGAGTGTTTTGGATGGGGTGAAGTTTCCTTATGTGTTTTGAAACGCTCATTTGCAGACTCCATTTGGGTGGAAATTTCTGGATTTGACTTGTGTCCGTTTTCTTCCTGAGCTCATCCTTTAATCATCTTGTTAAATGATTCTGTAGCTGTCTTCTGGAGAATAGTCCAGAACCAGGTCTCATATTGTATAAGGCAGCTTACCGATGTGGCCCTGAGGAGATTTCGCCCGCCCCGTCCCAGGGCTCCCGGCTGCATTCCTGGGCCGGGGCGCCCCATCCCAGCCCAGATTTTCTTCTGAGGCTGGGAAACGTTTGGTCTTCACACATCTTCATGAGTTTAGTTTGCCTCCTGTTTCTCATCCATGGAGATATTTATCTTGATTTCACGTGGAACAATGTCTTTGAAAGAGTTACTCTTCTTATTTTATCTGTTGTTGTTTTATATTTTGAGGTCATTGTGGTAGTGGTCGTGAGGTGGGGCTGAGGGGTGTTTGTGGGAACGACTTCATCTTCTTAGCCAGAAATCTCTAAACTTAAATTCAGAATTGGCCTCCCTGCCTCCATTCCTGTCTCTATTTTCATTCATATTTTATGCTACTGCAAAATTCAAATTATTAAGGCATCAATTTTGATCTCTGCATCACACTTTTTAAAAGTTTTTTTAACTGTTTCTTCATTTTTTGAGAGAGAAAGAGAGAGAAAGAACAAGCAGGGGAGGGGCAGAGAGAGAGAGGGAGATGCAGAATCCGAAGCAGATTCCAGGCTCTGACTTGTCAGCACAGAGGCTGACACGGAGCTCAAACTCATGAACCATGAGATCATGACCCGAACCAAAGTCAGCCGCTTAACCAACTGAGCTACCCAGGCGCCCCTCTGCATCACACTTTTTAAAAACTCTTAATGTTCTCTCCTGGCTGTCAATTAAAAAAATGCCCTAATATTTCACAATTAGATACAACATTGAGTGTTGGTTTAAAATTGCAGAGCTATCCCTAAACCTTCAGAATTTTTTTATTGGAATAACTTTCACAGACTAATTTTTTTTCCATTTAAAAGCCAGGATCTTTATGAAAATGAGTTGTTAGTTGATACCAAGGAGAGACAAAGATTTTGTTTTTGATTTTTGCCAGTATACTTTTCAAGGAGATTCGATTATTTTTTCCACCCTAATGCATTAGACAGTAACACATATTAATAATAATAATATATAATAATAATAATGTACTATGCTATATAGAAAGATGATTATATATACTATGGTTTATTTGGCATTTCTCTTGATTTATTTTCTACTATTGGGGATATATTGATATTGATTCATTTATACTTTATTGGCCACATATACCAGAGGTAAGAATTAAGGGAGCAGCCTATATCATGGATCCAATTAAAGTTAATGGTTTCAATGAGATCTCCTGGTTTTGAATTCATTTATATGTTATGCTAGGCCAGGGTTTCGGCATTTTGTGGTAGCCAGTGAAAACATGGTGACTTACCTCGAAAAGCCCCTGGAGTTTGCTTGACGTAGAGATTTCCACACGGGGCTATCTATGCCTCATCGGGAGAGAGCGTCTGGGTGGAATCACAGTGTCAAGGATGTGGCCCTAAATTTTTCAGGTTTACAGATCTGCAGACAGGTTTCAGTATATAGAGACTCTTTCAGGCCTAAGGGGACAGATGTCCTTTAAAGGAGCCATAGGCGGCTTGGCATTGTGTAAGAGGGCGGTATTGAAGGCAGATAGACCACGTGAACATGAATCATGGCTCCGACACTTAAATACGGAGCTTCAATTTTATCATTTCTACAATGGAAAGAGGTAAAAGGTTGTTTGCTGTTGTTGTTGGTGTTACCTTTTAAGGTTGCAAAAATTAGAGATAATATACATACCTAAAGCATCTGATAACTAGGCTACCTCCTTGCATGACATGACCCTTGCCCCCATGGCCCAAACCACAGGTAACATGGTAAGGTAGTAAGGTAACATAGAAAAGAAAGGTCCAGAAGCTGTCTTCTCATTGACTCGGGGCTCTGTGTTAGGTTTCGTCTCTTCTCCCCTTCTCCTATCTATGCTTAAAAAACCATGCGTAAACCAGAATGCGAATATCTTATTTCACGATGGGGGCTGCCCTTCAAGTGGCTGATTTTGTGTTGACTGTCCAGGGCCCTCTTTGCTTATTATTAAGAGAGTTGAGAAACTGAGTTTGTATTCAAGGTTGCTGGGCGAGCAGAGAATCAGGTAAAGGCTGGATTATGGCCGAGCCTAGGAGGAAATAATCGGTCTCTGTAGGTTCTCTTGCTAATCCCACAGTTCGCACAAGGTTGAGAACCCATTAGACCTTCGTTAAGGGCTCAGTGGATGGTCTGCTCCTGTTTGAAAGTCTGGTCCACACGGAGTGGGATCGAAACAGTTCAACAGTAAAACCCAGGTGGCTGCAACTGGATGGAGGCTGGGTAGGAAGTGTTCTAAGTCAATGATCGCTACACAGTGGCAGAGGCTTTTTCTGGTTGTACGTAGCCTGGTGCAAAAAGCCAGCGCGGTCCAGAGAATCCCTGTCACCGCTGGAACACAGAAGAGAGTGAATGGCACGCAGACAGGGAATGTGGAGAGAAGGGATAAGAGGTGGCAAGCGTCGTGGACAGTGGCAGGCAGAGAAAGGGAACTTGTTGGAGTTCTAGCTGGCGGGGATGTGTCCAGTGCAAAGTAGAAACGGCAGTAGCAAGAATGATCGCAGTACTGCGCATTAGATAGCTCCCTTCTCTCTTGCTAGGATTCTCTAGGTTCGTGCCTCCGTGTCCTTTTTCAAACTGTGCTTTGTGAACCCCCGGTGGGGCTCAACCTGACCCTGCGTCATCTCTGCTCCTGCATCCCAGACTGCTGTAGTCACGTAGTTGCCTGAATTGGTGTCACTGGAAGTGTACGATTCCCACGTGACTGGGCCCTTTGAAACATGAGGCGATATTTGCCTCATGACGTGGGAGCCCTTTCCCTTCCAAGGCTAATCCTTGGCTTTTGTTCCCCTTCCATTGTTTCTTTTTAAATCTCTATCTATCATCTATCTATCTATCTATCTATCTATCTATCTATCTATCTATCTATCTATCATCTATCGGTCACCTCTCTCTCTCTTTCTCATCTATCTATTTACCTATCTACCTACCTACCTACCTGCCTATCATTTATTTCTAAAAGGACCTACCTTCCAGCATCTTTCCCACAGGCTATAAACATGCTTAGGTCTTTAATCTGAAAAACAGAAACAAACAGCAAAGACCTCCCCTCTGCTTCCTCCTCCTCTTCTCTTTCTAATCTCTCAGCCTGTTGCAACTGACTTTTACTTTCATTATTTCCTGGATGTTAATTCTTTGAATTTTTCAATAATTTCCATTTTTCTAAAGTCTGTGGAATTTTTAAAGAAGTTTATTTATTGGGGCGTCTGGGCAGCCCAGTCAGTTAAGTGTCCGACTTCAGTTCAGGTCATGATCTTGCTGTCTGTGAGTTCCAGCCCCGTGTCGGGCTCTGTGCTGACGGCTCAGAGCCTGGAGCCTGATTCGGATTCTCTGTCTCCCTCTCTCTCTCTGGTCCTCTCCCACTCACTCTCTGTCTCTCAAAAATGAATAAATGTTTAAAAAAATTTTTTAACATTTATTTATTGTAAGAGAGTGAGAGAGAGTGTGCAAGTGACGGAGGCACAGAGAGAGGGAGAGAGAGAATCCCAAGCAGGCTCCAGGCTGTCAGTGCAGAGCCCCACACAGGGGTCAATCCCAGGAGCTGTGAGATCATGACCTGAGCCAAAATCAAAAGTTGGATGCTTAACCAACTGAGCCATTTGGGCACCTTAGAACTTTTTTTTTTTTCATTCTTCTTATTCGACTCATGGAAACATATGACTATAATCCTCCATTTTTGAACTCTTTTTTTGTTTGTTTTTTACAGAGGGAGGAGCAGAAAGGGCGGCGTTGGTGGGGATGGGGTGACTGACTCCTGCTTACGTTGCACACTGATACATATTTATAGTTTATTTTCAAATTGGTTTCCATATAACACCCAGTGTTCATCCCAATACGTGCCCTCTTTAATGCCTGTCACCCCTCTCTCCCTTCCCTCACTCCCCTTACCCTCAATTTGTTCTTAGTCTTTGAGAGTTTCTTATGTTTTATGTCTGTCCCTCTCTGTGTCTTTTTTTCCTTTCCCCTCTTCTCCTCCCCCTGGTTTTTGCTTAGTCTCTCATAATTCACCTATGCGTGGAAACATATGGTATCTGTCTTTTTCTGACTGACTTATTTCACTTAACATAATACCCTCCAGTTCCATCCATGTTGCTACGCATGGCCAGATTTCATTTTTCCTCATTGCTGCATAGTATTCCATTGTATATATGTACCACATCTTCTTTATCCATTCGTCAGTTGATGGGCACTTGGTTTCTTTCCATGATTTGGCTATTGTCGAAAGTGCTGAACATTGGGGTACACGTGCCCCTATGCATCAGCATTCCTGTGTCTCTTGGGTAGATTCCTAGCAGTGCTATTGCTGGGTCATAGGGTAGCTCTATTTTCATTTTTTTGAGGAAACTCCACACCGTTTTCCAGAGTGGCTGCACCAGTTTGCTTTCCCACCAACAGTGTAGGAGGGTGCCTGCTTCTCCACATCCCTGCCAGCATCTATAGTTTCCTGATTTATTCATTATAGCCACTCTAACCAGTGTGAGGTGGTATCTCAGTGTGGTTTTGATTTGTGTTTCCCTGATGATGAGTGACTTTGAGCATCGTTTCATGTGTCTGTTGCCATCTGGATGTCCTCTTTGGAGAAGTGTCTATTCATATCTTCCACCCATTTCTTCACTGGATTATTTGTTTTTCGGGTGTGGAGTTTGGTAAGTTCTTTATAGATTTTAGATACTAGTCCTTTATCCAATATGTCATTTGCAATTATCCTTTCCCATTCCATTGGTTGTCTATTAGTTTTGTTGGTTGTTTCCTTCTCCGTGCAGAAGCTTTTTATCTTGTTGAGGTCCCAATAGTTCATTTTTGCTTTCAATTCCCTCGCCTTTGGAGATGTGTCACATAGGAAATTGCTGCGGCTCAGGTCAAAGAGGTTTTTCCTGCTTTCTCCTCTAGGATTTTGATGATTTCCTGTCTCACATTCAGGTCCTTCATCCATTTAGAGTTTATTTTTGTGAGTGGTGTAAGGAAGTGGTCTAGTTTCATTCTTCTGCATGTTGCTGTCCAGTTCTCCCAGCACCATTTATTAAAGAGGCTGTCTTTTTTCCATTGGATACTCTTTCCTGCTTTGTCAAAGATTAGATGGCCATATGCTTGTGGGTCCACCTCTGGGTTCTCTATTCTATTCCATTGGTCTATGTGTTTGTTCTTGTGCCAATACCATGCTGTCTTGATGACTACCGCTTTGTAGTAGAGGTTAAAATCTGGGATTGTGATGCCTCCCGCTTTGGTTTTATTCTTCAGTATTACTTTGGCTATTCGGGGTCTTTCGTGGTTCCATACAAATTTTAGGATTGTTTGCTCTAGCTTTGAGAAGAATGCTGGTGCAATTTCAATTGGGATTGCATTGAATGTGTAGATTGCTTTGGGTAGTATTGCCATTTTAACGATATTTATTCTTCCGATCCATGAGCATGGGATGTTTTTCCATTTCCTTGTGTCTTCCTCAATTTCCTTCATAAGTTTTTTATAGTTTTCTGATACATATTTATTAACAGTAGGGGGCCTGATACTTTTTTTTCCAGAAAGTTGCACACCCATTCTGGATGACCCTGGAGGTTTCCCCAAGACTAGTTTCTCATCCCATTTCAGCCTCCTTTGGATGACTGCTTTCCCCTGGCTGGCTTCTTAAATGTAGTGCCCCTAGAAGTTTGTTTTTGGCACTGTTTTATCTTCCCTTCCCCCCCCCCCCCCCCCGCAAGGCCTCATTCACTGGTAATGACTCCAGCAGTAACCATGTGCTGTCCTCTTCCAAGTCTGCCCCTCCAGCTCGAGTCTCTCTTGAACTCTAGGCCCAAATATGTAACCAATTATTGGATCTCTCCACCCAAAAGGCATCTTAAACTCAGTAAGCTCTAAACTTCTCTCATTCACCTGTACATCTATTCAGTAATCTAGGCCAGAGGTTTGGGGATGATTCTTGACTTTTCTCCCTTCTCATTCTCTCTAACTTCTCCCCACGATGAGAATCTGGCCGGCCGCCATGCTTTTTCCTAGTGCTGAATTCCCTCCAACTCAGTTCAGGCCTTTGTCATTGAGTGTCTGACAAGACCCCAGAGAAAGAGCTTTGTGTATAGTATTTATTATTTTAATTATGAATATAGATTATAAATATTACGACCGCATTAATTACCTATATTGCTTTAAAGGCCTATCATACCATTTTCCTCAGGGCTTTTGATTAGCGCAATGATTACTGAAACATATCAGAAGGAGGGCTCTTAACCAAGGAGATTTATGACCAAATTTTGATTATCTCAATTGGAAGTCTTAGGAGAACACAAGGGATGGCTGTAGTGAAATGACCCTAAAGCCTCATGCTAGGTAACAGCTTCAATCCTCTTTTCCTCTGAATATTTTATCAGCACGGACGACATCTGAGGAGGCTGTTATGGGCTGGAATTTCTGCTTCGTGAATGTTCCATACCAGATGAAGAGCGGAGCAGCTAAGTGACCACAACTCCCAGTCAAGGGAAGAAGAAGAAGGAAAACACCCAAATAATTCATGAACCAGATACGAGTCTGCATGTTCCAGTGAGAGGGAAATCAAGACTTGAGATGGAGCCACCTTGGTGCCTTTATCCCACTTACTGCCTATCTGGCCGAGTGGCATGGTGATGACTGAGTTTCCGGGCTACGGTTCTGAGATTTTAAACTCCTCATTTGTAGTCGCTTTCCCTGTTACTCTTTCTATTTTGGTTATTTGTTCCACGAGGGGAGATACTGTCCCAACAGTTTAGAGTCTTGCCATAATGTCAGGAGCCTTAGGCAAGATGAGAAAAGGTTGGTCAGAAAAGGAAATAGTGTCTATTATGGGACAAGGGCCAGCCACGGAGATAGGCAAATTGAATAAGACACTGTGGTGGTGCAGAAAGGCTCCCTCAGCTAATCTCAAGTGGACACCTTGACTTTAAGTGAATGGACATGGAGAGCAAAAAGTAGCCATTTAGAGCTATTTTATCCATCGTTATCTCGGGTCTCCTGATGAGGTCGATAAGCCTGGTGTAGCCACTAAACCAGCCTCTGCCACTTCTCTCCTGCCACCTCTCATGATTTCTTACCGGCTACCCCAATAATCGGGGGCGGGGAGAGGCTGAGGAGCTCTCTTCAGGTACCTGCCGTGTTGCACAACTGTCCAATGCGAATGCTTCTAGGTTTGCTGATTATCCCACTCCCTTCAAATCAGATGACAAATACTACATTTGAGACCTGTCTTCAGTTAGTATTTTGTTTGTTTATATTCCGGCAGAATATTCACACAAAGGGGCCCACAATGTGGAAGAAACTGCTGTATTGCATTTTGAACGCATGGTATTGATTGCTACAGAATCAGTTAAATTGCCGTGTGAATAATGATTGGCACTGGCCTTAACCCTTTTGGCTAAAATTGCTTATTTGTCATCCTGGCTCACGGAAGAGATAAACAATTGCTTGCTGATGATCTAACGGCTCAACTGCGAGTATCGCTTGGCATGTCAGATGAGAGCTAATTTAATGAGCTGCAGTTCCTGCCAATTACCTGGGAACGAATCCCTCCACGAGCTATTCTGTACATCATCAAAATGTTTAACCAAATTCTCACTTGCGGCAGGTAAGATGATTGGGTGCTTGATTAGCCAACATGCTGTCAATATTATCTTGCACGGATTTGTCCCGTCTACTTACCCAATCACTTTCATTCTTTGACAACGACAAATTATAATAGGTAGTCGTCCGATTCTTTATTTTAAATCGCTCCGCCAATATGTCCGCCAGCTGGAAAACCAGAAGGTCCCCCTGTGTGGGTAGGTCGCATGGTAGACCAGGTCATTGGTGTGGTGTGTGATATTGTCGATTGCCAGGCACCATCTGAATGTCTATGGAGGAATTCTCCAACGGGAGCAGGAAGTCGGGGTGACTCTGCGAAAGGCTTCACATAAAAAGGGGGGACGTTTGGGAATGAGAGGTCTGTGAACTAGCATTGATTGGGCTGGGAGAGCCAGACGGGCAACAGGAGGAGAGAGTGTGAGGGAGGGAAAGTTCAAGGGCAAAGGGAAAGAGGGATGGTGGGGTGCATGCAGCATCTCTGTGAGCAAGGAGAGGACGAGGGCATAGGTCCCCGAGAAAGCCTGAGGCTTCCCTGGCTGTGGGAGCTTCACATGTCTGTGGCTCAGCCACCTTCCTTTTTGCCCTTCCCCACAAGGATCCCTTTCTAGCTTCCGCCCTTCTGTCTCTGGCTCTTGCATTGGAGTGCATTTGCTGATTCAAAGCTTGGTCGGTTTAGTCTCCTCCCAAATGGAGGTGCGCCAGGCACTTGGTGACATTGGGAAATTTACCTCCTGCCATCCACTGTGCCGCTGCCTTTGAGCTTCCTTCTCTCATCTTCCCTCTGCCTCTCTTGAGCAATACTTTCCTCCTCCATTTTTAGAACAGGCCTGAGGGTTGGGGGCAGGGCCGCCTGGCAGCTTCTGTCCCAAGCAATCTTACCTGGAACTTGACAACACGGGGGCCTGAGTGGCTCAGTAGTTGGCAGGAGGGGAACATTTTCACCTGGCTTTTCACATTCTCCCGTGAGAGAAAAAGATTTCCACCCTTGCTAATTGACTATGCCAATGTTCCGAGGCATATGTAAGAAGACCTCCTGAGCTGAGCTGTTTGTACTCACGCCACTCTGACGACAAAAGTGTATTTGTGTGTGGGGGGGGTGGAAACAGTCCTCTGGTGTCCTACAATTTGACTCGGTTCTGGGGCTCACTGCCTGGAGTCAAGCAGAGACCCCTCGGGTTAAGGGCTCAGTCCCATGAGACCACCCCTCTTCCATCGGTCTGGGTCCCAGTTGCCCCCTGTACTTCTGATTGGCTGTACATCCGGGACCCCCCTTCGGGTTTGATACTTTGCTACACCAGTTCACAGAACTTTAGAAAGTGCTTTACGTACTACGGGCTTACTGCAAAAGACACAAGCCTGGAACATCTAGATGGAAGAGACGTGTAGGGCGAGGTCTACGGGAAGGGGTGTGGAGCTTCTGAGCCCTCTCTGGGTGCGTGACCCTCCCAGCACCTCCATGTGCTCACCAACCTAGAAGACTCTCCAACTCGTGATTTAGGGGTTTTTACGGAGGTGTCGTTAAGTAGGCATGATTGTTTGCATCACTGGTCATTGGTGATTAACTCAATCTCCAGCCTTCGAAAGATGCTCTTATGACCCCAGAGAGTCTAAAGGTTTTAGAAACTGTCAGGAACCAGTGACAAAGACCAGATGTCTTTCTCAGTGGTTACAGAAGACGCGGCTGATTTGGGGCATCCATATCTCACATGTATTTCTTTATTCCAAGGGACCAGGCAAGACTTTTTAAAAATTGGAGACCCTTTTTGGGGGTATTCCTTCCTGGCTCTGCCTTGTCATCTCAGGTTTTGGGAGAGACTGTCACTTTCCTTCCACTCTCGGGGGCCACGTGCTGGGCCTCCTCCACCCCCATGTGCAGGTGTGAGCTAACCTTCATCAGAGGAAGTTCTCAGTGGTTCACAGAGGACCGAAGGCCATACCGCTGACTTCTAGGCAGGCGCGTTAGGGACTGACACGTCTACCATACGTCCTTGCCATCAAAACAGTAAGGTTTTTGCATCACACAGTCCCGGGAAGCCCTGTGTGCTTCTGGTTTTGCATCGGATACCTGTAACCTGCCAGGTGTCATGGAATCTCATCTGTCCCGTGGGTGACCTGACCCTATCCTGAAGGCAAACCGGTGGGTGTTGCCTCTATGTCTGGCCCGGGTTTGTTCTAGGGTACAGTCTCAAGCAGAGATGAGAAACCTACTTATTTCCTTCCCTCCAGGCTCCGCTCTTTGAGACTCTGACCACAGGAGGCAGAGACCTCTGCAAATCAGAACCGTTCTCCAATTCCAGCTTTGTTGCTCTGATCCGTTCCCCAAGGACAGCTGATCACCTTGCGTCTCTTCCTCTACTCAAATTAGCTTCCCTAGAGTGAGAATTCAGTGCCCTCTCGGGGGACTTAGGCAGTGTGAGCTTCTCCGATAATGGTGGCAGTATGGGCCCAGCAGTAATTTGCTGTCACAGGGTCTAATCCTCCAAACCATGGCTGCGGCCTTGTGCTGGCATAAAAGGCTTTCAGTATGGAGGTATTTTTTCTCATTTTCGTTGTTGCGTGACCAGAAATTTGGCATCTGAGTCCCAGCCCCCCCACACTCCCACCCCCCGGTGTCATAGAAAGCTGAGCCCACCCAGGAAAGTCTTCGGCTCTAGCCACAGGCACACTGGTGACTGGGACCATTTTTAATTCCTGCCCCAGGCTTCTTACTGGCTCTGTTAATCTTTATGGCTTCTCCAGTGTCAAGGTCTGCCCCAGCCGGCCCTTCCTTTCTCTTCAGGGGAAGGGGTGTGGGAAGTGCAGTTAGAATCCAGTTTGCCCCACGTGGGTCAGGTTCGGGGTCCCACCAGGACAAGTATCTGGGATGTGGGAGTGGTTCATTTTCCCCTCTCTCTATCTTAAACTCTGGCTGGGCGGGAACAAACGTTCGCTCACCTGTGGTCGCGAGTGCAGCGCCTGGCCCCTGTGCTCAGGAAATTATTTGTTGAATTAAATTTAAATAAATCCACAGCAGCAGGACGCACTGCTTGACACTTGTAATCGTCACTCACCATTTGAGAAAGGGCGCTATCGAGGGGAGATGGAGGCACCTCCAGCGTACCGTACATCCAGATGGAAGGCCGTCTAATGAATGTGCAAACCCTAATGAGAAAACCATGCTTCCTGCTCACAGGGCATTTGGCCAGGATCCCTCTTTCCCTTCTGCAGCCCCAGGTAATCTCCTCTACCTTCTTCAAAGTAGCCGACTCAGCACGATTCTTTTCGACAAACTCCTATTTTACGAACGATACCAATTAGGCATTGGCGGGCTATAGTGTTGAGTGACATATCAACTCTGCTCTTGAGGAATCCAGTCTTCCTAGCTGTGTGACCTTGGCTGAATTATTGAATCTTTCTGTGGCTCAGCTTCCTCATCGATATTACGGGGGTAGCAACAGCGCCCACCTTGAGGGGTTGTCACAGAGGCTAAACGGATTAAAAGTATAATATACTTAAAGATGTCTGGCACACAGTAAGCATTTAATAAATGTTACTTACAGTAATTCTTCTGGTCCACACCACAGTGATGATAATCTGGCTGGGGTCTAAGCCCCTCCTCTCCCTACCCCTCCACCCCTCCACCCTGATATTCCGTGGTTCTCCGATTCTTCATGTGACAGTGTTTGGAAGCGATAGACCCTGCAGGTAGGGGCTGTGTGTTGGCTGGAGTGGACCTGGAATGATGGGAGTGTGATGCAAAAGCTGAGGCTACTGCTTTTATGTTCTGTGATTTGGGTTTACAGCGGGGCCGGTTCAGCACGTCAGGGGTTTCAAAGGTCGGTATTAGGTAGGAGCTATCGGCTGTCCTTTCTCGCAGTGTTTCTAAATTGAGGTTTCTAAAGCTGTAAGTTGCGAATCGATATACTTATCTTGAGAAGTTATGTATTTGGAAACATTGTTTGGGAAGGTCTGCCCTAGCGCCTTCTAGAATGTTCTGTATTCTCAGCATCCCCATGCTGTGGACTTATCTTATGGATTAACTTGCCTTTTGATGAAATTTTCTAATTAGTCACTAATTACACTCTTGGGGAGGAGTTAAGTGAGACCTGTTTTTTTTTTTTTTTTTTTTTATTGAGGCCGGCTTCATTGTTTTAGAAGGGTCAGTTATATTTCTGTTATTTGAAAACAAAACAAAACAAAATCCAAAATGCTTTGCCACGAAGCATATGGAACTCCGGCACTGAAAATGGAGACCGCAGTCATAAGTGACTGGATTGTGGTTTCTGCTGGCACGATCAGACTCCGTTGCTCTCAGCGGGAGGAGGGACAGTGCCGGACACCTCTCCCCCTGTCTTGTAGGAACACATTTAGGAGCACGCTCAGTCCAGACGCTTCCAGAATGGATGTGTTTTCCATCCCTGTTGAGAGGCAGTGGTTTGTAAATATTGTGAGACACCCAGAACAAAAAGGTTAAATTAGTACATTTTGGCTGGATGAGGATTAATTAGGAGATGATTTGCAAGGACGATTGTTTGGGTGCTAAATTTACTGACCTTTCTCCCCCCTGCATGGGATGAAGCTCTGTGCTCTGTGCTCATTATCCTTAAATGTTTTCTTTTCTCTGTATCATCACCCCATTCATTTTATTTGGTAGTTTTAAAATGCAGTAATTTGGAGCAGTAGGCTGCATTGATTCTTGAGAATAGAACATTTAGCAGGTACAGCTATGCGGGCCTTAGGAAGAGTCTTTACAATCATTGGGAGCTCTCTGGGACTAGGATTGGGTTCCCAGTCCAGGTTGGCAAGGATCCCAGCAGTTTCCCTCCAGTACTCTGTGGGCAGCAGGCATGGCTAGACGCCTTACAAACAAGTTTTAAAACAATGATCTATTTCGTTGATTAATTTTGTTGATTCGCCAGAGTCCGTTTTCACGTATTTCTGTTTTCCTCGTCAGCCTTTGGACCAATTGTCACTTTGTTGCTGCTGTCGTCAGCCTTAAATAAAATAGCCAGTTATTTTACTAGCAAAATGAATTTATTTGGGAAATAACAGAGGAAGGGCAATTCGGGGCCCAACTATGGTGACCCACAGGCAGGCCCTGAGAACAAAGGAGAGGGGCTTGCTCTGATAGAGGAGAGGAGGAAACTGGGGAAGGTTGCTTCGAAGGAAAGTTCACTGAGAAGAGCAAGAGTTTGAAGCTGGGCAGTTTCTCATTGGCTACAAGCTGTGGTGAGTCCATTGTTGCTGGGGCAGGGAGGGACCTTCCTTCTTCTTCTTAAAAGCACGAGATGAAATTTCTATGTGAAAAAATGTCCTCCCTCGTCCACATAATTTGTTTCTTCTTTCTATGGGTTATGCCTGCTGCAAGGAGTGGTATGTGGGTGAGAGCGCCCCCTTCAGGGATTCCCGACTCTGTAGGGACCAAGGCTTCCTTTATTTGTTTTCACATGTCAGGCCGGCAGAGAGGCTGGGGGGAAGATTTCAAGGTGAGGCCTGGGTGTTCTGAGACTGCCTAACTCAGCTTTGTCTAAGCGTCCTACACAATTCAGAAGTCTCTTCTGCCTCTGAGCTCCTTAGGTCACCAATATGGCAGACAAGAGCCGGGGAAGGGGTTCATGTGAGGGTCGGGAATTTGAGCAGGAGGGGCAGGCTGGCCAGGCGGTTCTGCTGCTTTTAGCCTGAGGGTGTTGATGGAAGAAGTAAGTAGGAAAAGAGAAGGTCCCTCTTGGTTTTTCAGAGTGCTCATGTCCAGAGCTGTGGAGTCCAAGGCAGTGAGAATATAAGGATAAGGGTGGTACCAAGATGAAAAGGAGAGTTGAATCGGTTCCTCCTGTGGTCTTTTGTTGACCCCTAGCTTTTCCACTCCAATCGTTCTGCTTCTTATCATCTAATGATTTGAAAAAGTACGGTCGAACTCAAAAAGCAGAGGAAACAGAGTTTTATGACCGTAGGACATATTTTCTCCATTAGCTCCTGGCTAGAAATTCTGCTTAAAAAAAATTATGAGAGGGTACCTGGGTGGCTCAGTGTGTTAAGCATTCAACTCCTGGTTTTGGCTCAGTCCTTGAGCTCACGGATTCCTGAATTTGAGCCCTGCCTCAGGCTCTGCACTCGCAGCGTGGAGGCTGCTTGGGATTCTCTCTCTCTTTCCCTCGCTCTCTGCCCCTCCCCCACGCACAGTGTCTCAGTCTCTCTCAAAATGAGTAAATAAACTTTAAAAGAAATTATGAGAGAGTAGGAGGAGCTCGAAATAAGGACTTAAATGAGGATCCGTGGTTTCGTTTGGGCTTCATTGATCTCTGTCCATCTATTCTACTTTTAAGCAAACCTTAATTTAAATATGTCAATCTTGACTGAAAGAAGACTTGATTTAAGAATTTGAAAGAAACACTTGTGTGAAAGCGTTCGTCATATGTTAGAACACAATCCCTTGGTGTGTTATAAGCATGAATTAATTATCGAGGCAACAATTTACATACAACTTCTCAAGAGTGCGTCTCATTGTGGGGAGTGTGCTACCTCAAGACGGTAAGGGTGGGCTGCTCTGAAGGTTTGCTCCGGCCCTTAGCACAGGTAGATGTTCAGCAACTACCGAATCCTAATCAGGATGCCTTGACTCTTTGGACTGCTCTGCATTGCTGAATTTTAAATTGCTACTTGCTGACAAGGCAAAGTTGAAGGCGAGGGGCAAGTCTCAGTATCAGCAGTAGCCAGACAGCTTGGATAGGACTAAGAAAGATGCAGTTTCCAGGGCTCTGACATTTCATTCTCTTGTTATATAGCAGCTATAAAAAAGTCACTAGCATTTTCCTGTCTTCCTTACGGACCCACACCAGTAATAGGAGAAATGAGGGTCCCAGCCTCATGCCTAATTTGGTAGCTCACCTGGTGATAGGAGCCGTGAGATACCGCGGCAATAGGGCTCATGTCAGCAGCTCACCCAAGCAGAAGCTCCCGGCGGAGACGGCTGAAATCCCCAAGCGTTGCATGCGAAGGCCCCTTTCCTGAAAAACTCAGCATGAATGATTACTGAAGGCCGTTTCTGAAGTTATTTCTCTAATGTGCATTTGCTGTAAATGGAAGGAACGAAAGATGCTAATGTTCGAATATTACGAAGCCCGATGTTGGACACATCAAGACATTTCCCATTGGACCTAATGAGTCACTCAAGTGTTCATTGACCAGTTGCTTTCTTAAACTTGGAGACTAATTTTTTTCCTTATGGAGGAGTCAGCTCGGTGCGTGGCGTTCTCCCCTTAATAGGTAGGGTATTACGGCACTGAAAATATTACTGATGCAGATTTTATTCCCAGACCATTGAGTCTATTTAGGTATGTCATACTCATAAAAGCTCATGTTTATTGAAGAGGGTTATTAAATTTACTGTAAGATTTCATAAAGACCCTTTTAGGTGAAAAATGCAGGTAGAATGGTTGGAATGGATGCTTTATAAACCTTTTACGAGTCAAAAAAAAAAAGTTCTAAATGCAAATGTCTCTCGCGGAAAGTAAAAGCAATTTGTTTTCCTCATTAGGTGCCAGACAGTCAGCTAAGGTGAGGATGACGGATTTTGAGATCTATGAAATCGGAGCCAGCCTTCTTTCACAGAGGACCGCTAGCTGCTCGTGTCCTCTGTCAAAATGAGCGTTCCACTCTGAGGTTAGGTACAGATACATGAATGTCTGCCTGGTTTGGCAATGGCTCCGTTTGAATCCTAGATATATTATTGAGAGGACTGCAGTACATTTAGTTTAACACACACACACACACACACACACACACACACACACACTGTTACGGAATACACCGTAATTAAAGATATTCATCACTGTGTTCATTTGATCCGGTACAATGAGAGTCTCTCACACTGTTTCCCTTCATTACCATGCAAGGCCAGAGCTGGTATTTCTTGATTTGGACTGATGCCAGAGAGTCATTTCAATATTTGAGCTTTATACATTATTATTAATCATCATGATGATGCACTTTTCAATATTCATGCTACCTCACAACAATTTTTATTAGCTGTTTCTCCTAACAGCTGAATCGGGCCGAGAAAAATGATAACTGGTCTGTTGCAGGTGAAGACACAGAGGCGCAGAGAGATACATGACTTGTGGGTCACACGTGGATCATTGGCAGAGCTGCTATAAAAATCCACAGTCTTGGGGCACCTGGGTGGCTCAGTCGGTTAAGCGGCCGACTTCAGCTCAGGTCATGATCTCACGGTCTGTGGGTTCCAGCCCCGCGTCATGCTCTGTGCTGACAGCTCGGAGCCCGGAGCCTGCTTGGGATTCTGTGTCTCCCTCTTTCTCTGCCCCTTCCCCACTCGCACTCTGTCTCTCTCAAAAGTAACTAAGCATTAAAAAATTAAAAAATAATACCACTGAGTAACAGTGTTGGGCACATAATAGGTTTTCAATAAATATTAGCTAAAGAAACGTATAAATATTCATTGGCAGCTCAAAGCATAAGATTTTTGAAATAATGCTTTGTTTGTGTAAAAGTAACATATTTTGAGTTAATTAATGGTAATTGGAATAGGACACCAGTTAGTGGGTAAGTCCGATATATTGCCTGCTTCAGAGTTAAGTGAGAAATCACTGAAGGATAATAATGAGAGCATATGTCTCCAACAGCTTTTCAGGAAAGGTGTGATGTTCTAAACATAAACTAGTGTACCAAAGAGATAGTGAAGATTTATTTGCTCTCTGTTGGCAGAAACAGATTTCTTTCCTTAGCCTAATAATGAGGCTACGTTACCAATGTTTATACAGTAACCTCAGTTAAAATCATAAAACAAATGTACTATAATTAAAATGCCTACAAACCCCAAAGGGCCATCTCAGCCTTAATATCATCAAGACAGGTTGCGTCCCAGGAACCTAGCTCTTCCCGGTAGGTGGGGGAAATATAACAATGAGAATGCCGAATAGCTTGTGGCCATGGACAAGACAAGCACGTGAACCCATCAGCTACTCTGTAGCCATCAGCGTTGTGGTGTTTCACTACCATATCGCTCTTGAAATGTCTGGTTCTGGTGTCTTGACAAATTCTAATTTAGGAGGTTTAAATATAGTTCGCTCGATTTTTACTCAAAAGGTATGTAACATTATAAGTGCTCTTGCTTTAAAATGATGTTGTGCACTTAAATCCCTGCTCATAGAAAATGACTAATCCAAGGAGGAACACGGAGCCCTATGGTACACAGAACAATCTCTGCTCATTGCTTCTTGCTGGAATGACCGGGCAAACCAAACGCTGTAGCGGATGAGAGCGGGAGAGACGTTTGTCTCTGTTTGACGTTCGATTTTTTATTGAAGTACAGTTAACATACGATGGTATGTGAGTTTCAACATCCGCCTCTGGTTTTAGACGATCTATCAGATTATTCCTCCTTGGGCCCGCTTTTTCACACTTCTTGGATTTTGAATAATTTAGTAAAGTGAAACAAGCCAATTTTCAGTTTATTTTCAAAGGTATTATCATCGGCCGTGCTGGGAATCAGAATTCTAAGCTTAACACAACCTGCTTTTATGCAGTGAAAATGTTTTCTAACTAGACTTGACTGTTGGACCTAATTCCTCCCTTTTGCCCTGTTTGAATCACCGTGAGCAGTGGAGTGGGCAACCCTGGATCAAACGACACATCCTTTTTATGCCTGAAGGTTTGGTGGGTCAAGGGCACTTGAGACAGTCCTGTCTTTTTTTTTTTTTTAATTATTTAAAATGTTTATTCAGTGGGGAGGAGGGGCAGAGAGAGACAGAAATACGGGAACGAAGCAGGCTCCAGGCTCCAAGCTGTCAGCACAGAGCCTGATGCGGGGCTCAAACCCATGAACCTCGAGATCATGACCTGAGCTGAAGTCAGAGGCCAAACTGAGCCACCCAGGCGCCCCTAGGTAGCCTGATCTTTATGAGGGCACTACTGTGTTGAATTTGGGGCTTCATTCGGCAAATGCTTCTTGTGTGTGAGGCACAGCAGAGAAGCTGCTGAGATCGCAGGATAGAATCCTTAAAACCAGCATCTGCTGTACGCTCATTAATTAAATGCGTTGCCCTGAGCTGGCCTGACCCTGAAATCCTGGAGGAGAGGTCCCGCTCTGATGACACTGGCAGCTTGGGAAGAGCCACAGTGGAAGAAGGCAGCAAGGGTCACCCATAAAACAGGCATAGGAACAACACTACGTTTATCACGTTCAGGAAAATGTTGGGCCAAAGAATGTATCTAGGCTTGTGTGACAGCAGAGTCTACTTGTCCCCGTCACCGTATCATCTGCTTTGTCAGCAATACATTTCCAATGACTGAGCACATTATGCACAGTAGGTGGGAGTAGAATGTTTTCAGGAAGCTTTAACGCCTTCCGGTCTTGTGAATGGTTTCCTTGGGCAAATACTGATTTCAAAACGTGTGCTCCCCTAAGAGCACACTTACCCCGATGAGCCCTGAGTAATGTATAGAATAGTTGAATCGCTCTGTTATACACCTTAAACTAATATAACACTGTATCTTAATTATACTGGAATTAAAATGTAAAAATATTTGCTCCTACACAGTTGTTCGAGGGGCCATCACGTTCAATGGGTTCTGAAACTTGAGTTTCTGTCAGTGAACCACCGTCTCTTCCTCCCCTGCACCCCACCCGTGCTCAAAAGAAGAAAGAAGCAAGATCATGTTGACGCACAAAGAACACAAAAACCAAACTCCCCAAGTGACTTGGGTCACCTACTCTCGCAAAGACTCGTGGGTGGCAGTTCTCAAATCTGGAATCACTACGAACTAACGGGAGGTTTTGCACCTCACCCCCTCTCCCATTGACTATTTGCATAGTTGTAAATAAAATCAGTTAGACACTTTACGTTTCAAAATCTACAAATCGTAGGGAGGGCTCTTTGCTATTGTGATGATAGCATTGCAAAAACCGAGTGAAGAATGATAGCGACCACCATACATAGCAATAATGACAGCTAATATACGGTGATCACATGCCGTGTGCTAGTTACTGTTCTGGGGGCTTTGAGGTTTTTACTCCCTGGATACAAGTAACCGTGAAGTAGGTAGGACAATTAGCCCCATTTTGTGGAGGAGGACACTGTGCTGTGGACCCAGGCAGTCTGGGTCGCGACCTTGCATTCTTAAATACTCAACTCTATGTACCGTTTTTGCAAAATGCATCAAGTACCTTGTTTTGCTTGTGTTTCACCAACCCGGTAGCTGACGATGAGAAACAGCTACGTGCATACGTGTTTCTTTTGGGCTTCATCTTTCTTGCTTAAAAATTTCCCTTTTGTATACGTGCACATGGGAAGAAAGCAAAACTATGCGAAGGACCCAGTGCGAAGTACGTCTCTCACCCGGCTGTGTTTCCTTCACTCTCCCTAATCAGATGCAAACCGCGTCCCCAGTTGCTTGTGCCTCCTCCTAGAGATATTCTGTGCACATACAAGCTTATATTTCAAATCGCTTTCAAAAACCGGTTGAAGTTCCTGAACAGACAGTTTTAAACAACAGCCTACTCACTTCAGTGACACCAAACGTGTTCTGGAAAACCAAGAGCCTCAGACGCTTAGACAATCATATTCAGTTGGGCATGTTGGCTGGGACACCCGAGTTTACGCTGTCCCCCGCTCGTGGGAAGCACAGCTCAGACGGTTATAAATGTGACATGTTTAGTCTACCGGGACCCAGTGGACGCTGCGCTCCGACCCTTCGCCATTTGCTACTTAGAGCGCCACCGAGGAGTGCCGGCAGAACCTGCTTCGAAGACAGTCTGTCCCAGAAGAAACACACACTTTTTTTCCAGTGGGGACACCAAATTCGAGCTAAGATGAGGATGTGGCATGTTACCCAGCAGGGGAGGTACCGTCATCGTGAAGGTGGTGTTCCCAGGGCGAGACTGATCCATTGCACGACAGGCACGCTGACCTCTGCGGTTTACCCAACTGCGGGGAAACTCAACTGCATCGTTTGCGGAGGGGGGGGCGGGGACTGCGTTCACACTTAAAAAAGATGGTGCATCTATGTGTACAAATCAAGTTAAAAAGACGAGAATTTAAAGAACAATGTTGGCTGTTTTTAAAAAGCATATTTTCATCGATCTAGCAAGCCCACTTCTAGAAATGTGTGCGCAGACTTAGGCTACGTAGTTGTGCATGACAACCACTGGGGCACAAGCCAAAATAACCAGCAATTGAGACTTGGTTGAATAAATTACATTAACTGAATAGAAAGTCAGCTAACCACGAAGAAAATGAAAAGAATAGGAAGTGATGTAAAAAGTCGTTTATAATACAGAGCTAAGTACGAAGAGCGATACGTAGGGAAGGATGTCTACAGAACAACGTCATTTATTGGCAATGGGGAGTGTAATGCTTCACGAAAATATTAACCTTTTCCAGGCGGTAATAGGAAACTTACTGCAGGCTTTTTAGTGCTTATTTAAAATCTAAGAAACTTCACAGCGAATACTTTTGAGCTGTGTTGAAAATAAAACAACAATTAAGAATAATTAACTCTTGAGGAAACCGGTGACAGAGTGTTCACTCACCAGTCATCTGAGCAGCTTTTTCTTGGGTATAATCTAATATTCTCTCAAACATCTGCTAGCTTGTCTTTCTCCTCCCTTTGAAATTGAACCCTTTCATGATCCACTGATGAAAATAACATGTGGCCCCTTCCCAGTGGCTTCGGACTATTATCTGCCAGGCAATTCTTGTTTTTAATTTAGACGTGTTGCCTGAGCTATGTTTGGGCAGTCCCGACTCTTCCAGGTTAGACCTGATGAAAACAGTTAGAGCTGACCTTCATTCGACTTTCACCTGTACCTGGAACGGGGCGAAGTGGGATCTCACTAAATCTCTAAGGGGGCACGGACTGCTACGGTCTCCTCTTTACAGATGTGGAAACTGAGGCTCCAGGAGGTTAAGGGACATGCCCAAGGTTACAGAGTTGATACAGTAGAGGAGCCATTATGCCAGAACTCGGGCTCTTCATCAGTATAAAAATCTAGGCCGCCGTCTATAAGACTGTCCCATCTCAGATTTGATGATCGGAGGTTTTTTAAAGCATCTTATAAATCCCATTTTGGAGGCAATGAAATTGAGCCAGGAAATGGGGGATGCAGACGTGCTCAGAAAGCTCGTCCAAAGAGAGGGAGCTGCAATCCAGCATCCCCTGGGTCTTGTCTCCGCGTTTAGTGCTCACTCCCTTTTCAGGAGAACATAAACCACCTCAGCGTCCTGCGTGGCGCTGTGATGAAATGGCAGGAGTGTGAGTTCTGAACCACTCAGGAATGGAGGAGATGGAAATCTTCCGCCTCATCTTGCCTATTACCGAGTGTGCACGCGATACTCGCCCGTCAAGATCGTTTTCAAAACATGATTACTTCAGGGTGCCCAGGCCTGCGGGACATAAGTACATGGGCAGTGGTGGTAAGAGCTATAATTATTCTTAATGGGAAAATATGCAGGTAATGACTTGGACGATCATGTGTCTGTAATGTATGAGTTCCAAAGCCCGGGGAAGTCATTAAGCACTCTGCAAACATGCAGCGGTAAAAAGCCTGAAATGGAAAAGGACCCGAATAATGTTCCTTTTGAATAACTAACAACTTTCTGAAAGAGGAGTCATAAACAGAAGAGCTCTCTCTTTGTTTTTCAGGCTTTTTTTTTAAAATTTTTATTTAATTTTGAGAGAGAGAGAGAGCGTCTCTGTCAGCACAGAGCCCGATGTGGGGCTTGAACTTACAAACCATAAGTTCATGACCTGAGCCAAAGTTGGATGCTTAACCGACTGAGCCATCAGCTCCCCCCCGCCCCCCGAAGAGCTCTTTCGAATTGATCTGTCCATATATCTACCTGTCCATCCATCCATCCGTCTTGCTTGCCTGGTCTCATAGGCAAATACTTCTACATCTTAGGGTACTAAGTATTTGTTTGGGGGCAGTTTTTCCAACTTATCAGTTGAAAGGATAGCATTTGTTCTTTCTGGAATGTGAATTTGCATATAGTTTTTATCCTTATCCGGTGCCTTCACTTATGAGTCCCTCTCTTGCTCAAGAGCAGTAGCAGGAGAGAGCAGGAATAGTCCCCACGGACCGGAAGTTCTGAGTATGAATTCTGTCTCCTCCACTTCCTCCATGGCTGGCCTTGGGAATCACTCTCTTCTTCAGGGCAACGATTCTCACCTCATGGTCCGGGTTCAAAGACTCGGAGAAAGTGCTCCCTCATGACCAAGCTGCGAGCTGTGCACCTATTAAGCGTAACCATTATTATTATCATTAGAGCAGATTTCTTTTTCCTGCTTTGTGAATGAAGACTCCGAGGCACAAATCTGTGATTTGTCCTAAGGTCTAGAACTTGTTGGAGGCAGAAAACTCTTATTTTCTGCTTGTTTTGAGTACAAGGTGGTGTGTTCTTTAAAAAACCAACCAACCAACGAACAAACAAAAAAACCGAGAGAGAAAAAGAAAAAGGAGAGGCCTTTGGTGGTTGATCTTGGGGATGCGTGATAAGCCTGGAGTTGTTCAGAGCATCGATAATAAAAGATTTTCTAACAATAGGCCCTTTCGAATGGTGTAGAGGAAACTATTTGTAAACATGTAAACCAATGCAATCAAAGGGGGTACTTTCGAAGAATACTGAACCAATATATTAGTCTTCCGCAGGATTTATGGAGTAAAAGGCAGGGAGGAAATGGCCAGATTAGGGCTGTCCAGGGAGCAATTAGCAGCACTTACCAACTATTAAAGCCCTTTGTCTTCAGAAAGCAACGACAGAAATTCAGAGAGAAAGGTTTTTTCCCCCTCTTTGAAAATGCAGGCTCTCTGATGCTTAATGCAAAAATGTTGCTGTGAAGTGTGCGAGAGGTGGTCATATGATTAATTCATGCTGTAGCTTTTAAGTTTCTGGGTAGGAGTGTCTTGGATTATGATTTTTCACTGTCCCTAACAAAGCGGCTCAGGACCAATCAGGATTTTCAGCGGGGGAGACCTTGAAAAGCCAACAGAAAATGGTGAGGGATGTTAGGGCTGGCCCAGTAGGTGGCAGTCTCCCCTCTGAGTTAATGCCTTGCTGCTCCCTAGCAAGAGACTTGGGAGTGGAGGGGGAGGGGGAGGCTTCTGCCTTTACTTCTTTAAAAAAAATTCTTCCTTTTTTGAGGTGCACTGGGGCAAATGGCAAGTCAGGAAGGCACGGTATGGAAACTTTTTTCCTCTCCTATTCATATTGGATAATTATATGCGGGCTTCTTAGATAAAATGCTTCTTATTTAAGCTTGCGTTGTTTTGTATAATGCCACGCTAAGATGCTACCTCTTTCTCCCACTATTGAATATTCTTATTATTTTGCTAACATTTTGTAAAAGATACTGGCTTCCTTTAGATTAGATGGCAAGTAAATATACCGCATGTGCCGATATAAACTTAGTTTTGCGGGGGAAAAGGTTTTATTAATGTGTCTTGCCATCCGGGTGAAAAAAAAATCACCACTTGTGACCACTGGCCTGTGGTTTGTGCTCGCAGCGCTTCCTGGAGCCTGGTGTCCTTACATTTCACGCGGATGCTCTTACCGTCAGGCAGCCTGCAAGAGAACACCTGCTCCATCACCTTGTGGTCCCAGGGGAGGGTGGCCACTTCCTCTGCGGCATCTGAAGTCGTAGGGTCAGCCTCTCGGGCTAATCCACGTGTCTTTGTATTTCTTGGATAAGGACAAGGAGAGAAACGGAGCGGGGCGGGGGGTGGAGGGGGGGAAGGAGAAGGACTAACATTCACTGATTCCTTATTTTATACCAGGCACTGTACTAGTTACAAATATTATCTCAATTCTTTTTTTTATTTTTTATTTACTTTTTTAAAATACTATTTTATTTTATTTTTTTTTCATGTTTTATTTTTGAGAGAGAGAGGGAGAGCGAGCACATGTGTGAGCAGGGGAAGGGCGGGGAGAGAAGGGGACGGAGGATCCGAAGAGGGCTCTGTGCTGACAGTAGACAGCCCCGCGCGGGGCTCGAACTCACGAACCGTGAGATCATGACCTGAGCTGAAGTTGGATACTGAACCTACTGAGCCACCCAGGTGCCCCTGTAATTCTCTTTTTAATGCTTATTCATTTATTTTTGTAGAGAGAGATTGGGGGAAGGGAAGAGAGAGAGGGAGAGAGAGAGACTCCCAAGCAGGCTTTGCACCAACAGTGCAGAGCCCGACGTGAAGCTCCATCCCAAGAACTGCCAGATCATGACCTGAGCCGAAATCAAGGCAGTCCAGTTGCCCCTCATGTAATTCTTAAATGAAGGGGTTGGAGGTGATGGGAACAGGATTTATACCGCATCTATTTTAGGATGAGAAAAATGAAATCTCAAAGAAATTAAATAACCTGCCCAAGTTACTCAGCTGGTAAGAGCTAGGATATGAAACAAAAGGTTGACATGAGGGATGTTCAAATTTATTTCTAGTTCCCCCACTCCATTTAAATACGTGTTGGCGTTCACCTTTAGGCTATGGAACAAGTGCTTCGTCACCGAAACGCACCTATTTTGTGAATCCTTTTGCCCTAGTATGGTATATGCATTTCATCTTCTTCTAACTAAAAACTTTTAACACCCAGACATATGCAGTCCCGGCTCTCAACCTGAACCTATGCTACATTTGTGCTAGAATTCAGACTTGTGTGGGCGTCTCTAGAGGATCTGGTGGGTTAATCTTTAAGGGCTAGAGAAGGAGGAGGAGCCCAAATTTGGACAAAGCCATGCCTAGAGGCTGGAGGAGAAGGGTTAGCAAGTAGTCTGTTTCTTAGAACCATCCATCTCAGTCTGAGTGATAGAAATTACGGGCTAAAAATAAAATCTGGAAGAGTCATTTGAAAACTCAGTAAAACATATGGAGCATTCTATATTGGGGACGCATGTTATAGGCGAGGTCAGAAAGGTATAAAGGAGAGATGTTTCTTCATTTCCAGGCCATCCAGATGTACAGTGTCCACCATATAAATTTTGACTTTGAATCTTTGGAGTGTCATTAGCTAATGAGAATGGGCAGTCTTATCTTGGTGAATGGGCTATAGCCAGAGAAATGTTTCATAATTCTTATTATGGTGGTGAATCAGGGAAAACCCAGTTATCCAAAGAAGAAGTAATGGCCAAATGCTTTGTGTTGAGTTTAGGATTTTGAGGCAGAAGGCTCTGGCATAGCCTCAAATTATACCAGGAGGGCAGTTCTCACTTGATTTACTCAAAAGGCAGCTCTGGTTCTCACCCATTTAATGGGTCTCTTGAGGTGAGATTCATGAGGAGGTAATGAGCAGATGAGAAATCTTGTTGCTTAATTAGGTCTTCAGTTGATATTAACATGATATTAACATGATCTGCATTTCCTTTTATTCCCCCTTCCTGCCATCTAACCCACTTCTGAAGGGCAGAGTAATTAGTAGAAGAAAAGGGACAGACCTCATCCAAGCTTGGTGAAGGGAATACGGAAAAATAACTTTTGGAGGGAGGAGGACGTGATCATTTTTACCTTTAAGCCTTTGAAAAGCTATTTTATGAAAGAGGAATCATACTTGTTTTGGATGCCTCAAGAGGTAGAACTTGGGCCACTGAGTAAAAGTCACAAGGATAGAGAGACTTCAGCTCAATGTAAGGGGGAACTTAGAGACTGTCAGAGCAATGCAGAGGGGGAGTGGGCTGCTTTCAAAGAGAGTGAATTCTCTGCCACTGGAGATATCCAAGCAGATAACGGAAGCCACCTGGTGGGATTACCCGAGAAAGAGAGAATAGGAATGGTCAAAGTAGTTGACCTTTAATATTCTTTCCGACCTTGAGGTTCTGAGTTTCTATGATCATATAACTGGACTGCCTGGATTTTATTAATCTAGAGAAAGTAAGTTTTTTTTTTAAGAGTAAAAAATCCTTTTACTATGACTGTAGGAAGTAGTCCAATAGTCCAAACAAAACAAGAGAGCTTAAGCTTCCTTGACTCTTCAGTGTGACATAGAAGGGCCTCTTTCATGGGATGGAAATTGCATAAGGCTGTCTAGTGATGTCGTGATCCTGCTTCTGAGAGTAAGTACATTGCCTCTATTCTATTGCTGCATCGTTCTTGGGCAAAGATGAGTTGCTTTACTGGTGATCCATTCATAACAGGTATTTTGTGAGATTTCGTAGCATTTACTTCAGATTTGGCAGTTACAGAGTGGAGATTTCATCGTATAACTCACAGCCTTTCTTCACTTCCTGCCTATATTACTCTCTATCTTTTCCCTTCTTAGAACAAGGAGCAAACTTCAAGCAGATCAGTTCTGCGAACACCCAGTTTTTTTGAGATCTGATCTTCTGATCTGTATTAGTCAGGATAGATGACATAACATATTAACTCTAAAATCTTAAAGGCTTCTATTGCAAAATTTTTTTCCCCTCATTCTTGGTAGATGTCCAATATGGGTCATCAAGTAGCTTTATTCCATAGAGCCACTCAGGGACTCAGGCTGACAGACACTCCACCATTTCGACACATAGGGAGCACCTGTATGCTTCTACATGATGTCATTTTCAAAATCCATTGGCCAGAATATGCCTCACATGGCTCCACCAACTTTAGGAGCTAGGAAATATAAGGAAACCATAGCAGAGTTGGTAAGTGTTGCTGTTCCTGCCTCCTACCCAACGAAGAAACTTTCCCAACAAAGATGGCTCCCTCCTCAAAAGGAATTCTCATACCACTTACACTCCTATTCTCGAGTTACTTTTGCCACGCTTCAGCGATAACTTCTGAGGTAAATCTCTAAATTAGGAAGGTAAGAACTCTGCTTGGCTGAGGTTAATATTATGTTTGTTGCCCAGCTTAATGGGCACTATTTAAAAAGTTTAGATGAAGTCAGAATTATTCAAATGCAATACATTAGACTAGCTTGGAGTCACAAATTATTTCCGGTGTAGATAGAAAGTACTTATGGGTATGTGACCTTTGTTCTTTGGGTTTTACTATGCCTGTATTTTTTGAATTAGGACTTTCTTAACCCAGTCTTTAATAGCATTGGTTTACATGTCATTATTTCTACTGTTTGAGAATGGATTGTTTAAAGATGCGTGAGGATTTTTATTATTTCTGACAGAGTTGATGGTAGAAGAGAAATACTCTAATCTGGGTTTTAATAGTTTCCCCAATTTGGTTTATCTTTTCAGAAACTGCAATTTACTCAGAAAAGCTTAGGCTTTAGATTTTTGCTCTGTGTTGGCAGTTGTTTATGGTTATGGAATGTACTTTGCCTCTCAGTTTTTGATAATTGCTCTTCTGGACCATGCTGCTGGTTAGCATATTTTTGTCAGTGAGGCATTTTGTCCCCCACTTAAAAAAATGCCTTCTAATTTAGGCTGGCCTTCCCTTGTGTACTCTTATGCAAAGGTAAACTTTTCTGAAAGATAAACTCAGGCAGGGCAGGGTGCCTCAGGCAATTCCTATAAAGTGGTTAATGTCAACACAAGTGAGACATTATCTTAGGAACATATGCTATCTCAAAATGCCATATTCATGCCGAAAAACAAACACACAGTTTACCGAAGCAATCAACCAGATAAAATCAAACAAAGCAAGAGCACCCACCAAATAAAAGATGTGGTAAAAGCATTTTTAATATTGTTTTAGTCGTAAATGTTGACAGTCTCTGACCGTGGCCTTCCTGCCAACGAGGGCGCTGAGACCCGGTGGGGAAGAGGCTCATCCAAGAGCACCGCGAGAATTCTCAGGGCCAAATGTGGGTTTTTATGTTGATGGACAATGAAAAAATGGTGCTCCAGAAAATCACAGGTGTGAAGGTGTTGAGGACGTTGAGACACAAAGGATGATGCAGCCTCTTGCCATGTTTACTCGTTGATTCCGTCACCTAAACATGTATGTAATTTTTACCATGTGTCATATGCTGTGGCAGGTGCCGAAGAAAGAATCGAGAACAAGACAAAACCTCTGTCCGGAAGGGGCTTCCTCTCTGTTTTCCTAATAGCAAATCGAATTTTCTCACTTATGTAGGAACAGGCTTCTGAACATAGAGCCATTCCTCTTTATAGGTTCTAGGCTCTGTAGACCGATCTCCTCCAAGGATGTTCCCAACTTTTGCCTGAGATGTTGGTCATAATATTGATATTTCTGCATGATACCCTATGCCTCCTCTTACAATTGAGAAAGCTTATCTTGGAAAAAATGCTGTGCTACCAAGTAATTTAGAAATTATTTTGCGTAACGCAACATCCTGAGCAGAAGGTACAAAGGCTTGGTAGTGTGCGTATAGGCAGGGGAGGGAAAAGTGAGGAGCAGGAGGATGTGTGGGCCCGGCTGGTGGGTGTGGTGAGCCGCATCTGAGATGAGAGGGGGATCTTGAGGGGAGCTGGAGGGACCCAGCAGAAAACAGAGCTCCAGTTAGATGGGTTCAAATGTTTTTTTTTTTTTAATTTTTTTTAACGTTTATTTAATTTTGAGAGACATAGAGACAGAGCGTGAGCAGGGGAGGGGCAGAGAGAGAGGGAGACACAGAATCTTAAGCAGGCTCCAGGCTCTGAGACATCAGCACAGAGCCTGACGCGGGGCTCGAACTCACAAACCGCAAGATCGTGACCTGAGCCAAAGTTGGACGCTTAACCGACTGAGCCACCCAGGCGCCCCTCAAATGGTTTTTAATGAAAGGGTAAATTACAGATATGGGAATAGGGATAAGGGAAGCAACAGAAGATGCTGAGGCACCAGACACCGGTGACAGCAGGAAGTCATTGTTACTCATTATTACAGGGAGGACACGGTGTTACCAGAACCCGTTAAAAATCAGAGTCTCAATAGGGGGATCACTGGGCAGGAGCTATAAGAGTAGAGGGCACAGCCACTGCCTAGTAAGTGATTCACTCAGGTAAAGGAGGGAGACAAAAGAAGAAATACTTGGGCTCCCTCTTCTTATGCCCTCTGGTCCTTCCTGGGAGACTCAAATTGGTCAAATTCAACTAGAAGACAACTAGAAAGGGAAGCCAAGTGATGGAGTCTAGAGAAGCCAGCTTCCTGAAGTAGAGGACTGGGAGAAGGGGAGAAAGTGGCTCTGAATTGAGGGCAAATGGGGAGTAACCAGTACACACTTACCGAGAAGGAAAACAACCTGCAAACACACGTGGAAGGAGAGAATAGAAAGGCTCCCCACCTATCCATACCTTAGCTTTATTAATCACTAATATTTTATACTTGGTGGAATGAAAGATACTCTATATTTCATTGTTTGAAAGGATCTAGGGGCACCTGGGTGGCTCAGTCAGTTGAGCATCCAACTCTTGATTTTGGCTCAGGTCATGATCTCACAGTTTGTGGTTTTGAGCCCTGCATTGGGCTCTGTGCTGTCGCTTCTTGGGATTCTCCCTCTGTCCCTTTCTCTCTCTCTCTCTCTCTCAAAAATAAATAAATAAACATTAAAAAAGAAAGAATCTGATTCCCTATATTAAATCTCTTACCGAGTGAAAAACAGTGCAGTTTGTTGGATTGTATCTTATCGAAAGCCATGTTCTCCACTAGTTATCCTCCTTCTATTTGAAGAAGCTGGAAAGCTAAAAGCTGTATTTCTTCAGTTGCATTGCAGTTGGGATTCTGCATATGAATTATGTTCAGCCTTCAAAGTGGACTTAGATGCAATTCGGAAGGCAGACGGTAGGTGGCAGCTGTCTCCCTACAGTGGAAGACGCAAGCTCTGCCAGTGCCAAGTGTAGGCAGTTGCTAGACTCCATGTTCCGCTGTGGGGATGCTGGCTTCCTGGAAAGAGGGCTTGGTAGCCCGGCAGCCCCAGTAGCTGAAACACCTTTGTCTCATGTTGACAGTATCCGAAGCTTCTGACCCAGTCTAGTGGAGGCACCCTGATTTTACCCTTTGAACCTTTCCAGTGTTTGAAACAACCCAGTTCCCTTGATTACATCTCCTTGAAAAACTTAGAGCAGTTTCTGTTTGTTGCACCAAATCCTGGTCCTCAAGCTAGCTCAGTCCACTTGTGGAACTTAATTCGGTTCTGGAGAATGATGTGAACTCTTAGCATTTATGTGAAAAGAGAGGGAAGTCTGTTGAAACCCAAGAAGCATTGTTGGGAGCAGTAAGTGATATTTAGTCTTGAAATTAAAAAAAAAAAAAAGATGGTGGGAGAATTAATCTCCAAATGATTAGGCAAAGTATTGAATAACAGGCTCACAGGGCCCCTCAGAGATGGTATGTTCTAGAGGTAATGAGAGATCAGTTGCAGAAGGACAAGAAGGAAACCAGGAGGTCTTAGGCTCAAGGAGTGTGGTCCCCGGGCACACTGGACTAGATGAGTGGTGGAGTTTGACAGTTTGTATGTAGCATCCCTGAACGTGTTACCTTGCTGACTTAAATCAATGATGAAAGTCACGTGATGAAAGCCTTCACATCGCATCGCAACCAGTGTGGATTTGCCAAGATGGTTTGACTGAGGCACTAAACAGGACCTCAGACTTACCCAGAGCACGATGAGCTATATGCTGGCTGGCCCCAAGGAAGTCTCCGTAATGACTCCATGACCGCTCGAGGCAGGAATCAGCATTTCCTCAAATCCATCATAAAGGATCCACGTTCTCCAAAGCATTCGTGAACAATGAAAATTTTACCGAAGCTCTCATGGAAGAGATGGAAAATGTGATTTACATGGCATAGGCTACAGTATTTCACTACAAAAACCCATTTAGACTTCTCTCTTTTCCCACATCTTTCATTTGGCCGGTAGCCAGAAAGTTGGCTTCTCTCTTACCTTCCTAATGCAAGCCATATTCTTGGCAAGTCTCTGAGGGGTATCGGTGGACACTTTGGGAGGTGGACAGAAAAGGCTTGGGGCAGCTTGCCACGGCGGTAGATTCCCGACATCATTTTAGGATGAGCTCTCCAATCGACCCTTCTAACATCTCTAACAGGTGAGGGTGGTGCTGGGACCTTTCTGCGTTTCCCTCTCCAGTGGTGAGCTGAGAAAACAGCATTTTATTCTCATCTCCTTTCCTATCTCCATGCTTGTCAGATGATCAGGAAACGATTTTCTGTTTCCTGACAATAAGAAAGTGGATAACTGCAGTTTCCTTTTCTCTAACTGCTTCAGTGGTTTTTGTAGGTGAGAAATCATATTTAGGCTTCAGCTCCTATAGTCTGGGAGATTCGCCGTTCGATCTGTCAGCAGCCCCGGGCGATAATTTCCTCGCATCACTACCACATTAAAGTGCCCAGATAATAGAGCCGAAAAGCGTCCGCTAAAAATGAAATCACACAAACAATGTAGTTTTGGGGGCTCTACCATTTATAAGTGCGGGCCGTGTTTTCACATGTACCTCCTGGCTTAATTCACGCAACACACCTTAAGGTAAATTTCATCAGCTACTTATCAGAGTTGAAGAATCCGATACCGAGAGAAGTTCATTCCCTTGTCTGGGCCGTAGAGCTAATAACTAGTGAACTTAAAATCAATCTCAGGTATGAGTTAGAAGCCTGTGTGTGCATGTCTGTGCACGCACTTGCGCGCGTGTGTATGTGCGTGTGCGTGTGTTGGGGGGGGCAGGAAAGGCACAATCACAGGAACGACCACAGCCCCCGAGCCCGGTCTTCAGCAATGATCCCTTTCAACAGCCAAACTGAAGGGAAAATCCTAGCCTTACCCTGTGGTTGAGGCTGTGGCCAAAAGACAGGGTGGGGGGCGGGGGGCGGGGAGGGGACGCTGTGAACTAAAACTACAAAATGTGTGGAGAAAGTAATCCATTTCAAGTGAATAATCACTTCAGCATCATTTTTAATTGTGATAAAATCTGTGCTGGAACATTGAAGAAAATTAGAAAATATAGGTAAAAATAAGAAAATGGAAGCGTGTGCTTACTCCCCAAGGTTACCCCTGCTTCCACCTTGATCAAATGTACTTCCCGGTGGGTGTGGATTCAAGTATGTGTTTTTTTAAATTTCATTTATTTTTTAAATTTTATTTATTTATTTTTTGAGAGAGAGCAAGACACAACATGTACATGGGGGAGAGTTGGGAAGGGGCAGAGAGAGAGAGGAGAGAGAATCCCAAGCAAGTTCCATGCTTGGTGTGGAGCTGGACGCAGGGCTCCACAAACAGAGAGATTATGACCTGAGCCGATATCAAGAGTCAGGTGCTTCACCGATTGAGCCACTCAGGTGCCTCTATCTGCATGTGTTTTTAACAGAGGGAGATGACATGATGCATATTGTTTTGTGACCAGATTCTTTCAGTTAACAACTTCTATATTTCTTTGACAAGTCTACTCGTTGGCTTCTCCACTACACTCTGTGTTGTGCGCAATGACCCCCACCTCGGCCTGGCCCTGCTTCCGTGCCTGCTTTCTTCCAGAATTTGGCTGTATTCTTTTCACAGTAGCATCTTATCTATGTCCCCAAATTTTCATCCCTTCTCCTAAGTATAAAGGTAGAAGGCAATGGGGTTTAAATAAGGATTTAGATTTTTTTTAAAGTTTATTTATTTGAGAGAAAGAGAGAGAGAGAGCATGAGTAGAGGAGAGGTAGAGAGAGAGGGAGAGAGAGAGAGAATCCCTAGCAAGCTCTGCACTGTCAGTGCAGAGCCTGATGTGGGGGCTCAATCCTGTGACTATAATAAGATCATGACCTGAGCCAAAACCAAGAGTCGGGCACTCAACCGAGCCACCCAGGCGCCCCTAAATAAAGATTTAGAATTAGTTTAGCTATTGTTAAGTTCTTTATCTAGAATCCAAACTGTGGGTTTGTGTACGCATGCACATGAGTACACTGTATATATTAATGAGACAGAGACGAATGACAAACACTTGGGCCGGTACTAGCATTCTGCCTCTGTTTACATAGTTCCTGAAGTTATGGTTCTGTTCAGTGACAGTTAACGTGGGAAATGATGATTCAAGGTGTCCCAAGATCTGACATGGCTTCTGGATCATTACCAAAAAAAAGTTTCGTGTATATGAGGGTTACTTGGGTGTCAGAAATGGGAGTAATCATTCCAGTGTTGCATGTATTTAAACACAAATGCCCCGCTAACTTTCTTACATCGGTTCTTGAAAGGCTGAGATAGGTCTTGGTGTGTGGCACGAGGTTCTCTCCGGAAGGTGAAATAGACATAGGGTCATTACTTGGTCTTGCTTGTATTTAGATAGCCTCTTAGGAGCATTGTTTTTCTTCCTCAAACTTAGCACCCTGCTTTGTTATGCCATATTGATCAAAAAGACTACCTCCAAAATTGTGTTGGGTCGATGGGACAATTTGCTATGGAAATTTATTTTCATCTTAAAAATTATAGCGCATATCCCAACTGAGGGGGATCTCTGTGCTTAATAAATAGTGTGCTGATACACACTAATTGATAGTTGATGCCGTTTATTATGTTATCAAATATTTAATTATTGACATTTTATGGAACTATTATGAAGCTTGTTAACTTGTCTTGCAATTTTTTCTTGGAGCCTTCCCGTTTTATCGCATTCCGATTCTTTATAAATTAACAAGGGTAATAACACTCGGTATAAAAGGGGATAATAGGACCTACATAGTGCGAAGGTTCCTGATGAGTGAACTGAGGTGTTTAATGTGCATTTGGTCAGAGAAGGCACAGATGTTATCAGTAACAGAGAAAAAAAAAGACTAAAGAGCACGTGGGAGGTCCTCCTGTCCATAATGGGGCAGAGCAGGTGTTTGACCTTGGGTCTTGTGACTCCATGTTTTGTGCTCTTTGCCTCACTACATAGTGTATTGCGGCTGTCAGTTCTTTAAGTCTATCTCTACAAATGAGTGCTTGATAAAATGAAAAGTGTTGAAGTACATTCATGTGGGAGACTGTGAAACCGTCTTCCACAATGTTGTAAAGACTAGGTACGTTTTTGGATCTGGAGTGGTCTGGGCAGTCTTGCATGTTGGGGGGAGGCAAACCAGAGGGACTAGACATCCTGAGATTTTTCTCCATCCGTCTCAGTCTGTTAAATGTGACATGAAACTCAACCAAATGAGAAACCTGTCTCATTGGGGGCTGAACAGATACTGTCTCCCTTTCCTTTTCTAGACTCCACCCCCATGTCCCAGCTTTAGGGAGTAGGTAACATTTCACAAGCAACGATGTGGCTGAAAAGGAACACCTAGCGAAAGATCAAATCCTTTTGAAGGTTGTTTCTCCTTGACCGAATTCACAGAGGACCGAGAAGCCACAAAATAAGAGAACTAAAACAGCGATTCTAATCTCGACTGAAGTGTGTTGTTTAGTATTTACTTCTGTCAGTACATTAATCATGTCTGATTATGCTTCACGCTAAAGTTATATTAAAAAAGCCCTAATGATAACATTGATGCATTGTCTTTTGTTGTGAGGATAAAGACTTAATTTGATGAATAGAAGTTAAGAAAATGTTTAATCTTCCATTATAGTATAATGATTGAGATTCATCCATCTGCTCAACAATAATAATAATTTATCATGAATGAGAGCATGCTTCTAAAATTATGGAGGCATATAACAGAAGTAGGTTTCTTTTTCTTACTGCAAAAAGTTTGACCTTACCCCCTTAAGTGACCTATGCTTTTATCTTTAAGACTATTCGCTATAGCCCAGATTTTCCCCACCGACAATTTTCAACAGTGTCATTAATTTTTCTTGGAGGGGCTAGAAGATGGAAAATAGTGGAGGCTTATAAACATCTCAAGCACTAAATTTCTTCATTTCTATCTATTTAGCAGCCTGTACCCATGTATCTATTTCCTTCCTCTCCCATTTTGGGGGCTTAAGGGTTTTATACAGAAAATTTAAGTGTTGGCATTTCTATCCAGCTAACCTTGACCTGATGTTTTGAATTAGAGATTAGTTTCTCGAAGTTGGGGCTGACTGCAAAGAAGATGTGAGGGCACGGGTGGGGTAAGCCAGGGTAACAAGTTGCCTTTTCATGATGCAATATATTTTTACATTTTCATCGTAACCTCGAGAAAACACACAGGAGGGTGAATGAGGGGACAATCCTCCACAACGATTTTGGCAACTTCAATGTCTGTAACGGGAGGGAGTTCTCTCCTTAAGCTTAGACAGAACCAAGAGGTGGAAACACTTGACGGAGCCATTAATGATCTAGATGGAGGAACCAACCATCCTTTTGTAAATTCGCTAATGAAGTTAGATGGAGAGGCGTCAGGGCACCCCCGTGGAGGGGGGAAATGCCCGAGAGGAATGAGATCTATTGGCAGAGGAGTGATTCTGTCTGGACATTGATGATTTAATTTATCTCGGAGATAACTTTCAGTTCTCCGAATGAGAGGACTTGAGGATAGAAAGAACTTTCTAGAAAAAAAGTATTTCTTCTGAAATCCAAGCAACGCCAGATTTAGAGGTTGAATGGAGTCTATGTGGCAATGGGATGCAAGGAAAAGGCCAACTGACAGGCTGAAGGCATCAGGAGAGCCATAAAAGAGGGCATTGTACAAAAAGTTTAGGGCATTAAAAGAAATTCAAACACACAAGTGATCAAAAAAAATATATATATCCACGTGTCCATTCCACTAGCATTTGCCGTATTTGCTTCAGATCTATTTTTTTTAAGTCATAAGTTTTTACAGATGCCGTTGGAACCCCTTTTCATTCCCCTTTGATTTGGTCACCCTTTTCAGAGCTAGCATTTTTAGGAAATTAGCGTCTATTCTGCCCATCTGTATCTTTATCCTTTTCCTGGGTGTGTGTGTTAACTGGGTGGAGTCTTAACTTCCACACGGCTGACGTCACACTGTACACACAGCTTTCAGCAACTTGCTTTTTGTACTCCGCGTTGTCTCCAACGTCTATTCATGTCGATACACCCTGCTCGGTTTATTTAACTTCCATATAGTATTAAATTGTGAGTATTAAACTGTGTGAAAATATCGTGATTTGTTTGTCTCTCCATTGGTGAATTAGGTTGTTTCCAACATTTGGCTGCTAAAACCAATCTGCAGTGAACATCTTTCTATGTCTCTTTAGGAATTTATGTGAGATTTCCCCCCCTAAGATATATCTCTTAGAAGTGAGGTATGTACATATTTGGATTTTCTAGATTTTTCCCGGATTGTTCTCCAACATGTTTGGACTGCTTTATACATCTACCGGCAGCATATACCATTTTGCCACATCGTATGCTTTTAAACTTTTCTGTCAATTGATGTAGTTCTCTAATGTTTTTAATATCAAGAGAGGCCTCAATGGCCTCTTAAGGTCCTTTCTAGATCTAAGAATCTGTTGATTTCCATCACACAGGATTATATCCCACTGTGACACTCCTAATTCTGACCTAAGGAAATTGCTTTTTTATTAGAGATTGACACACCGTAGCCTAGCATCATGCCAGCGTAGCCCACGGTTGAATGTTGGTATTTTTGAAGTTCCTGGTGTTGCAATAATAAGACACTAGTATCGTCAGATCTTTAATGCCGGACATGTGTGAGGAATTTGTGTAAGAATGTGTGTCTCCTGCCATGTGGAAGAGGAATTCCATCTAATTGGTGCAAGACAGAGCATACGTTTTGTGGGGACCCTGGGATCCTGCCAGGGAACTTTGGTGAAGTCAAGAGCCAGCCCCACTCTGTCTTACTTCCTGGCAATATAATGGGCTCAGGCGGCTTTCTTTTCCAGTTCTGATTCTAATCACCTCACCCAGCTCTCCATGGCAGAGAGGGAAATTCAAAGCCCTGACATACGTGGAACAAACCCCAAAGCTGGCAACCTACCATACAAATACAACCATTTCTAATATAGAGAAGTGTTTGAACAAATGACAGCTTGAAGAAAGATGAGTCTCTATGAGCCACAGTAACCTGGAGAAAATAACTTGAACTTGAGAAAGCAGACCTGAGGTTAAACCAACACATGTATTCTATCAAACAGCTAGCAAAACGGCTGAATAGCAACTAGAAACAATCTGAATTGACGAGATTCAAGAATTAGCATGTACTAATACGTATTTATTGTGATAGAAGGCTGCAGTCAGTATGAAAAATAAAGAACTCATGTAAGGCACAAGAGTAAGGTCAAAATAACCAGAAGGGGTCCCCCTGGAGGCCAGGGTTCTAGAATCCCCATCCCCTGCGGCTCCTCCCAAATGCCTTAGTGGGAGCAACCTACCAAGAGAGCTTTCTTCCCTTTTACCGCTTTGGTAAAAGAGAGAATTAGTTTATCAGGAAAAGTGACTAAATGCAAATGATAAAGGTGGGTGGCTGGAGGAACCCTTCCAGGTCAATGAACAAGCTTATGGTGATTCATTGAAAAAAGAAACAGTGGGCACTTTATCTCTGAGATTATTAGCTGAGATTTGAAACTGGAGCTAAAGTCTGTCCGTAACCACTGCATGGTGCTGCCCCTCCTTTAAACCATTGTTTATTGCCTCTTTCCTGCTTTTATACAAAGAGAAAACATGCAGTTGTGCATTTCAACTGGAATGACCGTTCCCCATTGGTTCCGTTGTCTTCTAACCATTTTAATAAACCAACTCCTCCGATAGAAAAATTGGGTTAAAAAAGGTTGTTTGTCCTATCCTGTTTACTTTAACAGATAAAACATAACGTTAGCACTGCTCTTTTGATGTAAACATAAAAACATCGGAAGCGTAAATAAACTATCAGGCCAACCAAATAGTAATTATTTTGACATTCAACAAGGTATCCATCTGCTTTCCCGAATAAATAATCTCTGATGGCATCTAAAAGGCAACGAGACCAGGAAGCGTTCAGGGCACTAATGTATGCACTACATGGGGATGAAAGAAGCAAATGTTGGCGGATCAAAGGGGGCCCTGAGCAATGAGTAACGTAGCACTCATCTCAAATTAAACAGCCAGCTCCGTGATGTGATGCAGAGTTGTCGACCCCACTTTCTTTACAGCTGGAAAAAGAGAAGCAGTATTCCAGGGAGAAAGAGGATCGAGGAGGAGGAGGGCGGAGAAGACCGGGGCGAGGGCAGAGAAGGGGAAATAGAGAAAAGAACAGAGGAGGCCATCTTTGCGTTCTGGCTCTTGCTGTGCTCCATGGAATGGGTAAGGATTGTTCTAGGCACCCTCATTCTGGTACAATGGCACTTAGGGTCCTTTATCTTAACCTATGGCTGCTTGTGTTCTGGAGGAGTGCTATTGAAAATACGGGGGAATCTTTGAGAATGTGATGAAAATATTGGGGCGTCTACAGAGAACAATGCAAACCTATGCACATAATGTTCAGGAGACTCAAAGATTTGTTGAGGCCCAGCTGCGTACTCCGGGCCACTTCTGCTTCATAGATCCCAGGAAAACAACCCCTGCTTTAGAAATTGTTCCCCCTTAAACTGAGGGTTGATGGGGGTGGGGGTTAGGGGGGCAGGGAAAATGGGTGATGGGCACTGAGGAGGGCACTTGTTGGGATGAGCACTGGGTGTTGTGTGTAAGCGATGAATCACGGGAATCTACTCATGAAGCCGAGGCCGCACTGTATGCTAGCTAACTTGACAACGGATAAAAAAGAAGTAAATAAAATAGAGACGAGCACAAAGAAACCTGAAGAAAAAAAAAAAAGAAAGAACTCGTTCAACCCCTGTATAAGCATCTGAAGTGTGCTCGGTACTAGGTGGCTACAACAGAAAACTCAAATGTTGTTCCTCCTACTTGCGAATGTACGCTTATGAATTTAAGGCTGATTTTCAAGACCAACCCACAGAACACATAGAGACTGATTAAATGTAAAGCAATCGTAACGGCAGACCTTTGCACTTATTGCGGGCAACCGCTTTCGATACAATGTCAGTGGTTCTCAGATTTCCGTGGGTATCGGAGTCACCAGATTGCTGGGCCTGGCCCTCAGAGTATCTGGTTTAGTAGGTCTGGGGTGGCACAGAATTTGCATTTCTAGTTCCCAGGTGATGAGCTAACGTACGGGAGGCCATACTTCGCAGTGTATTAACGCAAGGCCCACAGCCGCCTACGCTGCAGATTCTGTTATGATCCCTAATTTATAGACGTGGAGGCCAAAGGCCAGAGAAGTAAAATAACTCTTTCGAGGTTGCACAGCTGATACAAGGTGGAGCCAGAACTGAAATGCAGGCTGTTTGGTAAACTTCTCCTTTTATTTATTTTGAAAGAGAGAGAGCGCTTTCGCGTGCATGAGTGAGTGGGGAGGGGCAGAGAGAGAGCTGGGGAGAGAATCTCAAGCAGGCTTCCCACTGTCAGCACAGAGCCCAACATAGGGCTAAATCAAAAGTCAGAGGCTTAACTGACAGAGCCACCCAGGTGCCCTGGGAGTGGCGAACTTTCTTAAAGGGTCACACGATACTTTAGGTCTGCAGGCCTTACATGGTGTCTGTTGTAACTACTCAGTTCTGCCATGGCAGTGCCAAAGCCAACATAAACAATACTTGAATGAATGGGCACCACTGTGTTCCAATAAAACTTTAATTACAAAAACAGGTGCCTGGCACATGGTCTATTGCTTGCTGACCACTCTCCCGAGTCTTATGTTTTTTAAGCCTTAAACATAAAATGGCAGTATCGATAGCACTAACGTCAAAGATTGTTAAAAAAAACCCAACAATGCCTGTTAAATGCTTAGCATTTGTCAGTGCCTGACAAATAACGCTTCAAAACCTTGGGGCCCCTGGGTGGTTCAGTCGGTTGAGCTTCCAATTTCGGCTCAGGTCATGATCTCACGGTTCATGGGTTCGAGGCCGGCCTTGGGCTCCATGCTGACAGCTCAGAGCCTGGAGCCTGCTTCTGATTCTGTGTCTCCCTCTCCCTCTGCCCCTCCCCTGCTTTCTCTCTCTTTCTCAAAAATAAATAAAAATTAAAAAAAAATTTAAAAACCCTATTTGCCGTTATTATAATTTCTGAGAATTCCCAGTGTCACAGATAAGTGCCACACTTCAAGTCTAGCCGGCTAAGGGATGGGACCCTAGGCCCAGTGTGGGGGCGGGGGGGTGGGGGGGTTGAAGGGAAGCCTCCCAGGGCCCAGCTCTCACAGGGCTTCCGGATTCTGCTGCCTGGCCTTCGGAGGGCGAGCAGGGTCCAGTCTGATGGACGCATGAGAACGCAGGCAGCTGTCACATAATTCCTGTATACTCATCATGACACTCACTGATAAGCGGTTTTAAAGCTATTGTTCTTTATGTTTAGCTACCTCGTCTATAAAATGGGGATAATAATACCTCTCACATGGAGTTGTTCCGAAGATTTAAGTGTAGAACATTAAAAACAGTGTCTGACGTATGTAAACATTATTTTTGTTATTGTAATAATTTGGTATCACCCTCCTAAAAACCGTGTGAAGCCCTGGGAGGGGCAGGTCTTTGTTATCTTGATTTTCCAGGCAGGGAACCTGAGACCTAGGAAAATTGGATGTTCCTTTCTCCCCCCAGGCGTGTGCAGCTCTGGAAATAAAAGCTCCAGACTTCTGCTTTGTGGCTTTTTTCACTGGCCCAGAACCAAAGAGACGTTTTCTCTTTAATCTCGAAGCTTTTTGGGAAACTCCTCGTAGGGCCTCGAAGGATCACTTTCCTAACCCGAAGGTTCCCTTTCTCTAAGTGGGAATCTTCTTGTCACAAAAGCCAGCCCCCCCGGGTTCCCTGTGGATTTACGAAGAAGAAGAGTCACCAGACTGTTGGGACAGATGTGAGCACATGGGACTTTCGGGCGCGTTCAAAAGCATCCCGTGCTTGAATGCGGGTGAGTGAATTAAACTGAGCAGAAGAATTCTTCAGCCTTCTTTGCCATCCCTTGGGGGAAGGAATAGGGGTGAAGGTTGGTGGAGAAGGAGGGGTGCTTGGGTGATGGCGGCCAGTGGGCTTGAGGGCTCCTGCTACACCCAGGGCTCCTGGGACACTGGCTTGGTGCTTGCCCATTATAAGCACTTTCATGTTCTCATGATAGCACTGTGAACGGATGCTGTGCAGCTCAGGAGACTGAGGCTCAGACTTTCAGTGGCGAGCAGAGAGGGCTCACAGCCAGCCCTCCACATCTGCAGTCAGCCAGGGCCTGGGGCCGAGCGTGGGAATGGACGGGCCGCAGGGAGAAGTATCTGAGGCCTGGGTGTTGCAAAGAGGGCTTTCTCCAGAAGCACAGAAGCCAGAGTGCCCAGCCCTGGGAAGAGCCAAGGGCAGGAGGGGCCCACCTGCCATTAATGGGGCCTGCTTTGTACTCAGGGGGTGCTGGGATCACCCTGTGCCCAGTCTGCACAAGGAAGCTTTACGGGATCAGTGGGCCTGCTGACCCCACTTCCTGTTTCTTTATAGGAGAGAGGGGCAAAAACCCCCGACTGTGGTGAGATTCAAAATATCAGATGGGCAAAAGAGCTCTCTCTGGTGGCTATTTCTAGTAGTGGCAGCAGCGCAAAACCAGCCCCCAGATAGCTGACGCTCCTGAGACCCACGAGAGGAAGAAGACGCTAAACTATAGTGTCCTCCGGGTCCTGTTCTTTCTAGGTATGGAACCTGTCACATCTGTCATCTCTCTACAGATGGACTTGCGTCTCTCTCTCTCTCCCTGTCACACACACACACACACACACACACACACACACACACACCCTCCTATACAACCTATAATTTATTTTGCTCTTTATTCCAGGGACTTTATCATCATTATTTCATTTAGGTTTTATTATTGTGGCGTTATTAAACCCGCTTAACAATTGGGGGATGTTTGGAGACGTTAAGTAAGTTTAGCAGGTGCATCACTTGTTAGGGGCAGAGCCTGGATTCACACTCAAGTCTGACTTCCAATCCCAAGCTCTTCCTCACTCTGTGCTTACTGACCATCACGGGATGCTTCGTTATGAATATCTGTCGGCCCGGCCGCTGACCCTGCCCGCCATTGTCCAGCGCAGTGGTTACGCACAGGGGTCACGGACGTGCATTAAAAATACAGATCCCAGTCACCCATTTCAGAAACATCAAATCCAAACTTCTGAGTGTGAGGCCTGTGGATCTCTGTTTTACAAAATTCTTCTGAGGCAGTTCTGATGCAGAAAGCTGAGTTCAGGACCATGAGTTGGCATCTGTAAGCCCCTGCTCTGGTGCCTTTTTTTTTTAATGTTTATTTTTGAGAGAGAGAGGCAGAGAGCAAGCAGGGGAGGGGCAGAGTGCGAGGGAGACACAGAATCTGAAGCAGGCTCCAGGCTCGGAGCTGTCAGCACAGAGCCTGACCCTGGGCTCGAACTCACGGACCACGAGAGCATGACCTGAGCTGAAGTCGGATGCTTAACTGACTGAGGTACCCAGGTGGCCCTGCTCTAGCGCTTTTAATATTTCTAGCACTGTCTGATCTTTAACTTCATTCCCTTTTTCTTGTAAGAGTTTTTTTAAATATTTGTTTTTGAGAGAGACAGAAAGAGAGAGAGAGAAAGAGAGAGAGAGAGAAAGAGAAGCAGAGAGAGCGGTAGGGGGACAGGCGGAGGATCCAAAGTGAGCCTCTGCACTGACAGCAGACAGCCTGATGTGGGGCTCGAACTCATGAACTGTAAGATCATGACCTGAGCCGGAAGTCAGATGCTTAACCGACCGAGCCACCCACACACCGCATTAACTTCATTTAAAGCATTTGAGAAAGAACACACATAGGTAAAGAGAGAGGCTCAGGAAGCATGCTGGCTGAGCTCTGAGGCTCAGCTCTGCCCCACGCAGCAGGAAGAGGACAGATTAGCTGGGGACTTCCTCTGGACAAGTTCCTACGCGAAGTGTGCGGATTGACTTGAGGTGGCCGCATGGAGACGATTAGCCCACAGTTGAGGAGAAGACGAGCAAAACTGGAGGCCCAGGCCATAAAAGAGGCTGCTTCTCCAAGGTCATGCAGAACGGAGAGAGAACAGCTTACACCGAGCCGGTGGGCAGAAACAGATGGTGAGCAAGTGAGGTTTATTCATTAGGATGCTGTTGGCTGCTGAAACAATGAGGACCCAAACATTCAATGGCGCGTTGATTTCTCCCCCAGACCACAAACCCAGGCACATGTTTTCGGTTGGTAAGTGGCTTTCTTCTGTGAGCTCCTTCAAGGACCCAACCTCCTTCCATCTTGTGGCTCATTCATCCCCTGGGGCCTCACTGTCTTCTGCATCTGGCCAGTGGAGGGAGACCAGTGGAGGAACACACGTACCTCTTGAAGGCCTTCGGTTTCTCGCCATATTCTAGGAGACCTTGACTACACGCCCACCCCTAACTACAGGGAAACAAGGAAATACAGTTGATCTGTGTGCCCAGAAAAGAGAAGAACACGACAGTTATGTTCAGCCAATCTCTGCTACATCATGTGAGAGTCCCGTGCCTGCCCCCCCACCCCCCGCCAAGCCTGTGTTTAGGAGAGAATCTTGCCGATGGCAGGTAAGGTAAAGCAGAATGACTCTGGACAAGGCAGATCAGTGCTTGCAACCGAAACCTTGGCTAAACTTCTCAAGTAATAGGAGACGGGATGTTTGTTTCATATCAAGGAAATTCTACTGGAACTCCAGGGGCAGAAGATAGCACAGGAAAGGCAGCAGGAAGGAAGTAACTAGTGCGGAGCTTGGCCAACCAAACAAGCGAGGGAACTGTGCCCCAGGGTTCAAAGGGTGCATGGAGAGCCTGGCTGAGATCATTCATTAATTTAACCAAGAACCGAATTCCCTTTCTCTGTGCCCTGAACCTGGTTCCAGCAGCCATACGACTTGGATTGGTTTAAACGATAAGGAAAGTTATTGGCTTACAAAACTATTATGCATATTGTTATAGGGTGGTGTTCAGACAAGTGCTGATCTTAAAAGCAGTCACTGAGGGATGCCTGGGTGGCTCAGTCGGTTAAGCTTCCGACTTGAGCTCATCTCATGATCTCGAGGTTGTGAGTTCGAGCCCCGCATCGGGCTCTGTGCTGACAGCTCAGAGCCTGGAGCCTGCTTCGGATTCTGTGTCTCCCTCTATCTCTCTGCCCTTCTCCTACTCAGGCTCTGTCTCTCTCTCTTAAAAATAAATAAACGTTAAAGAAAAAAAGCAGTCACTGATGTCAGGAAGATCTTAATTTCTTTCAATTTCTCTGCTCTGCCTTCCTTTTCCTTTGCTAAGTAATTACTTTTGTAAAAGTAAACCTCGACCATTTATTTCTCAAAAAAAAAAAAAAAACACTTAATACTAAACACATGAGAAGGACGGAATCTCAGAATGAAGAATAATCCTTTTTTTTTTTAAAATTTTTTTTTTTAACGTTTATTCATTTCTGAGAGACAGAGAGACAGAGAGACAGAGCATGAGCAGGGGAAGGGCAGAGAGAGAGGCAGACACAGAATCTGAAACAGGCTCCAGGCTCTGAGCCATCAGCACAGAACCCGATGCGGGGCTCGAACTCAAACACCATGAGATCATGACCCGAGCTGAAGTCGGACGCTTAACCGACTGAGCCACCCAGGCGCCCCTGAAGAATAATCCTTTAAATTGAACACACCTAACTTTATGAAAAGTCATCACATTGTTCTCCTCTTCCCTCCCCCCTCGCCCTCCCCCCCGCCGACTTTTGCCTTGAATCAGTGGCACTGTCATCACATTACATCCATGACCTGCACACAACACTGGGACAGATGTTGCCCCTCCCCAAATGTGAGATAGTCTAGTGCTCTCTGTGGGCTCCGGAGGCTCTTGAAAGAAGTGTATGTCTTTCCTTTAGCCTACTTGGGAAGGGTAGATTTGCTTGAACCTTCCCATATAGCTCCAGAAAACACTCTTCCCCCTGCCCCCCTCCCGACACATACGCTCTGTATCTGCAATGTCATGATGCAACCTCCCTGTCTCTTCCTCCATATCCAGGCAAAATGATTTAGTGTTGGCTCTATTCTGAAAAGTAACATCAATGTCAATCCCCAATACCGGGACCGCCACATTCTAGTTTGTTGACCAGAATATTAATATCTATATTTAGGTTGGAAAAAATTAATTGTATTAGTATAGACTCTAATATTATCTAATTCTATTAGTACAGACTCATAGATTTATGTGAAAAAAAAGTTCAGAGATTTTGGCTTACAACATCTCATACAGCGCAAGATGTTGAGAGGCTTTATATGGCGCAAGGTGTCCAGAGGCTCCTAAATTGGCTTACGTTAATAAATGGAGCCCAGGTCACGATAGGTCATCATTTCACCATTTTGTCACTGGAGGGTCTTGTTCAGTTTGGGGCAATCATTGTAACAGGACCATTCACCAACTGTAGGGGTTTCTGAAAAGATGGATGATGCAGGGAAAGATCTGAGCACCATGTCACATGGAGAATTGCTGAAGGAACCGAAGATTTTTATCTTGGAGAAGAAAAGATCGAGATGAATTTGATGACAGGGCACCCTGGAGCTGAGGCAATCTAAATCCAGGGGCAAACCAGACCAACGGAAGAAAGTTACAAAGAGTTCAACGTAAGTCCGGATAGAAAGAAAAATTTTCTAATGACGACAGTTTTCTAAAAACAAAATGTGCTCTTTAGGGAAGGAGGTGAGCTTCCTGTTAAGAATAGTGCAGAAGGGATCCTTGGTTGAATGGTAGCTTCTTGTTCTGACATTTTCTGAAAAGGCTTTGGATTTTGGAACAAAAGCGGGCTCTATGTAGGAGAAGAGTAAATTCTCCCGGAAGATGAAGGTGATCCAGGACACTGAATAAAATATAAACACTAGGCATAAAAACTCTGCCTCTTCATTGTTTATGGGCCACTGATTGCAAGTTTCATTCATTCATCAGATACTCCTTCATTCTACTACTATTCCACTACATCATAGCTGTGTGTTAATAGGAAATAAACTTCAACTCTGTTTTCCTATTTTCTTTTTGACAGAGGGAGGATAACAATATAACTATTTCATAGGGTTTTTGAGAGATTAAATGAGTTAAATATATAAAACACCCAAAATAGTGCGTCATTAGATGTCGCTATTCTAAAAATGACAATTATTGAAATAGAAAAATAGAAAGAAAAGAAAGTCACTCGTAAGTTCACCACCGAAAGACAATCAAATTTTGCTACGGTTTCCCCTACTTTTTCTTTGACATAGTTGTGATCATGTTGCAAATATCAGTTTGTCCTCATTTTTTACGTTATATTAAAACATAAGCATGTTCTTAGCTTATTAAAACTCTTCATGAACCTTCATGTAAAGGCTATATAATGATTTACCATATGGCAAGGCCATGACTTATTAATAATTATTTTCATATTTATTAAGTTATTTTCCACAGTGAGGTTGTTTGCAATCTTCCTACAAATCATGCAGTGATAGATGTTCTTGTGGTATCTTTTCTCTCCAGCACGTTAACTTTCTCCACCATTAGCGTGAGCTTCTGGAGGCCAGGGACCAAAGTAAGGCCTTGAGAATCTAAGTAAGGCACATTTCCTTTCATCTGGATACGGATTTGCTATGTCATGTGTCAAAGATCCCTGAGAAAAATTAAAAGTAAATTAGTGAAATTACCTTTGTAATTTTGATTAAAGAAGAATGAAGGGTTTGAAGGATTAAAAAAAGCTGAGAAAATGAGATCTGGAAACACAAAAATAACCAGTGAATCCCCTATGTTCCTACTTGTAGTTAGGGAGACATAGTGTTATTCCCGTAACAGAAACATAATAAGGAACTCTAATCTTTCATTAGCTTTCATGTTTTCAGGCTGATTTTAGAGCGATGGCAGTCTCTTTGCAAAGCCGAGAACCTGAAATTTGCTTCCCGTCCTGATCTGAAGTATGTTAGCTGACACTTTTTTCTTTTCAAAAAGCAAGTGCCCTTCTCCTAGGAAGAATAGTATTAGTAATATCTGGACATCGAACAGTCTTTACCTTTATAGACTCTGCATTTCAAGTCCTGTATTGTCACCATTCATTTCGTCTCTAAGTTTGTTGGAGATTCTTTGCCTTGTGAAGTTAACGTACCTCTGAAAAGTAGTGTGCAGTCTTTGGCAAATTCAAACATTTGGCAAGTACACTGGGTGACTTTTTTATTTAAGGAAATGAAAAAGTTGGTCATTTTTTTAAGTGTCTAGTCAATGCTGTAATTTATCTTTTGAGTATAATGTTTGTATTGTACATACTCCTTATATGTAAACGGCCCTCTGTAGGTGATAATCTTTGCCTTTGTTTCCAGTGATATTTTTCTCTTAGTCATTTATAGCTGTCACCTGTTAGGCTAGCGGAAGGGATGGCTGGCTGGCTAACCAAGGGCTCCCCCTCCTCCCTCCAGATCCATGGCCCTCACCCAGTCCTCTTCCTTGTAGGTCTTTGGTGGGGGTGGGGCAGTTAGAACATGAGAGGATGAGGGTGACTCCTCCCTTTCATTCAAGTGGCACCCATTTTGGGATCAGCAATTTCCTGGACAATTTCTTGACACCGCACACTCTAGCCTGGATTGCAGTGGAGTGCAACTGAGGGGCTGGGGGATTTGGACTCTGGACCTAGGTCAAAATCATTCGTGACCCCGTTACATGGATCAGATCAGCTGGCTAGATGGAGGGCTCTATTGTCTCTAGTCTTGTGTGTGAAGCTTTGGGTCCAGAAAAGGGTACTCTGGGTGGGGGTGGATCACAACCCTGGAATTGGAGTCTGGGCTCCTTCAGGGAGCAGGGAGGTCATTGTAAGGCTGGGCCCTTAGACTCTTGACGAGAACTCGGTCCCCTTAGCATGATCCATAACAGAAGATATACAGAAAACATGGAAACAAAAGAAAGGAGAAGAAAATAAGTATTGGAAAAACCATGCTCCTGGGGGAAAGAGGTGTTAAAGATAAAGTAAAAGGAACATTTTGAATTCAGAGTAGAAGAAGCGAGAAAGGTAAAAACCTTATTGGTGCAAACAGTGAGCCTCTGTGATCCCATCTAAAGATGACCCCATCATGCTAAGTCACATTTTGTTTTATTTAGATAGTCGCAAGAGTGGAGGTAAAATTTAACGTATTGAGGAATTGGTGTGGCAGAGGCTGAGAATTGACCTCCAATTAAGCAGTTAGGTTTTCTATAGCAATAGGTGCTCTCATTTTTGGCTGAGTGCATGATTTCCCAGGATAAAGACCCTATTTCCTTGCCTCCCCTCTAGCCAGTTACGAAGCCAGGTCATGTGAGTAAGTTCTGGTAAATGGAGTGAGCAAAAGTGATTGTGTAACTTTCAGGTTCCACTGGAAGCAGGGAGGGGCAGGTCCAACCTGACCTCTTTCCCCTTCTTGCTGGTTAGGATGCTGTGGTGATAGTGAGGTCGTATCTTGAACTATGGATGAAACGCTTTGGACTATGAGGTCCTTGAGATGGCAGGGCGACATTATGGAAGGAGCGTGTGCTTTGCCCCACGGAGATGCCCTATCCATACTGGGCAGCTAACCCCACACTGTTAGCTCTATAGCTTTAGTTTCTATACAGTTTCTGTATCTCTAGCTTCAGGCACTATAATTCTGGGTTTGTGTTGTAGCAACTGAGTCTATACTCCAGCTAATGTACAGTGAAATGAATCTTCAAAGCGCAGAAATGCTTTGAAATCATATATCTTCATTTATCCTCTGTTTTCTTTCCCTAAGGGGATGTATCCTCATCTTTAAACACTAACATCATAGGTACTGTAATCTACTTTTATTTTATTTTATTTTATTTTATAGAGAAAGAAAGCTCAAGTAGGAGGAGAGGGACAGAGAGAGAGAGAAAGAAGGAGAGGGAGAGAGAATCTTAGGCAGGCTCCACATTCAGCACCGAGCCCGATGTAGGGCTTGATCCCACAAACCTGGGATCATGACCTGAGCTGAAATCCAGAGTCACATACTCAACCAACTGAGCCACCCAGGTACCCCCTTACTTAACACGTTTTAAATACACTTTATTTTTTAGAAGTTTTACAGAAAAATCCAAAGATAGTACACAGAGTTCCTATATATCTCACCCTTAGTTTCCCCATCTTCTATTCATATGATACATTTGTTAACAATTAATGTTATACATTAATGCAATGTGAATGCATTGTTATAAACTAAAGTCTATAGTTTTTTCAGATTAATTTCTTACTTAATGTCCTTTTAATGTCCTAGGATCCCATCCAGGACACCATATTACATTTAGTTATATCTCCTTAGGCTCTTCTTGGCTGTGACAGTTTCTCAGACTTTCCTTGGTTTTGATGACCTTGACAGTTCTGAAGAGTACTGATCAGGTTTTTGTAGAATGACCCTGAATTGGGATTTGTCTGAGATTTCTCTCATGATAAGACTGAGGTTATGTGTTTTGGGAGGGGAGATCGCAGAGGTAAGATTTCATATTCATCACATCATGTCAGTGTTGATGTTGGCGTTGATCACCTGGCTATCATAATGTTCATCAAGTTTCTGATCAAGTTACTCTTTTCCTCCCACGCGATAGTGTCCTCTTTGGAAAGAAGTCAGTATATGTAGCTCGTGCTTAAGGAATGAGCAGGCGTGCTTCCCTTCTTTCAGGGTTGAGTATCTGTATAAATTCTCTGGAATTCTTCTGCACAGATTAGTTTATTATCTCCTATTTATTTAATCAATTAATCAATCATTTATTTATGCCATTATGGATTCATGGATATTTATTTTATACTTTGGGTTATACACCAATATTTCTTTATTTTGTAGCTCAAATTGTTCCAGCTTTGGCTATTGGGAGCTCTTTCTGTTGGCTACTTGGTCCCTTTGATATATCCCCATCATTGTGGGGTTTTCCCCTGCTGCTCTTACATTCTGGCACTCCAGGCTTATCTGTATATTTACTATTTCAGTCCTAGAATCAGCCATTTCTCTGAGGAACCTTGTTTTTTTTTTTTTTTTGAGAATGGTATTAGAAACCAAAATCTGGGTGCTAAGTGTGCTTGCTGTAATCTACTTTTGATTACAAAGGTTTGGTGTTTTAGTACACTATGAAATTCATTAACATTTTGGCTTAGGCCACACTCCAGAGTTGCTGATTTAATAGGTTTGGGGTGGGCTCTGAGAATTTGCATTTCTAACAAGTGTCAGGTGATGCTGATACTTCTGATTCAGGAACCACATTTGGAAAAACCACCGCATTATGGGTTAAGTGGGTTTTTGAGATCAATCCGGGGAAACAATGCTTCCAGAATTGCAAGCTACTGACATGCACAAAGTGTCTTTTAGAATTTATGCTGCTGGGTGTTAGTTGCTGTACTTGGACTTACTTATCCTGGATCATTGACCATAGGAAACCGTACAACTAATGGAAGACATGATCAAAATCATTGAAAACAAGTCAAATTAGTATTTCCAAACTCACTGTTTATAAACCAAGAATCCAAACTCTGCCTCAGTTTTTCAATTGAAAATGGAGAGTCAGATAAGTTTCTCCAGTGAAGAAATAAAAATGGAAGGAGAGATAAAAATGGAAGGAGAGATAAAAATGGAAGGAGAGATACTGTCTATGGATTTAGTTAGTAGAAAGAGAATATTTTCCCTCTTTGTTCTCAGGTGTTGGGTTGTTATTGAATGAAAGATACTCATTTTTTTTTCTGGGTTAGATCTCTCTTCAGTAGATCTAACTTTACCCTAGATGCCTGGTAAGGAATTAGGTAGAAGGAAGAAGAGGATTGATTTTATTATTTATATTTGAATATATTTTTATTATTAATATTATTAATTATAAAAGTGGCCACTTTTACAAGAATATGCAATGGATAAAAGACAGTCTTTTCAACAAACGATGTTGGGAAAACTGACCCCTACACGCAAAAGAATGAAACTGGATCAATTTCTTACACCATACACAAAAATAAACTCAAAGTGGATTAAGGACCTCAGTGTGAGACCTGAAACCATAAAAATCCCAAAAGAGAGCACAGGCAGTAATTTCTCTGACATCAGCTGTAATAACATTTTTCTAGATATGTCTCCTGAGGCAAGGGAAACAAAACCAAAAATAAACTATTGAGGCTTCATCGAAATAAAAGCTTCTGCACAGCAAAGGAAACTATCGACAAAACTAAAAGACTATGACATGAGAGAAGATATTTGCAAATGCCATATCCAACAAAGACTTGGTATCCAAAATATATAAAGAACTGATACAACTAACTCGACACCCAAAAAACAAATAATACATATAAAAATGAGCAGAAGACATGAACAGACATTTCTCCAAAGAAGACATAGAGACCAATGAAAAGATGTTCAAAATCACTCCTCATCAGAGAAATACAAATCAAAACTACAACGAAATATCACCTCACGTCTGTCAGAGTAGCTAAAATCAAAACCACAAGAAACAACAAGTGTTGGCAAGGATGTGGGGATAAGGGAAACGTAATGCACTGTTGGTGTGATTGTAAACTGGTGTGGCCACTATGGAAAACAGTGTGGAGGTGCCTCAGAAATTAAGAATAGAATCAACATGTGATCCAGTACTTCCATTACCCTAAGTATATGAGAACACTTATTTGAAAGGATATATGCACCTCTATGTTTATTGCAGCATTCTTTATAATAGTCAAATTATGGAAGCAGCTCATGTGTCCATCGATTGATGAATGGATAAAGAAGATGTGGTGTCTATATACAATCGAATATTATTCAACCATAAAAAAAGAATGAAATCTTGCCATTTGCAACGACATGGATGGAGCTAGAGAGTATAATGCTAAGTGAAATAAGTCAGTAAGAGAAAGACAAATACTGTATGATTTTACTCACATGTGGAATTTAAGAAACAAAACAAATGAACAAAGGGGAAAAAAAGAGACAAACCAAAAAACAGACCCTTAACTATAAAAAACAAACAGATTGTTACCTGAGGGGCGGTGGGGGGGCGGGACGGGTGAAATAGGTAATGGGGATTAAGAGGACACTTATCTAGACAAGCACTGAATAATATATAGAATTGTTGAATCACTGAATGGTACACCTGGAACTAATTTAATACTGTATGTCAACTATATGGGAATTGTTTTTAAAAAATGGCTATCTTTACATATCTACTATAGCTGTAGATTTCTAATGCTTTATAGAAGCTCTAATACTTTAAAGAAAATTACTAAAAACCATGAAGGGTTCTAAATGGGAGACTCCAGGAATGGGGGCAGGAATGAAACTAACATTTATTGATGATGATGTTATTTAGTGCAAGCTAAACTTCTATTACAAATACACCCAAAATGCAATGGTGCTAACAAAATCAAAATCTGTCACTCATACAACAGTGTAGACTGGGTGTTCCAGGAAGCTGGAGTGGCTTGTGGTAGGGGCAGGAATGAGACTAGGAAGAATGGGTGGCTCTGGTCCACACAGTTATTAGGGACTCAGGGTACCATGTTTACTGTGTGGCTTCAGTCTGTTTGACATTGTTCCAGCCCATGGACTCAATGCAGTGACAGGAGAATAGGATCTTCATGGACTCTGCCTAGACCAAGTCATCACTGGGGTGGGGAAGTCTTCTGGGGACTGCTGGGTAGACGTGAACAATCTCTACTATAAGATCCTTATTCCTACCCAAACTCCTTTCACAGAAATACTTGTAAGCTTAAGACATCTGTATCTTCATGTAAATTAACACATGAAGATAGTCTTTTCCTCAAACCTAAAATCTTAGTTCGCTACTCGTGAAATAAAGGCTTTATTCATGATGAGGAATTTCAAGGATCAGACCCAGTAGATGGGAGCTGGTATTTAAGATTGAATCGGACTGATGGGGGCTGCTAGGAGCTCCAGGAAAGTAACATGGCGTAGACAGATGGGCCTGGGTTTGAATTCTGGCTTAGTAACTTACAAGCTTTGTGACCTTGGGCAAGTGGCTTAAATTCCCTTGGCCTCAGTTTTCTTGTGTGTAAAATATTGAGTATATAAACTTCCTTGTGAAGTACTATGTGTAGTGAGATTATATATTTATGTTTATATTTATATTTATAATTAGTGCCCAATGAATGCAGATTTTCTTTCCTGAAATCACATGTCAAATATGGTCACTATTCTTCATACCTATTAGGCTACCTCTGGTTACCAAGAACATGTATTAATACATCTTCACTGGAAGTCCAAAAACAGATCTACCTTCTTCAATTTGAACAATTTATAATAGCGTTTTAAATGGTGCTTGCCCTGATAGAAGTAATCCTTCCAACCTTCTCATACAATATGGATAATTCGGGTAATGATGCTAAATTTGGACTTTTTTCTCTTTCTACCATATCCCTGTTTTGTCTTCATCTTTCCCCTTAGCTACTAAAAGATCAAAATTAATTAAATCTTTCGAGGTATCAGCATAGCTCTTAGAGTAAGTGTTAAGATAAGGACCCTGAACTTTTCCACATGATTGTAGCTCTAAAACCTGAACACAGATTTAATGCAATGTCTTTTAGCCTCTGGGAGATTAATTACTGCATCAAAGCCTTCTAGGTCAACAGGGTTTCTTACCTGAAGAGTGGGGACATGAATGCTATTTTATGGGGGTTGTCTGAAACCAGCTGAGCAGAACTCTGACCAGGCATGAGGTTTTAAGGGGTGTTCACACCCTGGGCAGTCTCCTCATTCAGATTCCGGTTGGTCCACAGGTCTGGACAAACCATCATGAGAAAGGGGGATAATGGTGATTGCCCCTTCCTAGCCTACTAGGTAATAGTGGTAAGTATTGAGGCTGGTGAGCTTGTTGTGAGGGAGGTAATATGTTGCTACACCAAGATCTCTTGCCATTTTTCTCATTTAGAATCCAGGGTATTTTAGTTTTCTTTGAAGAAGACATGGGCTTATAACTGGAAACATGTCTTTTAATCTCACACAACATGGATGCTATTTTAACTCTCCTCCCAATGCACCCATGGGCTTATGAAACAGCAGATCTGAGTTCTGCTCTCCCAACAGGGGATGGCTATTTCATGAGGACCTGTTGGCTTTCTCATTTGATAGATGATGAAACAAAATTGACAAAAGCTGATGATTCTTGAAATCTTTATGACCCGTTCCCACCAACTGTTTGCACTATACCTCGCTTTCACACGCTGCATTCTCATACAATGCATTTCATTTCTATTGACAAATGTTGACTATTTTAAGAACCCCATGCCAAGAAAGAACTGATGTTCATTCTGGTCAGGATCCATTTCCTGTTTTCATGGCTTGCTGACTTCAAATAAAGATGCAAAGTGAGCTTGGAAGGACAACACATATCCGATTACATTACCACCAACAAGGCTTTCACAATCACAAACATTTCTAGGTTCCATTTAAAATGGACCCATTTATATCAGTAATACCAAACGCTGCTAGATTTCAAGATGGCCGAAGAAGTTGGATGTGCTGTGAAGTGTGCTGGGATGATATGTGACTCACCAGAAATATTTCAGGGGCTGTTACAGTAGATCGGACCTCAGACCTGAATGACTGTTAGGTTTCTCCAAATGCCTTTTTATTGGCAAGAAGGTGGCCTCTCTGAGCATGTTAAGAGTCCTGCAACCAAAGGCAGATTTACTCTGAAGCCAAGTAAAACTTGGCAATGTGGTTGCATGGTTGTGGTTTTGAAAAATTTACAAAAATAAATAAATAAATACATAAAATAACATGGTCTGCTTCCACTCTGACTTCCTTCCCATTGCACCGCCCTTTGAGTTGAGTGGTGTTGAAATGGCTTTAGGGATTTTTGGGTTCTGGCAAGGGGAAGTTGAATTGGAGATGCATTTATTTTGGGTTATATCCCTATAGAGGGATATAGTTATGTGGTTTGCAGTCACTTCTGTGTATAGTTATTTTTAGCCATTCTGGTGAAAGAATGACTTCTAGGAAAACTTCTGCTGTCCACTGGGCTGGCCCGCCCAACTTGTGAAATCTTCATTTCAGGGCCAGATATAGCATCACAATATGAATGTGCCTGGTGGTGTCTGATACAAAGAGCAGATGGGTGGTGGAGAAGGAGCATGATTAGAAATGTCTTTTAAAAAGTCAGAGGTGAAAAGTTTTGAAAGGAGGGTTTGGCTTTCATTAAAGCTTCATCAGAATGGAAGTATTCCTTGTCAGGATTATTTTTGATAATGCTGTGTACAATTTTTTTAATCATAAAATATCCCATTTTAATTGTTCAAAATTAAGTAAAAACCAAACTATATAAGTGTGTCCTTCTCAGAAGAGGCAGAGATTTTACATACTCAGAAGAGGAGAAGGCAATACGACCACAAGGGCAGAGATTGGAATGCTGTGGCCACAAGCCAAGGGATGCTGGCAGCTCCTGGCAGCTGGAAGAAGAAAGGAACATATTCTTTCCTAAAACTTCCGGAGGAAGGTGCTGACACCTGCCACCTTGATTTCAGCCCATTGATGCCGATTTTGGGCTTCTGGCCTCTAGAACTGTGAAAGAATATACTTCTGTTCTTTTAAACCCCCCAATTTGATCACAGAGGCCACATTAACTAATACAGCTAGGTTGCTGAGTACACTACATGGCCACTGAAACATCCTAGGCTCACTGTGGGTTAAGCAAGCAGTCTGATGATTATAAGGCAGTAAGTGGAAAGCTCAGTAATGACACCAAGGAGAGGACGGAGTAGGCAGGATGAAACTCAAAAGAAGAGCTTTTACAAGAAGGTGGAAGGGTAATTGTGTAGAAACAGCATGAGAGAGCAAGATGAACGCCACCCTCCCTGACTTCAGATAGGCGAAGAAAGAGGACTCTCCACTGCAAGCAGCTATAGGGAAGGAGGGACCTAGACACTTAGCAAGTAGACTCTGGAGTTGATCTTTTTAAGGTGTTAGGGATGTGGAGATATGAGAATAGTTTTTCTGGCGTTCTTCAATTCTAATCTTTGGAATACCAAAGGCATTAAAAATAAAAAATTTCAATCCAGGGTTTAAGATACAGAATTCTGTAAGCTACATGGAACTGTGAACATGGTACATCTTCTGACATCGCACACAGTGGCAAATCCAGGTTTTGAGGACCTGAGGCTTTTACAATTCAAGGGTCTTCTTTAAAAATGGAAAAGTTAGGGGTGCCTGGGTGGCTCTGTTGGTTAAGCATCAAACTCTTGTGTTTAGCTCAAGTCATGATCTCAAGGTTTGTGAGACTGAGCCCCAAATCAGGCTCTGTGCTAAGAGCGTGGAGCCTGTTTGGGATTTCCTCTCCCTCTCTCTGCATCTCCCCAACTTGGGTGCTCTCTCTCTCTCTCCCCACTCTCTCTCAAAATATATTAAAAAAACATTAAAAATTTTTAAAATCTTTTAATGGAAAAACATTCCAGGCTCATTGATTAGAAGAACAAATGTTAAACTGTTGATACTACCCAAAGAAATCTATCAATTCAATGCAATCCGTATCAAAATAACATCAACATTCTTCACAGCGCTAGTACAAATAATTATAAAATTTGTATGGAACCAGAAAAGACCCCAAATAGCCAAAATAATGTCGACAAAGAAAAATCAGAGCTAGATGGGCTCCTGGATGACTTGCTTGGTTAAGCATTTGACTTTGGCTCATGTCATGATCTCATGGTTCATGGGTTTGAGCCCGTGTCAGGCTCTGTGCTTGACAGCTTAGAGCCTGGAGCCTGCTTCAGATTCTGTGTCTCCCTCTCTCTCTTCCCTCCCCCACTCATGTCTCTCAAAAATAAATAAACATTGAAAAAACCAAAACCAAAACCAAAAGAAAACCAGAGCTGGAGGCATCACAATTTTGGACGTCAAGCTGTATTACAAAGCTGTAATCATCAAGACAGTATGGTACCAGCACAAAAACAGACATACAGATCAATGGAACAGAAAATAAAACCCAGAAATAGACCCACAAATGTATGGACAAACTAATCTTTGACAAAGCAGGAAAGAGTATCCAATAGAAAAAAAAAAAAAAACAGTCGCTTTAACAAGTGGTGATGGGAAAACTGGACAGCGACATGCAGAAGAATGAAACTGGACCACTTTCTGACATCATACACAAAACTAAACTCAAAATTCATGAAAGATCTAAATGTAAGACAAGAAACCATAAAAATTCCAGAGGAGAAAACAGACAACAACCTCTTTGAGCTCAGTCACAGCAACTTCTTACTAGATATGTCTCTAGAGGCAAGGGAAGCAAAAGCAAAAATGGACTATTGGGACCTCATCAAGATAAAAACTTCTGCACAGTGAAGGAAATGATAAGAAAAACTAAAAGGCAACATATGGAACAGGAGAAGATATTTACAAATGACATATTGGATAAAGGGTTAGTATTCAAAATTATAAAGAACTTATCAAACTCAACACTCAAAAAACAAATAATCCAGTGTAGAAATGGGCAGAAGACATCCAGATGGCTAAGAGACACATGAAAAGATGCTCAACATCACTCACTCATGTCTTTTGAGAAATACAAATCAAAACCACCACCTCGCACCTGTCAGAAGGGTTAAAATGAACAACTCAGGAGACAACAGAGGTTGGTGAGGATGTGGAGAAAGGGGAATCCTTTGGCACTGTTGATGGGCATACAAACTGGTGCAGCCACTCTGGAAAACAGTATGGAGGTTCCTCAAAAAATTAAATACAGAGCTCCCCTAGCACCTAGCGATTGCACTACTTGGTATTTATCCAAAGGATACAAATATACTGATTTGAAGGGGCACATGCACCCCTATGTTTACAGCAGCACTATTGACAATAGCCAAAGTAGGGAAAGAGCCCAAATGTCCATCAACTGATGAATGGATAAAGAAGATGTGGTATGTATATATATATATATATATATATATATATATATATATATACACATATATATATAATATTACTCAGCGATAAAAAATGAAATCTTGCCATTTGCAACAATGTATTCCTTGTCTAGTAATAACTGGATATATTAAATTTTATATCCTAATTTTCCTACCTGTGACCAACCCCCTATCATCTCAATCCATCACATTCCTCTTGAAGTTGGGAATATCTACAATAGGCAGCAGGGAGTGGTGATGGTGTAAGTCTTGTGTTTTCTTCCCCGGAGGGGTTTGTTTTTGAGTATCAGCTCTGATAGACATATCTGTTGCCAAACAGGATGAGGAAAAGATGGCAGGGCATCAGAAGTTGGTCTCCTCCAGCCTAGGGCTTTAAAAGCTAACACAGGAGGGCTGGTAACAGCTGGGTCCAGGCCCTTAAAAAGACAACCACCAGAGGAGAGGCAACATAGAAATGACAGCTTGAACAATGGGAGAGAGATATGTTTATATTGATTTCAGAGTGTGTTGGGGGACTTCTCTATAAACAAAGGAGTTGGCAGGTGCCATTTTCCTTCCCCGCTATCCAGCATAAGCATAGAGCCACCTGCTGCATAGATACATGCTGCCTAACCTGCTAGCAGTGTGCCCTGCTCATGAGTTCTCCTGAGGACTCGTGCACTTCAAGCCTGCTGGCCTTGACCCTGGGCTCAGCACAAATTTTGTTAATGCTCTATGTGCCCCAGTGCCTCTCCAAGCATTGCCCTGATGGCCACCGAGCTTCTGGGGATCCAGCCTAGGACTAGTGGCTCAGGGTAAATTTTGCTAACATCACAACTTGGCCCCTGGGCCCTTCTGCAGTCACCCCTCCTCAGAGCCAGCCTTCTTGGGTCTCACTGAGAGCAAGTGTAGCTTATAAGAGGCAAAGGGTCAGTGCAGACATCTGGACTGACAGGAAAAGCATTTTAAACACAATAGCAGCACACAAGTGACACACGTAGGAGATCCCTTTGAAGTGCCAGGTTCTGGTAGACTGGGGACACTGCACCGAAGGACACCATAGGACCTCTTCTTCCTAAGGCCACTACTTCTAAGAGCAGTAGATGTAGCCAACTTTCCTAACACAGAGAAACAGACACAGAGAGGTAGATAAAATGAGGAGACAGAGAAATACGTCTCAAATGAAAGAAAAGGACAAAATCAGCAAAAGAGAAGTAAGTAATTTGCCTGATATAGAATTTAAAGTAATGATTATAAAGATCACTGAACTTCAGGAAAGGGTGGAAGATATCAGTGAGACCCTTGACAAAGAGATGGCAACTAACATATCAGAGATGAGAACCCAATAAATGAAATTAAAAATTCACTAGATGGAATAAATAGTAGGCTACAGGAAGCAGAGGAACAGATCAGGGACCCGGAGGATAGAGTAATGGAGAGCAATCAAGCAGAACAGCCGGGAGACAAACAAATACCATACAACGAGAAGAGAGAGAACTCAGCGACTCCATCAAACATAATAATATGTGCATTACAGGTATCCCAGATGGAGGAGAGAGAGAAAGGGGAGCAGAAAATATGTGGGAAGAAATAATAACTGAAAACTTCTCCAATCTGGGGAGGGAAACAAAGATCCAGATTCAGGAGGCCCAGAGAGCCCCCAACAAATTCAATCCAAGGAGGTCCACACCAAGACACATAGTAATTAAAATGGCAAAACACAGTGAGAAAGGAAGAATTTCAAAGATGGCAAGAGAAAAGAAGCCAGTTACATACAAAGGAAAGCCCATTAGGATATCCGCTGAGTTTTTAGTGGGAAACTTTGCAGGCCAGATGGGGGTGGCATGATGTATTCAAAGTTGTGAAAGGGAAAAATCTGCAGCCAAGTATACTTTATCTAGCAAGGCTGATATCATTCAGAATAGAAGGAGAGATAACGATATTCCCAAACAAAAATTGAAAGAATTCATGACCACTAAACCAGACCTATAAGAAATGTTAAGGGGGATTCTGTGAATAGAAATCAAAATACATAAGTAAAAGCAAGAAGAATAGGAAACACAAAAGCAACAAGAACAACAATAAAATTAAGCATATCTGTAAAAGTCAGTCAAGAAAAGCATAAAATGATAGAAGGTAAAATATGATACTAAATATCAGAAACATGGAGTAGACAGGAGTAAAGAATGAGTTCAAAATTAAGCAACCATCAGTTTAATACAGATTACTATATGCAGAAGATGTTATAGATAAACCAAATGGTAACCACAAATCAAAACATAGTAATGGATAGGAACAAAATAAAGAGTAAGAAATCCAACTATATCACTAAAGAAAGCCAGCAAACGATGAAAGAGAGAAAGAGGAGAAAGGATCAGAGCAAAACTACAAAAGCAATCACAAAACAACGAAATGGCAATACATACATATAATTACTTTGAATATAAATGGATTAAATGCTCCAATCGAAAGACATAGGGTGACAGAGTGGATAAAAGAAAAACAAGACCCATCTATATGCTGCCTACAAAAGACTCATTTCAGACCAAAAGACACTTGCAGATTAAAAGTGAAGAGATGGAGAAACATTTATCATGCAAACGGATGTCAAAAGAAAGCCAGACTAGCAATATTTATCTCAGGCAAAATAGACCCTAAAACAAAGTTTGTAAAAAGAGACAAAGTAGGGCATTGTATAATAATAAAGGGGACAATCTAACAAGAAGATATAACAAATGTAAATATATATGCACTCAACATGAAAACACCCAAATACATAAAACAATTAATAACAAACATAAAGGAACTAATTGATAGTAATACAATAATAATAGGGTACTTTAACACCCCATTTACATTGATGGATAAATCATTTAAACAGAAAATCAATCCATCATAATACAGAAGAAACATTCTTTTCAAGTGCACATGGAAAATTCTCCAGAATAGATTACATATTAGGTTAAAAAACAAACCTCAATTAATTCAAAAAGACTGAAGTCACACCATGCATCTTTTCTGACCACAATACTATGAAATTAGAAATCAACTACAAGAGAAAATCTGGAAAGACCACAGATACATGGAGGTGAAATAACAATAAATGTTCAACCAAGAAATCAAAGAAGAAATAAAAAAGCACATGGAAACAAAAGAGAATGAAAACACAATGGTCCACAATCTTTGGGATGCAGCAAAAGCAGTTCTAAAAGGGAAGTTTATAGCAATACAAGCCCACCATGAGAAGCAAGAAAAATCTCAAATACATAACCTAACCTTACACTTAAAGGAGCTATAAATAGAAGAACAAACAAAACCCAAACTCAGCACAAGGAAAGAAATAAAGATTAGAGCAGAAATAAATGACATAGTAACAAAAGAAAAGTAGAACAGATCAATGAAAAGATTAACATAATTAACATAATTGATAAACCTCTAGCCAGACTCATAAAAAAAATAAAAGAAAGAAAGAGAGAAAAAGAAAGAAAGAAAGAAAGAAAGAAAGGAAGGAAGGAAGGAAGGAAGGAAGGAAGGAAGGAAGGAAGGAAGGAAGGAAGGAAGGAAGGAAGAGAAAAAACTTAAATAAGCATGCAAAAGAATGAAACTGGACTACTTTCTTATACCATACACAAAAATAAACTCAAAATGGATTAAAGACATCAGTGTGAGACAGGCATAAAAATCCTAAATGACAGCATGGGCAGTAATTTCTCTGAGATTGACTGTAGCAGCATTTTTCGAGATATGTCTCCTGAGGCAAGGGAAACAAAAGCAAAAATAAACTATTAGGGCTACATCAAAATAAAAGACTTCTGCACAGCAAAGGAAACTACCAACAAAACTAAAAGACATTCTACTGAATGGGAGAAGATATTTGCATATGACCTATCCAATAAAGGTATAGTATCAATAAAGAACTTCTACAACCCAACACCCAAAAAACAAATAATCCAATTAGAGAATGGGCAGAAGACATAAATAGATGTTCTTCCAGAGAAGACATACAGATGACCAACATGACACATGAAAAGATCCCCAACATCACTCATCGTCAGAGAAATGCAAATCAAAACCACAATGAGATATCACCTCATACCTGTCAGAATGGCTAAAATGAAAAACATAGGAAACAACGAGTCTTGGCGAGGAGGTGGAGAAGAAGGAAGCCTGGGCACTGTTGGTAGGAATGCAAACTGGTGCAGCCATGGTGGAAAATAGTATGACGTTTCCTCAAAAAGTTAAGAATAGGGGCACCTGGGTGGCTCTGTCGCTTGAGAATTTGATTCTTGATTTTGGCTCAGGTCATGATTCCAGGATTGTGGGATTGAGCCCTGTGTCGGGATCCAAGCTTACGGTGTAAAGCCTGCTTGTGATTTTCTCCCTTTTCTCTCTCTGCCCTGCCCCTGCTTGTGCGTGCGCGCTCTCTCACTCTCAAAATAGATAAATAAACATTTAAAAAACAGAACTGCCCTCCTATTCTGTAATTGCACTACTTGGTATTTATCCAAAAAATACAAAAACACTAACTGAAAGGGATGCATGCACCTTTTATGTTTATAGCACCTTTATTTATAGCCACATAATGGAAGCAGCCCAAGTGTCCATAAACAGATGAATAAAGAAGAAGTGGCATATATACACAAAGGAATATTATTCAGTCATAAAAAAGAATGAAATCTTGGCATTTGCAACAACATGGATGGATCCAGGGGGTATAACGGTAAGCAAAATAAGTCAGTCAGAGAAAGACAAATACTGCCTAATTTCACTCATATGTGGCATTTAAGGAACAACAACAAAAATGAACAAAGAAAAAAAGACAGAGCTAGACGAACCAAGAAACAGACTCTTAACCTATAGAGAACAAACTGATAGTTACCAGGGGTGAGGTGGGTGTGGGGATGGGTGAAAGAGCTGATGAGGACTAAGGAGTGTACTTGTGATGAGCCCTGGGTAATGTCTGGAATTGTTGAATCACCGTATTGTACTCCTGAAAGCAATATAACACTGTACATTAACTACACTAGAATATAAAATAAAATAAAATTAAAAAACAAAAACAAACAAACAAAACAAAGATGGGTTGCCCCTTGCAGGTTTTGGAGGGTGCTCTGCCTTGTTCGGCATTGTGAGCCCAGTGTGTATTCAGTCTTGTACTTAGGAGCCTGTGCTGTTGTGACTGACCCTGACGCTGCCTGAAAAAGGATGTCATTAAAAATATACACAAGGGCTTTTTCCTGGAGTTAGGAAGAAAAATTGGCTACATCTCTGGGATATTATGCACCATAAAAGCTGGGCTGGAGACCAGAAGATTCCAGTGGACCAGCCAATTGCCACCAGTCAGAGTAAATATCAGTCGTTATCTTGTGGGGCCCAGCCCAGGGTGGAGCTCAGTGGCTGTCCAGTGAAAACTATCAGGTAAGTTCTCTCCACCGCCCATCACCTCTCCTTGCTGCCATCATCTGCTGACCAGAGGAGAGGTGGGGAGGAGAGACTGATCGGAGATGGGGTTAGGTACTGTCCGGAAACCTGGGCCGATAACATCATTTTTAGCTGAAAAATCATTTTATTGCACCAGCCATATCTGAAATTAGCAGGGTTAAGTTTTCCACAGTCAGCAGAGATAGGGACTTGGAATCCAGACTATACATTTATGAAATAAAGAATGTTTCATCCTCTTCCCAAGTTATACTAACTTATATCCCTTTGTTATGTTTGCTTGTGAAATACAACCTGCAGAATTCAAGTAGGTCCCTCGGAGTCCCGCTAACTGAAGATAACAGCATTAACAAAATAGGAAAATGCAATCTATTTCCCCAAAACAATCTTGAGAGAGAAAGATAAAGTCGGAGCCCTCACACTTACTGATTTCCGAACATACTACAAAGCTACAGTAATCAAAACAGTATGGCACTGACATGGAGTCAGACATATAGACTAATGGAACAGAACAGAGAGAAATAAACAGAAATAAACCCTCAAGTATATGGCCAAATGATCTTCAAATGACTGTAGGCCAGGGCTACAAATGAGGAATGGACAGTCTTCTCAACAGGTGGTGCTGGGAAACTGGATACCCATATGCAAAAGAATGAATTGGACCCTTATCTTATCCATATATAAAAACTAATTCAAAATGGATTAAAGGCCTGGGGTGCTTGAGTGGCTTGGTCGGTTAAGTGTCTGACTTCAGCTCAGGTCATGATCTCGTGGTTTGTGAGTTCGAGCCCCATGTCGGGCTCTGTGCTGACAGCTCAGAGCCTGGAGCATACTTTGGGTTCTGTGTCTCCCTCTCTCTCTGCCCCTCCCCTACTTGTGCTCTGTCTCGGTCTCTCTCTCTCTCTCTCAAAAATAAATAAATATTAAAAAAAATTGAGGGGCATGTGGGTGGCTCAGTCAGTTAAGCATCCGACTTTGTCTCAGGTCATGATCTCGTGGGTCCGTGGGTTCGAGGCCCACGTCAGGCTCGATGGTGACAGCTCGGAGCCTAGAGCCTGCTTTGGATTCTGGTCTCCCTCTCTCTGCCCCTCCCCGCTCACCCTCTGTTTCTCTCTCTGAAAAATAAATAAACATTTAAAAAATTTAAAAAATGGATTCAAGGCCTAAAGATAAGATCCTGAAACATGTCGTAAAACTGCTAGAAGAAAACAAAGGGGAAAAGCTTCATGATACTGATCTTGGCAACGATTTCTGGGATATGACACCAAAAGCACAGGCAACAAAATAAAAACTAGACAAATGGAATGACATCAAAACCTAAAAACTTTGATGTAGCAAAGGAAACAATGGACAGAGTGCAGAAGTAATCAACCGTTGGAACGGGAGAAAGTATTGCGAACCATGTATCTGATAAGTGGTTAGTATCCAAATGTATAAAGAACTCCCACAACCCAAATAATCCAATTACAAAATGAATGAAGAACTGAAATAGACATTTCTCCAAAAAAGATATCCAAATGGTCAGGAAGTAAATGAAAAATGCTTAGCACCACCAGTCATCGGGAAAATGCACGTCAAAACCACAACGATAAAGGGCCAGTAACTATGTTCAGGTAACGAAGTATCGCCTCACATCTATTAGGGTGTCCACTGTATAAAACGAACAAAGCAAAAAAGCAAGTATTGTCAAGAAATGTGGCATATACATACAATAGAGTATTATCCAGCATTTAAAAAGAAGGAAATTCTGTCATATGCTCCAACGCGGATCAACTCTGAGGATATTATGCTGAGTGAAGTAAGCCAGTCAGAGAAGGACAAATACTGTATAATTCCACTTACATGAGATATCTACATTAGTCAAACTCTTCAAAAGTTCAATAGTGAGGGGTACCTGGGTGGCTCAGTTGGTTAAGTGGCCGACTTCGGCTCACGTCATGATCTCACAGTCTCTGGGTTCGAGCCCCACGTAGGCTCTGTGCTGATGGCTCATCAGAGGCTAGAGCCTGCTTCAGATTCTGTATCTCCCTCTCTCTCTGCCCTTCTCCTGCTCACGCTCTGTCTCTATGTTTCTTAAGAATAAATAAATGTTAAAAAAAAATTAAAAAGAAAAAAGTTCAATAGTAATTGCCGGGGGTTGGGGGGAGGGAGGCAGAATAAAAAGAGTTGTTCAATGAATATGGAGTTTCAGTTTCGCAAGATGAAAAATTTCTGGAAATCTATTGCACAACAATGTATTTTCAGTTAATACTACTGGACTGTACACTTGAAAATAGTTAAGATGGTAAATTGTATGTTTTGTGTTTTTTACCACAATAAAAAAATAATGTATATTCTTTCAGTCTTTTTCTTAGCACAGAATCTATTAACCAGCAATTATATTCATTTGGAATTGTTTGTGGCTTTGTGTCCAAATCCTGCCTGAGGAAGACAAATATTTTAAGGTAATTTATTTATTTTGAGAGAGAGAGAGAGAGAGAGAGAGAGAGAGAGAGAGAGAGAGAGAGGGAGGAGGGAGGGAGAGGGGGGGAGAGAGGGAGAGAACCATAAGCCCGAGCTCACAAACTGTGAGATCATGATCGGAGCTAAAACCGAGAGCTGGACCCTTAACCGACTGAGCCATCCAGGCGCCTCAAGACAAATATTCTTTTTTTAAAAAAATATAATTTACTGTCAAATTGGCTAACATACAGTGTGTAAAGTGTGCTCTTGGTTTTGGGGGTAGATTCCCGTGGTTCATCGCTTGCATACAACACCCAGTGCTCGTCCCAACAAGTGCCCTCCTCAATGCCCATCACCCATTTTCCCCTCCCCCCCTCATCGACCCTCAGATTGTTCTCTGTATTTAAGAGTCTCTTATGGTTTGCCTCCCTCCTGCTCTGTGTGTAACTATTTTTTTCTCCCTTCCCCTCCGCCATGGTCTTCTGTTCAGTTTCTCAAGATCCACATACAAGTGAAAACATGATAACTGCCTTTCTCTGACTCTCTAATTTCACTCAGCATAATACCTTCCAGTTCAATCCACATAGCTGCAAATGACAGGATTTCATTCTTCACCGCAAGTGGTATTCCATTGTATATATAAACCACATCTTCTTTATCCATTCATCAGTTGGTGGATATTTAGGCTCTTTCCATAATTTGGCTACTGTTGAAAGCAATGCTATAAACATTGGGGTACATGTGCCCCTATGAATCAGAACTCCTGTATCCTTTGAATAAATTCCTAGTAGTGCTATTGCTGGGTCTTAGGGAAGTTCCATTTTTAATTTTTAGAGGAACCTCCACACTGTTTTCCAGAGTGGCTGCATCAGCTTGCATTCCCACCAACAGTGCAAGAGGGTTCCTCTTTCTCCACATTCTCACCAGCATCTGTTGTTTCTTGAGCTGTTAATTTGAACCACTCTGGCTGGCATGAGGTGACATCTCAGTGTGGTTTTGATTTGTATTTCCCTGATGATGAGTGACATTGAGCATCTTTTCATGTGTCTGTTGACCATCTGGATGTCTTCTTTGGAAAAGTATGTATTCATGTCTTCTGTCCAGTTCTTCACTGAATTATTTGATTTTGGGGTGTTGAGTTTGGTAAGTTCTTTATAGATTTTGGATACTAACACTTTATGTGACACGTCACTTGCAAATATCTTTTCCCATTCCATCAGTTGCCTTTTAGTTTTGTTGATTGTTTCCTTCACTGTGCGGAAGCTTTTTATCTTGATGAGGTCCCAATAGTTCATTTTTGCTTTTAATTCCCTTGCCTTTGGAGATGTGTTCAGCAAGAAAACGCTGTGACTGAGGTCAAAGAGGTTGTTGCCTGCTTTCTCCTCTCGGGCTTTGATTGTTTCCTGTCTCACATTTAGGTCTTTCATCCATTTTGAGTTTATTTTTGTGTACGGTGTAAGAAAGTGGTCCAGGTTCATTTTTCTGCATGTTGCTGTCCAAGATGATATTCCTGATTATTGACTTATTATTCCTAGAAACGAGGTTCTCGTGATCCTCATTAAATTGTGTGGTGGCCAGACCCCCAAAAGCAAACGATCCATTTAAGAGCTACTAAATAACAGTGTGCAGCATCTTTCTAAATAACAACTAACCTAACAACACTATTAGCAGCAGTCAATATTTATTAAGCACTTCCTGGTGTCAACAGGTGTCCTAAGAGTGTGATATATATTATCTCAGTGGATTTCCATAACAACTCAGGGAAATTAGCCCTTGGTATTCTAATTTTACTCCTGATAAAACTGAGGCTCAGAGAGGTTCCCTAACTTGCCCAAAGTTGCAGAGTTTGTATCTTGCAGAGGCTGGATTCACTGATCCTTAGTTTTAAAATAAGAGACGATTTAGGGGAGAAAGTATTAATAAGTACTTTGGCTTACTAGCTTAATGGGAGTAATCAAAAGAAGAAACTTCTGAGAAGACATGGAGTGTTGCTAATTTCATCGATTGAGATTTGAGAGCCCTGGACATTTCCCCTTTTCCCAGAATATTTAGCTAGAAAGTGATTATCGTGTCGTTCTCTTTACAGAGACCTCACTTATAGTTTAGGGAGAGATCTCTGGACTTCCACAACTTGTGTGCCAGTGACTGTCTCATCTAGGGTAAGCTATCAGTGCAGTGGTATTCTTCTCTTTTTTTTAACATTTATTTTTTTTTTAGCATTTTAATTTCATTTTTGAGAGACATAGAGACAAAGCACGAGCAAGGGAAAGGCAGAGAGAGAGACACACACAGAATCGAAGCAGGCTCCAGGCTCTGAGCCGTCAGCACAGAGCCCAATGCGGGGCTCGAACTCACAGATCGTGAGATCATGACCTGAGCTGAAGTCGGCCGCTTCACCGACTGAGCCACCCAGGCGCCCCTAACATTTATTTATTCATTTTTTGAGAGACAGAGCATGAGCGGGGGAGGGGCAGAGAGAGAGGGAGACACAGAATCGGAAGCAGGCTCCAGGCTCTGAGCTGTCAGCACAGAGCCTGACGTGGGCTCAAACCCACGAACTGTGAGATTATGACCTGAGCTGAAGTCAAACGCTTAACCGACTGAGCCACCCAGGCGCCCCTCTTTGTCTCTAACTTAACAGAGAGTCAAGCTGGAGCTGAAGAACCATTCCCCATGACTGTGGTCATCTGGGTATTTCAGGGACTGACCGGGGCGGGGGGGGGGGGGATGTGCCCAGAAGGAAGTGCCTTCTTTATGGCACTGATGGAAGAACAACGTATGAGGCTCTTAGATACATTGTGCCATTGGGTGAGGGAATGTAGAGATCTTTTCCTGCCCCTGGTGGAACCTGACGAGCTGAAGAGCTGCTATATTTAAAAAACCTCTCCGTGGTACCCCTCTATATCCAGCAGTATTGGATCCCCCTCTGGCTGCCCCCTCAACCTGGGGAGGGACCTGGGGTGCAAGGAATCCATGCAAAAGAAGGCAGGTAAAAGGAAAACCCAAGGCGAGTAGAGAAGCCATTGTGTCTGGATTTGGCCACCCCTCTCGGAAGCACGTCAGCTGCTCTATTTGGATGAATAAGGGCTTTCAGAGTCCATAATAAATGGATGGTGACTCTTTAGTCCTTTCCGTAATTATGTAAGTTACCTTATATCTTAAAACGGATAATTCAGTTGAGTTTGGCATCTCGGTGTTGGGACCGTGTGATGCTGTGGAAGAGAAAGTCACCTCTCCTCTCCCAAGCTCCAACCTTCTCTTCAAAGAAAAACTGCACCAAGTCCCGGTGCCTCCCACGAGGCTGAAATGCCCCCAGCCGGGAGGTTAATCGTTTTCTAAGAGGAAATCTGATTAGAGAGTGAAACTATTTCATGGTCTTACCGTGTTACACCACCCATTCTACACCCTTCTTGGAAATATCAGGTCTGGGGGCAAAGTCCAAAGGACTTGAGCTTTTATCCACCATCACCATTCCTGGTGAAGTCTCGGGGGAGGACGAACAGGTAAAAATGGATTTCTGCACCTGGCGCTTGTCCTTCCGGGGGCCTGGCGAGATCGCTGCCCTCGGTTGTTTTGATGACGGTGCTTCTCTCTGACTCAGCCTCACTTTGTGCCGATAAGAATAGCCCAGAAACATAATTAACGTCTCTGTGTTTAAGACATTTCATTTCAAAATGACTGGGTATACCAACAGTGATGGCGCGGAAATCATTAAAATCATGCAAATGCTTAAAGTGGATAGGCCTGGGAGATTATAGTTTCATTAGAGGAAAGGCTATAAAGTTAGACCTAGGTAATTACCTTTCCCATTAATGCTAGAAAATTCTGTGCTCCACTGAGAAGTGATCGTGGTGCATCGCGCCTTCTGTGCCTTTACATTTGAACCGCGGGGGCCTTTATTTCATCAGCACAAACGGCAAAGAAACAGCGGCAGCTTTCCAGGTGTACTTTGCAAATTGGGGTTTAAATGTGGAACGCATCAAATTAAAATTCAATATTAATTATTTTGTCTTGCTAGGAGTCTGAGCGGTTTAAAGCAGCAAGGGTAATTGTCTAATTCATTGTGTGTGTCTACAGCGAACTTAATCATTATGTCAGCTTCCTAATAAAAGGTTATTATAGAAACAAAGATCCCGATTTTACATATGGTAGGCAAGGGAGGATTCCGAGAGCGGGTCTCTAAGGTAGGCTTGAGGATCTTGACAAATGATGCCCATGCTGTGATCAGATACTTAACAAGAAATCTCGTTATTAACTAGGCCTGTACAGATAATTAGCACTTGAGTTTCAGATTTTAAATCTGGCTCGAGATGGATAATTTATCAAAAGCCTTCGCTTGCTGTCAAAGTCCGATAATAAGGTAGTGTTATTGATGAATTGAGATTAAGAGCAGATTGAAGAGAAAATTAGGCCACTGGTTAGCCTGAAAGGTCTGATTTCAATATTTACAGTACTAATTTGGTATTATTTTGGTAAATGGATGCGGTCCCCGAGTGCTGCATGGCATAAAAGAGTAAACTAGGCATCATTATTCTAACAGAAAAAGTATTGTTTACTGTGGAGTGGATTTTGCAGCACTCGCAGTCTGGTTAATAGGCTGCTTTATAAGATGAGTGTACCTGGTTTTCATTGCATGCATTTATTATAACCCATTCAGCACTGAGGGCTTTTAGTGAAAATTAGAAAATGTAGCTTCTTTACATTAAAAATGATATTACATTAGACTAATTGCTGCAGAGGCTGTCTTCCTGATTTAACTTACTTGCGTTTACCTCTCCGCATTGTCTTCCAAACATTCTTGCCGCCGGAATTTAGATAACTACCATTTTATATATTCAAGCTACATAAAATGAGCAATCTTTTTTTAATGATCTCTGGTAGCACTTCATCGCAAACGATCTTGCGGGGGGTGTTGCGCGGGGGGGAAGGAATGAGAGGTACAATAAACCATCTATCTGGAGTGTCTCTTGGCTTGGAAGCATATTCTGAGTACACTTATGCGACCCGTAGCAAGTTAAATCTTTTTGATGCGTGTAATAAAATGTTGTTTGGGGCAATAGCCGATTTCCAAAATTATATTAGGCATAACATAAGGCTGTGGCGAATTGTCTCCCTATTTTTCCTTGCTCCAGCTCACACATGGGATTGGAAAGTGTTGGAGTGTTTTATTGTATATCATATCAGGTATGAATAGACAGTATACGGCACCGTAATAGATCTATATGTAGCTCAGAGCAATATCTGCCCATGAAATAATAAAGCCCGGGACGGTTGGTTTCCAGAAAATTGCTAGAAAATCCCTTGTAACATGTTATTGGCAGCAGCCCCTCTTCTGCAGTCTCCAGCTGTCCAGCGGGTTGTGCCAAGTCACAGCAGGACCTGAGGACTGTTTGCACTGAATGGTGGCACAGAGCTTTCTGGTGATTTTCCTTGTATATTGTGCGCTTGCAGGCAAGCAGGCTTTCTGAGACTCAGCAGGAGCCTTCCAGTGTTTATGCTGAGGCGGTTAGCTAGTTGGCAAATCGCTATTATTTAGAAAAGTGCGGCCGAGGAGAATGTATTGCGTTACATTTCCTGTCAATACCATCTTAATGCTGACCAATAACGGGCCTCCATTCAAGCTGAATTTTATCTTAGGTGTGATTAGATTGAGTGGAATTTCGTAGAGGCGTTTTCTCCGGACGAGGTGGAGGGTGTTTCGCCCGGTGCCAGCTGCGTCTCCCCAACCGCCCCCATCTCGACTCAGCAATGTCTCCCCGTCCTGCCCCCACGACTCCTGAAATAACATTAGTTTAGCATTCTGCTTTTAGAGGGAAAAGATTTGGTGTTTCAGCTGTTCCAATCCATGTTGACTACTGACTAATGGATATTTATTCCACTTTATTGCTTTCTGTAGGCAAAACTCAAACAAAAGGAATTGGATTTTGCTAATAGCAATGAGCAGCATTGGCATTTTCTGACAGCGGTGAGGATAATAATAACTCCTCCCATGGAGATAAGACTTACAGTTTTTCAAAGCCCTGTTACACATATCGCCCCCTCCCCCTTCATTCTCAAGTAGGATACAGGCAGATTAGGGACCATAACGCCCTTTGCCAGGTGGGAGAAAACAAAACACGGAAGGAGGTTCTCGAATTAGCTTATGGCAGAGCTGGGAACGTGTTATTCTTGGAACTTTCTGACTTTCGCCCTCTGTTCTTTCCCCTGAATAAAGAAACCACATTCTTTATAATGATATTTCTTTTTCATCAGGAAAGTTCACAGAAGTACTGCCTCTACGGGCGTTCATCCCGCATCTCTCTGAGTTGGACAAAACAGCTGTCGAGAGCCCAGAGAGGGAGTAGAAATGAGTTACTCCAATCTCTTCTTTGTGGGGTCGTTCTGTAACTGCGAGTAGGCATTCTACAATGGTCCTTTGGGGGCGCGTCGCCCAATAGCCCACGGAAGTGCCGCGGGGTGTAGCCTGGCCTCCTCGGTATTTAAGCCACTGATCAGTTATTAACTCAAGCAGTTCAAGTAGTGGATTCATTTCAAGAAAATCACTTCCTTTTTTTTTTTTTTTTTTTTAACCCCATTCAGGGAAGGTGGTGACAGAGACAGCATTGCTGGCATTAGAACTCAGGGGTCTCCCTTCTCTGAGGTCTAGCTTTCTGACCTTTCACGAATTCCCATGTCCTAGGCCACCAGGGCCCCCGCGCTCGGAGGCCAGGATACTTCCCCCAGCGCCGGGTCTGTGAGGTCGCATTCGCATTCGCTTGGGGACTCTAGGGGGAGGGCGGGAAGTGTGTTTCCTAAAAAGGGAGCTCCTTCCTCACACGTCCCCACCCCCAAACTTCGGTCCGAGGGGCCAAGTCTAAGCTTGTAAATAAACCATACTGAACAGTTTCACGCCACGTGGCAGGCCGCAGCATAAAACCATTTTCTTCCATTTCAAATAGGATTAGGAATTTAGCGCGGATAAATTACACATGCGCGGGGGACAGGCTGTTACACGGGGCAAAGAAATAAGCCATCATCAAGGATTACAAGGTGCGAACAGGAATTTGTATGTTCTACTGAGCTCACAGGTACCAGATTTTTTTTTTTTTTTTTGGCCCCACACCCAGGTGTTCTGGGTCAGGAGCTTCAGCTAAAGGTGAGGAAAGGATTGTGTTCGAAGAGGAGGCTCTGTGTGTGTGTGTGTGTGTGTGTGCACGTGTGTGTGCGCGTGTGCATGTCTGTGTCTTGAGGGGGGGAAAGAGGAGAAGGAGGAAGGCAGGAGAAATAGCAATTAGTTTGCAAAGAAAAATAATGGAGAAGAAAACAAGTGGGAAAACGTTAACAAAACCAATGACAAGGTAGTCAACAATGCACTGTGTCTGTAAAGTTTTTGACGTATTTTGTTCTATTAGCAGTATTTTTGCTTAATAAGATGTACTATGTTAACATGCCAGTTAAGGGATATGGATATTTCAAGTCCAAGCACAAAGGCATTCTTCACCTGACAAGTGATGAGCTTTGCTTTTTCAGAATAGTGGGGATTGGGTAGAAGTCTTGAATACTTTTAGAGAAAATATGGAAAATAAACAGTTATCGCATTCATGTTGCCATGATTCTTTTCAAAACCTGTTTTAAAAGTAGATGGAAAATAAAGAGGAAAAACAGCAGGCATTCTCGGATAACATCCCCGTCCCAGATGAATGAGGATTTGTGGTACATTTAGTATCATACAACACCTTTTATATTAAGGTTATAATAGAAACTCTAGCTATTTCATCTTCTAGGCTGCCAAACTAATTTCAACGTACACACCGAAAAATTCATCCAAGACGTCGGAGAGGTAATCATTTTGTCATTATAAATAAAGGCGGCCTTTATGATTTGAAATAAAAATTTTACTTTCAGCATTCAGAGGTTCCAAACTAGTACCTTTTAATTTCAGTTAAGCACGTTGCCTTTTAAGGGTCCTGCGAAAGCCTGGTTACTTATTAAACTCTACCACAGAAATATGTTAATAAATATTGTTTTTAAAGTTGGACATACGAAGTGTATAATTTACTACCCAACCCTCAGAGAGATTGGGACTTCGCGGCTGCTTTGCCATATTTGATCAATAAGTACTTCTGTCATGACAACGCTGCATTTGTCCCTGTTGTCTGTTAGCTACCGAAAAGGAATTGCCCTAAAATCACAGAAGGTCACATACTGTTTCTCTTGTCATCTACACTGCCTTCTTACTCAGGAGTGTTGTCATACAAACAGAAAGTGCAGTACACACACACATTCGCTTTCACAAACCGATTAATCACATGCAAAAATCGTCAATGTTGTCGCTTTCGGCTCTTCTAGAACCAAAAGGAGCTGAGCAGAAGCCGGCCCAGTTTGTATTCGCTGGCATCGGCTACACGATCACTGCCAGAGTCTCACCAACAGGGGTCTCCAGCGTACCACAGAACTCTTAACCACGACTCCGTTATGATTATTTACAGTATGCCGTACATGAAGGCAGGAGCAAAGGGGCAGAACACATGTGTATGGGCTGGGGCTGATACTGGATTTATTCAAGGAGTGAAAAGGTGACGTCACAAGTTATAAGTGATGAGGAGAAGCAAAGACAGGTCTAGGGTTGGTGTGAGAACACCTTTCACCTAACTGCAGACGCCACCTGACTGCTCCTCAAATAGAAGAATGAATATCCAGGTGGCTACACGGATGTTTCCAAATATTTAAATGTGTCTTTGTTTGGACGAAACATCCAAAAGAGTGAGTAAATTTCTCTCTCCTCACTGGAACGTTTTGGGAGCGAGTTGGCACCATCTAAAAGATCAACACTAAAACCAGTTTATGATAATGTTTTATAAATTTATTTATATTTTAGTAAGATTGTAGGTGTTTCAACTGGTCTTCCTCACTTTTAAAAATAGATGCTTAGGGGAAGAAAGTCCAGGAAGCACAAATACAATTTAGTCATAATCGAATATAAAATTTAGGCCATGTTTAGAACAGCAATATGGGCTCATGATCTATACAGCGTGTCATAACATACTTTCTGTTTATGCAGCATGGAATTCCTTTGTGCCATCCATTCTGTGAAAAATCAGGTTTTTAAACCCTTGACTAACAAATGAAGACATTTTTTGGAGTTTGAGGGTTAGCTCTCTTTGCAAGGCAAAGATATTTAAGGCAACATGTAGTCAGAATGCCTTTCTCATCATTCATTGATTCATTCAACAAACATTTACTCACTCGTGCTTTGTGAGGTCACCGAGCACCTAAAGGAAAATGTCTCTCTTTAGGAGGTGCAGTCTAGTATGTAATAAAGAAGAAACATTTTAATAGACCAGGAAGGAGCTGGCACTGAGGCAAAAGTATGATCTTGTGAGAGGGAAGAAGACTAAGCAATTAATTCTGAGGAAGGGAGTTGAGTGTGCTCAGAGGATGAGTTGGCCTTCGAGATGAGGTGGAGTGAAGTTCAGGATTGTGACGGTCGGTGTTGGGGAGAAGAACGTTCCCTGTGCAAAGACTTGCAGGTTGTTCACGGAATGACAAGTTACGTGCAGAAATGGAGTGAACTTTATGGGATGTGTTGGTTGGTTCTTCCTGAGAAGGGAGAAGCTCTAAAGGATAAAGACAACCTTGGTGAAGGTGAATTGCATTTAGAGTTCAAGGTTGTGATGGAGAAGAAAGGAACTCAGGCAAATGTAGGATATGAGTTTCCAGGAACCAGAGTCAAGAGGCTTAGAGGGATGGTCGAAGATGACCCCATTGCAATGAAGCACACAGCTGTGTGAAGGCGGATCCCGTAAAACCCCCGTGACCAGCACCACTGTGATCCATCTCATTTTCCCCCATTTAGGCGTGGTCGAATTGCTTCATTCAGGCTTGGAAATAGGATGCTGACTATAACCCTTTTGTGTCACCCTAACTAGCTGGACGAGTTAGGAGACAGTCTCTTAAGATCTTCCCTGGATTAATTTTTTAGCTATGAAATGACCGACTGCGTCACGTTATAGGTGAGATCCCCATCAGCTCTTAAGGATCTTGTGGCTCAAAGCAAGCCTGAAGACATTGTTAGGCATATCCCACAAGACGAAGGGGTGGAGAAGAGCTGCATCTTTTAAAGGAAATACCATGAAGGATACTTCAATGCTCTCTTTGCTCACGCATGAGAGAGAAAAGCCATTGAAGAAGAACATGGCGAAATGAAGACCAAAGAGCCCAGGTTCAGAAAACAAAACTGCAAGATGGGAAAATGAGACTCAGACATTAGAGATGAATATTATGGAAGATTCTAGGCTCCCGGAGACCATCTGAGTGAATGCAGCAAGACTGCATTTGGGCAAAACTGACTTCTTATACAACCTCCTTTCAGAGTGCCTTTCGATTCCGTCAAAATTAAGTTGCTAATATAGGGAAACAGATGAGGTTGGAGCGACTGATTCTAACTTGAGGGATCACGGAGGGCTTCCCAGAAGAGAGAATCCTTGGGCCCTCCCACTACTAATGAACTGTGGTTCTATAGATGGAAAGTGGATGGAAGGGCACTTTGAGTAAAGGACCAGCATGCTCAGAAAATAATCAGAACCATGGAGACTTCTTAGCGTTGATGGGTTACATTCAGAAGCAGAGGAAACCAACTTGGGTAGATGGATCAGGAGAAGATTTTTCTAACTCAGTAGTGGCTAGGTGGATGGTCTTCCGTAGATGCCAGTTATCAATCTGTAATCTCTCGGAAATTCTTGGGGTCTTAAATGATAGAACGGCCCCAAGATGGTGAGACAAAACGACAAACAGAATGCGCAGTCTTATAATATTCCAAGTTGTAAAACTGGCTAGTAATAATAGGGAGACCCCTTCATAGGAATATGTGTCGGTAATGTACGTGGGAAAGGAAATCTCAAATGAAGTTTAGAAAACGACTCGCCGTGTACATTAGACAGGAAATGATCTGAGGTTATAAAGTTGAACATAAATCAATAGTAAAGTTCTAGATATTCTGAGGGTCATGTGTTGGGGTCTCCTAAAAGGTGAGAGAGCTTTGAAAGAAGATTCTTTTGCCACGCCATCCCAAATTCTTTAGTTCGAGGTATAAGAGAGACACAGCACTTAGCAGTTTCTACTCTTTGGTAAACACTCTTATGGAGAAATATAGATATAAAGCCATTATAAGTTTGTAATTCAATTTGTTTAAGCCACCATTGATTGTAAATACCACAGATGGTCTTATAAAATTCAACACAGTGTTTAGTCTGGAATGGGGGTGAAGCAGGTGAATGGTATAAGACAAGAAAGAAATAGATAGAATGCATTAGATTATCTTCTAGTTTATGCAGAGTAGAAAGGTGTAAATAAATGGAAGTATCGAAAATGATTAAAGGCACAGAAAATAGGTCCTTGAAAGAATATTATATCCATTGTGCTTATCCAGCTTAGAGAAAGGAGAACAAAAGTATGTCATAATTACACTCTGTAGAAAGGATTTTAATAAAACTAGTGATCAATTTTAGCTCTTAGCCTGCTTAGACTTAACTTGAAACATCCTCAGATTACAGAATTACGGACGTTGAAGTCAGTTGAAAGAATGCATATTTTGCTATTAGAAATGATTATTAAGTATAAGAATTGACTCGGAATAACGCCTGGATGTCAGATCGACTCACTGAATTTGAAATCTTCCACTCAGTCACTGCGTACTTAATTAACTTCTCTGAGCAAAGCGACTTAACTTCTCTGGGTTTCCGCATTCATAGCCGTAAGGTAAAGATGAAAAAAACCCAATTTTCATCTCAAAGGCTTTTATGAAGATTATATGTATTAACAAAACAGAAGGACTCGGAACAATTCTGAAACATAATAAATGCTCAACAACAATGAGCTCTCATTACTATTACTTGAGCATAATTTGTGTGTTCCTTGCATGTCTCTTGATTGATTAGCTGCGGCTAGTGCTGCCAAATTTTCATCCGAGTATTTTAAAAAAATAAAGGCAATCATTCTTTTCGGCACGGCTTTGAGCCTTGCTGGAATTATATACCGCCTTGCGTACACTCGTCCTTTCTTACACAGGCACACAGTAGATGCGCACAAAATACTTCTCGATGTCGAAAGGCAAAATTAAATAACCAAATGCACTTGACCACTCAGTGTGGATACAGGTTCTGATAATTAATCGAAGGCACAGAATGCATTTGACGGGCAGCTTGGGCATCTCTGACTGCCAAACGAGCGGAGAGACAAGTGTCCCGGAGCTAAGGATGTTTTGCAACTGGAGCCCAGCCCCGTAGTCAGTGACAATGTACAGTGGTTGATGAGTTAGTTCTAGAGGCTTCTGAATTTTAATGATGCTGGAGATGATATTGTGTGTCCTTCAGCTTGTTAGAGTGACACCGGCACTCCATAAATCATAATACCTGTGTATTGTAAAATCAATAGCAAAGTGCCATCTCAGCGCTAAGCCTTAATAAGTTTTTCAGTGCCCTAACAGCTTAAACTTTTCCGTAACGCCATTGGACCTGTAGGTTAGGATCAGAGCATGCTTAATTTGTTTTGTAATAGAGACTTTTCACTAATGAAGGACCGATTAGTTAAGCTTTGGTTGCCACTCTGGTGATCCGCTGGCAGAACAGCCTCTGCAATTAAAGCCGTGTATCTCTGTCCTGAAGCAAAAAAGCAGGCTTAAACAGTCAATAAATGTTAATCCAGTCACAACCTGTCTCTGCCTTTGAAGGCTGCCCATGAGGGTTTTGGTGTTTTTTTTCCCCCCACATCACATTTTTTTTCATCTTGTTTTAAATGTGGTGGTCCCCACGGAGTCGGGATGTGGCGTACATGACCTCCCACGGTTCTGTAATAAGATCTGGCATGCTAGCAACATTCTCTACAGATCGTCGTCTATAGGTCTGTCTGTCCCCCCCCCCACCTCATCTCCCCCTCTCTTTATCCAAGGTTGAAGAATAAATGAGCGATCGAAACACATGAGACCTCCAGGAGAAATTGGCTAAATATGTATGCAAGAAGGAGGGTCCACTTTGTGTTGTCGCTAAGACGTCTATTATGGTCTCTCTCTCTCCCAGGTCGGGATGGCGCAGAGAAGCCTTTTCTTTATTTGCTTTTATTGCAGTGAATGGGGGCTGTAATTGTCACATCAGTGCTAGGAAGTAGGAGCTCAGGGCAGAGCCGGCCAGCAAAATGAAACCTCAAAATAATTTCTAGGGGAGGGGGGAGACCAAGCGGGGAGGGGGGAGGGAGAAGGAAAACCTGGGGGAAAAAAAAAAAATCTCAAAACTACATAACGCTTCCCGCGTTATCTGTGCTCTTGAGCAAAATGCCAGATATTTTTCCATTGTTTTTTGTTACTCTTTCACCTAAGAGGGAGGCGTGAAGACTGACAGCCAGAGAGGAAAGTAGCTAATACAGATGGTGCCCCGCAGCCGCGTGGACGAATGAAAGAGAGTGGTCTGAAAATGCAAATGTCCTCTTGGATCCAGGACCACATGCTTGGGGAATTACTGACATTTGTTAATTTCTTTCCCTAAGTAGGAGCTTGCCTTCGGCAGGGCCTGCCGGAGACCATTTTACTTTAGGCAAGTCGGCCTGTGATCCTGATTGGAGGATTCAAAGTTGTGGGAAAAGGGGAGTCTCGCACAGGGCACTGAGTGGGTGAGAATACAGAGTGAGGTTTCCGGGAGTCGCTGGTATAGGGTGGCAGTACTGACAAATGATACAAGGAACAAATCAAAAGAGTGCAAAGCCGAAGAGGGAGGTGTCCAATTTAACTTGCCCTTAACGTGGGTTTTTAGGTCTTTTGTTTGGTACGCACGCAATTTACGATAACATTTTGTCTTTTCAAATAAGGTAAATTAGTACTCACCCAGCATCTCAGTCTAATTACGCTTTTCAAACTTTCCAAAGCTGAAGAGCTCTTTTATGTGGATCTTCTTCCTGGAATGCAAACACTTGGATAAGATCTCAGAGCTCAGGAGCAGGCAGGAATGAATCACATTCCCTTGAACTCGCTTGACTTAGAAGAACGCCCCCGTGATTGCTCTGTGATTCATTTTCTCCGAGTTTCAAAGCAATGCTGTAGAATATACACAGATGTATCAACCCTGCCTTAATAAAGGCAGCCCCTTTCAATTATTCAATTATTCAGTCAACAGATATTTATTGAGTGTTTACTATGTACTTCTTACCAAGCCAAGTCCAGAAGAAAGAATGCAAAATAACACAAGCATGCTCTCTGCTCTTGGTCCTATGCTCCCTGTTGGGGGAATCTAGTGTATGCATAGAAATACATTTAAAGTAAAACAAAACAAAACAAAACAAAATCAAACACAAATAGATTGATTAAGAACACTGAAGGCAAAGAATAATTAGCATGACTCAAGTAATTTATGACCCCAGTGGACACTGAGACGCATGCTGCAAACCGGAAGTCATTCACTTAATGGCGTCTTTCTGAGCTCTCGTTCTGTAGAAAGCACGGTGCCATACTGTGGATAATTGTCAAGAATGTCAAAGGTAATCAGCTCTCAAACTTTATAATTTTGTTTTTCTCCCCCAAGAACATAAGACGGAACATATATGGCAGAAAGTTTGTAATCAATTAAAGAGATGTAATATACGTAAAATATACATAGACCTCATTTCCTCATTTGATAGTATCCGAGTTTTGCCCCACTGTCGGTTGTAAGTAGAATCATTTGAAATGCACGATTTAAAGGAATCCTGCTGCGATTTCTTTTTCTTTTTTTTCTTTTTTAAATTTTTTTATTGTCAAATTGGTTTCCACACAACACCCAGGGCTCATCCCCACCGATTCCTTTTTCTAAGAGGAGGAGAATCTTTTTAGAGTGGATACATTCCTATAAATATTTTGTTCTCCAAGTCTGAATTTTGGTCAGTTGGGTTTCCTGAGTAGGGCTGAGTGGACAGATGTGTGTACACGCATGTGGAAAGTCCCTTAGTGAGACTGAGTAACCGAAGAGGCAGGGAATGCAAAGTGACCCTGTCACAGAATTTTTAGGCAGAACTGACGCTGCAGCCGGTGGTCAGGGAGGGTCACTTTCTCCTGGACTTTGCATATTCCCCATGCTACCAAACAGCCCCACACCAAGGACAGTCGCTCTGAGTCAGCGGCAGGGAGTGAGCAGGAGTGGAGAGAAGGAAATCAATACCATCATCAGTGTTGTTTAACATTTCTTTGTTAAGCTTCGCGGCCTAACAAATATTTTACAACTCTTTTGTTCCCTAGTCTGGTTAACCAAGAAACAAATCCGGAAGGAAAGGAGCTCTGTTCTCAAGCTTCTGGGAGGGAACTGACTGTTCTCCTTCACCAATTAAAGGCCATTAAAATCATGTGGTTTTCCCAGAAGGCTCTAATTTGAAGAGATAGAAGCAAGGATGTTCCTAATGGAGGCGTTCCTGACTTCTTTCACGTACGTAGGGATGGCACAAATATCATCCCTGTGGGGAGAGATGCCGCCGGATAGAAGAATGGGGTGTGTTGAAATGGAAAAGAAGGTTGTTTGCAAGGCTGGAGCCTCTTCTGCCCCTCGGACCTTCCCCACTGCCTCTTCCCACCCGGGGCAGCCCTCGGTAGGGCCAAGAGTCAGTCGTCTGACGGGCTGGTGGTTCCCCAGTCATTCTTCCTAGGCTATACAGTATGAATGGACAGAAGGGTTTCTCACGGGACGCTGGTCTCCAAAGAAGCAGACACAGCTTGTGTAATAGGTATAGCTTAGTGGTAAATTGCAAAAAAGCATAAAATTCATCTTTCTCAAGGCCATTAAACAGATAGTGCGGCTACCATGTACCTCAGTAAACGGATACCCAGTTTCGGACCTTCGTAAAAGTGCCTAATGACTTTTTCGATGAACTTCTTCTGAAGACAGTTCAGAAACTTGCATTTCATTCTCAGTTGTGTCCATCGCTGTTAACAGCTCCCTGGGAGAGGGCTCCCTGTGTGTCTGGGGAGGGGGGGCGTCTGACTCTTCTCTCGCTCTGGTTTGCCGGGAGGGGAGGGCACAGGAGGAGTCTGATGCTCTGGAAACCAAACTCCACTTTCCCTACTTTTGTAAGGCTTAGACGCTTCTGCTGACAATGAGCCATGCTAATTTGAGAATTCTTGTGGGCAGAAACTGAAGAAATTACCAAGCAAGCCATAGTTCCACAGTACAATGAGTTAAGAAAACCAAGTGTACAGTAAGTTACAGTTTTTGAGGCCTGACACGCTGTGTTTGACTCTCTGCTTTGCCATTTAACTTTGCGACGCTGGGCAAACCTCTTTAACCTCCTGGAGCCTTCTTTTCATGGGACTGCCGTGAAATTTTATTGAAAGACGCATACACAAAGTACCGAAAACAGGAGTGGGCACCAAATTGCTGCTCGAGACATATCGATGTCCTCATCTTTTCACTTTCTTTTTGGTTTTCTGCTAAATTCAGAGACTCGTGCTGTTTTAAGCTTTTAAGATAAAATGTCTACAAACAAGCCAAAACTATAATTAGCAAGGGTAAAAGGAGACACAAGCTGAGGAGAGCACGTTTAATTGTTTTTGTACATAGGGTGTGCTATGTGAGTCCATGCGGTTTGTGCACTCCCCATTTCTTCTTGCCGAGGCGGAGAACATGAAATGATCAGTTGGAAGTATTCACGGATATTGGAAAACACTGTTATCCTCGCAAAGCTTCGCTCGCAGTAAGCCCTGTTTTGGAATTTTACTTCATAATATGACGAGGCTTAACACGCGCTAATCGTGAGAAACCACGAACACGCCTCTGAGTGAAAGCATTGTACAGTCTTTATTTCCAAATTGATTCGAGCCAAGCTAAATCCTAGACCCACACCGTGAAACAAAAACAATGTGGGGCAAGCAACAGTTTTTCCTAAGCTCCAATAACTCAAATATTTTCATTAAAATACCCAGCACCCTAGCCTTACTTGCTGCCTGTAAGTGCGTTTATTTTTTTCCCTCTTTATTTTTAAACAAAGCAAGGAGCTCAAAACATCAGAAATAATGAAAGCAGCATATTTTTATTGCTCTGTTCTTACAAGAACTGATTTTTAATGAAATTTAGTTTAAAACAACAACAAAAAAATCTCCTTCCCTTGTTGAACCTTTTTGCGGGGGCGCATTCCAGCCTGGGGCTATCTTTTATTGGCCCAGTTATAAACCCCAGAAAAGGGGTTTTATAGTGGAAATGCTGACAGAACCCGCATAGTGCTACTGGGTGCCTCTCTAATTAGTCTGAAATCCTGAGAGCTGAATTCCATAATATGCGGCCTGTACTGCAGCAGGACGACAGTGTGGGCCAAACCCCCAAGGTTCACTAGGCCTTTCACGTGCAATCGGGGCTTCATATAGACTATGGTGGAGCCTTTTACAGTTGTAAAACGCGAGTACTTGTAAGCAAGAGGAACCTTTATGGGTCCTCTTACTTATTTAAATGGTAAATAGGGCTGTTTGGCTATTTTTTTGATACCCGAGGAGTCCCCGGCATGCGGTCGCATTTCTAGGGATTCGTTTTTAGCACTTATTTAAACACCTTCCATAAAGCCAACTTTTATTTGAGCTCCAGTGTTTGGTGCTAATGTTGACAGAGAAACATCAGGCTGGGGCACTCGGGTGAGTAAACAACAGGACACATCAAGCTTCAAGCGCGCGCACACACACACGTTTCCCATTTGGGGCTTGCCTACCCCCTCTCCCCTGCCCCCACCCTGCCTTGCCTCGTCTGGGCCCTCTGTTTGTCTGGAACCATTACAGGCGCTCCCACTCGCTGGGCACGGGTTGGATAAAACCTATTTCTCTTGCAGCTGCAGAGCCTGGTGGGAAGATTCCCTCAGCTATGGTGCTCTGGCCTGGACCGAAGCCGGGGAGGCTTTCTCCGTTAAGGAAAACTCAAAGCACCAGATTCAGGAAACAAGCGAGTGGACGCTAGGCCACGGCCTCTGAAATAGGCCCCCCCACCTTCCCCAAAGGGGACCCTGATTTCCCTCTTCTTTCTCCTTCGCCTTTTGGTTGGTTGGCTTCCTTCCACCATGGATTTCAGTTCCCTGACGTGTTCGGCCATGTTCTAGAGGTTAGGGGACACACACCGAATAAGGCCCCTCAGCTCTCAGTGACTGTCTGAGGGGTGCCAGTAAAAGACTTTGATAACAAAGGAAAGGGCTGTGCTAGCAAAATGTCTGAAAGAGCAGAGGTTCTCAGAAGTAACATCCGGAACCGCAACCCCGGTGCCTTTTGGCGGAAGGCCCTCGCATGGGTCGCGTGGAAAACTTAGAGAACATTTATTGCCACTGTGACAACCAGATTGTCTTTCTCCTAGGACTGCATCCTTTGGCACGGTGTTTTTGACCCAGAATTTACTCCTTAGCAATCTTCAGGGCATATGGTATAAGAAGATAGCAAATATCTGTGATAGAAATTACCTCCTTAAAGTAATCATAAAAGCAATAGCAAACACACTTTGTTTTCTTTTTTGCTCTTTTTTGTTTAGGTGAGGTGCGGGGGGAGGAGTTAGCATGTTTCCACTCAGCTCATACCAGTTCCAATATGATTTTAAACATAACTTATGTATTAATTATAAATAACTAAATTACATAATACATGCATACATTTATAAATTGGACGTTTCGTTGGAGAAAACCATTTCAGAGAAAAGTCATACATTTGATCTGCAGAAAAGTTAGACTTTTTCTTTTTTTCCTTCTGTGAGAGAGGGACTTCCGGTATGACCCAAGGATTAGTCTTATTAAGATTTCCATGAATATAATTTGGCAAGCTATTCATCTCAGATTTCTCCAGGTCCATTCTGATGACAAATATTTTGCTAATCGTTACACCGTGGGTTAGACCACGTCTACTGCTTTGAGGTGGAGAAAATATATGCTCATTCTGCCCGCAGTCCAACAAGCTGCTCGAAAAGTAGATGCCCACCTTCTGGGGGCGTGGGGATGTTGGAATGTTGTGGGGAGGGGGGAGAGAGAGAAAGAAACTCAAAGAAAGCCCTTGAAACTATTTATGCAACTCTATTTGCCTGATTGAAAAGGCATTCTAATGAAGAAAACCTTGAGCGAAATAAATATAGGAGACCAGTCACCTGTCTAGGAGCTGGTGAGACTTAGAGCGAAGTACTGAGGCCCCAGGAAAGACACTGTGGAGCAGGGGCACGCCCGCGGACGCATGCCCAGTGAGTAGACCGCAGGTGGAAACAGTTTACTCGCAAAGAGGGCGGACGAAACCTGACAGGCGGATTTTCTTCAAGTGTGCGTGGAAGATAAAGAATCAAAAAAATAGTCAAGGCACGTGTGAAGATTAGAAGGGAGAATTCATCCTAGAAGACATCAAAGCTTCTCATTGAGTTACAGTAATTAAGACATTGGGGTAGTGATTAAAAGACAGACAAATAGACCAAGGAAACAGAACAGAAAGTCCCAAAACAGACATACGGGCGTTTGGCAGTGGGCGGAGAGAGCACGAGATTTCAGTGGCGCGACCGCTTAAAAAATGTTGCTAGGACAAAGAGATAACAGGAGAAATGTAGATTTCTATCTCCTACTACATACAAAAATACATGTGAGATGTGTGATAAGGAAAAAAATGAAACTTTTTGGATTAAATGGAAAATATCTATGTAAAATGGGATAGAGAAGGATTTGGTAAATAAAAAGTATAAGCCATGATGGAAGAGATTGATGAATTCGACGTTAAATGTCAACTTAGAAGTGAGCTCTGGACGAGATATTTGCAATACATCTAACTGATAAAAGATTTGACCCTGTGTGAGTGTGTGTGTGTGTGTGTGTGTGTGTGTGTGTGTGTGTGTGTACAAGCATTTAAGAGCTGACCCTGTAAATCAGCCAACCTTCTGGAGAGAATCTAGCCGTATCTACGACAGTTAAAGTCCCCATATTCCAGTCCAGCAACTCGTCGTCTAACTAGATTCAGTAAAGAACTTTTGTGTGTGTGTGTACAAGGAGTCACGTGTAAGACTATTCAGTGCAGCATGAAATGGTAAAGAACTAGAAACAACATAAATGTCTATCAATCATACGTGAAATAGAAAATAAGTTGTAAAATCATTAAATGGATAACATTGCATAGCGGTTAAAATGAATTAGATCTGCATGCATATCTGTGGCTACCTCTCAAAAACATATAGTTGATTAAAAAAAGAAATTTGCAAAAAAACGTATAATATATGTATACTTTGAAACTATTAATAATAAGTTTAAAAATTCACTAGGTATTTCTATTTATGGGTATATATATACATATGGATATGTACATATATATATGCATATGTTATGAAGGCTGTATTATATCTTCCACATGGTGGTTTCCTCTGGGGAGCAAACAGAATAGTTAAATTCATATAGCTTTACAAGTTTTATAAGAATTTCTATTTTGAATCTTATCATCTTAATAGTTTCATTTATGTATAATTTACAGAGTGCACATTGTTATTCATGTAGTAAAACACGAGTATCCTTAATATTTAGGTAATCATATTATACACTCAGATGCAATAACCTCACACAAAATGTTTTCGAAGCACCTTTTTCCAATTACATGGAAACAACTCTCTAGATTAGTAACTCATTTTCTTTCATATCATTTATTTAAGTACTACCCTTTTTCGTTAGACTTTTTGTGATATTTTAAATAACAGATTTCCGATGATAAAAATAATACATATTCGCCGTAGAAAATACGAAAACTAGAAAGAGGAAATTTTAAATTGCTCATAATCCCACCACTCAAAGAAAATCAAGACTAATATTATTAAGTGTGTATTCTTCCATTTTTGTGTGTGTGTACAGTTAGAGCATACGGACTCTAATTCTAATTTAGGAAAAACTGTCAAAAACTAGCATGTACAGTTTTGCCTTTTTTTTTTAACTTAGCATTTCATCATAAGCGTTTCTCCGTATCATTAAGTATTCTTTAAAAACTTCAATTTTAATGGTTGTACAGTTTCCATCAAGTAGATTGACCGTAAGTTATTTAACCAGGCCCATACCGTTGGGCACTGATATTTCCAATTGGGTACTATCATAAATAGCACTGTAATAAATATTCTCAGATAGAAATTGTGGTAAGCCTTGCTGATCCTGTCCTCATAATGGACTTTGGGTCCAAGGATAAGAAGTTTTTAAGGCCAAGTTTCTTTCCAGAAAGAATCAAACAGTATTTTACCCTGATACATAAATGATATGGGGATATATAAAAGACATTAAAAGTTTTATTCTTGTATAATCTGTGTATGCATATGAATTCATGGAATGAAAGTGTCCATGAATTTGATAGAAGAATCTAGGCTCGTGATTTAATTTTCTTTGAAATCCATGAAAGAAGTAGTTGTTATAAGAATAGAATGTTTTCTTAATTGATACATTGGTTATCTAACTTGATAAATGCCCTATTAAGGCACACTGGAAACTAAAAGAGAAAAAATTGACTGTTACTTTTGTGGTAAAAAAATGAATAAATCTGGAAATGCTATAAATTTATATGTAAATTATTAAGGGTGCCTCAAAAAGTAGAGAGAAAATACACTTGGAAGAGGAAAAGATTCAATGCTTTTTAAATAATATGTACCATAATTGGAGCTTATTTATAAAACATTTTCATTATTAAAACTAAAACATATGGTTGTTTTTCATGAGCGTTGGCAAGTGTTTTTATTGCTTTATAAAAAATTATTGAATTATGCTCTATAAATCTAATCGGCATATAGATTTTTAATGGTATATATTCTCTTTCATTAACTTAGAGCTGTTTTCCATAAATACCAAATACTGGCTATAGCTCAGAATGAGGGCGTACAAGGTTAGATCTAGGTGTTTAAAATGTAGAGAAATCAAATTTTGAAATATAATTTTAGAACACGTTCTAGGTCCTTTAGGATTTTTATGGCAGGCTAATTTGGGTGCTCTCTAAAGGAATGCTTTATTCCAACTTCCGCTTTGAATATAAACACCCACAGAAAAACAAAGACTTGGGGATGTTAAGTAGTTTTTAATTTCAGAAATCAATAAAGGTCAGAGCTCTCTGGCCACAAAAATGGGTTGTTTCCTGTGTTCATTCTTTTTAATATCCACGCAGGCGTAAAATCTCACGGATACTTTATGCAGGTCTCAATCCAAGAAGGAAGAGTCTCACGGGCATGAAGACAAAAACTGTCGCAACTGCTCCTTAGAATGTGAAAACAAACCAAAGTGAAATGGTGAAATTTGGTTGGAGTTTGGAATTCATTTCCCAAACTGAATTCAACTCTGGAGGTTCAGTCTCTGAAAACCGTCTTTGTGTGTGTCACTTTCTGCCTTTCAGGAATGGGCACTGAGCTCCTCCATAGATGGAGGCCACAATGGCAGCCGCCCATTGGGGTGACTGAGGCATGGGGGCTTCTACGCAGAGTGGGGTGGGGAGGGAATAGACAGTGGATGGCAAGGTAAGCGTGGTTCTTTTTCCTGGAGCTCCTAGCCCTGCTGCCAGGTCCTAGAAGATCAGTGTATGTCACAAATGTTCCAGGGGTAAAATTAGGATGTTGTAATTATTGAGTTTAAATCATGATGACTTTTACGGTTGAGAGAGAGGAGAGAGAGAAGTTGAAAGAACAAGTTTTAGCGGTCTCTGTGTTGCTTCAGGAACTGGGAAGTTAGGTTATTTTCAGTTGCAGTTGCTCTCGAAACAAAAAGCTGTATTGGTTTGCATATATGGTCAATTGTCCAAAGGAACAGACTGTGGGGTTTACCAAATATAAGAACTAAATTTCATTGTTCATTATAGACGCCAACGAGCCGTTTCCAGACATTTCATTCTCTTGTAGTACATTCATTGTACCTCTGTGTGCACACGTGGAAACTAATTTAAATATGCATATTTAGTGGCAATAAAATATGCCCTTATGCATATGTGTAAAAGTATTAGACTATATACTTGCCTGCTTTCCCTTTGGTGCCTTATTGTCTGTGAAATTAGACAATATTTGTTCTCTATGCACAAAGCTCGTGGTCAGTATTTATAGTTTCTAAATGCTCATTTTCTCCTTTAGAAGTTACCATAACATCTAAAATATGTATGGAGTTTTAAAAATGCTATGTTGAAAATTACAACAGGGAAGTTCCTTTTGGTGGAAAAAAAAAAAAAAGAACAAGTTTTAGGTAGACCCAAAGATGAATTCTTAGCTGTTTAATCCAAACCCCCAATATACCAAACAATAGTAAAAGTAGGTGAATAAGCCTAGATTTCTTTTTTTTTTTTTCTTTTCAGAAACAAACTATAGTTCAGTTTCTTTAGGGTGATGGTTCAATTCATTAATCAGTATATACTGACTGCTTATTATGTGCCCAATATGGACAAGTGAGACAAAGGGCTATGAGCCATGGTCTTGTGAATAAAAGGAGTGCTAATAGGTTTGGGGACCTTATAGCACAGGGAAAAATGGGACCAAAAGATGGCAGCCTTCTTCTGAATCTGATAGTGCCATAGGAACTTGGTCAGCTAATGGTGTCTATGTGTTCTTAGGCCACTTGGGTCCAGTGTATTGATCATTAAGGGACCTAGCTCAAACAGTAAGACATTCGGAAGAGCCAGCTAATACATCCTCAACAGAGTCACTGTGATTTTAGTGCTAGGAAGGAGTGGGGAGGCATATAGCCTGATGGTCAAGGACTTTGGCACTGGAATTAGACTAGAAACGAGTTCGAGCACTTCACTACTGTCTTAGCTATATACCTAGGGTAAGTGACCTAAACATCCTGAACCACAGTTTTTTCCATCTGTAAGATGAGGTGTCTCACTCATAGTGTTGTTGTAAGGATTAGAGGAGAGGTGCATGAGAATGCATAGGACGGAAATATCAGATTTCCTTGAGCCTAAGATGTTATCAGTTGGACAATGCACTGTTGGTGGAATAGCAGCTTTGGAGACAAAGAAGAAACATTAAATACAAACATTAAAATGAAACCTGCAAATAGCGTATATTTCTGATCTTCCTTCTTATTCATACTCTTAAGTTTGCAACTTAGCTCTCTCCGTATTGAGATAAAGAGCCTCTTAGATCACTTTGGCTAATCAGGAGTTTTGTGTATGTAGCAAGACAGTGACACGTGGCTTTCCAGAGCTGACACTTGTGACCTTGATCTTGTTTGCACCGTTAGGACTAAAAATACAATTTTCGATGGTTATGCAAGAAAACCATGTTTTCACCTGCATGTCCTGTTTGGTTAAACACACAGCACTTTCTGCTTAGCTAAAAGTAGTTTAAGTAGCTTTTCTTGAACGTCAGATGGAATCTCCCCACAGACTGGTATCTGATGCTTGAGACACCCTCATGATGCTTGAATTGGTCACATTAGCCTTTCTTGGTTTTGATCATTCTTAAATGTAACTACTAGATTTGGTGAGTTTGATCGCCTTTAACCATATTGCCAAACACCCGGCAAGCATTCTTCTGCGTTCCCATCAACTTTTACTTTCAATGCTGCGTCACGATGTAATCTTTTAAAAAGATATTTTCAGGACAGTTCAAGACACGTTTGAATACAGTTCATCCACTTGTGGTGCTATCAATGTAAATCACTTAATTGAGATGATAATCAGGTAAACAAATACTTCCTAAGCAAGCCTGATTTCACATACACCCCTGCAATAAAACTCCTTGCCTGGAAGACAGGAGTTTTCTTCTGATATCAACTACAAGATTCCCCTCTTTCTCAAAAATGCTAACATGTTCCTCTTAAAGGGAAGGAAGTGGTAGAGATCAGGCAGAGAAGGAGAGGGCCTTCTAGGAAGGAGAGGCAGCATATATAACAACACAGAGATGGGGATGTTGGAACAGTTCGACACGGGGGGAGCACAGGACGTTGCTGGGAAATCACAACAGATCAGAAGCTCGAACACGTTTGTTAAGACACTGGCTTGCCACTTATAGTAATTTGAGATGCAATAGCTTGAGAATCCACAAAACGTTTCCTAGCAAAGAAGGGACACAGTAAGCAGTTACAGTCTTTGTCAAAGTCATGGTCACAGATGGGGACTCTGGGCCAGAGAGCCTCAGATAGCTTGTCTACGTGGCCAAGAAGCACCAAGGCTATTGTGACAAGTGTCTGTCTTCTCCCATTCATCTGTGATTAAGTTTGGCAGGGAAGATTTAGACATAGGATGAGTAACTCAGAGTTAGAAAACTAAAAGTAAGCAAGTAGACCTTAGGCGAGGGATAAATAAATATTTAGAGAGGGAATTACAGCATTTAAGATGATATTAAAGCGCTCGGGTGTTAAACTTTCTCCTATTCCTTCTCACTCTCAGGTAGTATAGTGTAGGTATCTAAAACACCTTGCACTGTAAAACGACACCTCGATGAAGATCCCACGGTGCGGAGACATGCCCTTCCCCAGATCTCACCCTTGGCGTAAGCATAATGGTGGCACCCATGCTACTCTAGTCCAGCCACCCAGGATGGTGTGCTGGGTGCAGCCCCAGAGCCTGGCTGGAAGGAGACACCTTCACTGGACTTGCCTTGGACTTTTAACGATGTTTCAATGGTAGAAATGTTTTACCTTCCAACATTCCCACATTCCAATTCTAATTCTCATCACAGAAGAGAATGTGTCGTGTGCTCTGTAGAGATACATGTCATGTGAGGAGTCAACCTATAGAATCTGGGCAGGTCTCAGCAGTGAGTAAAGTTTTATTCAACCACGTGATTAAAATACAAGACGGAAAAGAAAAGAACATTAATGCAACTGGTTTTCACGATGACCCTGGGTTTGCTCACTTACCCAAGGAACCCTGGATTCTTTGTCAGGAACATTTTCTGTTCCCCGCCAGAGACAATGACTTTCGATTTAAGATCGTTTTTTGCATATGTGAATTTATAAGGTCACCCCGAGTGCCCATAAGAACAAATACATTTACAGCATGCTGGGATTTTCCCTGAATTTTACAACCTTTGGATACAGCAGAGCTCTATCTTAGTGTAGTGTTGGGTTGGAAAACGTATTTAATATTTAAACAAATACATAAGTGTAATGAAGCATTGACATATGTATCTTCTGAAATTTATTCATAACATGAAACCATGATGAGTCCTATTTTTACTCTTTGCTAAGCCATTTGTTCTTTATTCTAGAAATATAAACCAATGACACAATCATAAAGATAGAGGCTTTATGGAGATATAGACCTCAAAGCCAAGACACGAAAGGGGGTAACACCTGAGGAGGCAATGATGAGATTTGCTATTTGAAGGGGAGACAATGGGATGACAAACGAAATAGGTTAAAGAATAAAACAGTAGGCTATAGAACATCAGAATCTTTACAAAAAACACATTCGGTGCATATAGATATAGCCATATAGTTCTTGAAAGCATCATGTTAGAGAATGGTTATGGAACTGCTCATAAACTATAAAGCATTATACAAAAAAAGTGATTATTTGTATACTATTATAGTTTAAAATAAGAAAGAGAAAATATTTTGTAACAAATGTGCCGTGTATGAGGTGTGTTCCACTCACGCATCACTTAGGATCTAACTTAGACTGATCCTTCAGTACTCCATGGAAACTTTCCAGTCTTACTGGTTTTAATAGTTTGTGGATTTCTAATTATTACTACTTCTATTATCTATCCCCGAGAAAGATAAGGGCATAAAATTATGACAGGAAGGTGACATGAGGAACATTTTCAAAATGAAGAGAGAAAAAGAAATAGGAATATAGGAGAGAAAAACAGAATTGGGAACAGGAAAGTTAAATTCAATGTAATTCATCATTCAGTGAATTCAATTGACAAATTTTTATTGGGTTAAATGCCAGGCATCGTGAGGACCTGGGAATCCAGAAATGAGAAGACAGGAAATTAAATGTTTACTGTTGTCTTGAGTTCCTTGAAGGAAAGTGATACTTATGTGAAGTGGAAAGAATTGACTACGACCACCTTCGAGTAACTTGACGAATATGTTTCCTTGTAGAAGGGATTCTTTCAGCTTCATGAGTGACCTCGAGACGGCCAGAGGTAACGTTTTCACGTGAGATGGGATATGTTGGGTCACTGGTCAAATGGTTGATCACGTGTCAGTAGTAGTACTTAGGTGTAATTTTATAGGCTTTTTTCTCCGTCATGTCAAAAAACACACAGTATTGAGAAATGCGCAGCATCGTTTGTTTTGAAAAATGGACAACCCTACCCTAGTCAGTGAACTGAAGGAGTGGCATCAGGAATTTAATGGTGGCTTACTGGAGGATGAGGTGATACGACAGAAGTCGTTCATTTATGAGAGTCACAGAACAAATGGGGAGTGGAAAGCGGTAGTCTTTGGTCTGAGGTTGTGAAACATACTCAATACAGCTAAGCTGCACTGATAACAGTTGAGGAACACTCACCTGGAAATTGATCTATAAATTTGGGAAAGAAGATTTTATTCAGCCAAGTTGTGAGTATCAAATGTTGTCAAATTTCTGTCTCGGTAGCTGAGTTTCAGAAAAGCGACTATAAGGGGCAAAGAGCCTTGTACAGAGGGAGTATGTGTTTGTCTAGGAGGTGGTCGAGGCATTGACATCTATAATGATAGAGAATGGCATCCAATACCTTGCTGGATTTACATGGCCCAGAGACTTATTCTTAGTTATACAAGTATAAAAACTCGATTTTTATTGGCACACCAAGAATGGATTAATCTCTCAGGACTAAGCTCATGGTAACCAGGCTCGTGAGACTGATGTATAAAATGACAACTTCTAATTTTCCATCTAATTGATAGCAGAAATGTATTTGTTCCAAGTCTGGAAGAAAGACTTAGTTTTTCCTTCTGGGCAATCAAATTGTAGTCAGAGGGTGACTTGGTAAATGTTGAATCAAAACAAAGGAAGTTCTCAGAGTTAAAAGTTTATGTCAGATTAACATAACTTGATGCATAAACTTACAGCAGGAATGGCCTTTCCCAAAGGCTCTGAAAATCCCAAATCCTTGGACTGAAGTTCTCCCACCACGGACAGTGCCATTTAATTGTTATTTCTGAGATATTTCATTTTCTTTGCTTCCACTGTTAACCCAATCTCTCCGATTCATAAACAGTCAGGTGGTGGAGAGTTTCAAGAGAATCAGATATTATGTTCTAGAGGAAAAACTTAGTGTGCCCTGGAAAACACCTGAGGAACCATTATGTCATTTGGAAATGATTTTTTTAGTACTACCCAGTTCCTTTGAGTCACTCTGCCCACCTAGGTCATGCAGCAACTGGTGAATGGATTAGATAGTGGTGATCTAGGATTGGTATCAAGACCTGCACTGGCATTAATGAAGAACCCTGATTGTGTACCCTATGTGATCATGCCTTAGGCTCAAGATAGGAAAAGGAAAGAGGAAAGAGGAAAGAGGAAAGAGGGAAGAGGGAAGAGGGAAGAGGGAAGAGGGAAGAGGGAAGGGAAGGGAAGAGGGAAGGGAAGGGAAGGGAAGGGAAGGGAAGGGAAGGGAAGGGAAGGGAAGGGAAGGGAAGGGAAGGGAAGGGAAGGGAAGGGAAGGGAAGGGAAGGGAAGGGAAGGGAAGGGAAGGGAAGGGAAGGGAAGGGAAGGGAAGGGAAGGGAAGGGAAGGGAAGGGAAGGGAAGGGAAGGGAAGGGGAAGGGAAGGGAAGGGAAGGGAAGGGAAGGGAAGGGAAGGGAAGGGAAGGGGAAGGGAAAAGGAAAGGAAAAGCACAAGCTGAAATTGGAATAGGAAAAGATTATGGAATAAATAGAGTCTGCAATCATTAATTAAAGGTCAGGAGACTCAGTAGAAAAAGTGTCTTCCAAACTGATGTTCTTTGAGTTTTGGCCAAGCATCTCTTCAACTCTTTCCTTAGCCTGCTCTACCTCTACCCGGCAGTCCCAAACCCTAAACCTGGTGGTAAATATTGGGCCTCCTCCATGCAACTCACTGTCCTGACTGAAAGAAGCAGATTTGTAAAAATGACTTTCTGTAATGAGAACAACGAACGGTGAGCAAGAATGCAAGGTGCAGATACTGTCTTTTGGAAGAGATTTTAGGCTAAACCACAAAGAGTTCCAGGAAGGAAGCTTCCTTTTGGAAAATCCTCCTTCGTGCGTGTTGGCCCTTGAAGCCCCTAAGTAGGTCTTCCAGGCACCACAAAGATGGTAGTGAGCATATTACACCCAATGAATGCTGGCACAGCACCACAGCGTCGGAGGAACTGACTCCGGGAATCCGAGAGTGAGCTAAATTAGCCGGAAGCTAAGCACGTCCTGTTGTTATTATGCATATGAAGCCCTGGGGTTTGAGATTTCCCTTCCAGAAGTATATTTTGTTGTCTTATCTCTCCAACAGAACCCAGCTTTTTTCTTTCTTGAACTTTCTTCCAAAGCCTGAATACAGGCGATGCTGGCCCATAGAATGACACCAACAGTGGAGCGAAGAGAGGTGACAGAATTGAAGCTGGAGGTCAGGATGAATTGCAAGATGAACGTGTGTGGTCAGGCAGTGATTTACTCTTATTTAATTGTATCTCATCTCATTGCGATAGGAGGTGGGAGAGGGAGAAAAATATTCATATGCATTTATTATTTAGTAATCTTCCTTTCTCCCTCCTTCCTCTCTCCTCCCTCCCTCCCTCCTTCCCTTCCTTCCTTCCTTCCTTCTCTTTCTTACTTTGGTACTGGACAGGATCTTGTGGAAGTATTAAATTCAATTTTAAGTCCTTAGTAAAAATAAGATGTGAAAAATTCAAAGAAAGTTTATAAGAGACTTGTTGAAAAAGTATCTTTCTAAATATATTGAAGGCCCCTGCTTTCCAGATTCTCTGCTGACATCGACGGAGCCAGGATTCTCTAAGGGCAAGTTTTGACTCATTTGCAACTCTGTTTTCTTTAGCTCCTAAGTTTAGTTCCATCTCCAGTTCCTACTGAAACTTTTATGTCTTCGATATGGCCCTATCTGTTCACTTTCCCCATCCTAATTATCCCGTCTCGAAATTACTTACAGTGGTAATTGGGTTGGTCAGTGGTAACTTCTTCTGGTCTGTTGACCTCTGTTTGCCCCGCCCGCCATCTTAAACATCATTTTTGTTACAGAACTTTTCTAAGATAGCTCCTCTTTGTGCCTGTGGTAAATTAAGTAATATTTCACCATCTCCAAAATCAATTAATAGGTATTATTTCTAGTCATCACAGATGTTCTGTGGGCCCCAAATACGATGTACGTCCTGAATGGGGAGGTAAGATCATGAGGAATCATGATAAACAGAATGAAGAAGTCACATAACAAAATGTGTTCGGCAGCCTTTGGAAATCCTCCTGAAGCAACTCACCTTGCAAGGAGAATTGCAAATATATTCCTAATAAGACTGGAGTATCTCCCCCAAATACCCCAATCCCAAATGGAATAAAGATAAAACAAGATACAATCCTATAGTATAACATGGAAACACTTAGTGACAGATTGGTAACTTGGAAGAGAGTTGTTACATGAGAAGATGGTCAGTGATTCTGAGCCAGATGCTCTGATTATATGTGGCTGGTATATGTGCCTGTGACACAGTCTCATCTAGAGCCTGGGGTAGGGTAATGTTTTAGTACAGGGTAGAAATAGCCCTCAAGGACCTTCGGTTCCCTTTGCTTCCATTCTGAGTATGCCACGTGACTTTATGCCTAATAAAGTCATAAGAGAAGCATTATGAACTGGGAGCCAATTTATTGACTTGTTTTGGTTGGAGCTACACGACTGTTGACCCCAGGGCGGGGGAAACACCTACATTGTGCATGGGCCACTTGCACCCAAAGGGTTAGGGTGAGGGTTAAGGTTGGCACTAGCATGCATTGAGCACTTCGAGACTGAGCAACCTCAGAGGAAGTAAGAAAATTACATTGAAGAACCTGAAACTGAAAATGCTGGCCTCAAGACGAGCTCTTTGCTCAGGAAGACCACGCCTCTAAGTCAAGCAATCTTCCTGTACAAAATCCTTAAGGACTCCCATGCTGGTTCTGAACACACATGTTCATAAAAGTGACTTGAAGGAGCTCATTAAAAATGCAAACTCTTCGCCCCGCCTCCAAAGCTTCTGAGGTTCGCTTTGAGAGACACCGTTTGACAGAAATCCTTAACGCTAGCTACAACTCTCTGGTATTTTTCAGTCTACTAATCACTCACTTCTGAGGACATAGCTTTGGACGCGGCTGTATGTGAACTTGGGCTCCATGGCAGACAGCCTTAGTTTCTTCCAGCTCTTTCCTATTGAGTCCTGGTGTGGTCTCCGAATCCTTCTCAATACCTGTTCCCAGAGGCTACAACCAATTGGTAGGATTTGGCATGGAGTCAAATGAATTTTCTTTCCTTGTTCTCCATCAGTGAACCTTGGATCTGGGCTGCTGTGAGAAAAAAACCCTCAGGCTCTGCGGTTGGCACACAGCAGATGCATGGAATACTGCCTGGCACAGAGTAGGTGATCAATATCTCTTTCCTCTCTCTTCACGTGTTAGGGGAAGATCATAATCTCCTGATCCTTGGCCTTCAACTGAGTAAATACCTTCCTAAGCCACTATGGATTCCATCTATCTGTGTGGTCCTCCCCAGGGTGACTGAGAAGAGGGCCCTTTAATCACCCATTCTGTTTGCAAGGATCATCTCCAGGCCAGTGAGGTACCTTGGTTCTGGGGAACATAGTCACCGCAGACTTTAAACCTATAATAGGATATGCAAGGTAATGTCAGAATGGGAACCTAACTAAGGGCCAGGCTCGGGGGAAAAAAAACCCAGTCTTCAGCCATGGATTTTCCATCCAGCTTTCTCTTTGAACCCTGGGAAAGTTCCTTTGTGGGTATACGTTCTCCCTCTCATACCGATAACCATTTAGAACCACTAGTAGAGAGGATGATTTGGTTTTTGAGGGTAGAGACTTTCCGCGATTGGAAATGTTAGAATTTAATAAATAATTTAAATTGCAAGCTTATTATTCCTTTAGAAAACCTCAACTTCATGAAGGCCAGGGAGATTTTTAAAACAATTTCTATAATAGGGAGCTGGAATTTGCTAAATAAACCACACACCTCATTTCACGTGTCAGAAAACATTTGCAAATGTGGCAGAAGACCTCTCATGCCTGATGTATTTAGGGATTCGGATTAATTGCGGTGCACGCGCACTATGGTGGAAATATTGTAAACGTCACCTGCCGAAGATCCTGCTGCTGTGGTGTTGGATGTGCCCTTGACCCTGTGCAATTCCTTCCCCTCTGTCTGCAGTCAGTCTCACTCTGCATTGCCACCGTCTGCTGTATCTTCGTCTTAATGGATCAAGCTATTTGTATCACTTTGGGATATCTTGCCAGTCACTCAAGTGCCTGACACAGTGCGGAGACACAAAAGGCAAACGTGGCAAATATTTCATGAATTATTCACTGAGTTTGAGAGGCTTTCATGGCTTAAGAGCTAAAAAGTGGCCTCCTCACTCTAAACCAGAGTGACAGAGATTTATTTCATGATGACTTACGATCAAAAGGCAACATTTTCCATCCATTGATAGCAAATACCTTTACATACCTAACACAGACACGTGCCCCAACGTTATTTTCATTTAGCAATGTAAAAATAAAACTTCCTCGAAAAAAGAGCAGGTAGAGGCTGTGTTCTCAGTAGTTCGTACACCATCTACAAATGCTTTATATGCACAATGGCCAGAATTCCACTTGGGAGGAGGAGTATCCTTTCCTGTCTCAGTTTGGTCTGATTGAGTGAATTTAGTTTGGAAGTTCACCTGGCCAATCTGTTTCTTAAAAAACAAAAACATCAGATAATCCAAGAAAATAATTTATTAGAATCTCATGATTAATTCTTAGTCCTTCTGACACCAGGTCTCATCTGTTCTCAGCCTCACGATGAATTTAAGAGAAATAGAAAATGAGAGGAATAAGTGTGTCATTCGAAAATTTTTTGAAATGAAATTTGACCTCTAGGATCAATGAATCTTAGTCTTCTAGAACCACTGGTGACCCCAGCAGTCAACTAACCCAACCCCCTCATTTTCTAATGGAGAAACCAAAGATCAGTTTAAGAAAATTATTGGATGCCCCAAAGCTTGTTGGTGTCACAGTCTGAACTACAGGATCTCTTCATCCTCAGTCCCTTAACATAATTGGAAATAAATACTAGAATTTATTCTTTTTCATCATTATTGGTTAAATGTTTCCACATCCTTAGGAAGCAGAGGTAAAACCTAAGTGGCTCTCCCAAATTGAGTGGATTCAACCTGGGAATTTCTTGATTCCCAGAATTTTTAAAACCTCAGCTCAATGAGATAACGTGTGCAAAGCATTCAGGGCATTTGGCAAATAATAGATGCTCAATAAAGATTTGTTTTACTCCTCTCTCTGCCGCAGTTCCAGTTCAGACCTTTGCCATTTATTCTTTTCAGTAGTTGTACATTTAAAACAATGTTATTGGAACTGTAGCTATATCCTTTCTTCCCCTATGCGATTGTTTTGAAGACCATTTATATCAGACAAAAACAGGAAGGGGGTGGAGGACGAAGGTCTTAGACTACAAGGTTTTGAGCAAGATTCTCCGAGACCCTGTGGCACAGGGTGTTAGTGGCTCTTGTCGTTGCGAGACTGGGTTATAATTTGTGTTGAAGCTACATGGGTTTTCAGCAGCAGGTTTTGTACATAACAGGGAGTTTCTGGATCTTGTTAGCTCAGGGCAAAGAGTCATGCTTTGGAGCAGTTACCCCAGCAGGAGGAGAAAAGATGATGGTTGGTAATTACATCAGTTTTGCACTGTTGAGCAGATGTTCTTGTAGATAGATTTTGGCTGGCATTTTCAGACTATCACTGGTGATTCTCGTGATAGTGTCTGAGCTGCTGTAAGTGGAGGGGACGGCAGGTCTGTAAAACATTGTGGGAAGGAGGGCGAGGGAACCAGACGGCAGTCTGGAAGTTAAAAGGCGACTCCTAAAAAGGGCTTTAGTGAGACTGACTTGGAGAGGATAGTTTTGTTGGCTTGTGTATCAGATCTAATACGTATCTGGTAACGTATTTTGCTGTTTACTTTGATAGTAGTTTTGTAGTCCCTCAGTGTTTTGTTTTTTGTTTTTTTAAAGCAGATTATTTCGTTTTACAGCTAAGGACAATTTAGAAAACAGATTTGGGAGCTGGACTTTGATTAGAACATAAAATTAATGAGCAAGATCAAAACATGTAGTGGGTAACAGAAAGGAATGGCCCAAGGATGTTAACAAGAAATGCCACCCATTTGGCTTTCTAGAAGTTCTGGCCAACTTCAAGTCAGGTTGAAATCAACATGGTCAGCGATGAGACACTGACCGCTGGGGAGCCACGTGCCCTAAGGAAGAGCCCGTTTTCCCCCTTGACTTTCAAATCTTTCCAAATTTACCCTTTTCATTTTTTTATTATTGATTTAAGTTCCTTCTGTCTATGCTTTGGGATATGTAAATACACTCTTAGCACTAGATTTTAGAAGCTTTGTTGATGTCATTTTCTCTATACGCAGGCATGAGAATTTTTTTAGCTTACTGACAGGCAACATTAACTGAAAAGATATACTCTAATGTGTCAATAATTACATTGGAATCCATACAATTTTCCCAGGCCACGAAAACACTTTAAACACTGCCAATTTGTTGTCATGGGCTCTTCTGGGTAAACAATTCAAATAGGAAGGAAAGAGGGAGGGAAGGAAGGAGGGAAAGAGGGAAGGAAGGAAGGAAGGAAGGAAAGAGGGAGGGAAGGAAGGAAGGAAGGAAAGATGGAAGGGAGAAAGGCAGGGAGGAAGGAAAGAAGGAAGGAAGGAAGGAAGGAAGGAAGGAAGGAAGGAAGGAAGGAAGGAAGGAAGGGAGAGAGGGAGGGAGGGAGGGAGGGAGGGAGGGAGGGAGGGAGGAAGGAAGGAAGGGAGGGAGGAAGGAAGGAAGGAAGGAAGGAAGGAAGGAAGGAAGGAAGGAAGGAAGGAAGGAAGGAAAAGAATCAATCGAGGACACCAGTAGAGGTGTGGAGAGTGGGTGAATGGGAGGGCCTGGTCCATCATTTCTCATATACTAGTGCTTATTAGCCACTAGAATGGGTTAATCAATGGATAAAAGAAATGACATAAGGTTCTAGAAAAGTCTTTCCTGAGCACTTAGTTGCCTGTTATAGCATCGTAAAGCCAATCCTCTTACACAGAGGTAGTATGTGCTTTGGTGTGTGCCTTTTGGGAAATGGATGCTCTAGTTTGCAAAGCAAATATTTAGTCTCAGAATTGATTGGTAATAGCAGAAGGAGAACCACTTTGCCCACTTCTATGGCTCTCAAGAGAGGAGCCAGCACTCCTTCCTTCCATGCTTCCTTCCTTGATTTACCGTCAGCTTACATTTGGCTTTTGTGAGTTGTCAGTTACTTTCATCTTGCTAATCATTGAGTCATGTTTATTTTTCTTCTTTTACAGAATCTCTATTTCTACTTCTCTACAAAATGGGATCATAGGGACCATGGGATTTTTCCAATTAACAAAATATCAGAGGCGTATTTTCACGGACTAAGCATTCTTCTGCAGTGACACAGAGTGTCCCATGTAGAGATAAAACACAGTTGCTGGGCATTCAAGTTTTTTTCAGTATTTTCTGACTATGCTGTCATGAGCATTTTTTTTTTTTTTTGGCTAAAACTTTGCCACATCCATGATTCTCTCCTTAAAATAACTTATGTAAAAATAGCCTCACTGAGTCAAAGGGTGGGATGAACCTCAATGACAAGTGGTGGGAGAGATACTTGGGGAATGTCAGGATTTTCCGGCGTTCTCTCCCTCCCACCTCCAAAAGTGCCACCTAGGCCAGGGACAGTTCCAGGCAACATAGGGAAGTTGGAGAGAAAGATTTTTTCTCCCGTTGCTTTCAAGCTCCTTTTAGGTTCTCTTTCCTCTCTTTAAACACCCACTTTATCCTTTTCCAAAGCAGTGTATTTTAAGCTATAAAATTATGAAACTTATTCTAGAAAAGGAGGTAGTAAGTCCATTTATGTTAAGATCTCAATGACTGAAATGCCATTATTTATAATTCCCGCAGGGATGCAGCCTCTGTTTTGGTAAATCAGAAGAATGAACATCCAAGTGTGGGGTTGGGGCATCCAGTAGAGAGGTTAACAAAAACTCCTTCGGAATGTTCTGGCACCAGACCTCACAGGCAGACAATCACTCCTGGGCAGGAGGCCATGCCTTGTAGATGAGCTTATGTATCTGTTTAGCGTTTAGCCTTAATGACGATCTCCAGGTCATAGGACCTACACTCCACTCATACAGTAAAGGGATCTCATTTAATTCTGGTTATTAGGAGCTTACAAAAGAATTATTCTTGTTAATAATCATGACCTCTGAAATCGAGCTTGAAAACAACCAAGGATAGCTGTTAATAAGCTCCTTGAAATGAATTTATGTGAAACGAAGAATCGAATTTCATAGCATTTGTCGTCAAGTATAGGAAACGCTAGCTTCAAAACGAAACCAAAATTATAAAACCAAATGTGTTTTCCCTCATGTCTGACCGCTTTCAGATCATACCTGCGACTCTGTGCCAATTCTAAAAACAAAGGGCCAATCGAGAGTTGATTTTTGGTATTATTTTTCTGATGACACAGTGACAGCATGACTCAGTGTCTTTTATGGCATGTTTGACCTTTCCAGTGTAAATGTGAAGTCAGTTCGTTTACAAAAAATAGGCTAGGCTATCGTCCAGTTTTCCAAAGGCCTCTTTTTATTCTCGGATACTTAAATCATTGTCTTTTGACCTGCCTTATTGCACTGTCAATTCTTAGCCGGCCCAACTTGGCCAAACCCTCCCCTGTCAATGGCTTTGCTTTGTGATTTGAGCGGTTCCAGGCTAATGTTGAGAGGGCACTTATTTTTAAAGAAGTCAACTCATTACTGAATATGTCCATGTTCTGGTGACTTTTGCTTTCCTACTCAACCTTCTAACTGTAGGGACTGAGCAATTCATGCTTGGTTAATGAGCAACACCCTGTTCTCAATTTCTTCTTGGACACGAAGTGTCAGGATATTCGTGTTAAGGAGCAAAGGGTCATGCATTCCATTCTCCAGATATGTAAACTGAGGTAAAGATGACACCAATTCACAGTCGGGAAGGTAACTTTTGGAATGGTATAGGTTCTCTCTGAATTTTGTACTCACCCACAACCCCACTCCACTCTTCTACACTGTGAAGCCTTATTTAAAAGTGACGTTGCTGGCGAGTGGGAATGTGACCACTAAGAAAAATACTATCTTTGCCCCGGCCTATCCCATAATAAACTGAATGACAGAAAAACAAATGTCACTTATTAGAACATCGAAGTTTACTGTTCAAGTGATTAACTAAGAATCATTTGTATGATTAAATGCTGGAAAATAATTTGCTTTCCCTATGAACCTATAGCTTAGATCTCATTACACAGAAGCGCTGCGTATTAGTTGAAGCAAATTAACATTCAAACACTTTCTGGAGTGGCTGCTAATCACAGGCTGTTAATTACTGTCATTACATTAGGCTGCAGCAGAGACTACCCAAAGAATCATTCTCATGATCTTGGTATTTGAAAGTGATCTTCACCAATAAAAACACATGTCAGACGTACAGAAATTGCAAATTGCAGAAATTGCTGACGGGGTTGAAAATTCCGCTGACTATAAGTACCCATGTAGTGATGGATGCATTCTTGACACAGTTTCAGTGTTTGGACTTAGGAAATAATGAGTATCAATGTCCTAGCAAGGGAATATGCAAAGATGAAGGAGCCCTTTTGTATCCTTAATTAAGGAAAGTAGTAGCAGAACTCGTTCACAGATAAGTGACTGTACATAATAATCATGTATTTATGTAAGGGACTGCTATGCTATATTACTGTAGTGGCAATTAGATTTTCACAAAGTCGTTTTAATAAAAGGCATACTTACATAATAAATAAACAAAACTGCTCATTTTCATAATAAATAAACAAAACCTCTCTAATTATACACTGGCTTAAAATAAAAGGTTCTGCAATGCTAAGTTAAACATATAGACTCTAGCTGCCTGCCACCATGTGCCCCAAATATTTTTCCACCCCACAGTCTCGGTCGCCCCGGGAGCTCTGCTCAACAGGGAAAGAGTGTCCATGCATTTTGCTCACTCTGCATAAGGGAGGAATCATTTGAGAATTTAGAGGTCATCGCTTCTGGTATCTGCTGACCTGACTTCCTTTATTGCCCAGCAAGTTCGCTGTCCACCCTGTGGTTGCCAATAATGGGGATGACCCACGTGCCAGCGTGGTCAGAACTCAGGTGACCAGCGCGCACACGGGCTTTGCAGGCAGTCCTGTTCACTAGTCCTGTTCACCAGGCTGTGGGCCTTTGAAGATCCGTTTGTAGGGCTCCTAATTCTGGCCTCTCATTTGACAAATGTGTATTAAATACCTTCCTCGTAGAAAACATTGTACTGGGTGTTGCGGGAACCCAAGGATGAATTGATATGGATCTTGCCTTTGAAGAACTTACAGCTCAGTAGGAAACAATCATCTTATCAGTGTAAGCCTCTGGTCCTGAGGGGCAGACTGGGGGATTTTTGGATGGATCTGGACAATCTTCCTCTGATCCTGCACCTGCAGAACACCTCAGAGGACCTGGCCTACCACCTGTGAGTGTGGTGACATCAGTACCAAAGAGATCCGTGTCCCCAAGTTCAGAGGTAAGACACTGTGTCCTAAGGACTAATTAAGACACATTCACAGCTATACCTTCTTTCCTTCCTTCCTCCCTCCCTCTTCCTTCCTTCCTTCCTTCCTTCCTTCCATATTTATTCAGTGTTTGCTATGGGCGTGTGCCAGCTTCTGGGGATCTGAAAATGCACAAGGTATAAGTGATTCTGCACAGGACTTGCAGTCTGGTGGGGAATACAGATAAGTAGACAGGCACTATCACTTTCTGGTAGAAGCACATCTAGCATGCAATGAGAGCGCGAAAGAAGGACTCACAGACTTGAAGCGGCGGATTGACTGGGATTGAAGGGAAAACTACCACTGCACACTGGGAGTTTGGGCACGGAGGGTGGGGGTATTCTAGTAGAGTGTGTTGCAGGAACTCAACGAAGTTTGGTATGACGACTGTATAGAAGGCAAGGAAACGGGAGCAAGGAAGCCTGATACCGTAGAAGTAAGGCTTGTGAATAATAGGAATGAATTTAAGAATTTGGGATTTATCCCAAGTATTTCTAAGGGAAGCTATTGATGTTTTAAAATAGGGAATGGCATGATCAAGTTTTAAAAATATCACTTTAGAGGCACCTGGGTGGCTCAGTTGGTTCTCATCTAACAGGAGGGTCTCAGTCCACCTTAGAGTACTGCAGTAGATTCATCATCGCTCTTTCCCTTCTCACTAACTAGTGTCAACGCATATGGTGGCCACTGGCCGGAGCTGGCTCAGTTGGTTGAGTGTCTGACTCTTGATTTCAGCTCAGGTCAACGATCCCAGGGTCCTGGGATGGAGCCCCGTGTTGGTCTCCACGCTGAGCATGAAGCCTGCTTGAGATTCTCTCTTTCTCCCTCTGTCCCTCTCCCCTGCTCACGGGTACACTTTCTATTTCTTTAAAATAAATAAAATGAAATATATATATATCTTACAGATTGCCCAGAGAATGAACTGGAAAGGGGTAAAACTGAAGGCAGAAAATGCACTAGGATGCTATTGCGGTGTCTACACGGCTTGGCTGAGGTGCTAGCAGTAGAGGTGAAGCTTGCATGCGTGTGTGCGTGTGACTGGTTGTGTTGACGAAGAGAGAGAAGTGAAGGACTTCCAGGTTACAGGGCTGATGGTGTTCTTCTTCCTAAAATAAGGAACGCAGAGGCAGGGGGTGGGGGGAGGCTAGTGATGAGTTTGTTTTGACTGTGATTGTGAAGTCTACTTGAAGGACTTCCAAATGGAAATGTCCAGTAAAGAGTTGGATATGAAAGCCTGAGGCTCAGAGGCAAGAGCCAGTATGAAGCCTAGTCCTTGCCGGTGTCCTTTGTGTTTATTTGCTTTTAGTTGCTTGGTTTCACGACATTTCATCAACAGAAGCAGAGATTAAAGTCAGTGTTTTACTCAACAGTGTGTCTCTCCCAGCATGTGTACCTACCTTTTAATTATCTTGCTTTATGTATTATTAAATATAGGAAATTGTGCTCTGATATCATGAGCTTAATTTAAACTGACAAAAGGAAAAGACTTTACAAATTAAAGATGCTATGCTTCCCTTTAATGCCTTTCAAGTTTCCATGTATTAAAAGAAAATTAAAAATGAGAAGTGCTTGTGTTCTTTTCTGGAAGAGGTCTCTGGGATCTATCCAACCTTGGGGCAAGTTCTTGACATGGTGCCAAAAGGGAGTATTATAATAGAGACACGGATCAGCTTTGGGTGGATTTACAATAAACACTCCCCCTTCGACAGAAATAGGAACATGTTTAGCTGTAAGAAAGCACTATGAGAGGCTCAGAAACCTAGGCTTGTGTGGGTGTCAGTCTATAGTTGGTCCGCCGGTGTTCTTGCCTTTTCTTTCTCTATGAAGGTGATCTGAATATTGAACTCCATGCCAAACCAGTGATGGGAAGTTTTAGCAAGGCTAGCTTTCTCAAGGAAAGCTGGGAGAGTTAAGTGTAGGGGGGATCACCAGAATCTGCCTTCCAGCAAAATAAGAAGGGGTTACTCCCCTCAGAGCAATCTGATGGTTATGCGGGACTCTAGAAACCACATGGCACAAATAAATTCACCTGTTAACACAGATGCTATTTCAAGGTTGGAAGCACTGTCTCCCTGTCACCAACTTACCAAGGAGAAGCCATGATGGCATTAGTCTGCTCATTCGAGAAATCAAGGCTCCCTTGGCAGGACTCCACTTTGTGGTAGTTCCCAGAGTCACAGACAGCAATGAATGGTATGTATTCTCATCTAACAGGAGGGTCTCAGTCCACCTTAGAGTACTGCAGTAGATTCATCATCGCTCTTTCCCTTCTCACTAACTACTGTCAATGCATATGGTGGCCACTGGCCGGAGCTAAGCTAGCAACTTGCTGAAGGATCACCCTGATGAACACAGTCCCAAGGCATCTCCATGCCAAGATCCTTGGGCCACCCTGCACGTGAGCCTCTCCCCAACTCCCAGCATTTTTCCAAGCAGAGGTGAAATCTGGCTTAAATGAATATGAAAATCCGCAGTATGCAACTGGACTCAGATGATGGCCGACTGAAGTCTCTAAGAACCATATGTGGGAGACAGAGCTCGGTGGTGGGGTCTGTAGAGGTTGGAGTGTGTGGGCATCTGGAAGGGTGCCATCCCCAGGACGTGGCACGTTTTTCTAAGCACAAGGACATTCTTTACATGACAATTACCAATATCAGCCGATGTAACATTAAATACAATGCTCTCATCTGATTTACAGTCCTACAGAAATTTTGCCATTTATCCCTTACCCTACCCTGGGTTCCAATCTAGATCACCAATTGCCTTAGTGGCCGCTTCGAACCTTAGTTTCTTTTCATCTGCTAGCAGTGCCTCAGCCTTCTTTGTCTTTCGCAGCCTTGAATTTCTCAAGTGTACAGGCCAGCCATTTTGCAAAATGTCCGTGAATTTGGATTTGATGTGCTCTCATGATTAGGTTCAGGTTAGGCATTTTTGGGAGGGAACCACAGAAGTCGTGGTGGGCCTTTCTTAGTGAATCATACCAAACGTCACAAGATGCCAGTGTCTCCCAGTATCAGTGATATAAACTTCAGTTCTTTTGTTCAGGTGGTGCCTACCAGGTGTCCCCTTGTAAAATTGCTAATTTTCCCTTTGTAATTTCGCCACGGTTTGTTGAGAGTTACTTGGAGATTATTTAAATCTCTTGTACTTCATCATCATTTTACTCATTACTTTTAGCATTTATTGATAATTCTTGCTCAAACCTATTATTACTATGAGGGTTACAAATGGTGATTTTTAGCTCAATTTTTCTACATTTATAAGTTTGCATTCTACTGTAAAGATGAGCTTTTCCTTCTGCCTCATTTACTTTTTATTCATTCATTTATTTAAATCAATGTGAACTCTAGATTCTCATGCATTCCATTATTTATTATTCATTATTTATTTTGATGCTCATATTCTCCTAGATTTGGCCACTTGGAACCCCTGCAAGCTGGCTCCTGTATCTTTTGTGACATGTCTGCATTATATTTCAATCACCCCCAAATTATTCTACGCGTATCTGTCTTGTATTTTATTTGTTCCATTTCCCCAAGGAGACTCAATTTGTTTTAGTGGAAAATGTTACTTAGTAAGCAAGACCTGAGCATATGTAATATTTTTTAAAATAAATAAATAATAAAGTAGAATAGAACTACATACTTTTTCTTACCTAAAAATGGTGTACTTTTTGGAAAATTATGGGAAATTATGGCAACGGCCATAAATACATGCCTCTAGATGGAGTCAGTCAGACAGTGGGGAAGCTTAGTGTGGATGGAGCGTGAACAGTTGAAAGTCTGAATGTCTTGTTACCTCTTTATCTTTTGAAGAGGTCAAGAAAGAAAAAAGTCAGTAATTTCCACATCAACTCTCTTTTCTTCTTTCCTCACTACTGGAGTTGCTAAACTTACTAAAAGCTAAACTTAACTTCACAATGGCATAGAAAAATGTGTCCCATACAAATGAGTAACAATCAGAAGAACGTATGCATAAAGGGGTGACACGTAAGACAAACCTCTGCATGTATTAATTCATTTTATATTTGAAGACACTGAGGTTCATAGAGATTATATAATTTGCTCAAGACTAGATAGCTAGTCTCAGAAAGGGGACTTGCACTCCGTTCTGCCACGTTTGAGTTCCCTTATTCTGCTGCTTTGCCCAGTTTGTCTTTAACATTTAATTAAGTATTATTATTTTCAACGTGCATGCCCAAAGGCCCTCCAGATTGGAATTGGTTTGGGAGAGGGCAGGTTTATTGTTTAGTTGTTTAGCTCTATCATCTTTAAAATAATAGCAATAGCTAATATTTCTGGAAAATTTCCTATGTGTATGTATGTGTTATCTTAGTAAGCCTCCAACAACTCTATGAAATGAATATCATCATCACCATCACCATCATCATCATGCTATCATCACCATCATCATCCCATTTACAACCGAGGGAACCAAGTTAAATAACTTGTTCACAGAAAAAGCTTGTCAGTGGAGGACCTCAGATTTGAACCTGCGTAGTCTGGCTCTAAGCCTACAGTTTTTAACCATCGTGCTTTATCAGAACCCATTAAGGATGTGCAAGCGTTCCCAGGGGGTCCAGTTGTTCTGTAACGCATGCCAGTTGGCTCTTCCTAGGCCTGGAGCATCATGCTTCCAGCACTGAAATAAGCCATTTCCCTTCCACATAGAGTTAACTCTCAACTAACCAGGTAAATTAAGAAAGCAACAGCGAGGTAGCTCACAAGTCATGAATACTGCTTTGGAATGTACAGTGATAGTCTCCCCAGTAGACGCAGCCTTTTAAACCCACCCCTGATAATAACATTCACTTTTATTGAGGGGAAACAGCTGTAAAGTTGTTGGTTAGATATGACATAGCAAATCACTATTAGAATATTATTCCAGATAAACTACCAAGTAGACAGTGTACTGCTAGACAATCCAGATCACTCCATTAAAAAATGCAGCAAAACCCAAGTTCTCTGACCATGACAAGCAGTAGTCAGGAAACAGGTGGTTACAAATATGGGCTCCGGAGTTAGGGCCATCATGTCTGATTCCTGGCTTTGCCGGTTCCTAGATGTGACTTTGAACAAGTTACTTAAACTGACCTTGTCTCAGTATATTTTTCTTGCTTTCTTTTTTTTAATTTTAAAAGTTTATTTACTTATTTTGAGAGAGAGAGAGAGAGAGAGAGAGAGAGAGAGAGAGAGAATGAGCAGGAGAGGGGTAGAGAAAGATGGAGAATCTCAGGCAGGTTCCACACCGTCAGCAACAGAGCCAGACATGGGGCTCGAAACCACGATCCGTGAGATCATGACCTGAGCCGAAATCAAAGATCAGACACTTAACCTACTGAGACCCCCCGCGTATTATTCTTTCTGTAACACCTTCCATTCCTACTTTCTTCCCTCTACCCTATACCTGGATAGAAGACCTCTGATCCAAAGAATTGCTTAGAAAAACTGTACATTCCTTGTAATTCTCGCTGCTATAATCAACACATCCAATAATGTACAAGAGCTCAAATATTATACATATTTGCTTTCTATCCCTGTAAAGCCCAAATGAGTATTCCTAGCTGGTGGTTATTTGGAGACTTAGCCTCCTCCAGCTTGTGGCTTCACCATCGCAGTCTTGACTTCCAAGGTCACTGTGCTTGTGTGCATCAAGCTGGCAAAAGGGGGAAGAACGTGGAGAATGCATCTGAGAACTTTTTACGAGCCAGGCGTGGAAGTGGCTTGCACCACTGGTGCTCACATTCCATGGGCTGGACCTGAGCCACACGGCTGTATTTAAGCGCAAGTAAAATGGAAGAGGTACTGCAGCTGTGTGCCCAGGAAGACGAGACCATGGGTCTGGCGAAGAGCTAGTCCCCCTCCGATAAACATCGGTAGCAGAATTAAGTTTAGAACAAAGCCTCAGCCTTGCAGTTTGTGTCCTTTTAACAGTCATTAACATAGGCCTGCACTTCTTTCGTTCTGACCCCAGCAGGATGTACCTGGCGATCAGTCCTCTTGATCTGAGTCTCGAATTGCTACAATGGCATTTGACCATGGACATTTTCATCAAGCAAATGCGATATTGTATAAACTCTGCAAAAATTTGATCTAATACCAGTGGTGACATAGATGGTGAAGACTGGCACGTTAACAAAGTATTACCGTGATCAGAGGCCACTGTGAAAATTCCACTGCACAAACAGCCCATTGAGAGAAGTTAAATTGTGTATACTCCAGTGAGCATAAAATACATGGTTGCATTTGACTCTAATATGTGTTAATTATGAAAATCAGCTCCAAGCAAAGAAAGCCATAATAATTAAAAACCATCTTTTCATCTTAAAAAAGCCTCCCTCCCTAAAGTATTTATGTATTCTAATGAAGCAAAAATAGTTATGGCAAAGCCTAAATAATAACCTCTATTAAAGTTGTATATACACACACTCCATAATATGTAATTATGTTGCACTTAAATAGCAACCAACACAGAACAAATACATTCAGTGAACAGCAACAAAATAGATAATGGATGGTGAATGTTGCCACTCCCTTATTGTTTCTTTCTAGTTTCTGGTATATATAAGTTATGAAAAAAAATGCGACTTTGGCATGATTCTCACCCTGCTTTATGCACTTAAAATTTTCAAAAGCTGAGATACTGGCCCTAGGACATCAAATGGGATTGAGTTCACATGTTAATTCCAACCAGTTGTAGTGGCTGCTTGGAACCTTGCATAAAATTGTGTGGCTTTGTCCAAACTCACTGGGGAGAGTGCGGTGATCAATTAGTGATGTCTGCCCAGGCATCGCAATGGGAATAGTGATATTCTTGTCTAATGTATCCAAGCATGGTTATATATTCATTAAATCGACTGGCGATAAAAGAAAAAGAGAATAAGAAAAGGTCAATTTAGGTCTTTATACTGGATCTACAGTTTATCCTTTCAATTTTAAGAACCAGTAGGGTAAAGCACATAAATCCCAGAGCCACAAGCAAGAAGTAGTGCATAAAGTTACTTAAGCTGCTTTTTTTTTGGGTTTGGTGTTTGTTAGTTTTGTTCCCCCAGGCCATCACAATGTAGCTGAGTCGTAATCTAGCAATTTCTAATAACTTTGAACCCCATATATTAAATCTCTGGGTTCTATAAACACACAAAGAAACCCTCTGTGGGGTATGACTGTTAAATATGGAGGGAAAAAAAGTTAAGATATTTCCCTTTTTCAAGACAGAGAAGCAAAAAGGAATTTGCATATAAAAACCCAAAATACACTGGTGATCTAGAGAAAATGTTAAACACTGCACGTTTTCTCTCCTCCTTATACAGAAAATTCATAATGGAACATCCTTTGGAATCAAAGCATTTCTGGGGGCAGATCCAGTGTGATTTTTGTTCTTTAGGGATTCAGAGCAGAGCATGCTTCCTTCTCACTCGGAAGAAAGAAGCCATATATTTGCTTACTTGTTTGTTTTTTTTTTTACTGTTTGCTTGCTGTATTTGTTTGGGGGCAACTTGAATTTAATCCTAAATGACTCACTTCTTCTTGCACCTCTCACCTCCCACTTCTTTCCCCCAAGGAATCATCTTTGCCTTGAAGTAAGCTCTTTGCTACATGCGGTTTGACAAATTGCATTTGTCTGGACGATCTCATGTTTCTAATAGGTCTGCACAACCCCGGCTCCAAGACCTCCCTTTCTAAAACAGAAGGCTTCCCTGGCACACAGCCCTGCCCACTCACTGTAGTACTGATCTCCTGCTGACCTTAGAGCTTAAGCCGTAGAAAGTGAATTTTCTTTCATTTGCTTAGCATTTTCATTTTACCATGTAAACATATCCCCGGATGCTTTATTTCCGGAAGGAGAAATTACCCCCTCCTTCCCTCCCACTTTGACCTACATTTTAAATTATATTTCAACGAACTAGAAAGGATTTAGAACACAGTTACGGAATGGTTTCTATACAATTGACTGAAAAAGAGATGGTATTGTCGCATACTCTTAATTCTCTAATTTTACAATTTCATAGTGATCTACAAAACTCAAGTTCTGGTTTTTCTCCATGTCACACAGCGGCTGAGTTATTCTTTTCCTATTGTAGAGGGAAAGACTTGTACTAGGTGTGTTTTATATTCAACCCTAAGAACGGGTGTAAGTGAGTTTTAAACTTCTCTTCTCCGCATGGATAGATATAAATGATGATGCTATGAGGAAAAGTTATTGCTGATAATTATAAACTGGATAGTAGATTTAAAATGTTCTGTAAAGTTTTAACTTTATCCATCACCAAAACACCAGCCTTTTCCCCAGGGCGGGACTACAGTTGGCTTTTTTCCTGCTGTTGTCAGTTGCTCAAAGACCAAAAGGAAAACGAAAAATTCTCAGACATCTACTGAAAATTTGAGAGCGGGTATCTAGATAACATGGAGGACTTAGGATTTTTCACAGATGAGCGTAGCAGGGATATTACACAGCACCCTGGTCAAGCACTGGCAGAAAGTTCTCCCTGAGTGTCCTGTTTTGATTCTAATGTGTGCATGTGTGTATTAGGCTATATATTAATGTATAATATATTTCGGTATATTAATATGATACATTATATATTTGAACATTATATATTAGCATTAGTATGTTAGTAATTATACTAGAATATTATATTAACATATATTTTAATATGTAATTCTTTAAAGATATAGGTTTTTTACTTCACTTCTGAATAGAGCTCCAATCGCCTTCTCAAATGAAATCTGCTTCTGAATAATTGATCTTATTTAATTGCCTATTATTTACCAGTTTGTTTTTTATTGATAATTTGATTTGCTACAGGAGCAGGGACCTCTGCGGGGCAGAAGGTGTAGCCATCTGCGGAAGTGCGAGAGAGAGACCAATTGGAGAGCCAAGGATGAGCTCGAGATCAAGCAGCAAATGGTCAACGGCAAAACAGATGGGAGCCCTTCATCATCTCCGGGCACTTTCCAAACATACAAATCAATAATAATTAAAGCAGATTATGAAAAGGCAATACTGGATGGTTAAATCTTTGGACTTGATTTAAACTGAGCTAAATGCTTGTGCATGGAAATTTACTCCATGGAGAGGGTTCGAAGCTTGCCAGAGAGAATAATTTAAGGCTGTGGATTGGTTTATGGCATGGAAGCATAGCTAATACTTTCTCATAATCATAAATTATATATACATATATACAGGCTTATATGTATACATGTATGTATATTTACATGTGTATATATTTCTGGTATATGAGGATTGTGAAATGTGTGTGTGTGTGTGTGTGTGTGTGTGTGTGTGTGTGTGTATACACATTCCAGAAATCAGCATCACAAGATGAACTCTGTCTTGTCTTCTGGGGTGTTGGCAAGCCCTTTCTGGTCCACCCATAATGTGATAGTTATGGTTGGGCTCTTGGATAACTCTGGAGCTAGAACTCAAAGCTAATTGCCAACCTCACAGAAAGTCTCAAGGAAACTAAAAAACAGAAACACTAACCTAAACAAAAATGAATCACTTACCTGGGCTGATGCCCACAACAGGGTTTAAGCAGCATAATAAAGAAACATTACTGTCCTAGTATCTTGGCACAACATAAGGAATTTTCCCCAAAGATTATGCAAATTCCAGTTTCCTGACACTATGTAACTTCCGTATCTGTGGGAACACCAGTCTTTCAGGGAAGGCAGTCAAGGGGGAAGGAAATAAAAAAGACTGATGAATCAGTATCTGGGCCTCTCAGAGCCTGGAAAGCCAAGGGGCAGCTGCTGCTTGTAGAAAGAGGCTGAGCATTTGGAGAAGACTGCAGCAGTGAAGACGGTGGAAGGGCCATCAAATCCACTTAGCCATTCTGCCAGTCAGCAGTCGGGACTCTGAGGGCCACACAAGTGAAGGGCAGAATGACTGCCACTTCCAGGAGAGGCAGAGTATCTACAGATGGCTGCGGCCAGAGGCAAAGCAATGGTGCTTTGAGGGGAGATTCTGGAAGAAGGGAAAGCCTCACTAAACAGGTAGATAACAAGTGGGGTTCACCCACCACACCAACGGGTTTTGGTTCACGTGGCCCCACCCAGCCTACCGAGACTCCTTTTCTCCATCGCTGCTTGCCAGCCTGTGGCCTCTAGCCCATTCTCTCTTCTCCTCCCAGTTTTCTGCCTTCTCAGTTTATCCCATACACTGCTGAGCACAGGATCTTTCTGCAAAGTCTGCCCAAGCAGAGTTAGTCTCCTGGGTCTCTGTGCCTCCCTGGCTCCTAGAGCCTTTATCTCTCTGTGCTGCCATGATCTCTGTACACATCTGCCGTCCCCACTTCCAAGTGACTTCCAGAAAGGCAGGGGTGGCCTCGAATACAACTCTATGAGCCCAGGGCTTCACACACTCACTGCTGAGTCCATCCTCCCGTGGTCAACCCATTTCGGGAAACGGCTGATCCAACCTTCCGGTTATTTGGGTCAAGGACCCAGGAGTCATTCTAGATTCCTTCCTTTCCCTCTTAACTCATTTGTGCCCTGGCACAGAGTTCAAGATCTGGACTGGATCATCTAAACCAGTGGTTCCCAACTCTGACTGTATATTAGAAACAAGTGAGAAATTAAAAATATTGAAAAAATTATTGATGCTCTATCACCACACCAGACCAATTCAATATGGAGCAGGGTTTAAGGGCCAAGCATGGGTATTATAGCATGAGTATTAAAAGACAATAAAAAAACCAAATGAAAGCTTCTTAAAACTGATTCCAATGTGCAGTCAGGGTTGAGGAACCTGGACTTGGGCGCTATATTAGGGACATGAAAAATCCTCTGCCCTCAGCCTAGGCCTGGCTGCCTGCCTCCTCCTGGCCCACTTCTCAGCTGATGCCTGTCCCCTGCCCCCTCTGTGCTTTTCTAGTAGTTGGTGCTGTCTTCATCTGCGTGCTTCTAGGTACTATCTAACGAGTGCCTACTCTGAACAAGACACCACGTGTAGCGCTATGTTATTTCATTGAATCTCCTCAGGGATTCAAAGAGAAAGAGCAAATATTATACCCATTAGTCAAATGAAGAAATTGAGGCTTAGAGATGTTAAATAATTGACCCAAGATGAAGAATCTGGGATAAGAACTTGGTTTTCTCTTTTCTTATAGTCTCTCTCTTTAACCACTCTGCAAACTCATCTCAGTCTGACCCAAGTGAGGCTTTTAATATCTACTCCTAGTGACCCCCTGCTTTCCAAATGGTTTGCTTTCCTCATTAATTTAGCCTCACTATTGCCCCTGACACGGGAGGACCCCTTTAGTGTACTTCTCAATGTGCAATAAAATAAGGTAATATCAGTACCTATGATTTGTAGCTAATATTGCACAAAATGAATAAGTTATTTCAGTGGAACCTACTATGGCCTTATAAATACTTGGAAGCTTCCAGTTGGTTACTTTAGATCTGATGCCCTTTTACAGGCTGCTCACGGGCTTCCCCCACAAACGCTCTTGGGATAACCTGTTTGCTGTGACTTTAGGAAGGCTGAAAAGCTATCTTGTACCCTCGCTCTTGGGATGCCATCCTCTGAGGTTAGTGAGAGAGGCCTCCTCAGAGCTGCTGCAGCCTTGGCTTTCAGAAGCAGCATGGTCTGCATGACCCCAATTCCTTTCCGAGATGGAGTTGTTTTAGTTTTTAAAATTGCTGCTGGCATTGAAAAAAGGTGAAGTGAGAATGTGAAACTGACAGACAAATAACAAGAGCTTTGTTCCCAGGCTCCCAAGGACACATGAATATCAAAATAGAGCCAATGCTGGGTGGGGGTTGGGGCGTGGTTTCAACCCAAGTTCATCTTTCTAAAAGGACATAGGTGGCTTATCGTTTCACTTCTGTTCCATCTAGTCCCTCTGCTCTCACCAGGTGGGCTCATCCTTGCACTTCTCAGGCTACGGAACATTTATTCCTTCCAGCCCAGGCCCAGTTCTGTTCCTTCCTTTTTCTCTCTGGGAGGTTCATTTGCTTTTGAAGCCTGCAATCTGCACATAATCTGTGTTGGGTGAACTATGGAAGTTGAACATAAAGGGTGTGTTTAAAAAGTTCTGAGATGTGCGAGCTTAGTCTGTGCCAGTGTGATTCATTTGGGGTCCCAGCAGCAAAAAAAAAAAAAACCCTGGTGAGGTACGGAATGTTGACTGACAGGGAATGGACATACTAGAAGAACTCATGGTCATGTTCTTCAGGGTGACACAATCAGTATCTTATTGAGATGCCCCCTTCAGAGCTACTATAGCTTCCTATGCCTAAGCCCATCGTAGCAGGCATTCAGGATTGGGGACCACTTGGTTTGCCAGTTTAAATTAGGTGTTTAGGTGAAAGTGAGATGTTTGGAGCCAGGAAGGGGCCGCGGTCACCATGGTCTGCTGTTGTCTCCTGATGCCTTGAAGCACCACGTGTGCACAAGACTGCTTCATCCTGGCCCACTTCACTCATGCCCCTCTTTGCACCCCCACACTAGACGTCTGCTCCTTGAGCACATCAGAGCAGAGACTAGGGCTTTCTTGTGGAGATCTCAACCTAACAGGTAATGTCTGATCAGCGATTACCCAGAATGTAAGGGAGCAGGATGACATAAATAGAAGGATTCTCAACCCATTGAAACTGACCCAGAATTGACCTAGATATTAGAATTAGCATAAGAAAACATTAAAACCGTCATAACTGTATTTCATATGTTTAAAAAGTAAGTAGAGACAGGGTAGTATAAAAAAGATGTATATTGAACTTCCAGAGAGGAAAGCCACAATGTCTGAAATGGAGAATATGTTGGAAGCAATTAACAGCAGACGAGACATCGTTGAAGAAAAGAGGAGTGAACTTGAAGGCATAGCTATAAAAACTATCCCAAATGAATCATGCAGAACAAAGAGGATCTGGAAAAATTAAAAGAGCATCAGTGAGCTGTGGGACTACTTCAAGCAGCACAATAAATATAAAAGTGGAGGGCCCAAGAGAGAGAAGAAAGTGGGAGAGAAAGAGAACGAAAAATATTTGAAGAAGAAAAATGACTGGAAAATCTCCAAATTTGATGAAAAAGACTCACACATCTAGGAAGCTCAATGAATAGCAAGCTTAAGAAACATGAAGAAAACCACACCAAGGCACACCATGATAAAATTGCTCAAAATTAGTGATGAAGAGAACATCTTAAAAGTAGCCAGAAAGTCTTAAAAACACTTTATGGATAGAGGAACAAATATAAGACTTCTAGTAGATTTCTTGTCAGGAACAATGCAAACAAGAAGATAGCAGTTCAGCATCTTTAAAGTTCTGAAACTCACACATATGCATGCGCGCGCATGCGCGCGCGCGCACACACACACACACACACACACACACACACAGGTCAGCTAAAACTAAACCCAGTGAAAAATCTTTAAAAAATGAAAGCAAAATAAGAAACTTTTAGACATACAAAAGCAGAAATACTTCATCGCCAGTAGGTCAATTAAGAAATGTTAATGAAACTCCTTTAGGCAGAGAGAAAATGATGCCAGGTGGAAGAATAGACCTCTATGAAGCAATGAAGAGGGCCAGAAATGATGACTGCCTGGATAAATAGGGAAGATGCTTTCCTTATTAGTTAAATCTCTTTAAAAGACAATTGACTATTTAAATAAAAGACAACACAATATACTGCGTGGTTTATAACAAATGTATAAATAAGCACACAGCAAAAACAGCGTAAAGATTGGGAGAGTGAATCTTGAAAACATTACTGTGTCGTATGATTCCACTTATAGGAGACATCCAGAATAGGCAAATCTATAAAGACAGAAAGGAGATGAGTGGTTGTCTAGGGACGGCGGGGATGCAGAGATTGGATAATGGCCAAGGGATATAGGGGTTCTCTTGGGGATAATAAAAATGTTCTTAATTTGAGTATGGTGATGGGTATACAACTGTATGAATACACTAAAAGCCATTGAGTTGTACACTTCAAATGAGTGACTTGTATAATATGTGAATTATACCTCAATGAAGCTGTTTTAAAACTATTTAAGAAACAATACCAATTCTGTATAAGAAATGAGATCATGATCCTTCACAAACATAGATGCAAAAATTCTGAACAAAACGTTAGCAAATCAATTCAGTAATATATAAAAGGATAATCTATCATGATTGGGTTTCTTCCAGGAATGCGGGGTGGGCTTAACATTAGAAAACCAATTACCATATAAGAGACAAAAAGATCATCTTAATAGACATAAAAGAATCATCCGACAAAACCCAACTTCCATTTCCCACAAGTACTTTAAGAACTTTGTCCCTTTAAGAAGGGAAGGGAACTTCCTAAACCTGAAGAAAGGCATGTACAAAAAACCCACAGCGAACATATATTTATTACTGAAGACTTAATCCTCTCCCCTTAAGGTCAAAAACAAGTCTGGAATATCTTTGTTTGCCACTTGTATTCAAGATCGTGGTCAAAGTTTCAAGGCAGTCAGTCAAGACAAAGAAATGAAAGCTATCCCAATTAAAAGAAGAAGAAATAAAATTATCCTCGTTTACAAGCCATGCAATTGCTTGCGAAGAAAATCTAACAGAATATATGAAAAGCTGTTAGAACTAATAACTGAACTTAGAAATATTGCAGGTATAAGATCAATATAGAAAAATTAGTGGTATTCTTACATACTAAGAACAAAGATTCAGAAATCTAAATATAAAGCAATAACAATAATTTAATTCATTGATGTTAAAATTCAGTAACATTTTTGGGTGCCCGGGTGCCTCCGTTGGTTGAGCAACCAACTCTTGGTTTCAGCTCAGGTCATGATCTCATAGTTTGTGAGTCCAAGCCCCAAATCCAGCTATGTGCTGACAGTGAGGAGCCTGCTTGAGAGTCTCTCTCTCCCTCTCTCTGCCTCCTGTGTGCACACACTCTCTCCCTCTCTCTCAAAATAAATAAACTTTTTAAAAAAATTTAAAAAATCAATAACATTTTAAATGGATACAATTTATAATTGGCATATTTAGGGATAAATATGAAAAGATGCAAGATCTGTACACTGAAAACTATAAAATATTACTGCTAGAAAACAAAGAAGACCCAAAGAAATGAAGAAAGTTACCTTGTTTATGGGTTGGAAGACTCAATATTGCTAGAATGTTACTTCTTTCCAAATTGGTCCATAGATTCAATAGAATCCCAATAAAAATATCAGCTTGCTTTCTTATGGACAGTGGCAAAAAGAGTCTAACATTTGTATGGGAATAGAAATGACCGAGAATAGGCAAAGTACGTTTGAAAAAGGAAACAGAGTTGGACGGCTAGTGGTGTCAGTTATCAAGACCTGCAGTTATAAGGTTACAGGAATCAAAGAGGGTGGTATTGATGTAAAGTAGATAAATGGATCAATGGAATGGGACAGAGAATCCAGAAATAGACCTAGTGGTATATAGAAAACAGATTTTTGACAACTGAACAGAATACTTGAACAAACACCTCATCGAAGAAGATATATGGATGGCAAATATGCACATGAGAAGGCACTCGATATCATTAGTCATTAGGGAAATAAATTAAAACCACGGTGAGATATTGCTCTGTGTCTGTTAAAATGGCTAAAATTAAAACTCCTGACCATATCAGGTGTGGAAGAACTGGAATGCTCAAACATTGTTGGCAGGAGTGTAAAAAGATATGGCAGCTTTGGAAAATAATTTGGCAGCATAATCCAGCCATTGTATTCCTAGGTGTTTATCCAGTAGAAAGAACAGATATGTCCATACCAAGACATATGTGAATGTTTGTAGCAGTTTTATCTGTACTTGCCAAAACCTGAAAACAAGCCAAATGTCCATCAGCAGGTGAGTTGGATAAATCAACCATGGTATGTACACACAATGGAATGTTCCTTGATAATAAAAAGGAACAAGTTACTGATTAAGGCAAAACCATGGATGAATCTCAACATCGTACTTTGTGAAAGAAGCCAGATACACAAAAAAGAATACACAATGAATGCATTTATTCACATAAAACTCTAGAAAGAGGAAACTAACCTATGGCAACAGAAAACATATCAGTGGTTGCCTGGGAAGGAGGAAGGGCTTACAAATGGGCGTTAGGAAATTTGGGGGCCATGGAGATGCTCACTACCTTGATGGTTCAGACGGCTTCACAGGTGTGGACACATGTCAAACTCACACTGTATACTTTAAATGGTGAGGTTTTCTGTATCTGAGTTATCCCTCAGTAGAGCTGCTAGAACAAGTGATAACGAAGTTGGTAGAATAAGGAAAGACTGGAAACGAATGCATCTTTGATCCTGATTTTCATGATAGGCATGGGGGTTTTCTTGGCTCCCACCTGTGCAAAGTTGCAGGAGACCGTGGTGCCCCCACCCCTCCACTGTAGCTCCTACCTGTGCTGCTCCCTTCCTGCTCAGTGGGTACTTACTCCTCTGACATTCAAAGGATTTTATAAGGAACTGTGAATGAATAGGCAACGAAGCGACTCTTAAAAGTGATTTGTCTAAGAATAGCTTCTCCTGTAACAGGAAGGTGGGGAGTGACCCACTGATCAGTTTCTTGCTCCTGGTCTCAGCTGGGAAGATCTCGGCCCTTTGGGGGGTAGCCTAGGAAACCCAGGAGGTCACATGTCCACCTAACCCAAACTAGGTCACGCTTACCCCCTTTTATGGCAAATTCACCATCAGGTGGTCGACTGTTGGAAACTTGTGATGAAAGTTCTAGTTGCCACGTGGGCCACGTATGCCGTGTGTGAAAGTCAGACCTTCTCCGAGTGGCAGTCACTTTTAAAAAATACGTTGTAAGCGCTGACACTGCATCTAATTCAAATGAGGATGTGGTGTCACTGTTTTCATCTTAGAGACTTTTCCATACCGTTCCACTGCCTCGTTGCCAAGTCTGTGGGTCTTAAGGGAAGGCCGACCCACTGTGCTCCACAAATAGCCAGCCACCTTTGCTGAGGAGCCTCCAATGGGAAAGACGTAAAAGCCACGTTAACTTATAAAATAAAAAACTCTTGACGGCATGGAACCAAAGACTGGACTGACTCAAAAGTAGAGTTAATTACATGAAACCCATCATGACCAACATATCCCAAACTATTTCTTGCATGTCCATTTTGTTTTCGGCTAAGAAAAAAACCCGAGTGTTTTCATGATAGGTATACTGTTTCTCCTGACCATTTTCTTTTCTCCCTTTTTTTTTAAACGAACACAAGAGGAACACAACCGTTCGCCTTCTGCACAGGGCTCTGCTTCCGCCGCAGAAACAGGTTTTATGCAAGAGCAAGTATTGATGTCTGCGAGAGTGAGCCGCCTGCTGGAGTGTTTACCTTCGCTGGGGCTGCCTGGCTATTGTCGACCCAGTTGAAATGATTCACGGGTCTGACAGATGTCTGGTACAGCTGGATGTGTCCTTGATTATCCCAAAAGTCTGGACAGCACTGTCATTCACCATTGCCCAAATTATCTTTGTATTGACTGCGGAACCCTCTGTGACAGTGCTGTAATGGCTAATTACCCAGGATACCTTTGGTACTCACTTCATAATGGTTTAGTGGAAAAAGAAAAAGGCCGTAGGAAAATGAGGAAAAAAAACCCCAAAAACCAACAAACCATACCGATAAAATAACATCCTGTTCTTTGCGAAGAACGCGGACTCTGGTGGGATACGGGATATATGTTTATTTGATATCATGCAGTTTATGCTAATGAAATCCAGGGCCACAATAGTGAAAGCATGGATTTCGCAGGAAACACATAAGGAGGAAATAAAATGTAAAGAACCTTGACAGTGATAAATTATGGACAATAGAAGAAGCTATTAGCTGTGAGAGAATTGTATGTATAACATACTTGAAAAAGGAATGACGAGTGGCCATTTGCCCGCCTCATATGTTGCAGGGGGAAAAGAGGACATGTTTTGTGTAGCAAATAACCTCCCCAGAAATAGAGAAGAGGGAGGGAGAAAGGAGGGGATCCTTAGGAAGGCTGCCCGAAGGAACAAGAATTGAAAGCTGAGGTTTCATTTCTTTCCCCTGTAATGCCATAAATTAGCACATTTTGACAAACATCGCTCCCACAAAGCAGATATATATTAGGGGGGGAAAAAGATAAGGGAATAGAGGGTACAAAATCCCATTTTGACTTTTAGTGGAGATGATGAGATCCCAGGAGGGCAGACAAAGCAGACTGGGAACAGCTTTTCACACAAAGAATACAGTAATTTGCCACGTCCTGTCCAGGCTGTGTTTGAATGTCACTCCTGTCTTAATTACCAGACTAACAAAGCTATTCTGTTATTCTGGAACCTCTGGCACAGTCCCCGCGATGCCAGACAGCCGCCGGGAAGTACTGCCCATGGATCATTCCTGAGAGAGCAGGCGAGGCGCGAGGCTTCCGAGCGAGTGGGGACGGTGGGGCCACCCCGGGGTAGGGTAGGGAACGGTACTCTTCACGGAGGACTGTGCTCTGGCTCTTGGGTTTTGGAGTGAGGAGACGGGCATGGCAGGATGCTTCAGGGGTGCTGAAGCCTGGGACCAGGATGCTTCTGGTCCACATGCCCTTGGGGTGAGACGAAGCCAAGAGCATCCCCCTCTCCCCTCCCTGTCGACCTCATGCCAGGTACCCATGACACCTAAGACGGAGCCCACCTGACCACAAAGCCTTGGTCACTGAAATCCTAACTCACTGAATTGTCCTTTTAACTGAAGACAAAAAAAGAAAGCCCTTCTCGTTACAATCCATTGCTGACTTCTGGGTATTTCTTGGGTTATTCTTCCATGTTTCGGAGACACCTCAAGAATTCTCGCCAAGGACCAGGGGGGCGGTTTCGATGAGGAAGGTGCAGACGTTTGCGCTGCTTGTGCCCCGAGCTCCGGGCAGATGAACCTCTTGGGTGGTGATTGGTGGGACACAGCCTGCCAATTCTGCACCCTGTGGCACCCATCACATCTTCCTCCTTGAAAAGAACTCGTAGTGAAACAATTTAGAGCATCGCAGGCTGGTTAGTTGAAGTGTTTTTTGTGTTTAATTTTTTTCTTTCTTTTTTTTTTTGGAGGGAGAGAGAGACAGAGCATGAAGGTGGGAGGGGCAGACAGAGAGGGAGACACAGAATCCGAAACGGGCTCCAGGCTCTGAGGTGTCAGCACAGAACCCCACGCAGGGCTCGAACTCACAAACTGTGAGATCAGGACCTGAGCCAAAGATTGAACGCATAACTGACTGAGCCACCCAGGCGCCCAAAGGTGTGTCTATATTTAAAAAGGAGCTTGCTGCATTTCGAAAACCTTCAGATGATGTATTTATGTTTCCTTTTTCATCAGGATTGGGGAGTAATACAATGATGACGCCTTGAAAATGAAACCTAAATCTTTAGTTCAATGCCCATCCCCACTGAATAGCAGTTATCTGCCTTTCATATTCATATCGCTAAAATTATCCAACAAAGACAATTTCCTGATCACAGCTGATCTATAATAATTTGGATTTTATTTGGAGAAGATGGACCTTGACCTAAAAGTATTCTACAAAGTATCGGAATGGATTATTTTGTCAACTTTTAGTAACTAAAGCTTCCCGAAAAAGTAAATTGTTCTTATTTCTTTTCTGTACTTTTAAAAGAGTCTAAGAAAGGGAAGCTTTCAAGGCTACGAAGCCTGGCTTGTCTCTCATACAAAGGTGCCGACTGTCCTAAGACAAAGCCAGACAGATTTAGCCAGAGTGGCAAATTCTAGGTTGAGTATGAAGTTTGTGTTGAAGTTACTTCTCAAAAAGTAATAACGGTTTCAGGCTCCTAAAACCTCCTGCTTACAGGAATAGGATTTAGGTAAGAAGTGAAAGGAGGGTTTGAAGATAAAACAGGGAGGCAAAGCTCGGAGAGAGGTCTATCTGTTATAAGCAGGTAATAGAACTTATCTGTTAAGCTGGGCTTTGAATTATTTAATACCTATATTAAAAATATGTCATGTAGTCACCTAATTGTTTCTGTTTCCGTCGCTCCTGACAAATGTGACATACTTAAAAGTATAATCTTTTAAAATGCCTTCAATAATGACTGCTCCAAAAGACTGAAAACTAAAAATTGGGGGCGCCTGGGTGGCTCAGTCAGTTAAGCGTCAACTTCAGCTCAGGTCATGATCTCACCGTTCCCAAGTTCGAGCCCCACGTCAGGCTCTGTGCTGACAGCTCAGAGCCTGGAGCCTGTTTCAGATTCTGTGTCTCCCTCTCTGTGTGTGCCCCTCCCCTGCTCATGCTCTGTCTGTCTGTCTGTCTCTCTCTCAAAAATAAACATTAAAAAAAAACCCTCAAAATTGAAACCAGAAGAAGGTAGAGAAAACATCTTGATGTATCATTATGAAATAAAAGTACTGTCTTATGAAAAAAAACCTGTAAAAATGTATATTTATAATGGCCAGCCTAGAACTAATTATCGTGGATGTGAGGCACACATGTTTTATTCACTAACTCACTCGGTGACAATGATAGACCAAATTCTAGAAGGGGAGACAAACCATCATCAAAGAAAGAAAAAAAAGAAAAAGAAAAAGAAAAAGGCAGTTCTGTGTGCTGACTTAACAATTTGCCATTGAAGATCAGGAAGCGTTTCCTGGGTGCGATTATTAATCAGTTATGTGACAAATGAAACCTGTGTCGCAGAAACATCTAGGAGGAGCTGCAAACGCAGGTACTTATGGGGGGGGACAGGCGCCAGGCGCCAAGCAGGAGCGTAATGGGCTGGTGGAGATGTGGCAAACTGGAGCGTGCCCACGCTACTGAGAGTCCCTCTCCCCATTTTTGCCACGTGGGAACGCAAGCCTAACTTTGCCGGATCTCTTACCTTTTCAGGAAAACCTGAGAATCCAATGTTTAGAGATTATGAGTCCCTGTGGCCCCACAAGCTCCTACTCTGCATGAGCTTGCCAAGGGCAGGGGAGAGAGCTGGGTGGGGGGGGGCACTTGCTGCATTCAGTAGATTATTATTATTATCATTCAATAGATAGTAAGAACCACAGAGAGCAGAACTCTGTTTGACCTTTGGGAAGACATGGTCGATTGCAACACGGTGCTTACATGCGGGTACTTTAGTTCAGCTAATGGCACTTCTCATATCTTATACCGTCTCATTCACGTGGTCAGAGCTGAAGGTCTTTCTACACTGCCCATTTTATAGGTTCCTCCCAGCACGGTGGTCTCTGCCTCGGCTTTCCTTCCCAATCTTCTTCATCCAGAAGACCCAACTCATTCCTTTTTCTTAAGTTAAAAAAATGTTTATTTATATTTGAGAGAGAAAGAGAGAGTGAGTGAGCAGGGGAGGGGCAGAGAGAGAGACAGAGACAGAATCTGAAGCAGGATCCAGGCTCTGAGCTGTCGGCACAGAGCCCGATGTGGGGCTCCAACTCATGAGCCATGAGATCATGACCTGAGCCGAAGTCAGATGCTTAACCGACTGAGCCACCCAGGCACCCCAGACCCAACTCACTCTTCAGGGCTCTGAGAAAACTCCCAGCATGCCTCTAACTGGGCTGGGGCCTTGTGTCATGCCTCCTAGAGCTCTCCTTTGCAACACTATCACATATATGAATACGTAATTTTTATTGTTGGTATTCCCTGCCAGACTCTAAGCATCACGAGGACAGAGAACTATATCCATACTCTTGGCACCTACTTCAGCGTCCAGTTGTACTTATAATATGTTTGCAGAAAAGGAGACATTTAAATGAGTCACGTAAAAATGTACATAGGTGTCCAAAGATTCTTCTTGTCATTCAAAATCCTCTCTGAAGAGTCTAAATGAGAACTATTTTTTATCTACTGTCAGGTAGACTTGTTACATATTTCTGAGAGTTCTTCTGGATGTCCTCTGTTGAGCTGGAGACTCCTTAATCTTTCTGAGGTTCCCATGTCTCTTTTTCTGATATACATAAATCATGGAGGTTTCCTTGAAATAGCCATTGAGAGCAAATTCCCTGCGTTGTCCAGACGACAGGAAGGAAGAAAAATACTAATTGTGGTAAATTGTAAACGTAGCCTCAAATTATTTCCCTCTCTTTATCATGCTTTTAGAGGGTCCCCTCACACAAGGCTTGGCTATGTGACTTGTTTTGGCCAATGTGACAATTCAAATATGATGTAAACAGAGACTTAGGTACTTGGAAACATTCTTTCTTGCTCTTCTTGGAAACCCTGTGGCCCCCATCATGTAAACAGGCTGGGCTACTGAGGACATGTAGACCAATTATCTTCATCACTCCAGCCGGTAGCCTGTAGACAGACATGTCCGGGAGGTCGTGAGACTAACCAGTCTCCAGGTGACCTGGCCTCTGACTGCAGGTGTAGGAGTAAACCCAGGCAAGCCCAACCTCTGTTGCCGGACTACAGAATTGTGAACTAATAAATAACTGTTGTTTTCAGCTACAAAGGTTTGGGGTGGTTTGTTATGTAGCAAAAACTAACCGATACACTATTTTTCAGGGTTGTGGCGCTTTTTCAACAAGACTACCCTGGAGAATCTGGATCTCATTTCTCTCCCCCCCCACCCCCCACCAACCACGCCACCTATGCACTAAGACTATTAGCTTCAAAAATGCAGACGCCGTTTGACATGGGAGAGCAGCTGATAGAGATAGGGAACAGGACCGGAAGGGACAGAGTTCAATGCTACTCTCCCGATAGCCCCCCTCCAGGGCTCATTGACACCCAGAGTGTGAGCAGCACATCTGACGGTGAGGAAGAAGAGGAAGAAGAGAGTGGGTGGTGGTGAGAGCCAAGCTGCTGGTAAAATCTGACACGGAGAAAATAAAAGAACCTAGTGTTCTGGTATTAGACCACAATATCCTTATTATATTAAAAAAATCCAGGGGCGCCTGGGTGGCTCAGTTGGTTGAGCGGCCGACTTCGGCTCAGGTCATGATCTCACGGTCTGTGAGTTCGAGCCCCGCATCGGGCTCTGTGCTGATGGCTCAGAGCCTGGAGCCTGCTTCGGATTCTGTGTCTCCCTCTCTCTCTGTGCCCTTCCCCTGCTCATACTCTGTCTCTATGTCTCTCAAAAATAAATAAACGTTAAAAAAAATTTTTAAAAAAATCCAGTTAAAATTTCTAGCCCTGGAAGGCTAGAGAATAAAGCCAAGCAAATATGGGGACTATGCAATGTATCCTTTTAACATAGAGAAAACACGCCCATTAGTTGCATAAGCCTGCCTTTGTTTGAGGCCCTGAAGCCTTTCCCTGCATTTTTAGGAAAACACGTTGAAAGTAAACATTTGTTCCATTCTAAAGTGCTGCTCTGGAATTTTTGTTTTTGTGCTGAATCTTGACATAGTAATTTAACAAAGCAAGAACCCCGCAAAATGTAGCATGTCGTTGCAGAGTTGGGGTGAGTATTTACTGAGTGCTTGCTGTTTGCAGAGACTTGATCTCACATAATCTTTGCAACCACCCTGCGAAGATTCTGTTTTCTCTCTTACTAAATAGATGAGGTTCTAAGAGGTTAAGTCACTTGGCCAAGGGTGCACAGTAGCTGGTAAGGTTACACATTACAGACATAGACATCAGTTGGAATCCACTGCCCATGCTGCCTCAGCAATAATATAGTACTTAATCATTAGCAATAATAATGATGATGATTTTTATCAAGCCCTTAATTACAGAATGTTTTTCATTAAGAAACAATAGTGGAAAACTATTGAGTTTATATGCCAACAATGTTCTAATGTTCTATTTACACATAATAAATAATTTAACCCTCACAAAAACCCTTCCAGGTAGGTAAATATATATTGTCTCCATTGTAGAGATCATGAAACCAAGGCACAAAGAGCTTAATTTGCGGAAAGGTGCGTAATAAGTGAGGGGTGACGCAGATACTCAATTTAGATCTGTCAAAGCCCAACGCTTTCAGTTAAACCACGCATCTTCACTTTTCTATTTCCCCCCAAATAACTGTGATGTTTAACTCATCGCTCTAACACCCAGTGAGACGCTGGGTCTCCAAAAGAAAGGGTGATCGGTCACTACTTAGAACGTCTCAAAGAAGCCAGCCGCCTGGAATATATCCCCAATGAGATTAACCCCCATCGATCTTGTTCCAAGATCGCTCTCTCGGAGCACAGAGCCTGGCACATGGTAGGAGCTCAATTCATAGGTGCTGCATGGATTCAGTCCCCTCTACAAATAGTGGTAGAAAGGACAGAGGATGTAATGCTGGACAACCCTTTGGGCTTTTTGGTAGACAGATACTAGATTCGCGTCCCGGTACTTCTGCAACAAAGCACCACCGTCTGGGTGGTTAAAACATCAGATATGTATCCTCTCCTGGTTCTGGAGGCTTAGAAATCTTGAAATGAAGTATTTGGAAGGGCCGTGAGCTCTCTGAAAGCTTTAGGGAAGGAACCTTCCACGCCTTCTTCTTTGAGTCTTCTACAAACCAAAGAATGCCACGCAGTGTTGCCGGCATTCCTTGGCTTCTGGCGCCATAATTCCAGCCTCTGCCCCTAGCTGTCTGCCCTCTGTGTGTGTCCGTGTCTGAATTTCCCTCTTTTTATAAGCATACCAGTCGCAGTGGGTTCAGGACCAAACTTGAATCCAGTATGACCTCAGCGTAACTTGCTGACATCGGCAAAGACCCTATTTCCAAATAAAGTCACATTCACAGGTTCCAGGTGGGTGAATCTGGGGGAGAGGGAATAATTCCATCCAGTAAAGATAGTTTAGAGATTTAAAATATCTTGACGCTTGCAGGGCCAAACATAAGAAGAGGTGGGGCCAAGCACACCTGGTCAAGGCTGGGAAGGGCCTCACCCACCCCCGACAAATGACAGCCCCAAACTCCTTTTGGCATAGGCTTGATTTTTTTTTAATGTTTATTCATTTATTTTGAGAGAGCTAGAGAGAGAGTGAGCCATGAGCAGAGGAAGGGCAGAGAGAGAGGGAGAGAGAGAATCTCAAAGAGACTCCACACCCAGCATGGAGCCCGACACGGGGCTCAATCCCACGACCGTGGGATCATGACCTGAGCTGAAATCAAGAGTCGGGCACTTAACCGACTGAGCCACCCAGGCGCCCCAGGCTCGATTTTTAATTTGAAACTCCTATGAAAACGAATCATGGCAGACTCTATCAGCTAACTGATATCTAACTGCAAATAAATCTCTCTGAGAGCCAATCTGGATGACAGAGAAAAGGAAGGAAGGAAGGAAGGAAGGAAGGAAGGAAGGAAGGAAGGAAGGAAGGAAGGAAGGAAGGAAGGAAGGAAGAAGGAAGAAGAAAAGAAAAGAAAGAAAAGAAAGAAAGAAAAGAAAGAAAGAAAAGAAAGAAAAGAAAGAAAGAAAGAAAAGAAAAGAAAGAAAAGAAAGGAAGAAAGAAAGGAAAGGAAGGAAAGGAAGAAAAGGAAGAAAAGGAAGAAAGAAAGAAAGAAAGAAAGAAAGAAAGAAAGAAAGAAAGAAAGAAAGAAAGAAAGAAAAAGACAGAAATTGAAGATAAGGAAGTAGGAGATGGCAGGGAAATGCCACCGGACAAGCAGAAGAGGGGCAGAGTTGCCAGAGGCAGAAAGTCTGGGCGAATCCAAGCAAAGAGCAAAGAGACGATGGCCTTAGAACAAAAGGTGGGGGGAAGAAGAGAGATTTCTGACCGTCCCTGGTAGAGGCATCTGATTACAGGCACCAAGGCTAATCACTTTCCGGGAGGGGGTGTAGAGGGAAAACCTCTGAAATGTTACAGAAAAAGCAAGGAAGCCACTTGGAATGAGTACACTAGAATTAAGGACCTCAGGCCGGACAGGGGTCTTCACGAAATGCATGAGTTTCCTTAGAAAAGATGCCATGTGTTACGTGTTTTCCCATTTCTTTCCACTCTGATGCCAGGCACCCACCGGAAGGTCTGTGTTGCTAGCAGATCAGACACTACTCACTTGGGAAGGCGGAAAGGAAATGTCAGACAATCCGGCTCCGAAGCTCTGCCGGCCAGCGTGAAGAACGTCTACATAGTGAGTGTACCTGGGCCAGTGTCGTGGCCCTGGTGCCATGGGGGAGGACAGGAGGGCACGCCTGGCCCTCCGTGGAGGCTGGGAGGGGCAACTTCTCTCGGTTGGTGGTCTCTGCACGTCTCTCCAAGGGGTGACAGAAAGAACACGGTGAGGAGTTGGACTAGCTGTGTGGCCTCGGGTAAGTTACTCGCCCTGTCTGAGGGTCCACTGAAAAAATTAAGTGAAAATATTCACGCAGCCCCCACCATTCTGGGCACATCGGAGAAACCCCAAAATTGTTGTTGTGTCCTGCCTTCCTGGATTATCGAATTTCTCCTTCGGATAAACCTGCTCTGTGATCTGAGTTTCCTTAGCTGAGTTCAGAAATGTTAATCTTAATCATAACTCCGTCTGCTTTGTAAGAACCCCCTATTCATCTGGGGCCTGAAGTTTCATTAGGATTTTAATTTCAGGACCTAAATTGAGTACTTGGCGGAGGTGGAGTGAAATACACATGCGTGCTCCACCTGCCTGAATGGAATGCTGCTAGGGTTTAAATTTTGATAAATGCACGGCTTTCTGTGTGCTTCCCAGTTCAATTTTGCTCTGTTGTGGATGGTAGTATTTATTTTCAATGCTCCGTTTTAAAGGAAAGTTTCTTTTGCTACAAGCGAACGGGGCGGGGCTGTGGGTGCGGATCTTAAAGCAATCCCGCAGGTAAATCTGGCGATACGGTTCCTGAAGAGTTTTAAAAAATGCTAATTAAGCTCTTTATTTAAGCACTCCAAACTTTCCTCAGGATGGTTACAATACCGATGATTAAAAGTTGCAAAGGTATTGTAAACTTCTCTGGGGGGTAGTTTTTTCAATAATGCAAATGATCTCTCCAGCTCTCGTAACATCGTTTAAAAATGAATTTTGATGACTTCTGAGCTTGTATAAAACTGGAATCAAATGTGCTCATTTCCCACCATGGAGGGGGACAGGGAAAGCGAAGCACAAAAGAATACATCACATTTCTAAGTAAGCAGTCACAGAAGACCTTTAAATAACTCAACTTCCTACCGTATTTTATTATCTTCTCTCAGTTTTATGGCATTATCTACCATAGAAATGCAGGGAGATTTGTAAAACACTATAGCATTTAAGTCATTACATTTTATAGCTAATTTCTAATGTGGATTTGATTTTTTATGAGCAGAAAAAGAATCTAATTTGCATTAGTGACAGTAACTAGAGAAATTTAACACCTGGCCCCGGTTGTACTAGAAATGGAATATTAGGTACTTGGGTGCTAAAAACCCATTCGGATCTTCAAGGGGGATTTTTTATTTATTTATGTGCTGCTCTCATGTTTATCATTATAAAACTGTTCATGTTAGGATGGGGAAAAAAATCTCACTGCCTTCAAAAATTCTGGATATGCCTTTTTCATCCTCTGTAGGAGAAACAGAATTATTTCCCCCTTAGCAAGAACACACCCTGAAAAAAAACCACCACCATTCCCCTCGTCTAAAAAATACCGCAGCAGCCTGCGTGAGAAGCGCTTTGATTCCTGCTGGCCTTTCCCGTCTCACCCCCCCTACTCCCCCCCCACCCCCAGCTCTGCTCCCCCAAGCTGGCCTCTGTTTTCTCTTCCTCATGTCTCCTCCCAGTGCCCCTCCATGTCGCTGCTTTCCCAGGGAGAAGCTCGGGTGCAGTGCATCCGAGCAAAATTAAACCTCTGCTAAGAAGATCACATTGTTGTTACAGGAGCGATCCATATGTTTATAAAGTGTCGAAAATTAGGAACTGCAAAAGAGGCGAAGCTGGTGTTAAATGATATGGGAAGTGACACTTTACATAGCCGGTTACAATTAACACATTGATGGCATTTTGCTGGCTCCTTGCAGTGATAATGCTGTTGTCAGCTGTGTTTAGTGCACCAAATCTCCTGGAGCCTTCAGCCAGGCAGCGAGCTTTTGACAGATTGAAGGTTCGGAGATAGGCTATCATGACAGATGGAAACTGGCACCGATGCTCGGCTTTCGCCGATCACAGGGGACCTGCCCCCCTTATTCTGCAGGGCTCGGCTCTGCAACCTTCCCCCTTCTGATGAAAGCAGGGGATGGCATTGTTAAATAGTGCATCTGTGTGAGTTAGACTCCTTTGATGAAAGCATAAGGCAGACGCGCCGTGAAGCAAAAGACAGCCTCTGCTCTAACTGCATTTTAGATAGACTTGAGGGAGACCCCAGGGAGCTGGGAGAAAACTTTGGTAAATTTCAGACAGAAATGGGAAAAAAAGGCCCTCCGTTAATCGCTTCTCTTCCAAGAACATTAAAAATACACCTCCGATGATAAAATCCCAATTAATGACGGTCATAAGCAGTTCCCCGAGCTGGCAATCATCCTGGAGTTGGGTGGATGTGCCTTTCTTCTCTGAGGATTCTTTTCTTGTTATTAGTCAGTTCATTCCCAAACAAGCCAAGGAGACCTGCAAGGAGGTGCCCAGGGGCCACCGTGAATACCCAACTTGTCGGAAACTAATTCAATTACTCCAAGTCACTCTTCTTGAGATGGGGCTGGGTTCTTGAATCTAGGTTTTAAACTCCAGGGTAGGGGTGGACAGAGCTCTCCACAGCTGGGCATAAACGGGCCGATAATATAGTTAATTAACCTTTCACCCTCTCCCACCAACCCCCTTTTAAAGAAAAGCATTCGTCATTTTCTTTCAAACGCCCATCTACTTTAAAGGCTCTCCCTTCAGCTCCTGCGGTCCTTTCTTCCTCCCGCTGACAAATGCCTCTTTAATTTTCTTAAACCGGCTGAAGAGCCCTCTTTCTTTCAGTCTTAATCTTCCATTCTGCTCTTGCCGGTACAGGTTGGGAGCAGCAAGTTCTGCAGCCCGTTGGAGGTATGATAATCAGCTGATTAGCTAGTGGAGTCGTTTTCCCTGAGGCTCTTTTGTGTGAAAAATCCTCACACTCAATTGACGTGTGGACATCATAAAGCTGATGAAATGCAATTGTAATGAACAAGAGGGAGCGGCGTCTGCAGCCGTCTAAATGAAGGACCCTTCCCTCGCGCCATGCTAATTCAGAAAATCTGCTCTTAACGTGCGCTCCCGGTGGACTCCAAATCGAGGCGCATCTCCATGAATGCATATTCAAGAAGCGAATTAGCCTCCGTGGCAAGTGAGTGCCTGGCCCGGCCAGACTGATTCTAACTTCAAGACAGATTAGACCGTATCAACTGTGGTAATGATGTGACGGTCCCTTTGTGGCGAGAGTCCTATGGTCAGGTTTACCGCGCGGACGGACACAGGGGCGCAGACAGAGCCGGCGAAACCTCTCAGACGAGACCAGAGGTTACTTTCCCGTCAAATTATTTCAGCCAAAACAGCCCGATGGAGGAGAAAAGAGGAAACGCGTGGAAACGACCCACTCTCCCGCCCTCCTGTTTAAACCCTGGTTGTAATGGTGGCCAATGGATGTTCCCTGCCCTGTTTTAGGGTCATGTCATTAAGTTAGGAAGAAAGAGGGAGATTTCCCTCCCATGCCCCTTTTCAGAAAACTACATTACTTGCTAAGAAATTTCCAAGCGAATGAAACTTGGCATACAAGTTGTATAATTTTTTTTCTCTAAATTGAATTTCACATGAATCAGTTCGTAGGAAGAAAAACCCTACAGCATTAGGGAGAGAAGCTGTTCGTTTCCACTGCCGGCTCTGTGACAGTTGCTAATATAACATGACAGGTTTGTTCATCACGATTTTGGCTCACCTTTGGGTTTTCCGTGCTATTCTTTCTATTAATACATGTTAATTAATGACGGGAAGGAGTGCCCGCCTTTACATCGACAAGCTCAAAGCACTTTTTCAGACACTGATTTATCTTCGAGAGGTGGAAAGAGGGCAGGCATTAGCGTGTTATTTTTACAGAGGTGGAAACGGAAGGGCGGTGACGAAGTGACTCATCCAAGGTCGCACGCAAGCCGGTCCCAGAGCTCTGCCTTGAACGCCTCCTCACCCCTCTCCACAGCTTCAGACACAGAAGACACTGCAGGGAAAGGTGCTGCTCACCCAGCATTAAGGAGACTCCTTCATGAGCATGGCTAATAAACACAGCACATGCCTTAAAAGCAAATGAACAAGACGAGCTTAACCAGGACTGTTGGTACTACTGGGCGAGCCATGTGGCATCAGCGCGGTTCACACAGAGGTCCTCGCCAAGGAGCCACGTTTCCGAGATTACAAGAACCACTCCTCGGTCTCTTCATGCTTCTCTCACGTGGCCCTTGACCTAGATAGCCTTTCGATTCCGCCTAACTCAATAGCGGCGCTGCACGTGCCTGTAGACACGATCGTGGGTTATTTTGCTTCCTCCAGGATGTTTGGAGGCAAAATCTGGGGAGGCCGATGAGCGCCATCGTGGTCCAGCCTGGTGCCCTAGGGATCGGCTGTCCGCCGTGGGCAAACAGGAGAGCAGGCACTTCGGGGAGCTCAGAGGAGTGAGAGAAGTTCGTACCTGAAGGGCCAAAGTGCCTCACACTCAGATACAGGAAAGACAGAGCTGCATGGAGGCCAACAAACCAAAAGGCACGAACCCCATTCCAACTGGGCCAAGACACGTATGCAGACACCAGTTCACCAACTAGCTGCTTTCAAAACCTGCTGGTAAACCAGGTGTTTCAAGCTCATGCTGCATTTCCCCATTGGAAGCTGACTTCTAGCTGGTGGTTAGGCTCTTGGGCCGGCTATTAAAGCACTATTTAACTTCTAACATAGCTGACCGCACTATTCATCGTACACATGCAAATATGGCTGAAAAAGTGCATTGCACTAAAGCAATTGGGCTCTGAGATCAGTGGCCTGTGTTCAAATATCAGCTCTGTTAGTTAGTTACCATCCTGGGACCCTCCACGAACGATTTAAGCCTCCATTTTCTCATTTGTGAAAGGGGTGGATGACAGTACTTACTTCACAAAGCTGTGGCAGAAGGATTAAATGAGATAAGACAGAGTAAAATACCTGACCTGATATATAGCAGGTGCTCAATAAATGCCAGGTAGGAATCATGGAGTTTTTACATATTTTTGAGTTCACATTTCTCAAATTCATTGCTAACAGTCCTCATGGCCCATTCCGACGGTATGAAGAGAGTTGTGTGTATGTGAATTCTTTGTTCAAGAAGGGATCTTCCTCATTGGAGAGAAGGTATTATATGGGGCACCTGGGCGGTTCAGTCAGTTAAGTGTCCAACTCTTGATTTCGGCTCAGGTCACGACCTCATGGTTTGTGGAATCGAGCCTCACGTCGGGCTCTGAACTGAGAGCAAAGAGCCTGTTTGGGATTCTCTCTCTCCTCTCTCTCTCTCCCTCCACCTCCCCCACTCGTGTGCACATGCATGTGCACTCTCTCTCAAAAATTATTTATATACATTATTTATATACATTAAAAAAAGAGACAGAATGTATTCTAGCCTAAAGATTAAGAGTCAGATTCTGAATCCAGGATGAGTTCAGGTTTTGGCCCTGCTATTACTCAACTGAGCGACCTTGGGGATGTTACCTAATCCCTCCACTCCTCATCGATAAGATGGGGGTACGGTTAGTATATACGTCACGGGGCTGTTGTAGGGATTAAGGGACTTAACATACGCAAAGTGCCATGCTAGTAAGCACGATACAATGCAGCTGTTACAAGGAGACCATCCTGGTGTTGGCAATGACAAATGATCCGGAAACCATGGCCCGGTTGGAGATTAATGACTGTCTTAGGGTGACTGTTAGTAAGTAATGATTTGGGACTCCAGGCTGGTCTTCTAATCCCTAGTCTCAAGCTCTCTCCAGATCACAGTTTTCCCGTTACCACACTCCTGGAAGGCACCCTGGAGGGTTAGCTAACATTTATTGAGTACCCAGTGGGTGTACAGCTATAGAGTTCCCTTAGAAACAGGAAGTTATGCTCTAGACTCTAAACCGAGACTGGCAAACTACGGGCCAAGTCAGACTGCTGCCTGTTTTTGTATGGCCTGTGAGCTAAGACCGGCTTTGGTATTTTTAAATGATCAAAAGCGATTCAGAAGAATAATAGTATTTTGTGCCACATGAAAACCATCTGAAATGTATCAGTCTCTATAAACGAAGTTTGACTGTAACAGAGTCATACATAGTGTCTATTGGTGATTTTGTCCTACAGCAACAGAGACGACTAATTGTATCAAAGATCACGTGGCCCGCCAAGCCTAAATTCTTTACTATCTGACCCTTTCTGATAAAGTTTGCCGCCCCCTGGCCTGGACCCAAGACTGATTCCATCTGGCTATTGCAGAGAGGGGTTAGGAGGCTCAGGGTTCAAACTCAAGGTATATACACCAAGCCTCAACACTGGCTGAGACGAGATTTTAATTGCCTTCCACAGCCTAAGTAAGGTTTTTTTTGTTTTGTTTTTGTTTTTAATGTTTACTTACTTTTGAGAGAGAGACAGAGCACGAGTGGGGCAGGGGCACAGAGAGGGAGACACAGAATCCGAAGCAGTATCCAGGCTCTGAGCCGTCAGCACAGAGCCCGATGGGGGCTCGAACTCCCGAACTGGGAGATCATGACCTGAGCCACCCAGGCGCCCCCTAGGTAAGGGTTTAACATTATGTTCTGTAATGTATTAGAGGCAGAGCGCTGTAGTGGTGGAACTCACAGACTCAGGAACCAGGCGGCCTGGATCCAACCTCAGTTCGACAACTTGCCAGTCGTATGACCTTAGTCAAATTACTGAACGTTTCTTGTGTCACTGCTTCCTTATCTAGACAGTGGGATTGTGTTAAGGATTACGTGAGTTTCTACGCTGAAACCATTTTGAAGAGTGCTTTGCACGTCGCCAGCGCTATGCAAGTAGTAGCCGTTATTATTTTTGAAATCTCATGGCTCTTTGGAGGACAAGAGAAGGATGCCTTCCTCAGAGCAGTGGGTGACGCGTCTATGCCAGCTTCTTGTCCCTACCGTCTCTCTGGGCCAGCTCCCACTCATTCTTTAGGACAGTGCAAATGTCTGCATTTTTCCTAGTCTTTCCTTGAGTTGTTTACTTCTTCCTGCTTTCATAGAACATTGTACATGCCTCCGTGAAGGCTTATGTTGAATTAAAAAAAATCACATACATTTTTGCTCATACTAGATGGTGAGCTCCCGGAAGGAAAAACTCATCTTTGACTCACGGTGCCCAGTACGTAGAGTATAGGATACGTAGTAGTATCTGTAAATATTTGGTGAGTTAGAGAAGGAATAATAGAGCAGAAAGCTGCAGGGCTGAGGTGTCTCTAAGTTTTGTTTTCTTTCGTTTGTTTGTTTACTGGGTGAAAGCCTTCTCAGTGTGGCAGTTCCTTCATCCCTTCAAGGTACAAGCTTGTGATGTAATTAAATTGGAAATTTTGAGGCTTAAAAGAAAAGGCACCAGGATGCTTCTACTCATTAAATTTAGAAATCACGGAACAGAAATTTTCCGTCTTGGAGAAGCTTTGTAGGAGTGGGCTGAGATACCCTAAGCGACTATTTGATCTTACGTAGGATACTCACTGACTTTGGACTGTCCAATATCATGGGAAAATGGGGGGAAATGAACAAGAGATCATCACGAAGGCCTCTTCCGTTCCCCAAACTATGATTTCTGCCTCTCCCGGAAAATTTACCCACTCTGCCCATCTGTGAGTAGGGCTTCTAGGTAGCCCCTAGTGGGGCTTGCTGGTAGGTAAGCTCCTTAACTACTGAACCTGCATCTGGGAAATGAAGAGTAATGTGATCACTCGAGGACACACGTAAGGATGAGAGGCAAAACATGAAGGTACAAAGGAGGCTGGGGCTGCACCAGGAGAGGCTTCCCGTGCTGTGCTGGGAAATGGGGGCTTCAAGGACAGTCCACAGTAGGAGGCTACGGCTGGCGATAAGAAGCGGAGAGATGTACCCGGCTTTCTGTTTTAACCTTAAGAACTCCGGCCGCAGTTGGAAACCGGGTTGGAAGGGAGAAGGAGAGCCAACGTACGGCAGTGCCAGAGGAGGGACGGGCTAAGAGGGGGTGTCGAGGAGGTTGAGTTCTGGATTTGGGAAGGTAGAGAAAGCCATGTGCCTGTGCAGACGAAGTGCCATATACATGGTAGGCAGCGAGAGAGATAATACTGGTGGTCAACCTTGATTTCTTGGGACATATTCTTAATTAAGAAAAAGTCCTGGATTTATATATGTGTGGACTCACACTGGAGTCAATCTAGGGTAGTGGCTAAGAGCTTAGACTCTACATTTGACTCTAAATTAATTAGCCCTGAGATTTTGGGTAGCTCATTTTACCTCTTTCAGCCTTAATTTCCTTGGCTGTACCTCCCAAGGTCATGGTGAGGATTAAAGGCACGAAGCATGTGAAGGCGCATACCCTGGGGCTTGGTGAGGCAAGGAGCAGATTACTGTTGGCTATTATCACCGGGGAGCTTTGGGTTTGCTCCGAGGCCACCTCCTCAAACCTTCCAACTGCATTTTCATTCCAGAAAGATACGTTTAGAAGACTCAGGCTTAGACTCGTTCGCCAGAGCTGGAGTTTTAAAAAAGCTAGACAACTAAAATAAAAGTTAAAAGCCACTATTATAATAAGAGCTTACGCCTTAGAAACCCAGAAACAATTAAATGAAGCTATTTGGTTAACTTAAATGCAGTTCTGTGAAATGAGCTTAAATGCACGGCTCACTACTCAAAGGTTCCAGAGCACTCCACTCGCCTGCTTGGGAAGCCGCAAACAAGGTCAGTATTGATAGCTCACGCTTCAGTGAGTGTATCAATTTAAAACTTCATCAGTGATTCTCACTCATCTGCAGCCCTGCATGGCTGTTGTCTTGTAAGAACGGGGTGACTTACGAACCTATTAAGTAACTTCTTCACTTGCGCTCTAATGAGCTTCTTGTTTCTCTGGAGGAACACAAACACCTGAGAACAGGCCACAAATAAGACGGAACAGATTTCCGGGTCGTGTTTTGATTTTCTGTACTTCCCAGTTGCTTTGCCAGCCTAGCCCGGGCGGTAGGAGTTAGGTAACAAGTCCTGAGTAGGGCCGTCAGGGTCCCGCCGTCCACTTCAAAGGGCTAGGATCACAGCTGACTTATTTGCCGTGTAGGGCACACATGTGGAATTTGAATATTGGACACTTATCTCCTGTTCCCCCTGCCGCTGGCAGTGAAGGTGGCCACCCTCCCCTTCCCAGGTCTGCATGGCATACACAGGAGCAGGAGGACCTACTGCAGAGGAGGGGGCACAGGGCCCACCCACGAGGAGGGCCGTCCTGGGGACCTCAACCAAGTTCTCCTCACAGTCTTACTCAAGTAGGAAGGCTCTGGCCCTGTTTCTCGGCTACCGTAATTCAGATTGAGTGTCCCCAGGCCCTCTATACACAGTCTCATTGATGGTAGATGAAAGATTGAAAATCAGTCCTTTAGGGTTGGAGCCCAACACTCTCCACGGAGGGATAGTGGGTAAAGAAAATATTATGTATATTGTTACTTGGCACTCTTTGTTTAGGGAACAAACTTGATCAGGTTTGAGCGCAGGGGTTGGAAGATGACAGAAAGCAGAGAGCTGAACAGTTCTATTTCAGAAAAGAAGAGGAAGCTGGGGGTGGAAAAGGGCAAAGAGCAGATAGGAAGGGAGAGAGAGCCAGACATGGGAGGGGCCTGGAGCCTACTCAGAAAGAGGGTCGTCGAGAAGTCTTTTGAGGTTATCAGAGGATTTTTTAAGAATAATCTACGGCTCAGCTTTAAGTGTCCTGCCTAGCTCATGTCCCCAAAGTTTCAGAAGTTACTTGCTTGAGTTCAATAACGAAAGCAATGGGCTGGAGTCCCCAGAGTCTGGGGGAGGGGAGAATAAGCAGATGGAAGAGAAGAGCCCAAAAGGCAAGAAGTGAGGGCGATCAAGAGGGGCCCAAAGTGGCCATGGGAACATAAGCGCCTGGGAAGTGTCAGAAATTGTGGGAAAGATCTAGAACTTCCACAGGATGTGGGCCAGAAAGCTAGAAGGGCCTTCGTTTACATTTTAATGTATAGAGAGTAGCCTCAGCTGAGACATGGGTCATACACTGCAGGAAACGACATCCATCAGTCACTAATGTCTTCCAACTCGTTGATTATATCTGTGTAGGTTTTCATATATCTTGTCTTCCATGAGTTTTTTTTGTGACGATCGACCCCTACTTGGGCCTTGAAAGAGAAACTGGGTCAAACAGAATACTGGGAAAGTAGGAATTCTAATAGTCAGGGCTTCTTAAGCTTATTGGAGTTCATTTCCTGCTTTGTATCCTCCATATGGCTGTGATAGGGGTGGGAATGGGAACTGCCCCTTGGGAGTAATGAGATTTTTTCTTTCCACCCCACCCCCCTGCCCCATTACTGGAGGGCTTACACAGAGTCCGAGTGACCAGTTGACCCAGCGTTGTGCAGGGGACTCACGTGTCAGGTAGAAGCTGGACAGATAGGCTTTCAGGCACTTTAAACACTGAGCTTCCATTACCAGGGGGAGGACTTAAAACTTTCAGAGGAGTTTAAAATATTCCAAATGTCTGTGGCTGTTTCTAAAGAATGTATATATCGCCCTTTCTACGGCTCTAGGTTAATCTGTTCCAGCTTATGCTAATTATGTTCTCATTATTTGGAGGAAGGAAAGTAGACTTGGACCCTCTCCAAGGGGTGGGGGTGGCAAGCTGGTCATGCTCCGTGCTGGCAAAAGGGAACATTTGGCATTCCCGGGGGGGACCCTCTGAATGCCCACAGGACTGGGGAGCTGCAAGGGACCTTGGGGTCCGTGCTTGGATCCCATGGCAACGGGGGAGGGGGTCCTGAAGCCACACTACACCTGTTTGCAGAGGTTTAGAAGGGGGTGCTTGGGGATGAATCACAACCATCAACCCCCGTGGGTTTTCTTCTGAGGGTCTAGGAATTCTGGAGCTTGAGGAGCTAGCCCGAAGGAGACAGGAGGGTGTCACTTCATCAGTAGGAACAGTCACAATTTCTCCTGACAATCTCCTATTCTCTCTTCTGTTGCAAAGTCACTGCAGGTAGGTATGTGGGGAATCACAGTTTGCTCCCATTGCAACTGAGACGGGCAGAGAAAATGCGCTTTTCAAATATGGCTCTTCGACTGATTTCTTTTCTCCATGAGCCCCAGCACATGGTGCCAGGGGAAAAATTCCTTTTCAGCTCCCTCCAGTTTAAGGCTTCATCTCATACAATAATTTGCTAATAAGGGGTTCTATCTGCTTCTTTCCCGAACGTGGCTTCGAGATGAGGATACGTGATCTCAGGGGATGGGGGAAGACAGGCGCTCAGTGTCACGCGGCGTCCAGTGGTGGCACCCCTTCCACGTGTCAGCCACGGCGGCGTCCACTTCCGCGTGTCTGCATGCAGCTTGTTGGCGTTTGTGGTTGCAGGCCTTGGGGGTGTGGCCCATCGAGTGGGTACTGTCCTGGTCTGGGTAGGAGTACGGGGGACCCCCGCCTCCCGACTCGGCCTCTCCTGGGCCTCGCTTGCTTCAGGACTCTCTGCGGCTTGCTGCCAGCTCTTGGTCAGGCCCAGGGAGGGTGGCCAGATTTAGTAAACAAAAATACAGGGCGTCTACTTAAATGCGAATTTCAGATAAACGCTGAGTAATTCTTTTAGCATAAAGTATGTCCTAAATATTACATGTACTATAATACATTATAATATGATATGATATGATATAATACAATAGAATAGAATAGAATAGAATAGAATAGAATAGAATATTTGTTGTCTATCTCATGTTCAAATGTAACTGGGCATCATGTATTTTTATCCAGCCACACTTCTCCTAAGTCCAGTACCCTCGGCCACAAGGACTGTGGCTCCTGCTGAGTCCTCTTGGCCAGCTCACCCGCTACACTTTCAGGAAACTTCTGTGTCCTTTGTAAGGCACAGGCTAACACCGAGATAGCTTTTGTGCCCAAAGGAGTCAGGGATTCCCTGGAGGAACCAAACCCAGGCCTTTCTGGCGAAACAACGACGCTAGGCTGCCATTGCTCCCCGAGGTGGCCACCCAGCGTGGTGCCAGGAAGTCTGTGAGCACCATGGCTGTGGGTCTCCCCTTGGTGTGACTGCCCTCCCCACATCTCTCTCATCCTCTTCACCAAATTCCCCAGACAGGAAGCAATGAGTTTCTCTTTTTATTTCCCCTCTGTCATGTCCTTCCTTCCAGAGTGTAGATACACGCCTCGTGGCTGGCTGCCGTAGCAGAGAGAACTTTCTCCATTCTCCAGTCTTGGTTCTGGTTTCGTTCAAAGCAGAAATCAAGGAACTGTAGCAAGCACCCACTCAAGGTAAGAACCCGGCTCGCATCCTGGTCATTTTGCTACAAGATCCTACCCCCGAATGTCTGATTTTTTTTTTTCTTTTTTCTTGGATTCCTTCTGTATGGATCATGTTCCCCACCCTGCTGGGTAGAAGGATACCACCGGCCCAGAGAAGGTGATGAGCTCGGGAAAGCTCCAGAAGAAGATCACACGAGTCATTTTTCACAGTCTCTCCTCACTGTAGCCACTTCACGAGGTACTGGCCGACACAGATACTTCTCCTCTGAGCGGGGCACCCGCCTCCTCCCACCACTGAGAGGCTTCTTGTCCTATGAACTTTTGTTATGAGAGACGTTGACTTTGTCTCCTGAAATCTTCAGGAGAGAAATTAACTTCCGGGCAAGAAAATATTTAAGTTTTCCATTGAATGACGAAATTCCTCAAAGACGCAGAGAGGCAAAGGAAATAAAACAGCAGCACGCGGGGCCCCGATTCTTTAGATAAGATCTTATACCCTTCAAGCTTATAAAGCGAGCAATCCATTTTCGAAGATAAGAAAAAATCATCTGCCACCTTTTGTTCTCTGTCGAAACATCTTCTATTTTTTCTCGAATTTTCGGCTGCAAGCTGTGCCTCTCTGAAGTAGATAATCTAGCTGCAAGGATACAATTACATTATTTGAGAGGACACAACTGGGAGATGTAAAGAAGGGAAATTGTGTCTACAGGAGGAATTCCGTTTTTGACTTTCTGAAATGCCATTTGGAGGTTGAGCCCTGGTGGGGGGAAGAGTGGGGACTTCCGTTAGTTGGAAAATAAAATCATTGCTCGCTCCGGGAAATCTGGGCCTCCGCTGGCCGCCTCGTCTTCCGTGCGCTCTCGCTAAGTGGACCCGCTGCTCCCATACGTGTTAGGACACGGAGCGAACTTGCCCAGACTGCTTCCATAACCAACCGTTTCCGCATTCTCAAGTCCACGCTTCGAAACTGCCCGTGCCTCGCACTGCTTCTTCTTTAGTTCATAAAATATTTCAGGGAGGAGGTAAAAACGAGAGGTTGCAGTGCCATCTCCCCGTACGGTAGCTTCAGAAGGAGGTGGCGTGATCTGTCCTTCAGCCAGTAGGGGGCAGAGCTGTGCCCGGACCGGGACAGCCCAGGCTCTGCCGTCACCTGCGGCTCCGCCCCGCCTGCCGTCGGCTGATTAACGGAAACAACCCACCGTCCGTTCTGGTATCAAGAAGGTCGTAAAGTTTAAATTGGCCTATCTTGTAATTAACTACATTTTAAGGGTTTGGAGGTGGGCTAAGCACCCCGCGTCAGCATATTAACCGTTTCACAAGGAGGAAGGGGAATTTAAACAGAAGACAACAAGGGGAAACCTGTTCTTTATTTGGGGGCAATGAAGACGGTTTCAATGTTATTGGCTTAAAATGGCCCAGTTTGTATCTAGAATCTGTGCCTCTGGAAACACAACCCTTAAAAATGAATGGAAATTATTTTCGTGGACATTTTAGGCGAACCTCAGTAATGGTATGGAAAAGTTACTTATTCATGGCTATTTTTATATGCATTGGGGTTTTCTTTATAGTCTTTTCTGAGAAATACTTATTCTCTGCATCGCCATTTATTTGTATCAGTAGAAGGAAGATCCAGACACTCCATGTTCAGATTTTAACCCTCCATTATCTGATTATATATCCCAAGGACCAGATTACTTCTTTTTTGCCTCCTGCTTCCAAATTGGACTGCCTCACACAGCCTCACTGCTGTTGGTTTGGACTTTTGTTTACGATTTACTGATTTTCAAAACGGACTCCTTTTTAGAAAAGCAGCTCAAATGCTACTTGCTTTGTGAAGCTTTTCCCCGGCTCCATTTCCAGGTCTCCCCTCCGCAAAACGGAGCTTTGCATCCTTCGTGTCCCCATGGAATGTTCTTTATATTTCTAACATACTAAATAAAGAGCCGGCATGTGGAAAAGTTGCCACTTTGTCAAATGTACTTCACTTCATTATTTCGCTTAATTATAGCTCATGTCACAATCCGCGATCTTACTTGCCTCGCATTTAGCGCTTTCATTGGAATGGAAGAACCTTAACCGTGAACTTTAGTTTCATGTTTGCTTTTGCGTAATCAGCCGTATTATGTTTGGCTCATGGTAAGTGTCCCAAATGGTATTTATTGGCACTGAATTGATAGCGCGGTCCGTGTTGACCAGAATGGATTAAATTCCTAAATGTCAATAGATTGTTCCTTGTCCTCAGACGAAGGCTCTGGTTGTGACCCAGCAGGCACTGCTCGCCTCAAATTCCACCTCCGACTTTGAAGTCTGGCAGCCACCTCGGAGCATTAATAGGCAAAGCTGTGACTTGCTGGGTAATAACACACTGCCTTGGAATAATCATTTTCAAATGAATCAACAACAGGAGCTATTTGCCAGATCTAATTAGCATCACCTTTTTTTGAGCGAGCGGGAAAAGGTTGGCATATTCTGCGTGATGCAACATGCAGCAAATTATATAGACAAGGCAACATCACAGGGTCAGGCACTCACCTCCGTGGCTGAAGGCTTTCTGGCAGTCTCCCCTCCACCACCCCTTCCCACGCTAGCTCCATAAATGGCTCGTATCGTTTCAAGGATGAGAACCAGAAGGAAATCCTTCATTGGAAATTTAGTCCAGTATTTAAGGAGGCTTGCTTCACAGGGGCATTGCAAGAACAAAGGTGAAATTCTCTTCACAGTCAAGAACACTTTCGGGAAGCAATTTAACCTGAATGAGAAGTTAAACCCGCTTCTTTATCTGTCAGGAATGTCAAGACGGAACAGCGTTGCCCTCTTGTCCATCCTAAGAGTTAAGAGGGGAGGCTTTTGTTTCCAAAGTCTAGGCTGGAGACACCCCGGCGGAGGGGCTTGAAGGGGAGACAGACAGAAGGGAGGGCTCTATTTTTATGCAGAACAAGAAGGAGGACGTGTGTGGGGGGAGCACAGTCTGTAATGGCTAAACATAGTGCTCTCTGTCACTTGGAAGGCACAGTGGGACCTCGGGTTGAGGAAAGCTGACAAAGGTTTTGGGGGGGGGACTCCCAGGCAGCGGTACGCTGGAGCCGGTTGTTTGGAAACATCTCTTCCCCAAATGTCATCAAGGTAGACTGAAAACTGTCCTTTCCCCATGGCTTCAGGACCGTGTAAGCCCCGCCCCCGACTCCTGTAAGACCCTAAGAGGAGGGAGGACCTTCTATGCTGACGGAAGCTGAATGCTCTATCCCCCCTGGTGAGATCAAAGCCAGATATAGTTTGGTTTCAAAAAACAAAATGTGGACTTTGGAGACAGACTCTTGGCATTCATCCATCTGGACTCGCCACTTGCTGGGTGGGCAAGTGCCTAGCTGCCTTGTCTTTCACCTGGGAAAACTGTATCGTCTCTGAGGTTGCTGTGAGGCACTAGGAGTTAACACAGGTGAAACCTTTAGAGCAGGGCTTGACCTAGGTTAAGCACCATCCAAGTGTTCCTTCTCATCGTTGCTGCCCAAGGGTGTGCTGAAACATATTCGTAGATGCTGCAGTGATAATTCTATTACTGTGTGTCCTCGGTTTAATGTCCTTGCCCATGCTGTTGATTTTGGATGGCTCATTCTTAGAGGGTAAGTGTGTCTACATCTCTTTATCCCTGCCTTCACATTACCTCTGTGCCCTCAAAGCACTTCCTGTTACGGCTAGTGGTGACCGTGTCCATTTCATAAGTCCTCATCGCCGTACCCCCCCATCCCCCGCCCCTGGTTCCTGACACATAGGATCGGCACACCGCAAACAGTTTTTAGGTTGAATTGAATTTAGATCTGTTGTATGGGGTCCAGCAGAGTAGTTAGGCTTTAATCAGGACTTCTGCTGAGGCTGACGGTAAAAACAAAACAAACAAACAAAACAAACACACAAAACCCAACCACAATTATCGATGGAAGGGTTTGAAATACTACGGCTCCTTGGTCAAGAGGACACAGGGCCTGAAGGAAGTCACCGCCAGAAGATCACATGATCTTTAGAGGCCGAATTGGCTCCCTGCTTCCTTCTCCAGGCTAGAGAACAGATAGGGATTTTCTCTGGAGAGGGAGTGACCCAAGCCCAGAAGACCTTTGTCAAAGCAAGAACTCGGAGGAACCCCGGGTTGCCTGTGGAACCAGATTCTGGGGGCAGGGGACAGCTGTTGCACCGTAAGAAGAGATTTCAGTGGGGACTGGATTTGTTAACTAGAGCCGCCGATGGCCTTTTCCTTCCTCCTGCGGTTCCAGGAAAGCACCTAGCCAAAAGACACACTTCTTCAATTCAGACTCTTCCTGTGAACGCCATGGCTTCACGCTCGACCAAGGAGCTTCATAACAGCTAAGTCCTCTTGGCTTAACAAATAAAACAAAAACGCATTTGGAAAGACAAAGGCTATATAGCAGGGGTTGGTTTTCTGATTTAATATTCTGGGCTAAATAGTAACAGTGGACAGTGATCGGACAGGAGATTCTGTCTTCCGTTTTTACATACGCCATCTTGTTCAATCTTCACAGGAGGCTTAGGAGACACGCTCCCACTTTCTTCACTTTACAGAAGAGGAAATGAGGATGGAAGAGACGCTAATGGCTCGTCCGAGGACACACAGCTGGCCACCAGCCCCCAGGCTCTGAATTCTTCTTTCAGACCCAAAGTACCCTATCATCCCCTCCAAATACTACAGTTTCAAAGTTAAAGAGTGAACCAACGTGGGCCATGAAGGAATAGGAATAAATACACATGATGACCGAGGCTGAAATAAATTCACTGAACTCTTCATTAACGGTCACAGGAAGCAAGGAGTTCAAATTCCGCACTTTGATTTTCGAAAAGTTGAGTTTCTGGCTATCGAGGTTAATATTATGGCATTTAAAATGCCAGCGTTAAGAGGGAAAAAAAAAGAAAATGCTGCGTCACATTCGAAAAAGAAAGAGGACCATTAAAACAGCAGGAAGGAATAAAACCCAGAAAGCATGAAATAAGATGAAATCAGCCGGTTGGCCTAAACGTACGGTTTTGACTGTGGGGACGGACCAAGCTCCCCTTCTGCCATTTACCTATAAATCTAGGCAAAGTGGCAGAGAAAGATTAGAAGTAAGAGAGAGAGCAAGGAGTTATCTTAAAAATACAAGTAAAGGTGGCCAAGGACGTGGCATCGTTAATAGCAAATGTTGTAGAAATCAAAGGAAAAACAAAGCATTAAGCGGAGGACAGCTTTTAAATGAAGGTTAGAGTCTCCGGCGAAGATATAATAGAGGGGAACCTTATGCACCATGGAAGGGAAGGACATTAAAATGCCTTCTTCAAAACCTGCCGTATCAAGTAGGCACAAAACAAACTAGAATATAGTTTAGCCCAATCTCCCAAACCACAGATCCTGCTGGTTTAGCAACATTATTTTAGACCCTTGGCCAACATATCCTCCTGCCCCGGGGGCCTAAACCCTACAAATGGTTCCAAGGGGTTTCTTTATTTGCTTCCTTCCTTTCCCCTTCTTTGTGACGCCTGTAAACACACCGCACAATTACAAAGTCGCAGCCGCACGCAATATTGGAGCAGAGACACCCTGTTAAATCCGTTCCTGACAGCTGCGAGCCCCTTTTAAATTTCAATTATAAGATCAACCACTGTAACCGCTAGCAGACCGTTACCACCCAGGGTTTGGGGCGTTCTGGGGACGGGGCAAGCCACCTGGAGAAAGGAGGCCTGGCTGGGAGGGCCTCCTCATCCCCCGACCTGGCCAAACCTGCCTCCGGCCCTGAGGGAGAAACTCAAGCGCAAACGTGAAAGGCTCACACGCCAAGCAAACTTAAAGCCTGGGACTGGAGCCTGCGCGAACAGTCAGACCGGTTCCCTGACTGCCCCTTATTTTTCATGTCACCTTGCTTGAACTTGGAAACCAGCCTCGTCCTGGAAGTTAGGAAAGACAAAGACGTGCTATTTTCCCGCTGGTTCTTAACTCAAGGAAGCACTCCAAAAATTCGAACTTGGAGCGTGATGCTGCCCCCAGCAAGGGCAGCCTGCAAGTTCCCCCCATTGCCCGCAGCTCTGGTTCACACACAGAACTGCTGCTGGGCTCCCTGGGCCTTCACCCAGGAGCCCAGCAAATGGGGGTGTTACCTGGTTCACGCCGGTCTCCACCTGTGTCCGTGCCTGCTGGGTCTTTGCCAGCACCAGCTCCCGACAGTTCTCAAGTCCATCGCTGCTGAAAAGGCACGTTTCCTTTCTAGAATCTCTCCGCCCATCCAAATCCTCTCCAGGTTCCTTGCGTTTCGGGCTTAAATTAGACGGACTCCCAACTCGGGAAGGCTGGCCTGAGTTTTCCGGTGTAAAGACCAATTAGCACATATTTCTTGAGCTTCCGCAGAGATCTGGATTCTTCATCGTCAAGGTGCTCAGAACTCATAGATAGAAAGCTCATTATCCACTCTCTGATCTTTCGGTCACAGTTATAAATAGTACAGATGTATATACGTCCCTTTCAGAAACTAAACCTTCAAAAGCGTTGCATTCCAAAAGCTTTATTATACACCTTCGCCCACAGCGGATTTGGCCATTTGTAGACCTTCCTCAAAGGAACAGCCCGTTATGGCCACATTCACTTCAAACCCCGGTCACCCATCTTCACCCCCTTGAGAACTCTGAAAAACCACATTTCACAGATTAGGACTTTTATAAAGAAGTCCTACTAATTAGCCTGGCTCCCCAGGTTTAAAACGGAGCTGGTGGAAGAGGAAGGTAAAGGTACATGAAATGTTTTTTTAAACGTTCAGTTTTTCAGGCATTCTTCTTGGCCCTACTCAGGCTCTTTGACTGCAGAAACCCCAGGAAACCAACGCTGGTTGCCGTGGTTGAGATAAAATGAAGAGAGTTGGGACGGCGGGTCTTTGAAATAAGTTTGCAGAGAGTACTTCAGTGCTGAATTTACGTTTATGGCAAAGCACCTGCCAGTTTGTGTGTGTGTGTGTGTGTCTCATCGCAGCCAGATGCACTGTCACATGGCACTCCTCCAATGACCCAGGGAAGCCCTTTACTGTCTGCGAGAATATGCCTAGCCCATTTTCTATTACTCCAAGGATTTTCTTTTACAGGACCTAAACGTTTGAACCAGTATCTTTCAATGCATAATTCACATTTGCCTGAAAATGGAGTGTAATATTCCCCCAAAAGATACCCGTATCAAGTTCTAGTCATTATATCAATATTTTGTTAACTAGACCACATTTTTTTTAACTTTTTTTTTTTTTTTAACAGAAAGAGGGAAAGAGAGTGTGCACATGCAGGGGAGAGTGGTGGAGGGAGAATTTCAAGCAGGGTTTGCACCCAGAGCGGAGCACGATGTGGGGCTCAATCCCGGGATTCTGAAATCATGACCTGAGCTGAAATCAACAGTCGTGGCTTAACCAACTGAGCCACCCAGGGGACTCCAAAAATCTTTACCCGTGTCTGACACACAACAGCTCATCTTAAGTATCATCTTGCTAAAAACCTGTAGGGGCATCTGGGTGGCTCAGTCGGTCAAGCGTCTAACTCTCGATATTGGCTCCGGTCATGACCGGATGGTCATGGTTCCTCAGATGGAGACCCGTGTTGGGCTCCAAGCTGACAGCATGGAGCCTGCTTGGGGTTCTCTCTCCCTCTCTCTGCCCCTACCCTGCTCACACACTCTCTCTCTCAAAATAAATACATAAACTTAAAAAAACACACACACAACAAAAAACCGTAAAGTATTTTGGCAACAAAGATTTGAAATTCAAATCTGATAAAAATGGATTGATGAAGATGATCTCTCACAAAAAGCAGAAGTTCTTTAGTAGATAAATAGCTATTAGTAATACAGGTGTAACAGTCTGGCATCTACGATTTGAGACTCCAAAACTTTAAAGTTTTGGAAAATTATTTAGCAGTAAAACCTGACCCAAATCAATACAAGGCTACTTACATCTTTATGTATTCCACTTCTTGTGAATCTTCATATGTTTCCCCAAAGAAGTATTAACGTGCTGATAATGGAGAGTTGCCCCCATACCCTGTTAGGGACATTATAGAAGTTCATGTTCTAGGTTCAAGAACAAAGGTTCAAGTTCACCACATTGCCTTTCTTTTTTTTTTAAGTTTATTTATTTTGAGAGAGAGAGAGAGGGAGAGGAGAGAGAGAGAGAGAGAGAGAGAGAGAGAGAATATGTGTACAAGAAAGAGTATCCCAAGCAGGCTCTGAACTGTCAGCATGGAGCCGGTCTCAGGTCTCGAACTCATGAACCATGAGATCATGATCTGAGCGGAAATGGAGTTGGACGCTCACCTGACTGAGGCACCCAGGTGCCTCACCACGTTTCCTTTCTACACTCTAGATAATATGAAATTCTGAAACATATCTTGTCCAAAGGTTTTACAATTTTTTAAATGTTTATTTATTTTTGAGAGAGAGAGGCAGAGAGTGAGCAGGGGAGGGGCAGAGAGAGAGAGAGAGAGAGGGAGACACAGAATCGGAAGCAGGCTCCAAGCTGTGAGCTGTCAGCACAGAGCCCGACACGGGGCTCTAGCTCACGAACTGTGAGATCATGACTGGAGCCAAAGTCGGACGCTTAACCGACTGAGCCACCCAGGCACCCCTCTTGTCCAAAGGTTTTAGATAAGGGATTTTGAGCCGATAAAATCATACTGCAGTGGATGCCATTACATTTTTCTTCATGGCTTGACCTCACTATTTGTTCTTATCGTGAGGTACCATCCATGCATTTAAAATTTTTGTATAACATTGGCACCTGGTTGCAATGAAAATGGGGTCTATTCCCTGGAAAGAATTTTCTTGCCAGTTTCCTGTCATTGTAACTACTGGGTGTTTTATCCACAACCTCAATTCAGTCCAACACGCATTGCTTGTCCATTCTGTCCAGAATTGCCGTTGTCCATGGTGCCGTAAGGGATGCAGGCGTGAGCAAGACACTACCGGCCACTTACAGCAATCTGGTTGGGGGGATGAGACATGTAAATACTACGCATCTATTATGACAGGTCGAATGCCACAAGGGCAGAGTTAAAAACGAAATGCTAAGGGATGAACGTGGAAGAGGAATACATGTCGAGGGAGGCTTCACCGAGGAGGTGACGTCTGAGCTTATGCTCTTGTGCCTTACCCAGGATGTTGAAATTTTCACCTGGGAAGAAGGGAGAGAGGCTAGTCCGAAGATTTTCACTGGCCAGAAGAGCCCTGACCCCTATTATTTTTTTTAAAAGATGCTACTATATAACAAAAGAAAGAAAAAATTTCAAAGCAGGGTTACAAAAACGGAGGTATATTTTCATGTTTACTTTGAACGCCTTTTGCGTAGAGGATCCCACCCAATCAATCTGGAGTCATGGGATAACTGTGTTAGATTGCAAAAAATGTGTGTCTCTAGTCTTCTATGGGAGTGGGCTGGGTTAATGAGGTGTGATGAACGCCATCTTTGAATCCCATCAGTTATCCTGGGACTGAATGTATTGACTTATCGGGAGAGGAGGTAAATGTCTAAGCATGAGAGCCCATAGGAAAGTGAGACCAGTATGAACTAAAAACTTTGGAGCCCCCTGGCATCTGTCGCCTGCCTTCCCTCCTCACCCAGTGTGTTAACCCTCTTATGGTTTGAAGGAATCCAGGCAAGGGAAAAGGCAGGGGCAGAGGTATGGATGCGGGCCAACGCAGGCATGTTCTGGGGAAAGTGCACCGGCCATACCCGGCTACGCACGGCTTTGGAACATGTTGTACTTTCTCTCACTCTCGTGCCTTTTCATATGTGCACCACTCCTTGAAAAAAAAAAGTTTGGCATCACTCTCAACATCATCCCAGAGAAGAATAAAGCGATCTCTCTCTTGTTCCCATGAGATCTGAGTGTTAACTATAGTAATTACCATGTCGTATGGTAACAATTCCAATGCATGCATGTTGGCCCCATTGAGGCCGGGGCCCGTTACATTCCTAGGGACTCCCAGAGTTGCTGGCACGTCATGTTCTCAACAGGTTAAGTGAATGTGTAAAAGATAGGTTGAGGCCAGATGGGGGAGTGTCTTCGAGGTCACGTAGAAGCAGCTTCGAGTTTCATTCGTACACGTATCATTTAGGATCTGCTGGCTTATACTGCAGCAACGTGTGACCCCCGAATTTCAGCGATTTAACACAAAGTTTCTTCCCGGCTCCCGTCACAGGTCCCCTGAAGGTCGGCAGGAGGGCTCTGCTCCTTGTAATCACTTGGACGTTCCGGCTGATGGGAGCTTCGTCTTGACGTATGTCTCTAATGATCACCGGCACAGAGTGGCAAATCACATGCGGGTTCTTCAAGAGGCTGCCCTTTGTCGTTTCCACTCATGTCGATAGACCAAAGCGGTTCACGTGACCATAACCTGCTTTCAAAGAGGGTGGGGCAGAACGATCCTGTTCTGAAAGATCAGGAGCCAGACTTCGCAGGTCAAGAGAACTAATGGCAACTTCAACGGATAACAGGGAGTCCGACAAGATTCTTGAAACGAGAACAGAAACAGGCAATATTTGGTTGAGCTAACAGAGAAAGTATGAAGGGGCACGTAGATCATCTGAAATTGGGTGCCCGGGGAAGGTGAGCCGGGAGACACGCTGGGCTCGCAGAGAGCTAGAAGGTTAGGGTTCTCTGAGCAGTCCTTGCACTGAACTGTGCATTCACCTTAAGCAAGATACTTATTCCGGCTTCGCTTCAGTACCTCCAAGAGGAAAAGAGATACAGCGATGGTCACATACACGGCCTTCCCGTTAGCCGGAGGGTTAATGAAAGTTGGGGGAGGAGGCACTTAACTCCCTGCTTTCTATTCCGTTCTGGAGAGAGCCGCCTCTCAAACAAAACGCACATTTTTTTTGAGTTCACAGTGCATTTCCACGGTGACAAATTTTGCCAAGCTCACCAAAATTGGAGCTAAACCTGAATAATAAGTTGACTATTTATTTTATGAATTGGATGCACATCCTGCCGGGTTTTCCAAGTGGTTCTGACAGTAGAATCGCTCATCTATAATGCCCATCCACAGCCCTCATCTATAGCTCCCTCGTTGTTCTGAGGATAATATATTGATTGAGCCTCTTTCCATGGCGTTCTTTCCATGCTTCTCACAGGAGGAAGAATTACTGCTGTTTTCCCCAGGGAACCTAAAACGCCTGCATTTTTACACGTGTTATTTACTGTATACATTCTGGTATCAAAACGGTCAATTCATTTATAATCTTTTTTAACACACCTTGGAGAATAAAAAGTCTGTTCCTACATTTGTACGGGGAGGTTCTCATTTTCTTCTGTACCTAAGTTTTGCTTTGCCACCCATTAATGGATCTTGTGTCCATAAATAGTTAGCATTAATTATGCACAATTAGCATATGATAATGTACGATACATGTTTCAAGTGAAATTCAGACAGCATAATTATACTGAATATTATTGCGTTCGGCTATGTACGTCCACTCAAAATATGATGGATGGTGCGTTCATCTCTACTGAGCCCATTTACCTGACCTAGAGTGATGCTTTAAAAATAAACACAGAGGGAAATAAATGCACGGAAGTTAAAGACCGCTAAGCACTAAGGAGTGTTTCCAAGCAGCAAGAGCTGAAGGTCAGCTGACCGGTTCTTTTGCTTTTAGCAAGAAGATTATTTCAGATGCATATTGCAGGATTTTAGAGCTCAGCTTTCAAATCCTTCAGAACTCAAAGGCTGTTTTATGTAAAGCGTTCTGACAGGCAAAACGATTCCTTTTTAAACATAATTCACCTCTGCTCCGCAGGCTTATTGGGGAGAACGAAAACACCTACGGGTAGCAACAAACAACTATTTTTGGCAATTGCAGAATGGAAAGGGCTTCGGTAGAAGGGACAGCCTATTGCATTGTACCTATTGGTCCCAAAGCACCGTATGAAATTCAGCAAGAGGAATTAGGCGTGGGTAAATCCTCTCACCCGCTAGAATTATTAACAAGCGTTTATCTGTCTTTTGAAATGTCCTTTCATTAGAGCTTTCGAGTTTTCTATTCAAGTAAAATGAGACACGCGAACAGGCTATGAGTGAACTTTGGCTTTCTAGTTAAGAATTCACGATGTGAAAAGTCGATTAGCCTCGAAAAACGAGACTTCCTTTCACAAGGACCACAAAAGCCCACAGTATAGATAACCTTATGTTTCCCGTTGTGAGCATAGAAAATGAGTCTGTTCTGAGTTGTCACACCAATCAGTTTCTGAACCTGGACTTGATCCAGCTATTAGGGTAACTGGGGAAGGCTCTTCCTGCTCTCTGCCCTTCTTGCCCTTCGTGTCCTCACATTAACTTTGAGAGACCCATCTTGAGAGCTCTTGGCTGGTTGCTATTTTAAGAACCTAGTTCAGCCATTATAATTAGTCCCCAGTTTGTCTGGAATCCTCTCAGGCATTCGAAAAATTCCAAAGATCTTAAACAAGTACTTCTCAGATTTTTCCATGGAAACATCCCCAATGGCAGAAGGAAGTGAATTTATCTTTGGGGGCCTGGGGCCCTAACGCCAAATGGGAAATGTCTTTGAAGTATTTCTTTTGCCATCAAGTCCTGTCTGCATGTTGTGCTCCTCTGTATAACACATCTGACTGATTTTTTTAAAATCCAAAAGCTTGGTATTCGAAATTGTACGTCATTGAGTACACGAACGGTCCAGGAAGACGCACCGTGGCTATGGCTTTGCACTTTCCCCGACACATCGTTAAGTAGTACTGGCACTGCAGTATGGGGGCCTAGTCTGATTCATGGAAAATCTTTTGATAAAATGGGCGAAACTAATTATTAAATGTTTGCAGTTACGAACAAGGCCTCCAATAAAGGGTCTGTGAATAGAGAGCTGGCTAAATTCATGAAAGTACACCCAGACGGTGGGATACCATGTGATAGCTTAAGGAGGATAAACAAAATCTGTTGTATCTTCATGAAAATGCCCATGACATATATGGCATGCATATATATATATGTACTTGGAGAACTTGTATATATATATATACATGATATATATATATATATACACATGATATATATGTATATACACATAATATATATGTATATATCATGTATATGCACAGTCAGTAAAAGTCACAGAATAGTGTGATTCCATTAATATATTTGCAGAAAACATTTGAAAATCTTTGTATGGAGTTGGGTCTGGGGAGATTTCACTTTCCATAGGAATGCATGATCTATTTCTTTTTCACCAAGAATGAATTAATGCAAATCAAAAACAATTAATATAATGCTCTTTTGAGGACAAGAGACAGGCATTGCTTGGGTTGCACCTGGCAAACCTGACCAGCCAGAAACAGACCCTGGTTATTTGGTGTTTTAGTTGGAGATTTGTATAATCTTTACACTAGAAGAAAAGACAGATTCTGCACATATCAGGAGTTCTTTCTGTAGTACTCCTGATGAATGGTTAAATGGACTAATTTCGAATAATTCTATCTGATACCTTGTGGTAGAATGCTCAGGATATACAGAAGACGGTTAAAAGGTAAACAAAGATCCCCTACTCCCACGACCCAGGGAACTCGAGGCTCTTTCTCAAGTCAAGTTGAATCTACCTAATTGTTTTTTCTCAACATGCATTTCTAAGAATCCCTCTGTTCCCTGTTCTGTGACAGCCTCTGAACCAAGCGAAGGCAGGCTTTCCATTTCTCAGTCTTCACTAGATTAAGCGGAACTATGACCTTCAGATATTCCTCCAAGCACACGGTTCCCTTTGGAGACTCAGAAGTTTGACATTGCCCATCTTAAAACTTGCCCCCAAATGATCACAACCTTCTCAAGAAGGTTGTACCATCACAGAGAATAGTGATTGTCATTCTGTGTTTGGGGATCTAACTTAGAATGGGAAATTTCTTATAAGTCATACATTTTATCACGAAGCTTCATATGCCTTGTGTGTTAGTATGCACAGCGTCTCTGGACTTTATTACAAATTAACATTTGCAAGTACTTATCATCAGGTAAAATGGATGGCCCAGAAAGCCACACTGCACCCATAACTTTGAACAGTCCCCAGCACACTGCCACCATACCATCCTAAGTGGTGTGTTTTCAGAAGGAGTTGCCAAAGGATTATTGCCATGTTGTCCTTCAAGTTCTCCAAGTACAAATGTCATTCTCTTAATCACCCAGACCCTTGATAAACATTGATTCTCTACCCTGTACAAGGCCCTAGGATACCTTGAGAGACAGACAATCTCGGTTCCTGCCTTCCCAGAATTCACTGTCAAGAGAGGGACTCTGACGAGTAAACAGACATTATAAGGCATTATAAGGCAGTGTGTGTGATACTGTCATGGGCCATAGAATCCGACAGATACTCGCCTAACAGGTGCTTGGGGGTCAGAGGAGACTTCCCGGAGGAAGTGAGACCTAAGATCAGCTTTGAAGGACCAGCGAAAATTAGCTAGGCCATGGGGGAAGGCAGGGAAGGTGTGTTTGAAGGTGTTCTTGGCATGGAAGTGCATGAGGATCATCTCGGGGACAAAAGCCAGCATGGCCTGCTCAAGGACAGAAGGAAGTGTGGTGTCCTGCCAGGGCGATTGAGGTGACGAGTAAGGTTTGAGAAGATAACTGGTCATGAAGGACCTTGAGAAACTTGGTACTAAGGTTAGACTTTGTTCTCAAGGCCAGGAGAATCCACTGAGAGATTCGGAGCCAGGAACAGATGGGGAGTGGTCCACCAGACCAGAGGCAAGGAGGCCAGCCTTAGGCTTTGACTTATTTTGATCTTTCTGAGCTTCAATTTCTCATCTTTGAAATGAGGACGACGGCATGTATTGCAAGGATTGCCAGGAGATTTAAATGGAATATTAGGAAACAAAGAAGCGAGATCGGTGTCTGGCATATATCAGGAGCCCTGTGACACAGCCTGACCCCTCAGAAGTCTGTGCTGTCGTGCTTATATTGGCATCTGATGTATTTTTAACATGCTGATCGCTGAATCGATACTGAAATACTGAATGATTCTTTAGGTATAGCAAGGGCCATACGGCCATTCAGGGCATGACTGTGCCCATCAGCAAAAGGGCAATCAATGTTCTTGTGCAAATTATTAGCACCGTGAGCCACGTAAGTTTCGTGACTACTAGAAGCAATGGCAGTGGATGTTTTTCCTTAGTCTTTGTCCTCTTAACTAATCATGTGTGCTACGCTTTCATATTTAATATTTTCTTTAGGATTCATAGGTCGTGTTTTAAAGATTGCTCAAATATTTGCTAACATATCAGGTCATATCCACGGTAGAATGGAGAAAAAGGAAGGAAGAGGAGGAGAGGGAGAGAGAGAGAGAAGGGGAGGGCAAGCAGGGGCGGTGGGGGTTGGGCAACACAACTGAAGAATGACATTTTGTTTTGGTTCATGCAATGGAAAACTTTTGCCTATGGAAAACCCTTATGCCAATCAAAAATAGTGACACAAAACGCTAACCTATTGATAGTTGAAACCGTACCAGCAAGAGGCATGCTTGAAATGGACATTTTAAAGGAAATCATCTTTGGGAGCGGGACTTATCTCAGGGCTGTACAAGTAGATTTACATTTTTCTTTATTATTTTACCAAGGAAATTTGCTTGGTGAAACCAGGCAATAACAACTCTATTATTCCTGATATTACTTAAAAAAATAATCTGGTTAGGGAACAGAGTCTGGAATCCAATGGCAAAATCTTCTTACCAGCCAGCGACTCTTAGAAGGGACCTCACGCTGAGGGGGACTCTGGAGTTGTACCAAGATGGAAGGCACAGAATAGATTCTATCCAGTACCAGTGGGGAAGTGGAGAAAACAACACGGACACAGAATTCTCAGATCTTTCACTTCTAGGAACAGGCAAATGATTTCACAGAGGTCTAGAGCTTTAGCAGAAACCACCCGGCCCTTCAAACAGAGTCTGATACACAGAGAAAACCATTATATTCTGCGTAGTTACAAGGTTAGCGATTGTGAGTCAAGATCTGACATTTATTTTTCACGTTCCTTGAGCAGAATTGGTACCATATGGCAACTCACCATTGGGAAGTTAAAAAAAATCATAAGATGATAAATTTCCTCTTTTAAAATATAAGTGGATTAAAGTGCTGTAGGCTTCTCTTTGTTTTTATAATCTTCTACCTTCCTCATTCCTTTTCTTTCCCTGGGAAGTTCACCATACAGTGAACCTAGAAGGCACTTAGTAATAAATTGGTGATGGTAAAATTACATGTGTATGTAAGATACAAGCTTGGGTTTCCTAGTGGAAGGGGAAGGCCTTCATTGGAAATACTTCTTGGGGCACCTGGGTGGCTCAGTCAGTTAACTGTCCGACTCTTGATATCAGCTCAGGTCACGATATGATGGTTTGCGGGTTCGAGCCCCATATGGGCTCTGCACTTACCATGTGGAGCCTGCTTGAGATTCTCTCTCTTTCTCTGCCCACCTCCTCTCAAAATAAACAAACTTAAAAAAAAGAAGGTAATTCTTTATAAGATTCACTCACTTTTTTCTCATTCTCCTGAAACATCAGCTAAGGAAAGGCAAGCATTCTCTTTCTTTAAAATTTTAACTAGTATTTTCTTCACCATCTGATTAAAAATGACTACGTCTACTTAAAGGTGCCCCCAAATCGCCCTATCCCTTAGTGCCCCAATTATACTATCAGAGTTTTATTCCTTTAGCTGAAAGCTCAATGGCTTGCTACAATACAAATACCCCATGAAAGGGACAGCAGTTAGTTCTTTGAACTCTACAAGCACTCATGGATCTAATGTAAAAAAGGAACTTGGGTGCTCCAAATTATTAGGCACGTCCTTGCCGAAGGGGAACGATTTGAGCTACAAAGAAGCAGAAAAGGGAGACGGCACCTGCCAACATAGAAGCCGCCAACCAGGGATCTGGCTGAGCCCCGCTGCGGGCGGTTCCAGGCAGGTGGTTCCTTTTCTCTCCGGGGTGTGTGGATTTGTAGGCCACGACGCTGAAGGATCTAGACAGCAACCGGTGGGAAAGCTTTTCCTGGCTGACCCCAAACAGCCCCAGGGGGGAGTTCCAGCAATCCAGAAAAGTGAGTACTGCAGGGTCGCTCCTTGAATGGAGTTCTGCAGAAGGGACTGAGGACAGCGATGGAAACGGCAGTAACCAGAGCAAACGGAGTTACTGGATTTGTGGCGGAGGCATAGTGTTCACGGTTGAAGAATGCAACTTTGATGATGGAGCTGGAGAGCTCTTCAAAATTGGAATAGCGGCCAAAACCAAGAAGCGACAAGAGAATCCAGGAGGAAAATCTGAGTGGGGGCATTAGCTAGGCAACCCAAGCCGAACACCCTTCTAACCCCAGCCGGGTGGGCTCCAGCGTTAACACGCCAAGTGTATTTCAGTTACTTGTAAGTGAATATTCCCAGTGACACTCAACAGTTAGTGAGCACTGCAGCTGGTACTATATTAAGCTTCTCTCAGTTAACTTTCGTAATAACATGGATAGAATTTGCCTCTTTTTACAGAAGAGGACACTGGGGCCGAGAGCTAAGGAGTTCACCCCAAATTTCAGAGATAAGCAACAGTATTCACATATTTACTAGTATTAGTCAGCCACAGACGGGGAGGCTTAAACAATAGAAGCTGATTTCCTCATTGTTCTAGAAGCTAGAAGTCCAAGATCAAGGTGTCAGCAAGGTTGGTTTGTTCTGAGGCCTCTCCTTGGCTTCTAGATGGTCAGTCGACGGCCATGTTCCCTCTGTGTCTGTGTCCTAATCTCTCATAAGGACACCTCAGGATGAGATTAGGCCCCACCCTCATAACCTCACTTTACCTTAATAGCCTTTCTAAAGTTCCTGTCTCCAAACACAGTCACATCCTGAGGTGTTGGGGGTTAGGGCTTCAACCCAAGAATTTTGAGGGGGCACAATTCTGCCCATAACAGCAAGTCTTTCTTTCGTTTGCATGTAAATACAGATTTACCAGAGATAAACATGACTGAGTTATGACGGTAAACTATTACATCGGCCAATGAAACAGAAACCACTGTAGGTATCTCAAAACAAGAAAGTTGTCGCAAGGAGACGGTCACGCAGGCGACAGTAGAGCTAAGAAGTCCAACAGAAAGAAGCTAGTGATAACTATGCAGATAGATCTTCGTTCTCCTCTGGTTGGTGGGACCCAGGAAGGAGGTGGTGTCCTGGGAGCAGCTTGAGATTTGGGGCCACCCAGTGCGTCTGAACCACCGTAGGCCTGACCGGGAGGAGCTGGGATGACCGAAGGCAGGTCTGTCTGGCAAGGAATGATGACATCTGAAACAGAGGGGAGGAGACACGTCCTCACTGCTCCTTTCCGCCAGCGCCTGCCTCCAGTTGGCCTCCCCCCTCGGACTGGAGGGTATGAAAAACTCCGAGACGTAGTTCCCTTACTTGCCTATGGTGTGTAGTGCAGAGCAGGGGAAGGGCGAGGGAGAGCTCTGAGAGCAAAGAGCCAAACACCAACACAGCTAGGCAGAGCGCACAGTCCATCACAAGTTGGACGTGATGTTTCTCAAGTAGCGGTTTTGTGCGCCTTATAACGTCACCAGTTAAATTCTTCCAACAACCGGGAAGCAGCCCTACCTGAATTGTTTAGACCTGGTTTAAGGCCAGGATGCTGGCCTTTGCTTACAGAGATCAGAAAAGCCCCACGCTTTGCACTGATGGACTGTGTCCTTCCTAGGTTTGTCTGGGTCGGGTTTTGCCTAGAAGGTTGTTCTCTACATGAGCAAATGCTTGCCAAGAGCTTTGCGACTGTGAAAACGTGACGTATCTGACGATTGCTTGGCTCACTTGCTACCTGTCTCTCGCATATTTTTCCTTTCGACTGCAGTTCTTTAAGAGAGGGACAGATCTCGGCAGAGATCTGTGGCTCCCAGCAGCTTTAGGATTGATCATAGCATCCACGTGGAGCCCTTTGTGGGGAGGGGACCCGGAGGAGGGGGGAAGACACGATTCACGCGGCTAGACTCCTCTGCGGCAGTGAACAGGAGAGAGGCAAGGGGTGTCAGACGTATTAACAGAATCATTGAGAGCCACTTGTTTTCCACGCGGAGACTTTCTCAAGACGCGGGCTGTTTTGCCTGCTTAATGTGCTCTGCATTTTCTGCAGTCAGACCCCACTGCATGGTTAATGACACAAGTTCGAGGAAGCTTGGGGACTGTGCCAGTAGACGCCAGACACGAACCTTGTCAAAGCGGAAAGAGACGACATACTTATGGTACCGAGAGACGCTCCGTGCCTAAGCCCCCAAAGCAACAGGGAAGCAAGAGATCTGACGTGGACACACTTACCTCCTGGTTGGACTTCTCTGAAGGCGGCAGCGATTAATTGTCTCTCCTAAAAGCGCAGATCAACGGAGAACTAATTCCGAGTAATTCAATGAGACAACAGGTAATAGTGGGAATTTCCTAGGGGCGAGGGCGGGTAAGCTGACATGCGCACCATCGGGCACAGACCTAGTCGCCTCTCTCGGGCTGGCCCTGCTACGTAGAAAAGGCGCGTGTGTCGGAGGGATATCTCATGACACTATTCAGATGGAGGTGCATCTACTAGTAAATATAATCCAGCTGTCGGGACACTGCCACACACACCAAACACTACTCTACTCATGGATCGATTTAATGACCCAGAAAACATAACGATTTAAAACAGGTGACACGATCTTTACAGGTGTAACTCTTGCTTCTTGCTGGTCAGGTGCTCAGTCTCTGTCTAGCAGCCTCCCCTGCTAACTCTTCCAATCACCCCTGACTCTAAAGGATCATTTTGGCATGGGGTGTATCTACATTTGTAATTGTTTTATCCCCAGCGTCCAGCACAGTGTCTGGCACGCGGTGGGACAAATTCATCTCTACGATGCCCTTGGAGTTTGCCCATAAAGTGTTCGAAGTAGTCTGCCATCCTACTTAACGACTATTGGGGTTGAAATTATTTTACTTTCGTAGCAAATCAAATCATAATGTGAATAACCCGCTGCACCGAATTGATTCTCAAATTCTGTCCCCGAGTTTTTAGAGAAGGGGGCATTGAATTATACACGGGAATTTGGGCACCAGGCTCAGGTTTGGAGTGTTTCAGAGCCCCATGGAGGCCACGCCGCCTTATTCTTTAGGGCATCTGGGAATGGTTGAGATTTAAAATGGTTTCCAAACGTGACTGCTCATTGGAATTGTCTGGGGAGATTTCACACTTCGGATGCCTCGGTACTGGGATTCTAATGTAATTAGTTGGAGGTACCGCTTGGGCATTGGGGTTTTTAAATTTTCCCAGATGATTCTAATAGGCAGCCAGGTTACCAGCCAAAGTAAGACTCTTCTCTTCTGCAGATACGGATACTTAATGTTACTGATGATGAGTCTCAAGTGACTTCATCTGTTTATTTTCTGCTCTTAAGTTACCAACAAAGGGAGACGTGTCCCATCCTCTGTGGGAGTCACTGTGCCTCATGAACACCGTGTTGGGCAGATTGATGGCATAGATCACACAGTCTACTTCCTTTTCCTCTTTGGAATGGACACCTCCCATTTTTGCTGTGGGTTCTCTCCATCATCCACCTCACCCCCCCCCCTTATGCCTAGCTCTCTCCTAGCTTAAAAGTGGAATATAACCCCCCATTCATCCCTTTGCCTTGTGGGCTCCTAAGAGCATTTGGATTTGAAGAGTTTCATACTACTCACTATGAGGAGACTGGTATCGGGCAATGAAACAGAAGGAAGTTACTAAGGTTCTAGAATTTCTAACCACATGCCAGAAGTAGCAGTCTTGTCTATAGTTCTTGCCCTTCCCCTCTGCAGTGGTGACCAGAAGCAGGGCCTATCAAACCTCTCCCCTGACTTCCAGTTTCTTTCCCTCTCAGATAAAGAACATGCTAAGCTGTAGCCATCACTCCCTGCCTCGCCCCGCCCCCACCGACCACCTCGGCGGTGTCCAGGGCAAATGAGCAGGTGGATCCCGGCCCTAAGAGAGCTGTTTCGCTTGTCTGAGACCCTCCAGCCTACAGGATGGATGCCTACTTTACTGCTTTTTAATGTGTCAGCCTGGGCACTAACCTCTTTGAAAACATCGCCTCTATGGAAAACTGTTTTTTCCGTACACATTTCACATACGAATTCACGTACAAACAAATTCACATACAAATAAACTTTTTGGAATGCAACCTGTTTGTAAGTTGGAGACAGCTGATACTTCTAAGGCAGTAGCTATTATTTGAAGGAAAGAACTTATAATCAGAATTAACCCGTTCTTTCAGCCTTAAGCGATAAATAATCCTAGCAGGAAAACCGAGGTGCTGGAAAGTTCCAGGTCAATTGGGAGTATAGTGTGTGGCGTTCTTGTGTTCTAGCATAAGCGATAGCTCGCTATCGAGGCAATTGCCAAGACCCGAGGGGGTGCCTGGTCCTCAGAATTAGCATGAGTTTGGAAGACAAGGTTAGAGCCCTTACTAGGAGTCAAATACATATTAATCTTCACAACCACCCCATGGGTTAGGGTCTATTATTACCCACATTTCATTGTACTTCATTTTATTTTGAGAGAGAGTGAGAGCGCAAGCAGGGGAGGGGCAGAGGAAGAGGGTGACAGAGAATCTTAAGCAGGCTCCATTCTCAGCATGGAGCCTGACACGGGGCTCGATCTCACAAACCGTGAGATCGTGACCTGAGCCGAAGTCAAGAGTCGGTCACTTAACCAACTGAGCCACCCAGGTGCCCCACCCACATTTTAGAGATGGGTAAACTGAGGCACAGAGAAGTGAAATAACTTTCTTATAGCATAAGGGCTTGTACACGGCTAAGCTATGGTTTTCGTCCTTGTGACCGTTGAGTCATCACCCTTCACATCCCCGGGCCACGAGAGCTGGGTAAAGGACGTCGCCTGACTCATATGTTATACCTAAAGATGAAGAAAAAACCAAAAACGAAAGAAAACAGATACCGCCTTGGCCCGGGCAGTTCCCTGTGATATTATCAGAGGAGGAAGACTTGCGTGTGCGCGTGTGCGTGCATTTGGAAGCTCAGAGCTGCACGTTTAGCACGTTTAATGGACTGGACTTTGGATGACTCGATTGTCTGATTTCTACAACGCTATTCTTGCTCATGCCTGGGGCTCAGAAAAGGGACTTCTCTAGAGTCTAGACCTTCTCATGGTCTTAAAAACAACTGATTTTTTCTATTTAGGTCTCCATAAAATACAGTGAGCTTTGACTTTTATGACTTTCCAATATCAATTTTAAAATTTGCTTCCTTCTCTGAGAACACCCTTTTTTAGAAAAGATTATCCAGACTTTAACAGTTAAAAAATTATATTTGGGAAGTATTAGTAATTTTACCCTGCCCCCAGATCGTGAATAAATACTTTATAAGTCTCTCGAATGAAGAATCCCAGTTCTTAATTTTTGGAATAGATTTTATTATTTGTTAAGACTCAGCTATGCCTCTCCTAGGAATAGGTTGTACATTTCCCTGGCCTCGGGGCGAGAGGATAATCACTGGCCCATTAAAATAAGTGTCAATGCCCCATAAACTAGTATAGTTTTTCTGGGAGAGCAAGGAATGAAGTATGAGTAAGACGCACCACAGTGTGAATCAAATATACTAGGGACCAAAGAGTTATGGATTTAAATGTCCACAATTTTAACCCACGGTCTATCGAGCAACAATCTGTGAAGACAGTAGGTGTTTCTATAACTGTTGGTAGAAGGCTTGACTTGAACCGATGTGATGCTGTATGTGGTCTCGTCAAGCCCCTTCTTGAGTGTCTGTACATATGCTTTGTTTAGAAATTTTAATGTGTTTAGTTACTGAGTGGTGCCCAGGTCCTGCTGTAGAAGTCATATAATAAGCAGTATGTATACAGTATTAATTTTTAATGGAAAAATTCTAAATTTTGAAAAACATCAGGCTTCAAGGACTTCAGATAAAACACTGTAGACTTTTTAATTTTATTAAAAACTTTTTTTCATGTTTATTTGTTTTTGAGAGACAGAGTGTGAGCGGGGGAGGAGGAGAGAGGGAGACACAGAATCAGAAGCAGGCTCCAGGCTCCAAGCTATCAGCACAGAGCCCCATGCGGGGCTTGAACCCATGAGCATTGTGATCATGACCTGAGCCAAAGTCGGACGCTTAACTGACTGAGCCACCCGGGTGCCCCCAAACACTGTAGACCTTTTTAAAAAGGAGCATTTGACTGACATGTAAATTCAGCTGTATTTAGTGATATTAAGACATCACTTAATCTGCTTTTTAAAATTCGTTGATTGATTTAATTAACAAGTATTTATTGAATTTTAAGGGTGGGGATGTAATTGAGATTAAAATGAGAAACAATCTAATGAGGTAGCCAAAACATTTAATTGTCACATATAGGAATAGAGACACACAAACGCAGTTAAAGACTATAAAGGATTTTTTTTTAATAGGCTCCACGCCCAGTGCAGAACCCGATGGAGGGCTCCAACGCACGACTCCGAGATCAAGACTTGAGCTGAGATCAAGGCTTAGACACTTAGCCAACTGAGCCACCCAGGCGCCCCTAAAAATGACTTTTGACATCACCCAGCCTACAAAACTCATGTTTAAAAATTTTTAAAAAACGAATTGTGCTGGCATCAAGTTTCCACAGTGCTGGAGCAAAGCTGTGACCGCCTCAACGGAAACGTGTTTCTTCATTGCTTCACCGTGAATGCGTATGAAACAACGCTGCGTGTGCCAGCCCACAACGTGGAAATGCAAGGTAGTGAATGAAAATGCCATTTGCTGGAAAGAAAGAGGGCGGATGTACTGAATTCTACCTGGCATGGCTGGAATTTGGAGCGTTGATTTCAATGTCTAATTAATACTGTGTGTGTGTGTGTATGTGTGTGTGTGTGTGTGTGTGTGTGAACTTGTTTAACATTTGCAACCTAATGCAATACGTACATATCGATCTTGTAAAACAGGTTCTACTAATTCTGCTATATTAGAGATGTGAATACTGAGGCTCAGAGAGGTCAAGCAATTTGCCCAAGTCACAAACTAACAAGTAGCCGATACCTAATTTGGAACCTGATACTGTTCCCGGCTGTTCGATGTACCTATAAATGTGGGGCATGGGTCATTGGGGACGAAGGTGATGGGGACAGAGCAGAACAGTGGAAGAATTCTGGGTTTATACGCTGGGGAATTGGGTTCAAGTTCTGATTTTATTACTGAGCACTTCTGTGATTTTGAGCCTTATCTGTACAAGATAATCATTACTGTGTCTCTGGGTGGCTGGGAAGGCTGAATGTACGTGCACTAGACTCGGAAAATTAAAAGTCTGAAAATAGTGTTGATAAGGATGCAGAATAACGAGAATGTTCTTCAGACACTACCAGTAGGAGTGTAAATTGGTAAACCTTTGGAAAACAGATTGGCCTTATGTTGTTAAGCTGAATATGACCATTTCTCCATGACCCAGAAAATCCACACATGGGGAAACTTGTGCATAGGTACACCAGCACACATGTGTAAGAATGTCCTTTGTAGCATTATTTGTAATAGCTCCGAACCAGAAACAAGTCAAATGACTACCAACGGGAGAATGGATACATCCACTGTGGGATATTCACACTATGGGACATAAGAAAATAGTGAAACCAAATGAACTTCAGCCATATAAAAAAAACATGGTTAACTTTTAAATCCATCGTTGAGAGGGGGGAGAAAAGGTGATTCTCAGGAGAATATGTAGAGTGTGATTCCATTTTTGTAAAGGAATAAAACAAGCATATTAAAAATATCTGGCTTCGATATACAGCCATGTGAGGTCAAATTATTTTTGAGTAACAAGGGGATGAGAAACTCAGATGAGAGCGTAGTCCCCTTTGTGGGTGCGGGGGAGGGTGTTCTGAGATGAGCACATCCATAGATTCAACAATATTAACGCTGTTCTGCTTCCTCGGTTGGATGGTGGGGTCACAGATATCAATTATGAAACATTTTTTTCCATAACATGTATGTCACATATAATCTTTTTGTGAGCATCAGTTGCTACACAATGCCCCTCAAAAAGCCCTGTATAGGGCAACTCTAAGCCTTTTGAGCAATTCTACCCCTTGCTCCCTCTGTCCACAGCATCTTGTCCAGAAGTAGACACGTAATAGATGCCCAGGAAGGACTTATCAATTAAACGAATAATATTCGGCGAAAAAGACACTGAAAAGATACAATATCCATGATGTGCTTTACAAAAGAAAACTGTTATACAAACAATAGGTGTCATTAAAAGAGAAACTTGCAGTGATACCATTTAGTCCCTCCTCCCTCAAGACTGAACTGCTTTAATGGATGATCTAGTGAGGAAATGTCCATCAACACTTCCGTCGCAGATGCATAATGCATTGAATCGGTGGCCTTGAACCCACGAGTTTCTGAGGGAACCCTAAAGTAAGAGTTTCTTTCCTACCTGTTTCTTGTCTTCATTTTATCTTATTTTTTTAGAGAGAGAGAGAAGGAGAGCGCACAAGTAAAGGGGCAGAAGGACAGAGAGAGAATCTTAAGCAGACTCCACGCTCAGTGCGGAGCCCCATGCAGGGCGCCATCCCATGACCCTGGGATCATGACCTGAGCCAAAATCAAGAGTCGGATATTCAACCGACTGAGTCACCTGGGTGCCCCAACCTGTTTCTTCTCTTGGGTTTTAAGAGCAGAGAGAACGTTTTCTTCAGTAGTAGCTGGGGGTGTTCGCGATGCGAGGAATACTTGTCCGTTTGAAAATATTGAAAATGACCAGGAAAGAAGAAACACGCACTCTTCTTGAAAACCGCTTTTCTACGATCCTACGGGAATAACCCAAGGTGGCTGTGCAGGCGATCCGCATCGGCCAGAGGCAAGGAGGAAAGAGCTAAGTGTGCAGTATGCAAAGGCAAATCGCATCTGTTTACAGTATGTGCTTTGTACCTACACTTTGTCGTTCACCCACTACGCAAAGCACGAGAAAACGGCCCTTCGTTCTTTCCACTAATGGCCCGCTCTTTACGACCTTATTATTTCTTACGTCTTTGACTTAGATTTTAAATATATCCTCAGTTCAACCTCTTTATTTTTGATCTCTTTTCCTGGTGCATCTGGGCGTCACTCCTTTCTCCTAAATAAAAGGGAAGAGCGAAGGTAGAAATTCTTCGTATGATGATCAAATAACAATTAAGAGTTTATTGTGTGGGTGCCTTACGACGCTGTGCTGAATTTTCCTTGCTCCAAACAGAGGCAGCCCTGAAGTGCGGTTCTAAGTCTGTTTACACCACCCAGATATCAAATTGACTTGCTAATGGTAACTCTTCTTTGGTATCCATGGGTTACTGTGTCATGTGATTTGACATCAAGTACAGACAGTGCTGATTAGGAGCACCCAGCTCTGTCCATCTCCGTGCATCACTGAACCATCTGGTCATTTATTCACTAATAAGCCCCTAATGGCCCAAATATTCACCGGCCTGTCATTGTGACATGGCATAAAATGCCTACATCTTTCAACTCGCTTTGACATGTTGCTTGTTTCACATCAAAACCCGTCATTTACAGGAAAAGAGCTCAGAGGGGTAAAAACTTGACCTAATCTGCAGTGTTAACACAAAGACAGAGCCTTGGTATCTAGTAGCCTGACGGAAAGCATGTAAATGGGCAGGAATTCATTTTGTACATTTTTTTTTTTCCATTCTCATTTTACAACATTCTTTAAGTTTGGTATCATTCCTAATATGGGATTTTATGTGGGCTCTGCGTCGAAATAGCTACCCTGTATCTGTTTAAATAGTCAAGAGTGCTTTAAAAGGAAAGAGCTTTCTGGAGACACGGGGCTTGCCTGTTTACATTTAAATGGCAAGGAAAAAAAAATAATACAATATGGATCCAAAGAGCAAGTGTCTGCGATTCTCAGAAGACTATGGTTGGTGATTTTACTGCTCTTTTTCTCTGTTCTTCTTTTCCAGCCTAATAAGGCTGTTTTTATACATAATATCTGAATATCATAGGAAATGTGAGATTATCCGTGTTTGGAGCATTTGGTATTATCACCGGAGCAACAATGAAAGATTGTGATCTTTACTTTCAGTCATGGCCAGTCGGAGAGAGAGGCCAAAAATGCTACAAACAGTCAGATTGGCACAAGCAGAGTTAAAATGGGGACAGTTAGAAGGGGCTAAGGAGGGGACACGCAGCATTCTATCACCGTCAGTGCTGTTAAAATCTTGGTCCTCGAGTGGAACTGAAAACACTTGTAACTGAGGTTCACTAGCTGTTTCTAGGTGGTTCATATTTTACAGACGTTGTTAAAATGAACCTCTTCCCCCCAAATCTCCCTATCCCGTGCCTCTCCTTTTGTTGTCTTGTCCTTTAAAAAATAAGTTTCTAAAATTCGCAGGCTGCCGCAGTTTAGATTCTGAGCATCCTTTTCCCTGTCGTCTTCCCTCATGCTTCGCCGAGGCCCAGCACCCTATCTGTCCTCCACATCAGTAGGCAGAGAGAACACGGCACCTTTCTGAAGATTTCTCGCACTCCGTACCCAAGGGACCAAAACAAAGGGGTGCTGGTGGTGGTCCGGAAGGCGGACGTAGGGCTTTCCAGATGGCACAAAAGGGGGAATGGGCAGGCTGGTTTATTTGCAGCTGGCTGACTTGCTTTGTGGGCGTAGCAGAGTCTGGATGCTGTTGGTCCCACCAAGCCCATTTGAAGGTCAGCTCCCATACCCGCTGGGCCCAGCTGCCCTGGAGCTGAGCCCAAATCAGCACCCCTTTGCTCCTCTTTGCTTCCCCTGAGAGGAAGCCAGACCTGAGCCTCCTCAAGGGCGACAAGCGAGTGAAAGCTCACCAATGAGCCTGCCCAAGGGCTCTCCTCACTCTGTTTTTCTGATTTATTTGAGGTAGACCTTCTGATTTACTGAGGTAGACTCACCTGGGTGAGTTGAAAATAACCCAAATGCTCGACTGTCTCCGCAGCAGCTTTCCAAGTTTTCATTTCATTTCTTTTCCCCTTTATTTAGAAGAAGCCTACTGTGTTGGTCATTAACTTCCTTACCCTCTTGTGACCACTCGTTCTTGGGTAGCTTTATTAAAGTTTCAGCACGAATAATGCTCAGTCTTTATCACTCTACAGACTGCACCAAACACTTCCCTCCTCTGCAGACTCTGAACCCACATCACTCAACTGCAGGGAAACTCAAAAGCCCCCTTATTCTTTTGGGATCTACTTTTCCCGATTTCCTAGGATACTCCTCATTTAAAATATTCCTCCCTGCCATGCCCTTAATCAGCCTGCATGAAGCCAACCACAAGGCTTAGTGCTTTGTTCAGACAACTCACATTTATTTGTTTTCCCATTGGGTTGACAGATATGAGTTGGGCATCCAGCATTGTTCTAGATAGCAGGGATACGAAGATGACTAACACGATGCTCGGCCCTTAAGGTTACAGTGCAGTCATTTTTTTTTAGAATGTGGGATTTGGGTGCAGGTGGGAAGAAATCAATACACAAGGGCATTGGGGAAGACAAAGTTGGGAATTACCAAGGCTTGGTCACGCAGAAACGAGAACTACAAAGCAATAAAAGAAGAGAGAAAAGCTGGAGGTCGTATGGGAATAGAGGGGACGGGGGAACGCCTGTGTGCTCTTGAATGTTCCTCCTCTTGTAAACAAAGACCCACAAAGCCTCCCTACTTCTTCTCCTTCCTATTCATACCCTTTCCTCTCAGCACCAGTAAAGGCAAAGTATCTTCAAAGTATAAAAGTACTCTAGCATGGAATGGAAAGAGAAGGGAGGAGGGAGGAGGGAAAAGAGGGAGGGGCAAGGAGGACAACAACAGAGAGGTAAGGAGGGAGGGAAACTCTCAGAGGAGTGCCGAGCCCTCTGGACCCCAAAGCCATGGAATCAAATATCTGAAAGTCCCTTACTTTATAATCAGTGGCTTTTCCCACCAAGCGCTCACTGTCCAGCTCTCTGCTGTGCTCACCGGGATAGAAGGCAGGCCTGCAGAGGAGCCTGGCTCCTCCCTTCTCTGTCTCATCACAGGCACAGCTCTTCACCTCTCCGCAGCCCTTTCTGAGATCTAGGATGGTCTTCACTTGCCTTTTCTGTGGCTTCTCTTGATCTCCCATCCAGATTTTCCTCCATGATGCATACTCCATGCTATTCTGGAAAGTGGGGGAGGGGCGGGGTAGGTGCCATCAGGACTTGGCTCTGTTCTTCCAGCCAGTGTGTGTGTGGGGGGCGGTGGTGGGGGGAAGGACTAAAGAGTTATCATCACTGGGTTTCCAAGATTCTTGCAAGATTGCTGGGGTTACAAAAGGGATTACTAGGATGCACTGTTTTGTTTGTTTGTTTGTTATTCCTAATACGTAGGCTAATAAGTGGCTGGGAGTCGGGAGACCTATTTTTTTGTTCATCTAAGCGTGTGACTGTGAGCAGTTGGGCATTGTCTTCACCTTGGACTGCTTGGCTGCCTGGAGGGCCACTACTAGAACATTCCCGTGAGACCTTTTACAATTTCAAAAAACTAGCAGAAACAGAGAAACTGGAATCATGGGTACACACAATAAGGTTATCTAGGTAAACAAAGCCATCCAGTGTCCTTAGTTTTCTTTTTTACTTAGGTAAATATATAATATAAAATTTGTCATTTCTAGCATTTTTAAGTGTACAACTTAGTGGCAGCCATTATAATCGCAACGTTGAGCAGCCATCACCACTAGTTCTAAAACCTTTTCATCACTTTAAACAGAAACTCTGTATCCATTCAGCAATAGCTCCCCGTTATTCCCTCCCCCTCCCCGCTAATAACCTCTAATCTACTTTCCATCTCTATAAACTTACCTATTCTTGGCATTTCATGTAAGTGGAGTCATACATTTGTCCTTCTGCGTCTGGTTTATTTCACTTGGCGTAACATTTTCAAGATCGATCCATGTTGTAATGTGTATCAGAACATCATTCCTTTCTATGGCCTAACAATATTCCACTGTATATATAGATTACATTTTGTTTACCAATTCATCTGCTGATGGATACTTGGGTCATATCCACCAGATTTCTTTGATTTTGTTTAGAAGGTTATCAAATGATGCTACTCAAAACGTAGGCGAAAGAGGCATTACCTAATTAGAAAGGCAGTAGAGGATGAAGATAAAGAACCTGAGGCCTAGTGCTAGACTTGGGTTCAAATCCCGCGACCTTCCTATCGAATGCTCAGTCTTATACTTACCTTGGGTAAGTCAACATCACCTCTCTGCACCTTCATTTCTTTGTTTCTTAAAAAATGTTATCTTTTTGAGAGAGAGAGAGAGAGAGAGAGAGAGAGAACAAGTGGGGGAGGGGCAGAGAGAGAGGGAGACAGAGGAGCTGAAGTAGGCTCTGTGAGGACAGCAGAGAGCTCGATGTGGGGCTCAAACCCACAAACCATAAGATCATAACCTGAGCCGAAGCTGGACACTTAACTGACCGAACCACCCAGGCGCCCCCATTTCTTCACTTTTAAAATGGGAATCATAATCTCTATTCCACTGACTTCTTGTGAGACTAGCAGACAATCACATAACGTATTCTGCACATTTTTGGCATAGAGTTAGCAGTCAATAAATAGAAGCCATTTCTCTTCCTTAAATGAAACCTGAAAGGCAAGCATCTCTCACAAGATGGAGTTTAGAGGAGGTAATTAAAGAACAATAAAGGAGGGCCTCAGTGGTGAAAAGTTGGGGAACTGTTGAGGCTTAGTGGTCTCTGAGGTTATTTCTAAGCTCTAACGTTCTATAATATGGTTAAATTTTCAGCTTGCCTCCCCTGACTTTCCTCTAAGGAAAGAAATAAGATGCCTTAAAAAATCGGAGAGGCAAGTTCTACTGCATCGTTAACTCCTCCGCTACTGCCTTTAGCTTATGATTTAGAGGCCGTGAACAGGCGTATTGCCTTAAGATTAACATCATTAAAACAAATTTGTGAATGCCCATCCATTTGGGCGGTACTTACCAAAGCACCGTTCATAGATCCATTCATTTACTCTGTGCTAATTATTGAAAGTTAGCTCACAGATACCATGTTTTCACTCATCTGTGGATCTTGAGAAACTTAACAGAAGACCGTGGGGGAAGGGGAAGGGGAAAAAAAGTTACAAACAGAGAGGGAGGGAGGCAAACCATAAGAGACTCTTAAATACAGAGAACAAACTGAGGGTGGATGGGGGTTGGGGGTGAGGGGTAAATGGGAGATGGGTACTGAGGAGGGCACTTGTTGGGATGAGCAGTGGGTGTTGTACAGAAACAATCTGACAATAAATTATATTTAAAAAAAAGAAAGCTCAGGGGGCGCCTGGGTGGCTCAGTCAGTTAAGCGGCCGACTTCAGCTCAGGTCTTGATCTCAGGGTCCGCGGGTTCTAGCCCCACGTCCGGCTCTGCGCTGACAGCTCAGAGCCTGGAGCCTGCTTCAGATTCTGTGTCTCCTTCTTTCTCTGCTCCTCCCCCACTCATGCTCTGTCTCAGTCTTTCAAAAATAAAGTTAAAAAAAATTTATAAAAAAAAAAAGGAAGAAAGCTCAAAGTCTCTCTTCTAAAGGGACTAGTACCCTCCCCCCAACTTTGGGTGAAAAATATGAAAAGTTAAGTAGTCACGCAAAGCAAAATATATGAAAATCAAATGAGTAGAAAAGGAAATAATTCCTCTAGGATCTCGGAGAAAGACTGGTTTACTGGAAAAAGATTTGTGAAGGGTGCCAGACTTTATGATTACCTTGAAAATAAGGTAGGAAAGACAGAGATGACTGTGTGGATATTCCAAATGGAGCAAGGTTTAAAAATACATGAAAATAGAAATGAACAAAAATATATTTAAAGGGCTGTAAGAAGAAGAAGTTGCAACAGTTAGGATGGAATTTGAAATTTACTTAATATCTATTAAAAATATTTCTCAATCATATGGGTCAAGTACTGACTTACACACTGTATAGTAGAAACAGTCCTGACTTCCACAGGATTTACAGCCTCTGCCTATTGGCATAAACAGATCTATATTCAACTTGTATCTCTACCCATTACTGGCTATGGAACATGAGCAAGTCACTCAACTTTTGGTAATTCTTGGTTTCCGCATCTACATAATGAGCATGATAATAGCCCTACAAGGTTATTGTGAGGATTAAATAAGATGATGAATTTGAAGCATTTAACATAGCGCCTAACACACAGTAAACCCTCAATAAATGTTAGCTGCCCTTGCTCGGTGTGATGGTGGTAGTGACAGCAGTAGGGCCACTTGGCGAGGAGGGGAGAGATCGTATTGGCAATAGTAGGGGTTGAGATTGGAAATGGTATTCTGGCCAAACCCATGAAGTCTCTAGAATATCAGACCAAAGACTCTGGGTTTTATCTTTAGGCCATGGACGACCAGTAAGGATTTTTGAGCAAGGAAGTAAAATGGCGACACTAAGGAGAAGGGATCTGGATTGGGGGTATGGAAAGAGAGCAAAGTTGAATAAGTCTGTTAGGATATCACTGCAGCCAAAGCTGCAATGCAAAGAGTTGTGACCGTGGAAACTGATAGGAGGTTTCCAAGTTTTCCAAGTTTGGTTAAATGAAGAGGGATGCTGGCATGACGGGCTAGGGCAGGAGAAAAACAAGTTTGATTTTAGAAATTGTTGAATTTGAAGAAATCATAATGCATTCTGTTGGCAACATTCATCAGATAATTGACTCTATGATTTCGAGGTTTGGAAGAAGTACTAGAAGTATAGCTTTGTGAGTCATTTAAAGAGAGAGGATAGGGGCGCCTGGGTGGCTCAGTCGGTTAAGCGGCCGACTTCGGCTCAGGTCATGATCTCACGGTCTGTGAGTTCGAGCCCCGCGTCGGGCTCCGTGCTGATGGCTCAGAGCCTGGAGCCTGCTTTGGATTCTGTATCTCCCTCTCTCTCTGCCCTACTCCTGCTCATACTCTGTCTCTATGTCTCTCAAAAATAAATAAATGTTAAAGAGAGAGGATAGCCAAATGATGATTCCTCCAAAACAGAGTGTATATGGGTAAATTATTGAAATCTAAGGAAATCTTGGGAAGGATCCTCAGTGAAGCAGATGATGACAGGGAACCAGCATAAAAATCGTCAGAGTAGGAAGAAAATCCGCATCACAGAGGACAAAGGAAGAGAGAACTTTGGGGGAAGCATGGTGCTAGTGTTTAGTGAAAGGAGCGGAGTCTGCCTGGCATTGCTGCTGTCCCTGGTGGTGCCACTTGCAGGGCCTCCTTGTATTAACGGTACCCTAACGAGAAGAACCAGATATGAATGAAGTAAACCATAACTGGGCATGCAGCAACCTGTGATCTGTACAGTCCCACTTTCTTTGAAGGTCTGGGAAAGCGTTTGGGAGGTTTGTGCAGAGAATAAAGGATAGGATCAAAAAAAGAATGACTGGCGTTATAAATAGAAGTGATTATACGGAGTGTGTGAACTTAAGATTTTCTTACCTAATGCGTACCTGTTGTTTTCGCCATCCTTGGGGTTGTGGACACGGAAAATGGACTGTATATTCAAGGAGCCATGTTGTCTGACCTGTACCACCTGGTGGCTGGCACTGTAGGCAAGGAAAACCATGGCTGGAAATGATGGAGCTGGTGTGAATTAGCTTGGCCCAAGAGCAGCAGGGGAGCTCGCTGTCTGGATTGCTCTCTCCACCTCTTGCTGTGACAGAGAAGGTCCAGCTTACCAAGCAAATTAGCTTCCGACAGTGGTTCTCAAACTTGAGCGGGTGTCGGAAGCACCTGGAGTGCTGATTAAAACACAGGTTGCTGAGCCCCACCCATCAGTTTCTGACATAGGAGGTGCGTGGTAAGGCCCGAGAATTTGCATTCCTAACATGGTCCTAGCTGATGCGGTTGCTGCTGGTCCTGGGATTCCACTTTGAGAAGCACTGACTTAGGTAAAGAAGGAGATAACATTTATGGCTGCAAAGAAGTCAGGGAAAATGAAACCTAAGGCAAAGCCCCTCTTTGGCTTTAAAATTTGCATTCTGGTAACTTTTGAGATGGAGTTTATTAGGAGTTATGAAAATTACAAAGAGCTTCTAGTATATAGCTGGTGAAGGAGTAGAAGCAACACACAGATAACATCATTCAATAAGTCAGTTCCACCTTGGGTACGTAATCCTAGTGGGAAATAAAAAAAAATGTTATCCATCGAACTAAACTTGAATACGTCCCTCATTCATTCATTTTGTTTGTTCGACTTATTCATTTATTTAGTATTCAATATGTGGTAGGCACTGTGTTAGACTCTGAGTGATCCCAACGAACGTTGTTCTTGACATTTGACTGAACTTCTAGTTTACAAGGAATTTAGAAAAAAAAAAAATGTAAATGCACAATCATATGACAAGTATAGACTTCAAGGAACTTATATAGAGAGCATCCAAATCGCATGATCTAGGGGAGCTTCCTAGAGTAAGTAATGATTCAATGGAGCATTGAAGACTTGTGGGATTACCCAGCAGAGAGTTGGGGGTGGGTAGGTCTGGGGAGGATGGCAGAGGAAAGAGCAATAACCCAGAGGCGAGAAAGAGGATGCCAAGTTTAAGAGACCCAACAAAATTCAAGATGGTTAAAATACCTAGGCATAGGATATAAATAAGGCTGGGACTGCGGGTAAATCATTCAGAGCATCACAGACTGTGTCCAAAATCTCAGAACGCGTGTGAAGAGCAATTGGGAGCCATTACAAAGTTGCTGTTTTAAACAGTGTTTTGAAGACAGAATTCACATACCACAGGATTCACCTATTTATAGTGCACCGTTAATGGTTTTTAGTATATTCGGAGTTGTCCAACTACCAACACAATCAATTTTAGAATATTTTCCTCATCCCCCAAAGAAACCCCATACCCCCTAGTAGTCACTCCCCATTACCCCTCAATCTTCCTAATCCTGGCAGCTGCCCAGAATCCCACAACATGTGGTCTTTCATTGAAGAGCCTGACGCTAGGGAGTGGCATCCTTAGATTGGCTGTACAGAAAGATCAATCTGGCTGATTTGTGCGTGGCCTGGATTAGATGAGGGAGAGGATGGTGAGTCCAGAAGCAGAGAGATCCATTAGGGAGTCGTAGAAGGAGTCAGAGGAGAGAATCCGGTGGCCTCGACCAGGGCAGTGGTTGTGGAGATGGAGAAAAGGTAGTACCGGCTGGGCTTGGGAATTAGAAGGATATGGCATATGAGGGGGAGTGAGCAGAAAGACATGCTCTCAAGCGTCATCCGTGACAGTGGGTAGATGGCGGTGCTTGTCCCTAGGATGGGATCCCTCATGGGAAGATCAGGTCCGTGATGAGCCAGGGAAGATGTTGGGTCAGCATTTACTATGATACGCCACTGCCCACACTTAGGACGGCACCAGCATGTCATAACCACGGCGACATGGAGCCTTAGGAAAAGAGGAAGATGGTATTTTTTTACGGTCTTGCAGAAGATCCCAGAAAGACCAAAGCAACTTATATACAGATTTCATCCTGATTCAATAAAATTAAAAGTTTATTTAAATTTTAATGGAAGTATATTGGTACCAAAGGGGAAAAATTAACCACTTTGCTCTGAATAATTTTGCTGTGTCAAATAGTTGTCGCCTTTCCAAATCATCACCAAAGGTCCATCAGGCCACGTGGGTGTTGTGAGGCCATACAGTGTTATTCCCTTGGCCCTGGTGAGGAATTCACTGGAATTAAATCAAAGAAACGGGGATTGATTACAGAGTCAATTTTCAATTACCTGTACTAATAGAGCAGGGGTGTGGGTAATCCCAAACTGTGGTTAACCAAAAATCATTTCTATTTGCTTTTGGGTGGCATTATTTACACTATTTGTAGCAGCTGGGATCCTAACGGCATTTTTCTTTTGTGATTACTAGCATTAATTCGCACCCTCTGACTTCGCGATAATTTTTGCCAAATGGAAGCAGCCCAACGCGGTAAGTGAGAAGGACATATCATTTGGGGAGTTTATACATCCCACCCATCATCTACAAATTTAATAATTCACACATATGGATTTTTTAAAAGGTCTGCAAGAGTAGAGATTACAAATCTCCCTTGATAACCCGTTTCTCCATTTAAGAACATTTACCATTGGGAAATGATTTTCCAACGCTAATCTTGATCCTTCCGCCGAAACACAAACTGATCTTTCCTTCTTTCCTCAATGGGGATAAAACATGAAGAAATAGGCCCCGTCCTCCGTGGACTCCGACAATGCTGAAAACTCCTCTTGACTCGTCTCTTTTTCAAGCGGAACCAGCGGCATGCTCTTTGTAGTCCTTATTTCCTGGCCGGTCATTAGCTGCTCCCAGAAATGAAGGATCATTAAAAACCATGAAGAACGTGACATTTTCTCAGAAACAAAATAAAAACCAAAAGGATTCTGCAATGAGAAATCAGCGAAGAATTTTTATCTGATTTTTTTTTTTTCAGTGAAGAAGTATATATGTTTACTAAAGAAGAAGAAGGAAGTGCAGAGGAGAAAACTGCAGGCACCTGCGTTCCGGCCGCTGGCGGTAGCCACCTGCTCTCTGAATCATCTCGCTTCCCCCGCAGCCCTCAGTTACTGGACGAACTCTGTAGGGCAAGAATTCTAGGCAAAACCGCCCTATTCAGTAGGATAATGCTTAAAACCGACACCCCCATTTAGAACCTGATGCCTTAGATAGAATCGCATGGAAACCGCAAAGACTGCTTTTGTGCCTTTAGAGAAAGAGCTACACAAAAAGCAGGTGAGACAGCCTCCGCGGTCCCTATCCTGTACGCACACACCCGAATCTCTCTCTCATGCCTCGAGACCAGGTGTTGTTACCCATAGACCGGTGGCACTGGCATCATCTGGAAGCTTGTTAGAATTGCACGATCTCAGTCCCCACCTTGGACCTGCCAAATCGGAACTTCTGCCGGATTCTGACTCATTGGTCCCGCCACTCAGTTGAGAAGCCCTGCTCGGGCTTATCAATTGGCTGTGGGGAAGGGCAAACGGCAAGCAAAGAAGGGCACCAGGAAGAACGCAACGAAGAAGAGAAATTCTTCATGAGGTCTAGAGCCGAGCTGCTCCAGGAGGCTCTGCCCTGGGCCTTCCTGCGGAGGAGGTATTTCTCATCTTATCGCGCCAACTGCATGTCAGAAAATTGAGGAATGATTTCGAGATTGAGTCATGGTCCACAGAAACTGGTTTAAACTCTTCCTTCTTTACATTGAAAGACAGCCCTTAGGACCAGGGCTCAGTATACATCCTCTTGCCTCTAAGTTAGACTCCTTCAGGGGAAGGAATGGCATTAGGGTATGAGGCTCTTGGGCACCCCCTAGAGGCTAACAAAGGGGCCTGTATGCTCGGTCTTTTCCGTTTAGGTGCCATACTTCGTGCTTCTTTCAGGGGTTTGTAATACAGAGCATAGCGTCAGCGTGTCCAGGTCTACCTTTAGCCCACTTCGCTGTTATTGTTTCTCTCCCCTCCCTTCTTCCCCTTTCCTGTATTTCTCTGTTTTCTGACAACAGTAACAACAACGGTTGCAACGAGACTTACCTGGCCAGGAAATGGAAATAAACCATGTACTGGGGGTGGGGGGACAGGAAGGCTGGAAAGAGGGAAGGCCAGGAAAACTCATTCAGACATGCACGCATAACCCCAGCATAACACATGTGTGCACACAATTATACTTCTTTTCCTTCAAAACTTGGATCCTACCAAATTGTTTTATATCCTTTTTCTTTTTTTTTACTTAACAATACTTTACAAGCTCGGTAAATATTCCTATAAAACATGTGTAACAGTCTCATAGTATTCCAGTGATGAACACATCACAAATCATTCAGTGAGTCCCCTGTTGTTGGGCATTTAGGTTGTCTTGCTTTTTTTTTCATGCTTGTAAGTAATGCTGCAATGAACATCCTTGTACATAAATCTGTGCTTACTCTTTGAGGGTAAATTTTGTTAGACTTTGATAACAGCAATAAACCACCTGACCTTGGGTTGAAATATCTTTGTTTGTCCAGTACTCAATTATATTGTGGCTTTTCTCCAAAAGGAAACACAGGGTCAGGTCGGAATGTCAGGTTTTTAATAAGCAGGTTCCACAAGATTGACTCTCTTGCACCTACCCGAAATTTCAGCCATGGTGTATCGCAGTAAAAAAAAAAAAAATGCCCGCCTGCATTCTGCAATTCACCTAGGACAAATTTACTCCGGAGTCCCTCCAGATTGGGACATAGTGCAGGCTGGTGATTCTCAACCCAAAAGGTGACACTCTTTCTTACGTACTTCCATAAAGTCTGGTCTTCGAGAAGGCATGATGTTCATTATTTAGGTTGAAACACTGTCCACAAATTTGAAAGTTTCTTGGCGATCCCAAACCTTCTTTATTTGGAAGCATAGAGAGAATTATTAGTATGTAATCTTCATGTGCACAACACTAATGGCCATCCTTTATAGAGAATGTGTTATGTGCCAACTACTATCCTGAGTACTTTACAACATGTAATAGTTATCTATTGCTGCATAACAAAATGCTCCAAAATTTAGCAGCTTGAAACAACGAACATTTATCGTCTCACGGTTTTGGTGGGTCAGAAATTTTGGTGTGACTTAGTGCCCCTTAGAGGCTAAAATCAAGGTATCCACTATTACCTTAAGGCTCAACCGGAAATATATACATGTAGGCTCACTCATGCAGTTGTTGGCACGACTCCGCCCATCCTGGACTGCTGGACCAATGGCCTCCGTTCCTTGCTGGTTGTCAGTTGGAGGCCTCCCGCCGTTGCTTGCACTTGAGTCTCTCATAGGCAGTTCACAACAGGAGAGCTGGCTCTCACCACAGTGAGAGAAAGGGCGAGCAAGACAGTAGTGAGAGTCTTTTTGTAAACAAACCTTGGAAGTGCCACCACTTTTGCAATATTTTGTACACAAGGCGTTAGTCGGTTCGGTCCATACTCAGGAGGTGCCCATGAATCCCAACAGGTGGGGATCGCTGGGGACTACCTTAGAGGCTGCTACCACACAACCATTCTCTCCTTCGTTCAAACACCACCTCTTTGAAGTAGAGGCTGCTAATCCCCATTTATAGATCAGAAAACAGAGGCTCACAGTCAGTAAGTGAAGAGTTGGAGATACAAACTTCTTTCTCTGACTTCAATGCACATAACGCTGTTCTCTGAACTATGTTCTCAGTAGGACACTTTATCTGGAAAGGTTATATGGTCCTAGAAATATTTCAATAGAGATGTGAGTCAACTCTTAGCTTTTTGGTTGACTCTGGCCCTCTTGATTTATTTTCTATCTTCCAATGTTTAAATGAAATTGCTTAGCTTACACCAATAAGAGAGGGTAGCATAGCCCAGGGGTGTTAGGTTAGAGATGGAAGATCCAGGGCTGTTCAGTTCCCTGCCTTTTCGGGGGGTTCTGGTGAAAGTCAACTGCCTTCTAAATCTCTCTCCAGAATTCTGGTACATCTTTCTCATTCTTGGCTCACATTGCATATTAGCATTGAAGATGATTTGTAAGATAAATATCATTGGGGGAAAATCCCCATGGTCAAGAATTAAACACACACGCGTGGTTCTCCACACATTCTCTAGGAGTTGTCTATTTATTTTCCCTAACCAGTGGAGCTATAAATCTGGCCTGTGCTCAGCACACTGTATGTGTTTTGCTTTATGAAGGCATAAATCACCAAGATACAATTTGTGTTTGATTTTTTGGACACTTAATTTGCTTAAATGTTCAGCAGTTCATAGACGTAAATTGTACCGGGCATAGCTCCAAGCGGAGTAAGCCGAGAGCGAGAAGCTATACATATTAGGATGTAATTCAGAAGAAAAATCATCTTGGCCGGTCAAGTAAGTCCCCTTTATAAGTTACTTATAAATAATTTTTCTCCGCAGGCAGTATAAACATTTAGTAAATACTTCTAGAGGAGGGGGCATCGTAGTAAATTTCAAGAAACATCCCATATGATACGTTTCTCCACTGTTGGTGAGGGAGTGGTGGGCAGGGGATGCACCACACCTGTTTGATATAGTGACCGTATTCATGATCGTGGTTTAACATGGAAGAGTGCCTTATTGAGAATCGAGAGGTAGATTTTCACACCTGTCTGCCACTAACTAAACGTGTGACCTTGAGCAAGTCATTTAACTTCTCTGTGCCTCAGTTTTCTCATTTGGAAATGAAGGGTTGGATTAAATAATTTCTTAATTCCCTCCCAGTACTAAAAGGTCGTGGTTCTAAATACTTACTGGGCACCTGTAAAACCTCCCCCTCCGTGCCATGGGAAAGGCGCTGGAAAACAGGAAGGCCCTGGGGGGACAAAAATACAAGGACGTTTTGAAAATCAGGGAGGGCTGCTTAGTGGTCTGAGCAGAACACCACAGAGAAATCTGTATAACTTTATAGAGGCTGGGATTGCCCAAAGTGCACAACGGTGCCTCTGATACGGTGCACTGGGTAGGGGTGCCCAGAAGTGGCCCTGGGCACTGCCTCAGCACGGCCCCCACAGTAAGCCAGCTGTGATTGCGGAGTGCCTCCTTCTACTCAAGGACGAGGCTGCACGTGAACTTCTCAACGACCTACGGGACCGATGGCTTCTTTTCCCTGCGAGGAACAGAAGCAACTTCCCACGTATGCTGGGCAGCTGGCTTTCCCAGACAACTCCTGGAAATAGCTGGTGTCCAAACCTTAGCCTGACACATTTGCTCTCAGGCTTGCCTTTTAAGAAGGAGGAACTAAAAAGGGGAGGGTCCCTCTACGAGCCACAGGCCCACCGTGGGTCTGGCGGCACCGGCTGCGGCACCTCTGTGTATAGCAGCGAGCCAGGGTTTCTTCTGGCTGACCCTTAGATATCAACTTCCCCAATAAAATCTCTCTCTTCGCCCAGTGGTTCTCAACCTTTTGCATGCATAGAATGGAGGACTTACCACATAAACTGCGGGGGCCTGCCCCCAGAATTTCTGGTTCAGTATGCCGAGGGTGGGCCTAACGAGTTTCCAATGCGGCTTCTCCAGGGCCCGCACTTGGAGAATCCGTGCCATATGATAGAATTTGTCCTAAACTCCATTGCAAGACAAGCAGTAACAGGCAAGACCATTTAAAGTGCTCTTGGATTAAAAAAAAAAAAATTAACTTAAATAGTTAGATGTTCATGTGTATTAATGTTTCTGACAGATGCTGGCTTTCCATTTGTAATATCAGTAACCAGTTAACTTTAAATACATTTATTTTAGCAAAAAGGGAATCAAGTTAAAGAAAATATCTAAGTATTCATGTAAATCATAAAACAAGGTGGTATATCATAAAATTCATCAAGGTGGTAATATTAAGTTGGGTGAAATCTGGGAAACACATAAGCAAGGAATGCAACAGAAATTGCTAAAACAGAACCACGGGATCAGACTAAGTAGTAAGAGTGGCTCTGCAGGGGATGGTGCTTGAGATGAGTCTCAACGTGGATGGATTAAGATAAACCAAGAGGCAGTGAGAATGTGAGCAGGTGGATGGAGAGGGTCTGGAAAGAGCCACAGGACACGTGTATGAGTGCCACTGTCAAACAGGGGGTTGAAAAGAAGATATCTTTGCTCAGCCTGGTGTTTGGTGTACAAGACAACAACCAACCATTATAGCGGATTTCCATTTTTGACTTGTTACTCTGGTAATGGACGTTGGCCGTAAGCAGTCTCAGGAATCAGCTTCTCTGAGAGCCGAGGGCGTAAGCAGGCATTTTGTTGGCTTTGTTTTCACTTGCCATTTGCTTATCTTTTCCTGGCAAGTCTACCAAGGCAGGGTTTATGGCTCTAGGTTTCTCATGGATGGGACCATCTTAAGAGGTCAGCAGCCCAAAGGAAGACGCTCTCAGACTGATGGCTCTGTCCAGCCATTATTGTAAACCATCAGAGTCTACTTCGAAGATCTCTTTGGAAGATAACTGTTTCTGTTTTCAATTAGCTGAGCTTGCACATTTAAAAACTGCCCCTAGAAGAGGATGCCATGAAGAAGTGACCATGTAGCCCATTTCATTTTGCTAGACTGTAATTTAATCTTCGGAAATAATAAGTTGTTGTTATAGCTGAATATAAACTGAAAGTGTTATTTGCCGTTTTCCACAAACTTGTCCTATAAAGAGCCAATAAAACCCTTCTTCCATTTATCCATCATGCAAATTCATTTTCTTCCCATAATGTCCTGCAAAGAGAGGGCATTTCTGGGCCCCATGCAGGTCACACAAACAGGGGTTTGGAAACCATTTGTTCTGCCGCGCCTTATAAATGGTCATTGAATTGCTACTTTTAAAAACAAACCCTGAAGACTAACAATTTGGTAAGAGACTTACGAAATTGCTTTTAAGAAAATTCCATTGTCCTGACAATCTAAGATCGTTTGCTCTACTTAGGCAACAGTGTAGGGAAAACACACACACACAGACTTGTAGGGCCTTCTGCGACTCTCCTGACTACTTATGACCGGAGACCACTGCTGCTCAATCAGACCCATCCAGAGGGACTGTTAACCTGTAGATCACTGGGCCCTACCCCAGAGTTTCTGATTGAGTAGGAGCTGGTAGGGATCAAGTACCGCATATCTATGAAGTTCCTAGGTGGTGGCGATGCAGCTGGCCCAGGCACTACCCTTTGGAAACCATTGACTTCGAGGCCCCTGTCTCTGGTTTGCCCTATCTGCTCCTCTCTTTATACCACCTGATATGACCGTGACAAATGTGTAGGTCCTAAGCAGCATCCTTCTATTTGACTGCCTTCCTCATCTTTATATGCATGCCAGAATCCCATTCATTCTTCTAGGCTTATTGTAGGGTCTCCCCTTTTGAGAACCTCTTCTCAACTAGTTAGAATTAACCATGCCTCTTCTGTGGTTTACATGTCTAGCACGACAGATCTACCATAGTATTGCAATTCTTTCTTTGCAATTGTAGATTTTCTGCTATCATGCCTTATGAGCTCCTTGTAGACCCTTATCTCGATTTTTTAAATTCCCCAATTCCTTGCACACACTAGGTATCCAGTAACGTTTCATGGATAAATGAATTAAAATCTTTAATAACATATGATATTTATAACCATTTTTTTTATCGCTTCTCAGCCTTTTGGTTAAGGTAAGTGTAACCATTTTTTTTAATGTTTATTAATTTTTGAGAGAGACAGAGTGCAAGTCAGGGAGGGATAGAGAGAGAGGGAGACACAGAATCCAAAGCAGGCTCCAGGCTCTGAGCTGTTAGCACAGAGCCCAACTCGGGGCTTGAACTCACGGGCTACAAGTTCATGACCTGAGCCAAAGTTGGATGCTTAACGGACTGAGTCACCCAGGCACCCCAGATAACATATGATATTTAATGCAAATCCAATTTAGAGGAAGTACAGCATTGTTCTTAAGCACATAAGCTTTTGGGGTCAGACAGACCTGGGTAGGTATCAGAGCTGTCGGGCAGGGCAAATCACTGAACCACTGTGAGTCACAATTGCCCCATCTGTAAATTGATGACAACTCATGTGTTCATCAGGAGAATTAAATGAGATTATATAGGTGAAGTACTTAGCATAATGGATCACAGAAATGCTAAAAGAATTATCATAATTACTATAAGTGGTTAGTATATAAGTCAAATTTACATGTTGAATTTCACAGAAAACACAAGATTTTAGTATTATTTTATTCATTAATAGGGCACCTTGCATGTGCAGAGATTTTTGTATGACGTAATTTAGGTAACTGAATAGCTCTTTAAACGTGAAAGTGCTTACTATTCCCATTCTGGCCACTATTCCCATGTGGGCCAGAATTATTCATTCGGTGGTATTTTTTTAATGCCTGAAGTGTGCCCAACACACTGCTAGGTTAAAAGAAATACCTAGTCCCTGCCTTCATGAAGCTCAGAGTGCAGCAGGGAGGCTGACATTAAACACACAATTAATGAACTAATGAAATTCAGCTATGATCGATACTGATGCAAAGGTAGAGAATGTTTAATTTGTACGTTCCCTCCTGCATAACTCACTCCTCCTCAACTAGGCTCTGATGCTTTTTCTATAACAATCCACACAGGTCAATTTCATTATGTGAACCTCCCAAATCATGGAGGCTGAATCCAGGAAGTCTTTCCTCACTAAATGCTTAAAAAGCCCATTTTGACTCAGTAAAGGAATGACATGTTTTGAGCAGCCTGTGGCTGTCACGTGGTTTTTCTGTAGCTGGCTGGTTATGACCCGCTTGGGAAACCTGTCCTTCACAGATGGGAGTAGCCGACAGATGATTGGTGGGGTACTCTGTTCAGGTGATGAAAAATCATCTAGAACTGTTTAAAATCAACTCATGAAATCAGACCGAATAAATTAAGGAGAACAAAATCCTGGCCAAGGGAGAACTTGGTCAATCTCTGTCTTCCAAGGGACCCAAGGTTGTAGTATATGTAGAATTTTCTAGCCCAAGCCAAGCGGTACCACTGCTTTACTCTGTGAAGCTCAAGCCCAAGGGAAGTTGACTTCAGCATTTCTAAATGAGTTCTTTCAAAACACTATTAATGTTTCTTGAAGGGATTTTACCCCTATCTTAACATGTGTGTAGGGAAGTGTTTTCTGTGGTGATAGCTCCCCGTGGTAACAATGGTTATTGATTATAAGTAAGAGTTGGGTAAACTACATGAGTATTTCAACATATTTTCTGATCATGATATGTTCTATATGCTCCTTGATATTATCAACAAATAGAAAATCAAGAATTTGAAAATCGAGGCACTCCTGTGGCTCAGTCAGCTAAGCATGTGACTCTTGATTTTGGCTCAGGTCATGATCTCACCGTTCTTGGGGCTGAGCCCCACATCAGGCTCTGCGTTGACACCATGGAACCTGCTGGAGATTCTCTCTCTCCCTCTCTTGGCCCCTCCTCCACTTGTGCATGCCCTTTCTCCCTCTCAAAATAAATAAACTTAAAAAAAAAAGAAAATTTGAAAATCATCTATGACTCCATCTCCCAGAGTTAACCATTATACCTGCTTCAAAACTTTTGATAGAATTTATTTAACAGATTTTTAGATAAAATGGCAATCGTGCAGGTGTATAGTGTGTGTGTGTGTGTTTAGTATTTTTCTTTGTCCTTAAGTTTTCTTTAAAAAACAAGTTTTAATGGCTAAAAACATATCACTATATGAAACTACTTACGTATTTTTGAAAGTAAAAAATTAGCTGGAATTCAGCCAAATTTCTCTTTCCTTAAGACAGCAGTGAAAGTATGCCAGGTAGTAGTCATTGTGGAATCCCAGGCTCATGGAGCCGGGAAGGACCTCCAAGGTCATGCATGAACATGAGAAAGCTCCAGAGAAATGCGTGAATTTCGTTATCTTTTTCTCAGTGGTATAACCATTATAGCAACCAACTTCATTTGAGTACTAAAGGTAATTAACCCTGGCTGTAGCCAAAACTTTTTTTGTATCTTGCATGATGGATGACTGATTTTAAGCGAATGTACATTTATCCCAGATAGAAATCCTAATTAGAAATTTTGCCTAAAGAAGTTCAGGTTTGTGAACATTTTCCAACGAAGCAATTACTACCAAACAGTAAAAGAGGAACCATGGGTTACTTCTCATTAGACCTTTCCTTCCAAGTTTGAGAAATGTGAATTTATACTCAATTTAATTATAAAAGTACCTGATAACTTCTGCAGTTTCTTCCTCTCCCCTGATAGAAACCGCCTGAAACTCTCCCCTCACAAACATGTCTGTGATTTTCTATTATCCCACAAACCTCACCACCACCTTGTATACCTTTTATGATACAGTTTGCTGAGAGAAAGCAAAAGAATAGAAACCATTTCCATACAATCTGAAGCGGGTTCATTCTACGTGCTTGAGTTTCAAGAGCTACATTCCCAAGGAAGTTTTTATTTAACTAATGTTGGGTCTAGCTACACAACAATGATATCTAGTAATATTAATTAAACATTATAATACTGATTATAATTGTATTTTAATTAATAGAATTGAATCAGTATCATCTTATTAATACTAGTAATTAATAGGTCGCTATGAATGTCATTAAACAACAACAATTCACGCAATAATATTATTGCTCGGTGGCCCCAAGTATTATCACACTTCCTATCACAATGAACTAGAGAGGTCTGGAATATGTATTGTCCGATTCTTCATGAAGAAAGCTATCAAAAACGAATGATGAGTTTTAGGCATCTTAAAATCTTCTGGGGAGGAAATCTCAGTCTCCCAATCCTGACCAGCTGTTTCTCAGACCTGTGGCCTCCCTGCCGGGGCAGATGAACGAGTTTGATTTTTTTCCTTTAAAGGCATGCAACTTATTCGAGAATATCATTTGAGACCTTTTTCAATGGTTTTTAACAGTCGAATATCAAATGTACTCTTAGGGGTAGTATTTTTTTTTTTTTATTTTCTATTCTGAAGGTGAGGCGGGACAGATAACTTCATGTTCCAACTCAGCCATACTGTTGGATAGGAAGGGAGGGCTGCTGTACCAAATTATTCCGTAACGAGGCCAGCCTCACATGAGGTCTAATCCCCACCAGGAACCTTTGTATCAGTACGTTAGTCTTAAGTGTGTGAGGAGCGTTCAGTTTTAATTCCACAAACGGCCCCTCTTTGGGGAGTTCTTTACCCTTTCTCCTTAAGGTTTTGTCCTTGGTCCTCTTCTTTCTTTCCAAGTTTCCTCTTCCCGTCTCCCTATCAACATCTGTCAAAGCATCAGTGATCCCCCAATGTAGGTAACTTAAGCTTAGCTCTCTCTATAGAGCTGGCTCCTGGCATTTCAGACTCGGTACTTCCCAAAGTGAACCTTTCTTCCTGAAACTTACTTCTTCTCCTGGCTTCTCCATGAATGGTACTATCATTCTCCCAGTCATTCCAGCTTGACAGAGGTCTTTGAGACTTCTGACTCTCTCCTCTCCTTCGCCTCCCACATCCTGCCCATTCTGCTTCCATAGTCTCTCTCCCCTGTCTGTCCACATTTCCTTCACCACAGTCCCAGTTCACCTGCTCTAGGGGTTTCGACCGTGGCTTCACAGTAGGTCACGTAGTGAGCTGAAACAACAGCACGACCAGGCCAGCTCTTGTCCCAGACCAACTGAATCAGTAGCTCTGAGAGAGGAACCCAGATTTCAGGCATTTTCAAAACTTCTTCAAGGGAGGGTAATGTGAACACACGCTTGATAACCCGTGAGTCGGATTCTTTGTAAAAGAAATCCTACAGGTCTCTCTTTCTCTTCCTTTCTATCTCTGCCTAAGGATTAATTTTCCTCTTGCCCTGCTCTGTAAGGACAGTAACTTGCTTGAAGGCTTTTCATGTCTCCCCACCATTACTTCAGAGTAGAATCATATTATTTATCCTAGTCCAGAAATTGTCCTGGGATTGTTAGTCCTCTCCGTATTCTAAAAGCATTTGACAAAATGCGCGTCATCCACTTGGCCCTACCTCATTTCTTTGCTCCGAATGTTCTTCCATTTTGAATGGATTTCTATAACCTTAGTGTATCACTGAGGATGCTTGCAGCTGAGGGTACAGACCTAAAAACCCAACTGAAAGTGGCTTAATGATAAAAAAGATTGTTATTGCATGTAAAAAAAATGTTAAAAAGTAGGGAGTTCTGGGATTGGTTATGTCCAGGATGAGAATTTGCTGATCTGTGGTTCTCTTGCTTTCTCTCCACATACCAAGATGGCAGCTACAACTCTAAGCATCACGTCCTTGGGCCACCATGTTCAAGCCAGTAAGGAAGGCTGTTTCTGTTCATTTGTAAAAAATCAAGATATAAAACTTTTCCCAAAGGCCCCCTAGCCAGCTTTTATTCAGTACCGTTATCCAACACTGAGTCGAAAGACTACATTCTTGCTTCAGGGAAGACTCGGAAAGTGAGTACCTGGCATTGGCCCTCTCCAAACTGGAAGCCTGGCTCTTCTAGGAAAGAAGTGAATGGAGAAGGTGACCAACACAAAGAGATAAGCACCAGGGTCTCCTAGATTTTGTCTTTTGAAATACATTAGTACTTCTTCTAAAGTTCTATTCAAATGCCTTCTCCATGAAGCCTTTCCCAATCTCTGACCAGACAGATATCTCTTCTCTGTGAAGGCCTATGGTATTTTTGTTTAAATGTCTCTCCTGGATCTTTGTGTGCTTTGGGGTTTTGTAACATTTTGTGTGTCTTTTTTTAAAATGAATTTATTTGAGAGAGAGAATGAGAGAATAAGTGGGGGAGGAGCAGAGAGAGAGAGAGAGAGAGAGAGAGAGAGAGAGAAACCCAAGCAGGCTCTGCACTGTCAGTGTAGACCCCGACGTGGGTCTTGAACTCATGAACCATGAGATCATGCCCTCAGCTGAAGTTGGATGCTTAAGCAACTGTGCCACCTGGGCCCCCCCGTTTAGGTGTCTTATTTCCCATATTGAATTACAAGCTCCTGGAGGACAGGGGCATGACTCAGTCATTTTTGTATATATCCTGTAATACCAAGTCAACAGAAAAATATTTTGTTGCAAAAATGGTATTCTGGCTTTCATGGCCTTACCACTGTTCGTTCAGCTAATGGCCTTTCAAACTTGTTTCCGATACTTGTTTTAGGTGTCCAGTTAGCCAACGGAGGTCACTTTAGAGTCACATCAAGGATTCAATTGTTGTCTTCTTCCCTGGCCATTTCCTTCTACCCAGTCATCTGAGTGGGGAGGTCACCCCTTCCCCATTTCTGCCGGTTTCAGACAAAGCAGATTCAGTAGTAATAAGCCAGCTGGCACACTCTGAGCACCTCTAACTAACTCCTAGTAAAATATCTGAAGTTCTTTGCTTAGAGCCTGAGGCTGCCCAGGCTGTGGTACTCATGCTGTCTGCAGAGTTAATGAGAAAAGTCCCGCCAGGTGGTAACTCACCCCCACTGGGGCTCTCCAGGAAGGGTCAGCCCAGCAGAGAAGGGTGCTACATCTTTACCTACTTGGGGAGACGGCGGCTTCAAAGACTGCGCTCTGACAGGAAAACGAATGGAAGCCGGTGGGCAGGGGGAGCAGGCAGGCATTGCCAGCTCATTAAAAGAACCGTAATAATAATAATAATAATTTTCAAAGCTTTATTTCTCTGAGAGTGACAGGACAGGGATTTCATTGGCCTGAAATGCGAGACACTTGGTTGTTTTCAACCACCCCTGTGGTGCTTCCGCATGGAAGGTTCCTTCCCACGTGGAGGGCTTGTGTAGCAGCTTCTGGGAAAGAGGGAGCTGCCTCAGATCCCTCTCTGCTTTACCTTTTTTCTGAGAGCCATTCTTCGAGGTCCTCTCTTTCCCCGCTCAGGCTAGCGGGGGGTGGTCAGATGATTGTTCGCTCTACAGCACAAACAGCTATTGCCGCCCGAGATCCATCTTGTCCAGTGCCTGAGGGGCAGGGGCAGGGCCTAATGAGGTAAACAGGATTCGTGCTTGGCTCAGGCCACGTTACGAGGCCTCTGCAAGGGCAGGGCTTAGCTAGGCGCACTTGGAACCTTAGACGAACCAAGGGAAACTCTTGTATCAGTAACCCAAATGTACCATGGGATGGTGCCAAGATTGGAAATACTCTCCGAAAGTCAATTCCAGCAAAACGAAGCCAACCAAAATCTACTCGCCCTGTAATAATTTTACTGATGAAGACGCGCGAGGTTCTTGAGGTCGTTTTTATCAGCTTTATTTTACAGATGAGGAAGCTGAGACTTGGAAAGCTTGTCAGTGGTTCTTGAACTTTGGTGGGCAACGGAATCACCTGGAAGCTTTGTTAAGACACAGGTTTCTGAAATTCTCGCTGCCTGACCTGTCTTGAAACTGGAACATGGGCTTTCCCCCCCTTGCTTTGGTACTCAAGCTAAAGCATCGGTTCTTCCTGGGTGTCCAGCCCGCTGGCCTTCGGGTGGAAACCACACCCCACTGGGTCTCCCCAGTCTCCAGCTGGCTGACTCACCCTGCGGATCTTGGAACCTGTCAGCCTCTACAGTCGCGTGAGCCAATTCCTCGTAATAAATCTTTTTCTACCAACATCCTATTGGTTCTGTTTCTCCAGAGAACCCTGACTAATAGAGACTTTCTGACTCAGGAGGTCTGGGGCCAGGCCTGAGAACATGCATTTCCAGAGTTCCCAAGTGATACTGGTACTGCCGATTCCGAGACCACGCTTGGAGAACCTCTGCCTTAGGTGCGGGGAAGCCGAACCACCTTCCTTCGTAGTTCCCCCAACCCAGGTCCTGTGGGCGGGCTTCTCCCACGAGACTCCACGTTCTTGAAACACACATTTAATCCGCCATGTATGTGAGATGAGTAAGAGACAGGCCTTGTTTTCAGTGTGCTCACAGGCCAGAGGTGGCCATCGGAGACAGAACACGGTGCGGAAGTCGGACAGATCGGTGAGGGCGACAAAGAGTTTCTCTGAGGGTGGAGGATGTCTGGAGTTTTCATGGAGAGGGAAGACCTGGGCAGGAAATGAAGGATGTGAGAAACCAGAGCTCCGAAGGGGTGGCTAGGCCCCTCTCACGCCTCGTTTCTTTTCGGTTCGACCCAGTTTCTCTCAGCTCTGCTGGCGGCCTGGCTGCCCTGCCCGGAGGCGCGCTGGTTCCCTCTCTGCCAACTCTGTGCCCCCCGCACACGGTCCATCCGGGAGACGCTCGGGAGGAACGTGTCCTGGGGACTGAAAGAGGCTCCGCGAGCTTTACAACCCGCGAAAATTGTCGCCAGCCTCCCGATTCTGGCCAGCATGTCTATGCTTTGAAGTCTGGTCGCTGCCTTTTACAATTCTATTTTTAAAATGTATTAAAGATGTTTGAACGTGGCAGAGACTTCCCATAAAAGCCGGGCCGCTTGAGAATCAGGATGCTGGTCTCAATTTAGAGTGCCTGTTAAATAATAGGATACCCGTGTAAAAGGGGTTCCACGAGACTGACCTGCTGATTCTCGTGGAAGCCAGGCTCACTCACCAACGCCCCCGAAGGGACTCCAGAGGTTTTCAAGCCCTCTGTCTATCCCCTGTGTATGCTGTGAAAGTGCCTTTTAAGACAAAGTGACCGAATTTTTGTGTGTATCCGTCATGAACATAAAGGGACTAAAGGAAAACAGGAGATATTTCGGGCTAAGTTTTGCCTAAAAAATCAAGCAAGCGCTAACAGGTAGTTCCCATGACTCTGCGAGGCCTGGCTCCTTGAAGAGCAGTCAGGGGTCCTGCTGTACGCCCACAGAACCGCAGCTCTGGACACCATTTGGGGACCAATCTTTGACCGTCCATTTTATCTTGAGGACTTTATTAGACCCTTCAGGAGGCTACTTAAAAAAATGAGATGTGGTTCCTGACCTACGCCCTCCCCACCATCACCGACCCTCAGTTACTCAGAGAACATTGGTGACTCCAGCTTCAATCTTGCCCACAGTTCTTCATCCCTGCCGCTATCGCCCTTAATTCGGGGCTTTGCCTGTGTGCCCAACAGGGCCGGTTGATTTATTCCACACCTACTACTATACCCACTTTCCAGTGTCTCATCCTTCAGAGTCTAGAAAGCGAAAGTCCCCATTCCCAGACTCTCTTGAAGTTAGGAGTTGCCATGTGGCACAGTCTGGCCCACGAAATGTAAACCGAAGTCGGCTAGGGAATTCTGGGACGCTCTTGCTTTCCTGTAGCCAGCGCTGACACTTCCTTCTTCCCATCCCCTCCTCGGGGCTACTGTCTGAGGTGTGATAGGCCGGCTGGCTACGTAAGTGCCATCTTGCGACTGTGAGGGAAATGCCAAGAGACACTGGGGTCCTCGGCTCTGCCATCTTGAGCTCTGAACCAATGCCTGCAACTGCCAGCTTTTGGACTTCTTACGGAAGAAAAATGAAAACTCCCGTTTGTTAAAACTATTATTTCTCTGTTCTTTATGACTTAAAGCCACAGATGTTTTCTAACTGCACCATGACATGGGCTCAGAGTGATCAAGTTACTTGCTTGGGCACACACAGCTGCTACATAGCAGAATCATTTTTTAAATCTGATTATCAGGCTAACTCTTCAACTTATCTTCACTGAATCTTCTTCTGTCAATTCCTTACATAGCGTGCAGCTGGAATGCTAATACCTTTTCTTTCCTTCAGGAGAAGATAGCTTTTAAAATGTGCTACAGGGGCGCCTGGGTGGCTCAGTTGGTTGAGCGTCCGACTTCAGCTCAAGTCATGGTCTCACGGTCCGTGGGTTCGAGCCCCGCGTCGGGCTCTGTGCTGACGGCTCAGAGCCTGGAGCCTGCTTCGGATTCTCTGTCTTCCTCGCTCTCTGCCCCTCCCCCGCTCATGCTCTGTCTCTGTCTCAAAATGAATAAACATTTAAAAAAGAAATAAAATCTGCTACAGCAATTGGTAGATAGGGCACGTTCCCTTGCAACCCATTCTGGGAAGCCACTGGAAAGACTCCTCTCAATTATGTAACTGAGCAACTGGGTCTTGCTGCCCCAGGGGGAGAGTAATGGGCCCTCCTGTGGCTTGACAAAGGTGCCTCTCCAAATAACAACCTGGTATGCAGATCTCATCACTGTGGGAAAAATGAGGATACGTTCGTGGACCTCAAGAAGCCTTATAAAAGGAAACTGGCATTACCGACCCTACCACATTCCCAGCTCTTTTGGGAGTCCACATCTTTAGATACTTCTGCCAGATTCAGAGTCTCACCTGACGTCTACTGGTAGGAGAAGAAAGTGAAGACCACCCGAGAGGGAAATCCCCCTGAGGGAAAGCAGTCTGGAGTACGCCTCCTGGCTCATGGGCGACGCCTGGACTCAGAGAAGGGCTTGTTCTGCCACAAGGTGACCTGCCTGGAGAATAAGAAGTGAACATGTCACTGTGGACCAATTTTTGTTCTCCCAAGCCCTGATTTTAAGGGCTGTACACCAGTCTGAACCAGAAAGAGAAACACCGCACAAAGATGGAGCACAGTATGGAATCGACAGTATTAGGAAGTCATTTTCAAGCTGCCTTGCCTGGCAGCCCACCCGGTCTGATTCGCCGGCTGCTCTCGGAGAGGCTCCCAGGAACAGGACTAAGCCACCTTAGAACGGGGGAGTATCTGGGGTTCTTAGATAATGTGGAAGGACGACCTTGGAAGATCCTGGATTCATGTTACTCTGATGAACGGGGGATCAAGCAATTTTAATTCGAAGATTACAAGATGTGATCAAATTTGTGTTCTGAACTGGTGAGCTAGGTCGCAAGAGCGACACAAGCGATAGACTTAACAGACAGAAATCAAGGGAAACCATTATAACTGAAACGACCAAAATATGGGTAACTAAATGGATGGGCATTGTTAGCGAAGTGTAAATATCTATTTGAATTCACAGCATAATGAGTCAGCTAACTCGCATTTCAAACACTACTTTTATGTCAAATTTTTCCTCCAGTGGTCAAGAGTCTCCATAATCAAGAATTATACTAGAGAGGGGGTGGGTCACGAGGCAAGTCTGTATTGTTTTCAGTTCCATGTTATTCGGTATGACTGTATGAGCCAATAAATATTCATGCCGGCCAGAATAAAAAATAGTATCAACCTCTTGGAACGTATAGGAGGGAAGCTTTGGCTCTAAAGCTAATGGCTTTTATATTATTTTTACATTATTTTATCAAGATCTGGAAATCTTGGATTATTCTGAATCATAGTACTGGAGACTCAACACTGTTATATTAAAAGTATAAGGGGCGCCTGGGTGGCTCAGTCGGTTGAGTGTCCGACTTTGGCTCAGGTCATGATCTCACCGTTCCCGAGTTCGAGCCCCACGTCGGGCTCTGTGCTGACAGCTCAGAGCCTGGAGCCTGTTTCAGATTCTGTGTCTTCCTCTCTGTCTGTGCCCCTCCCCTGCTCATGCTCTGTCTCTCTCTCTCTCTCAAAAATAAACATTAAAAAAAATTTAAAAAAAAGTATAAATGCAGGGCACCTGGGTGGCTCGGTCAGTTGAGCATCCGACTTCAATTCAGGTCATGATCTCACAGTTTAGGAGTTGAGCCCCACCTCGGGCTTGCTGCTATCAGTGCAGAGACTGCTTGGGATCCTCTGTCCCCCCTCTCTCTCTGCCCCTCCCCTGCATGCTCTCTAAAAAAAAATAAACTTTAAAAAAAGCATAAATTGTGTATATAGGATAGTGACAGATGAGCCTGGCAAGGGCAGACTAGATGGCTTAATTGGTGTTTGGCATTATTGGTAATATTGGTAATAATAAACATTTAGAATTCCACTAATACTCCCAGATTTAGAGTTACAGTTTGAGAGATCTATCCAAGATATGGATAAGAAAAAAACTGAACTATAACTACCTTAAAATTCTCCAAAAGGTCTGGGGCACTTCGGCTCAGGTCATGATCTCACAGTTCGTGAGTTCAAGCCCCACATTGGGCTCTGTGCTGATGGCTCCGGAGCCTGGAGTCTGCTTCAGATTCTGTGTCTCCTTCTCTCTTTGCCTCTCCCCTACTTGCACTCTCTCTCTCTCAAAAATAATAAACATTAAAAATTTTTTTTTAATTCTCCAAAAGGCCTTGAGTTTTTAACTCCAAGCAGGAATCCTCATTAAAAACATAACCACGCCAGCTTTATTTCATCGGATGCCTCCAGAATCAATTGGGTGAGGAGGGACCTAACGGGTTTGAATAATTATGAAGTTGTGCCAGGCCCTCTGCTAAGCACTTCATAGTCCCTTATTTAATCTCCAAAATAATCCCATGAAATAGGTGCTATTATTATCTTTATATTACACAAAGAAACAGAAGCACAGAAGAATTTCATGGATTGCCCCAAATTACACTGTCTATAAGAATCAAAGTTAAGGTTAAATTCTGATTGTCTCTATGAAAATAACCAGTTAGGTTGTACCCACTACCCTCCTCCATCTTTACTCTCCCTCCTCCCTTCAGATACTTCTCAGTTGGGTTTCAGGAATCATCCAGATTTTGAAGTCTCACCTGCAAAGGAAAATTTCCTAGCACATATGGTTTGCCTGACATTTTTATTCTGCTGAAATGTTTGATGATTGGTCTTTATCTTACGGTAGGAAATTTATACGCATCTCTACCGAGACTGCAGGTTCCTCGAGGCAAGAGCCTTACTAATGTGGAATTTCCTTAGGAACTGACGAACGGCCTCTCTGGAATACACTTGACAAATGTGCTGAATGACTGAGACGAGGTACAGACAAAGCAGGGAATCAAGCCCACTTGATGCTGGCCAGGGTCCTTCTCAGGCAGAGGGTCACAGATAAACTCTGGGGGCCTTGCCGGCTGGGAGACACGCTGGTGTTTGCTTCTGCGTCCTTCTCACAGGAAGCTCACTGCACTTCAGTCTTGGTTCTCATCGAACGGAAGTGAGAACTTGGAACTCTTTGAAGAGAGTGCATTAAATTACTTCCACAAAATTATTTTCACTTGATCGTAACATGGTGCCATTAAACTGTTGCCTAGAAAAGCACTCTGGCTTTCACAGTTAGATTCTTTTCTTTTCTTTTTTTTTTTATTTTAATTCCAATATAGCTAAACTACAGTGCTATATTAGTTTCAGGTGTACAATATAGTGATTCAACAATGCTATATCCAGTTATATTAGTTTTTTTTTATTCCTGCCATAACAAATTTATTTTATATGAAACGAACTCATAGAAATGTAGCATTTTGTGTCAGGTTTCTTTCACTTCGCATATTTTCAAGGCTCACCTATATTGTAGCATGTATTAATAGCTCATTTATTTTTGTGGCTGAATAATATTTCATGGATATGCCACATTTTGATTATCCATTCATTAGTTGACAAACATTTGGGTTGTTTCCATATTGTTACTGTTACAAATAATGCTGGTATGAACACCTGTATACACATTTTATGTGAATATATGCTGTAAATCTTTTGGGTATATACCTAGGAGTGGAATGGATGGGTCGGATAGTAACTCTGTGTTTAACTTTTATTAATGTTTATTTACTTATTTTGAGAGAGAGAGTGAGAGTGTGCATGAGTGGGGAAGGGGTAGAGAGAGAGGGAGAGAGAGAATCCCAAGCAGGCTCTGTGATATCAGCATTGAGTCCAACACATGGGCTCCATCCCACGAACCATGAGATCATGACTTGAGCTGAAATCAAAAGTTGGATGTTTAACTGACTGAGCCACCCAGGTGCCCCTCGATGATTAACTTTTTAAGGAACTGCCAACTATTTTCCATAGTGGTCCCATCATTTTCATCCCTCTTAGCAAGATATAAGGCGATTTCTCCATATCTTGCCAATACTTGTTATTGTCTAATTTTTTTAAATTATAGTCATTCCAGTAGAGGTGAAGGGGTATTTCACTGTAGTTTTGCATTTTCCTAATGAGTAATGACATTGGGCATCTTTTCATGTGCTTCTTGCCTTTGAAGCACAGAAGGTTTTCATTTTAATGAAATCAAATGTATCTATGTTTTCTTCGGCTGTGTGTGTTTTAGGTGTCATATCTATGACAATGTCGTTTAATCTAAAGTCATGCAGATTTATACCTATGTTTATATCTAAGAGTTTTATAGTTTTCTACTGGGGTCTTTGATATGTTTTAAGTTCATCTCTGCATATAGTATGAGAGAGAGGTCCAACTTCAGTCCTTTGCTTGTAGATATTCAGTTGTTCTAGCAACATTTGTTCAAATGACTTCTTTCTCTATCAATGGTCCTGGATCCACTGTCAAAAATCAATTGACCATAAATGTATAGGCTTATTTACGGACTCTCAGTTCTACGACACTGACCTGTAAGTCCATCCTGTGGCAGTACCACGCAGTTTTGATCACTGTAGCTTTGTGGTACATTTTGAAATTGGGAATTGTGATGGACAATTTTGTTCTTTTTCAATATTGTTTTGGCTATTCTAGATCTCTTGCATTTTCCATACTTTAGGATCACTTTATGAATTTCTGCAAAAAGGGCAGCTTAAATTTTGATTGGTATTGCATTTAATTTACAGATTAAATTGAAGGGTATTGCCTTCTTAATATTGTTAAATCTTCTAATCCACTATAATGGACGTTTTCCCATTTATTTAGGTCTTCTTCAATTTCTTTCAATGATGTTCAGTGTTAAGTATTAAGCTTATTACTCTTTTATCCTGTTTGGTGCTATTATTAAAGGAATTGTTTTCTTAATTTCACTTTTGGATTGTTCATTGCTAGTGCACAGAAATACAACTAATATTTGCAGAGTAATCTTGTATTCTCCCAACCTGCTGAACTTGTTTATTGGCTATAATATTTTTTTTGTTATTCCTTAGTATGTTTTAGGTGCAACATTACATCATCTGTAAATAGAGATAGTTTTACTGCTTCTCTCCCAAAATTCCCTTTTAACTTCCTTTTTCTTGACTAATTACTCTAGGTAGGACAGACATATACCACGGTGCTGAATAAAACTAGTAAAAGTGAGAGTGAGCATCCTTGACTTAATCCTGAAATTAGGAAGAAGGCATTCAGTCTTTCCATCGTATGTGTGATACAGCTGTGAATTTCTTGTAGATGTTCCCTTCCAATTTATTGAGCCTTTTTATCATGAAAGAATATTAGATTCTATCCCATACTTTTTCTGTGTCTGTTGCAATAACCAGTGTTTTTGATCTTTATTCTATTAATATGGTGTATTATGGGGATTGACTTTCATATTGAACCAACCTTGCATTCCTGGGATAAATCCCACTTAGTCATATAATCCTCTTTGTATGTTTCTGATTCAGTTTGCTAGTATTTGCTTGAGGACTTTCATAAAAGATATTGATCTGTAGCTTCTGTTTCTTGTGATGTGTTTGGCATTATAGAATAAGCTGAGAAGTGTTCCTTCTCCTGTGTTTTGGAAGAGTTTGTGAAGAATTTAATTCTTTAATAGAATTCGTCAGTGAAGAGATCTGTACTGACTTTGTGGGAAACTTTTAGATTACTAATTATATTATTTTACTTGTTATTGGTCTGTTCAGATTTTCTATTCCTTCTTGAAACAGTTTTATTAGTTTCTTGCCTTTCTAGGATTCTGTCTGTGTCATTTAGGTTATCCGTTTCTTGTTATACATGTATTCATAGTAGTCCCTTATCTTTTATTTCTGTAAGGTCAGTAGTAATGTGTCCTTTTAGTAATTTGAGTCCTCGTTTTTCCTTGGTCAATATAGCTAATTGTTAATTTTGTTGATCTTTTCAAAAAACCAACATTTAGTTTTGTTGCTTTTCTCTTTATTTTTTCTGCTCTAATTTTATTACTTCCTTTATTCCCTTTGCTTTGGGTTTTAATTTGCTCTTCTTTTTCCCTAGTTTCTTGAAGTAGAAGGTTGCGCTATTCATTTGAGAGCTTTTTTTTTAAAAAAATTAGGTGTTTATGGTTGTAAATTTCCCTCTAAACACTGTTTTCATTGCATATCATGAATTTTGATATGTTATGTATTCATATGAACTCATCTTGAAGTATTTTGTAATTTCCCTTATGATTTCTTTTTTGAACCATTCATTATTTAGAAATGTGTTGTACAATTTTCACATACTTGTGAATTACTCAAATTTCCTTCTGCTATGGATTTTTAACTTCGTTGTATTTGCAGAATATACTTTGAATGATTTCAATATTTTTAGGTGTATCGAAACTTGTTTTATGACATAATATATGATCTATTTTGGAGAAATTTATATGCACTTGAGAAGAACGTGCTGTCATTGGGCAGGGTGTTTCATAGATGTTTGGTTTGTTTTATAGCTGTGTTTTATAGATGGTTTGTAGTTTTGGGCAAGTCTTCTATTGCTTGCTGATTTTCTGTCTAGTTTTTCTGTCCAATAATGAAAGTGGGATATTACAGTTTCCAACTATTATTGTTGAAATGTCAATGTCTCCCTTCAAGTCTGTCAGTTTTTGCTTCATGTATTTTGGTGCTCTATTGTTAGATGCATGTATGTTTATAATTATATCTTCTTGATGGCTTGACCCTTTTACATTATAAAATGTAATTTTTAAAAAAGTTTATTTATTTTTGAGAGAATGAAGTGGGGGAGGGGCAGAGAGAGGGAGACAGAGCATCCAAAGCAGGCTCTGTGCTGACAGCAGAAAGCCTGATATGGGGCTCAAACTCACAAACTGTGAAATCATGACCTGAGCCAAAGTCGATGCTCAACCGACTGAGCCACCCAGAATTGTCTCTAGTAACAGTTTTTGTCTTAAAGTCTATTTTGTGTGATATTATGTAGCCACTTTAGCTTTCTTTTGGTTATTGTTTACATGGTATATCTTTTTTTCAACTTTTCACTTTGAACCTACTTGTGTCTTTGGATCTAAAGTGTGTCTCTTTTAGAGGGGTGCCTGGGTGGCTCAGTGAGGTGCCTGAGTGGCTCAGCATCCAACTCTTGATTTTGGCTCAGGTCATAATCTCATGGTTTGTGGGTTTGAGTACCATATCGGGCTCTGGGCTCACAGTGTGGAGCTTGCTTGAGATTCTCTCTCTCTCCCTCTCTCTTTGCCCCTCCATGTGTGCTCTCTCTCAAAATAAACTTAAAAAACTTAGACAACATGTAGTTGAATCATGCTATTTTTAATCGATTCTGCCAATATCTACTTTTTAGTTTGATCATTCACATTTTATGTTTATTATTGTAAAGGGGAATAATCGATTCTGCCAATATCTACTTTTTAGTTTGATCATTCACATTTAATGTTATTATTGATAAAGGGGATTTATGCTTGTCATTTTTCTTGTTCTGTGTATGTCTTATGTCTTTTTTGTTTCTGTATTCCTCCATTACTGTCTTCTTTTGTGTTAAATGGATATTTTCTATTGCACCATTTTAACCACCTTTTATTGCATATTTTTAAGAGGTTTTATGTTTTTATTATTATATACTAACATTTATTAATATACTATATTAACATAATAGTATATATTATATTATTATATTAACATTATATACTATATAAATATATTTTCTTATATATTTTTTAAAGATTACAATTAACATAATTTATAATAATCTAGTTCCGATTAATACCAACTTAACTTAAATGACAAAAACTTTGCTCCAAATAGCTCCATTCCTCCTCTCCTTGATACTGGTTTTGTCACAAATTAAATCTCCATACATGTTGTGTGCATCAACATCTACTTATAATGATTGATTTAGGAAGCTGTCTTTGAAATCAGATAGAGGGAAAAGTAGCGAGAAACACAAAGTACATTATTACTGTCTTTTATATTTACTATACAGGTGCTTTTACTAGTTTGCTTTATTTCTTCAGGTTGAGTTGAGTTACTAGCTAGTGTCCTTCCATTTCAGCCTGAAGAGTTCTTTAGCATCTCTTGAAAAGCAGACCTGCTAGCAAAAATGTCTCTCAGTTTTTATTCACAGCAATATACTCTTTTTAATTTTTTAATATTTTTATTTTATTTTTGAGAGGGAGAGAGAGAGAGAGAGACAGAGCACAAGCAGGGAGGTGGGGGGCAGAGAGAGAGAGAGGCACAGAATCAGGCTCCAGGCTTTGAACTGTCAGCACAGAGAGCGACATGGGACTCGAATTCCTGAACTGTGAGATCATGACCTGAGCTGAAGTCGGACGCTCAACCGACTGAGCCACCCAGGTGTCCCAGCAATATACTCTTTTGGTGGTTGTTTCTTTAGAAATTCTTAGTTTGGTGTGTCTATTGTTTATCTTTTTTTTTTTCTTATTTTCTCCTTCATTTTTATAGGACAGTTTTATTTAATATGAAATTCTTGATTGGCAGCTTTGTTTCCTTTGTTTCCCGTTATCTCACTGACTTTTGGATTCCATGGTTTCTGATGAGCTGCTGACTGTACACATGAACATGTCCACGTGATGAATGTGTGCTGGTCTTGATACTTTCAAGATCTTCCCTTTGTCTTAGAACACTTTATTTATGAGGCATAAATCTCTTGAGTTTATTCTACCCGGAATTCATTGAGTTTCTTGGATGTATATATTAATACCTTCCATCAAATTTGGGAAGTTTCCTGCGATTATTTGTTCAAATATTCTTTCCACTCCTTTCTCTTAATTTTCTTCTGGGACTATCAGTATGTGTGTTTCATGATGTTCTACGAATTTCTGAGTCTATGGTCACTTTTTAAAATTCATTTTTCTTTCTCTTCTTCAGACTGGATAATCTCAATAGACCAGTATTCAAGTTTGCTGATTCTTTCTACTGCCTGCCCAATTCCAGTGTTGAGCTCACCTTGTGAATTTCTCATTGAAATTATTATACTTTTCAACCTCAGAATTTCTATTTTTTTTATAATTTCTATCCCTTCATTAATATTATGTATTTGGTGAGACACTGCTCTTACACTTTTTCTTTAGTTTTTTCGACATGATCCTTTAGTTTTTTGAATATTTGAAATGCCTTACTTAAAGTCTTTGCCTAATAAGTCCAACATCTGAGTTTCTTCAGAGACCATTTCTATTGATTGCTGCTTTGTTGTTTTTGCTGTATATTGGTCATACTTTTATTTCTCTGCATGTATTTTAATTTTTACTTGAAAAGTGGACATTTTATATACTATAATGTTCTTTAGAAATCAGATTTTTCCCTCTCTTTGGGGTTTGTTGATATTGCTGCTTGATGTAGTTGTTGTTATCTATTTAGTGCCATCTGAATCATTCTCTGAAGTCTATGTTATTTGTCATGTGTGGCTACTGAAATCTCTGCTCAGTCATCTCAGTGGTCAGTTAATGATTAGAGAGAGATTTTCTTAAATGTCTACAACAACAAGCCTCCCCATCTTTGCCGAGGGGTTCTGTGTGTATTTGGGGGAACATCTTCAACACTGAGCCAGGCAGCTCACGACTCCACCTTAGCCTTCACTTTCCTGCTTGTGCGGACCCTCAAAGTCAGCCAGAGATGAGTGGTTAGGGCCTTCTCAGCTTGTTCCTGAGCATGGACTTCTAGATTCCCAGGAATATGTTGGAGCTTTACAAAGACCCAATGCCATCACTGCCCTTTTAAAGCCTCCGTTAGGGAGGACTGGCCTGGATTCCACTGGCTCTCTCTTTGCTCCTACTTTTCCTCTTCCTCTTCTTTTCATGGCTTGGCATTATCTCCTCGGCCCCAATTTGTCACAGCGGGACTGGCTCTGCTCTCTGTGGGATTTAAATTCCAGGTGGCCTCTGCCTTCTTCTGGACTTCGTGCCCAGCAGAAATCTTCCAGATTTGGTGTTTGTCAATAGTTTGGTTATTTAGAAAACATTTGGCTCCACTGTTAGCCCCCTTGAAGCTGAATATGCACAACTAGACTAATGTCTACTGTTAAGCATTAATCTTGTCTGGCAATGCTACATACATATGGGATCCTTTCCTCTCTCCATTTCCTGATTCTCTTATGCTCTTAAGACATTTATCTCACTAAAAACTATTTAAAAAAACTTTCACGCTGCTTCTAGTATTCTTTTTCTTGCTTTGATCTGTAAACTTTATTATTTTGTGTGTGTGTGTCGTGCCTTCAAAAATGCAAGGTACCACCTCCGGCCTCCCTTTGCCTTCACGCATCATTTTCTAGAAGTTGAAGTCACAAAATTCACATCAGGGAAAGTGGACAGAAGGACAGGAGTACAGCACACCAGTTGACTTAAAAAAGTGGCATCCATTTAATGAAGGGATGGCTGCTGAGTGTTTTGATTGGTGTAGTTTTTTAGTTTCTCAGCCACGGGGCAGACAGATGGAGAGGAATATATTATTTCCCTATTTACCTTTTTGATGGCAGGTGTCACTGGTTTTCAGCTGCGTAGCACTGCCAGGTCCAGTTTTGTTTTTCATTGTAGCATCATTGGTGGTGGGGGGGGAGGTACGGTTTTGAGGTTATTATTCCCACATGCTAGAAAGAAGAACTGCTATCTTTCCTAACATTTGGGAAGTATTATAAATTCGAGTCCTGTTTTGGTCTCTTCATGGGTAATCTTAGAGAAACGTTGAGAGAAGCCAGAGCAGAACTGAAGCCATTTTAGATGAAAGTCAGGCAGACAGATCCAGATTTCTAAGAGCAAAATCTCGTTTCCTTGGTTGTGGTCCTGGGGCTTTGTTGTGTGCTCCCATTTTAAAGATTCTTATCATCTCTGCGTACTCGGCCTTCAGCTCTCCTTATGTATAGGTCTCCCAAGGATGTTCGATGTGGGAAAACCTATAGAAGTTGACGGTTGGAGAAAAACTTCGAAAAAGTAAACTCAGGAGTCTGAAAACAAAGTCTGAATCTTTTTCGTGAATTTTTAAATTATGGGCTTCATGGGCGGGTGACGTTTAAACTCTTTTCAACCGGCAGACGTGAATGTCAGAATGAGCCATCAGAATGGATGCTGGGCAGAACGCCTGGACGGGGACCTGGGGCTCTGATTTGCCAGGCATTTATTCTTTTGTTGTTGGATAACGAGGAGGTTGAAGGAGTCACGAGGGCGGGGCCGGAGATTCGGGAAGGAATGAGGATCCACTTCCTGGCGTTCAGAGCAGTGACTATTTGCCAATATAAAAGTATGTCGATATATTAACAGTTGGCATGCTGGTAGTGGTACACGGAAGCTGACATCAGCTCTAGTCCTGATTCTAAGCACTATGTGGACAGGGACCACGTTCCCTCCTCACCGTGTTATCCTCAGAACCTCCTTAATCACCTGTCTTATAATAAAGGACTATTATGTACGGAATAAATAAGTAGGCACCAACTAGATATACACATAAGGATATGCCTCACTACGAGAGCTCGTAGTGACGGTGGAAGACATTTCCCTATCGATAAAACAGGATTATGACTATATGTGCCGTTTTTCTTTATTTCATAGAGAGAACACCGAAATGACACGTAGGAAAACCAATTCATTTTACCGTCTTTAGGAGAAAAGCCCACGGAATAAAGTTTGGGCATCGTGTCTGGCACGGCGTCTGGCACCTGTGGGAGCCCGAGCAGTCAAGAACAGCGGTGATGAGAATCATGGTGATAGCGCTGCACTTGCTAATATACTTTTCAGCCAGAGTCCATAAGCAAAGCAGGAGTCTGAGCGTTACCATTCATTTTCTTCCGGAAAATGTTTTCAATGCCTCTCGATGACTGAAGGGTGACCCAAAGGCAGGCAGGCAGACATTCCTTTCGGGTGTTGCCCGGATTATCCCCAACCCCCCCTCACTGCCTACTCTTCACCCCCACCCTGCCATGCAGATGACACCATTAATATGCAACTCTGGGAAACGTCTCTCGTCTCTCCGGGGCCCAGGCAAACACACGGCCAAAAGAAATTCCTTAAATGGTGGCGCGCTGTGGCCTTGGGGAATGAATCGGCTTCTGTGTGCTCCTTCTCAGCCTTCCCCGTTCGCCTCCAGTCTAACCGCCCGTATGGGCAATCATAGCGCTTCATTGTCCACTACCATCATTACAATATTGTTATCATCGGAGCTGGAGTCTGACACTTTCTCTAAGACCTTTCAAATAACCCCTTTACTAGGCTTCAGTACCAAACCATTCAGGGCAAATCTCTGCTTTGTGCTTGTCAGCCTTAATAGACTGGATGTCACTTGAGCCTGTAAAAAGTCCCTGCTCCTCAGCTGTCAGTCAGTCCTGGCGGTGTCAGCGGAGAGCGTGGCTGGAGCCGGCTGGATTAGAGGGTAGTTACCATAGCTGTCAGATTACTGACAGCCTGACACCCACACTTCCAACTTCCTCTGACTGTATTTGGTTTCTGTTGAGCTCTCTGGACCTTTCTTAAGGTGGATCCCTCTGTTGGAAACGGATCATAATTTGGCTAGCAGCTCCGGAAGTTGAGCTCTGTTCTCCCCCACTCCGATTTGTAGAAAGCTTCTTCTTTTAAGCAGCTTTTAGATCTCAGGGAATGTTTTTAACCCCATTTTGGAAAAAAAGGTCATCCCTTTATACTTTCCAAGATTATGGAAACTCTGTGGGTGTGCATACGTGTGCGTCTCAATTTTATCATCTTAATTAGTCAAAGAAATGTAACTGGCGACGGAAATGTTCCCTCTTATCCTTTCCTCATCTACAATGTTTTCATCTTCCTCTTCCATCACACCTTTGTTTGACCCTTTGTGTTAGACAGGAAGCTCTGTTTGAGAGAGAGAGAGAGAGAGAGAGAGAGAATGCGTGCGCGTGTGTGTTAGAAGGTGTGGGTGTATACAGAACTGTTGGCTTATCTATGAATGTGGATATATATTCATACCTAATGAAAGGCAGTCAGCTAATGGCTGAAGCAGGAAGAACAAATTGGCAACTCTCCAAACCATGCCTTCGTTAATATTCACCTTGAATACAGCCAATTAGCCAATGAAGGGTCTCTCCCTCCTTCCCTTTCTCCTTCTTTTAATTTTTCATCCACTCCTTTCTTTTTCTCTATTTTCCCCTCCTTTCTACGCTCGTGAAGCGTCTGCTATCTTGCAGTCTCCACGCTGCACACCAGGCAAACAAAAGCAAACGTGCCTACACCCGTGTCACAAGTTCACAGCCGCCCGTTCACATTCCTCAGGTATGTTTGAATTTCACGGGCTTTTATTTCTGACCAGGGAGGCGAGATTAATTAACACGTTCATTGACCTAGGCAATCATCAAGGCTGATTTGCTTTTATGAAACCAGGCTTTAGGACCAGAAAGGCAATTTTGTGCACAATCTTGACTTTGCTTCCCCTGCTACAGAGTTAAGCTTGAGTCTGCATTCCGAGAGCAGCTTCTAGCACACACAGGCCCGTGCACAGCGGAAGCCGTGTGGTTCTAGGGGCGAGAAAGCACTAGGCTTCAGGACCCTACCTGTACTGGGAAAGTCACTTCCTCCTGTTGAACTTCAGTTATCTTTTTTCTAAATTGGGGATGAACCTCTAATTGGGGATGCCAAGCCTCATAAGCCTAGAGTCCACATGTGACCGACCATCTCTGTGAAGCACTTTCCAAACTGCAAGGTACCACGAGCACCAACTGTGATCATAGTATTATTCTGTATGGTTATATATCGAATTGATGTCGGCACTCGCTTATTTAGACCATTTTCCTCATTCTTATATCCTTGGCCACACGTATTTTGCTTTTATTTTTCTACCATATAACCACAGGGCTGAAAAAAAAAAATACTCCCCTGTAAAAATAATAGATGACGTATTATTAAACTTATGAACTCACACTCCAATCAGGAGCCTTTAGTGGTCCTTCCTGGTCCTTCCTGTGCTTTTAACAGTGTTGTGGCTTTTTAAGACCGTTGTTGTTTTCAGTGAGCCCAGCAAAATGGTTCAAACTAAAATGAGTCAGTATGTACCTCGATTGCTAGGAAAGTTCAGACTGCTCACGAGTCCAGAAAGTTGACAGCGTAAAGTTCAAACCAGAGACTGAAAAATGTAGTAAACATACGAGAAAGGCGGGGGGTAGGAGAGGGGTACAAGGACGTTATGGTTTCAGTGCCAAAGCCAAAGACATATTTTTTCCAGCACTTCCTCCCCATTCCAAAAAAAAATTTTTTTTAAATAAAAAGACCCTTATATTTCACCCAATTAAATGTTGGAAAACAGCCTTGCAATATCATTTACAAGCATCCAGAAGTTTTAAACTCAACAACCCTCCCACCTTCTTGCTTTGGCTCTAACACGCATTCTTTACGCTGTGTGGTGGTGGTGGGGTCTGTCTACCCTGGGCCACAATAACCATGGCTTCCATTATGCAACGTACGGGGTGAAAAACATCACACCCGACAAATAATAAGTGGGTTGTGAAAACGTTCCGTTTGCACACCCAGTGTTCTGGCCACATTCTTGTTGAACCTCCCCGGGCAAGGATTCCATTCGACGTCCAGCAAACCTCGATGCTTTTCCAACCCAATTCCCTTCTGAGCTCCGCTCATGAAGGCAGGCCTGCAATTTTCGAGGGGGCTGTCACAGGTAAGGGACTCACCTGCGGCCCCGAAGCTGAGAAAGACCGCTGACTGAAGGGGAAATAGAACCCCCGGCATAGCGTGGCACCATAATGAGCCGAGCGAAGAGACTGGCCAGCTTTCAGTAAGAACCTCCATCTCATTTCTCACCTGAAAGCGCGAAGACTGTTCTCCATACCTCCTCTTCATCCCTGCCGCAGTCTAAATTCCGAAGTGCAGAACTCTCAAGACCGTACTTGTGGACAAGGCAGCCAGGGCAGGCCTAGGTCTGTGACCTTGAACCTCAGTTTCCTGGTCTGTAAGAGAGATAAAGTTAGATGCGTGAGGCTTAAACCGGATTAAATGGGATAATTCATGCAAACTTGGCATAGGGGCTAGCACAGGGGGAGCGTCTAATGAATGGCGGTTATTATTACTATTAGTGTTCCGACTGCTGTTTGTGTTCTCGTTTTGACACGGGCTGAGTTCCCTAAGGCTTTGGGGAAAGTTGAAGAACCCTTACGTCTTACGTCTACCTGACCCTGTGCAATGACACGTTTCTAGTCATTCATTCGTTCATCCTCGTGTTTATGCAGTTCCCTCATGTAACAAATATTTAAAGCCGTGCCACAGTGCCAGGCGCCGGGCCCGGCGAAGAGGTACAGAGTGAACGTTACTTGCCCTCCAGGGATTCCGGATCAAGTGGAGTAGGCGGAGATGTTCACATTCCTAGGAATGTCACCAGAGCTGTAACAGCAACATGGCAAAGTGGGGTCAGGAGCGTTTAGGAAGTAGCATTTTCTTCTACTAGAAATGTTAGAAAAGGCTTCCAGGGACAGACACCTCTGAGGCGAATCTGGGATTACTCTGCCAAGTAGAACAGGGAAGGGCGTTTTAGGAAATACGCGAAGACATGACCAGACTGTGAGCAGGAGAGTGTGTGGAGGGGGTGGGGGTGCACGGGGCCATGGGACGTGCTGTGGGGGACGGCAGCAAGCAGGCCCATGACGGAGCCTTGTACACAGGGCTTTCCTCAAAGTTTAGGGATCTGGTGACGATTTTGAATAAGGGAACGACAGGGTCCGACTGCATTCCAGAAATACCAGGCTAGATGCAGGGTGAAGGGCATATTTGTACCAAGAGTAAGCCCGGCAGGGAGATAACAAAGGCCAGAGACGGGGGAAACGGAGAGGAAGGAGTGAATTTAGTGACGCGGAGGAGGAGGAGGACACAGCCTGGCTTTTGGGGAGTCAGGCCTTGGGACGGAAAGGAAGCGGTAACCCACGGTGGTTTCGGATTTCTGACTCAGGTGACCCCAGCGAGGGTGAAGTATTCACCAGGACGGGAGGTATGTCGGAGGACCTGGTCTCGAGGGGGAACCAAAGGACAAGGACAGGTGGGGCCCAGGAGAGAGGAGCTGGAAGTCTGGGGCAGCTTCAATATGAGGTGTCCACGGGATATTTAGCACATAGGCTCAAGAACAACGTGACGCTTAGGTGAGAGCCCGGGAGGGAAATGAGGGCGTTTCTAGAGTGGGCTTGGTGGTGGAAGCCATAGCTGTGGAGGAGGTTGGAAGGAGCCGGTAGCCGAAGACAAGGACTGGGACGGCACCGCTGATGGTCCGATGTTAGGGACGACGCAAGGAAGAGGGCCCTGGGCAGAGCCCAAGAAGCGCCGGGAGGGCAGACAGAGTGCTGGAGAAGCCACGTGGGTGGTGGCGGACAGGAGGGCAGAAGCGTGGCCATCCGTATTTCGGAGAGAAGTTCGGGAAGCCGAGGGTCTTCCGGGTGGAAGATTACCAGCAGCCCCGGTGGGAGGAAGTGCCGGGATTTCTGAGGGATAACAGGATGCGGGGGAGAGGGGCCGGAGACCAGGGGAGGGTATTACAAGCTTGTAGGGGTGGAGTGGGCAGACAGGCTGAGCATGAGCAGCAGAGGACCGGCCCTGCTTTATGGTTAAAGTCACTGCACCTCCTTACATCGTGCTTTATTTTTCTTACCACAAACTTGATTGCAGCTTGGAAATCTTTAAGCCTGTTTCTTTACCCCTCTCAATCCAAACGTACATAATAAATTGAGAGAATTAGCATTTGTCATCCCCTAGAATCCCAGGTGGCTCAGAAAAGAGTCCCGAGTAGCTTCGGTTACATTTTTTTTTTTTTTTTGTTCTGAAACCGCTCCTTTCAAACTGATTGCATCACTGCCTCCCGGAAAACCCGACAGGTATGATACTCCCCTCGCCTAACCCTGCTTTCTTCCTCACAGCAGGCAGGAGTGACGAGCTGCCTGGAACAGGCAGCTGAGACACCCAGAGACCCGGTGTCTTTGAACAGCATCTAGCGCTGCCTTCCCCAAACTGCGCGAGCGCCTGCCTGGGCTGAGCAGCGAGAGAGAGACATCTGTGATATCTGATGACAATCATCTCTGATTCGACTGTCACTACACGGCCCAGGCGAGCCGGGGCCACAGCTAATTAGCTATGGGAGGCCAGCTCTCTGTTTACTGGAACTGTACTAACAAGTTGCAGCTTTTCCAGCACAGAGGAGTCACTGCACATATGCGGCCGGGAGCCCTTCACTCCAACAGTTTAGGGACAGAGCTGCTACTTCTTGGGTACACAAAAACCAGGAAACATTAACGTCTTCGTGAGCCACCCTCAGTCCACGTTTCCACCTTCTGTAAGCTGTCACTTCAAGAAAAAGCAGTAGAATAAACTGCTTTATAGAATCCGATATGATTCTAAGTGGGGTTGTACTTTTCAGTGGACAGCTCTTATTCTGGTTTTCCGTGGTTCTTGGGCTGTGTCAGGGAATCAGCTAAGTGGGAGAAACGTAGCTACGACTCACCCTTCTCATTTGAGCTAAAAGGAGAAAGAACCGGATGAAAAACTAGAAACTTAATGGAAATTAAGGACACAAGATCTTTCTTACCCCCTTGGTGATTGACAGAGTTCGATTGTTCATAGACATAATGATGGAAGGATGTATTTCCAACTGTTGCTCTAGAACCAGTGCAGTTGGAATTACTCTCACGATGTCTTTCTAAACTTTTTTAAACCTCAGTGAAAATGTCTCTGTGAGTTCTCATTTGCTCATTACAAGGGCTTCTCTGATAACCTCACGAGATTATATGCTATCTTACAGCTCACATTTTCTTTAGAAACAAGTGTGTCTAAGTCATAACAAATGCGGGGGGGGGCAGAAAACTGGAGTATTTTGCAGAGTTAAAGAAAATGAGCAATACTACTCTTTGGACTACTGTCAGAAGCCCAAACCCTTGCAAATGGATTCATTTTTTTCATATGATGTATCTACGCCCTACTCTTAACAGTCCCTAATTTCAGGTCAGAATCATCAGTGTTTTGCTGAATTCTACTCTCCTTCCCTTAGAACCAGTTTGTTCAGAGACTTCCTGAAAACAGAATTTCAGCATAATTCTAAAAGCCTGCATGTGGTTATGTAAGTGGATGACTGTGGGCTCTTAACACTTGAAATTGAGAAATACTTTTACTCATTTTCTGGTGAAAACTATCGACTATGCTCTCGAAAATAGGTGCGGAGTGCCTGGCACCACAGCATAAAATGCAGTCTGCTGGGAATATAAATATTTTCAATAAAGTCTATTATGGATGTGGCATTTAATTTCGGCGCTGTTTAAAATTTATGTATTTACGTTTATCGTCAAAAGCACTTTTCGGAGTGGGCTTAGACAAATCTCCATATTTAAAATTCAAAAAAAATGTCTTAGGCATGTTCATTCATTTTGTTTATGTCCATAATTTAAAACAAGCGAACTTTTCCTCTTAATGAAAGTGTGTCAGAGTGTGTGTGTGTGTGTGTGTGTGTGTGTGTTTTAACTTTAAACAAAATTCCCTCTCCAGGTGGAAAGTTGATTACCAATCTTTGGTCTGGAGGTAAATTTTACAGCTGTTTTAAACCCGTGAAAGTGGGTCTTATATTAGAAGTGCTGACACAACCTATCCACAATGTATCGACATGAACTATACCGCTGTAATAAGCAGTTATTATGTATGTGTAAAAATAATGAGAGGCCGTGTCTGAAGAGAGTTAATGTAAAATGCTAAGCAATTATAGTTGGTTACACAGTATAGGTTAATATTCCTTCATATAGCTGCGCTTTTTTTCTTCTTTTGTCCTCCAGAACTCCTAATGAAAATTTGAGACCTGACTGCAATGGGAAGCAGCCATTCACACGTCCTCTGTGTCAAGGCTGTTGCATTAATGCTTCCCTTCATATAACATTTTGCATAGCCTAAAGCATCTATTAAAATCCTTTGTAAAATTCATGAAACAAAAGTGGTGGGTTGAGTCTAGGGGGAGAGAAAGTAAGCTGCTTATTAGCAAAAAGTCAAAAACACAGGGCCAATTACAGATCCGAACAAGCAGGGCTAAGGACCAGCGTGGGGAGTAATTCTTTCTTCAGCCCAATGGGCTCAAGCAAGGGGCAGGTTGGGTGAAAATACAGCAACAGTCGGCGCAGTAATTAAACGGCGATGTTTGCAGTTAGAAACAGCTCTATAACAACGGAAGGAAATGCTCAACTAACACCATTGTCTGGCCTCACAAAGATGCTAAATTGGAAGGATTTAGGGTGGCTCCCTGAAGGAGAGACTGGAGGTAGTGAACAGGAGCAGGGGCTCAGGAGATATGTAAAGAATCTGTTTGGTATTTCAAATGTTATAAATTAGATTTTTAAAAGAGAGAGAGAGAGAAAGAGAGGGAGAGCACCTTCCCACCGCCCCAGCCACATAAAACCGAATAAACCACAATAAGATTGCCCTTTTTCTGTTATAAACTTGGCATTAAGCCTGTCATGTTCAATGACAGCCTACTAGGCCTCACGCTTTACCCTTTGGAATTTGAAAGATTGGCAGGTGTCATGATTTCCTTAACACAAAAGACCTTGCAGATAACGTTCCCCCTGCACATTTATACGTCCGTAACTCCGCGTTCCGCGTTGCGGCATCACTGGACGAGCTTTCCAGGCAGGCCGGCGGTGCGGGGGCTCCCCAGAAGTGCGTCTGGCCCGAGGACAGTGTTTACTGCCCGAGGAGCTTGCGGTCGAGGCCGCACTTTTATGATTTGCCTTAGCAGTCTAAACATGCGCCATTTACAATAATGAGCTGCTTTGCAGAAAGCGGCTCTCTGCGAGCATTGTTACTTTTCTCTGCAGTGTTGAATGCGACCAGAATGGCTCTCCTCTGACTTAATGCTAGAAACAGGGTCCCATTTAAACAATAATCCCCTCTCTTTCTTTTTGCAACCGCCCACCCCGGCCAGATTCTTCCAATAACTCCAAGAGAAAAAAAAAAATCAACATTGAGGGAAACACAAACCCCTTATTGAAGGCTGAGAGTTCTGTTTCCACTGGCATCACCTAATGGCACCTGTTTGTTACCGTCCAGTATCACTTTAAAATAAACGAACAAGTCTTTTCAGAGGAAATCAGTGGCCGGAATGAGAAGCTGACTCTTTTTTCCAACCCAAAGAGAGAGAAGGAACAGTTAGCTAAGGACTAACCGTTTAACAAAGTAAGTTTCACAGGAGAAATTCAGTAAATCTGTCCTCACACATCTTAAGCTTTTTAGTTTGGAAAAAATTAAACATACAAAAAGAGACAGAGTAATATAATAACCCCCATGTACTCATCACCCAGCTTCAACCAGTATCATCTCACGTTCCTGACCAATCTGGTTTCAACTATATTTCCGCTCTCTCCCCGCCTTGTACAGTTTTGAAGTAAACCCTAAGTATTGTTTCATTTATCACACCCGTAAATCTCTAAAAGATTAAGAATTCTTTGGTGTTTTTTTAATAGGTCAAGGAAATAGTTGAACCTCACAGCCCTTAAGACTTTTGTGAATGTTTTCCCATGAGCTACGTTTCTCTAAATAATACCATTCCACCACATGCTTAAAATCTAAAGAACAATTCAAGAGCATTGCTAATCTCTGGTGTGTTTCAGAGGAGAGTTTTCCTCACTTATTTCAGGGGTGGAGGTAGCCAACTTTTCTTCTGTGAGCTCTTGTCTTACTATTTGTAAGTGGTCACTTTTGGGATTCAAACATAATCATATGCTTCAAGGTATCTATCTTCATGGAAGTTGGTTCCACGAAAAGTTTGATTCAAAAGTATATGCGGACCTCTTGCTATATATATGCCAAGCTCTGTTAGATACAGGAAGAAAGAAATGGCCAGGCAAGGAATGCAAGAGACATGAAATAGACTCATGCCTCTCACGATGACCTCCAAACCTGTTGGATATCTTATAGGGATCATGTTACCAACTGCTAACTGATGCTAAATAAAGAAGAGCTTGGTTGTTTTTTTTTTAAGAATGGCAAAAAATTGCCATTCCCAGCCCTTATACCGCTGTTGTTTCCTTAATTGCCCCAAAAGATAAATCTGCTACTCAGATGTAAACCTTGATGTACTCCCTACTCATTAATAGAGAGGACTACCCAAGCCTTGCAAAGAAAAATACATCTCTGAATAAATTGTAAACATACGAAAGTGAATTACTGCATTTGTAAAAACTTTTATGCAGATTTTTTTTCATTAAAGAAAATGCTTTTCTCCTTTGGTTTCTTACATTTATATTCTAATTAGCCAGAAAAATACAACAACTTTTAAATGGCAACATTTTACCTCTGATTTCCTTAGAACACCAAAGGAGGGGTGGGTAGACTTGGTTATTTGACATGGCAAAGTGATGTAAGCTTTAAAGGAGTAGAAGTTACTGATCCTTTTAAAAAGTACTGTTGTAATATATAAATGAACATCTGTAACAGAAATTTGAGTTATAAATCATATTAAAATGAATTTCCCACCCAATTCAAAAACTACACTACGGCTGAAAACTTTGACAACACCTATGTGGCCCTACCTCACCTCCTGGGATAACCTCTAGCCTGAACTTTGATTTTGTACCATTTCATAGATTTTTAAAAGCACAATTTTGCTATCTATGTATATGTCACTATGATTATTTAGCTTTGCTTATTTGGGGGCTTTTGATTGTATCACGCGTAGTCTTTTGAAACTTTCTTTTCTCACTCAACATTTTTGCTCAAAGAGTCATTGGTAGTGTGTGTGCCTGTATGTCACTCGTAGAGTAATTTATGCATCATACTCCATTGTGCAAATATAACACAATTATTTATCTATTCCCATCAATGGGGACAAAGGGGTTTCCAGTGTTTGTTTGCTCTTTTTATAGATGCTGTTGCTATGAACATTCTTGTCTTCGTCTCCTTGTACACAAATGCAAGAATTTCCCCAGCACTGAATTTTTTTCCCTCCTAAAAATCCCAAGAATGCCAGTGGGGGAATATACTGCTTGTCTTCCTGCTATTAAAGCTGTTTTACATCCCGCTAACTAAAGGAGTTTCAAGGAAAAAAGTATATAGTTTTTAAATTCCAGTTTTTATGTGGGTAGGACAGTGGGGTTATGCCCAACAGCACGAAGCTTCTGCATGGATTGAATCACGAAGCCCTTGAGCTGGGAGAATGAACCCAGATACGTATGTCAGAGATTTCTGAACAGAAGAACCCAAAAAACCTGCTCAAGGCAACCATGCTGATAGTGGTTTTGCTCCTTTCGCTAGAAGTGGTTGGGTTAATAGGAAAAGAGCAGGAAAGGAAATGAAGTTATTTCAAGCCAAATGAATATGGGAACTTAATTTAGGCTACCTTTTTTTCTTTTTTCCAAAAGAGCATCATCAAAAAAACAGAGGGGGAAAAAAAACCCCACATGGCTTCTATCTCTGGAATATTAAACGAAACTGCATGTTTGGCAAGATATCTCAGAATTTTCCAAACTATTATCTCCCTATAGTTTCACTAACATGTTAACCTACTTAGAGCAATTAGTGCTTCATTAGTAAGGCTAACTAACTGTTGCCGGGCCCTGTAATGATTTGCCAGGCTTTCCAGATACAAGTGCATAATCAATGTTTTCCAATTACTTCTATAGTGCAACCACTATTTCAAATAAACTAGATAATAATACAAACCCATTACTGGAGCTGGAGTAGCAGAGGCATTTAATTGCAAGGCAGTTCTTCTCAGCTTTTAAAATTTTTCACACTAATGAAGTGTCATACAAAAAAGTTGTATTGATTTTTCCACCACATGGCTTCAACCACAAATATGTAATTATCCCTTTTATATCTAGCTGGGGGATTAAAATAATCTATAGTATATAGCCTTTACTTATCCCTGATGGGTTTAGTAGTACTTTTACCCTTTTCAAAATATGCAGCCCTTTGATGAATGAACTTTAGGCAAAATGTTGCTTTATCTGTTTCGAATCTTTGCTTTTTAAAGTCAGTTTGTGTGCAGGCATTGGCGTCTGAAATCTCAAGCTTCCAACACCTCCTAAAGAACACATTCTGATATAATTTAATTTACCGAGAGCATCATAGATATTTTTCTCCATTAGAGAAACCAACATGGGCATATAGCTCTGCACATTAGCGGTACCCACATTTGCATTTCACTAGAGTTACATTTTTATTCGCGGCTAACGTTTTATTAACTATGTTATATTTTTACACGAAGAAAGTGGTCTTGGCATTAATTGGAGCCGATTCTTTCCCAGGTCTCCGGAAAAAAAAAATGTAGCAATAATCCACTGGTGTTAAATTTCTTATTTTCTCATCACAGTTTGGTCAATAAAGGAGGAGAAAGTATTTTCCTTACAAAAACAGAAAGTCATTAGAAGTCTAAAATGAATTTTGCAGAGATCCAGAATTAATGCGGGGAGCATACGGCTTTTTAAAAATTAGCTTGTCTTTCTTGATCTTTTTACACATAAATTGGGCCCTTTCAACATTTTTGCTGAGAATTCTTTTGGTTACACTTTAACATTATTTCAATTATGGTCAGTGTAAAAATAGACTCAAAAGGGTAAAAAAAAAAACACACAGCTTAAATGCCTACAAGACCCTGTTCTTACATTCATATGTCAAAAACTGTATCTCCCTATAGTTTCAATAACATGTTAACCTACCTACCACCGTTTCTCCCAGATGCAAGGATTGTCGCGATTTCCTGCCTTTCTGTGTTTTGTGGCTTCAGGAAATATTCAAGGTCAAATTAATACACTATATTTCGGGGTCTGAAAATTCTGTCAGGGTGTCTGTGGATACTAAAAAATTGTTCTAAGTCAACACCGGAAAAACTTGAAGCAAAAATTTAGTGGGGTAGAGATCTAAACTTATTTTCTGTGGGTGACATTTTAAACCTAGGTGTTTCGTGTTAACTTCAAAATGTTTCCAAGCAGAGCATTAAGAACAAAGAACTGTCTAAAAAGAATTGCTTCATAATAAGAGCAAGCAAAAAATAAAAAACCTCAAAGTCACCATGTGTATGGAGATGTCCGTACTTAGTACAGTATCTCTGTTTTGAAAAAAACCCTTTATCAAAAATACCCTTTCAGCTATCAATTTTCTATATTGAGCTGTACTACATTGTGAGAGAAGCAAAATGTAAGCCAATGTAGTTTTCATTCTTATGCAGGGAATTATTTTTAATGTGATTTTTAAATAAATGAAACAGATGGATTTAAAGGCCAGTTATGTACATATGTGGATATAACATCGAAGCAAAATATCCTTCACGGTAGAGCTATCTGCAGAGAAAGAATCCGAGGTAAGTGAAAACACTGATAAAGTAGGGCAGCTTCGGTACTACGGAGAGCTGCAGTTTATTTTGAAATTAATTCGCACACAAAATGTTTTAATATTGATTTCTAAAAAAAAAAAAAATGCCCTTGAGATTTATTTCACACGATTCTTCCTATATGTAGGATTAGCTTCCCTGGCCTTCTGTGGTTTGTTTTTCTTATATTTTAAAACACTGACCTAATCGCCTTCAGGGCCCCACAGAAGCAGTGGTCATGCCCATGCTAAAACTAAAACTGGCTGGGAGGTGAAGTGCTCCTTCTATTGTAATAGACAAAATTAGCTTCCGTTCTTACTGTCACATGCTGTATACGAGGTCTGAGCAGCCTTATGCGGTAGCATGGCACAGACAAGAAATATGACTGTATTTAAAAACAGATTATCATCAAGAACTGTGAGAAAGATAAAAAGTGAAATTTCTGTCAAGAGGGAAGAACGAGATGAGCTCCACACTGTGGATTTCAACTCTCAAGTCCACAGATGACTGGTAGCGGGGGATGTTTCCGAGATACTAAACGCCATTACCTTGACCGTCGACATGAAGCGATCAGAGTCATATTTATTGATGAAACTCTCAGCTCCCAACCAGCGGCACTGAGTGTGCATCATACAGCTGTCAACAGAGCCGGGGCCCCACAACGACGCACACTTGTGACATTTCCCTTTCACCATTTACGAAAACAAAAGATCCTGAAGTTTGTAGGACACCAGAGTAATTTTAAAATGGTTTTCATGACTGTTACGCCGTGGTCTGTAAAATGAGCACTTTTCTGGCTTATGGTGTTTAGGAGAATCAATTGCAAACCAAATTAGAACCATAAACGTGGTAGTTATTTCAAGGATTCTGCTCCTCACGTGAGGGTTACAAGTACTACGACCAGCTATGTGGGGAGGTGCTTAATTACCATAATTCCAAAGCATAATTCTTTTCATGATGTGTGATGGTCTCACCTGCATGCGACTGCACAGGTGTTTTAAAGTTTAAGACCCTGAAGAGCCACCTAATTATTCTACTTCGTCAAGGTAATATTTTGTATCTTTGATATAATTTGGTGGCTAGAAGACGCAGTATGATTTAAAACTAACAATAGAAAGCAAAAAGCAAAAGAATTGGGGTGTCTAGCGCCAGTGAGTGTATTAGATTTCATTGAACTAGGAAGTCAGGAATGACCTTGAACCGTAATTTAGGGAGAGGATTCCTCAATAAGAAATTACTCCTAGACAAAGAGTAGCAAATTATATAAAATTGTGGGATTTTTCACATATATATATGTGGATATATATATGATATATATATATTATGTATATATATATATCATATATATATATCCGTGGATGCCCACGGACCTACCTACAAAATACAATGTGCACTGTCACTATCCAGCGACAAAATTACACCAAATAGGAACATACTATTCAGGTTGATCTAAAATCAGTTGATTACTAAAATTAATTTTTATCTTAGTATCCTCTTGCCTCATCTTTTCCAAACAGGAACGGAGCTGTGGTTTTCATTTTACTCTCAAGGAAGCTCGGGTGGGAACGCGGTGAACAATTTGGAAACCAATTATTTAAATGAAAGAGAACTCCTGAAAACGACTCTGAAGAATCCTAGGTATCCTACTCTGAGGACTCCGAGGATACCTTCCCCAGGAAGGGCCTGGAGCCTTACTTGAGAGGAGAGACAGAGAGAAAGGATGACGTGTGTGGAAGCTGGCACCAGGGTCTCCACTTGACGGAAGGAGGTCTTCCCACTCTCTGACGGGTAGTCCAGAAAGCACTGCGATGGCCCCTTCCCAGGCGCAAGATCAGAAAGCATGCCCCAAATCACGTCTCCTCCCTCCTCCTGGGATCTCGGGCAAGAAGACACTCCTTATATCCTGACCCTCTGAGCCGAGGGCCACAGTTTTGATCTCGCCGCCCCGCAAACCCGACCTAGACCAGGGGGCAGTAAAGCAGGGTTTTGGACCTGAGCTCGAGCAACTCAGGTCCTTCCACCTGAGACACAGCCCTGCAGGGGCCACCAGTCCCTGTGTGACTCCTCGCACACTCCAACTGCTGGCAGTCAGCGTGTCCGGAGGGATTACCTGTTACAGGTAAAACGGAGAGGGCAAATAATTTCAGGGAGGGATATTTTTGACCTGGAGGCCATGGACTTCTGGAGTTGGGTCTCTTTTTCATCCACACCCAAGGCTTCTATCGGCTTCCTCATCTGTGAAACGAGCTTCATGGAGAGGATTCGAAGATTATTTGAGATGATGCTTTGTAAAGCACAGATCACAGTGGCTGGCATGTACAAAGTCCCCAGTAAGTGATAGCTACTCTCACTGTTGTTGTTCCGGGGCACAAGATGCGAATGCGCCTGTGAGGGTAGGTGTGTATGTGTTTCTCTGAGTGTGCATATGTGCGGATATATATGCACACGTGTGTGCCTAACATCCAAAGAAGAGCTGGGAGAGAGAGAGGAGGGAGTGAGGAAGAAGGAAAAAAAGAAGACGCCATAAAAAGTCTTGGCACCTGTTCCCTTACACAAAGCGGGCATAGCCTCACCCCTTCCCCTCCCACCCTTCAACTGTGCCATTAGTCCCTACAGGGTGGGGAGGTCCCATTCAATTTACTCTGTCAGTTCATTTTTTAGATCCCCTCCCCCCTGTTTGTATCTTACAGCGAAGAAGCCAGAGAAGCAATGTTGCACGAGGGTTGAGATGAAATCTGTCAGACGGCATCAGCGCTGAAAATTACAGCTGATTAAAGGAATAAAAAAAAAAAAAAAAACCTTCCAGGATCATTTGGTAATCGGGAAACTGACACGTTTAGGTGCTACCCCTTTAAATAGCTGTTTGGTCTCCCAGCTGGCTCCGAGACCGAGCTTTGCCTGGAACCCTGTTTACAACCCCGAGAAACAGAAAGGAGTGAACTCACAACCTTTAATGGAGCTTTAAAAGCTTTGTTTTCCCTCTCCAGTGTTTTTTTAATCTTCAAAACAAAAGCACTCGGAAACCTTGCGTTCGAGCAGAACCAGCACATCTTCCTAACCGAAGTAAAGCCCCCAAAGCCTCGGAGGCGGGTGGGCTGTGAATACGGCAGCTGCAGCCTGTTTTCCGGGGGGCGAAACCCGCCGCAAAGCCCCGGCTCCCTTCCTCGAGGAGCGGAGGAAACGATCTGCTCCGCGGTGGAAATAAAAATGTGAGGTTGGCACTTACCGGCGGTCACACTAATATAATGCCCTCTAAAAAGCCCGCGATAGCCGTGTTCACAGCCATTAAACTTCAGGGATGCGCTGCGAGCTGGCGGCGACGCCGGCCTTCCGGAGCCTGCGCCGCGCGGCCTCAAATCTTCCCACCGCTTACAGTGTTTTCTGTTTGCTGCTCTTTATGGGGGCGCACGTTTTTATTTTTTTATGGATGTTAAAACATTTATAACTGTACAAGGTCAACGCAGAAAGGCTTGCGTCGAAACTGAACCGGCACAAGTAGCCACAAGGGACGGATTAAACCGAGAAGTTAGAGCGAACATCGCAGACGGGGCGGATGCCATTTCAGGACGCGCGCCATCAAAATGGCAGCCCAACGTGGGCGGAGCCGGCAGACCGGAAAGAGGCCTGGGAGGTCGGGAGAGGTTCCCGGTCCCGGCCTGCTGACCTAAGGGCAGAATGCTCCCATTCTGCCCCTTTCTAGTCTGTTTCTACCTCCCACCTCCCCGAGTCCTCCCTAGTTACCCTGTTCTCCCCCTTCCTGTCACACACGGCCTTTGGCTTGTTAAAGCCTGGTCCTGCCAGGACCCAGACTAGCAACCTATGTCAAAGACACGTGGAACTGTATTCGGGGACATCCACTCTGAGTCTCCTAAAGTCAGGTACACGTGTGGTCATTGATAGAATTAAAAGAAGAGGATGGACATTGCAATTTTTTCTTCAAACATCTGACAGAATCAACTTATCAGCCAGCTGTAGAGGGTTGTCTCTGGTTAGCCTTCAACCTGGGTTCCGTAGGGCCTCAGCTGCGGCAACTTACGTGTCTCAGAGAAAATCCGCAAACCCAATGAGTTGACTAACGGGGTTGTTTGGAACCGTGAGAATACAGGGCGTTGAACAACAGAAGGGAGCGTAGCCCTGTTTGAAAGGCCAGGTTTCTATAGCTGCTGCATGTGATGAAGGCTTTTGAGAAAAGCGGGAGTTTCTTTTTCTCGATTCTATAATTTACTAGCTGTACAACCATGCACAAGTCCCTTTATCTCTCAGGTCGCCAGTCTTCTCCTCTGTAAAATGGGAATAAGGCCACCTGCCCGGTGCAGCAGTGCCTGCCCCGTACAGCACTGTGCAAATATTAGATTTTGTTCTATTGGTCCAGAGGTAAAATAGGCAAACTTCTGGAGAGAATACTCGTCCTCAAAGCAAAGACCAGCATTCTAATATCTTTGCTTCTTCACGGATTGTGTTAACCTGTTTATCTCCATTTCGGTATCCGAAAAATGGAGTAATATGCCAGCCTCAGTACTTTACAAGAGACAGAATAAAGGATTATTGATGAAAATGCTTTGGAAAATGCCAAATGCCGTACAAATGTGCAGGATTCTAATTCCTACTATGCAACAGAAGCACTTCATAAACATTTTCTCCTGATGTTGGAATCTGATATCCTTCGGCATTGTTCTCTTTAAAACCGATATTTCGACCAAATTAATACATGAACATATAACGGTCTCCTGATGCTACATTTGGAGTCTCAAAATACCTAGTTATTCATTCACAGATTTCTCATCTCAAAATGGCATAACCTCTGGTGGCCTTCCTTTCTTGATTAGTCACAGACTTCGGGGCAGTGTCTAGACCATACCGACTGTTCATTTGAAGAGCAAGAAGTACCGATTTTTGCCTATGTCCCTGGAAACAATGAGCTTGACCAACTGTGGTTACTAAAGCCGTTCATTCCGTGGATGGTCTTTTTACTGAAAATGGAAATGTGTGTGGCCCCTAAGAGATACTCTGAGACTGACAAGCACCCATGCCCTCAGGAGGCGTCCGTCTAGCTGGACAGAGGGACCCACACGCAGAGCAGACATTAAACATGTCTGTCCTGTGTACAAGACTGGCCTTCTGCTGGATTTTTCTTTTTAAACTATACACCACTTTCAGAAGGATAGATTTGTTTCAGCACCCATGATAATTATTGGCGGTATTCCTAAATCCTGAAACCTTTACCTGTTGCCCTGGAAGATACATATGGGATTGAGGATCATAATTTATGCCCAGCTTTTTCCCTCTTTTGACTTTAGTTTTGATATCGCATCATGATTCAAAGCTTGGTGCACCATAAATTTTCTCCAAATGTGTAGTAATTCCTGGGTGCAGTCTAAAGTTATGATTCATTTATACTGGAGTGACAGCATAATACCTAGGTGTCAGAATCCATTAAAACTGTTCAATGTCTTCTGTTTATTTTTAGAACCAATTGAGACTTAACTGATGGTGAAAAATATACAGTCAAGTGTGTTTACTTCACCTTTACAAAGAATCCGTTATAGTCCCAATTAATTTGTTATTCCTGTCACAACAGGTACTGGATACTTCAAAACTGTCATTACTGTTTCTGCCTTTCTTTTGAGGGCTTGTGTTTGTTTTTAACCCATTCAGAGGTATCTGCCTATTGTGAGCTAAGGATTTCTCTGTGTGTGTGTGTGTGTGTGTGTGTGTGTGTGTGTGTGTATGTGTGTATGAGAGAGAGAGAGAAATAGAGAGAGAGAGAATACTATATTCTCAGGACAACATAACCTGATACAGATTCTGAACTAGAAATCTTTTCCTTACTGCCAAAGTGAGGTGTTCTTCTTTATGCTGACTTGAAAAATTGCTCTCAGAAGATACGGAGACCCAGTCCAGTGTGCTAGATCTGGTAGACTACGATGAAATTTAAGATATTCTAAATGTGATGGCCATTGACCTTGAGATATTTTTTCCCTGCATAATATTGTCCTTTATTATTTATTGCTGAACATTTTGTATACATAGTTTCTGAAGAGAAAGTCTACAGGACACGGAGAGGAGTGGCTGTCAGCTCTTTCGGGCAAAAATCAAGTCCTGCTCATTATGCTTTGAAGCAATTACTATTTTCTTAATCTGGAAATGTAAAAAATACAAAAATGGGGTTTCACAATAAGCATGAGAATTATCAGAAATAGCATGTACAAGACGACTCATGTCACACAAAATTTCCATCCGTACTCAAGCCCAAAATGACAAAACAACTAAAAGTAAATTAAGATATAGGTGTGTGAGACAAACACCTGCCCTTTACCTGTTACTGCCCCGGGAAGTTGATGGTGACTGACAGGTGATGATGAGAATTTGCTGTGATCACTCCACGCATGGAGTGCACCTGGGGGGAAGGGATGCTGTGAGGCTCACGAGTGGGCACTCAAGAATCAGACGGTCTTGGTTTAAGATTCCTGGCTTTGATTTGAACTTATTTCGCTATGTGTCCTTGAATAGGTTATGGAATCTCTCTAAATCTCAGAATTCTCTTCAAAAGTGGGAATGAAAATATTTCTGAACTCCTAGGAGTTCGGTGAGGATTAAATAACATAATGTATTGGAAATCCTCAGCACAATTCTGGGCACATGATACATTGATGGTATGTGTTGGTTACTAATGTAACTCTTATTAGTAGGCACACTCAGCAGGGGAAGTACAAGGTCTAGGTGACCTCACCAGGAAAGGTTTGAAGACTGGGCCCAAACAAACCAATAGACAAGCAAAAGACAAGCAAAACACTAGAGACCTTTGAGTATGGAAGTAAGGGCGAGGACTTGGAGGGGAGCAGTGTTGTGGGCTTAGAACAAGGGGCAGAGGCACCTCTATGGGGGTGGGGAGGGGCAGGTCCCCAAGGAGAGGTCAACAGGGAGAGGCTGCCCACTTTGAGGCCTTACTTGCCATGGTGATGGCCACCTTTCTGCTCCAGAGTGGACACAGCTTCAAACTTTTCCAGTGACCGTCCCATAAGACAGAAGTAGTGTTGTTGTTACATCTGACTGAATCCGACAGGAGAGCCAGGAACTGACACCTGAGAACTTGTTCCAGGCAAGTCCACGTGCACCTCAAGTTCCACTGACAAGCATTTATTAATGAGAATTTGCTTATAGCCCACTTCTTCCCTGGAAAGATTTGAGATGACATACTATAGGCTTTTAAAATAGGGACTTAAGCAAAGAGAATGGAGATGGAGGAAAACAGTATGAACTCTAACATTTGTTATAGCTGAGTGTACAGTTTGGCTTTGAGCTTCCTGGTAACCAAAGCAAAAAAATGAGACCATTTGCCTTTTCAGAAAAGATATGACACAGCAATTCTTCCAGGAAGCCAAAGTACTTTGACAGAAAATTCTGGGAGCTACGCCATGCATAAGGAAATCTAGAGGGGCTATTTTTTCCTTGACGTATGGTAAGAAATCTGTCCCCTGTGAAGTATCTTTCAAATATTTCCAACGTTAAAATAATTTCCAATGTTATCCCAGCCAAACCAAGGAGTCAAGAGAACTATTAATCTCAAGTTCAGAAAGGTAAAGGAGAGACTGTTTCTAGAATCAGCTAGAGAAGTCTGGGAGGTGAGGAACAGGAAACTGAGGAAATAGACTCATGGTGTTGACAGAGTTGAGGAGAACTATGGTTGTGGACCTCTTCCCACCTGGCCTATGGCTTACAACACTAACAGAACTAAGGAAAGGCTGAAGAAATATAAGAGAATGTAAATTATTCAGCAATACAGCAATTAGGGTCAATTCACATTGGCAATAGGAGAGCTCGACACGTGCTCGGTGATCTAACGGTGTTATTTTTGATGATGAAAACTAGCTGAAGAGTATCATAAGCCAGTAAGGAAACAAACTGCTTCCTGTTTTCCAAGAAGTTATATTTACATGTAATCAGATAATGGGGAGTCAGTTCCAGTTTTTTTTTATGGTCCTGAGTACCCCTGGATTAACTTTCTCAATACCGATCATCAGTATCAAGACCACCTCAGTTGCTCCCTCTCCATGCTTGGCTCTTGAGTTCAGGCTCCCGGAATATCTGGCAACATCTACAGCAATGGTCCCTCGTCTTTAGTCTGGTGGTTCAGCGCTCTGGGGTCTTTGCTATCATCCTTCAGAAACACAAATCTTGTCATGTGTGTTCCAGGCTTAAGGACACAGCTCCAGTAGGGAGCATTTCCCAGAAATGTAGAGAAGCTCAGGATCTGGCTCCTTTTCCAAATAGGACTTTCAGTTCAATCTTGCCATGGCTTCCAGCCTGCTCCTCTCTGCATGTGCCCGGAAGGCCCTCCCTGCAGGGGTCCCTGGGCATCTGGGGTCCATCCCTCAAGACTCCAGCTGAGCACCATCTCTTCTCTGGTGGCCTCCGTGACCTGTGGTCTCTCCCATCTCTTCCCAGCTCCTGGATGTTACTTTTTGTAGCAGTCATTACTTTGAAAATGATTTTTTTAAGTGTATTTTGAGAGAGAGAGAGAGAGAGAATCCCAAGCAAGCTCTGCATTGTCAGTGCAGAGCCCAATACAGGGCTTGAACCCACCAACCGTGAGATCATGACCTGCACGGCAGTCAAGAGTTGGATGCTTAACTGACTGAGCCACCCGGGCGCCCTGGCAGTCATCACTTTGCATTGTAATGGTTTATAAATATGTCTGGCTTTCTCACTTAAACTCTTTGAGAAGAGACAAAGGTCTGAGTGCCTGATAAGTGTAGGTTCTTAAAAATATTGGTGTTATTCATAAAGGAAGTAGACTTGACCTAATGGTATTACAAACAAGCAGGATACTGGGCATTTGAGTTTGGCTTTTGGTTCACTGAAGAGTGGGTATACGTATCAAATATTTCCAACAGAGCTCTCCTAATCATGGGTGTCAGAGCTCATTAGCTGCCTAGAGTCCTCGGAGAACATGACGGAACCAAGAGGACTTACTCTACAAGGATCAAGGAAAGTATTAACAGCACTTCTGTCTCTTCATTTCTTGTATACTTCATATTTCAGAGAGATCGCTTACAGCTGTGTGACCTTGGGCAGATTTCTTAGTTTCTCTGAGCATCGATTTCCTTTCCTGTAGAATGGGGATAACTAGAGTATCTTTCTCATAGGATTCAGAGAAGTAAATCATATAACATGTACAAAGTTCTTAAAATGATGCTGGCACATAGTAAGTGCAAGAGAGTGAATTGTGTCTCCCTAAAACTCCTATGTTGTAGCCGTAACCCCAATGTGACTGTATTTGGAGATGGGGCCTGTAAGGGGGTAAAATTAAAATGAGGTCATAGGTGGGGCCCTGATGGGATGTGATGGGATTAGTGTCTTATAAGAAGAGACACCAGGGGCGCCTGGGTGGCTCAGTTGGTTAAGCGTCCGACTTCGGCTCAGGTCATGATCTCACAGTCTGTGAGTTCAAGCCCCGCGTCTGGCTCTGTGCTGACGGCTCGGAGCCTGGAGCCTGCTTCAGATTCTGTGTCTCCCTCTCTCTCTGCCCTTCCCTTGCTCACGCTCTGTCTCTATGTCTCTCAAAAATAAAATAAATGTTAAAAAAAAAAAATTTAAAAAAAAAAAAAAAGAAGAGACACCAGAGAGTTCCCTCTCTCTCTCTCTCTCTCTCTCTCTCTGCCAAAACACAGTGAAGGCAGCCAACTATAAACCAGGGAGACAGCTCTTGCCAGAAACCAAATGGGCTGGCATGACCTTGGCCTTTCCAGCCTTCAGCATTCTGAGCAATACATGTCCGTTGATGAGCTTAATTAACCAATCCGCGATATTTTGTTATAGCAGCCTGAGCAGACTAAGACAATAAGTGCCTGGTGAATGTTGGCTACTATTGTTATTATGATTTTTCTTATTTGATATCACAGGTCTCCCACCGAAAGGTTTTCAAGCTCTTCTCATGGGTGTTTTGTTTGGCTTGGCCACCCTCCCGAAGCAAAATGAAACAAAACAAAACAAAAGGCCACCCAACCTTTGTTACTGCTTTGGTTTTAAAGCAGAATTTAACATTGGACTTCAAAGAGTAGTCGAAATGACCAGCGCCGTGCCCATTTCGTCAGGTCTCCAGCTTGAGACCATCAGGCAGGTGATGAAGGTTTTGTGTTTCCTGTGCAGAGCAGAAGGTCCCAGCTGACGGCAGAATATCCTTTCAATTTTGAATAAAATGAGTGGAAGATCTCTGAGAAATTCTGATCTTTCTGCTTGAGTGAATACCTGTCATGCTTCTTACCTCTACTGAAGCAATTAACACACACAAAGCTATATTTGCTAAGCCAGTGCTCCCCAACGGGGGTGTTAGCTTATACCAGTGAATAGCAAAGAGCTCTGAATTTTTCAGCAAGCTAGTTTTTCCCTGAGCTCCAGTCCAGACAGCCACAGGAGCAATGCCTGCCTATGAGCTCGGCACCTCTCTTCTCCTTTTCGCTTTCCCCACTGCTGGGACTGCCTGTCCATTTGTAGGGCCCAACTACGTCTCAGCCCTCTCCCACCGACTTATACCCTATCCTCTCACGGAGGTTCCGAATCACCCAGGGACTCCCCAACCCTGGCTGCACATTTAGCAACACCGGAGGAAGCTTCTAAAAAAAAATGCCAAAGCCTAGCACCGACCCCGTAAGAAACTGATCAGAATCTGGGGTGGAACACAAGCAGTAATGGTTTGAATCCACTGAGCAGATTTGAGACCCGCGGAGAAAGCAGCCCTAGTTGGTCAGCTCAGCCCCACTCTGATTTTGCATTCCAGTTTTGCTCTGTAACTTCACCTTGTCGCCCAGTTTGAGTAACTGGTTCCCTTGGTCTTGTATCTCTCTGCCTGGTGTCTCTCCTTGATGACCAGGTTTTTACCCAAAGTTCTCCCCCAGTGGGGTCCTGCCTTATTCTTACCATCCATCCATCGGCCCCTCTCCAGGACAAGAGGCGAGGCCCTGAGCCCCATTCTTAATGAAAAGATCACTTTCAGCTGCCAAACATCCTGATGCTGGCTCAAGGCCTGCCTGCTGGCGTAGCCCCAGCTGCCTGCTCTGAGATGCCTGGTCCCCACCCCTCGATCCAGCAGCCAGAGTCTTCTTTCTGATTGGACCCTCCTTCATCAACTGTCCACATATCATCCGGACACCACGCTGTTTCTGGACCAGATGGGTTCCTTCCATCAGCTATGGCCTTTCACTTCACTAGCCTGATTACATTCAAAGGATTGTCTTTTACTCTGAGGCCATGTCCTCAGAGTTATAATGGTGTTATAATGACCCGTCTCTTAAGAAATGTGATAATGGATGACAATAGCATCATGGAAAAATTATTTTCAAAAGGGCAACCACAAGAGACTCTTAAATGCCGAGAAGAAACTGAGGGTTGCTGGAGGGAGGTTGGGTGGATGAGCTAGATGGGTGATAGGCACTAAGGAGGGCACTTGTTGGGACGAGCACTGGGTGTTGCACGTAAGTGATGAATCACTGGGTTCTACTCCTACAACTAATACGACACTGTATGTTAACGAACTTGAATTAAAATAAATAATATTTTTTAAAAAAGGGAAACCTTATGATTGTTCAAGAGTTTTTTTGGTTTTTGTTTTTCTTTTATTGGACCAGACTTGGGAACCACTGAGTTAGATGATCTCGAGTTCTCTCCACCTCCAAATGGTGGTTCAACCATGATGGACATGTCTTGTTTCTAGATCTTAGGACCTCTCTCTCTCCACGTGGCCCATCCCACCGCCTACAGCTGCCACGGCCCTTTTCAGACACACTGGCTCCCACACTGCGTTCTCAAATCACACCTTCCAGAATTGCTCTCAATCCCTCCTCTAAGTGTCTTGGATCAAGTTCTCGTTCCAGCAAGCCACTCAAGAGAAAAATATTATTAGAGATACCTCATATGGTCGGAGGTCTTACAGCTAAGAGGCACTTGAGATCACCTAGCTTGGTGATTCCTAGATCTGGGGATGTCATGGTCCAATAGTTAAAAAAAACAACAACAACAACAAAAAAAACACACAAAAAACAAAAAACAAAAACCAGCAACTTTGGGGGCACTTATAAGGTTGCCCACTTTTTATATTTTGCCAAGATGTAGTTGCCATCTCCTATCGCCATGGTTTCTTGAAAGTACATTATAAGTCAAAAAATCAGAGTAGACGCAATTTCAGATTATAGGCAATCCTTGGAAGGCAATCCAATCTTAATGTTATGAAAAACTACCTAGAGTGTCTTTTTTTTTTTTTTCTTAGCTGAATGCACACCAGTGAAAACCTGGTTATAGACTAGCATTTTTTCCCAGAAAGGCATTTAGGAATACTAATTTAGTTCAAATCCTACATTTTACATAGGGGGATTCCTTTTCTCCCCCAGGTCAGCCAGCAAATGAGCAGCAGACGCTGGGGTAAACCCCAGCAGCTCTGACTCCCAGGCCAGGCCACTTGTCCATGCTCTCTGACGCCTCTTGACTGAATGGCCCCGATCTCTCTTTTTTATCCTCTTTTTCTTTACAGAGTTTACTCCTCCACCAGCCCTTTCTCTCTGTGCCAGTAAAAGCATTCCTCTGACACTTCTCCTTCCCTGCTGCTTCATCTAAATTGATGAGCAGGAATGAAAGGGAAACAAATAAGAGTTTTCATTCATTTAGTGACCACGAAGTGACAGGCACCATGCCCGGCATTTTACAAATGCCAGTTTTACTCTTTTAATAAGCCTGAAAAGGTAAGTAATAGGGTCTCAATGTTTCAGAGCGAGGAAACTAAAGCACAGAGGACACTTGTCCCAAACTGTATGGTAGGAAATATCAGAGCCCCGATTTAAAACCAGGTCAACTTTATTCCAAAGCTTGCTTTCCTGGGCAATCCTTCCTCTCTTGGAAGCAAGAGTGGGAAGCCTGAATCAATGACTCAGTTCTAGATTCTCAGCTTCTTGCTATCTTTAAAAATATAGAGAGAATCCCTGGCATACTTCTAGGTCTTCAGCTTTTTTGCTTTCTTTTGTTCCTATAGGGCACCCAGTACCCACACCCGTAATTCTTGTCTCATGATCCCAAGTGTGCCCCGGAGATCCAACAGGACATAGTTTATCATGGAAACCCAGCCTCCCGGTGCACTCAATAAATTAAAGATGCGGCTAAGGAAACGGAATCTGTGTTTGAACTTAATGATCTTGGTAATCTCTGAAGATTCCCACGGACGGTCCCAGAACCCCTCTCATCTGCATGCGTGTACTTGATTAGTACTTGTTATCCGGCCCCGTCCAGCCAACACAGCCTAATCACTGCAAAATGAATGCTGGTACATGCCTTAATTCCCAGGCTATCTTATTATCTAGAGGTATTTGTCCTTATTATTGTTATTCTGGGGGGGGGGGTCGGCGTCAGAAAACAGGGACTAATTTGACAGTCCTGGGAAGAAAGATTGAAAACTGGACCGGTATGAGAACTGTTGAAATTTCTTGGCTCCAATGTGTGTAGAAATTATTCTTTGGGATAGGGAGAGAGGCTTAAAGAGAGGTGCGTTTGGAATCCCAACTCCAGAGTAAACCCAAAGACCATAAATAGCACAGGGAAACGACTGAGAAGTATTGCGCTGAAACCAGTCAGGTAGTATTTATCGAACACTCACAAAGTCCACCATCAAAGGAGTATGGCTGGAAAAACCAATTTGACACCACCTCATGCATTAGTTTCCTGCCGCTTCTGTGACAAATTGCCATCAACCGGGTGGCTTAACACAAGAGGAATTTCTTCTCTCCCAGAAGTCTGAACTCAAGGTGTCTACACGGCCATGCTCCCTTCCAGGCTACCGGGGAGGTTCATCTCTTGCCCCTTTCCAGCTTCTGACCGCCGTGGACCTTCCTTGGCTTGTGGCCAGTGATTCAGTCAAGACCCCATCCTCACGTGGCCTTCTCTTCTCTATGTTTTCTCTGCCCTGTCTGCCTGGATAATCCAGAATGATCTCTTGAGCTCCTTAGCTTAATTATATCTGCACAGATCCTTTTTTCCGAATAAAGTTACATTCACAGTTTCCAGAAGGCAAGGTATCTTTCTGGGCAGTGTCGTTCAAACCACTACACCTCATATGAAGTCCAACTTTGTAAGGAACCTGAAACTCAGGTTCAGATGTAGACTTGGCTGTATTTTACTGAGGCATAGAGGAAAAAGTATCGCAACTAGAGAGAAGTGAAGTGAAGAGGTACGTATAAGGGGGATGATATTTCAGAAATGGTTAAGTTTGGGATTCCTTCTTCCCTTGCACCCACTGCTTCATGAGTACAGGCTCAGGGAGACACGAGGCATGACACCCCTGTGGAGGAGGAAGAGGGGGCAAGCTAACTGAGGAGAAGTCCCATGCCCGGGAGAGGAAACAGCCTTCATCTTTTGGGCCTTGTGCGCTTCCTGGAGGAGGGGAAGGAGGAATGTATCTTCTGTCTCACCCATTTGGGCCCAAGTCCTGGAGGGAAGTATGTTAGAATGGTCTAAGGAAGTCAAGAGCAGAGGGGTGCTCTCTCCCTTTCTCAAGTGAGCCTGGGGAAGGAGACCCCCTCGTGGGATGCCTTCACAAGCAGGAGCTGGGGCAAGGCCATGCAAAGAAAGCATCTGAGTTAGTCATCTGGAGCTGCCAGAAGTGTGGAAGAGACTCACACGATCTCTCCCGCACCACAAGAGGGCACGAGCCAAGACATGGATCCTGCCTAAGGGGCCCCCAGAGGGGAGGCAGAGGAGCCTTGAAGTCACAGTGTATAGGGCAGCCTGCCCAGGCCGGAAATAAATGGGGCCGGCGGCCACACTCAGGCATACATGGAACTTATAAAATCGAGGTGGAACCAAGTCACCAGATGCGATGGAGCCAAGCAAACGGACCACCAGTTCGTCAGCCAGAGAAGTCGGCATCTATGCCAGTGGGGTGCCCAGGGACTTGGCGGACATGAGATATCCATTTCTCAGGAATGAGAGGACATGGCAGTGACCTGACCTGTCATCCAAAGATCCCTTCCTCCCCACCACCAGGGGCTGTATAAACCCTTCCCTCCAGACACCCACAAAACTGTACCAGAAAGGCACAGGAAGAAGAGTAGAAAATCGAAAAATCGGCGATACCTAAACGGTCCATTGGAAGTGTTGCTTGGGATTGAAGGTACCAGCCTGGACATAGATGATCCCCACACCCAGTGTGTCCTGTGATAAGGTTTGGAGTGCATAACAACGCCTGCACTAGTGAGGAGAAATGGGAGGGCTATATTTTCTTTGCGCATTTGTAAGAGTCGGTCACCATGTGGTCATGTGCAATCATAAAGGCGAGTTGAAATTACCTTAAATATTTGGAAAAAAGTATTCAGCAGCCTTCAGACCAAACATCAGTAGTTCAAGATCATTCGTGAAGGCCCATCCTTACCACCGGGGAGGCGGAAAAATATAATCTTGCAGGTTGGAAGAGCGCCAATTCTCTCACCCCCAGAAGGGACGTCCTCAAACCATCTTGGACTTCGCTTCATTTCTATTTCATTCCATTCACTACCCATGCTTACGGCAGACCTTCTTGACAGGAGACACTGTCCTGGGATAGAGAGTGGATACATCACGAGCTTGCCCAGAGCATACAACTACTATCCACAGCCCTTCCCTACATGCACAGTCCAGAGACCCGTTAAGCTTGTCCCACCTCTGAAAAGCCCGTCACCGCTCTCCTATTCATTAGATAACTGTTGTCCAATCACACATTTAATGAAGCCCTCTGATTCTGGATAGATTCCGTCTGAACCCAACAGTCACACTTTTGATTATCTTCTCGACAATATTTGGTGGTCTATTTATTGACAGAGAGAGGAACCTGCCTTCATTTATAACAGACAGAATATTTAGGTCACTCCCAGCATTTTTATTTTTTTCTTTGTCTGATGACTAAAAAAAGGATCGCGCCGAACAGGAAATAGCTAGATAAATAATGCGCCGAAACTCTTACAGGACACCCATTTTTAGAATAGTTCAGGCTTCGCAGTATTATCGTCTAAACAATAGGGGGTGAGAGCTCAATGCTATGCTCAATTATTATTTAGATATTAATTTCTCTTTCTCATTAGTGGGTGTTACCCTGCTAAATCCATGCTTCTCATTCTGAATAATTACTCCCTCAATGATGAACATATTATTAATGATCCATTTTAAGAAATTGTAAATAACGTCCCATTTATTTTTTCCACACTGCCTAAAAGTCATGCTGACACAAAGGGTAGACACAAGCCTGTAGCGGCTGCCTTCGAGAAGGCACACTTCATTTCCTATCGCTTAAAATACTGCAACAGCCGCTTCCGCTTCTCTCCTGTCCTTCCACTGTGTAAACCCAAAACCACCGCTTTCAAAGCTTCCTTCCACACTAGTGCTGATCCTTGCACACCTCCGGCCCAGAAGACTCACAAACAAGCGACACAGATTTTTGTGCGAGCACGGTTATGGTCATTATTAAATGTCTCTCGGTGGGCGGGAGAGGAGCTTCATCCCAAACAGCCATTCATCAGCGCTCGCCGAGCCGCTCACACCTGACCTCAGAAGCAATAATGCCACATCAAGTAGGCCAACTACCCAGTTTAGCAGCCGAGCAGAGAGCACAAGCCGGCTCCAAGATTAAGTACACTGCTGCAGGCTTCCATTCCCAGGAGCTCCTTGGGCTGATGTTGTATTGATTGAGAAACTTTGCCAGTAAGTATCACAAACAACAATAGCCAGGTCAAGGACCCGCGATGCCGGAATAGGAATTCCCCACGGGGCTCGCAGCGGGGGCCGAGGGGCGGCTCTCATGACGTCTGAGCACAGGTTGAATAAGGTTTCCCAGGAAGGCAAGAGTGAGAACCTGCAGTTGGCAATGACATTTAAGCAAGTCCACGTGGGAACAGAATGAGAGACAATGATGTAATTATCTATTCCCCAGCCTCCAACTGCCGCAAAAACCTGTCATCTCTCTGTTGTTTCTATGTTCTCCAAGCCTTCCGCTTCTTGCTTTTAATGCCTGCGGGGGTCTGCGAAGCCTAAGCCCAGTATGCAAACGCGGGCAGCATCCTGGGTAAACAAGAGATAACTGCCACCGCCTAACAATAAGCAAACCGTTTTAAGTTGCGAAATAAAAAGGGAACTTTCTGACATACAGTCCCTCCTACCCTAAGGAATGCATTGACTCTTTCCAAGTGAGTACCAAATAGGAGAAATAAAGATGCACAGCCCAAGCATATTTTAATGTACCAATTGTGTGTGTTGACAAGGCAGGGCTTGTGGAAATGGCGCTTGTGGTTGGGAGGAGCCCTTGGACCATGGCAAGGAACAACTTGCAGGCAGTAGCGCTCAGACTCCTGCGGGGAAACGGTGTTGCTCCTGGTACACACACTCAGGCGTGCACGCACGGTGCCACCCATTTGATGTGACCGTTCCGGCATTGTCACAACACGTGTGTGACAAGGGATGCTACTCCGGTCACAACCAGAGTCTATTCTCTGGGAAGAAGATGGCGATGCTCCTTTCCGTGTTTCTGTTCGTGCTTCTCTGACCTCTTCTCCCCCTCCCAAGGTCAGGGTCAACTACTACCTGTCTGAACTCTTTCTGTCCTTTATACACACTTCTATGATCGTCCTACACGCTGTCTCCCCTTCTAGACTATGAACTCCTTGAGAACAAATGTTTTATATTGTTAATTTTTACCTTCCTAGGGCTCAGTGCAGTGCCTCACACATAGTAGGTGCTCAATGAACCTGTTACAAACTCAACAATTTAAGTCGGACATGGTAAATACTGACAGTTGTCCCAATAACTAATCTATCCTCACCAATAGGAGCTTGGTTTTTCAGGGTGGCAATCTGCCTAGCTAAAAAAAAAAAAAAAAAAAAAGTTCTCTACGTCTCATGACATTGAAATTTATAGTTGAGTCTATCTAGAAAGCTCTTATTTTTCTGATTAGAAGAACAGGCTCCATGGGCATTCAACCCCCTGCCCTTCACCCTTGCTTCTTCTTCTGGCATGAACGAAATAAAGATTTGGGGCCAGGAGTAGGGTCGCGAGCCTCAATATTAACATCGTGATAAGCATTGTTGGATTCTGTTAAGATTTACCAGATATCAGCAGTTTTTTTAAATAAAAAAATAGCATAAGTGGAAGATTAAAACCAAGAGTAAAAAGTACTTTGCTTCTGAAGTTATTAACACCTATTTTTAGTATTAAATGACAACTCTCCCTAAGTGGCTTGACAGCACTGACTACATTCTGTAGTGATAGTTGCCAGTTGCATGACCAGCAGCCTTTGTCCCCTCGGTTCTATAACCATCATGTCATCTCATGGACTGGGATTTAGTGTGTAGTCACTGAGCAACATAGATCTCCTTTTTGGCAATGAGAAGAAGACAAAACTCCCAGGATCTCTGGGAGATAATCTGTCTGTCATTATTCCAGTTTGATTCCCAAGAGATTGCTCATGGACCATTAATATCCATTCCTTTCCTTTCTTAGTAGTAACCCCCTCAAGGTTTAGCTAGGAACATGGCAGCCCAGCTAGAGACCAGATTCATTCATTTACGTACTGTCTATGGCTGTCTTTGTGCTTCTCCAGCAGAGTTGAGAAGTTGTAACAGAGACCATATGGCCCACAAAAGCCTAAAATATGTACTAGCTGGCCCTTTACAAAAAAGTTGGCTGACCCCTGCTCTGGAGAACGGTGGAGCAACAGGAGGGATGGCACCAGAGTCCGACTTCACGAAATGCAGTCATTTGACTTCCCATGTTGGCTAGAAGCTTGGTGTCAAGTAGAGAGAAATAAACGTCTAGCTTCTTTAAAACACTGTTATTTGGTCTCCGTGGAAGCAGCTGAACCCCAGTCTTGGCTAACGCAATTACAACGAGACACTTTTTAAGTATTATCAAAGACAAGCTACAGTTGGATGGGAAGAAAAGGAAAAACTGCTGCTTTCAGACAAAGTGAACACCGCATACCACTGACATTTCTACGATCGTTGGATGGGCTACTTCCCCAAGACGTGCAAAAGGGACCATTGCACATGCTTGAAGAGTGAAGGATATGATGAAATGCTGCGGCTAGAAGAATTGAAGTCGAAGAGAGGTTGTCAGTGGGGTCTTCTTTCTTTCAAATTCCCACCAGCCTCCAGGAGGCTGTGGAAGTAACAATGACAACAGGCAGCAACGACAATAACAGCACTTAATTAACATTAAGTGCTTGCCTTGTGCCTGGCGCCCCTTTAAGGTCTCTACGCTTTAACTCTTTTCATCTACACATTTCCCATGTGATAGGTACTCTTATTATCATTCTTATTTTATAGCTGAAGACGCAGAGACTCAGAGAAAGCAACCCCCCAAAGGCTAAACTCCTAGTAAGTGGCAGAGCCAGTGTTTGAACCCAGACTCACTCTAGAGCCTGTGTATGTAACCACTTTCTATGTCTTTTCCAATCTTGGCACAGGATAATAAGGACCTGATTCAGGGTTCGTATTTTGGCCAGAGGAGTGGGAAGGAAGGAGAAATGGAAAGGCAGAGAAGTCTGCGGGAAAAGACTCCCTGGACCAAGATGGTGGCATCAGTGTGGGCGGTGAAAGGCAACACAGGATCTGGAAATAGTCACACTGTAAAGGATCTTCAAAGTCTGTCTAGTCTCGTGCTTTCAGATCCAGCATAAAAATCAACCAGAGATTTAGCAAACACAGATTCCTAGGTCCCTTTATAAGACGACCAAACCAGACCTACCCAATGAGTTCTTGAGGGCCAAAGCGCTTTTCAAAGGGCCCTCCAGACAATTCAATATCTAACCTGGCAAGGTTTTAAAAGTCTGACACTACCAAGCCTTGAGTAATGCATAGGGTTGTGGAATCAATATGCTGGACACCTGAATCTAATAGAATATTGCATGTTAATTATACTTCAATTTAAAAAAAAGGGAAAAAAAGTCTGAAAGCACTAACTTTTGATGAAGATGTGTGACAACAGGTGGCGTGTCATTTGGGATAAATACTTCGGGAGGAAACGCAGATACCCTACCTCTTAGTGACTACATTCCGTATAACCAAGAGAAACACTTGCACATATGGGTAAGAAAATAAGAACAAACAAGAATACATAAAACAGCATTTTTTTTTGTTAGCAATAAAAATGGAAACAAATGTTCATCAACAGGGGAAAAGATAAACTGCGGTGTACTATACAGTAGGCTACCACTGTACACGAACGAAAGTTAATAAATGATAGTTACGCATCTTCGGCATGGATAAATCTCATGAAACAGTGTACGGCAAAAACATCGAGGCACAGAAATATACACATAATATGACTTCGCGGACATATTTGTTCAAAAATAAGCAACACCAAAAATAAGCAAAAGAATCTATTTACACGCGGTAACATTATAAAGAAAAGCAAAGGAACAATGAAGGTCAGGTTATTGGAGGGAAGAAGATGCACGCTTTATGTGAATAGTATATAGAAACTTTAAAGATAATTATATTTTTTAAGTGAGTGGTGGGTATACACACATTTGTTTTATTACTCTATCAGCTGGGTGTATTTATAACATACAATCATTTGTATGTATGATGGAAATCATAATTTAAGAAATGTAAGAAAACAAGGCTAAAGATATACATATAAGGATATTTACATCAACATTTATTTGGTAGCCAAATGGCAAATTTGAATTTTTATCAGTAGGGGACTGGTTAAATATATTGTGATAAATTCATATTGTGGAATATTCTATAGCTATTAAAAGGAACAACTCCAACCACAATACACTGACCTGGAAGAATGTCCGTAATATGTTAAGAGAAAAAAAAAAACATCAAGTTATAGAAAAACAAAACGTAAACTCATTCTTCTGTACTTGATCTTAGCCAAAAGACTGAGATGTGGTAAAATGCAATCTCATTTTAATAAACAATCCCAACAGAACCACCAAATGAAACTATGTATTTATATATGTTTGTACAAGCATGAAAAATAAGTATGGAAAGCTACCCACTGGGGAGAGATACACATTTTTCTCCTTCTTTTTCAAATTACGATCAGTTTTTACCCAGGCGTATTACCACCCAGAACGTAAGGCTGCATTTCCCAGCCTCCTTTGTGATGAGCATGACCGTGTAATTACAGCCAATAAGATGTAGACAAAATTGTATGCTTAATGGGAGATGACTCAGACGAGAGATTCCTCCACCTCTTTTTATTTCCTCTGTCTGTCCTCCTTCTTCTGACTCCAACGTGTGTCTGTTGGCCGGAGCTCCGGGAGCCATTTTGGATCATGAGGTGACCGTGAGGATGGCAGCCACAAGCTAGGATAGTGGAATGGAAAGACAGCTGCCAAAGTCCCTGCTGACACCGGGAAGTCACTGTACCAACCCTGGACATCCTACCTCTGGACATCTTTCAGGTGTGAGAGATATGAACTTCCATTTTGTTTAGGTCATTTTTGTCTGGTGTATTTCAACTATACACAACTAAGTGTAATCCTAAGTGATACGCATGCCAGATTGAACGGTGGTTATCTTGAGGGGAGTGAGACTGGAAGCAAGTGTCATGGAAGAGGGTGGATCGTTATCACATTTTTTCTTTATATTTCCTTATTATCTGACATCTTAAAATAAGAACAAATTACTCGTTTAATTTAAAGATTACCTAAACAAGTTTTAAAAAGAAGGAAAAGGAAAGCCTTTCAAGGTTGGGGAACCTGCTGCTGTCTGACATCATAAATGAGAAAATGGAGGCCCAGTACTTACATAGCAAGTCAGAGGTGGGGCAGAACTAGAACCCAAATCTTTGGACTCCCAGTCCAGTGCTCTTTCCTTCATAGCATAACAGAAAGTATTTAAAAACGTGAGGCCCAGGGACATCTGAATCTTGGCAGAAACAAAGTCACAATAGCCTGGTCTCTGAGTGGGATATCCAGGCGACTAATTCAAAACACGGCGACGACACAGAAGGTGAGAAGCAGGCTTGAATCCAGATGAATTAGCGGTTTTGTTCTAGAACCTTCTTATGTAAGACTCGGCACTGTTTCAGGAGCTAAAACCTGCCAAGTGATTTACAGATGTGACCAGCTTCAGAACATGACAAACCATTTATTTTCTGACTTTTCATGGAGAAAAAAAACCCATTCCATCCAAGGCCTAAGATAGACAATTCTTTCCCTCTCTACTAAAGGAATATTGAAAATTCTTAAGTGTGAAATTACAAACAAAATTAGATGGTTAAACAATATGACATAAATTGGACAGAACGTGATTTTAAGCACTTGTGAAAGGAAACACGGTCTTCTTTCATTACCTAAAATGGCAGCCAGCTGGGGATCAGATGTTCGAACTGTGATTTCCTACGCATTTCTGAAGTTATATTTTGTTCTCAGTAGATCTTAGCCTCCTGGAAAATGATTTGCCTAATGCTTTTTTTGTTCAACGGTGGAAACTTAAGTAAGCAAAAAGATAGGACTCTTGCAAGGTTAAAATATGAGAGTTAAGATAAAGATAATTTGAGTACACTCATATTCAATGTCTCGATCACGTTCGTCCCCACTGCCTGCTCTGCACGACCCAGTGATAGGACCTCATTGTTCTACCTGCTCCTGGATTAATTCTGGTCTCTCTCATCGGTATGCCTCTTGCCCACTTTGAATAGAGTCAAGAAAGGTTTTGTAGAAACTCTTTGGTGCTTTTTCAAACCATCAGCTCAAAACACGTAAAGAAATGATACATGTATTTGCTAAACACTGACTTCTCCAAAGTTTCTTTCTCACACGCAAAAATGACAAGTTACATATATATTATTAGAAGGGTTTTTTAGGGGCGCCTGGGTGGCTCAGTAGGTTAAGCGGCCGACTTTGGCTCAGGTCATGATCTCACTGTCTGTGAGTTCGGCCCCGCGTCGGGCTCTGTGCTGACGGCTTGGAGCCTGGAGCCTGCTTCAGATTCTGTGTCTCCCTCTCTCTCTGCCCTTCCCCTGCTCATACTCTGTCTCTGTGTCTCTCGAAAAATAAATAAATGTTAAAAAAAATTTTTAATGTTACTTTGTTGAAACTGAGCCCCTCTCTTCTATTATCTTGGAGAAAAAGCACTCTCCATTATTCCTACAATTCTAGAAAGTGGAACGGGCGGGGTTTCCTTGTCACTAATGCAAGATCGATATCGTGTGCTCTATAGAGTTCAGAAAAACAAGAAAATACACCGTACTCAGAGTTTTTCTTATTTTCTCTAAAACATAATTGACTTGATAAACTAAGGAGCTTGGAACACAGAGATATAAGTGGTGGAAACACTTCAACATTTCAGAGAACACGTGTCGCTAATGGCCTTCCCACTTGTCTCCCTTCACTCACGCACATACCTGTGCCACGAGCGCATGCTGAACTTGAGTATCAAACACCGGAGCCAATTTCTAGCAGGTGATAAGGAAACGGCCTCACCTCTAGAAGCAGTTCATTTTTCAGTGCCAGAGGCAAAGCGTTTAGTGGGCATTTTATAGGTCTTCTATCCAGTACACCATAGGACATCTGCAGCCGCTCAAACTAAAAGCCAGGGATGTGCTCGCATTCCGTGCGCGGGTGCCTGCGCGCCCGTGCGAATGTGTGTGCGTGCACGCACGCATCTGTGTTTGCGTGCAAAAAGGATGCCCCGCAGAATCTTCTTTGGGAATTCTATAGGCAACGGGTAGGCTGGTTGGCTCCGCATCCTTCTCTAGGAAACACTCGCCTGGGCAACATCTAGGCGCGCTGCCTTCTAGGCCCAGCCGAGTGTTTGCTCCCTGGCTGTGCGATCCCGACTCGTTCCCTTAACCGCGGGGGCCTCATGTTTCTCGCCGATCACACGGGAATGTGATCCACGACAGAACGGAAACACTTCCCGCCCACGGCTCCCAGGGTTGTCTGAAGGTGAGAATAACTGTGAGCAAACCCTCTGAAAACTTGATAGCGCGACGAACTCGAAGGTGCCCTCGTGGAGGGCAGACTTGGCGGGAGGGAGTCAACTCCTCGTCCGCTGCTTAACATGATCACCGTACGACCAGTCCAGAGTCACTTCTTCAGCAAGGAGGATGAGTCATGTAAGGAAAGTTCTTGATTAAGCCTCATTTGGGGAAATAGAACAGGCCCATCATTTGATGGCGTCTCTAGGTAGGTGCCAAAGACGCGGTGCCCGCAGACAGAAGGAAAAAGGGCTGGCCCTTTTGTTGCCATCCCAACGTCCCTCGAGGGGCTGCCCCAGACCCAGGGTGGAATGCCGCACCCCTGTCCCCAGCCCGCTTAGTGAATCACCGCGTTGTAAAGCGTTCCGACAGATTTTACACGAATAAAATAAAACGTAAGTTTCCCGGGCGTACATGGTTTATCGCAGTAAGTCTGTGTTAATATTTCCTAATCAGAGTGACCTCAGCCTGCCAGAATGCACAGGCCCCTAATCCTCGCTGTAATGTTTTCTCATTAGCTACGCAGCGTACCCACACCAGTGGCAGCGACCAAGCACCGCCTCAGGCACCACTGGAATTAATTACTAGAAGAAACACTGCTGTTTTGAATTGTCATCTTGAATTTATCACTTGCCACTTAATGTAACTCATCTGACCTAATACCTCCATCGTGTCACCAGGGGCCTTGGCATGGGTTTCACCAGGGTAATAGCAGGGTGCTTCTGTATACCTAATGCGGCGGAGACGCCAAACACACAGCTGCTGGGGGCCTGGTTAAAATCCTACCCTGGAGGCAAAGCGTGCTAACAATGCCCCTAGCAAATTGCAGATTACCCACGCGTCATGTTCTATCTGAAGCTGCGAGGGTTTCAAAGGTAGGCCCGGTCCATCTCATTTCTGCCACTTGGAGAAGATAATCTTACATTTCTTTGGATGGGACAGGCTTCCCCGCGTGTTTCTCTCGTGCCGTTTTTGACCCTAATGGAACTGGCTATTCATGTAAGGAAGGGACGGCGGCTCTGGGGTCCTGCGACTGCTAGGTCTCGGGCCCCGTTCTTATAAATTCTGAAGAAATTGCTCATTAAATTACTCACACCAAGAAACACAATTTCACCATAGGTTATGTTTCGCTGGGAAAAGGAACAGAAGAGTAACCCAAGTTTTAGTCTGTGGGGGTACAGCTTTGCAGTTGACCTTGTACTTGTGAGAGGTGCTCTGCGTTAGCCCTTCAAAAGTGCACATGTAATAAGGAGTTAATGATTTGCTTGGGTTCATTAAAGCCTGAGAAATGGTTTCCGTGTGAAAAATAACCTTCCGTGCGTGCTCTAAACAAGAGTCCTTTAGATCACAATCTTCGTTTGTAAAAATCATAGACTTTTTTAAAACTGACGTTTTTCATTTTCTGCCCCCTTTTGGATTTACCTGAAGGTCCTTATTTCTATTTTAAAGGTAGTCTTCTGGTTCCGCTCTAGCTTTTATTTCGAAATATGACGTGTGCGTGCACACATGTGGATATGTGCACATACATGCATATTAAAGCCAGCCCCTAGAAGCTGAGAGACGTAATCACATAATACCATCATGTAACACCAAAGCATGAAAATCCTACTGACGAAACAATCAGGAAAACAGATTTCCTTTGATAATGACAATTCCTGGCCTATTTCATAGACAAAAACATTTCCTTTGGTTATCACACCCTACACTATACGTAGTAAACTTCGGGAGATGGATAATGCAATATAAACATTAATAGTTACACAATTGTGTTGTTTTAGAAAGACTATTTATAGAGAAAATACAAAATGCCTCCCTAAAGGATACTTAGACCTAAGCCACCATAATCTTCTTGCTCATACGGCAGGAAATCTAATACACCAGCTCAATAAACCTGTAGGAAACAAAGGTTTTATGTAGCATTAAGTGTCACAATATTAAAATGCCCACATTACTTTCAATTGCTCTTATAAGCTTCTTTTTAACAATCCAGAAAGCTGAGTGCCGTTACGAGAAGAACGTTGTCCTAGGTAGTCCAGGGGAGGGAAGGAAAAGCAAAAACCTCAACCCCTTCACGCGTGTGGATCTCTGATCAATACCACGGGTGCTTTGACACAAGGGTTTCTCTCCCTTGAATTCTCCCGTCTGACACGTTTTGGGGTTATCAGGGTATGTTCTGTCAAAGGTGACAGGACATTTAAAGGGGTGTCAAAAAGCTGGGACGGCAATGATAGCGCGGCCTCGTAACCTCTATCGGAGTTGGTTCCCTTTCCTGTAAATGCAGCATTGTCCACTATGAGCTATTGAGGCTGTAATTAGCCTATAAACCTCTTTCAAAATACCAACTACTTCATTCCGTGAATGCTCATTACAAATGGTAATGTAGCAACAGCGAAGATCACCGCCCCCAGAAGTATATGTTTTTCGCAAACAGGGGCAGTTGCTTTTGTGGGTTCTGCAGAGCAGCCAGCACTCCGTCGCTGCTAATTAATACCTAATGACAATGATGAACCACTGGTGATATTCGGCTAACTAATTGGGGTCTAGTAGTATCTCAGAAAGTTTCGACTTAATGGTCATTAAAATAGAATATCTTCTATTGCTATTGCACCTGCCAACTCCCCAAACTTTCTACAAACAGAAATTCATTAACCGAAGTTCTTTAATGAAATATTAATGGTACAAAAGGACTTTTTGAAGCCTTGAGAAATGCCCAGGGTCACTAAATGAATAGTGCCTTTTAAGCAAAACTTTCCCGCTTTTTGTGGCTTAGGCAAGTGCAGGCGACGGAGCCTGACGGTCCTGCATTGGGGTCTGTGGAACTGAATCTGCTGGGCTGTCATTTGCATTTCTCAATGTCAGGGTGAACGGAGGCATTTTCAATAAAGCCTCGGCCGCTCAGGGTTATGGAAACTGTCGGGCCGTAGAGACTTCATGATAGTCACACATAAGGAAGCATAACATGTTATAACACACTTCAAGAACACTGGGGTAAGTTCGCATGCAGGTGAAGGCAAAAGCCCTCCCCTCCCCCCATCCCATGCGGCTTGTCTAAATACAGCAGCCTACAGGGAGCTCTGTGGCCCGTAGCTTACAGAAAACCCTGTGAGCTAGAGTATTTTTCCCCACCTTTCTAGAATAATCCAACTTGTTAACTTTCACGGTCCCAGAGCCATGCAAACCCTTGCCAGGCAGGCCTCGATGCGGAAGCACTGTGAAATCTTTTGCTGATCTTTAGATATTTTTAAGTGACTTAAAATGAAATATTTTAAAATCCTGACTGTTAGCACTAAAAATGTACCAGTGCATTCTGGGAATCAATGGCATTTAGCGCTGCTGCCTTGTAAAAAACCAAATCCTAAATGGTTCATTCTAGTGTTATTGGCAGATGTGGTTTTATACTTTTAAATTCCTTGGAGTTGCTGGAAAGGGAAAGAGAACATATAGATATGCCTATGCAGATGAAATGACATCATAAAATCCCCGCCTGGAAAGCACGGGGACTCTTTGTGGCTGGATTCCTTGTTATCGAAATAGGGACCCAGAGCGAAGGAGAAAGCGCATCTGTAACTGAATGTTTTCAATTACTTTTTATCGTGCTCGGTCACTCTCCCCACAACACACAGATCGGGGCGAAAGATTATTTTACATTCTAAGGGAAAGACATGCACGTGTCTTTACGTTGCAAACGGAGACCCTGTTGCCTCTCACCGCTCTGTTGAAATACAGCAAGTCTATTGTGCTACCTACACGGTCACCAATATGTTGTTTTCCTGTCAAAGTACTCCCTTTCATCGTAACATCCGATTTCATCACAATTAATTCTATCCGCCGCATAGTCCACGGCTGGCATCCTCCGAGGCAAATACTCGTCCCGTTGGTATTTAACACCAAATAGACTCCATTTCTTTTTCTGGAGTGGAAACGCTATAACAGAAGATGTACCCTTTTAGTTTCTTTTTTTTTTTTTTAATTTCAAAACAATATTAAAATGCCTATATTATTATAGTTGAAGGACCAAAGATAAAGAAGATACGCCTTGAATGGAGACTACGACTATGATGCAAATAAGTCTAACATAATTAACTATTCCAACTGGAACTTGCCAGGGCAGGAGGTAGGCATTGAAGGTCACAAGCTCAGGACAGGCACAGAGACAAGCTGCTCCGTTGAGCAAGGGCTGCTCTGCGTGAAGACCCTTGGACCTATATCCCTGGCTGTATATCTTTGCCTCCTTATCGGTCTCCAAGGAAGAACATACAGACACCGCCTCCCCCACCTCCCACCCCGCCCTTCGACTCCCTCATAATATCCCGTTCGGAGCTGGGAAGAGGGAGATTTCATACAAAATATTTTTCACCGCCTGGAAAACAGTCTACCTAAAAGCAGATTCCGAGCGCCCGTGACTGTGAGGCTGGGCTCATCGCAGCCATTGTCATGCAAGCACAGTTGTAAGTAATAATGTGGCCTTTAATGACGGAATGATGGACCTGCCAAACACTTGCTCCTGCCATAGCCTGCCTGCGTTTCCCTGCAGGAGAGCGCAGAGATGCCCATCTGGGAGTTATTAACATATCCTCGTCAATTCAGAACCGACTTTAACATAATCCATATTTGTTGGAGAAAGTCCAACATCAGCTTGAGAACAGCAGTCACGTGCCTCAATGACACGTTTCAGACAGCACACACGGAGCATGCTTGGGCAGCTAAGCAATTCAGAAATGCAAATAGCTGAAGCCCTCTCCTGACTAGATAAAAAGGACAAATCCCTTTTGGCAAAAAGACTGGAGGTCCTCTTAATGTCTCAGGAAAACAACCGAACCTAGGAAAGGCGCAAAGTCTAGTCGTATCGGTGTGGGTTTGGGGAGCGGCCAGGAAGGTACCTCTTGCGGTTTATTCCAATCAGGTTGGTGCAATCAATCTCAAGTCGAACCTTGGACTTGAGCTGTCGTCAGGCAGAACTGTTTGTCTGGGATGCAGGGATACAGCTGCTTTTAAACCAACGCTTGCTTGTTGACATATGTATAAGCACGAGCCTCTCCCTTGAAAAACACACACAGAGCCATGGGTTCCATTTTTAACATCATCTTGCTTTTTGTTCCGAATGGGTTATTTGCTATAAACACATCCCTGGAAGAAGCTAGATGGGCTCTGCCCCTAAATGTGAGTCCTCAGGAAATTAAATTATATCAAAATGTCATGGGAGGGCTCTGGAAGTTATCTCCAAACTGGGCCCAGGTCTTTGTGGGTGTAGAACTCCAGCCCCCACCCCCCCCCCATACTTTTTCGATGATTTTAACATGCCGAAAATACAGTTCCTCGACCAAATTCCTTTGGTTGATAGATATTGTTAGTGGTATCTATGCTTTATAAGAGAAATCAATTAAGGAATAAGAAAGGGAAAAAGCATTTCCTTGAGGCCACCACCCATTTCTCTTGGGGTGGATTTTGGTGAAACTGTCATAAAACCCTATTTTTAGATTATGTAAATGAAAGCCAAATGCAGATTCTTCCTTCACATATTTAAGTAGAGTCACATGGCTGGGACACTAGATAGTAGTTTTGTACCAGTGTCACGTTTTCTGCATTTGGCATTTATGTTGTGGTGATAGGGGAGAAGGCTCTTGTCCTTGAGAGATACAGGTTGAAGTCTTTAGGAATAAAAGGTTATGATATTTGCAACTTTCTCTTAAATAGCTCAAAAAGAAACACAAAGAGGATGAATATATGTATCTACCCTGAGAGAGCAAACAAACGTGGCAAAATGCACAGTGAACCTGGGAAAAGGAGCTATATGCATTCCGTATACTATTTGGGCAACTTCTTGGTAGAGTTGAAGTTTTTCAAAATAAAAGGTTGGAAACAAAATAAATTCGCCCCACAGATACTACTCCGGAATTTTAAAAAATAGAATTCACTGTTTGGAAACGTTCTCCCTTTTACCGTTCTTTGTTTAATGATACTAGTTTGTAGAAGGGTAGCATGTCCTGGAAGGAGAGGGAGAGAGAGAGTAAGAAAAACTGAGGGGCACCCATCTACTGAGGGTAGGAGAGTGAGGTGGAAAAAACACAGAAAATAAAGGAGTGAGGTAGGAGGGAAGAGAGATTTGAGAAAAGGAGAGAGCACACCTCAGCGCGGTTCTGAGCTTGAAGGTCAGGGGCAGCCAGGGGCAACGACTTGAGGTGGGGAAGAAGATGGCAGTGGTCTTTGGACAAAGGCCTTACCTGCCAGGGAGACAGAATGGGAAAATCCCATTGTTTCCCTCCCAGCAGAAGAGGATTGGACAGCCTGGCTGCTAATGACAGCATGCCCTTCCCTCCTTCGGGAGTGGAACTCAGCCACAAGGCACCTGGAGGCTAGTCTGAGCCTTGTGCCACAGAGCTGGACATAGGCGGTGCCACAAAACATGTATGCTCCATACCCCGCCCTGATGTGGAAACCCATCAGATCCTGGGACCCAGGAGGTAGGGCTGGGTATGGGGAGGAGGTGGTCTTTAGACTTTTGACATGTCTCTTTTGTCACATGACTTTTGACATGTGGTTTGGGGAAGATAGAAAGAGTAAAATAGCAAATCATTTGCCTTCATTAGAGGACATATGGTTTTTAATTTACCCCTGTGGACTGCAAGAAACCCGGTGGGGAAAGAGCTCACTACAATTGTTTAGCTGAGGTTGGGAGCCAAGAGATGCCCAGAAAAGGCGTCCATGATAGTGAGTAGCCATCAGGCCAGGAAGAGAAACAGATATAAGAACAAGGGGAAAGAAAAGGGTGGGGGGAGATGGGGAGAAAAGGGGCCAAGGGATCTGATGTGTTGGAGTGAGGCCGAGGTGTGAGTCAGAGAATTCTAATTATGGCTATACCCAACTGGGTGGGTCGCTCCAAGTAACAACCCCAATGAGGAGCAGCTTCAGGGATCTCTTCTCCCTCTGAATTCTGGTGCGGGGAGCCCTCCTCCATGGTTGGCTCAGCCTCAGAGTCCAGAAATTCCCATGGAGTGATCCCAACAAAGCCGAGGGAACCGAAGTCTTTTTTGGGCTTGAAATAAGTTGGAGCGGGAAGCAATTTACAGAAGCTGCTTGCCTTTGTCTAGCTTGTCCTATCCTCCCACAGTTACTAAATAGTTTAGAGCAGTACTATTTGTTCCCAGGGAAAGAAAGAGGCTCAAACAGCTTCAGAATTAATTCACCGATGAGGTCAACTAACAGTGTCAAACAAAAGACCCCAGGAGTTCATAGACCCACACGCAAAGAAACACTGGGTCTATGTCCCCTTCCTATAGCTCACCCTGGTCCTCGCTCTCGGCATCATGGTGTCTTTGTGTGGCCATCTGCTGGTTTTCTGCTCCCTTTGGTGTACATTCATTTTAATCTGATCTTCCTTGTAGAAAAAGATTAGGGGGTGGAGAGTAGGATTTGTTCTGGGCCCTGCACTGTCCTGAGATGGCCCCGGGCAGAGAGGCACTGGGGGTTCAGAGCTAGTCTGCTCAGGGATCAGTCCCAGAGCTGTGTCATCTGCGGTTTTCTCTCATGGAGTTCAGGACATTTGGCTTCTTTGATGCAGTGGTATTTTGCACAGAGCATTCAGTAGGCTGGAGACAGTGGCGTTTCCATGTGGGCTCTGAGGAAAATGCCAAGTGACTAATATAAAAGCTTAGTCTGAGAAGTGACCATAGCACATCAAAAGTTATATCCCAGGGAAATCGTATTTGTTCTTCTGAACATGGCAACTCTTTAGCCAAAAGCAGCAAATGAAGTGTCTGCTCCTTCCTGTGATGGGAAGGGTTGCTCAGTTCACACTGTGAGGCAAATGTATGTAGAATATTGCCGATTCAGGCTAAATTGCTGCCTCATTAGGGTTATTTGGTATTTCATCTGGAACCTGAATTTCTCACAAAAGCAGAACAGAAGGGGAAATACAGTTGCCTGAAGTAAGGAGGGGCATCAGTGTCACGACTCCACCACATGCCAAGGGTTCTGAGGTCCAGCATCCTTCTTACTCCTCTCCCACACTTCGCCCTGGCTGCACTTCCCTTCATGGTCCTGGGGAAGACTTATTCCTACAGACATCTCCTGGAGCCCAAGTCAGGGGTGTTTGTACTCTTAGGTTGGTCGTGTTGAAATAAAACCTACGTCTAAGAAAGCTACATACCAGCAGACATCTACATAACCATCGAACGTGGAGTCATAAGAGAATTGTACACAGGGAAGTGGAGATGTTGGATTGTTAGAAAAGATCTAGAATGTGGAATTCTGTCTAACAGACCAAAGCAATCTGGATGATGCAGAAAGTTCCGCAAGGGGGTGAAAACGAACATCAAATTTTTACTCTTGGGATGTGTCCATTGCTCGTTTCCAGCCCCACAGAACGACACCCTGGCATTTCTCCCCCCAGGATACAGAGGCATGATACTGAGCCATGTCTGAGAATTCAAAGTGTAATTTGTCAGCCACACTTTGGAACAAACAAGAGTGTCTTGACGGTCTTAAGGCGGTAGTGTCTGAGAAAGTCAGATATAGACTATGTAAGGGGAAATTTTCTGTAATATTTAAAATAATGCTGTTTTAGTGGCTTGTGATTCCTCCAAATATGAACTTTGACATAGTTCGAAGAAGTGAGAAATCAATTTCTAAGGCATCGCTCTGCTCCTGCTTCTTCAAGGATACGGGCTCAACTATCCACTTCTTGCAATAACCAATTCCTTCACTGTATTGAGGCTCTGTGACCCACAACTCCTCTCGCTCTGGTGGCTTCCCTAGGGGCTAAAGCCACACCAAATGGCAGGGAGATGCCACTTCCACTCTACAGTTATTGAATCTGTTTGTTTTTTCCTCTGTCCTCTCACTAGGAATAGAGGGCAGCCCCTGCTCCCTGCTTCTACCCATAGTGGGAGACAGTCAAACCCTTGCATAAGAGAGATGACTAGTCTCCAGTATGAAACAAAATAGACCAGGTCAGCGGCTTGCACACTTTAGCCACATCCAAATCCCCTGGAGGACTTGTTAGCCCACCATTTATTGGGTTCTGCCCAAGAGTTTCTAATTCAGTAGGCGGGGGGGGGGGGGGTGAGAATATGGATTTCTAGCAGGTCCCCAGTGGTGCCGATGGCGATGGGCTGGGCGCTGTACTTCAAAACCGCTGGGGTAAGTTACATGGCACTAACACATGACTCCCCCCATCTCGGGGGTATTTTCCACTCATCTCATGTCTGTCACAGGCTACTTACAGCCCTGCTCTGTGTCATCTTCCCTCCGGGATCCAGGGTCATGAATCTGGCTGGAATGGTGTCTGTCCCATGGCAGAGGGCAAAGGACATGGTCAACTACTGGTTAGCTCTTAAAGCTGTGGCTTAGAGTTCAGTGGCTGAATTAAATCGCATGGCCAAATTTGACACCAGTGGCAAGTGAGGGGCAATTTTTTGTGAACAATTACACAGTTTGCCACATCCCCCCCGTATCAGCTCTCTCCTTCTCCCATGGTCAACAAGATCACGTTTTGACAACACAAATGGCTGCCCCAAATAAAGACTGAATTTTTCAGATTGTCCTCCAGCTAGGTATTGGCCCATACCAATTAGAGCCAACAAGATGTAAGCAGACTGGCATAATAGCTCCAGAAACTTTCCTAAAAGGATAACACATTTGTGTCCTCTCTCTCTCTCTCTCTCTCTCTCTCTCTCTCTGTGTGTGTGTGTGTGTGTGTGTGTGTGTGTGTGTGTTTCATTCCTTTCTCCATCCTCTTGCCTATAATGCCCATGCTGGCATTTTGGAGCATGAGGTCAATAGAAAAGATACAAAGTATATGGGATTCCATACCAGCCCGAGACCACCTTCCCCCACTTCGAGATGAGAGAGAAATAAAATTCTATCTTGTCGAAAGCACTGTTATCTTAGATTCTGTCACTCACATCTGAATATAATCACAACTAATGCTTCCTCAGAAAGGCTTTCTTTCGAAGTTTGCTCACTTCTGTCTGTAGCTCCTTGTGTTCCACTCAGCCATCAGCTCTTTTCCGAGCTTCTGAGCTTCTTTCTTTCCCCCCCCATCCATTTTTCTCATCTTTAGCAATGCGGTGAGAATGTTTACAGAAGGGGATCAACTACAGCCTCATTCCTTCCAGGAACATAGACTGACTATAGATGCGTAGAGCCCGACTGGGAGGAAAGTGACAATGAAGAGGGAAAGCTTGTCTGGCTAGAACTTTCCTAAGGAACTTCCAAAGTAGGCTTCATGACACAGCAACTCAGATGACAATGTTCCTCTTTACTGCCACACCTCCCCTGCGAGTTAGGAACATTTCTGACATCTGGGTTTACGGGATCTGCGTGCCCCACGTTGCCTCATCTGACCATGGGTAGAAAGTGATGAGGCATAAATGTTGAAAGATAATTGTTAGCAGCCAGGTAGTCATGTTTCTCTCCTCCTCTCCTCTACTTTCATTCTTAACTCCCCATCCTTGTCTCTGCACTCCGGCAGCATGTTCCCACCCTGCCTGTTTCTGTCATCTGTACAAAGTCTACTGCCCGCATCTCCCCACAGACAGAGTGGCAAGGGGACAAGAGGAAAGAAGAGGTGTTAACAAAGTCAAAAGGCTGACAAGGGAGAAAGAGAGGCATCAAGTGGGAGATGACCAGCCTCAGAGCTGGAAACCAGAGTCGTGCATGTTCAAGACCTCACTAGGACACAGTAAAGAGCTTGGGAAAGTACTCTAGAATGTTCTATCAATGCACAGAAACGTTACCACTTTAGTTACACAAACATGGTTTGTAAACTATACATTTATATACTTTCAGGAGGATTTCTCTTCTGATGGGGGCATCTGTTGGGGGCATTTCACATGCAAGACTGTATTGCACTAGACATCATAAGTCATCTAATAAAACAGAATGTCTCAAGGTGACGATGGTTATATCTCCGAAAACCAACCAAACAAAACCCAATTTTCATTGTCAAATAGGTTTGAGATGCATTGCATACAACGTTCTCCCGGAAATCCACAGTGTGTGTTGGCACGTTAAAGACTCTAAGAATTTCTGGAGCAAAGAAGCCCATGTATTTCTTCTACATGTATAGAACCAAGTGCATTGAACCATAGAATCCTTCTTTTGAGTATGAGATCTATTAACATCTTATGGAACGTTCCTTAGGACACAGTTTAAGAAACTGTTTCAAAAGAATGCAAACTTTGTGTGCTATGTCCTATGTTATTTTGCAAAAAGGAGTTACTGCAACCTGTCCTCTTGTGAATATTCACAACCTATTGACATTCCAGTGGGACCACACGAGAATTAAACGGAACAAAGCAGTGTTCCAAATCACAAGCCAGTGGCGCAAAACTCACAAGATTTGGTTTATGCCATCTGCCCCAACCCCAAAAGCATACTGCAAGAGAATTAGTTTAAAAGTAAAATGAATCAACTAAAAAAGAGAACGAAGCATGATTCCTAGTTAATAATAAACTAACGAGGGAATACCCGTCTAGAAATGTCTACATGTAGAAGAGACCATGACAAGGAGGAATGATTTGGATCAAATTATGCAAAAGGAAAAACGCAGTGAGTTTGGGAGGATACAATTCACTTTAAGTAGGACGTTAGCCTAGGGCTTTAGTGGCTCAGCGGCCTTCTCTGCCCAGAGGCAGCGGGAACTAGAAAGAGCTTAGATTTTAGAGGCCACTTATCCTCATAAAGCCCCGCATTTATTGCTATTACAACATTTCCCACAGTGCATTGTAATCATCATTTTTTGGTGGTTTACCTTATTATACTGTGTGATCCCTAAGGACGAGTGTTCTCTCTTCCTGCTCTCCCGATCCCTGTCTAGGCCTGCCATACTAGGCACACAGTAGGCATCCAGGAATGTTCACTGAGTGAGTATCTCTGAGAATTCTGGCTGCATTACTATATAACGATGCTCCAGATGGAACCTTGGTGAGTGAATGGGACTGAGAAGGTTTACGATTGCAGAGATTATATGCCCACGCGAATTGGCCGAGGGAAGAAAGAGGCAGCAGCAAAGGGTTCACTAGTCGAGGAACGATGGTTGCTTCTGGAAGGGGAAGCTGGGTTGCTGGTTGTCAGGAGCGGGGAGGAAGACTTAGTTTTCATTCACTGGCTTTTCTTCATTTGGATTCTATCGCGTGATACTGTATTTCCTATTCCAAAGCTAATAAATAATATTTTATTATTTTATTTTATTTTATTTTGTTGTATATTTTCATTTTTTAATATAATTTATTGTCAAATTGGCTGACATACGGTGTATACAGTGTGCTTTTGGTTTTTTAGGTAGATTCCCATGGTTCACTGCTTACATGCAACACGAAGTACTCATCCCAACAAGTGCCCTCCTCAGCGCCCATGAGCAGCACTGGAGTATGAGTTCCCGAATGCTGGAGATTAAAGATTCCACTTTTTTTTTTTTATTCCCCCTCTGCTCACTAACCCCATCAAGCATTGGAATAAAATTATTTGTTGGTTGAATGGCTTATGGCTGGAACAGGTAAGAGGCAAACCGAAACCAATCCCTCCACAGAAGGTCTCAAATCTGCATTTCCAGCCTTGGGCCTCACCCAGCACACCCCTGCACTAAAGAGTAGAAACTCTTGCCATTCTCTGAACATTCTCCTGCCTGTGTTTGTACAAAATCTGTTTGTGGAAACCCTCTCTACCCTCTACCCTTGAGGGCCGGCTCAAATGCCTGGTCTTTTCATGAAGCCTCTCCTGAAGCCCTCATCAACATCAGAATTAATCCACCTTTTTCTGTACCTCGCCATACATTGCACCTTACTCACTGTGCTTAATTAACGCATAACTTAACCATAGAGCGGCCATGTGTAGTCACCACAGAGCAGGAGTCCTGCGCATAAGCTCTGGAGTTGTGGCGTGGTGGCTGCCGGCACAGGCTGTGAGGTCCAACCGCACCAGGGCAAATCCTGTTTCCACAGGGGACCAGTGGGACCTCCTGCGAGTTTTGTCACTGGTCTAATGGTAATCTTAGTGCCCTTTACAAAAGGGTTATTTTGAGGCTTAAAGGAGCTATTCTAACTATCTTTACGTGAGACCAGTTTACCTAGAAAATGAAGCAGATGGAGCAGAGTAGTAAATTTCAAACGTCAGTGCGCATGGGAAGTTCAGGCTGAAATTCCGATTCCAGGCTCTCCTTAAGCACTTCTGTTTCAGTAGGTGTGGATGGAGCTTGGGAAGATGCATTTAACAAGTGCCTCACTCAACTTTGTACGATGGCTCTCTGGGACCTCGATTTTAGAAACATTGCCCCCCCAGTCAGTGGCTTCTAACTTCGGATCTACAGGTTAGAACCACGTGAGGAAGGTTTAAGAGAAACCCCGTGGAGTCAGAGCCCTAACTCCAAGACCCTAATTTAAGTTTTCTTAGGTAGGCCTGGGATATTAGCATTTTTAAAGACTTCCCTGGGTGGTTCCACCATGCAGGTAGGGTTGAGAACACCTGCTCTGTTTAGGTTGTTTAAACGTGTCCATTGAAAAATCATTAAACTCCAGTGGAACTGGATTCCTCTTGAAATAGAATATATATATAAATAAGGATTCTGAAGATTTGGTTTCTATCTGCATGAATAAAATATCAGAAAAGAGAAATGTAATTCAAGTACACAGTGATCAAATGATCACTCCTGTTGCATTAATTTGTCTTAAAAACTTACAAGACAAATGTCAATTGGTGAGCCTTGCCAAACATCAGCACGCACTCATCAAGAAAGGCAAAGCAGTTGATTGGCAGTGACATTTGCAATGTACCTATTGTTTGATGCACGCAGTTCTTACAGTGGAACATTTTCTAAAGCCCGTGGTATATTAACTGCTATGAGAGTTTCAGGCATGTATTCTTATGGTTAACAATGAAAACCAAATATTTATGTCTTTAATTGAAAGGAGCAAGCAAATCGATTCCACTAAGATACCAATTTTTGTATAAATCTAGCAAACCAACCTTTCAAAGAATGCCATTGTTAATTCTGTAGTCTTCCAAGAATTTCAGCCCAAACAGACAGAAGTAGAACATGAAATGAATCATCAGGATAAAAGGGTGAAATTATTCAGGACAAAGAGATTTTGTTTATTTTAAAGCCAATCTGAAATATTCTGCTCCTTAAAAATATATGACTCGAGGTATAGCTCCTTAAAACAAATAAGACTTAAGGTAGACAGCAAGTAATTTGTATGAAGTGGACGATGTTACTCATGAAAACAAGCCATTCTGGGTACCTAACCATAAATGTGTAATATCTATGGAATAAGTCAATTCTAGAGAGCTGTCAGGAAAGAAAAGTAGGAATGAAATTTGTCCCATTGTGGATTTCCTGTCATGGGTTTCCCTAGAAATCTGGGTATTAAATAAGATATCAAACTATCATCAATGAAATGACAATTTGGCCGAAATCTGAAAAGCCAAACACACAATGTTGTTTTTCACAATATGCATGTAAGAAGCTAGCCCCTGGATTGAGGATAGTAACAATTCCCTCATTTGGAATTATGAATTGAATCATTCCAAACTTAAGACCAAGGATTCTTTCTCAGAAAACTATTTTTGGATTCATTATGGGTATGCCCTGAAGTCAGACATCGGTGTTATATTGGTCATATTGTTAAAAGCCCATGTGGTCATCTTCTAGAGTTCTATTGTTCTGTAGTCTCTGGAATATTCCTGGGACTTCAAAGACAGTGAAGCATCCTGGCAATACCACACTTGGGCAAGTAGGATTTCACCAACCACTTTGAAATATGGCACCCAAGACACCAAATCCCCTTTTAACTGTAATCTCAATGCCATGCATCTTCAAATATCCAGTAATAAAAAATTAAAAACCTGTTCCTTCTTCTTTTCATACAAATCCCCTCACCTCCATGCCAAGATAAAGAGAGCTTACTGTTGTGACTTTTGATGTTCAGAACACTAGAACCAATGACTTTTGGAAACCTCAAAGGAAAGACCGTGGTGTGTGTACGTGTGGCCCACAGCCACCACCATCGATTCCAACATAGGCCCTCGAGCCTCAAAGGACAAGTGTAAACAAACGTTTCTCATTAAACCTGAGTTTAGCATTAGTAAGCTTGCCCAAAGATTACGTTTGAAGATAACTGAAGTGTTACTATATTCCTTTGTGCAGCCCAGCCATGACCCTAATTAATGTGTCTAGGGTAGACATGTATTTCTTCAAGTAATGGGTAGTTCTGTTTGGACAATTAGACCAAGCTGACAAGGAAATTTTCCATCAAACCGAGTCATAAAAAGTACATTATTCAGCATTATGACGAGTTAAGCAGTATTTATTACCTGAACTTTACAAATACTCTATTATCAATCATTACCTGCCATTAAGGTATGTTAACATGAGATCAAAGGGAGAAGCCAAGCTAAACAAACAGTCATGTCTACAAGTCGCTTTAGTGGTGTTTGTTTAAAGAGAGGCAAATGCTGTTGAACTTAAAGATGAGCAATTTGCATTTAACCAGAAGATGCAAATCAGTGGTACTGTGACAAGGCAGTAGTTATATAAATTCCATGCTTGTCATTCAATGGATGAGACAAAGCTGGTTTCCAGGGAATTTCTAAAAGAAAAAAATGTAATCAAAGTAAAATGTGAGATACAAAAGTCCGATTTTGATGGGTACTAGTAAAGATTCATTGCTGTATCAATTCTCAGCAACAATGCTGTCTCGGAAGTCACTAAAAATGATATCAGCTGAACGGATCTAAAGGGGAGGCTGAACGTTTTTAGCAAAGTTGTAAAACCTTGGAAACTACCTCCTGAACAAACACTCTGAAAGCTCCGAAGTCTAAGATGAGCTTACAATGCCTTGACTTAAAAATCTATTCTTGTCACCACTTCTTCCCTTTTTCTCTGGAGCCAAGAGCACAAACAAGGTTTCTGAAAGATATTTCTTTGAAAAATACATTCCTCTTCCTTTGTTCCAGAAGCACACAGTCCATCCTTTCTGAAAGAAAGCTTGTTCCTCAATGCCCACTGGCTTCTCTTCCCACATCTTAGAGTTGATGTTCAAGAGACGGCTAGTGTTCAACTTTGGCTCAAGGTTATCTACAAATAGCTGAAAGCGCTCTTTAATACTTCTCCTCATGCAAATACAGTAAAGGGTCTGCTTGAGGATCAAACAGCCTTTCAAGTTTCTATCTGCCTTTTCTAACAGATCTAAGATGGACAATCCACACCCATGGCAAAGGAAGGGAGGCAATATCCTTATTTTCTTTATATTTAACATTAGGCAATCCTGCAGATTTAATGGGGAACTTTTCCTTATCATAGAACATTAGTTGGACAATTGTTTTCCAAATTATGTTACTCACAAGGATTCTCAAAAGTAACTAGCCAATTAACTAACCAAGTGGTTGGAACCAACCGGTACCCAGGAGCACCTGGGGTGGCTCAGTCAGTTAAGGGTCCAACTTTGGCTCAGGTCATGATCTCATGATTCATGAGTTCGAGCCCTACATTGGGGTCTGTGCTGATGGCTCAGACCTTGGAGCCTATTTCACATTCTGTCTGTCTGTCTGTCTCTCTCTCTCTCTCTCTCTCTCTCCCCTCCCCTGCTTGTGTTCTCTTTCTCTCTCTAAATAAATAAACATTAAAAAAATTTTTTTAATAAAGGAAAGAACCAACCACCAGCCAATCAGCAAAGAATACTGAGCACCTCACTGCAGTGGGGGATCACAATGGGACAAAATTTGGCCTCTGCTTTATAACGTGCAAGCCTAGATACATAGGAAGAGGGTGATACCATTGGCCAGGGTTTGGGAAGAGCAATGAGAGTTGAGAGAGGAGTGGGCACCACGGTCTGGCAGGGTAAGAGACTGATCAACTCTCCATTCAGTGCACAGGGGCACACTGGGCAGGTTGGATGCAAGCTGGGGTAGACTTCAGACAAATAGGGGCAAGTTGTAGCCATTATCAGTGGCCAAAGGACTGGAGCAAAATTCCTATATCTCTATATAGGTGACCCTTCTTTTTTTATCCAAAGCTGAGCCATGGGAATACATATGGAATAAGTAGACCCTCCTGACAGGTGTAGAGAGGATTTGTGTGGTCCCTGAGGAGGCATTTGCAAGTCTGCAATGTATGTTTGGAAGTAAATTGTGAAAGCCTTGAAGGCCAGACTTAGCAGAAGGAAGTTGGTCAGGGTAAGCAGTGCTTATCCTCTGCTAGTCTCTAAAGAAAGGCATGGCATGAGGAAATGACACTGGGGAAGATTCATTTGGTGGGAGAATAGTAGGGAGTCTGGAGAGTGGAGAAGCCGGAAACCAGAGTCCAGACCAGCCCCGACCATGTCAGCCATCTCACCGAGGACATGGGTTAAGTAAGGCCTCAGGCTGCTGTGAATGGCACAACACTGGAAAACTACAAGTAACAGAACGGTAAGGGAGAGGATCCCAAAGCTTGGGGCCATTGTGGTATGTGATAAAATAAAGATGGCTACTGGGGTGCTGGGGTTGTGATAACTGAATGTCCCCCAATTCTCATTCTCCCTTTCTTCCTTTACTAGCAGAATCTTGAATTTAGAGGCAGTATTGAAGAATGAATTTCAGAACCAGCCTTTGAGTGTTTGAATGTCACCCCCATCACTTCTTTGATGACCTTGGGTTAGTCTACCTCTCTGTGCTTCTGTTACCTTACCTATAAAATAGGAATAATGCTAGTACTTATCTCATGGGCTAGTAAGTCATGTGTGTAAAGAACAGTGCTTGGTTCCTGGAAGTACTGTGTAAGCACCAGCTAGTACTATTAGCTGAGCATGCAGCCCTAGCGTTTCCAGCTATGTGTGGCCATGTGGCTACATTATGGCCGTTGGGATGTGAGTGGGAGTGATGTGCACGACTCTCAGCGGGCCCTTGTAGGGTGCCTCTTTCCCTTCCTGCTGGTCAGATTGCGGACATGATAAGACTCTGGGATGGAAGCTGTGTGTTAAGAAGCCAAAGTTGTGGACACAGTGAGCTGCCATATCAGCCCTGGGCTGCCTGTGTTTACATTGTTGCCTGAGAAACATAAACCTGTATCGGATTTAAGTCACTATTATTGGGGGGGGTTGGTTATTGCAGCTGACCTGTATTCAAATTAATACTCATGGCTATCATGGACCTGGATAAAGCTTCTTGGGAGGCTCTTACAAAGCTTCCTGGGGGGCTCTGGATAAAGCTTACTGCACGGCTGTCTCTGGGACTGGGCTCCCAAAGGTAAAAGGAGTCTCCGCTCGCCACTGCTTATGATGATCTGGGCTCCTGTCAGTCTGTCCACAACAATTAGACTTTTAACTTGCTTCATGTGCAGAGTGGGCCGGGCTGTCCCTGCTTCTTGGCACCTGGGGTGTGAGACAGCAAAACTGACTTTTGTGAACTGGTTCTGCCCTCTCAGTGGGTCCTCCATATTCATTTTAACTTAATTTTTTCCCACATAAAAACGTTGGCTTTGGAGTACCTGGGAGGCTCAATCAGTTGAGCCTCTGACTCTTGATTTTGGCTCAGGTCATGATCCCAGGGTCATGGGATAGAGCCCCAAGTTGGGCTCGGTGCTGGGCAAGGAGCTTGCTTGAGATTCTTTCTCTCTTTCTCTCTCTCTTTCTCTGTCTCTCTCTGTCCTCCTCCCTTTGCCCCTCCCCACACTTGCACACTCTCTGTTTCTCTGTAAAAAATAATGTTGGTATTTGAGGATATCATGGTGACTCACCTATTTTCAGGAATGGCCATGCCTAAATTACTAAGAAAATGATGCTACCACACACACACACACACACACACACACACACACACACACACACAAAATGATGGGAGAGGTGGCATAGAATGCGAGGTGGTGGTGCTGGGACATGCCAGGGGGATGGCCAGCTACTGGCTGGAGATGTATGTGGACTGAGTTTAGGAGAGAAAGGGGGCCGCGTGATACAAATAAAATTTGATCTTGGCTGGCAATTTACAGCTACTATCCCAAACCCTGTGTATAGCACTTAGAGTTTTGCTTCAAGAAGAGCCATCCCACTGATTCTGTCCACACGGCCAGGGTACCCTGCTGGCTCCCACCCATCCATGGGTAGGTTCCTGAAACTGTGGAATAAATTCCCCACCCAGCCCTACCTCGCTGTGACTGCCACTGGAAACTCTTTAATGAATGATTTGGTCTGGTCTCTCCTTGCTCCAGAACCTTCACTGGTTCTACATAGCCTTCTGAAAAAAGCGGAAACGACTCTCAGTTGAAACTGAGAACTTCAAGCTCTTCACCAATCTGATGCCAAAATTTCTTACTAACTTTGGCTCATATTTCTTTTTTTACAAAATCTATATTTTTTTCAAGATTCTAACTTTCCCCCTTTTCCTATCTCCTTGCCATTCTTTGTATCATTCCTTCCCTCGGGAATGATGGTCCCCATTCCCAATTCTTTACCCTGAAATCGAATCCATTTTCCAATAAACAGATGTAATATTTTTCCTCATGAAAGAGCCCTGGTCATATTGAAATGATGTCTCGTTCCCATCATTTAGACTTTTTTTCTCAATTTGACACCTGCCTCGAATTAGGTGATACCTGTTAATGTCCCACACCTCCTACCATTTGTTACCATTAAGAGTCCTTTTATTATTTCTTCATACTGTCTGGACCGATGCCTCAAATACTGGTTGAAATAGGGTCTTCTGGGGCACCTGGGTGACACAGTCGGTTAAGCCTCCGACTTTGGCTCAGGTCATGATCTCATGGTCTGTGGGTTCAAGCCCCACGTTGGGCTCTGTGCTGACAGCTCAGAGCCTGGAGTCTGCTTTGGATTCTGTGTCTCCCTCTCTCTGCCCCTACCCTGCTCACACTCTGTCTCTTTCTCTCAAAAATAAATAAACATTTAAAAAAATTAAAAAAAAGAAATAGTATCTTCTAATGAGCATATGAAACTACGGAAATTTTATATAAGACCCTGCAAGAAAGAAGCTCTTTTTATTCCTTCATGGAACTGTTAACGGAATGATGTAAGCCTAAAGCCGTCTACATGAAGGAAGGAAGAGTTTGGGATGAAAGAGGAAAGCAATAAGGTAATATTTAGAAAGAGAGGAAGGGACAGAAGGCAAGTCTCATGCAAGCCAGGAGAGTCACAAAGAGCGCCAGCCTCAGGCTTCCCCAGATTGAGACCTAGCACGTCGCCTTGGTGTTCTTGCTTGTTTGAGGCAGGCTTCGATTCCTTGTGAATACAAGAGTGTTCACCATTTATATATGCTGAGAGGCTTCTCATGTTTTGAAGCATATAAGATAAAGTTACCTGAAATACATTCCTGCTGGGTTTCTGAACATCGGTGAGGCACGACATATGTTCTTCTAAAGCTATCACTATTCTTGCTTAAGAGGAGGGGATTTGGTAAACATATTAGGTTACTTGAAAAGTATTTATCCACCCTAACAATTATAGAAAAGGAACTAAAATTTCGTTTAAAAAATTATCCACAGCCCAATGAGGGCATCACAGCACCTACGATGACATCCCTTCTCAACCTAACAGTTTAGGGGATTTCTGAGGCTCTTGACTAAATCAAATGTCACATTTCTAATGGCCTCTCTCTTGTCTGGCTCTTCATGCCTCAGATACTAGGGGGTGGGGTGGCTTCTAATAGACACGCCCTCTGCCTCTTAGAAAATAAGAAAGCACTTGGGGCACCTGGGTAGCTCTGTCGGTTAAGCGTCCAACTCTCAATTGGCCCATGTCATGATCTCACAGTTTCATGAATTTGAGCCCTACATCCAGCTCTACACTAAGAATGCAGAGCCTACTTGGGATTTTCTCTCTCTCTGACCCTTCCCTGCTCATGGTCTTTCTGTCACTCTCAAAATAAATAAATAAAACTTGAAAGAAAGAAAGAAAGAAAGAAAGAAAGAAAGAAAGAAAGAAAGAAAGAAAGAAAGAAAGAAAGAAAGGAAGGAAGGAAGGAAGGAAGGAAGGAAGGAAGGAAGGAAGGAAGGAAGGAAGGAAGGAGGAAAGGAAAGAACTCATCCCCAGAACTCCTGTATATCATCACAGATAAACCCACTTCTGCTCTTGCTACGAAGGATTTCATCAGTGTGCTGCTTACAAATTCGTCAGTCCAGAGTGCAGACTCTAAAGGACAGATCATGCACTCTTCACACCTATTCAAGTGAAGTTGAGGAAGAGTTCCCACTACCTGGTACCATGACGGTAAAGTCTAGGAGTTGTATCATTTTCAGAAAGTCAAGGGAAATTGCCTGTGGCTAGTTCAAAAATAGAAATGGCCCTACATGCAACCACAAGTCAATTCCAGACAGATACAGATACGTTTTTACAACATTACTTCAGAAGTCCTTTTGGTGGTCCAGAATCGAAACCAAGATATATCCGTCAACTTTGTGCCAATATACAGCTGATCCCTCTGGAAGCTTTGCTGTGAAGTGTTCCCTCACAGGTGGTTCTCACTTGTCAGTTGAAAGGAAAGCAAAAAGTCTCCTGGGAAGAAATTGGTTCACACCTCTAGGAATCCTAACAGAAAGCATTCACACCATTAGAAGAGCCAGAGGCCTGAAAATTGCCATGTGATCTCCCTGAGCATTCTCTTAGAAAGGTGGAAGAGGCATCAGGGTCTCTCCATCTGGTTTCATTCATTGCACCAAATACTTGAAAGTCTTTAAAAAAAATAAGTCTGAAAATCTAACCAAACTAGTCACCCAGTAGCCAATAGGCAACCCCAGCTGGACAGGCCCTGAAACTTAGTGGTCAACTGAGATCCTGAGCCAGCTTCTGACCAAGTCCCAGGACAATCATTATCAAAGCCTACACTTCTTCTCCTTGTATTTCAGGGCTTGTCGGGGTGATTTTTTTCTTTTGGAAAACTTAACCTCATTAAAGTTTATCAACAGTCGGCTATTGATGATACTCTTCAAATCTTTTCCTGATACTTCAGAGATAGCATGCTTTCTGAGATCCAGAGATGCTATAATTCACTTTTGAGGTGTTCTATATCCAGAAATCAGTCAAGAAAAAGCTTGATGACAGATATAAGAGATCTTGAATGACTTCAGTGCAACAAATATCAAAGGCAAATAAAGGTATGTGGGATTAGACATTCCAAGCTCATACTACCCAGCTAGATAAATAGCTAACGAGTTACTTAAGCTCTCTGAGTACTAAGTTCCTCATCTCTACCATAGGAATTAAATACTCTACCCACAGAACATTACAAGTATTTAAAAAGACGTAAAATACACCATACATGTGAACACACATACCTAGAAGCCTACTAAGTTTTAGTAAATACAGCTCCCCTGTATCTGGTTTTAAACTTTGTATTTGACTTTTCTTTCTGAGACACAGATTGAGAAAAGACCAGACATATAAATGTAAATCGTGAGTGCTATTATTATTACCATGACATGCCCTGTGCATGAGTGCTGGAGCTTCCTCTTCCCAGGACGATCTGCCACAAGGAGTGACAGAGAGAGTGCACCTCACTGAGATGTGTTTCAGGTCCTACGACACCAAAGAGCTCAGCGCACACTTTGCCGAGTACCACCAGCCATTGATGCTGTGGGCCAGGTACGCAAGGTGGGCTCCATGCAGGTTCTCAATGTTTCCTTTAGCAAGTACAATATCCAACAGTGTGGGCCTCTGTCCAGCCTTTGTTTTCCTCCCATCTCCTTGTTCTCCTCTTTAGTAAGGAATATCAGCCAGTTTTATCTTGAAGAACTGGTTGCTTAAAAATTGAAAATGTTAAAGTTTTAATGTAGTTCCCAAACTGCTTAAGAAAGAAGTCAATATTTTTTTTCCAGTAAGCAATTCATTTTGTCAGAATTATAGACTGATTCTTATTAATTTATCAATGCCCTAGAAGGGTTAGCACATTAATTCTTGTGCCCAGCAATCCCTTGTTCTTCCTGAGGATCCCCACTCAGGAAAGCCCGAATGGCCAGTTATGGCCTGGAGGTGTTCAAGGCCTGATTATTACCTCAGTACCCAACTAAGACAGAAGTCCAACTGAGTCTGTTGGCCTGGGTGCTACTCCCCCAGTTCGTATTATATTCATTTCCACCAAAGAGAGATGAGCGTTGTTGAGCTACTGCATTGCCAAATGAAAAAATTGTCCCACATTGTTGGCTCGGCCAAAAGTTGCCTTCTAGAATGTCAAACATATATTGCTTTCCACCCTAATTTTAACACAGACGTCAGCTCCTTTCCGACGGCATTTCACCTGACTTAGCGTTGGGCCCTTGATTATCCTCAAAATACTAGAGACACCAAATGCTCCCTCCTCAAGAGAAATGTGGCCTACTGAACCCTGGAGCCCAACTGAAAAGTTTTCAATGTTTCCCAGAAGTGGAGTTGAGATCTCCAAATGATACTGGGTTAAGCTCTTTAGGTTTGTACCAAATCTGATAAGGGGAGAAAATTGCCTCTCTCAGGAAAAGTCTGTTCCCTGAGTTCTTGCCTGCAAACGTAGCACTGATGCCCATTTCCATCCATCTGTGGTCAAGCTTAGAAGAGTAATGTTGAATACGGTGTCCCATTTCTGCAGTCCTTTCACACTGGAAATGTTTGATGTCCTGGGATTTGACTGACTCGCTTCTTTAGACTAATTTGGTTGAGCAGTTAATTGCACTGGATGCCTTGTACATTCATGTCTTTAACTGGGATGAAGGAAATTTCTAATATGGCAACTCTCCGAGGCTTTCAAAACTTACACACAAACTCTCCGCCTTCAGTTATCTTTAAAAGAGAACATTTTATCAGGAATTTTTTGTTTTGGAATATGGCATCATATTCTTCTTCCACAGAAGTGAGGGAACTGTAGTTTCTTAGTCAGTTTGAGCTGCTATAACAGATACCACGGGCTGGGTTGCTTACACCATAAACATTTATTTCTCACCGTTCTGGAGGTTGGGAAGTCCAACATCAAGGGGCCAGCAGTCTGTACTTGGACATGGTCTGTAGACAGCAGTCTTCTTGCTGTGTCCTCACAGGACAGAGAGAGAGCTCTGATCTCTCTTCCTCTTCTTGTAATGATGTTAACCTTGTCATGGGGCCCATCCTCAGGACCCATCTAAACTTAATCGCTCTCAAGGCCCCAATTCCATATAGCATCACATCAGGGGTTAGGACCTCAACATAAGAATTTGGAGAGAAAAGAAACATTTCAGTCCACAACAGATGGGGTGGAAAGGAAAGAAGACTGGAACCTATATGTGGTGGTCTAAACTGTACTCTTATAACTTGGTTCGTATTTTATGACAAAAGTAATACATGCCCTTTAAAAAATGTTGAAATATAGAAAAAGTGGAAAATCCCACTGAGGTCATCAAAATTAAGCAGTTCTTTTTTCTTGTTTTACTTCAAGACTTCTCAGATCTTCTAATATGCAAATATATGTTTCATCAAGAATGCTTTTGTCACACATCACCTAATCTACCTGTTCACACTCCCCCAAAGCACATCTTAAAAAATGCTGTCCTAGGTTCTTAGGGAGTGGTCATACTTCAAAATTTACAAAGTGCTAATAATTAATTATTATAAAATTCTTTCGTGGGAATTATTTTGTTAGTGAAGTACAGCTTGAGCAAAAGGTGGAAAGTTACAGTTCATTCCACTGAGTCAGAGCCTGGGGAGAGCCAGAAATCAGACAAAGACAAGAGTAGTTTGGGCCCAGGAAGACAGAGATCTCTTGCTTCAGAACTGGGCCGGGCACATACTGTCTTTGCAAGCCGATGTCCCACGGACAGAGAACGGCACCTGCCTCTGTATCCTGCCTTCCTCGGTTTACATAGTCCTCATCCTTTCACTGGTAAAGCCCGTTTAGGAAAACACTCTATTCAACTCTGCGTACACTAGTTGGAAATTACATGTTAACGCTAACAGTCCCAATGCCCAGTTTAGGGTTGCCATTTCTACCCCCTTTCCATGATGCATCTTTTGGGGGTGACTTTCTACCACATCATGCAAAATAGATTTCTTTGTTTTTCCTTGTTCCTAGCATATCTGAAAGTCTTACAGAACATGGCCCTATGGCCTATGTCTTACTGATTCTTGCCACTTATATTTTCTCTGACCTTCGTAACTGTCTAAGGGACTCCCCTAAGTAGGTGTTTCCTATGTTCTGGCCCTTAATGCTTGGGCCAGAAGTTCTGGTGACCTAGGGCTAAGGGGCAGACTCTACTAATATCACCAACCCCCATCTGTAGAGTCACTTCCGGTGCCTGCCACTCTGCTAAGCACTTAATATAGATTAGCTCATGAATTTTCACTCTACAAACCAAACCAAAATGAACAAGATGTTTGCATCCTCTTTCTACAGGTGAGCAAGCCTAGGCTTGGTAACTTTTCTAAAATTTCACAGTCATAGAGCAGGATTCAAAATCCAGGACTGTCTGACTCCAAACCCCATGCTACTATCCTTCTAATCATAGTCTAACGCAGTGGTCCCCGAAATAAGTGGGGCTATCACCTGAGGCCTGGATATGAATGCCAGGTCTCAGCCCCTACTCCAACCTCCTGAATCAAGAATTCAGGAGATGTACTACACACACACACACACACGTACGCATGCACAAATATTACTCAGTGGTTAAAAAAAAAAAAAAGGAAGAAAATCTTGCCACTTGTGACAACATGGATGGAACGCGAGGGCATTATGCTAAGTGAAATAAGTCATAAAGAGAAAGGCAAGTACCATTTTTCACTTATATGCAGAACCTAAAAAAAGGCCAGACCTAGAAATAGAGCATAGAATGGTGGGTTCCAGGGGATGGGGGATGGGAGAAATAGGGAGATATTGGTCAAAGGGCAACCCCCCCCCAACTCTAAGATAAATAATCTTGAGATCTAATGTAGAGCATGGTGATTATGAATAACAATACCATATTATGGACTTAAAAGTTAAGAGACTAAATCTTTAAAAAATTTTTAATGTTTTTATTTATTTGGAGGACAGAGACAGAGCATGAGTGAGAGAGGGGCAGAGAGAGAGGGAGACACAGAATCGGAAGCAGGCTCCAGGCTCTGAGCTATCAGCGCAAAGCCCAATGTGGGGCTGGAACTCATGAGCCGTGAGATCATGACCTGAGCCGAAGTCGGACGCTTAACCGACTGAGCCAGCCAGGTGCCCTTAGAGAGTAAATCTTAAATGTTACACACACACACACACACACACACACACACACACACACACACAGTCATAATTATTTGAGGGCATAGGGGGGTTAACTAACCTTATTGTGTTAATAATTTTGCAATATATACATGTAACTAATCATCACATCGTACAGCTTAAACTTATGTGTGTTACACGTCAATAATATTTCAGTAAAACTGAAAAGAAAAAAAGAAACACAAGGTAAGCCCAGCAATTTGTATTTCAGCTAGCCCTCCACGTGATTCTGATACATGCTAATGTTTAAACACCCCTGTTCTGTTTGTAATCTTACATGTAGAAGCTTCCTGGGCTAGCCCATGGCGTCACTGCTTGAAACTACACTGTGTATAATGCATCTTCCAAGCAACATCTTTCATTCAGATGCAAGTTTTAGCATGCATATGTGTAGAAACCTATGGCAATAGCCCCGTGCTTAAGTCCTTAAAACTACGGTGTGTATAAAAAAAGAAAACAAAAGTAAAAACTACTGTTCTGGAAACCAAGCAGGAAGACTTGAGGTCAAAGGTGAGGAACCCGTTTCTGGCAGAATCATTAACACTAGTGTGGGCCATCTTCAAAAGCTGGGCTCACTCTCCCTGCTTGGCCCGATGGCTGGGAGGGGCCCCGAATCTCCAGAAGATCCCTCCCTCCATCTTTATCATTCCCCCTGTCTCACGTACAGAGTGTCATGCCACCAAATCTTGGGGGTAACAGTTAAAACCTAACCCGACAAAGAATACGATATTCTGATCCCATGAGTAAGTGCTGGAAAAACAATCGGCAGGAACAGGGAGGGCACCATCGCGGCTTTCGCCCTCCACCCTCCTCGCGCCGTGGCATGCCATGTATTAGCAGGCATTTCACAGAAGCGCTTCAGATTCCCCCGTCAGACAAATCCCACCTGTGAGCACTGCTGTCTACACCACATAACACCACATAGATCAAGAGCGGGGAAAGGCCCGAGTCAGGAACACCATAGCTTTCCATAAAAGTTAATTAATGACAGAAGCATATTGCTGGGAATGGCAACTTGGCTGTTATTTATGGCTCAGGAAACCCCAAATGTAGAACTTGCCTTTTCCTTTCTCCCAGCCCCTGCTCTACCCACGAGTTTGCTCACCCCATTTTAGTCACTTAGTGAATCGTTTGCCAAGTTAGCAAGAGAAGGTAGCATGGAATGTATGAAATGAACACAGCAGCTGGACATCCAACACACACCGCAAGAGAAACAGACCACCCAATGGAGGCTGCCCTGTTCTTTTCTGTCCCTGCGTCTCGACACTTTTTCACACCTCACATTTCTACTGCTGTTAACAGTTCCAACCCATCGCTCTAGGAAAAGGATTTCCCCAAGGAGCCCTTGTTGCTGAAAGGCTTCTAGAAACCCCTTTTCCCACTACCCAGCCACACCGCCACACACAGGCACGGGCTGACTTCTAGGAAATCAGCTCTACACCAATGGGAAGTTACTGTTTTGGGAGGCTCCGCAGCATGGTGGTGGTTAAGTATCCATCTGGCATCAAATGCCGTTAGGGTTCTTAGTGTTCTGATCCATAATAATAATACTTGCCTTTGAAGGTTGTGGTGAGGTATGAACCAACATGGTGTTTGCAGTGCAACACCTATTGCCCAGAAGGGTCTCGATAAGCCTTTATGGTACCGTGGCCTCTACTTCACTCTTCCTGCCTGAGGATGCCGGGTGCACCCACGAGCCCAGACTAGCATTCTTCACATACCCTATACAATTGCTCAGACAGATTTTAGAAAGAGGTGACCTGGGGTGACGCCAGTGTTTACATGTGTGGGTGTGTATGCTTTTTTCCGAGGACAAGTTTAGTGCTTTCGGCTCATTCTCCGAGGCACTCATCGCCCCCGTGCCGTGTCTCAGGAAGAGAAGGCAAACCGTACTCTGAAAAAGCTCAGAAAGCAACAGTACACATTTGTGCTCGAGGAGACAGTCTCGTGTGCATGATGAGTCATAGGATTCAGGTTTTAATCTCTCTTCTGTCATAAATGAACTGCAGCAAATGTCTTATTAGAACTCGGCTTCCCGTTCTTTATGTTTGAAAGAGACATCGTCATTGCTCCTTTCTTGCCTCGTACGATCATGGGGACCGTGATAGGCAATGGATGTGAAAACACCTTTTAAAGCAGAAACAGCCCACTAAATGCATGATAATTTAGGTTTTAGATGTCTCATTGAGATCTCGATGGACACACCACTGTACCAACTGGCTGGCATAGTCTAGAAAACCAGGTGAAAAATTGACAACGGCGTGAGTTAAATTGTTCTTTTTGTTCTGCTTCTGTAAAACATTATAGTTATCCCTGGAATAATTTATTAAAAATAAGCGGGCAGAAATCCTTAGAGGGACAGGGAAATCCGTAAACATTATTTGATTTCACCCAATCTGCTGCAACCCTTAGAGCGACACAACTCCCCCCCCCACCACCCCCCCCCCCGTTTGCTTTAATTGCATGTCACTGCTAACTTCCTTGTAAAGAGACAGGCCTCTGCCATTTCTTCTAATTATCCAAATCGCCAGCCACTGTGTGTGGCCTTACCTACGGCTTTTAACCACAAGTAATGTCACTAAATCAAAGCAAGCGGGAAGCATCCCCGTCGCAGTGTCTCTAATAACGGCTACATGACATTCCTTTAAGACCACTTGGAAATATTCTCTTCAGGGTTACACCAGTTCCAACATGATAACTCATCACGTTAAAAACAGTCAGAACCAGAAGCCCACGTGTAAGCCCTACCTCTCTCACCTCCTCTTGCTAGGGCAGCCGTATTTCATCCGGCAAGGACATACATTCGGCAATCACGCCGCGGGCCCAGGCCGTCCTCCTGAGAAAGGATGCTATGTGGTTTAATACAATTATGTGGCTATTTCTGTAAGTTCCCCGAGCCCAGAGGCTGTGGTGTTAGTTGATAGTGTCGTTGATAATAATAATAGCAAAATACCATGTATTGATATGTATTGATGACTTCTTGCATGAAAATGTCATATAAACCCAGTTCTATACATTAGCACCATCCTATGCGCAGCTGTTGTTCCCAACCCACAGGTGCAGAAACTGAGGCCTCAAGGGGTTAAGTAATATGGCTAAAGTAATGAGAGCAATGCTGGAGACAAACAGAGTGGGTGGACCCGATGAGAAGACAGTTGCCCAGGAGGCTGAGAGAAGTGACTTTGAATTCTCATTATCTGTGTAGAGTGCTGTGTTATTCCCCAGATCTGTTTCAGTTTAAAATTTGAGCTGAAAAGTTTAGGCAGCTAGAAACACGAGTCCCTCCTGTTTCCAACTCGCGAATGTCAAATTACAGAAACCCTGGGAAAAATGTTTGTTGTTCATGAGAAATATTGTTTTATGTATTTCAGCATTTTACTATGTAGCTCTAGATATTAAAAATATATGCTGCACATTGATTTGTGTGCTGGTAGACATGGGTGTGTTTGGCTCATGAAAATAAAAAATTGTGTACGTACGTGCACTCGAAGCTGTGCACTTACAGTCTGGACATTTTCCTATGTGGATGTTATATGTTGGTAAAAAGTTTCAAAACTGTGTCTACCTTTATCTGTATGTGTGTGTTTCATCACTATTTTCTATACTTTCCCATCAAGCTGTTTAGTACACCTTTTAATTCTCCCCTAGAATGATTTTCCTTGACAATGAAAATCTGTTGAATGACATAGTGGCGCATACTTGCTGGCCCTAGAAAACTGGTTACCTTATAACCACACATCAAGTTTAAAGCCCTGATCCAGACACCCAAACGGCTCTCTGTTTAGCAGCTCTTGCTAAGGTCAAAAAGGAGCTCATTACAAATAATAGAGGAGATCAAAAGAGACTTCTACCCTTTCTCTGTTGACCCCATTATCCACGGCAAGCACAGTGTTTGGCCACGGGGGTACGAGGTAGGGAGAAAGGTTGTTTTGCTAAGGTGAGGGGCGTTGCCTGGGCAAAATGCTGTCCTTTCTGCCCGTCCAAATGAGGTTTGAAGGGAGACACTTCCTGGCTAAGTACTGCTCCCTGCCCTCTGTCCTTGACCCAGGGTTTTGTCTTACCTTTCATCCCTCTCCTCCACCACCGGCTGGAGCAACCATTAGGCAATTGGGGATAGAGTGACAGTAAGGTTTCAATGGTTTAAAAATAGTTGCATCAAAGCCTTTGATGCCATATTTAATTCACACATTTGCTCAATTCTAATCAGCTGTGGTTATCTAATTCACATCTATTTTCATCAATATTATCTTCATTAGACAATTAACTATCAAAGGGCAGGGATTAAGTAAATGTTGCTTGGGAGGTAGTGTATTAATAAACTGACTCAGCTAATGAAACAAAGACCCACGGACCACAAAAACAAATGAACACTGTTCCAGACAAGAGAGTGATTTGAATATGAGATGCCCCGGCCCAGGACAGCAGCTCCATATCATTAGGAATCCAAGAATTGTTAGATCTGATTGCTCTACCATCTTCGACAAGGGCCATCCATCTTACGGTCCAAGATGACTGTTCTGGAGTTCCATCGTGCCTGCATGCCAACCAGCAGCAGGAAGAAAAGGGAAAATGGAGAGTATGCATCTTTCCTTTGCGGGCACAACCCATAAATGGAACATGGCTTCCATGCAAGTTGGCCAGGCCAACTTCCAGCCTTACCTGGCTGAAAAGAAGGCTGGGAAATGTGATCGTTAGCTAGACAGCCATATCCTCTCCTAAAATTTGGAGGTTCTATTGCTAAAGGCAGAAGGAGAGAATGGGTATTGGGAGACAACAAGTGAAACATACATTTATTCATTCATCCATATTTTCATTCATTCATAAACGCTGGATGCCTACTTCATGCCAGGAACTGTGGTCTGTTAGGAATACACTAATAAAAACCATCCTTCAGTTCCTACATCAAGGGATTTACACTCTGGTGAGTAAATAAACGTGGAAACAAACTGTTAATAAAAAACAGGTTGTTCTACCAGGATTAAACACAAAGTACCACCCTCTGCCTAGGAGAACCAGGAAAGCTCAGAAAGGAGGCAACCTTTGTACCGACACTTGAAAAACAGTAATAATAACACAATAATAATCGTAATTCCTTAGTAGTTATTGTGTAGCAGGTACTGTTCTAAATCCTTTATATATATGTAAATTTAATTAATCCCTCCATGATAGAACCCATTATTATCCTCACTTTACAGATGAGAAAACTAAGGCATTGTACCTGGTAGAATTGAGATTTGGATATGTGCAGTATAACCCCAGAGCCTGTACTGCCTTTCATAGGAAAGAAGGGGTCCCAACTTCATCACTTAAATCTCCCAGTGCTCCTTGCCATGTGTAAGAAAGGAAACATGGCAGAAGAGGGGGAAAAAATCAAAGGCTCGCAGGTCTCAAAACCTACCCATGACACAGCACAAGGGAACTCAAAATGCAATGCAAGTGTCCTGACTTCTAGCTCCTTCTCTGAGAAGCGTGGTTCTCAATGTACACTCTACAGAAACACGGGGGGACCGCAAGGACCTGTGGTTTTTCAAAACATGAGGCCATATCTGTTTCTTTCCTCAAAAGAAAGCGTTTTGGATTTACTAACAACCAGGCATCGATTCAGCAACCACTGCCCAAAACCAACATAATCATTCCCTTAATTCTGGGGCCGTCATTTCTGTGGTGGCATGAGGGAGTGCCGTTCTCCAGGGCAGAAGGGGCCACGGCCTAAAGGCAGTTCAGCCTTCATTAAAATCAATGATGCCTTTCGAGAAGCCCTTATGCTTTGATGATCCCATTGGATGAAATAGAATTTGTTAATTTGCCCGTTATTTACTATGGTTCTCTATTATTCTTAATGAATTGTCTTTTCTTTAAAAGGTGCTGGCCTTAAAAGATGAAAAGAAAAACACAAGTGAAAGCATTCCATGAAAGCTTGGTAAGATTTCAGCATGTTTCAATGAGTCTCTTTTTCTCCTGTTTTCTTCTGGTCATTTCCCACCCTTGATTAGTAATTTTACACCCTAATAGTAAAATATGAAATACTTTTTAATACTGCCACGGGTGGTAAAAGTGTTTAGTTTTTATGATGTGTCTCCAGAGATAGATCTTTAGCAGTATACAGTGAGGTTAATTCAGCATAAAATAGTATAATACCTTTCTTATTTCTGTTCACTCATTTAGAAATTATGGGACGAGTTCTAGCAAAAGGTTCACCCCTCTGACTGGAGACTAGTGTCTTAAAAGATTAGGGTTCTCATTTTCTCTTCAGAGAGGTTACACATTTTTTGACCACTTTTTCGAAAAACTAATAAACAGGAGTTATTTCCCATTTTTGTTTCCACGGATTCCTAGGAGAAGGTGCCATTATCAAAAGCCTTGCAGTTACTAGAGATGATTCTCCCATCGCACCCCAGCCAGTCAGCCAGCCTCTCCCCCTCCTCCTCCCCTTCAGGCTTTCTCACTCCCTGAGTGCTTGGGAAATGAGATCTGGAATCTCAACAATCCTTTCCACTCTGCCATTTTGTGAAGATACTAATGATATTTCCTTTGGCTGTACTGTTCAATTATATGAGGCAGAGAAATAAATTGAGTTAGCTATTTGGTAATACAGGGGTGAAGCCAGGAAAATAAAAAAAATTTTTTTTAAAAAAGGAAAAGATGATAAAAAGAAAAAGACAGGAATTATCTTCCTCGGTCTGGAGCTACCCTTAAATCAGACCCCCTCCCCCAGCTCTGGTGCCCAGGGGCAGGGACACCCATTTATGAGAATGCATTTCCCTCCCAGGAAATCACGGCGCCCTGTCTCCCAACACGCTCCAGCATCAGACAGAGTAAAATGAAGGTTAATTTCATATACGCAATTATGTTCACTCTCCTTAATATCAGCACTTACAAAAGTCCAAATTGGGCTTGTACAATGAGCTACATTCTAACTTAATCTCACAGTCGCTTCTAATTTCAATCTCTAATGAATGCTTGGCAACTCGTGTGCTTCCTTTCATAAAAAGACAAAGTTCCTGCTTCTCACTTCATAAAAGTGGCAAGAACAAGTTAACCTTTAGCTAATATGGATAAGAAAAGGTTAATGTGAGGAGAACGAAAACACAATTTCCCCACAATTTTAATTTTACAGTGAAATCCAAAGCTCTTTAGACTAGATAATTGTTAGCTTTTCTGGGTTCTTATGGCATTACCCCACTTGGAAACCTATTAAGAATTATAAGTAAACATGTCCAACGAGAGCGGCTCCCTAATTAATACTAAGACATGTATGAAAACATTCTTGGATGTGAGGCTTGGTAGTATTGTATATTATACCGTCTTTGCTTATAAAAAAGTTAAATGTTTCTTCGAATGAGAATGCAGACCAATAAAGATAGCTACATATGCAAAATGTAGTGATCCGTTCGACACACACAGACCAGTTCTGATAATGTTTCACGGCTTACTTGCATTTCAAAGATTAATTAATTCTAACTACCCTCCTGTGAGAGAACCGATAAACAAACAAGTTGATTCACAGAAAAGTTAGAAAATACATAACAGCAGGCCAAGGTACCACACCTGAGGTCAGAATTCACTGAGTTGTGACAAAAGAGACTTTAATGCTCAGTCTCACTTCCGGCTGCACGATCCAAGCACCATGTCACGAGGCGACAGAAAGAAAGAAAAAAAAAACATGACGCGAGGCTTCACAAACCCCAAGAATTTGCTGCTGGTGTTTAAGAGCAGAAACTAAAACAACCGTAAATACAGAAGACCCAAATAAACATCCTGATCTCTTCAACTCTGACCCAACCTTAACCCAGGTATTAATGATTTCCTCAGAATGAAGCCAAAAGAGGTTTTCCAAGAAACAGAAGCTACCTTTCTAAAACCTCAAAAGGCATGGAAGTACAGGAAACCGTGGCATGTGGGAAAGGTCGTAGGGACCTGTCCTGATGCGGTCCCTGCGCTATGATCTGTATGCAGTCATGTAACCTCTTGTGGGATTGCAGAACCTCTGAAGATACGACTTCCGCCCAGGACAACGTTTCCATTCTTCACATACTGGTCACGTTTTGTTTGGGAGGTGGGGTGGCCACGTCTGATGAATTCAGAGACAGGGAAATAAGGAGGGCCTGGAACTTTGTGGAGGATCATCTCCTGGAGAGGAAGTGGTACTTCGGGGATACACCACGTTCAGGAGTTTAGTCCAGTAGAGGGATCGCAGCCTCCCAACCACTCACGATTCAGCAACAGCGCGTTGCCACGTTGACACACGGAAAATAATACATCATCCTTTTCCCGACTTCCTGCTTAAGTAGAGGGACATTGATTCATTTGTGCTGCTTGGACAGCAGCAGACACACTGGTCCGTGGGATAATTCCATGTAGATTACAACTCGAGTCTTTTAGGTGCTCTGTAACTGCTCGTCAAATGAAATCACTGTTCCTAGACACCAAACTGTCTCCTTGTGGTCTGAAAAGTTAACATGGGTCTGAAAGTGCTTATCATGGTTACATGCTCACCACACCTAAAAAGTCTGTAGCCTATTAATGGAAACATATGTAGAATGAAAGGGGGTGGGTGGTTGTAACTGGAAGAAAGAGTATCAAGACAGGTTTCAAAAGTCGTAAAATGCAGGTCTCATTCTTCAAGTCATTAAAAGACCCATAGCAGTCTGCTGTTTAATACAATAAAATATAACAGTGAGGACCATAACAGTTTAGCCATATCATAGTAGAATAGAAAAATTAAACAACGTGCTAGAGAAAGTTTACCGAAGGACACAAAACTAGACCTACGGCAGTCATTTCTGTGAGGAATAACCTTGGATGAACTTCAGTCGTTTGCATATGGTCGCAAGTGGTTAAGAGCCAGCTCAACCTCCAGTGAGGAGTCTGCAAAGTCCTACTTACAGACCCTTTATTCTAAAATCTAGACTCAAAGCTCCAAAAGTAGACGAGAACTTATCAGACACTGGGGAATAGCAAGTCACTGGATTCCCTAGTCTTTATTCTCAGGCATTTGCCGACTTGTCAGAATCGAGAGCAAGCATTTTATATCAAAGGTGGAGTCCACGATTTAGAAAAATCTTTGATTTTGAGAAATAATAGTTTCCAACTTGGCTATAATTCCACTTGGACATGACTTTTTGAGATAGGAGGAGAGATGGAGAAGAGTTACAAAGATATTTGTATTTTCATTCTATCAATAATAATAATAATAATAATAATCCCCCCCAAATTCACTCCCAGATAGTCAACAAAACATTTATTACTAGGAATAGAAGTCTATTACTATGTGTTCTATCATAAGAAAAAACTAGCCTCGACATTACATTTTTAAAAACTGTACCTCTTACTAGTTTTTGTAATTGAAGTGTTGAAAATCCAATATGCTCTTTCAAGAGGGAAATCTAAACAGTTTTCTGTCAGTAACAGCAACATACAGTAGTCTGGAACCTCCTTGAAGTTAATTGCAGCACAGCTCACTAATGAAACTTTCCGTCTATTAAATCTTAACAGGCATAACTATAAAAATGGCGCCAAGCTTTCTCCTGCTCTGGAATGTCCCAGCTAGCACTTTGTGAATTTTACCCTTTATCTGTGTAATTACTATAATTATTGCAGAGTTGGAGCAGAATCAAGATCTAAGAATATAGTATTTTTTTTCCATGTCCAATTTTTATCATATGCTCAGGATGGGAATATTTTGAGATGACCTGCAAGCCGGGGGAGGGGGGGAGGATTTACATTCATTTCACTGTAGAACCCATATTAGGGTTAAGAGCTTTCGGACTATCGCTGAGTTCCAGAATACACGTATGAGATACTAATAGCTTCTAAAAACTGTGATTTCTTGGAAAACTGATTTTATATTTTATTTTGGATAATTTATGTATTAACAGAAGTAGTTTTATAAACAATACAAGGATAGAGGAGAAGATGTCAGAATAATTACTTTCAGTTTTATAGCCTAATGAAAAAATGTTGCCCTCTTTTTTCCATATTATCTATCCATCTGAAAACGGGCATCATTCACAATCGATGTTTTGAAGTTTTTGGATGAAAACCAAAGGAAATAACCGTTCTTTTCTATATTACTTGTTGTCGGGAAGAACCAAATCACTTTTATTTTATTGTCCCCAAACAGTCCTATGTCCCTATGGCGGAAGGAGGACATAACTCTTGCCACCAGTTGTTTGCTTAATTTTGTATCATTTTTTCCTAATATTAAAAAAGAAGTGCTTTAAGGTTGCACCCCTAGGAAGTACAATCATTCTGTTACTAGTCCTGAGCCTTTTCCTAACTAGCAGCAGCTAGAGAAAGGAAACGTCCTGCTAAGAGACCAGTTCGGGGGTCAAATAGGATGAACGGCATGCATAATGCATTGCAAGGATCTTCATAAATTCACACTTTGCTGCAGGATAAATGTATCTGAGTCTAATGCCCGGTGGGCATTTATTCCATTTCTATTTTCTCTTCACTAGGCAAGCTGGAGCCAAAAAGACAGCATGTACGTATATAGTTTTGGCTAAGATAACTAGGACATAAAACACGTTAATTAACTTCCGAAAAGTAAGTTTTGATTAGTTTTAGAATATCTGCCTGGCACCTCAGTGATAAAGTGAAGGTTTTGAACGACCCTGCCGACCAAATTCTCACTTCAACCATCATCAGTGCCCGCTTAGGTGTTATCTGGGCATCTCTTTACAACTTAATGCTCAGCACAACAGAGGTGTGTCTACTGAAGCCTGGTTTCTGTAAATGTGATCAGGACATAGACCACCTGCATTGTAATTACCCAGGGAGCTTGCTTTAAAATGCAGATTCTTAGGCCAGCTTAATCACACAGTCTCAAGTGGAGGTGGAGAAAATCTGTTTCCCAAGCTCCCTAGCTCATCCCAGTGCACTAAAACTTGTGCCCAGCTATGTCAAGGGAACTTCAGCATAATTTACGGCCCTGAATTAATCCACTTAATGCAACATCTTTTTTGTCAACTAATATATTTACTCAGCCCCCACCGAGCACAAGACGTTATCCTGGGGTATGAAGTGGAGGCATGTCTGCCCTCCAGGCACTCACACTCCAATAGGAGGGAAAAATCAAAGATAAATAGGAACACGGCACAGCCCACGCCAAGCCCAGATAACAATAATAGTAAGAGTGGTGACTTACTGAGCTCATCATGTGAGGTCTGGTTACATATTTTATCACTATTTCTCATAATCCTGGTTAGAAGATATCATTTTTCTTTTGTTATAAAATAAAACTTCTAAGCTCAGGAAGTTCCAGTGGCTTTCCCAATATCACAAGGCTTATAAATGAGAGAGGTAGAGCAGAGACCAGACTCTGAACCAAAGCCCATAGTCTTCCAGCCTGCCACGCTGGCCTAACCAAGGAGGGGGTCAAGTAGAGCAAATCTGGGCTCAGCCCTGTTCTCATTGTGCTGAAAGTACACCAGCAATGTCACAACCAAAGTTGGGGGCCTCAATAAATAAAGCACCTCATGATACGACATGTAGACAGGGATGTGGTTTCCCCATAATGTGACCTCATTCATGACAGAGCAAAGGTATTATAATGAAGTTTTCTGTGTTTTCTTCCCAATATTCAAGAGCGAAGTATCCTGTTAAAAACGTAAGGTTCATCGTGGTCAGGAGTACAATGACCTGACTTAGTTGTTTTTTGAAACCATCAGCATTTCCCCCCTAATTCTGTAACACAGATTTAATTTAGGGCAGATGGAAGCCGATTGTAATCTGAATTATTAAAGAAGCATAATTCTTTTTCAAGTGTTGCATTATACTAAACAAAAACCTTTCTCTACATTTTTAAAAACCTGGTTTCTCAAAACAAACAAAGCAGAAAATAAAAAGCAAAACTGAAACACCGACATATCCAGAAATTGATCACATAGAATAGTAGTAAGTTAATTGGGTCAAAGGAATCTTATACCATCACGACTCAAATTGTTTTAGCTCTGCTAAGGTCAACGTAACCCAAATTAATTTCTCTATGTATTATTATCTTGAAAGTATGCAATAAAACTATTTTAAAATCTGGTTTTAGCGGCTTTTTAATTATATATTTTATTTTTATATAAATTCACATGGAGTTGTGAGAAATGATACAGAGAGATCTCATGCTTTCACCTGGGTAACATTTTGCAAAACTTCAAGACAATATCACAATATCCTGATCGTGATATTGACATTGACAATCAAGATTCAGACTATTTCTCTCACCACGATGATTCTGGATGTTGCCTTTTTATCTACCTCCCTCCCACCTACATAGCCTCCTTATTTGATCCCAGGAAGCCATCAGTCTGTTCTTCATGTCTGTAATTTTGTCGTTTCAAGAATGTCATATAAAATGAATCATATAGTGTGTAACCTTTGGGGATTGGCTTTCTCTACGCCGGATAATTTCCCAGAGATTTGTCCAGATTATTCTGTATTAATATTTCTTCCTTTTTATTGCTGACTAGTATTCCACGGTACGAATGTCCCACAGTTTGTTTAACCATTCGCTCACTGAAGGACATCTGCGTTGCGTGTAATTGTTGGTTGTTGCAGATAAAGTTGCTATAACATTCAACTTGTTCAGTTCTTGTACAGACATAAACTTTCATCTCTCTGGGATAAATGTTCAGGAATATAACGGCTGGGTCATATGGTAGTTTCCTGTTTGGTAGTTTAAGAAACTGCCAAGCTACTTTTCATAATGGCTGTACCCATTTTATGGTCCCATCAGCAATGTATGAATAATCCAGTTTCTTCTCGTTCTCACCAGAATTGGGCATTGTCCAGGTTCTTGTTTTAGCCCTTCTGATACCTGTGTAGTGATTATTTTCTTTCTACAAGATCTTTCTCAGAGAAAAAAGTTTTTAATTTTGATGAAGTCCAATTTATCAATTTTTCCATGTATAGACTCTGCTTTTGGTGTTAAGTCAAAGAACTCTAGGTTTCAAAGGCCTGTTTTTTTTTTTTTCAACAAGTTTTACAGTTTAGTTTCACATTTAAGCCTATGCCATCTTGCGTTAATTTTTATATAAGGTAAGGCTTAAATCAAGATTCATTTTGCTACCCATGGGTGTCCAATGGCATTTGTTGAAAAGGCTGTGCTTCCTTCAGTGAGTGTTTACAACTTTGTCAAAACCAACTGAGTATATTTGTGTGCGTCTATTTATGGGTGTCCATTCTTCCTTTTTTTAATGTTCATTTATTTTGAGAAAGAGAGAGAAGGACAGCACGAGCAGGGGAGGGGCAGAGAGAGAGGGAGACACCGAATCCAAAGCAGACTCCAGTCTCTGAGGTGTCAACGCAGAGCCCAACACAGGGCTCAAACTCATGAACTGGGAGATCATGACCTGAGCTGAAGTTGGACACTTAAACGACTGAGCCACCCAGGCGCCCCTAGGCTTTCCCTTCTGTTCCATTTTCTATCCCTCTTCAAATACCTTACAGTGTTCATTTCTGTAAGTACATTATAGTTCTTGACTTTCTTCTTCTTTTCTCATTTTTTAATGCTTATTTATTTAAGAAAGAGAGAGAAGAGAGTGCACGCACAAGAGGCAGAGGGGCAGAGAGAGAGAGGGAGAGAGAGAATCCCAAACAGGCTCTGTACAATATCAGCACAGAGCCCAATGTGGGGCTTCTCCTCACAAACTGTGAGATCATGACCTGAGCCGAAATCAAGACTCAGACACTTAACAGACTGAGCCACCCAGACACACCAACATTATTCTTTTTTAAATTATTCTTTGTCCAAGTTGATTTAGCCATGTTGTTACTTTGCCTTTTCATAGACCATTTTAAGGGTGTATTTTTCTACCCTTTCACTTTCAACCTATTCATATCATATTTGAAGTATAATTTTTAATAGATCGCATATAGTTGGGTCATGCTTTTTAATCTACTTTGCCAGTCTCTCAACCGATATATTCAACTGATAAGGCTTAAGTTTGCCATCTTATTTTTGTTTTCTGTTTATTCTCACTTTCGTAATTTTGTTAGTTACTTGATTTTCTTTTTCCTGCTTTTCTGTGGATTACTTGAACATAATTTCAAGCTCCATTTTGATTTATCTACAGTGTTCTTGAGTATATCTTTCAGTATAGATTTTTTGGTGGTTCTTTTAGATATTACATTAAACATACATGACTTATCACAGTCTACTGGTGTGATTTCATCAGTTTGAGTGAAAATTATACAAATCTTACTTCTCTTTACATGCTCTTAACCTCACCAGTTTATAATATAATTGTCTTAAATATTCGAAACATTTGGAACAACATTAGAAATTGGTATAATTTTTTGTTTCAACCACCAAATATAATTAGGAAACTCAGAAGAAGGAGAAGGAGAAGGAAAGGAGAAGGAAGTAAAGAATGTATTTACCCCACATTTTTGCCTACTATGTTTTCTTCTTTCCCGATGTTCCAAAGTGTCTTTTTTCATTGTTTCCTCTCTGCTTACAGAACTTCCTTAGCCATTCTTCTAAGTTAGGTCTGCTGAAGACAAACTCTCTTACGTTTCCTTCATCTGAGAATCTCTTGATTCGCACTTCATTCCTGAAGGCTATTTGTACTGAGTATAGGATTCTGGATTGATAGTTTTTTTTCAGCACTTAAAAATATTGGGCCTGTTCTTTCCGCATGGTTTATGATGAGAAAGACAATACCATTTAAATTGTGTTTCCCCTGTAGGTAAGACACACTTTTTCTCAGGCTGCTTTAAGAATTTTTTCTTCACCTCAAGTTTTCAGACACTTAATTATGATGCATTGACATGGATTTCTTCAGCTTTATTGTGTTTGGGATTCTCTTAGCTTCTAGAATCTGTCAAACTTGAGTTGTTGATCATTGTTTCTTTGAGTGCCTTTCACAGCTCATCTTCTTTCTCCTCTTTCTCTGGAACTCCAGTGACATGAATATTAGATATTTCGCTATTGTTCCACAGCTCCCCGAGGTTCTGTTTATTTTTTTTTCAATCTACTTTATATCCGTTATTCAGATTAGGTCAATTCTTTTTTTATTATTATTATTAAGATTAATTTTATTTATTTTTTTTAATAATTTATTGTCAAATTGGTTTCCATACAACACCCAGTGCTCAATCCAACGAGTGCCCTCCTCTGTGCCCATCACCCACTCTCCCCCCTCCCACACCCATCTCTCCCCTCAATTCGTTCTTATTCATTGAGAGTCTCTCGTGTCATGTCTTCCTTCCTCTCTGTGGCTTTTTTTTTTTCCACCTTCCCCTCTTCCCCTCCCCCCTGGTTCTCTGCTAGGTCTTCCAAAGCCTACCTATGCATGGGAATATATGGCATCTGTCTTTCTCTGCCTGACTTATTTCACTCAGCATAATACCCTCCAGTTCCATCCATGTTGCCACACATGGCAAGATTTCATTCTTTCTCATTGCTATGTAGTATTCCATTGTATATATATACCACATCTTCTTTATCCATTCATCAGTTGATGGGCACTTAGTCTCTTTCCATGATTTGGCTATTGTCAAAAGTGCTGCTATGAATATTGGGGTACACGTGCCCCTATGCATCAGCAGTCCTGGATCTCTTGGGTAGATTCCTAACTGTGTTGTTGCTGGGTCATAGGGTAAGTGTATCTTCATTTTTTTGAGGAACCTCCACACAGTTCTCCAGAGTGGTTGCACCAGTTTGCATTCCCACCAACAGTGCAAGAGGCTGCCTGTTTCTCCACATCCTCGCCAGCATCTATAGTTTCCTGATTTGTTCATTTTAGCCACTTTGACTGGTGTGAGGTGGTATCTCAGTGTGGTTTGGATTTGTATTTCCCTGATGATGAGTGACCTTAAAAATATGGAACACTTCACAAATTTGCGTGTCATCCTTGCACAGGGACCATGCTAATCTTCTCTGTATCGTTCCAATTTTAGTATATGTGCTGCCAAAGCGAGCACAGATTAGGTCAATTCTATTCCATTTTCCAGTTCACTGGTTCTTTTCTTTGTCCCCTCCATTCTGCTCTTGAGGCCATCACCAAGACTTTAATTTCTATATTGTACGTTCTAAATTTTTCACTTAAATTTTCTTGATATCTTCTATTTCTTGATGAGGCTATTTCTTCATTTGTTTCCAGAAAATTCATAATTGCTCATAGAAGTTTTTTTTTTATTTGTTTGTTTTTGCCATGGCTACTTTAAAATCTTTGTCTGATAATGATGTCTGTTATTTCAGTGTGGGCACTCGTAGTGTGTTGAATATTAGCCCCTCCAAAAGATATAGCCACATACTAATACCTGGAACCTATGGATGCTACCTTGTTTTGGAAAAGGAGGTCTTTGCAAATGTAATTAAGGATCTTAAATTCTAGAAATTATCCTGGATTATCTGAGCAGCACTTAAATCTAATGATAGGCATCCTTATAAGAGAGATACAGAGAAGGAGGCAATGTGTCTCTGGGGGCAGAGATTAAAATGGTGCAGCTTTGGGGCGCCTGGGTGGCTCAGTCAGTTAAGCATCTGACTTCAGCTCAGGTCATGATCTCTTGATTCGCGAGTTCGAGCCCCGCATCAGGCTCTATGCTGACAGCTCAGAGCCTGGAGCCTGCTCCAGATCTGTGTCTCCCTCTCTCTCTGCCCCTCCCCTGCTTGCTCTCTGTCTCTCCGTCTCTCAAAAATAAATATTAAAAAAAATTTTTTAATGGTGCAGCTTTAAGTCAACGAATACCTGGAGTTGCCAGAGCTACGAGAGGCAAGAAACAGAATCTTCCCTACAGCCTTGAAGGAAGCTCAGCCCTGCTAACACCTTGATTTCAGATTTCTGGCCCCCAGAACTGTGAAAGTATAAATTCCTGTTGTTTTAGGCCAAATCTGTGATAACTGGTGACAGCAGTCCTGGGAAATGAATATGACATCTATTGATTGTCTTTTTCATTCACTTTAAGAGCTTTCTGGTTCTTGGGATGAGGAGTGATTTTCAATCCAAACCTGAACATTTCTATATTAAGTTAGGAGACTGATTTTATTTAAACTTTCTGTTTTAGCTGGCATTTTCTGACACCATTGTGGCAGGGGACTGCTTCATTACTGCTCGGTAGAGGTAGAAATCTAGGTTCCCTACTTGGTCTCCATTGACACCAGAGGAGTGGAGTGGGGGTCAGAGGCTCTTTTATACTGTTGGGTGGGGATGAGAGTTCTGTTCCCTCTGTGGCCTCTACCAACACTATAGTGGGGATGGGCTCATTACCCCGAATGATGGTAAAAGTCCTCACACTCCACAGGCTTTCTCTGATGTTACCTCAGTGGTGAGGGGAGGAGTGTCTCATTACTGCTGGGGAAGTGGAGTTCTGTCTCCCCACATGGTCTTCAGAGACACTGGAGGGGAGGGAATCTCAAAAAGACTTTACTATCTACCCGGCTTTTTCTGACGCTACCCTAACAGGAAAAAAGGGGTCTGGGGTACCTTGTTACAGCCTCACGTGGATGCAAGTGATCCTCTCAATGTGACCTTTGCTGGCCTGGATGGAAGTGTACTCAGTTTTCTCTTTGATGTTGAACTAGAGTAGACTGGTGATCATCCAAACGTTCTCTGTCTTGCCAGGCTGCTTTCCCCTAGTCCTTTAGTTAAAGAGAGCAGGCTTTTGCTGGGACTGGTTTTGTCTGTGTCCCTTGGCATTACTGGGTGGCAATGGCTTCTTCAAGTCCAGGGCTGGGATATATAAGGCAAAAGAGAACCAGTAACTCACCACCATGTTGTTCCTGGGGTTGTGAATTCCCTCAATGGCCCGTCTTCCTTCTTCTGCCTTCCTGAGTCTTGTGTTTTATCTTTAGGTAATGTCCAGAATTTTTAGTTGACTAAGCAGGAGTATAGGGGAGAAATATATCTACTCTATCTCTAGCAAGTGGAAGTTTTAATCCTATTCTTAAATATATTTGTTTGGAAAAAAAGCCTCTACAAAAAAGTTCACATTATAACAAAGACATAAATGTTTCCTTGTAGGTATATCCCTCCACATCGACCTACAGAAATTCCTGACTTTGTGAATATAAAAGTTTGTAGGAGAGCCCTTTTAAATCCTCATGCAAAGGATTGATCAATTTAAATATGTAACCATTTAAAGCCTTTATTTATGAGGGAAAAACACCAAAAGTAAAAAAATATATTAGAAAAATTATTGACAAAATATAAAGGAATTAAAATCTTCAATTTACAAAAAGTTCTTAACAATCAAGAACAAAAATAAAAGACATAGGCCAAAAATATGAAGTCGCAGCTAATAAAAAATGAATAAACAATGTAATAGTTCAGTCTTATTGATGATCAGAAAAATTCAAAATAAAACCATGAGGAGATATTTTTTGATCTTTCATTAATTTATTTAAATATTTAATAAGTATTTATTGAACAAGGACTGTACCCAACATGGCAGGCAGACAATGAAAATACAATTGAATAAGATAGATATGTTCCCTGCTCTCAAACACTATCAAGCAAGGCAATTCTTTTTTTTTAAGTTTATTTATTTTGAGAGAGACAAAGACAGTGCGAGTTGGGGGGGGAGGTGGGTAGGGAGAGGGAAAATGAGAATCCCAAGCAGGCTCCATGCCACCAGCGCAGAGCCTGACGTGGGGCTTGAACTCATGAAACTGAGAGATCATGACCTGAGCCATAACCAAGAGTAGGACACTTTAGCAACTGAGCCACCCAGGTGCCCCAAGCAAGGCAATTCTTGAACAAATAATGGTGATTGTGTTTTAAGCAGGCAGAAGTAGAGAGCAAGGTGAACACTGAACAAGGGATGCGGGCGAGCTTAGGAATTGGAGAAGTGCTGGTGGAGAGAGTGGTGCTTAGTTGGGAGGAAAAGGAAAAGCACAGGTGAGCCCAGACACCAAGGGCGGGGGGAGTGCTACAGGCAGAGGGACTAGATTGGGTGGAGGTGTGAAGGTGAGAAAAAGCATGGGGACATTTGAGGAACTGAATGAAGCTCGGTGTGGCTGGAGTACAAAACCAGGAGGAGGCTAAGAGAGACGCAGCTGGCAGCGAGTTCAAGGTTGAGCTGTGGTCCTTAGAATGTGTTTAGGCCGTTATTCTTAGGGCAACAGGAAAGAGTTAGATCTGGTAAATTTTCAGTGTCAGACTATCCAATTAGCAGGTTGGAGAATGGATTGGAACAAGCCTAGATGCACAGAAGCCAGCAGGCATGATCCTGCACTGGTCTGGGAAAGTGGTGCTGGTGGTCTGGACTAGGATATGTCTGTGCAGATGAAGAAAAGAACTAGAGGAGTTGACAGGTATTCATGATTGAATGGGTGGGGGCAGGAAAAGTCAAGGTCAACTTCCAGGTTGCTCCTTGGGTAACAGCTTGGGAAGCGGTGCCATTTGTCAAGACAGGGGACGCTGAGGGAGAAGCAGATTCGAGGGAAGAGGAAAGACCATTGGTGTGATTTCTGTTATACTGAGTTTGAGTGACATTTGGAAGCCAGTGGATGTGGTTGCCTGGAGCTCGAGAGGCAAATCTGGTTCCTGTTGCTCTGGGATGGCCGAGATCATCCAGGGAAAGCGAAGAGTTCGAATCTAGGCCCGTGAACAGAGCCCTGGAGAACATGGGCAGAGAAACAGAAGCCAGTGAAGAGAAAATGGAGAAGCAGCGGACGCAGAGGTAGGAGGCGTGAGGAAACAGGCAAACCCCAAGTGGGTGTAGAAGCAAAGCTGGCCCAGTGGTTTACTTATCTACACCTTGGGCCCCAGGATTCCCTCCTGTCAAAGTTCCTTTGGACCTAGGGTGTTCCTGACTTTGCCTGTCTCCTTCCCTTTGCTTCATCTCAAGCTTCCTCAGTAGAGAACATAGTCGGTGGGCCAGAAAGATGATCCCAGCGACATCTTGTAAAGTAGGCAAGAGAGCTTGGTATTTAAACGCAGCAAGGACCACTTTCTGTCAGAACCTCTGCTGTAAAAAAAGGACTGAGATCCCCTGGGGGAGGGAGAAAGCTATGCTGCTTCCTGTAAATCTGTAGGCCAGAGCAGCTCCAAAAGATAATTGAGCCAAATCAACATGAGGGACCCGCGAGGTGACTTTTGCACAGGGAATTTAATGACAGCATAAAAAGGAGAGAGAAGAATATCTATGGCCATACCATGAACGCGCCCGATCTCGTCTGATCTCGGAAAAAGGGGAGAGAAGAAAAAAATAGAATCACCGTACCACATAAAAACAGTCAGATTTCAAAATTCTCACGCCAACCCTGTTTTGTTTTTGTTCTTACTGTTTAGATCATTAACTGACACGAGACATCCTCTTCCTCAAGGACATAATTCTGAATTCCAACACAGAGACTTTGGTTTACATTTTCATTTAAGTTTTCCTCCAGGACATTTGTCTCTCTGAGTTCTCAAGACTGGTTCTTTGTAGGCATCACAGACCTGAACACATTTATTAATAGTAATAATGGCAGCTGACATTTATTAAACACTTACTATGGACCTTGCCTCTGCAAGACTCGTTACATAGTTTATCCGATTTAGTCTCCCCAGTAAGCCAACAACATAGGCATGCCTGTTATCAGAAGTCTAAGGCACAGAGAAGTTAAGTAACTTATCCAAGACGACAAAGGTCCTAAGTGATCTTTTATCAGAACCTACTGGGCATGAATCTCTGGCACCTTTTCCATCTAGAAGGAGGGGAGCCCAGTCTGGAAGGATGGCAGCCAAGTGTCTCAGCCATACGTGGACAGCGGCACCTCCAGCAAGGGGCCTCTAAGTTGCTCACTGCGCTGCCTCAGTTTGCCAGGGAGAGGAGTTCATGGAATGTCAGGTTATGCTCCAGGTGAATGATAGCTCTCTGGAGCTGAAGTGAGCACCCCAAGTCCCCCTGTGATACGATGTGGCATGACAGGGAGCTGCGGCCATGCTCAGAACTGGTGTGGGAGCATTATGTTCACGTTATGAAAAGAATCTGCTGCTTCAATGAAGGAGTTCACAGTCAGTCCCACCTCCCCCTCCAACAATTGGCTGGTTCCCGAGATACAACTTCCGACTCTTATCTGAGCCGATTAACGATTCATCCCATCCAGAAGGCGGAAATGTACAAAGGGGCAGACTAATGGATTCTCAAGGCAAATCAAGGACACTTCGTGCAGTAAGATCATTTGCCTGGTTCTGAGAGCATTTCTGTTAAATGTTTCACTTCTATATTCATGCAATGAAATTTGAGCACCTGCCATGTGCCAGGACTTGCGAAGATTCAAAGACGAACAAGATAGAGTTCCTACCTTTGGTGGCCCACACACCAGAGATGAGTTATTAAATGCTGAGGAAGGGCAATGAGTGGGCTGAGCACAGGGTAAAGGGGCTGCATAGAGGAGCCACAGAGAACCCAGACAACGGGGTCCTGTGAGGTGTTCTCAGAGGAAGATTCCTGGGTCTATGTTTACGGTCTTAACGGATGGATAGAGTTAGCAGTTTCAGACGGAAGGGGGGAGAATCCAGGCAGAGGAAAGAGCTGGAGCAAAGGTTTGGAAGAGAGAAGCAAGATGAGCTATCTGGAAAGGATAGGCATTTTAGTGTGAAAAGGAAAAGGCAAAATGGTGGTAAGAGATGAGACCAAAGAAATAGAAAAGTGTTCTGTGCCCCATTAAAGAGGCTGGACAGCTCCAGTGAGGAAGCAGATCAGTTAAAGTCTGTTAAGTGGTAGGGTGAGGCTTGGATTTCAGATGGCTCAGTCTAGCCCTTGGGCATGGGAAAGGTTTCCAAATGGACACTAGCAGTGTGTGGAGCATGATCCTAGGTTGGTAGCCTATCATCAGAAGACCTCTAAGTGTCCCTAGGAAAGTGCTGTACTCACTTCCTCTCCTCTGGGAGGAAAGGATTACACTTCGGCGAGTTTCTCCAATCTCAGGTCACCCCACCCTCCACACAGGTGCACGTGACCGGAGGAAGAAAAAGGGAAGACAGGCAAATGGTTCTAAGATCAGCCTGGGTCAAAATCATTAAATCACTCTTCCGTCGAGAGTGGCGTGAAGTTGGCAGAGGGGCAGGCGAAATTCCGGCACAAGCGATTCGTTCAAAAAGGTACCTGCTCGCCCCACCCCTCGAGGAGCTCACAGGCTAGTAAAGAACTCAGACGAGGATACAAGAACTACATCAGGCGTGAGATTACAAGGACTTTAAACACGGACTACAGAGGAAGCACTTAAGAGGGGCCCCTAAACTGAGCTGGGAAGGGGCAGTGAAGGATTTTTCCTTGTAGGAGTGATGTCTGAACCAAGGCAGTAAGAATTAGCCAAGAAAGGGGTGAAGGTAAGCGGGGGAGAGAGTTGCAGGCATGTGCAGCAGAGAAAAAGGGATGAAAGTGTGAATGTGAGTCAGTGAGTGAGAGTGTGTGTGTGTGTGAGAGAGAGAGAGAGAGACAGAGAGAGAGAGAGAGAACACACATGAGCAGGAGCTGGGGGTCTCCAGTACTTAACATGGGGAGTAAGATAACTCTAGATAAGTAGGAAAGACTCACGTTGTAAAGACCTTTTTAAGTCTCATTCTTCAGAATACGTTCAAATGCATAGAAGAGAAAATCCCAAAATAATAGCGGCTTAATGGAGATAAAAGGATAAATGTGTACTTACTTCTTCACCAAAAGACGTGGCCCTGGTGCAGGGCTCCACGATTTCCAGTTTCACGAGGGACCCGGGTGACCGTCTTTCTGCTTCACTATCCTACCACACATCCCTTCCACCCTCAAGGCCCCCCGGTGGTTCTAGATCACTGCTGGCCTCCAGTCAGCACAGCCTAGGGCAGGACAGAAGAATGAAGAGAGACAAAGAAGAATGAAGAAAGAGGGCAAAAAGCGGCCCCTGCTCCCAGGTGAGGGTAACTGGCTTTCGGCAGCCTTACCTTTCATTAGCCAGGACTGAGTCACGTGGCCACCATCTCGGCCATGTGGGAGTCTGGAAGACGACGGCCTGCATTTTGGTTGGCTCCATGTCCAGCTGCAGTCAAGCATCCCCTGAGGTGAAGAACAGGACCTCGCCATTCTAAGAAGGGCAGACACAGCCCTGAATCTTGAGAGCTTGCTGAAGGACACTGGACAAGGAACGGCCCGATCAGACTCGGGTGTGGGCCTGAGTGTGGTCTCCAGGAGCGCCGAGGCCAAGGTGTCCTGGGCTCCTCTAAGGGACCACATTTGCGGCACTACGCCCGGATGTTAGCGAACACTTCATAATTGTGCTGTGAATGAATAAAAGGATGGGTGAGTGAATGGCAAGACTGGTGGTAAGAAGAATTGAAAGCAACCGCGATGATAAGCGTGGGGACTCAAATAAGAGCAGGAGAGCGGAAAAGACAACAGTAGCCGAGGACTGACATGGGTGTCATTTGAGCATGGGGAAAGGGTTACAGAGGAGTCCGATTTACGGTTTTGGCAACTGTGAGGGTGGGACAGTCATTCACCAAGACAGGGAATAAGGGAGGAAATTTACAGGGCAGGAGGTGACAATGAGTTTGGTTCTGGCCGCGGTAATGTCAAGCTCTCCGTACCTTCCCAGTGGAAGTTGGCCCTGTTTCTCTGGGCCCCAAGGGAGGCCCTCAGCTGCAGATGCAGATCTGGTACCACTGGCTTGCGGGTAGTAGTTGAAGCCATAGATGTCTTTTTATACCAAAAAAATAAAGAAAGAAAAAGTAACATGAACAGGGGAAAGGAAAGCAGGACCAAGGGTAGAAGGACATGCCTCAAAGGAACTACGGCACTTCAGGTCTGGAGACAGGAAGTAGAACTTTCCCAGGACACTGAGACAGATCAGTTCAGAAAGACTGAGGTGGGGTTGGGGGCTACGGATAATGAGGAGAGAGAAATGTCCAGGAAGCCGAAGGTGAATACAGACGTAGGAGCAAAAAAGTGGTGTCAAATATTCCAGCGAGGTTCGGTAAAATGAGAAAAGAAAATGCCATTGATGTCGGCAATTCAGAACTTCTTCTAGGTTAGTTTGAGGGAAGAGTGGGTGGGTCAAGCCTAATGACTGGGGAGAAAATGAGGAAACAGGGAATGAAAGTTAGATGATTCTATTCAGAAGGGTTAAAGAGGGATGCAGGTAGTTATAAGGGAATATATATTATATAAATTTAACCGAAAGGATAAAATAGCTTGGCAATAAAACTCAAACTGTGTGGGAATCTCACTTAATTTTAGATTCGACTCATTCACATTTATAAAGCACTAACTTTATGTTAAGAAATATGCCGGAACCTTCACGTACTTAATCTTTTATTACGTAAAGTTAGTACCCTTTAGAGCGGGTGAACAAAGTTGAGGAACATTCTCTTCCCTGTCAGGCGAGTAAAAATCATCTGGAAATTTTTTTATAGCCTGACTTCAAAATAATATAATTTTCGGAAGACATTTATACATTGAGGTCTTTCTTACTTTGCTTCTAATATAATTGTTCACTGGCTCAGTACATTGAATAACGTCTTGGATGATGAGTATACTTTGGTTATTCCTATTTCGCTGCATATTTTTTGTGGCTTTGCTAAATCATTTGGGGAACATTTTCAAAATATGCTACACAACTTGACTCTATCTGTGTCGAGGTATGGTTTTATATCCCCCTCCAGGCATTCCCTAAATAAGCTGCTCTGCAGGAATGAGCAGGTCTAGAAACGAACAGAGCCGACACAAAAATCTGTCCTTCTTGGTTCACACTTAGGTGCCATTTTGTTTTCGAGACCAGCTCCAAGAGAATCATCACGGCTAATGGACACCAAATTCATCTTTGTTACCCATCACACAGGGCAATGCTGCTCAATTATAGGCTCTTATGGCAAAATAGAAAGATCCTGGAATTCATGTTACCTCTTCCATTACCCATCATTCAGCGCTTCGTCTCTTTCCAAATACTGCCACCAGTACCTTCCTGGGTCTTTCTCCTGCACCCCTTCATCTCCATTCTTTCGGTAAGGTTCTGGTCATGTCTCCCCTGGGTGATGACGACATCCCACCATCCTGGTTCTAGTTATTTCTCAAGGGTTTTTTTTTGTTCCTTCTTCTTCTGACTTTACCTTTGCAATTATTCCAAAGCAATGGCTACCTCATCTGCGGTCATCAAGGGCCCCTTCTCCAGCTAGTTGCCAGGGGTACGCGGGCCCCCTGTCACCAGGCCCACCTCACGCCCCCATTCATACTTGTTGACCTCCACAGAAACCCTCTGTGTTATTTCCTCCACGCCGGAACGCGAAACATAGCCTCGAAGGGAAAATGTTTTTGTTTTTGTTTTCCGAATTTTCCAACATGGGAATGGAATAACTTTCATCCCAGCCAAGAGGATATGAACCACCTTTCTCCCAACACCGCCTTGGATCCGTCCCTTCTCAAATGAAAGCCGGCCCTGTACCCTGTAAAGGCCACGAATCCACAGACTTACTTGTCTATTTTAACTCCACAGAAAAACTAATTTTTTCACTAGCTCTTTTGTTCCACATCAACTGGTTTCTGCACTGCCACCATTTCCTGCCCTCCTCGGAACAAGTTCTATTATTTGATGGCCAAGTAGTAGAGTGACACTAAAGAACATTTCTAATACCTCCCGAAGGGTCGAATATGGTAATTCCCAGGGGTCAAGTTGAAATGAAACGTGTGGCTCCTGAACCTCCTTTCTATTAAAAACCTCCACTGAAATATTGAAGCGACTGTAGAGTCGACAGTAGACGCTACAAACGGATCTGCCACTTTAAAGGTCAGTAAGTCTCTTTCTCTCCCATGCCTCAAAAACTCCCATCGAGATAGACGGGAAAATCCAATGGATGTCTTGAGACACACGCAAAGGGCCACTTGCCTCACAACGGAGGACAGGTGCGCAGCCCGTGCCACGTGAGAAACTCGGTGAAAATTCCAGAGTCGCCTTTCTTATTTCTCTCGCTTCAGGTAGGAAGTTCACTCCTATAGTGACATTACCTGTTTTTACAAGTCTTCTTACAAGAAATGGCACTTTCAGAATCATTTTTTTTTCCTGACCAAGATGCTGTTTATAGTGGAGGTGGGGGGGCAGGGATGGGACGTCAAGCAGAAAATAGTTTGAGGCCACATTGCTAATGAGAGATGATTAATGAAAGGTAGTTAGTTAATGGAGAGGGTACGGGTGGAAGGCAGCAAGGGACCCTTAAGTTTCTCCTCTGACACCTCTCCGTGAGCTGGGCTGAGCAGGCCAGCTAGAGTCTCCTATTTCTCCATCCATTAAACGATACTCAATGTATCTCTTCTTCACACTCTTAAGAATGTGGGATAAAAAAGAAAAGATAATGTTTGTTTGTTAGTGTTCTCTTTAATGGAAAGTGATATATAAAATGAGGTGAAAGAAATCACCTTTATATATGCTTTCTGCCAGCTTTATAAATTCACTGTAATCCTGGGTGGTTTCTGGTCTTCTCCTAGGAATCTTTCTGTGGGTCAGTAGAAAAATTACCGTCTTATCTCCTATAAAAATAAAGGATCAAAGGATCATGGGTACAAAAAGACTTTTGTTCATCCCTCTGCCTCCCAATGGGACCCACCACTCAAACTGGCAGGAGGCTACTCTTCTTTTTCTGAAACTCTCCTGTTTCTTATTATGTTGAATCCAAACTCATCAAAGTGACTGATACCTTTTGTTACATACAGAACACTTGACTCCTCCTTTCTTTTTTCAAAAGTGTATGTACCCCAGAGGCTGACCTCACCCCATCCCTACTAAGAATACCCCTCCCCCCCACCCCCACCACCTTCCCTCCATACAGATACAGCAACCATGGTATTCAGCAGTGGTGGGGAAAGTACTATATGCCTAGCAAATAGGATTCTCTGGTTAGTAGATTTCTCTGGTCAACTGAAATTAAACTTTTGTGTTTCAAGCTATCCTCATTCCTTAACGCGTTCAGGGTAGTGCGCACACATTTGTTATATGACTCGGGATTTACAGGGCCACGGGGTCATCTTTCCAAATGTCAGGTCTCACTGGGTGGTATTTTGGACACAAATAAAGAACGTATAGGATATTGGATTCAATGTGCACCGGGCTGAAGAACATGCCTAGTAGATGATATTTTCAAGAACAAAATTCCCTTTGGTTATCAGTTTATCATTTGTCGTTCTTTTTCCAGCGAAAAGCAGGGTGGATGAATCCACATGTCTGAGGATTGCTATTAGCTGAACCTCAGATGGGTTCTAGAATCTAGCTAATTTTACTCCCATAAAAATAAAGAAATCAAAACAACGCAATTTTAGCTAAAGTCATACAAAATCAATCCTCTCTTTCTCTTTACCTTCTGGTTTCAAGATTATGGGACCAAGCTCAGAATGCTAAGGCACTAAGGTAGAACATGTTAGGCATTGTGGTTAATTTCGTGTTTCCAGCTTCAAGCTTCCTGTACTCTTTGGGTGTGACAATCACCTTTCTCTCTCTGTATTTTCCTTGGGACCAATCCCCAGGACCCACGAACCTCAGTAGGACCCATGGCTACAAACCTCAGTATTTAGATTCTTTGTCCTTATCAGGAATCTTCTGCTCAGGCTTAAGAATGTGGGGTTGGGGGTGCCCGGGGTGGTTCAGTCAGTTGAGCGTCTAACTTCAGCTCAGGTCATGATCTCAAGGTTAATGAGTTCGAGCCTCACATCAGGCTTGCTGTCAGTGCAGAGCCTGCTTCAGACCCTCTATCCCCTTCTCTCTGCTCTTCTCCCACTTATGCTCTGTCAAAAATAAATAAATATTGTTGGTTTTTTTTAAAAAAAGAGCATGTGTTTGGAGTCAGTGTGGGGTCCATATCCTGTCCCCACTACTTACCAGCTTTGTGACCATAAATAATTACTTAACATCTCTGTAATGTTACGGAAAATGGGCAGAATGGCACTGCCAGCGAGGGCTATTGTGAGGTTGAAATGAGATAATGTGGGCAAAGTACTTAACACAGAAAGCTCTACTTAAATTTAGCTTTTGTGGTTGTCATGCCGGTTACTTCTCCCAGGCCTCATGGAGCAGCCGTGTTTCCCAGGAGAGCTCTACAGATCAAATACTTTGTAAGTACCTGGCGAGGTATCTGCAAAATGCAGATTCCTGGTCCCCACTCCCAGAGGAGTCTCATTCATTGTGTTCAAGTAGAGTTTAGAAAAGTGTATTCTTACCAAGTGCTCTTAACGTGCCACACCGAAAACTTTCAGAAGCACTCCCACCCTGGTTCTAAAAAATATTGTATTGTTTGATTGACTGTTAACTAGTAGGTTTCCTTGAACTTGATTTTTTTTTTTTAGTTCTGGTTGGATCTGAGCCTTTCCTCCTCTTTAGAAACTCAGACAATTGATGCCCCAGGGTCATGGGCTCTTGTTGTTTGTTGGCTACCCAACCTTTGAATCCCCCCAACTTTTCTTTGTAATATTTTCACTGTCTTGTTTATTTTTGAGAGAGACAGAGTGTGAGCTGGGGAGGGCCAGAGAGAGAGGGAGACACAGAATCCGAAGCAGGCTCCAGGCTCTGAGCTGTCAGCACAGAGCCAGGTGTGGGGCTCAGACTCACGAACCATGAGATTATGTCCTGACCCAGAGTCAGAGGCTCAACTGACTGAGCCACCCCGGCACCCCTAAAAGGTAGGCAATCTTAAGAATATTTTATGAGGTTCGGCAAAGAGAGAAAGACTCAGCGAGGATATAACACTCGAGAATTATGCTATGTGCTATCAACCAATATTTGCAGGAGAAAAGTTGACTATTTTGAAGATGCTTCACTCTGAACTAGCACAGGCGATGCCACCATTGTTGAGCTCCTTGTACTTGTAGAACCTGAAAATAATCCCCAGCTCCTGCTCTAGATTTATCAAGGTCAATCCAGATAGAAATGAACGCCTGGGCTTCATGATAACAGGAAAAAGCAGCACAACGTGGGCCAGGCAGTGCAATGAAACACAGAGAGGACTGTAGGAAATAGAAGAGAGAAAGACCCCGGGGTCTCTGAAGGTGGACATGGGTGGATGGGAAGGCTGCTTCGTGTAAGGAAGGCTGCCCATCCTCATCCCCAGCTCTCAGAGGGGACACTCAGCTAGAAACAAGCTCCTGTCCACTCGCTGCCCCTCTCACACTCTCCTCACTCAGGAGCAGGGGGATTCCAGGGGCAGGAGCTCTCCTGGTCTGCTCCTCCTCCTCTACCACACAAAGTTTTTGTGGGACGTGCCCTTGTCGCCCTCCAAAGGGAAGATCAACAGATTTGGGGGGATCAGTTCAATTCAAGGGGATGCAGCAGTAAGCTCTTGTGGCTGAGGACCTGGCAATACCAAAGCCCACACTCTCAAAGCATTAGAGCAGATAGAGGGCCCAGATCATCTTTACAGGTGTGTTCCAGCCAAAGCGTTCTCTGTCCTGTGAATATGCCACAGACCCTTCATAAACAAGCACAGCTTTCATCAACCACGGCTCTGCTACTTCTCAGGCACCCCCTTTACCAGTCTGAGTCTCCGCTATCTTTTACGTGTACATTGGGTGTAGCAGACGCTATGAGTTGTGTATCTTATGCCATTCCCTGCTTCTTCCCTTTTAACATAAACCCCATTCTGTTCTGGCGTCCTCCACCCGTCTCCATGCAGCCATGTACCTCGGGGAGGGGGCGCCCTGACTGCATCCTTAGCCCCAGGAATAGGCCTGACTGATCTAAAAGTAATCCCATTCCTCCTACCAATGATTGGTTCAAGAAGTGCATGTGATGCAGCTCTGGCCAATGAGGCATGAAGGGAAGTCGGCAGGACGTCTCTCGGAAAAGAATTCCTGCTCCTAAGAAAGAGCCATGGGGGAAGAAATGATCTTTCATCTTTCTCTGAAAATATCTGGGCTTTGCTGTGATGCCTGGAACCACTGCAGCCTCTTCCTGCAGGTCCGAGCATGTAGGCGACACCAGTGATAGCAGTTTGACAGACATAACTGGGGGTCTCAATGACAATGTTGAGTCACCGAATTAACCGTCTATTAATTAACCCTGAAATCTGCCCACAGATCTGAGCTAAAAGAATGCATTTATTTATTATTAAAGACATTCTGGCTGAGTTTTCTGTTACTTGTAGCCTAATGCATGCAACTGATAGAGAAGAGATAACAATATCATAGCATATCTGCAAGGGCCAAGGGAAATAAAATACATAGAAATGAGTTATAAAATGTTAAGCAGTAAAGTAATACATTATTATTATCATGAATGAGTGCACATAATTGACTCCCACATCTTTGTCAATTTTGTTTCAAGATCTTTAAAATGAAATTTCCAAATATATGTGCAAATAATCCAAAACAATTGCCAGATATAATTAATAGTATGTCAACATAAATGAGGACAGGAAGATGAAAAATAAAAAATTGATCTTGGGTTTTCTTTGGCAACCGCAGGATTGGGCAAGGGGGCGGTCTGGCACTCCCATTACCCTCCTTGGCTGGGATTCCACCCTGGCCTTTCAACCCAAGTGCCAAACTAGCTTAGCCTTCCTTAAGCATTTCCTTCTACCACTTGCGTTGTGCTTCTGTGTCTTGTTTTCTCTCTGTGCTTCCTTAAACTCCCTATTGTAATCCCATTGACTGGAATGACACTCAATAGCAGAGGCAGGCATAATCAATGTCAGAACGCGGTCCGAAATCAGCCCCAGACTCTTGCAGCTGCTCCACTTTCTAATTCACTTGGAACTGTATGGATGGCTTTTCTCTCTCCCATCACAGAACAGACCACAATGCTGAGGAGATCAAGGTAGGACTGCACCCTGCTCCTCTCTGGGTCCTATTTAACTCTAAGTATGTTTCCAACTGGGGATTTAGAGCCGAACAAGACAGTAACTGAAACATCTTTGCTTTATTTTTAAATGATTAGTAAATAAGAATGTACCTCCAAGACAGAGCTGGTACATAAAGTCGAACTGCTCTTGCCAGCCAGCTTGTGCCAATTGGCCTAGATCTTGAAATCAGGTATGATTTCAATTCTAATCTCAGATATGGAGTTCGGCTTTAAGAATTTCTTCACCTAGCAGGAGACACAGTTGGGATGAAAATTCCTGATTCGCAAGAAACACACTCTTCCTGAAAAGCCTTTGTTAGACCTTTGACTAAAACTACACAGAGATTTCCTGGCACCCATGCGATACAGTCGGGTAAGCTTCCAACTCTTGATTTCGGCTCAGGTCATGATCTCATGGTTCATAAGCTCGAGTTCCACATCAGGCTCTGTGCTATTGGTACAGAGCCTGCTTGGGATTCTCTCCGTCTCTCTCTCTACCTCTGTCGCTCTCTCTCTCTCTCTTTCTCTGCCCCTGCCCCACTTGCACATTCTCGTGTGCTCTCTCTCAAAATAAATAAATAAACATTTTAAAAAATTGACTATATATACAGCTAAAGCTACCTCAAAGCTATCTAGCCCAGTCCCTGGAAAGATTCAAGAGCCAAACAGATCAAGAGACTTTCCAGATATCACCTAGCTTGCCAAGATTGTAAGCAGTAGTAGCAAAAGTAACCATACTGGCGGCTATTTGCTTAGTTCATATTATATGCTTTATATTCATTATTTGAGACTTCAAAATTACCCTCTATAGTAGATGCTATTTGCTCACGTTTTAGAAATAAGAAAAGGAAAACTTAGATATTTTAAATACTGTCCAAGCTCTCCCAGCCGGTACAGAGAGATGGTTCTCAAACTGGACGGTGTCACCATAAAGCCTACGCTCTCGGCCAACCCACCAAGTTGCTATTTATTTTATTACACGAGATGCTGGTAGACCTTATCTAATATCGCCACCCCGAGATAACGCATTCAGGAGAAAATGGAAATTAGAGTAAGGCATTATATTTTAAACTTTTGTAGCTCTTTATGGTTACTGAATTGCAACCAATATTCATTCTACTATAGAGGAAAAAAACGAGCCTCATAATATGACCTAAACCTACTTAATGTTTGTATATATTAAAGTAGCATCCAGACAAGACAGAACTTGATCTCGTTTCAGAGCCCAACATCCTCCTTCCTTAAAGCTCTAAAAGATTCTTAGAAACAAGAGTAAGTTTCTATTTTTCTTTAAGTATCAAACAAAACACCTTGACTTTATCCTTTTGGATCTCCCCTATTTATCAGGCTGACATTTTGAAATTCGGGTTTGCTATGAAAATAGCTTACCCAATGAAAGAGCATTGTGTTGGGCCAACGTCTTTTTTGAGCACTGTGACTCTGGGTTTCATTGTTCTGTTTTGCTGCAGAATTACCCTTGCTATTTTTAAATCATCGCTGTAGACTTGTCAGCTCTGAACCACTCCTGCTCTTGGCCGCACAGGCTCCAGCCGCCTTTCCAGTCCTACTGATGAGCCATCCCACGTGGAATATTTTTATGGCTCCTCATCTATTGATAATTGCTTCTCAAAAACTAGAAAATTGTGTTTGTGCCCTACTTTTTCTCCACCGATCTCCATTACCTCTCTGACTGAAGTAATAACCTGTCATGCTTGAACAATTAGCATAACACAGAGGACACTCGGGCCTCCTACACGCTGCTAATGGAACACCCAGTGTGGCTTTACAAAGTCAGATAAAAATGCTTTTTACATAGGCCAACGCTGCATTCTGGCAAACCACCTTTGCACACACATTACTGACACAGGACCCTCGCTCCGAGTGCTTCTTAAGAGGTGGTGGCCTTCCTCCATCTGGAGTCTGAGGCTCGATGTGGTGGTTCCCTGACTCAAATGCAACCGGTACGTTGGAACCGTCATCTCATGCTCAGTGTGACACTGTGACAGCACAGTGTCCATGTCTTCCAATCAATGCTAATTTTCAGAGTATGGTTCTGAGACATGTTCCTGGCTTCAGATCATGAAAGGTTTGTTTTCATTCATACATTAATTCACTCATTCATTTATTCATTCATTTGCAAGCTCGCTATTGATGAACGAAGTCTTTCTGGGCTTTTATTCTGTGATATCCTCAACTTAAGAGCTAGGTTATCAAACATTCCTGAGTTAAGTTCTTAACATCTACTTTTAAGAAAAATGTAAGTAATGGGTAACATCTCTGAGCCTTTAAGAAGAGGTGGCATAATAGAGAACTTAGGAGCATGGACTATGGAACCAGTGAGCATGGGTTTGAACTTGGACTTTCCCATTGAACTAACTTCGTGGTCTTTGGGAGATTATCCAACCCCTCTGTCCTCAGTTTGCTCACCCTTTAAGTGGCAATAATTATGGGATCAATCCCCAGGGGGTTATTATGAGGATTAAATGAGAAAATGCAAGGGCACGTCTTCAGGAAGAGAACATAAGTCCTTGCTGTTAGTATGACGCACCATAGCAAGTACTGTGCCAAGTCCATCACATCGATTATCTAGATTAAGTATATAAGGCAGACATTATCTTTACCCCAACTTAGAAAGGAGGAAACCAACGCTTAGAAAGGTCAAATAACTTGCCGAGGGTTGTGCAGGTATAGTGAAAGATTCTAATCCGGGCATTCTGCTAACAGAGCCCATCTGCTCAAAACCTCTGCTATACTGCCCTGACTTCTAGCTTTCTAACCAAGCTGGGTCGGGTTGGGTCAGATCTGGCGTTTGGTTGGCCTGGGTTTAGCTTATGGAATTGTATAAGAGAATTAAATGAGAATTAAATGAGTAGCACAGCTTCTCCAGGCATAAAATTGTATCTAAATTATCTTCATTAATTTATTTGTACTTTCCCAGGATTCTTGTTGGTAAGCATGGTAAGCATGGGAGTTTTCTGCACTCTAAAAGAGGAATTTAGCAGCTCCCCCCCAAAAAAAAATCTTACCTTACCGGATTCGTTGTTATTCATGAAACAGTTTTATTGAAACAGAACTGAATCATACCCAGGACTGAAAATGCCCTTTTTGAGTCTTTTAAGTGCACATAGATATTGATTCAAAGACAAAAGCTTCCTGTAATTTCTAATGGAAATGGTATGGAAATAAATACCGAAGAATAACATGTAGACAATGAAATGATGAACTGTTCTGTCATTCCCTTTGAGAAATTCGAACTTTTCCCTCCGTCTGTGGGTAGAGCGTACAGCAGGAGGAGGGCAGGGGCCATGATTTTATAGGCAGGCTTCACAGCCTTTAGGGACTGTCTGACTGTCACACTGGCTAGTTTTACACCCCATCAAGTAGATTCTCTTTTTTCAGAAAATAAACATGAGCCTTATCACAAATTGCTTGGCTAGCTATTTTAATTAGAGTAACGTGAGGTATTAATTATGAATATCTCTCTTGGGTGGTAATACACCAACTCAAGGAAAAGTTAACAACAGTAACAATTGTTGAAATAATAGCTAACTTTGGTTAAGTGCTTTCTGTATGCCAAACATTATGACATGTTATCTAATTTAATCCATTATCATCTTCTATGAAGTGGATACTGTTATTGTGTCTATATGATGGATGAGGGAATTGAAATGAGGTAGAGTATTATGCCCAAATGTGGCAAGAATAGCCAACTTTTCACCAATGTTTGTGCTTCCTCCTTCCAGAGAATCAAGTTGCCCAGCCAGGGACTAAGTTTCTCAGCTTTCCTTGTATCCTAAAGCACCATGGGACTAGTCCTCACCAATGGAAAGCAGTGGAAGAGATGTGTGCCCTGCTCTGTCCATTACTGGCTGTGCCTTCTCTACATTCCATACTTATCTGTTGGTTGGACGCAGAAGAGACTGAGATTCTAAGGGATGCAAGAACCAGAAGACGCAAGAGCCTCACCTCTCAGTCACAGCATGGAAGACTGCTCACCAGGAACACCAACATTGGATGGCTACATGGGTGAGAAATAAACTTGCATTGTGTCAAAGCACTGATAAATGGGGGTTCATTTGTTACAGCAGCTAGTGTTACCCTAAGTAATACAGTGCATTGCCCTGGAGGAGCCAGAAAGCGTATCAAGGGATTCTGACTCATCCCTACTCCTAACCAGTCCCTTGGAGCACCTCTCAGGAGAGGAGCAGTAAGCTCTTCGCTCTAATTCATGGCAGAAATGCAAAGGAGGAGAGAGAGTACCAGAAGACCAAGCCTAAAGAGCTCTTTTAAGTTTATTTATTTATTTTGAGAGAATCAGAGACAGTGCAAGTGGGGGAGGTGTGGAAAGAGAAGGGGACAGAGAATCCCGGGCAGGCTCCACACTCTCAGCATGGAGCCCGATATGGGGCTTGAACTCTCAAAGCCATGAGATCATGACCTGAGCTGAAACCAAGAGTCAGATGCTTAACCAACTGAGCCCCCCAGATGCCCCTAAAGAGCTCTTCTAAAGACAGTCAAGGCATACTTATGTCTCACCGTGCCGTATTAATCTTTGGCTACCTGGTGTCAAAATACATCGACATGATCACGAAATGCTGCCCACGGGAAGTTTGCATTACTTTTCTCACTTTAAACTGAATGTCAGCTCTGCTTTCTGAGCACCTACCAAAAACGGAGACTGATTTAAGAAAGAAGAAAATAATTCCTCTAGATACATTCCCGAGTGAATTGGGTAACTTTCGAATCTCTAAAATTGAGAAGTGGGTCCCTCATGCAGTGGCACTCAAACCCTAGACAGCATAGACTCGGAGGGCACAACTATGGGTTTACATGCTAACTGAACTGAAGCAAACTGAATTTCCAAGCTCCTTGTCCCACACCGCTCCCCCCGCCCCACTCTCCTTCAACCATCTCTGTTATCCAAGCCAAAGCATACCATTTTTATGGGCGAAATTTCCTGGATGGTTATGATTTTAAAATCTCTGGCCTCAGAGTGCTATAATTACCTCTTGATGATGTAATTAGTAACAAAATTTAACAGGGTATCATGGGACACCTAGAACCATTCCAAATGCATCCACCTCATTTTTTAAAGGGTTTTGAACCACTTCCCCAACCGACTACCCATAAAACTGGGGCTCCCAGGGTGACAGAGCTTGCCCCTTCCTGGTGAACAGTGCATAGTGACCTGTGTGATGATGTTAGGTTGAAGAATATTATAAATGTTGTCAGTGGCCAGTAACTCACAGGCACTCTCATTACCTTACCAGCAGTAGAGGCAGGTGTGCTGAAGTTGGCACCCTGGGACACATTAGACATGATGTAGGGAATTAGTCATTAGTCCCCATAAGGCGTGTTTTTCTCCCACTGTGGTGATGCAGAGGGTTTAACATGAGAGCCCTGGTGTGAGAGCTGAGCCATTCTCTGGCAGCTTAGACGCTGTCTAATGAGAGCTGTGCAGGCCAGCCCTGAGTTCACATGAGATGGGGATTTTTCTTTCAACACTGCCCCTCCCCTGCCGCCCCCATCACACTGAGCATTTGCCCAAAGGATTGCATAACCCTAACGTGACATTGTAAAGGCCCCTTACAACAGCTTAGTGTCCAACACACCTATCTTCAGCCCGGGGTGTGGCTGCTTGCTTTTCCAGGGTTTAAAGTTCTCAAATGTGAGGGGAAAGAACCCGGTCAGCAGCTAATTCCGCATGTGCGAAAGAAGAGTTTTGTGGCCTCAGACGTAACGCTGTCAGATAAGAGAGCAAAATTCTATAACCCTATAACATTTCATCTCATCAGTGGGGAAGAAGCAGCTAAAATTTGGAAGTCCTCTGGGACTCTCTGGAAACTTCCAGAGTTAGGTTAACGGTCCAATGGCCTTGAGACTTTCAATGGAACCTGGATACACGGACGGACAAACCAAGTGCCCACTCTGTATTGCTGGCATAAGTTCTGACATTTAAAGTCATCCGCGACTTGGAAGGAGATGAGAGACTTGTCCCTAAGTAGAGGAACTTTGCAGAAGTGATAGAGATATCTGTAAGAATAAAGAATGCATCTAATGCTTAATAGGAGATTAAGTAGTCCCTAAAACAAAGCTCAAAGTTTCTAAAGTTCTGCCTGAAACTGATTTGAGTTTAGCCTTGGACTGAGGAGCTCGAAGAAATCTTATGGATCCAGTAGAGGAAACAGAGGCTCCTGCTATGTTGACTCAGGGCTGTCTTGAACATCAATACTTGAGGTGAAAAATTTTAAGCTTGGGACCTTCTTTCATTAGCTGTGTTATCTTAAGCTAGTTATTTATCTCCTCTGAGTCCTCTGGGTAGAAATAATAATAATATTTTCTTGATTTGCTCCTTATTTTTATAGAGATCAAATGAAGTAGAGTAGGAGATTCCATTTAAAAAAGAATTGAGAGACCAGCTCATTCCTAAATCAGAGAGGAGGAGAAGCTCACGCTCTGACAGCTTCAAGTCCGACTCAAGGAAACCCTTGGCTCTTGGCAGTTAGAAGGCCAAAAATTTATGTAAATGAGCCAAACTTATACATCAGGTCTTGTGTGGCAAACACGGCTCCGGGCAAGGGGATACTTACATGGGTTAAGGGGGAATAAAAAGTACCGCTAGTAGGCATGTCCTATCTTCTACAGCAAGGAACACATTGAGGATGCTTCTTCAGAGAGAGTGGCAGAGATGCCATAGAAGTCCATCGTCTTGGGGCACCTGGGTGGCTCAGTCATCTGGGTGGTTAAGCGTCTGACTCTTGATTTTGGCTCAGGTCATCATCTTATGGTTGATGGGACGGAGCCCTGCATCAGGCTCTGTGCTGATGGCACAGAGCCTGCTTGGGATCCTCTCTCTCCCTCTCTCTGCCCACTCCTGCTCTCTCTCTCTCTCTTAAATAAATAAATAAAATTTTCAAAAAATCTTGAAAAACAAAAAAGAAGTCCATTGTCTTGATGACATGCCTACTTCCTGGTGAGTAAAAATGGTGTCTCCTTCAGGAAGTGAGTCTGGCTTGAGTCCTGTCTCATCTCTGCCCCAGAGGGTGAGTGTGAATTAGAAACCCTCATTTCTCCCCCTTCACCACCCACCCTGTCTTGTGTACCACATTAATTCTCTGGGACATACGCCGATTACAGTTCCTCAGTGGAGCCCACCAGCATTGTGACAGCAGCCTGTGAAGTCTCCCTGTGGCAGGGCCGCTCCAACCTGAGCACGGCCCCTGGCTGTACCTTCCTAAAAGACCACATTAAGAAAAATTTGTGAATCTCCATGATATTTAAAAAAAATTTTTTAAGCTTATTTATTTTGACAGAGAGAGTGTGAGCGGCATAGGGACAGAGAGAGGGGGGAGAGAATCCCAAGCAGGCTCCCACACTGTCAGCACAGAGCCCAATGTGGGGCTCACACACATAAACCACATGATCATGACCTGAACCGAAATCAAGAGTCGGACGCTTCACCGACTGAGCCACCCAGGCCCCCCAGTGATTCTCCATGATTTGCTCAAACTCCCTTCTCCACCTGTTAAGAGCATCCATGACCCTGCCCCGTTCATCTTTTAAAGCTTTCTCTGCTCATACTCTGTGCTTTCTTCAAGCTGAACATGTTTTCCAATCATAGGACACGCTTCCCCATCTCCCAGCCTTTGCCTAGATTAATTCTCTCTTTTTGAGGTAGGACATCCAAACCAAAGGCATGATCTTAACAGTACCTCCCATCTACCCAATTTCATATTTTTATTTTTTACTTTGGCACAGTTTCCTTGCTATCGCCCTGCTAAACGTATTTCTGACATTAAGTATTTTCATACCCTTTAGCTGAATTCACCCTTCTCCTATAGTTCTTTGGATTTGGCTCAGGAAATGTAAACCATTACATTTCCCTTGTAATGTAGTTATTTATTCGCTCTCTGTCTTCTTTCTTCTAGACCGTAAATTCTGTAAGATCAGGGAAACATGTCTTGTCTTTATTTACCCTGATTATCTAATTCAGGAGGTATTTGATATTTTTTTGAGATGAACGAGTGCATTAATGAAAAAATGAAGTCTTCCCTCTCTTCCTTTGCCCATACTATTCTATACAAAGTATTCAGCCTCTGCTTCCAAATACCAGAGATTCTTCAATGTCAAGCTCTAGGCTCATTTGCTCCATAAAGCCTTCCCCAAACTACCTCAGACCCCACCAAGCCCACTTCTGTATTTAAAATCTACATGCCAGAAAGCCAGACAGATTATGTCTCAATGTTCACTATCTGTTTGAAGACACCGGTCTCCTCGAAAGCCGAGGGTCTTAAACCTGAGATCCATGGATAGGATTAGGAAGACCATGAGCCCTTTGAAATTGAATGTCAATTTTAATGTAAGTGTCCGGGAGCTCTATGATCCCCCAAAAGGATAAAAGAACCACTGTTCTAATGAGACTCTAAGCTGTTCTTCTAGAGTGGAGATGGAGTCTGTCTTGTACATCTTTTCTCGCTCCCTCAGTGGCCAGCCAAGCGCTAGGAACTTGAGCGGCCAGAGTATCTCCTTGACAGGACCAAGGTCTCCTGACTTCCATCGTGCGTACCTAACACAGCCCCGGCCTGAGAGGAGGTGGGTAGAGCTTAGTAGCGACACCACGTGTAGGCAAGCAGATGATATAAGGATTATTACGGTGACTTAAGGCCTAAATCAGAACGGTAGAAGAGCATCCGGCCTAACAGAATCGCCTTTCTCTCTGTGAAATTCTGTGATGAGACGGGGCAGGCAGTAGCATCCCTGCAGGAAGGCAGTGAGCCCTGAGAGGTTCTAGGAGTTAAAAAGTAAACCGTAAGGAGCTGGTCTCCTCTGAAGGCAGGCTGGGTCCTGGGGGCATGGGCGGAGGCCTCACCATTGTCTACTCCCCTCCCTGTCTGCCCAGCCTGGCCTGCCCCGGCCACCTTGGTGCCTCCCTGCAGCACAAGCGCTGGAGAGCGCCGGCTCCCATATGTGTTGAATTAATATAAAATAGCCTTTATAAAGTGTGGTGCTTTAGGGAGATAGTGTTAGCAAAGCGAGGTCAGAATCTTCACCTGGGGTCGAGCGGCAGGACAAAACAAGGTCGGTTCGCAGCCGCAATGATTTTATGAAAAGGAAAATAATCTATGGCGCCCTTTTAGGTTACCTAACGATGACTTTGGCCGTTTACCCAGAATCGATTTGAAACAACAGCCACGAGACGACAACAGGGGACGCGCGACTGGTGATTTTTGTTTTAACAAGCTGAATTCCTTCTGGTTTCTCCTCGTTTAAGTCACGGTTTGTGTTACAAACCTAAAAAAAAAAAAAAAAAGATGGAAGCAGCTAGGGTAGTGGTGGTTTCGATAAAACTCTCTTAAGTAATGATGATCCCACCTTATTTAGACAAGTCAGGGGTCAATATGGCCTTATTTGCTTCTGGTTTTCATTAGTGGCGCGTCCTACGTGGCACAGCACCGCCTACCAGCTCCTCCAATACACAGAGGATTCATGCTTCAGTTCTGCATGTATTAAGAATGCAGCCATAGAAACTACTAGCATTAATGAACTATTTGCTTATGCAGTAATAATTAACTTCCATTACATTACTTTGTGTGATTACTTTCTTAATTGCCTGAATTATGCATCCATTTAATATTTAATAACCATTCTCAGAAATCAGACACTGGTAAAAAACAAATTGCTCACAGTTTCCTTGCAATAATTAAGCTCACAAGAATAAATGAAACCTTTTAAAAACGAATGCCTTGTGATTATACCCTTGCATATAGAACAAGATCCTAAATTAGTTATTTATTAAATCTAGATTTAAGTCCAAATAGTGCATTTTTCACTTTCGCCTCGGGAAATCAACCTGCTCAGTACCTGATAGCCACGACAGAATTAAGTGCCTTCTATTTTCTTGGGGAGTCACCAGCTGCATTAATATTTATTACCAGGCAAAATTCAAAAGTCCTTAAAATATTGCGTGTTTATTATTTATTTCAACTTGGCATCTCTTTTACGGGAGGTAAGTAAGATGTTTAGTGGGAGATTAAGGTGTTAGGAAATGGGATCAATAGCTCTCCATTAAGAGGGGCTATTGTGAGAGTCCCCCGTCCTTTTCTGCTTCCTACGCTTCCCTCCCCCTCCCCCACCCCGCCCCGCCCCCACACTCGCACACATACTCAGGTCCATGCATTCATCTCCCAGCCTCTTCTAAAACACTAAAAGAACAAGTAATGCCATGTGTTTTTAACCAAGCAGAAGAAGATTCATGGCAATTTCTCCTCAGACACTTGCACTCATAGCCGGGCGGTCTGATCTCGCCTTCCCAGGTGGCTAGCTAGAGCTCCCAGACCCCCGCGCCCTTCTGCCAGCACCCAAGCAAAGCCACGTGCTGATTTGCAAAGTGATCACGCTATTATCCGATTGTACATCAGCCTCGGTTCCCACCGGCTTGCAAAGTCATCACTGTCTGCACAAATAAAACGTGCGACTGCTTTATCGCGGATTTCTTGGTGAATAGATTCTATTGAATCTGGACAAGACGGCTTTTTTTTTTTTTTTTTTTTTTTATCTTCCCGGGACTGCATCTGCAAAATCGTTCTGCCATTCCACATTGATTATGGCAGCCATGTACAGACGTGTTTATCTGAACCATAACCATGTTAGTCTTAAGCTACAGGGACACTGGGATGTTATTCACCCACTGTTACCCTGTGCATACATAATCCACACAAAATAATGTGTGCCCCATGAAAAAAGGGAGGGGGTGCTCCGAGCATTTTGTACCAAATGAGCTGGTCCCGAAAAAATAGACGCAGCCTCAGAAATTAGGTACACAATGCCAAGCAAATAACTGAGATGAACCGTCTTCCTACCAGAGAAGAGGATCTTTTTGCAAAGCGTAGAAATAGCCATGGGGAAGGGGTAGCGTCGGGGGCGGGGGTGGGTTTGCAGAGAACGACTGGAGTTTGGGGTGTCACAAGTCAACAATGGCTGCTATCATCCTGAGTTTCCAAACGGAGCTAAATTGATGCTAATCTGGCTGACTGTTGTTACGGTGGGCAGAGTCATTAGGATTTGCTTTTTAAATGATCTCTCAGCCTGTAAGGCTGCGAGCCGCTAGCAAGGCAAGGTTAGAGAGAAAATGATAGCAGTAAGTTGATGCTTCACAGACCTCATGATAGTTTCCGTCTGTCATTATTTACGTCTGACTAGATGCGTCATGTCAGCTACCTAGAAGGCACTTTCCTACGAAGCCCTTGTTTGCCTCCGCTCTTGCGCAGCCAGACTGGGATACTATTATTTTTGCATCACTACACTTAGGGGAAGCTGGCTTCAATCTTTCAGTAATGACACACAAAAGAAATAAAAATGGTCGTGTCCAGGTTATTATACATGCTTGTATTCTAACAGCACTCGTCAGCATGGCTCAGAAAAGAAAAACATGAATTTAAATCAATGAACAGACATTTATTCAAAGGTCAGCTTAATTTTTTTTTTTTTTTGTTATGGCTTCTTTGCCAATGTTTTAGGTAAAACTATTTTTCTTTGGCTTGGGATTAGTGTCCTTGGTAATGGGTGGAGCCACTTAGGGGGAAAAGCTATAAAAACCAACATTTGATCAAATTTGCTGGTGTCGCTTAATATCGTCTTATGTCTTCTTTATAAATTCTATCACTGGTCACTGTAAATAAAACCATGGGAAAAGCTTTTGTTTTATATCTAGATTATTGGCACCATTAAGGACGAATTTTCAAACAGCGTGCATTTATCTGTAAAACTGTACATAGAGAGGCCTAATCACAGACCTCACAGTGATTTTTGAATCTAAGATGGCTATTTCATACATCGGGAAAAAATGCTATTAGGGCAAAAAAGAAAATAGAATATTTATATTGTCTTTCACCAATTCCGTCTTAACAAATGAAACTATCACTACTCCGTACCTTTCCCTGCCAGAGAAAAGAAACGTTAGCTGAACAGAGCTGTAGGATGTTAGAATTTGTTGACACCATTTTATATTGAAAATTGCAACATAGCTTTAGCAGGAAGTACATTTAAATAAGGCCAAAATACTCTGGGTGATTTTTCCCTTATGCTCTGAAAAACATAATGAACATAACTAGATTTCAGTGTGAATGAAATAATCTACAAACACACTCGAAAACGCAAAAGCATAAACACATATGTAACACATCGAGAAAACACATAATCAATCTCCAATCTTTCTTTTCATGTATAATTTGGCACAAAGGCTGGAAAAGGTACAGTTTCAAAAATAAAATGACTCACATGGACTCTGAGGATCATGTGTTTATAAAGTTTCCACCGAGATTCTATATTCAGACAGTAAGCAGCCTTGTCAGAACCAGAAAATGGGTTATTGCTCTAAAATGAGTAATTTGGATAGGAGAGAGAAAAACGCACTGACCCATCCTGCCATTTGAGGTCTAAGCAGTTCACAGAATCTCAGGAAGGCAGTGTTAAGTGAGCAGACTTCTCTCGAAAGCCTGGGTCGTTCTGAAATATATGTGTATCTATATATATATATATATACATATATATACACACACACACACAGTACTTTATCTCCTTATTTAGGTAGACAAAGTGCTTATATTTTTGAAGTCTGCACAAGTCGTGTAGGCATAAAAGTATGATAGAGATCTCTTTTCCGTTTTAAAGATCGGATGCCGGCTTCATAAGATGATATTTCCAGGTTGATGAATTCACATTTGTGGCATATTTTTACAAGTTGAAAGTATAAAGCTTCGTCAGAACTGCACAAAATGTCGTATATACGTATACACATGTGTTTAGAACGCCACAGAATTTGCATTTTTTAACCGATGTAACTGTCATAAACTACTAAGACAATTATAGTAATTTGAAATAAAATCAATCACATTTTTTTCAGTCTCTTAAATTTTTAAAATAGGCATGTTACAGCACATACGTTAAGTACATCTTTAAGAAGTGGTTTGCCTAAGGCATTCTTCTTCCCTCCTGCTGAGCCGCTTGTAAGAGTTGTGTCCGAAAACGAACAGTAGGTGGCAGTCAAACCACTAAACTGCTTCGAGACTTTATTAAGCAGCGTCTGTTGTTAAATAGTAGGAAAGTAGTGTTATTTTTTCCATTTTAAAGAATTCATTTTATAATTAAACTTGAGATACATTTCTAAGGTCCCAAGCTGATGAAATAGTGAGTTGATTGTATCTTTAGTGAATGAGCCCAGATAAAAGTAATTTAATTCAACAACCCTTTCTGCTCTGTCTCCATGACTTTTTTTTTTTCTTTTTCATTTCTCTGTTGTTACTGTTTTAATTTGAGTCTTTATGCAGTTTGGTGGTCGTGGACATGATCAGCACTTTCTGGGGCCAGAGCCCGCGACGATGTAAGTCACGCTTGTGTATCTTTGTGGAGATTGCGAATAACCTCCAGGAGCTCTTCCTTCCCTGGATCTCATGGCCTAGGTGTATATAATCCCTTTCTGTGCCTCAGAAAATAAATTTGTTTGTAGGGAGAAGGTTCCAGACAAGTAGCTGAAACACAGAAGGAAGATCTTCGAAAGCAGAGCATTGTGGACAACTGAGAACCGAAACAGTGGGAGTGAGAAGGAACTTTGCATAAGAGGCTATGTCATCTCCAGGAGAGGAAAAGCTTTATCTGTTGGGTTCTCTATGGAGTCCCCACAGCTGAGGACGAGGTGCTAGGCACATGGTAAATGTTCAATGAATATTTGTTGAATGAACTGAGTGAAGAAAACCCAAGTCCTTTTTATTTCTTGGAGCTCTACCCTTAGAAGTTTTTGCTTTCGTCTCAGTTCTTCACAGACAATGACAAAGCTCTTCGCACTCCCCGCCGCTAACGTTACTGTTAATCACTGTCGTGGGGAACTGGTATGACACCAGCAAGACAACACGGCAGAACACGACTCCAGTCTAGTCAATTTCGAGTGCGGATGATGCCTTTCCTAGGAGTTACTGGCCGCGATTGCTTCTAAAAATCTAAGCGCAGGCTACAGAGAAAGCAAGCTATGTAAGTAGCCTTGGCCTGAAGCTAGGGCAACTGGATTCATTTCCTTACCTGCCTGCGCCTCAGTTTCCTTGCCTGAAATGTGTGGATGGTAATGGTATCTACTGTGCAGGATTGCTGTAAGAACTACGCTAGTCGGTACATGTGAAGAAAACCTTACTCTTGTCAGGCAGAGTGAGTCCTCAATAAATACCAGTGACTATTATTGCATTTTACTATGTTATTAATACTATTATTACTTACCACTGGCCCGTGCCCATACGTAACACTTTACACAACAATTTGGGTTCACCCGATCTGTACATTTCAAGGAGAATGACCATGACAGTAAATGAACATGGTGGTGTAAGGTTTGCACAACAGAACCTATAACAATGACGTATGTGTGATGTATGAAACAGGATATGTCTTAAGTTGACCAAAAGCTTGATTTTTCTTTCTCTCTCTCTCTTTTTTAAAGTTTATTCACTTTTGAGAGACAGAGACAGAGCACAAGTGGGGGAGGGGCAGAGAGAGAGGGGGCACAGAATCTGAAGCAGGCTCCAGGCTCTGAGCTGTCAGCACAGAGCCTGATGTGGGGCTTTGAACTCACAGACCGCGAGATCATGACCTGAGGCGAAGTCGGACGCTCAACCGACTGAGCCACCCAGGCGCCCACTCTTTTTTTTTTTGAGCCAGCTTTAGGCATGGCCAGGAAATAACTGGCCATGGGAACACTCCCTAAGCCCCAAACTCTGGCTCCGCGCTTCCTCACGGCCCAGTGCCACTGAGCCCTGAAAACAGTTTCCAAACATTCAAAGCGCACCTCAAACCCAAAGACTCAAAAATTCCCACTGAGTTGGAATTTTTTTTCTCACACCTATACCTGAGTTCATTAAAACAACCACTGTAAGGACAATTAGTGTAAAAAGGAGACATTAAAAGGAGATTTCCTTTTATCCCTTGTCGAAACGGAGAGCTGCATTTTCGTCAAAACTAAATTCAGATCCCAAGAGTACATACAAGTTTAGCTCTAGCGTCAGAAAAGGAGGCAACTCAAGCTGTGTTTACAATCTGGCTGTTTACTTCCCTTTAATGCAGACGGCAGCGGGCTAGCCCTATGGATCGGATTTTAGGGTAGCAGCAATCAGCATTTTCTAATCTTGCTGGGAAATGTTTAGGGAAATAAACCCCTTTCCTTCGACCTATCCATCCATTCCTCTGTTTCTGTGGCAAACTCTCTTCCACATTTTACTAAAGAAATGTAAATTCGTCAAGTCTAAAAAGAAAATGAGTAATTTGATAACTTTCTGAGAGATAGGTTTTCTTTTTCCAGAATCTTCTATTCTCTGAGATGACTCTTTGAGGAAGGAGGTCAAAATACTGAGTTTGATTTTAAATAAGAGACATTTAAATAAGAGAGCATTTACATAAGAGACATTGAGTAATTTAAAAATGAGGCATTCAGTACAAGACCCATTCATTTAAATTACGTGAAAATCCGAGGTAGACTGTGTATAATTAGGAGCCAGAGAAGTCCTCAGGCAATTTCAGTGGAGGTTAGGAGATTGCTTTAATAGAATATGACAAGGTTCCTTTTGTTTTTCATAAAATGTTGTATTCCCCCTTGAAATGTAACATACCCTTAATGAAATCACAGCCCCTTTATTATTAGCAAATACCTTTCTACGTTTTGAGAGATCAACAATGTGTAAACAATTACTGCAAATTAGTGACAGACGAGCCTTGAAAGACTCAGAGGTGAGTTAGTTCTAACGTATGAAGCCTCATGTGAACCAGCCTATCGGAAGGCTCTCGTCGAAATCATACCTCATATGGTGGTCCTGAGAGAGACATGAGGGGCAATGTAAGGCGGGCTTGCTCTGGGGAGAAAATTCTAGTTGAAGGGAGAGGACATCTGACTTTTACTGTTGTTTACTTCCTGGACCCTTCCAGAAAAATACCTAGGAGTCCCTGGACTTGCTTTTCTACTTGGTTGTCTTTTCTTTGTTGAGGGTCATTTATTTATGAACAGAGATGAAATGATTTTCTGTGAAGAACTGGAAGACTTTTGAGGCAAAAAAAAAAAAAGAGTATTTTCACAGGTTATAACTGCAAAGCATAACCCATGGTTGGATTAATAATAATTAGTTTCTGCTAAACCAGAAATACACACTTCCATTTGGCGCTCAACTGGTGAAATTATGTGTTCTGGCCAAGTCCATAAGCCAAATTATGGTCGTAGCTGTGCGTATTATACCCAATGCCACAGGTATTTAATGTGATTTATTAATAGCTGGGAGAATTGAGGAGGAGCAAACCAAAAACATGGTTTATAAATAAGTCATGCCAAACTAATCTCCTTTCCTGTGTTAATATATGAATTCTCAGCGGTAAGTCATTACAGAAGCCTTGCAAGGTAGACATCTTGTTTGGAGACAAACATGACATCGAATAGCTTATTCTATCATGGACTGGATAAATAAGTGTAGGCTGGATGATGATGTAATTTTTCTGGTCTTATTTGGGTTCTTTTTTCAATACTAAGGTTAGAGTCACAAAAGGCATGCCTATTAAACCCCCAGAGAACAAAAAAAGATGGGAAGGAAGACTTGCTATATGACGACACCATCGAGACTGAAAACACTTAATAATCTGAAAATATATACCAAAATAAGTCAGGTTAATTTTAACAGAGATAGAGTCCTTCGTTTAGGTTCAAATACACACACATACAAACTGTACACACACACACACACATATAGAAAAGTGAAGGGACATTGACTTTTAGTGGATTGTACATAAATGGCCATGGAGTTCAGTTAACTGAAAGTTCAGAATGTACTAACAAGGCGGCATGACTGCCAAGAATCCGAATGTAATGACAGCTCACACATAGACTTATGTGTCAGGCACTGTTCCAAACTCGAAGTATTATTTCATTTATTCCTAGCATCATCGGTTTATGGATGGAAAACCAGAGGTAGACAAAGGGTAGGTAACTTATCTCGGGGCGGAGTCAGGATAAGGATACCAGCATCTGCCCCTGGAGAAGCTTCGAATCTCCACTTACACATGGCTTTCAACTCTGGGAAAATAACTTCCCATTGTTCTCTGGGCTGGAGTCCGGCTCTCAGTAGCCCGAACGTATTAAGAGGGACAGGGATAAAATATAATATAAACATAGAGAGGCAAAGCTGCAGGAAATAGAAGGGAGAAATTGTTGGAGGGGAGAAAACTTGGTGAAGTCATAAGAGGTGTTATCACATGTCTAGACTAGAGATTGTCAAGGCAGAGATTACACTTGTTTATGTATTCCCATATGAGATGGAAATCCCCGGAAGACAAATTTCAACCTTACGTATGTTCTAACAGCACAACTGTCTAAACAAGGCCGTGCTGCCTTGTGAGATATGAGCATCTCATCTGTGAAATGATCAAGAGGAAGCCAGATCAAGGAGACGTGCCACGCGGTGGTGGGAGGTTGATCCCGATGGCTCCTACGGGTGCCTTCGAAGATACTAAGCTTTGGATAATCAGGGAAAAGTTTGAAGTGGAAACACTTGTGAACTGCTTTGCTCCCTTCACCCAACACACACGCACACACACACACACACACACACACACACACACACACACACTTTCCTCTGTCTCCATCTATATCCTTATATGGCAGGAATTACACTGGGTTTGCAGCTATTAGATTTGAATTCTAAACATTTTGCTTAAACATCCCTGTCTCTTTAGTTTTCTTTCTATGAATAATAAAGAAGAAAGGAAAGGAGGGAGGGAGGAAGAGGGCAATAGAGGAAGGGAAGAAGGAGAAATTAAAAAATAAAGAAAGACATATGTAGTCCTGCTTGTCTCTTCATATCTTTCTAGATTTCTGTGAAACCACAGAAGATAATAGATAGTAGATTAGCAATAGTTTGGGGGAAGGGAACTATATATGTTTCAAGCACTCTATAAGTTCAAAGCATTGAAGAATTATTTGTCTGCCGCAGTTTGGCTGAGTACCCTGTGTACACCCAAGGTCATAGGTTTGATCCATATGAACTGGTTAATTGCATCCTGTCCTCTGACCTCGTGCTCCGTGCCAAAGTCAAATCTGGCATCTGGAGAATGGCTGCTCCTTGCTGTACCAGGGACTATGGGAGAGAATGAGAAGAACTCGGTACAAAGTTGTCTCCGCCACCGACAGACAACTCAAAACGAATTTTTTTTATCATGGGGCACCGTAGCGTCATCTCAGTGCATGGGACCGTGCTTTTAGCAATGGGATAGTTTTCTGCAAGTGGGCAACTATTTTTACATTTAGACAAAAGACAATTAAGATGGAAAATATATACATATACTCACATGTATGCCACGTGCATACGAAAACTCTCAGAATGTGGAACTGAAAAAAATGACCCAGGTTTTTAAAGTTTGTTTGTTTGTTTGTTTATTCATTTATTTAGAGATAGCAGGCAGGGGAGGAGTAGAGAGAGAAGGAGAGAGAGAATCCATAACAGGCTCCGCACCGTCAGCACAGAGTCCAATGCGAGGCTTGAACTCATGAACCGCGAGATTATGACCTGAGCCAAACTTAAGATTCGGGCGCTTAACTGACTGCGCCACTCAGGTGCCCCTCAATGGCCCAGTTTTTATGTCTTCTCCACCAACGAAGCACATGAACCCTTATTACTGGCCATCGGTGTCTAGCATCTACCCCTTTTCACTGACACCAACTTTCAAATAAAGCCACAGATATCACAGGAGATTAAGCAGTGAAACAACAAAAGACTCTTGTGAACAGTTATATAATGTGATTTGAAACCTAGCAAATCAAATACTACCATTTGTGTGTCAAGAATGAAAGCATAAGCAAGTCAATTATAAATGTAATACCCTCAAGGAGATGGATACTATGTTATACCATAAGTAAGATAACAGATGTGGTATCAATGTAAAACTGGAAATGAGGTGGGCTATTTTTCAATTTCCCTAGATTAACATTAAGGAAGTACAATTGAACCTTGAGATCATAATTATAACATAGAGGTTAAAAGGTATTCAACAGGACTAAAGCTCTCTACCTAAGGCATGGTTTGGGGCAGGAAATATTACACATTGCTCAAAAGAGCAAACTCAGGAGAAATAATGTATCACCTAGAGTTGGGGTAAAACTATCAGGAATAATAAAATGTATTAAAAGCATTTAGGTAAATTGTCAGCATGGGTTTTCCGTCTTAAAATTTCTCATGGTACGGACGGTACAGATTATTATAGCACTCTTTTAATATTTTTCTTTTTTCTTTCTTTCTTATTTATTTATTTATTTATTTATTTATTTATTTATTTTTTGATGTAAGCTCTTCCCTCAATGTGGGGTTTGAACTCACAACCTTGAGATCAAAGGTCACATGCTCTATGGACTGAGCCAGCCAGGCACTCCTATTACAGCACTCTTTAAAGTGATAGCTTGACTATCATTCTGGAAAATGTCTTGATTTGCCCTGCAGTGACTTGGAAAGTTACGAATCTCCAAATAAAGTGCTAAATATCCTAGTTTACACCTGTAATGGAAAACTCTTCCGGCGATGGGGGAGATGGCTGGCCGTCCATCAAAAGCTATGCTTTCCTTCTTCCTCGGCTTGTAGCTCAATGATATTTCTCAGCCTCGCTTGCCGTTAGATGTGGTCATGTAACCAATCTCTCACCCACACACTACAAGCAGAACTTATGGGAGCAATGTTCATTGCTTAAGAGGGAACTTCTGGCTCTGGGCTTGCAACCCCTCCTTCGGGCTCTAGTAGCCGGAACTTGGAAAAGTGGGCGGAGAGCCCCTCCCCCCCCCATGCAAATGGAGGGCTGCCATCAGCTGAGTCTCTGATGGGAGTTGACAAAGCAGCTTTATCCATCTGCTTGGAACTGTTACGTGAGAGACAGTCAACATCTTTGTTTTGCAAGCCACCTTGTTACTGGATCTCTTGTGAGAGCTGCCTAATATTTTATCTAATGAATAATTAGCTTTCGGCATTATTTTCATTATCCTCTTGTTCACAAAAATGTTGGGGTTTAGGGATAGACTTAGCTTAAATATTTTAATGAAACTGTACAGAAAGGTTATAAAATAATGTTTTGCTACGTTATCTCCACATGTTAACTAGATGCCTCATTTTAGATGGTTCTTTCATTTTTCTTATTTTCATTTTGCTTCACCATACAACTTGTGAGCTCTTAGAGGAGCCAAGTAAATTAACTGAGTTCAGAGGGTTTCAAAGAGAACTCTCAGCTCCGAAATGCCGGCATCGACATGAAAATAACCCTTCCAAATTTTCCTAAATTATTTTTATATCCACATTGTTCAAACAGGTAACTAGGGGGAAAAAATTGAAGCTTACCGAGCAGAAAAGAATTAACATAGCAGTTCTGGACTCTTGATACATGCTGGGCAGAGGGAACCTATGTGACCAGCCCCTGGTAAGAAACTCGGGCAGTTAGTACCTACTGAAGCTTCCCTGATAGATAACACTTCACACACGGTGTTACAATTTGATTTTGGAGGAATTATGCATGGCCCATGTGACTCCACGGGGAAAGGACTGTTGGAAGCTTGTGACTGGTTTCCTCTAGACTTTCCCACACACACCTCTTTTCTGTGTGGATTTTGCTGTGTGCTTTCTGCGATAACCCTGCGTTGAGGCCTGTGAGTGCATGTGAGCGTTCCTCCTGAGTTACCAAACCCAGAGGTGGTCTTGGGGACCCCCGTGTTCTTACCAAATAGGATCTGAAGTCAAAAGAGCTAACCGAAAAATAAAAGAAAGGGGAATCTCCCAACCCATTAGGAAAGCTGGGCACATGGTACAAAATTCTTGAGTATCAGAAAGCATTTATTAAGCATAACTTTTCCAGATGAAATAAAATATTCAAAGATTGAGAACACTACTGCAAATGACTACCGAATAATACCACTAGTTCTTTATATAGGATCCCTGGTTTCCTAGTTCTTATTACCCCTATAAAGTTTGGAAGACCATGCGTCATCAATATCTCCACCATCTTTCAGAGTAAGGGACTGGGGTGCAGACTTCTCTAAGGTCATCGAGCTGGCTAGAATTAGAATAAAGACAGAAATCCTACAGAGTTTTGTTGTCATTCTTTGAAAAAACCACTGAATTATATCTTTTAGTTCCTTGTAGGTAAAATTGAAAATCAATGCAAAAAAAAAATCAGTTTTTTAGTTTTCACAGATATTAGCAAATGACCCTAAGGTAGATTCATACTAAATTAGCTGGAATTATTCATGGCCACGCCATACATCTTTGATCCTGCTCATACACAGCGCTTGCCTGTTAATTCCTCTGCTACTTCCTTCGTCTTAGAGTCCTGTCTAAGGAGTCACCCTGGATGCTTGCACCCTGGATGCTTCCGTTTCTTCCATACACGCTAAACCTAATCTTGAGAAAGCTATGAGGTCTACCCTGATTCAGTTGTACCCAGGCCACTATAAGCCAAAGAAGATTGGCTATTACAAATTTACTATTTACAAATTTACAGACGCTGTTTGCCAGTCGTTCCTGCCAAATGTTCTGGTTGATGTAGAGCACACAGATGCTGGAAACATACAGACCTGGAACTCGAATCCTGAGTTCACTACTCTCTAGGTGTGGTGATACTAGGATAATACCTAGACTATCGGACAAGGAAGCAAAGGGTGTATTTCTGAAACGGCAAGTCAGTTGACCTTATTTCTAACCTCAGGCAAGTCAGTTAACCTTTCTAACCCTGAATATATCAGCAAAATGGTAATAACAGCACCCATGTTGAAAGTATTAAAAGAAATAGCATAAACCCACAGGAGTCGCTGCTATAGTGACACAGCCCTACCGAAATCGTAAGATAGCTAAGCCTTCCCAGATTTGGGATAGTTTTCAACTACAAGGGCTTTAGCTGTTTGTTTACTCGCAAAGGAAAGGAAAAGTTTTAGTCTATGAAGAAAAGAAGTTTGCAAAATGCCGAGAGCTCCAGGGCTGTGACTGAGAAATATTTTAGGGCTGATTAAAGTTATCCATCAGAAAGGAAGTGAGAAGAAAGAGAAGGACTCCCAACAGAGTGGAGGGACCAGGTGCCCCCAGTGAGTTCCTTGCTCCTGCAGGCAGCTGGACGCAGCTGGGAACGAGGAGAGGCAGGGAGGTTTAGGGAAAGCAGGAAGAGATCGAAGAAGCATGATCTTGCAATCATCTTTTCTATTTTAGGTTCACATAAACGATGACAAAGGCTATAGATGGAACTTTTAGCCTGAAGCTCCAAGAGAAGGCACCAATTTAGTGCCATACATCACATTTCTTTACATCACGTACCAAATTTCTAACTTTGAAACACAAGGGTGGGTGGTAAGTGTTTAATTAATTATCTATGTTGTAGTAATAAAAAGAGGATTTTCAAACTGAATACAGTGGCCTCCCCTTATCGGAAGGCAATACGTTCCAAAACCCCCAATGGATGCCTGAAACCATGGCTGGTACCAAACCCTATCTATTCCGTGGTCTTCTCATTCATACATAATTATGATAAGGTTTAATTTGCAAATTAAGCAGCGTCAGAAATTAGTAATAAAATGGAACAATTGTAAAAAAAAAAAATAAAAGCCATGTGAATGTGGTCTCTCTCTCTCTCTCTCAAAATAATTTGTTGTACTGTACTCTCCCTTCTTATGGTGACTGAGCTGATAAAATGCCTAAGTGATGAGATGAAGTGAGGTGAACGATACGGGCATCGTGACGTAACATTAGGCTACTATTGACCTCTGACAATACATCCGGAAAGAGGGTCATCTGATTCTAGACCCACTATTGGCTGTGGTAACTGAAATCATGGAAAGCAAAGCCATGAATAAAGGGGTACTCCTGTGTTCAGGTATAAAATTCAAGTTTTATTAGGTTGGTCTCCAGCAAAGTGTCTAAAAGCCTCTAGGAACATGATAAGCATTTTATCACCTTTTCAGAAATACACCCTTTGCTTCCTTGTCCAATAGCCTAGGTATTACCAATAGCCTAGGTATTATCTTAGTATCTTGTCTTCCTGGAAATAGCTGTCCTTACCTCAGCACACAGTTACCTGGCTGCGCTCACCAACTCAAATGATTTGCACGGCAGCCAGCAAGCGGCAGCTTTGGACGTCACTGAGCATAGGTGATAGTTGGGACAGTGACAGAGCCATGACAGCAATTATCCAGAATGTGGCAGTTGTGACGGCGTGAAGGGCTTGGGGCTTTGAAAGTGAGCTCTGGTCACCCAACTCCTACTACAGGGGAGCACTCCACTGCCTGTGAGTGGTGCCTGCTCTGTTGTGTGTGTCTGGTCCACCAGCTCTCAGTCTGTGTAGTATATATTATGGTGTGGAGTGTATTTAAAATACACTGGACCCGCTCTAACAAATTCTGTTTTGGTAAATGAAGGTCAGGCTCAGGAATCTGCTTTTTAAACAAGCATACCAAAGAGTCCTAACGCAGGCGATCCTTGGACTACATTTCGAAAGCTGCGTTATCCCTCTTCCTTTCACCTGTAGCTCATGCCACACAATTTTTAATTCTCCTATGAGAAATTCATGAGTTACAGTCCCTATGGAAGAAATAAAATAAGCAAAAGCCCTTAATATTATAATGTTTGCAAGGGGTTTCTCCTTTCTTGACTCCTCGGATATTGTTGGGGGCTTAGCCGAGGGTTCAGACGTAGGACATGGCCAGACGATGAACTCTACAAGGGAAATTGTTTCACAAGTACAAAAGTGGGGTGTATTCAGAAGTATTCTGGAAGAGTTGAAAAGTATGTGATGCTGAAGGTGATCAGATGTGTCTTGTTACAATGATAACTTTCATCTGTGCCTTACACACTTGGAAGGGATAAACAAAGACAGCAAGTCAGCCTCTTTCCCTGACTCCAAACTCCCTAGACTTGAAGTATCCTCCAGTCTGTGATGAAGGTTCATCTAGTAACTTCCAGTTGCAGGAGTTCTTATTCCCTGCTGTCTTCATTCTGTACTAGACATCTGTACCTATATGCTTACTGTTCAATAAGCATGCATATGCTCATCCTAAAATATGTGTGAACACGATCATTTGCGTGCAATCCAGTGAACCAGAAAAATAGACATCTGTATGTATTCCATCTTTAACCAGCCCGCTTCCTGGTACCTCCAGTTGCTGTAGCGTCATCTTCAAGCACTCCATGACAATTCCCTTCACTGATGGAGATATAAGAGTTACAGACACTCACTTCTTATCCTGGTAACGTATATATACTCTGTATCACGCACTATGCAAAGTTCTGTATATTTAAAACAAGAAGTAAAACATGATCCTTGTCCTTGAGAAGCTCACAGTCTAGTGAGCAAGACAGAAACGTACAATTCCTGACCACAGAATTTGACACGTACTTTACCAATATAATGGTATAATGGAGGCACGGGAGCAGGAGGTTGAATGGATTGGGAGAGGAAAGCTTGGGATCATAGGGAGGCTTTAGAGGGAAGGGAATTTTGAAGTAGGCTTTTGCAGCAGGAGCTGGTAGTATGATGGAGAAGAAGAAGAAGGCACAGCAGACACAGCAGACAGCACCTGTAAGACTCAGTGTTGTGAACAACTCTTGTGTCTAGGACAGAAGGAGGGTGGGGCAGTGAGCGTGTGGCGGTTATGACCAGAGAAGTAGAACAAGATGAGATTGTGGAGGGCCACGCTAAGGGGTGTGAATCATCTCCTACTGGAAGTACGCAGGGGAAAATTCAATCCAGAAATCCAACTTGTCAAAACACGTAGGAGGAACGGGAGAAGCTGAAAACTGGAAGAGTAATTTAGGAAATCTGCAAATCTCTAGGCCAGGGAGGATGAGAGCCTGACCTGAAGCTCAGGCAGTAGAGATGAAGACAATGGCATGGATTTGAGAGTATTTCAGAGGCCAAACCCATGGTCCTTGCTAACCAGTTGGTTGTAAGGAGAAAGAACATGACCTTGGGTAAAGGCAGATAAGATGACTCGGTCAGGATGCCGCATGGCGTGTGTGGAATATGGATCAAGGAGCAGGCCTGGTGAAAGACACGACAATTTGTATCGCTATTATCCAAAAGTGTCCTATACCCCATCGGTTTAGATAAAATACAGAATATCCAGTTAAATGTGAATTTCAGATAAACAGAAAAAAATTTTTTTGTATAAGTATGCTCCATATATTGCATGGGACATACTTGTCCAAAAAACAATGTTGTTTGTCTGAACATAAAATTGAACTAATAATCCTGTTCCTTGTTTTTTGCCTCCTTCCCTACCCCCCCCCCCCCAGATCTGGCAACCCTACACTCTTTGGAGTGTTATTATAACAGCTCATTTCTCAATCCATCTGATCAATACCTTACCTACTCAAAATGGTAAGAACTCAAATTTTTCCCATAATAGAGATCGTTTCCTACAATTTCTGTAACTTGTGCTCCGCCTTCCTTCTACTGCTGTGATCGTTCCTCCATTGCTCTGCTCGCCAGTTCAATGCCATTCGCTCTACTACCCCATATGTGGCTTGAGACTGAATGACTCTCCTCTGCTCCTGCCCCGGTCCCAATGGGCACCTACTTCACTGTTGCCGCTGTCTGGGACTCTCTCACCTCTTGAATCTACCTCCATGTCTCACATGTTTGCATATTCCTTCAGTTGAATAGGGAAGGCTCTTCCCCACCATTTTATCTCTTGTTTTATGAGGAAATAAGGTCCTTCTCATAGCTATTTGGGCCCTTGTGATGCCATTTCCCCCTCACCCCCATGCTTTGCAACACAACCCAGGGAGCTCTATTTTCCAAAGAGCTTCCAGTACGTTCAAGTATAACCTCACATTGAGGAGCCATTTTGGTAAAGACATGCCCCTTGTGGCTAAGCCACTCTGCAACCAAGTCAACATTTATCACCCTAACAATGACTTCATTTTAGCTTCCATTTTCGTATTCATTTCCGTGTTGGCCATCTCTACAGTATCTCTTCTCTGGATTCTCTTTTAAATCAATTATAACATCTGTGTTCCCTCACTGATTCACGAGTTAAGGAAAATCTTTAACATGTATTTATTTTATATCTATATGAGAGTCCTAATTTCACCTTTTTTGAGAATTATATTTTAAACAGAGCCAAGAAACGATTCCTCTGTCAGTACGGGCTGTATGACTTGTTTATATTGTAGCTGCAACCACGATCTGCAAAGCTCTTCTCAGAATTTCTATTCTGCAATGTGTTTTCTCAATTGCTTTCATCTGACACTGGTTAATCTGAGGTTTTTGTACATACACAGAGAGTTAATAAAGAGTAGTTATTAACTGCTCTGGGAAGTTAATAACTTCTAAATTGGAGGGACATTATATGATAATCTGAACAAATTAATCATTTAAAAAGTAGCAGCACCTTAGTCCTTTTCCAGTTTGCAAAAACCTGAGAAGCGAAAACACTGCACTTACATAACACACGCAGGCACCCGGAACATAAACCCGGTGACGCTCCCTGTCCAGCTGCCCAAGCTTCTCCTGAGAAACTCAATCTGCCTCTTTCTCTTCTGGTTTGGTCAAATAGCCAGTTAGTCCTCTCCACTCAGCTACTCTGTCTGTGTTTACTGAGGACCCATTGCATGGCCTTGAAAATGCAAAGATGGATAGACACAGCCCCACAGATGGACACACTATTCCAATGAGGGTGCTGAGGATTATAGCATGGGACACACGGCCCAGAAAGGACAGATGTCTCACCTTCACTTGCAGGTCACAAAGGCACTTAAATTGAGACCCAAGAGGGGCACCTCAGGGACTCAGGCGGTTAAGTGACTGCAGTGCAGTTCATGATCTCACGGTCGTGAGTTCGAGCCCCACGTGGACAGCTCAGAGCCTGGAGCCTGCTCCAGATTCTGTGTCTCCCTCTCTCTGCCCTTCCCCGCTTGTACTCTGTCTCTCTCTCTCTCTCAAAAGTAAATAAACATTCATGTTTTTTTTAACTGAGACCTAAGAGCTACAAAGCTGCTAACCAGTGAAGAGGTGGGAATTCGAGTTCTAAGACTGGGAATTGTATGTGCAAAAGCCTAAGGGTGACAGAGAGAGCGCATGGCGCCCTCGGAGACTGCCAGCGGTCCAGAACATAGACGCAATAAATGATAGTGTGAGGAAGGTAGGAGAGCCAGACCGCTGTCTGCTCTATCTAACCAGAGGGAAAGTCCAACGAGAATATCCAGCGTTTCTTAGATGCTTACTAGCTACCGGAGATTGTAATAAGCCTTTTCCCAATATTGCTGCATTGAATCCCCACCAAGTTTCCGAAATTTCCCTCTCTGTATCGTGTCTCAGTTGCAAAACTAACAAATGCTTGTTGTAACACATTACACAATCTCCCAAACCCTGACCCCCAGCAAAAGTGACAATCTGGCTTATATTCGTTCACATATTTTTCAGTGCTTACACAGCACATGTAAATATACAACACATAGATATTTGTAGGAAGATGGGCTTATACTCTTTTGGCAGTGGCTTTTGAAAGGTACCAATGTAGCTCTTCCTTTCCGAGCCAATAGCACTCTGGCAAACAGGGTGAATGTTCCCAAGGCCCCACCCCCCTACCCCCCCACACCACCCCCCTCCCCCCCACCCCACCCTCCCTCCCCCCACCACACCCCACCCCGGACTCTGCGAGAGGCGTGGCAAGCACCAACCCCACCCAGGGACCCCGCACAAACAAGGCAAAATTCTCTGCGTGCCCAGGGAAAGCGGCGTTAGGACAGGAAGCAGAGAGGCTGTGATGGGCAGACGAAGCCGATTTTTCGGAAAAAGGCTGAAACTACAAAGCTGACCGTGTTGAGGCTTGAATGTGTTAAGCCCCAACTGCAGCTCTAAGAGAACGCTCGCTGTTAAGAGAGGCCAGCATTTTGAACTTAGAGGAGATAAGAGCAAGGGCCCAGCTTAGAACTGTCTAAGCTTCGTATTTTGTTATATCATGAAGATGAAAAAATCTAGAGGTTCTGTTCGAGAACGACACAGGAGACACGGACATCTTTCCAGGTCAAGACATACAAATCTAAATCACTCTTTTAAGCATACACATAAGAGCTTTCAGTAAGAACGTGCCAGAATTTTTCCATCGATTTCTCTATTAACAGACATTCGAGGGCTTTCCCCCTACTATGAACAATAGTGACGTAAACACATCTTTGTGAATATATCCTTAGATTCTGATGTTTTCATTTCTGGAGCATGGATTCCCCCAAAGTGGGTGGGTGCACTGAAAATTTTAGAGACACTGTAACAGTAAATTGTTAATGTCCTTTACAACCGATTCATTTTTATACCTCTCCAAAGTTGCAGAAAATAAATGGTTTCTCCAGGCAACTCCGCGAGCTGTGCACAGATGATGAGGTCTTTTTTATGGTCAGCCTGAAGGTGGTAGGCTAAATTTCACATACTTGGACAATGAGACCAAGAAATATATTGAATGATAAAACATCTCTTTATACCCACATCCCTTCATTTACTGCTGAGGGGCTCTTCGCTCACGGCTGGGGTTGAGCAGGTGCTGGGCTGTCAGGCTGCCAGATTCTAGGTGGAGAAGTCCATCAAATCATGAATGAATGCCTGTCAGCGTGGTCACGTGACACGCCCCTTCTGACTGAGCCCCTCTGCAAAGGAGTCAAAATGTATTGCCATAACCACACTTCAGTTTTAGAAATATAAGAAGACACACTCTTAGCACTATTTGCTACATAATGTGTTTTTTAAAGATTTATTTGCATTACTTCTCACTAGGTTTGGAGAATACGGCAGAAATGGTACTTAAAAAAAAAAGACAGAGACAGAGAGGGGAAAATCTTAAGTCCACAGCTAAAGCGTAAACCTTATTCTAAATGTAAGCCATTTGTTTTCCTTGTTTTGACACAACTGCACCGGCCTTTAACTAGGGGGTGTGGAAGAACTTAAAGCCTCTCCTTTTCAAATGTTTAGCTGTCTTGCTACTGGCACAGTTAAAGTTCCCTTTGTCCTGAGTAACTCAGGCAAGCATCAAAAGCATGCGCAATAGCTACTCTTTGTTGGGGGCCTTTGTCATTCCATTCGGCTTCTTTGCTCCCTTCCAAATCAGGGTTGGGCTCCCCTGCCCTTTATAAGTCTTGATCAGAGAGGGTTTACCTGTGACCCAAGGTGCCAGATAGTCCCCTCTCCAGCCTCTGGCACCGGGAGCGTCTGGACTCACCCATTGGACGCAACACTGCTAGACTTTACCATGGAAGCTTGTCAGCCAAGAAGGAGGTGTTTTCTAGAATCCATTCTGGTGAAGTAGACGCAATTTCCAGAGGCATTTGGCACTTCTGGTGGAATTGTTTGGCACCAAAATCAGTGGTGTTGGCAGTGCCTGGTGCAGGATCCGTGCCCAAAGTAGAAGCAGGAGGGTCCCCACTAGACCACTTTGCCAGGGTGACTTTGGTCACCATTCCTGGCTCCAGAAAGAGCCTCCATGCCAGGTTCACAAGCCCCCCCTGGAGAGTCTATGTGCTCCCGAATAGCCTTTAATAATCTCCTTTCCTGCTTTATTAAACAGGACTGAATTCTGCTGTCTGCTACGAAGAAGCCTTTGATGGCCTCTCAAAAATGTTATGGTAAATCTTTGTGGTTTTAAAGTATTTAATAAGCTAAAGATTTAGGTTCATCATTTTTAAAAAATGTTTATTTAATTTGAAGGGGGGGGTGCCTGGGTAGCTCAGTCAGTTGAGCATCCGACTTCGGCTCAGGTCATGATCTCACGGTTCATGAGTTTGAGCCCCGTGTCGAGCTCTGTGCTGACAGCTCAGAGCCTGGAGCCTGCTTCGGATTCTGTGTCCCCCTCTCTCTCTGCCCCTCCTCTGCTCACACTCTCTCTTTCCGTCTCTCTCTCTCTCTCTCAAAAATAAACATTAAAAATTTTAAAAAAATGAAAGAAAGAGAGAGTGGGGAAGGGGCAGAGAGAGGGAGAGAGAGAGAGAATCCCAAGCTCCACGCTGTCCGCCCAGGGCCCAACACGGGGCTTGCTCTTATGACAGCTTCGTCATTTGAAAAATAATCAGAACTCCACATCATTTCCACTTTGACCCTGATATTACACTATCTTTTGGTGAAACTGAGTCTTGAGCCACCTCTGGATTACAGCTTTCTCCATGTGCCCCACTCCCCATGCTCTCCTCCTTCCCCACCTCCCTCCATGTCGCACCAAAACCTACTCTCAGGAAAGCTGGTGTGCATGCTAAGCATGGCTAGGTTAAGTGACTTATGAGAATATCCTATGTGGTAGGAGAAGCATTTCAACAAAGGAATTAATCTCTAACTGTGGGATTTCGTAAATATCAGCAAATATCAGCCCGGCCGTAAGTAGAACTGGGGTCGGGGGCAGCTGGGGCGCCATGACTATCACTTCTTCCGCATTCGCCTAAGGCCATTTCTAGAGTAATAAATACTGTCTCATGAATCACCCACATTCCAGTTAGACAAATCCATGCTTATCTTGCTAAAGAAAACAAATATGCCGTTCTGGATGGCACTGTCTGGCTTACAAATCTTGGCTGACTCTGCATCGTATCAGGATGAAGCCCGAGCCCCAATCCTTGGGCCTCATCGTGGCCCCCACTTGTGCTCTGGCTGAGGAGCCCCTTGTGTCTTCCCCCTCTGTGCCCCAGCACACTCCCTCCCCCACTTACTCAGTGGTCAAGTTCTATTCATCTTTCATACTTAGCCGGGTCGACACGCCCTCTGCGAATTCCTCCGCAGTCCCTCGCCCGGCTCCTGACTCTGAACTGTACTCTCAGGGCTATCAGAATATGCTGTCATGACAGCTTTGAGTTGGGCTCTTCCCAACACGGCTATATTTCTAGAGGGCAGGGGCCATCTCCATCAACACTGAAGCTCCCCGGGGACCCAGCAAATAGCCCTCAGTAGACACTTGGGAGATGCGTACGGGCATACACGCATAAGAGTTTCTCCAAAGTGACAGAGGGGAGGACCAAGGATTCCAGTCCTCCAGATTCACGCTGTTTTCAAATTCCCCCAAATAATACTTTTGAGGGAATATCAGTTTGCTGAAGCCCCATGTTAAGAGACAATCCTCCTTGCAGCTCTTATATGACCTATACAAAGCCATCTTCCTGCCTCAGCGTACTTAACAGTTACAGTCATGCAAGATTCAGCTTGAGGGTGCGGGCTCTGGAGTCAGCCCATCTGGGATCATACCCCAGTTCTGCTGTCTATGGGCTAGCTGTGCAATCTTAGACAAATTACCCCACTTTCCTGTCCCTCATTTCCTCATCTGTAAAATGGATATGATAACAGGACCTATTTCCTAGAGCTGTTTTGAGGACCAAATTACACTATTATATAAAATGTTTAGGGGTGTCTGGGTGGCACGGTCGCTTAAGTGTCCAACTCTTGATTTCGGTTCAGGTTGTGATCTCATGGTTTATGAATTCGAGCCCCACATTGGGCTCTGTGCTGACAACATGGAGCCTGCTTGGGATTCTCTCCCTCCATCTTTCTCTGCCCTTTCCCGGCTCACACACTCTCTCTTGCTCTCTCACTCAAAGGTAAACAAATAAACATCAAAAAAGCAAAAGTTCATAAAATGTCTAACATACTGACAATAATACAATGGTAGAAGAGCCTTTTAACATCCCATTTATAGCAATGGACAGATCATCTAGGCAGAAAATCAACCAATAAACAATGGCTTTGAGTGACACACTGGACTGGATGGATTCAACAGATATATTCAGAATATTCCATCCTAAAACAGCAGAATACACATTCTTTTCAAGTGCACATGGAATGTTCTCCAGAATAGATCACACTCTGAGTCCCAAATCAGCTCACAATAAGCATGAAAAAATTGAGATCATACCATGCATATTTTCAGACTACAACTCTATGAAACTCGAAGTCAATGACAAGAAAAAAATTGGGAAGACCACAAATACTTGGAGGTTAAAGAACATCCTACCAGGGCTCTGGGTGGTTCAGTCAGTTAAGCGTCTGACAATTCATCTAGGCTCAGATCATGATCTCACAGCTCCTAGGATCGCACCCTGCAATGGTCTCTGAGCTAACAGCACAGAGCCTGCTTAGGATTCTCTCTCTCTCTCTCTCTCTCTCTCCTTCTGTCCTTCCCCTGCATTCTCTGTCACTCTCTCTTAAAATAAATAAATAAAATTAAAAAAAAAGAGAGAACATCCTCCCAAAGAATGACTGCATTAGCCAGGAACTTAAGGAAGGAATACAAAAGTATATGGAAACAAATGAAAATGAAAGCACAGAGTCTAAAACTTTTGGAATGCAGCAAAGGCATACTGCAATACAGGCCTACATCAAGAAGCGAGAAAGTTCTTAAATACACGACCAACCTTACACCTAAAGGAACAGCAAATAAAGTCTAAAGCCAGCAGAAAAAAGGGAAATAATAAAGATTAGAGGAGAAGTAAACAATATAGAAACAAACAAACAAAAAAAACCAGATCAATGAAGCAAAGAGCTGGTTCTTCGAAACAATTAATAAAATTGACAAACCCCTCATCAGACTTATCAAAAAGAGAAAAGACCCAAATAAAATCACAAACGAAAGGGGAGCGATCACAACCAACACCACAGAAATACAAACAATGTAAGAGAATATTATGAAAACATATACAACATATAAGAGAATATATTATGAAAAACTACATGCCAACAAACTGGGCAACCTGGAAGAAATGGATAAATTCCTAGAAACGCACTAGCAACCAAAACTGAAAGAGGAAGAAATAGAAATTTCAAACAGACCCATAGCCAGCAAAGAAATTAAATCAGTAATCAAAACTCTCCCAACAAACAAAAGTCCAGGGCCAGATGGCTCCCCAGGGGAATTCTACCAGACATTTAAAGAAGAGTTAATACCTATTCTTTTTGAACTGTTCCAAAAAATAGAAATGGAAGGAAAACTTCCAAACTCATTCTATGAGGCTAGCATTACCTTGATTCCAAAACGAGACAAAGGCCCCACCAAAAAGGAGAATTATAAGCCAATATCCCTGACGAACATAGATGCAAAAATTCTCAACAAGATACTAGCAAATTGAATTCAACAGTACATTAAAAGAATTATTCACCACTATCAAGTGGGATTCATTCCTGGGGTGCAGGAGTGGTTCAAAATCCACAAATCAATCAATGTGATATACCACATGAATAAAAGAAAGGATAAGAACCACATGATGTGCTCAATGGATGAAGAAAAAGCATTTGACAAAATACAGCATCCATTCTTGATAAAAACCCTCAACAAAGGAGGGATAGAGGACTTAGCTCAAGATCATAAAGCCCATACACAAAAGACCCACAGATAATATCATCCTCAATGGTGAGAAATCAAGAGCTTTCCCCCTAAGGTCAGGAGCAAGATAGGAATGTCCACTCTCACCATTACTGTTTAACATAGTACTGGAAGTCTCAGCCTTAGCAATCAGACAACAAAAAGAAATAAAAGGCATCTAAACCAGCAAAGAAGAAGTCAACTTTTCACTATTTGTAGATGACATGACCCTCTATGGAGAAAATCCAAAAGACTCTACCAACAAATGACTAGATCTGATACGTGAATTTGGCAAAATAGCAGGATATGACATCACCATACAGAAATCCGTTGCATTTCTATACACCGGTAATGAAAAAGCAATTAAAGAATTGATCCCTTTTGCAATTGCACCAAAACCAACTAGATACCTAGGGATAAACCTAATCAAAGTGGTAAAAGGTCTATACTCTGAAAACTATAGAATCCTTCTGAAAAAAATTGAAGAGGAGGCAAAGAAATGGAAAAACATTCCATGCTCATGGACTGGAAGAACAAACATTGTTAAAATGTCTGGATACCAAAAGCAATCCACATATTTAACGCAATCCCCATCCAAATACCATCAGCAGTTTTCACAGCGCTAGAACAAACAATCCTAAAATTTGTATGGAATGACAAAAGACCCCAAATAGTCAAAGAAATCCTGAAAAAGAAAAGCAAAGCTGGAGGACTCACAATTCTGGATTTAAAGCTACAAAGCTGTAATCATCAAGACAGTATGGTACCGGCACAAACACAGACACATAGATCAATGCAACAGAATAGAAAACCCAGAAATGGACCCACAACTATACGGTCAACTAATCTTTGACAAATCGATGGTAAAAAGACAGCCTTTTCAAAAAATGGTGTTGGTAAAACTGGACGGCAACATGCAGAAGAATGAAACTGGACCACTTTCTTACACCGTACACAAAAATAAATTAAAAATGGTTGAAAGACCTCAATGTGAGACGGGAAACCATCAAATTCCTAGAGGAAAACACAGGCAGCAACCTCTTTGACTTCGATCACAGCAACTTCTTACTATACATGTCGCCAGAGGCAAGGGAAACAAAAGAAAAAATGAACTATTGAGACTTCATTGAAATAAAAAGCTCCTGCTCAGCAAGGGAAACCATCAACAAAACTAAAAGGCAACTGACAGAATGGGAGGAGATATTGTCAAATGGCATATTGGATAAAGATTAGGATCCAAAATCTATAAATAACTTGCCAAACTCCACCCCCAAAAAACAAATAATCTAGGTAAGAAATGGGCAGAAGACATGAACAGACACTTGTCCAAAGAAGACATCCAGATGGCCAACAGACACATGAAAAGATGTTCAACATCACTCATCAATGGGGAAATACAATCAAAACCACCTCGCACCTGTCAGAATGGCTAGAATTAACAACACAAGAAACAACAGGTGTTGGCCAGGATGCGGAGAAAGGAGAACCCTCTTGCACTGTTGGTGGGAATGCAAACTGGTGCAGCCACTCTGGAGAACAGAATGGAGGTTCCTCAAGAAGTTACAAATATAACTATCCTACAACCCAGCAACTCTACTACAAGGTATTTACCCAAAGGTAAATTTGGATAAATTTACCCAAAAAGATAGATTTGAAGGGGTACATGCACCAATGTTTATAGGAACATCATCAACAATAGCCAAACTATGGAAAGAGCCCAAATGTCCATTGACTGATGAATGGATGAAGAAAATGTGGTATATATGTAAAATGGAATATTACTCAGCCACCGAAAACCATGAAATCTTGCCATTTGCGATGACGTGGATGGAGCTTGAGTATATTACGCTAAACGAAATAAGTCAGAGTAAGGCAAATACCATCTGATTTCACTCATTTGTAGAATTTAAAAAATAAAACAGATGAACATATGGGAAGGGGGAAAATGAAAGAGGGAAACAAACCATAAGAGTCTCTTAGGGGCATCAGGGTGGTTCAGTCGGTTAAGCATCCGACTTCAGCTCAGATCATGATCTCGCCATTAGTGAGTTTGAGCCCCACATTGGGCTGTGTGCTGACAGCTCAGAGCCTGAAGCCTGCTTTGGATTCTGGGTCTCCCTTGCTCTCTGCCCATTTCCTGCTTATGCATTCTCTCTCTCTCTCTCAAGTAATAAATGAATAAACTCTTTTTAAAAACAGTCTCTTAAATACAGGGAACAAACTGGGGGTTGCTGCAGGGGTGGTGGGTGGGAGGATGGGCCAAATGGGTGATGGGCATTAAGGAGGGCACTTGTTAGGATGAGCACTGGGTGTTATATGTAAGTGATGAATCACTGAATTCTACTCCTGAAGCCATATTGCACTGTATGTTAACTAACTAGAATTTAAATAAAAAAACTGAAAAATAAAAAAATAAAATAGACAACAATAAGATGCTTACAGCAATGTCTGGCAGATAAGACTGCACTTAATGTTAGCTATTATGGTCATTATTAAATCCGAAATCATGTAATGTCCTTGAACATTATTCAAATTTATATATATGCAAATCCCACTAATGTATGCTCAATGATGCCAACATTAATCATATCAGAATTTGCCCCATAAGCATATTTTGAGCAGAGGCTAACGTGCCCGCACGCACAAGACTCCAACAGCCACCGTTTCACAGACGAGCCGCGAGAAATGTTTTTCACTGAACTTTGCCCTGGCAGTTAACAAATGATAAGAAAGTTCATTCGATGGGATTTTAAAGGCAGCTAAATTGCCCCAAGTTTAGACTACCTGAAACTGCTGGTACGGCACAGCTCACCCTGGCAGCGAGGGCACCGAGTCCGTGACCCCTGCTAGTTAATATGAAGAAGAGGGAGCCGAGGGAAGAGGAGACATAGGTGAACAGAGAATGCGGAATGAAAGAGAAAGCAGGGGTCTGACACGCTGAAGATTTCTCTCGGGAAAAACATACGAGCTTGTGAAACATGAGTTTTAAGAGGAGTCGTCGGTCTATTTTTCACCCATTCTTTTTCCACATGTATAATTTCGGCTGCCTTACTGGGTCATTTTGACTATTTAAGATGATTACCACGGCTTACCAACAAGCCGAACTAACTCAAAAGCATCTCGGAGAAACTCATTTTTTTCTGGCCTAACTTCCTGTTTGTTTCCAAAGACCAAACTTTCGAAGATGTATTTTTCCCGTGTGCCACGGCATTAACCGGTCCTCAACTCAGGACCAAACATGTTTCCACCAGATCATAAGACTGTTTGCCAGCCCCCATTTGCCAAGCTCTCTACATTCGTTCAGAAAACTCTGTTTAAAACAGGACCCGCTTCCTTTTGCATTACTTTTATCTGGATCTTGTTTCAGTCCGCCAACTTACTGCCAAAAATGTTAACTTGGTCCTCACTTCACTGTTAGAATAAAATGGAGCGAGCTTTTTATACAAACGATACATTAAATTTAGCATGTAACTATCTTTGGCTCCGGTTATTTATGAGAGTTTCAAGAGGGACAAGAATATTTCAGATTCCATAGCTGTTGTGGGCTGAATTGTGTGCCTCCAAAATTCACATGTGGAAGCCTTCACCCCTGGTATATCGGAATGTGACTATTTGGAGACAAGGTTTTTAAAGAGGTGATTAAGTTAAAATGAGGCTTCTAGGGTAGGGCCCCACTCCAGTCTGTCTACTGTCCTTATCGGGAGACACCGGGACCCACCGAGAGACACCAGTGATGTGCAGACGCAGGAGGACAGACAACCTTGCGAAGAGCTAGGAAGCCAGCAGGCATTTGCAAACCAAGAAGAGAGGTCTCAGAGGAAACAGAATCTTTCGGCACCTTGACCTTGGACTTCCAGCCTCCAGAATTTTGAGACAATAAATTTCTGTAGTTTAAGCCCCCGCGGTCTGTGGTGTGTAGCCGACTCACACCAAGAATTCAGGTGTAGCGATTAATCCTCTATGAAGTGACAAATCACATTCTTAAACTCCGAAACATAGGAACATATAATCATGAGGAATCTTGGCCAAGTCCTCGTCTTCGGTCCCGTTCCCCTTGTCCCCGTCACCCGGTGCCCCGGGTGTGCATGGAAGCAGGTCTCCGGCAGTCCTCCTGTTCTCAAATGTCTGCCTGATGCGTCGGTATCACTGGAGGGCTTGGGGAAACGGACTGCTGGGCGCCACTCCCTGAGCTTCTAATCCAGTAGACCTGAGATGAGGCCCAAGGATTTGCATTTCTGACAAGTTGCGAACGACCCTGAAGCTTCGAGAACCACTGTGCCCGCCGTCTCCCCACCTCGGCCGTACCTGCAATCAATACCCGTGCCATATATCTAGAGGGCCCTGCGTGGACCTGGCAGGGTAAGCTTATAAATTAATTTATGCTAATGTAAAGAAATATATTACCCCTCCCAGGGTATTTGATTTTATAGGGTCATTTAGAGAGAGTATTAATGATGGCTGGAAATAATCTTGCTGTAAGTCATAGGCATGCAGTATTATTTAGGGCAGGCTAAACTGCTATTACAAGGAACTCCCAAATCTCAGTGGCCTTAACATAGTAAGGGTTTGTGTTTCACTCACATTCCAGTGCAGGTTTGGGACGCGGGATGGTTACTCTGCTCCCTACAGTCATGTGGAGACCCAGGTTCCTTCCATCTAGTGGCTCCCCGTCCTCAACAGCCTTGGGGTCCTTCACTGATCCCCTATCTGGCAGCAGGCGAGGAGAGAGAGGAGGATTTGTGGGAGAATTTTAGGAGCCAGGCTTTCAACCCCATTCCGCATTCTCATCCTTACCATCCATGTTCTACTGGCCAGAACTCAGTCACATAATCGCCTAACTATAAGGGAGACTGGGGAATACAGTCTAGCCGAGAGGAAAAGGGAAAGAGGCTGATGAGCTGCTGACCAATCTCTGCCGCGTGGAAGTGCCACGGGCTCTGAAGTCATGACGCCATGGCAGTTGCAAAGGGCCAACCATGCAGATTTACTTAGGTCATTTGGCCTTACTGGAGGAGAACCGTGCCATCGTGCTAATTGTCCTAGCTCCTTTGCGCCTGGCCACAATGCAAAGTATTTGGGTACTCGTGCGATCTCAGGTAAAGAAAACGAGGCACAAGCTAAGCAGATCAAAATGGTCAATATTCGGGTGTCCAAACCGGTTAATCTGGAAGCAAACATTTGCTGGGGAAGAAGACGGAGCAGAGGAGGAGATATCATTTGCCAAGAACAGAGCTACATAGTGTACATAAATTGTATACTTGGCCCCATAGAGGATGGACTATTCTTTTGATTTTACAAATGATCAAAGAAAGGCTCAAGGGAGGTAGGAATTGACCCTGTAAGGCTAAGTGGAGTCAGGATGCGAACCAGGGACTGTCTGACTACAAAGTCTGGTCTGTTTTGCCTGCTTTACGATACTGCCTCAACAGTGGCAATACAAGTTGATTAATTTTTTTCTAATTTTTTTTAACGTTTATTTATTTTTGAGAGACAGAGCATGAGCAGGGGAAGGGCAGAGAGAGAGAGAGGCAGACGCAGAATCCGAAGCAGGCTCCAGGCTCCGAGCCATTAGCACAGAGCCCGACACGGGGCTCGAACTCACAGACTGTGAAATCATGACCTGAGCCAAGTCGGCCGCCTAACCGACTGAGCCACCCAGGCGCCCCCAAGTTGATTAATTTTAATTGATTAACTTGAACCAACTAAATTTATCACAGATGATTTGTCCCCAGAAACCTGTCCATTTCCCCCTCAACTCCCAAGGCACTAGCTTTGGACAAAGAGTGTCCCACGTTCAATAGCTGGGTCCTTCACACCTTGGACTCTCTGAGCCTCGGTGACCCCATGCATAAACCGGGAGTCATGTCGCTGCCTTGTGAGGACACCCAATGCATGTCAGAGTATCTGGAGCCTTCTCACTTCTCTGTGGGTGCCAGTTTCTTCCTGATATTCTCATGTGACGCCAGCAGGAGGTGGCTGTCATGAACCGGCATAGATAAAGGAAAGGGGCTGGGTGAGGAGAGGTATGTGTACCCTTGGACCTGTTCTGAGCGTAAGGCCAAATACTTCGTGCACATGTAGGCACCGAGTAAATATGGGGGGAAGGGAGGTGATGGTAAAAATGAAAGCAAATGTTAACGCCCTGACAAGGTGTTATTGCTTCTTATCTGGGCGTGCTAGATCCATTCCAAGTTTCGTCCTGGCTTATTCAGTCCTGCTTGGCAACGGGTACTGGCCAGGATCACACTGAGGACAAGGCCTGACCTACAGTAAGGGTGGCTGGGTCCTTCCACTTTCCTGTTGGGAACTCCTGTAGCCCACACTCAGGGCCCACCTGGGCCATCCCGTCCTCTCGCCCAGCCTTCCCTGCGGCATTGCTCCGGAACTGGCTTCCACTGCTCCCCCAGGCCCACACCCTCTCTTAGACTTCTAGGCACTTCTAGACTTCTGTCTCATGGCTCCTAGCAGTCCTGCTCATTGCACTAGGGACGAATGAGCACGAGCCCACAGAGGCAGCATGATAAAGAAGGGAAGGTCTCGTGTCACGGAGTACTGTCACTTTCCAAATGGGTGACGCCAAGTGAGTCACTTCCCCTCCCTTAGCCTCAATGGCCTCATCTGTAGAATGAGAGTAAGAAAACAGACCTCATGCGGTTCTCGTGAGGGTGAAGCAAGTTTGCCCGGTGCAGCGCTTGGCACACAGTGAATGCTCATCAGATGGTAGGCCCCTTACCATTCTCCTGCCTGCAGCTTGCAGAATGCTCGAGGGCAAAATGTCCCTAATTCACCCTTATGTCGCCAGTGCCCTCTGCAGACTGGGTGTCCAATACGCGTGGAGTAAAAGAATGGACGTCCTCAGAGCACAGAGTCAGTTACTGAACATGAATGAACAGATTAACTGCTCTGTGTTTTCTTGAATGTCTCTCTCTTCTCTTGTCTTTCTTCTCCAAAGATGATTAAGAGCCCATGGTCTCTCAAGTTCTTCAGAGAGAAAAATTAAGCCAGTCAGAATTGCTCACTAATGTTCCAAGGCTCATCCAAGCTTGGGCTGGCCCCCTGGGAGACATTAGGGTGGCCCTGAGGGAGACAACGGCAGCTGCTGCTCCAGCCTGTCACTCCTGTGTCTGCATTCTGTGAGGCAAAGGCTGGCTCCGGGCTGCTCTGGAGAGGCGGCTGGCCTCTTGCTCCAAAAGTGCTGTGTGGATGCTGGTGGCAGTCGCCATGAGGAATGGCTGGAGTGGGATTCTGGAACCCAGCATGGCCAGACACTTTGAATTTCTGAAGGCAGTCTCAGAATTGAGCTTTAGGCCTCCCTCTCTGTCTGAGGAGACTCAGGCTTATGGCTAATGGGTCTGGACTTTCAGCTCAGAATATAAGGTTCCCACATCCTATTTTCCCATAGCATGAAGTAGGATCGAATATGGTTTCATTCCATCTGGATTTTGTGGGAAGATTCGAGAACCAGTGAGCAGCTGGAAATTCTCAGGAGGCCCCAGGCCCAGTCCTACGGAGCTCAACCCAAGGCAGCTACAGGGTTTGGATGGAGCTGCAGAAGCTCTGAGAGAGAGAGAGAGAGAGAGAGAGAGAGAGAGAGAACATGAGGAAAGATCTGGAACTCACACCACTGAGCTGCCAGAGTTAGAGACATCTGGGATTGTAGTAGTAATCATGAGACAAATAAATAAAACGTACTGAGCACTCAATAAATATGGGGAAGGCTTTCCCTGCGCTATCCTCTGAGCTTCCCTACTACCTCATGAGGTGGACCCAACCATTTCAGAATCAAGGAAACTGAGGCACGGAGGGACAGTCATTTGTCCACGGTTTCCTAGCTGGCGACCGTCAGTTTGAACTATTACTTTGTACGCCTTTCATATTATTTTACTCAACCCTGCCTTTATATTCCAGTTCAGAGCTTCTCATATCTTAGAGTGCACTAGAATCACCTTGAGGCCATGTTTGAGACACAGATCTCTGGGCATGACCCTAGACATTCCAATTCCATAGGCCCAGAGCAGGAGCTACAGTTTTGCAGTTCTTCCAAGTTTGCAGGTGAGGCTGATGCTGCTGGTCTGGGGACCACACTCTGAAAAGCAAGGTCTAGAGCCAACTTACACCTCCAAGATCTCCACCACAAGAGCCCAGCAGATAGAAAATCAAATCAAGAAGACTAAGACTTCCCAAGAAAACCAAAGGAGTTGGTACTGATGTCAACCGTCCAATTCCATGGAGCAGGAATTATCTACGACCTTTTTTACTAGAGCGATCGATAGCCAATTTTCCTCAAGGCTGCTGTCCACAGCACCTGTAACTTATACCTGACCAAGTTAAAAAATAGGAAAACAGTTTAGGATGGAGTTTGACTAGCTCTGTGATCCCATTTTAATTTCCTGTCTCCCTGTTCGGTTGGTTTTGGGTGATTTTAGCATCCCTTTCACCCAAGGTGGGCATGGGACCTGGATGCCACAGGTAGGCTGAAGTTTGTAACAGAAAAAGTGTTCCCGAAAGTTCAGAGAACTGGATCTAACTGCCACATCCAGCTGCGCGACCCTGGACAAGTCATTTCATCTTTCTGGGTTACACTGGACGGGCTTGCAGTTCTCCCCTTGCTCTAGCTTCCTACTTCCGATCTAAAGCTGCGGGTGGCCATGGGCTAATCTTGGCAGCTTGGACCTGGAGACTGACATGGGAAGGGGCCTATTGACAATGGACACTGAGCTGACTCCAGTGTCTCCTGTCCAGCTCTGTCTACGCTTGGTCCCCCATCTCTGGGATTTGAACCCTTGCTTTTTTCTCTGACTGCTGGTATGGCTTCCCCGCTAGGTCTTGGCACTCCAGGCAATATTGTTGCGGAGAGGCTCTGGCTCCTGGCCCCAGCTCCCTGGGTGCCAGAATCTTCCCTGAGAAGTCCCCAGATTCCTGGGAAAAGAGTGGAAGGAGTCTTGTCCTTAGTAAAACTCAAGCTAGAGCCCAGAGCTCCATTTCCTCTCCTTCCCTCTTTCTATTACTTCCTGTGCCCCCTAAGAAGGGCCGCCAGGCCATTGGCAAGGTTTAGTAGAACTGGGGCTGCCACAAATTAGCTGGTTTTCCCTCATCAGCAGGAAATGAGCAAGTACATCATGGTAGCATGACATTTTAGGTAATTTTTCTATAATTATGACCCCTGTTTTAATTAACTAGTCAATAACCAAATGGCTTTATAAATGAACTAGAGATATTCTCCGGGGTTTCACCATGACCCTTCCCCGCAATCCGCACCTCTAAGGCAATGCAGCAGATAAACTACCCAATTACAAGGTCCTTCCATGACTTCCAGAGTGAGGGATCTTTGGGCACCTACACCCACGTAATCCTCAACAATATTCTCTGTTTGGAAGTCAGTGACCTTCTTTCTACCATGACTGGGAGAGATGCATGAATGAAGGCTTAAATGGGATTCTTTTCCATTTTGATTTCAGAGGGATGAGCCAGAAGAAGGAGATGGTATGTGCTATCTAAGAATAAGACTGGAGATTCGAGTCCCAAGAACAGGCCTGGAGGGTGGCGCCACCGTCCCTGCCATAGCCAGGAGCTCTCGCCACCTCTCTCTGCTCTACGGCCAGGTACACAGTCTGTCCATATCCAGCAAAATTCATAAAACCATGGCAGAGAGCCAAGTCTGTGTCTGAGACTAGTGTTTCCGAGCTTCCCCTTGGGCCACGTCCAGTGACTCACTCGGACAGCCCTCGTTGAATCTGCGTGCCCACGTGGACTATGACCATTTCCTCTGCACTTAGGGGTTCCCTTCGTCCCAACCCAGCTTTCGCCTTATAATCCTGCTGGCCGTTTGTGTTCTGTGTGCTCATCACAACAAGTGTACTCTTTAATCCCCTTCACCTATTTCACCCGTCCCCCCACCCACCACATTTTGAGTTCTTCAAATCTGGACTCGCTCAACTTACCTGGAGTTAGAGTACTTATTACCGAGACCCCTGAAAGACAAGGCCCAAGCAGCAGGTAGCCACCACTCCGTCCCACCCATACCCATACTTCTACATGTCACTTACAGATCCTCATTGCTGGCCTCTCACACTACCCAGCTACCCAAACCCTTTCATGCCAGAGAGAGACAGAGAGACAGAGAGACAGAGAGAGAGAGAGAGAGAGAGGGAGAGAGACAGGGTGATGGTGGGGGTGGGGTGGGGCCAGGAGAAGTCCAACTATACAGGAAACATTCAGTACCTTGTCCTCTTACCTCCCCCCCCAACACCTCCCCCCCAACACCTCCCCCAGTGATGGCTTTATCTAAAAAAGATTTCACTTTCAAATGATAAAATATGCCTTTAAAATTCCCCATCCTTCTGCCAGTCCACCTCTGACCCTACCTTCTGCTGCCACTTGAGTGAACTTGAACAAGTAAATAGGAGTGATGTTATTCCTTAACATTTCATTTATGAGAAAAAGAAAGAGGTATTAATGGGAAGAAAAACAAAAGTCCACCAGTAGGAGCTCCCTTACTCATTTAGCATGAATAACAGGGAAGACACGATTACAACAGCATAAACCAAACCAGGCAGTAAGTGGGCAATTCTCCTTCTGTTCCAATATGCCCCAATTAACACAAACTGAGGAAGGAATAAATTTAAGCAGGAACAGCTTATCAACATACAATTAGCACTCAATAATTTATCCCTGTAATGCCAGATCAAATAAAAACATTGTGTCATAAATCACTTACTCAAGTAAATGACCAACCCCTGTGCCGAAATGATCTTTTGGTTGATTTGCTTCCTATTCACCACCCTTCTGCTACAAAAGGGTTTTTTTTTTTTCCCCTTTCTCAGATCCCAGACAGCGAGGCAGCTGCAGTGGCATTTGCTACTCCCCAGAGTTCAAGGTGATATTAAGCCACAAACAGAATTACAACGAGGGCCAGCTCACCCCCTACCAAGTATGCACCTATCTCCAGCTAGGCCAGCCACTGAATAACTCCAAATAAATTGGTGCCTGGCCTTTAACATTTCTAAGGAAGGAAATTCCTCATTCTTCCTCTCACAAGTACTTTTAGATCTCTCTTTTTACAGGTAGAAGAGTTTTCGTGAATCTTCCATCCAATACCTAATTTAAAAATGGGCAGAAGACATGAAGAGACATTTCTCTACAGAAGACATACCGATGACCAACACACACGTGAAAAGATCACTCATCATCAGGGCAATGTAAATCAAAACTATAGTGAGGTGTCACCTCACACCTGTCAGAATGGCTAAAATCAAAAACACAAGACACAACAGGTATTGGCAAGGATGTGGGGAAAAAGGAACCCTTGGGCACTGTTGGTGGGAATGCAAACTGATGCAGCCACTGTGGAAAACAGTATGGGGGTTTCTCAAAAAATTAAAAATAGAACTACCCTACAATCCAATAATTGGATATTTACCCCCCAAATACAACAATACTAAATTCAAAGGCTACATGTACCTCTATATTTATTAGAGCATTATTTACCAAAGCCAAATTACGGAAACAGCCCAAGTGCCCATTGATAGAAGAATGGATAAAGAGAAATGGATATATATATATACACACACATATATATATATATATATATATATATTGGAATATTATTCAGCCATTTGCAATGACATGGATGGAGCTAGAGAATATTATGCTAAGTGAAATAAGTCAGAGAAAGACAAAAACCATATGATTCCACTCAGATGTGAAATTTAAGAAACAAAACAAATGAGAAAAGGAGAAAAAAGAGAGAGACAAACCAAGAGACTCTTAACTATAGAGAATAGACATGGATACCAGAGGGGAGGTGGGTGGGGGGATGGGTGAAATATATGAAGGGGATTAAGGAGTGCACTTGTGATGACACTGAGTAATGTACAGAACTATGGTGTACGCCTGAAACGAATATAACACTGTATTTTAACTATACTGGTGTATACCTGAAATGAATATAACACTGTATTTTAACTATACTGGAGTTAAAATAAAAAATTTAGTAAAAATGTTAAGAAAGAAAGAAAGAAAGAAAGAAAGAAAGAAAGAAAGAAAGAAAGAAAGAAAGGAAGGAGGAATCTTCCATCCAGAGCTTCTATTTTCATTTAAATCAATTTAGGCTGGTTTCATGAAAGTTAAAGAGCCTGTCATCAACTTCTCTGTAAGGTCTATAAATCTAAAGGCAATCATTAAGTCCTTGCGTGTTTCCCATTCACTCTTTCACCACCAAATCTTAGTTCTTTAAACTTTCTGGTGTGCGTTGTCTCTTTGTAATCAGATGTGTTCTCCGTCCTTCTCCTACCAACTGTTTCCCAGACTCCCTGGCAGCTGATTGAGGCAGAGAACGCTGGTAGGAGACTGGAACGTAGAAGGTGGGAAGGATCCAGGGTATGACTCCATCTCTATCCTGCCAAGTGCAGTCAAGTTTCATTAGTCATGAATTCCATATTTGCTGATTTGCCCGCCTACTAAAATTTGCTTGTAATCCTCAAATTAATGTTTGTGACCCTTCCACGGTCATTGGGAGACATGCATAGAGCAGTGAAAAGTCTGAATCGTCTGATACACATGTCTCCAGCTGAGGTCCAACAAGGCAAGAGTCTGCCTTCTCATTCCAGTTCTCACCCTGTAAATAAGGTTCCTTTTGATGGTATATTTAGTGTCATGTTTTTCTCATTTGTGTGACTCTTTTCTTTGGTGACTCATGGTTTAAAATGGTCTCCACACATAGAGCACAAGATAGCTGTGACGTATCTTAGGGAGAAAATATATGTATTAGATAAGCTGCATTTAGTCATGACTTACAGTGCTTTAAGCTATGAGTTCAATGTTAATGAAGCAATAATATATTTTTAGCAGGGTGCCTTTAAACAGAAACACATAAGACAAGGTTATATATTGATGGATTGAGGGAAATGCTGTGAACCTAGCCCTATATTTTCCTAGGAGCAATGGTTCAGCATTTGCTAATTCAGGGTTTGTGGTGACTTTACAGAACACTACCACAGATAACAAGAACCTACCATATTTCCCAGGGATGCCTATGTCTTCTCTGGGATTCCAGCTTCCCACCAGATAGCCCATACCGCCTTGCTCTCAACTTTCAGGGAAGTCTCTGTCCTGATTCTCACAAAAACATCCCAACTCCTGGATCCTGGTAACGCCACCTTCCTTCCTGTGTCCCAACTGTCTTAGAAATGATAGTAGTTTCTGCTATTGCTCAACTCTGAGGTACTTCACCATCCGTTGAGTTGGCAGAACTTCCTTCTCTTGCGTAACAAATTCTCTGTATTAAATGCCCTCTGTTTAAAATGTTAGAATGGTTCCTATATCCTGGCTGAATCTTTTTTTTAAATTTTTTAATGTTTATTTGTTTTTGAGAGAGAGAAAGAGAGAGAGAGAGAGAAGAGAGAGAGAGAGAGAGAGAGAGAGAGAGAGCGGAGAGCGTGCATGAGTGGGGGAGGGGAGACACAGAATCCAAAGCAGGCTCCAGGCTCTGAGAGGTCAGCACAGAGCCCAACGTGGGGCTCGAACCCACAGACTGCGAGATCATGACTTGAGCCAAAGTCGTATCCCTGACCAACCTAGCCACCCAGGCGCCCCTCTCCTGGCAGAATCTTGGTATGCTTTCCGTTACTAATCTTGTTTTCCAACTTCTTTATCTCTCTTTATGGCAGTCAAAATAATGGCTCCCCAAAGATATCCACCTCCTAATTCCCAGAACTTTTGAATATGTTACCTTAGATGGCAAAATAAAAAAAAAAAAAAGTCTTTGCAGATGTGATTATGGATTTTGAGATGAGACTCTCCTGAATTATCCAGGTGAGACCAATGTAATCATAAGGATTCCTGTAAGTGAAAGAGAAAAGAGTAGAGTCAGGAGGGAGGTGAGAACAGAAGCAGAGATTGGAGCGATGCAGACATGGGCCTAAGAAATGGAGGCAGCCCCTGGGAGACAGAAAAAGCAAAGAACAAACTGCCCCCTGGAGCTTCCAGAAGGAACACAATCCTGCTGACACCCAATGTGAACTCGGCAAAACTCATTTTGGACTCCTGACCTCCAGAACCATAAGATAAAATAAATGTGTGTTGTTTTAAGCCACTCAGTTGGTTGTCATTTGTTGTAACAGCAATGGGAAACACACTCTTTTTGAGGCTACTGGCTGTCCATGTCTTTCAAGTTGAAGAGCACCAAGTTCTTTCCAAAATGTATTTAATTTCTGGTGTAGTCCCCATACCTAGATTTTTAAATTTTTTTTTAATGTTTTATCTATTTTCGAGAGAGAGAGAGACAGAGCACAAGCAGCGGAGAAGCAGAGAGAGAGGGAGACACAGAGTCAGAAGCAGGCTCCAGGCTCTGAGCCATCAGCGCAGAGCCCAACGTGGGGCCTGAACCCACAAACCGTGAGATCACGACCTGAGCCGAAGTCAGATACTCAACCGACTGAGCCATCCGGGTGCCCCACCCATACCTAGAAATATCCAAGGCACTCATAGTAGACAGCAATCACGGACAGCTGAATTCATTTACTTTCCTGAAATCAGAAAACTAAGATCTACCTACACCTTTCTAGATATTTTTCACTTATTCATTATAGAAAATGTCTAACATATACAAAATTAGAGAGAGGGGGCACCTGGGTGGTTCAGTCAGTTAAGCACCGACTTCGGCTCAGGTCATGATCTCATAGTTTGTGAGTTCGAGCCCCGTGTCGGGCTCGGTGCTAACAGCTCAGGGCCTGGAGCCTGCTTCAGATTCTGTGTCTCCCTCTTTCTCTGCCCCTCCCCTGCTCACACTCTGTCTCTCTGTCAAAAGTAAATAAATGTTAAAAAAAAATTAAAGAAAAAATTAGAGAGAGTAATATCATAAGCCCCATATACCTATCATCCAACTTCAATTCATGCCAGTTTTGATTTGTATGTATCTTTATAATTCCCCCTTCCCTGGATTATTTTGAAGCAAATTCCAGGTATTGTTTCCCCCATAGATACTTCAATATCTGTGAAAGATAAAGACTCTTTTAAAACATGACCACAAGGGACGCCTGGGTGGCTCAGTCAGTTAAGCACCGGACTTTGGCTCAAGTCATATCTGGTGGTTCCTGGGTCTGAGCCCCAGCTGTGCTGACAGCTCAGAGCCTGGAGCCTGCTTTGGATTCTGTGTCTCCCTCTCTCTCTCTGCTCCTCCCCACCTGTGCTCTGTCTCTCTCAAAAATAAATAAACATTAAAAAACAATAAAACAAATAAAACATGGCCACAAAATTATTACTGAACCAAAATAAAATTAATAATTTTATATAATTATGTAGTGTGGACATTCCTCCAATTGTCTTATGGCTTCATTTGCATCAGTATCCATATAAGAGTCTACATTATAATTATTTGACATTTCCCAAGTCCCTTTTAACCTATAGGCTCCCCTTCATTACTTCTTTCCTGTTCTTACAATTTATGCATATCCGAATCCACATTATATATGTGTCAAAACCCACAGTCTAGGTTTTGCTGACTTCGTTCCATGATGTTGTCTAATATTTTCCTCTGTTCTCTGTAATTTGGTAGTTACTTCTAGTGGATTTGTTAGATTGTATTTTAACATTCTATCTGGTTCACCCTCTTTTTGTAATGTTAGCTGTCATTGATGTGTCCTGCCTAAATCCATCAATTTATTAGGGATTACAGAAAGGTGATATTCTAATTCCATCCTTCTTTCTTTTATTATCTGGTCTTTTTATAAAGAAGAATTTCCTCTAATCAATTCTTTGATTACTATGCGATACAATTCATATAAGAAAGGCAGAATAAAAGAATTATTTATCCACTATGAGTTGACTCTTGGCCAAAGGTGGCCAATAATGTTTTCTACTTTTAAAATATTATTATAATCTCATGTATTTAAGCATATTTTATGTGCTTTAATCCACTATAGTTATTACTCTTACTGATGTTCAAATTGACCTACAATTAGCCAATAAGAACTTCTTCAACTTGGCACCTGAGTTTTTTTGGACACAACAACATTGGTCTTTGATAGCTTCCTTGTTTCATGACATGGCAAGATGTTCTAGAATCATCTTGTACATTTCCTGCTCCGGGCCTAGAATCACTCATTTCTCCAAAAAGCCCTGATTCTTTAAATTGGGAAATGATATTTAGAAATGCCAATCTGGCCATGGAAGGTCTTCATGGCTAATGGATTGATCATTGTTTATAGTCCTTTTGGTGGACAGAGACAGGAAGTACATTATTAAAGATAAGATGCTTGAGAGTTTAGAACACTAATTCTGATGATAATTCAAGACCACAGAGTTGGATTTTGTTTATTTTTTTAGAGAGAGAGAACACGAGTTGGGGAGAGGAGCAGAGGGAGAGAGAATCTTAAGCAGGCTCCTTGCTCAGCAGAGAGCCCAATGCGTGTCTCAATCCCACAATCCTGGGATCATGACCTGAGCTGAAATCAAGAGTCAGACACTCAACTGGCTGAGCCACCCAGGTACCCGAAGACCACAGAATTTTTAATGTAACCTCATGGATTTTACACCTATAGCACTTTTTTTCCATTCTGGAAAACTTCATTCACAGTGACGTCAACATAATTATATATATGTTTTATCACACACTGCTCTAGAAGAATCTCCGAAACCAGTACTGACACTTATAGCTATATATTATAAGTAAAAATAGTTTAAGATGCTTTTTCTCTTTTGTTTGTTTTGCTTGCTTATTTGCTTTATTGCAATCCTTTTTGTTCTTAGGATATAATCCACTAGGGCTAGACAGATGCTTTATGTATGCCTACATGCCATTTACTCTATATAAACTATCTTTAATTTCTTTTCATGTTACAATAAATAAAATCAGCCAGCACATCAGATTCATCTTTTATCTGTGACAAGGATGCTATTGGCTCTAATAAATTTCCCTCTACCTGTTTTCAAGTCAGTGTCTATGCCAGAAAATGGAAACAGCTTCATTTCAAATGGGAGGGGAGGTGGCAATTTGATACAGATAATTGATTACAAAATATTGGAAGGACTAGAGGTGCAAATAAGAAAAGGCAAAAGGTTCCCCAAGGATAAGTAACTGTAAGAAAATGCCAGGGCTGGAGAATGGAAAGGGAAAATCTATGTCATTCAGAGCCATGAATCACACGGGTCACACACGCTGCTGCTGGGCAGAAACCACGAGCCCACATTCTCATCATCGCTGCCTAAAGCAGAACCCTCCTCCTACCTTCTCATCTCACCTGAGGGCCTCTCCTTGGTAGAACCCAACAGAATCCAGCTGGCAAGGGTGTCTGAGTAGTGTAGGGAGTCGGTTTCTGGTCCCAGAAATATGAGGTAATAGAAAAGTCTGTGATGGGCTGAGTACCAACTGACAACATACAGCTTATCTACTCAGTGTCCAACCTTTAGGTATGTTTTTCAGTAGAATCGGTGGATTCATCTTCTCCCCTGGTCCTTCTGAAAACCAACAGTTGAGGGCCAAGATTAAGGGCATCATCTGGTGTATAGCATAGAGAAAAGATAACTTACATGAGAGAATTTAAAGCCATGCCACTGGCCTTCTTAGTATAAACTCTAGTCATCCACACTTCTCTGTTCCAGGCCATAAATATAAGGAAAACAAGGGACGCATGTTTGTGAATAGAGATCTAGGTAACTTGCTTTTAAACTTTATTCTTTCCAGTTCTCTGATTAGGAATAATTTGCCAATTAGGTAGGACAACAGCCAAAGGAAAAAGAGACACGCACTGAAATCTGTTAGCATCAACTGTGATAGTCATTCTTCTCTCGATGACATATTGTGGCTATATATAGTTTAGATATGAGTAATGAGAATGTGATTGAGAGCCAATATTTAGGGGAAAGCTAGGCCTACCACAACTACAAAACTCTGATGGAATGTCTTGGTGATGGATTTAGTCTTATACTTTCAGACTTTCTCAATTTATTTTTTTCTGGGATGCTTTTCTATTTAGGGTATTAAATGACTTACATTTGATGGACAGAGAAGGACACTTATTAATTGTGAAATCGTAGGCAAGTTATTCACCCCTTCCAAGATTCCTTATCTATGAAATGGGGATAATAATAGCATCTACCTCGGGGCGCTTGGGTGGCTCAGTCGGTTAAGCATCTGACTTGGGCTCAGGTCATGATCTCGCGGTATGTGAGTCTCAGCCCCAGTCGGGCTCTGTGCTGACAGTGCGTAGCCTGGAGCCTGCTTCCGATTCTGCATCTCCTTCTCTCTCTGCCTCTCCCCTGCTCATGCTGTGTCTCTGTCTCTCTCTCTTTCAAAAATAAATAAACATTAAAAAAATTTAAACAAAAGCACCTACCTCACACAGTTATTTATGAGGGTTAAATGAGACAATACACATAAGGAACGCAGAATTGTGCCTGATACACAGTAAGTTTTCAGTAAAGTGGGCGGTTTACATTCTCACTAAAGAAATAGCTAAGAAATAAAAAGTCATTTCAATTGTCATTTAAAGGTCATCTTATTTGAACCTTTCTCCTTGTTAATCACAGCGGATCCTAGATCCAAGAATAGAACTTCATGCTGCCAAGAAAGGAGTCAGAAGAAATCTTCTATTAAGAAAGGGTTAATGGCATCCATGGAGACTGTGAGAGTCTTCATTCTCTGGAGTCCAAGAACTTCTACTCCTCTGAGACCAATGGGGTGAGAATCGTACATTGAAGCAACTTTAAATGGGACAAATAACCTAGGGAACAGGTGTGGAGACCTGGTCCTCATAATCTCGATGCTTCATAGGAGCAGATCGTCTGCTTAGAGATGGAAAATCAAGCTATTGGAAAATAGGGAGATGTACGAACACACTCAGCATGGATCGAAGAAGACAGAGCCAAGAGAAGAGAGGCTTTCTCTGACTGAGTTGAAAAGACCCTTGTTCTCCTTCAGCAGAAGAGTGTCCTGCTTGGCTCTCTGATGTGGTTGGAGACGATGTGGTAAAGAAAGGTATGAATGTTCACCTTCCCTAAAGAGAAATGTAAACTCACAGTGGACCACGAAGGGAAAAGTAATAACATCTCACTACAAAAGATTACTCTTTGATGAAATTCTTAGTGCTTCTTCATGATCCAGGATAGTTAGGACAGTTGGAGACCTCAACCGAGACTGGGGTCCTTCCACTATAGCCAAGACGTCCAACCCCAAGAGTCTGGGAGGAAAAGAGACTGAGTCACTACCAGGGATACACCAGGACAACTTGGTAAATTTCAGACAAAAAGGACAATCTCCTCTTCATTAAATGGTAGCTGTGTTCCTAGAAGTTTCGGTGACCACTGAAACTGAGCCCAACGACTTTGTGCTTTCATGTTAAATGGAATTAGGTTTGAAGTTCAGATCGTTACAAATAGACCTTGGGAGATGCAAAATTGTGTGGATCATGGCACGAATCTTCAACATCTGGCATCCTTGGCCCCTGATCATAAATGACAGCAGTAGTCTTCAATAATGTTTCAGTCAAAATTGTCCCTCACATGTCTTCAATATGCCTCCCCACCTAGAGTCTGTACAACCACTGTTAAGGTATGCTGCTATATGTTGTCTATATTTTTGAAGGAAAGACAGCAATAGTCCAGATGAAAAAAACACTATTTTCAGGAAACACCCCCAGAGCCCAAAACATGAGCGTATGCATTCACTATGGTGGTCAATTCAGTTTTCTTGCTGGGCCACAAGTACGGAAGGCTCTGCCAAAAAGACACTAGATGACTCTAGAACATCCACCCCTGAAGAGACATACACACATCTGCCCTTTGGCCACATGTGACTTCTCGTAACAAGGCTATTACTAGCCTGCATGTCCCAAATCCATAGCTGACATTCACCCTAATCATCACTAACAGACCTACGGGTCCCTGTTCACATACAAACCGTACAGGTAATATACTAGCAACAATGCCTGCTTTCCTGTGGGAAATGCTGCCTTAAAACACTTCAAATAGGACAGTCCTTATAATTCAGTCAAGATCCTGTTCACCTGGGTGTATATAGTATCCAGTAGAAAGGCAATCATATCTGAGGGCCTACCAGGTAGAGTGTAATGGTGTTTATTAAGTGGCTCAATGAGGGATCTTTCTAGCAATACTGAGTGCAGGAACCCTAACGATACTGACCCTCCCTGAGGCTGAGTCTGGAGACTGACCTTGCATTCCAAGAAGCCCTGGAGAGCTCCGTGGCAGGAGGTTCTCAACTACAACTCCTCTCTCTTAGTTGCTCCCAACAAGTCACTTGCCTCTGTGTCACAAAGTTCAAATTCCCAGGGAGGAATGTTGTTGGTCTGGCATATCCTTCTGATTCAGGCTCCAAGTTATGGGTCATCAATCTACTTAGAGAGAGGCCCTTTCCTCCCAGGTCAGTGTTCACACTTGCGGATGGAATGAAACGCGGGGACATACGGACCGCCGCTCCCTTGGCAGAGACCATTCTCTGAGAAAGTGGAATGGCAGGAAGGCACTCTAAAATATGTCTGAGATGCCTGAAGACTTAAGGAGTTTTCCAAACGGGGATAGGATGACTGCGTCTCAGGATTGTATGAGGGAAGAGAAAGATAGAAGGAGGAGGAAGTGCAGTGTCATGATGTATTCATTAGTCCTGGTGGCTTCATTCAAATTTCACAGGCTGGCCGCCTAGAACCACTAAACAAAGATGTATCTGTTCCAGAAAATAGGGAATCTGGGTTCTTGTACCTCCCGACATCGCAGGCAAATAATTTTCGTGTGACCAGAGATAAGTAATTTAAATTTTATGAACCTTAATTGCCCCCCCCTTTTTAATGGATAAAAGTTCTCCATACCTTTCACAAAGTTGGCAGAGTAAGTGGGCCTGTTGTAGCTCTTAGAACCATGATTCTAAGACAATAGAGATTGAGCTTCTCTTAGAAGTCAGAAGAGAAGGTCCTAGAGATATTTTAATATATATTAACTCTGGGGAGGACTATGAATAGGCTTTAAGAGTCAACACACCCCTACCCTTTGGAAATTTTGGATGTGTCTGTATATTTCCAGAGTTGTGGTTCTAACACCAGGCTCGCTTTTGTCCCCCTCCCCCTCCCCCCAGGGGTTGCTTAGCAATGTCTGGAGACAGACAAAACTGGGCAGGGGATAAAAGAGTTGTCACTGGCTTTTAGTGGGCATAAGCCAGCCATGCTGTTAAACATCCTATAGGGCACAAGAAAACCCCCATTATAAAGAATTTTCTGGCCCCAAATGTTACTAGTTCAAGGTCAAGAAAGCCTGTTCTAGAGTAAAGTTTCATAGCAAGTGGTCATCACGTCCTCAGTGGGCCCACAACCTAAATAGGTTTACGCGCTGCAGCTCTAGACTTTGATAAAAGGCTACAGAGACTTCTGCCTGGCACCCCCACTGCATACCTGCACCAGCGTGAGCCCCCCACCCCAACCAATTTCCTCTCCACACACGCCTCTAGCTCTACTCATCTTGCAGAAAGAATCCGTGTCCAAATGCCAACTCGCCTTTGAACAAACTGTCTCCCTAGTGATCTGATTTTTAATTCCCTGGGCCAATTCGAGGTCCTTGGCATTCCACCTTTTGACACTGTCACAACCCGGACACATATATGCACGCACACCGAAAGCTGCGAAGTCCTTCTCAAGCCCAGCTGGCTACTCGGTGACTCTTGCTAAGTCAGTGATAACTTCCCTGTTGCCAATAGTCAACTGTCTTTCTGCCTAGCCTACTGTAGACCACTCCCTCATCCCTATCACCCTCTTCCAGACAAATCAGACTTTCTAAAATGAACGACAAAGCAATAGGTATCCTTTCCCCAATAAGCCAAACGGAGCTCTGCTTAAGGGTAACAGTTGAACTGGGACACATTAGGGTCCCTGTGTCGGCCCTGCCATGGCTCGGCTCTCTGAACTAAGAGACTTAATGTCCTCCCCAGGAGATGCATTCGGGTCTCAGTATGGAAGGGGGCCCTCCCTGTGGGTTAAAACACCACCACAAAGTACAAATACACATTAAGCTACTGCAATAAAACACAGCATAACATCACCCAACCCCTACTGTTACGTGCTGTTAAATATTTAATTAAGAAATCCTATGAAGCAAAGCGTTATATACACAATAAAGAGAGAAGCAAGAAAAACAAAACGCAGGTGTAGAACAGAGCCCAAGCTGGTAGTAAGTACGATTTTCATTTGCTTTTACCCAGGGGCATTTGCAGAAAAGAGCGTTTTGCCAAATATTTATCTTTTTCTTCATTTTCTTGAAGCATGTCTTTTCCAGAAAGAAAAGACATTTAACAAGTATTAAAAACATGTGTTTAAACCATTGAGAAAGTTTAATTTTCTTTAAAAATGGTTTCCGGAGTTGAGGTCTTCTCCAAGTTTCTGGAGCTGAATTTTCACCTGATCGTATGTCAGGTCTGCCCTGAGTGACCCCACGTGGGCCTCGGTCAATCACGAGCGATTTCCGGTTCCCCGCCTCCGCCCCCCCCCCCGCCCCCACCACCGGAGAAGACCCACCAGCCACTGGTACCCACTGGAATGGAAAACCAAAAGCCAGCGAGAGACCCGGTACAGTTGTCTGACATGAAGGGTTTGGTGTTCTAGAAGCTCGTTCCCTATCACTGCGAGGGCTATAAAGCAGACGGCTGGAAACAGGCCAGGGAAGTTTGGAATACTGTAGTCCTGGGCGGCCCAGGCCCATAAACATTCAAAGTCCGTATCAAGCTTATACCTCCGGCAGGAGGAACAAACGACACAAAACGTAGGAAAAGATGCTGGACACCACTCGGAGAGGTTAATGAAACATGAATGAAAGTAAACAAACAGCTCATGCGCCATAAAGCAGTTGCGTGCTGGGCCCATCCTTCTGACGGGAAATGGGGCCGAATGAAAGGGAAGTGCCAGCCTCCGGCAGGCCTGGGGCCGCCGCTTGGATTTTACAAGACCCCCCAAAATCCACAAAGGCGGAGAGAGCACAGCGATTGAGGCTGGTGCCTTTGACTCGCCCGAATCGCTTTTCTGGAGCTGATAAACTCCGCTCGACCTGACCTCGACGAAGGTGTTAAGGGTCCGTTGTGTTTTGAGCAATTTCATAGGGTACAATAGTTAAAGAAAAGAAAAACAGAGCAGGCGCTCGTTCCCTGGGGTCCTCCAGCTTCTTTATTCAGAAGGAGAACAACCAGTAGACTTGGTGCTAAAGAAAGCATTCCTGGCTTCCTTTAAAAGGACCGATTTTTTACCATAAGATGAGGCAGTGGTCAACTCTTCGGTAAGAGCAGGTCTCTTAGAAGGGCCACCTTAGGGGCGCCTGGGTGGCTCAGCCAGTTAAGCGTCTGACTTCTGCTCAGGTCATGATCTCACGGTTCATGAGTTCAAGCCCGACATTGGACTCTGTGCTGACAGCTCAGAGTCTGGAACCTGGTTTGGAGTCTGTGTGTCTCTTTCTCTCTCTGCCCCTCCCCAGCTTGTACTCTGTCTCTTTCTCAAAAATAAATAAACATGGAAAAAAAAATTTTTTTTAAAGAAGGGCTGTCTTCACCATCCATGCATGAGAGAATCTGGACTTTTCCCTGTACCCTCCCAGCCCTGAAGGGCATCCTGGACCTCAAGGTGCTCTTGAGGACAGTAAGACCTATTTCCAGGGCAACAACACCAGCATCCTCTCAAGCTCCCCCTAATTTTCTTCTGGGAAACAGTGAGGAGTCTTGCAGGAGGTAAACAGCTTTTTCTGAATACAATGTGGCTGGACTTCGAGATTCTTCTTGCTAAACATATCTACAGAATGTGTTCAAGAAAAATTCCTTGAAAGAAGGAGAGATTCAAGACTTCGGTCATGGTTTTGCACACACTTACTTGCACTGATATTGCTAAACTAGAAACATAGCAAGTACACGTTTTGCTAGTTGGGCAAACATTTGAATCCTGAAACTTACTTTAACGCTATCAGCATATGTTTACTTTAGTCTGCTGTTAACAATGACCTGGATAGACTTGGATTTAACATACAAATATACAGGTTACAAATATCACTGCACATTAGGAAAATGGCTTTAGTGACCAGGAGAAAAAAAGAAATGCAGGTAGCAATAACCGAGGGGATTAGTTTAGTCACAGGGTATTCGGAGTCAGCCTTCAGCCAGCTCAGCAATCCTACCCCCAGCAATTACGCCAGCGTCAGGCTTTCGTCATTTTGTATTTTTGCATCTGAAGCGTATGAAAGCAGCTCAGTTCCAAATGACGTACAGTTTTACACTCGAAGTCTCATTTGCTCCCATGGACCCCAAAGTAAACCTGCAATGGTCCTCAGCTGCAAGAAGGAATAAACAAAGCAGGTCCTTAAAGGCATATGGTGACAAATTTATTATTTAAAAAAAAAATCTGGACGTGGATTTCATACACAATTCAAAAGTACTTCTGTACCATATATTTCTATAAAGTACAACCACCAGAAGTCAAACCGCCAACAGTCAGAAGGCACCAGATTTTCCAAAAAATTTTTTTCATTTATTTATTTACTTTGAGAGACAGAGCGCAAGCAGGGGAGGGGCAGAGAGAAGGAGAGACAGAATCCCAAGCACGCTCCGTGCCGTCAGTGAAGAGTCCGATGTGGGGCTCAAACTCACGAACTGTGAGATCGTGACCGGAGCTGAGATTAAGAATCAGATGCTTGACCTACAGTGCCACCCAGGCGTCCCGGGATTTTTATAAGGAAGGAGACAGAGAGATATGAAGAATAAAGAAGTTTAAGAACCACAAAACTCAATCTTTATGGGAGAGAAAAAGAGGAACATTTAAGCAGTGTAAAATATATAAAAGCAGTGTGAAAAATATAACTATTGCGTGAGTAAAAAGAGACGTATTATAACTTTCGCAAAAATCTGATTAAACTTTTGAAGTCGCGAGAGCAGGAACAAGTGGTTCAAGCACAAACGAAACCTCAGGATTGCTCAGCGAGGGGAACAAAAAAATAACAGAACAAAGAAACGTGCCAGATTTTTCTTCAAATGGACAAGGGAACTAGAGGCGTTTCTGTGTAGCTACAGACCAAGAAGTGTTAGGTTTTCTCATTTAGAAAGTCAAAGACTGGATAGGGTGAGGAGAAGAAACAAACCAAAGACCAAAATGCAAAAATACATGGGTAAACACTGCTGTACCATATCCTGGCAATTCTTGGAACTTTACGAAAGGATACAGAAATAAAGAAACTCATTTTTCTAAGAATAATTGCACACTTGTGTATTACATGGGATGTAGGTTTACCCTTATATTCTCTAGGTAAATTTTTAACATTTAAGTTATTAAAATGAGAGTTTATTGAAGAAAAATAAAGTCCTACATACACGCCTACTCATTGTGGCTAGCCTCCAAAATGCTGCTTAATGCTATGATTAGACCTATGAGGCAAAACCAATATTCTTTTTTTTAATTTTTTTTAAACGTTTATTTACTTTTGAGAGACATAGAGACAGAGTATGAGCAGGAGAAGGGCAGAGAGAGAGGGAGATACAGAATCTGAAGCAGGCTCCAGGCTCTGAACCGTCAACACAGAGCCCGACGCGGGGCTCGAACTCACAGACCGTGAGATCTGACCTGAGCCGAAGTCGGCCGCTTAACCAACTGAGCCACCCAGGGGCCCCGAATATTCTTAACCAAATGTCTGAGCTTATAAAAAAGAATGAAAGAACAAATAACCCCTCATTGATCAATATTGGTTCTTTACCCCACAAAAATATATTAACGCTCACTCCTCTTGCTACAGAGCAAGGCACCACGTTGAGGAAAACAGAATACATACAGTCTTTGAACTTGACATAATTTACAGATAGTGGATTAAAAAAAGAAAATAGGGGGTATTATATTCACGTTTTCCCACACCATGTTCCTTTTTTGGGAGACCAATAGACATGTGAACCAGAGGCCTTTTTTAAAAAACCTCTAAAATTTTTCTGTCAACAGAAAAATGACCTTGTCTCCCGTCCTTAGACCTGCTATCCTAATTCAGTCATTTGCTCACGCCTTCTTGTCTTGGCCAACCATCAAGCAAAAAGCTCTCACTGGATCTGGATTGTGGTCCGTACCACACCCGGGTGTGGGAAGAGCTAGAGATTTTCACAGGAGGGGTCATCTGGAATAGATTTCTGAGTAACGTCCCAAGCCTCAGCACTGAGGTCCGATCGCCAGAACAGACTCGGAGCTAAGACAAAGAAACCACCTGGCAAATGTAGGTGGGATCCAGAGAAAAAACACCGGGTGGTGGAATTCACCAGGAAACGATGCAGAGAAGGATGAATTCCCTCTGGGAGTTTGCTCCAGCTGCACTGTGTAGTAAAAAGCAGTGGGTCTTGCAGGTGAGACAACTGCCTTAAAATGGAAGTGGTGCAGGAAGAAACTTTGAGAAGCGGCCCAGGGAGAAGGCATATGGCCTTCTGCTGGATTGTGCCTCTGCGAGTGCCCACCTTTCCCCAAAACTGAGATTCAAGCGGTAATAAAAACGTTAGTCATGATCAACAACATGACCGGCTCACGAAGCCAGGCTTGGGATAAGCAGAGTTCCCCTGACGAAGGAGCTGGGGGTGTAGGATGGAGGGGAGACATGCACAGAGGACCCTGTGTCATCATGGACAGGCTCTGGAAGAGTTTTAAAGCCCTGATGGTCACAGTAATCTCTTCGACCCTGTTTTGGGATTCCTTTAACTGTCACTTAAAAGCTGAGAGATACAGGGCACTGGGGTGGCTCAGTGGGTTAAGTGTCCGACTTTGGCTCAGGTCATGATCTCACGGTTTGTGAGTTCAAGGTCCACATTGGGCTCTGCACTGGCAGTGCAGGGCCTGCTTGGGATTCTCGCGCTCTCTCCCCCTCCCCTGCTTGTGCTTTCCTCTCTCTCTCAAAATAAGTAAATAAACACTTTAAAAAAAAGTTGAGAAGTAGGAAGTCTCTTCTTTGTTTCATGGAGTCCATGAAGTTATGAATCTCTTCTCTCTTTTGTGGCTTCCCTGTAGCTCTTTCATAGACCATTCTAAGTCCAACTTCTTTACTTGAGGGTGTGTTTCCTTCCTTTTCTGTTCCTCAGATATTTTTAACATATCCAGATAGATAGATAGATAGATAGATAGATAGATAGATAGATAGATAGATAGATAGATAGATAGATAAAGCCCCTCCTTACCCTGCCATCCCATCGGCATATCTAATACTAAAGTGATCAGGTAATCAACCCTGCCGTTGACATTGGGTTGGCCATTCTTACATTAAAATGAGATCCAAGTAATTCAGTCTTGTTTAGACCCCTTTGGAAAACTCTGACTTAGCATGAAATGATAATGTGGGTTACACAGGGATATCCATTTGTCAAAAGTATCCAGTTAAGACTTTGATGTATGTAAATTTTATCTCATTATTGAGTAGAGAGGATGGGGGATGAGTGGAGGTCGATATGACTGAAACAAGAAGAGCAGAATAATAATAGTGGTTGAAGCTGAGTAATTAGTGAATGAGAGTTCATTTTATTGTTCTGTTTATTTTGTGTATGTTTAAAACCTTATATAATAAAAAATAAAATGGTTCTTTCCTTTGTACTATGCCACAGCCATGTATATATATTCATATATATGAATGAATACACACATGCACATGCGCACACACACACATACACACACATACATACATATTCCAGAGGAATGGAGGCATTTATTTTAGAGCCATCTGGTCCTGATTTTATCACATGTGGTTCACCATTCACCCAGGGAGGAAGAGAAGGCTTTGACGTCCATCAGCCTACCCAACACTTTGCACTGACTTAAGTATTTGGCTATGAAGTCATCCTGACTTTTTTCTGATCTCCAGAACGGGAGGCACACGAATGTGTCTCCTCTGCCCTGAGATTTCCAATAGCCCCACTTTATATAATCCTCTCGATCCCCTGCCACCATCCAAAACATTCGTCTGCACTCCATTACTCGGGACGAAAATGGAATCTGCAATGTGATATCTCAACGAATGGCTGGGTATGTGACTAAATACTCTCCCCTAAAATTCCCTTCAACTGACGCTACTCTTAGGGACACTGTTCTTCTCATTCTCGTCTGGTACTTTATTTCCTTTTCGCTGATACATTCTTAAATTACCAAAATACTATATATGGTTTCTCACCAATTCCCTAGCAGATTTGTTTCACCACTCGACATGGGTTACTTCCCATCCTGTTTTATTTTTCCCCCTTTTGCTGCCTCTTCCTTAATATAATCTCTTAAATTCTGTGTAATAGTTTCTGTACCAAATGTATTTAGTCCATTTCCATGCACAGAAACGTATTCCATTAAATACGAAAGGCCACATCTCAGATATCTTTAAAACTAGTCTGTTTATAAACCCCTCAACAGACACTTTAGTGTAAGATAAAATATTTAATGATTTGGAGTAATGAGGGATAGCCTGGTCTAAATTATGGATTATTTAAAAAGAAATATCCTATAAAATAAAAGCTACTGCTCCCAGTAAAGGACAGAAGCTTACAAATTACTGGAAGTAGGAATGCTTAGACTTATTCTGATGAATAGACAATAATACCTTTTAATTAGCATACTCATAACTTCTTGAGTAAATTTTTGCTTCAAAAATACTAGGAGCAGCGTGCCTTCCTAATGAGGTTGTTACGTAAGCCAGCTTCCATTATTTGTCTGTTTCGCATATCCTTTCTTGGTCTTTAAATGTGAGATAAACCAGGAAGACCGCTGCCTCCATCTTCATAAATTTTGAGATCGTGAAGTCCAAATGCATGAAGTCCAATGATCGTATAATGAATCATATAATAAAGTTTTTATATTTCACATAATAAAGTGATGTCTCTCTCATTGTAATTTGACTGAGACTTTTTGACACGGTCTGTAGCTGTTCCTATTGTTTTTATTTCCTCTCAAGAGGGATGGCAATATCACAGAAGAATTCACCATTGTCTCAGATGGCTTAATTGCAAAATGTAGAAAAGAGAAATTCTGAGCGCACTAAAACGAGGCACAAAGCAAATGAGAGGAAATAGCTGCTAAACAGCACCGAGTCGAGGCCTGGGATCTTGGAGGAGTCTGGATTCACATCCCGTGGTCCGATGAGTTTCCCCGGCCCGGCTGCCCACTGCCCTCATTCTAACCGGCCCTCCTCTCAGGTGCCCAGAGCCGGTCACCTTCTGCTTTCCTTCCTGTCCACGTGACTCCGTGCAAGCTGAAAGCTCTCATACTGGGTAATCCCAGGCCCGGCCATCTTATTTCCTGAGCTTTCCCTTCAGCCAGAAGTGCTTCAACCTTTGTCTCAAGCTGTCCACTGGGGCCTTCCGTCAAAGTGTTTAAAGCACCTTTATCACTGGAACCCAGGGTGGGTCTGAGTCCTTGGACCCAGCCGTGGGGTTTGAGCCCAAGCAGAAGAAACTTAACGAGGCTAATGGCCGTATAACCCGGCACAAATAAAATGGTCCTTAAAGTGAGTGCAGTGTCCTTGATGCACTAAAGCTCAGCATACTTCCACACCCAGCTGAAGTGAGGAGTGATGGTTAGACCATGAATTTACTACTCTGGTTCAGTCCTGAGCACATATGTAGGTATTTCATTAATAAAAATGTGTCAGAAGTTCCGGTTAAAACGAACTTGACATTTGAGACCAGGAGAAAAGAAGGGAAACATCTGGAAATCCCCAGAGCCTTCTCTTTTCTCATCTAAGCTCCTCTTCATTAGCTACAAGTGGATTTTCCAGATTGTGGATTTTCAGAGACAAATTCCTCTTGTGTTTCCCTCTGTTACCCAGCTCAAACTAATTTAGATGTGCCTGAGCAAAATACAATTAGGTAGAAGAGTCTGTTAAGACCAAGAAGGGAAGGGAAGGGGAGGGAGGGGAGGGGAGGGGAAGGGAAGAAGGGAAGGGAAGGGAAGAAGGGAAGGGAAGGGAGAATGTAACCCAAGAGTATCATTAAAGTTACTTTGCATATTTATCTCAGGAAACTCTAAGTTAGTTTCCTAGGTAAATTCCAAGGCAGTTTCTGAAGACATTCCTAGTATTATGTATATACCTTTGCTTTTGTATCTATGTGGACTTGAGAACTCTTCCAAGATTCCTGGGTACCTGAAAATGGACACTTCAGGGAATGGGGGTTATATTTATGTTCCAACATCCAGAGTGGGTATTCCGGGGGCAGGGACTTTACTTGAACCAAAGAGCTTGGCAAATTTGCCTTCTCATCTGAACCCAATACACAGAAATACAAAAAGAGCTACAAATGGACACTTGAGGTAGCAGAAAAGGAAGGAAATATGTTTCTAGCACCTGCCAGGAACCAGACATGGAGCCAAGCCTTTCACATATATTAGTGTAATAAATCCAACTCGCCCTCTCCAATCCTGCCATCCTCCATTATACATCGAGAAAACCAGGGTTCAAACATGTTAAATAGCCAGTAAGTGATGGAGCCTGCAGTCACCCTTTGGTGGCACCGTGGTATCATGCAGATTTGCTTTCTGGGCAGTCCCCTGAACACTAGGTTTCCAGGAATAGGTTAATGGCAGACTGGAAGGACATTTCAGACAGGGTGCCACCAAACATTTCGTGAAAGATGTTTCCTGCTCCACCTTTTTCAATGTCTTGATCAAAGGTAAACTCACCTAATTTACATATGATTAGTAGATGATAGCTAGGATACTAAATTACTAGGTGACTAAATCAGGATTACAGAAAATACTGACAGGCTGAAGTAATGCACTGAATGAAATAAGATCTTTCTATGTGGGGGTAAATATCAGGTCTATGTACCTTACATCAAAAAACCATTTGTACACTCAACGGCTAAAGAAGATACGGTATATGTACACAATGAAATATTATTCAGACATTAAAGAAAGAATGAGATCTTGTTGTTTGTTACAACATGGATGGACCTAGAGGGTATAATGCTCAGTGAGAGAAGTCAGGCAAATGAAGACAAATACTGTATGATTTCACTCATATGTGGAACCTAAAACACAAATGAATACACAAACAACAACAATAAAAATAGAAAGACTCGTGGACAGAGGGAACAAACCAGTATGTGCTGAAAGGGAGGGCATGGGGAAGGGCAAAATAGGTGAAGGGATTAGGAGGTACAAACTTCCAGTTATAAAATAAATAAGTCATGTGGATGAAAAATACAGCATAGGGAATATAGTCAATAATACCATGATACAAAATGAAGACGGCGACTACATTTATGGTGGTAAACATTTCATAATGTGTGAAGTTGCTGAATCACTATGTTGTACACCTGAAGCTAATACATTATAGGTCAACCGCACTTCAATTAAAACTTTAAAAATTAAAATTAAAAAATATTCATTGATTTTTAATTTCCATCCAAGTGAGTTAGCAGACAGTGCAATAATGGTTTCAGGAGTAGAATCCAGTGATTCATCCCCTACGTATAAACGCCCAGTGCTCGTCCCAACATGGGTCCTCCTTAATGCCTCTTGCCCATTTAGCACAGGCCCCCACCCACAACCCCTCCAGCAACTCTCCATTTGTTCTCTGTAAGAGACTCTTAAAATTAAAAAAAATTGTAAACCAATTGTACAAGAATATGCAAGAGAGACAAAGTTTAAAAACAACCACTCCTCGATGATGGAATCAGAGCAAGTGCATAGGGTCGTGTGTTTATATACCTAGGATTCTAAGCTATATTACGAGATGTACGGGATCTACAATTGGGTGGTGATATTTTCATGGCAAGGTGCACTGATCAGATTATATCCTTAAAAAGCATTTTGTTCATTCAATAAATATTTATGAATGCCTTGTAGGTGCTAGATACTGTGCTAGGACCTCGGGGAGCTGAAGGGGAACAAAACAGATACAGTTTCCGTAAGTCATGAAGCTTAATAGTCCAGCTAATACAAGCAGAGTGAAATATGCCTAGAGAACGGAAAAGAACTGAAAAGCTGTCTTTAGAGAACAAAAAAAGCAACGGAGGATTTTTAGCCTTGAGAAATATCTTCTCTCGAAGAGCTTTTGAAGAGTTGATGAGAAAAATGGAATCATTTTTCAGTCATTTGGTGTTATGGTAGATTTTTAAATATTGCAAACACATTCTTGCCACCCCCCAGCCCCCCGTGAAAGGGATATACATCCCCTGTCCACAAATGTTAGGCTTGGCCGTGAACTCTTGATGCTCCTCCTCCCCGTAGGCCATCAAAGCAGTCACATGACTTGCTCTGGCCCAGGAAATGCAGGGAGAGTGTGGTTAAGGAGAGAAAATGTAGCAAACCAAGTTAAAGGTGGCTGTTCCTCCTTGTTTTTGTGGGAAAAGGATCCAATGAGTGGATTGGTTTCAGGCGGTAACAAAATATTGAGCCTAGAACCCAAAGAATGAGCTCCTTTTATGGAACGTGTTACTTTAACCAAAACCAGCAGGAAGGTTAAGTTTGCTAACAAGTCCAACAGAAGCGTTCGAGGCTGCCTTCTGATCATTACTATTTCTCAAAATTAGGTGGCCCACCTATCATTAACACATATTAGTGTTGCCAATTTCACTCTAATTGTGGGCTTGATTCGACTTGCTCCAATCAATTGTATTGACGTAGAAGGACATCTACAATGTATCACATGCAGTTTCAGTTAAAAGTTTAGTGATGGGGCCGCAAATGAAAAATTGATACTTGGCTTTATTACTAATGCTGTTTACTCTATTCTTGCACAGTAATCTGCTTCTACTTAAGTGGCCAGCGCTAGGAAATGAGTTATCATTGGTGACCTCTAAGTGAAACCGTAAAGGTGTCAGACAACGTGGTGGTTGACTTGTCCATGAAAGACGACGATACTGGGCTTCCTTTCCTTCATCCTGGTCAATACTTGGGCTTTTAGCGTGCACTAAAGCCCCTTGGGAAACTCGTTTATGTATTTCTTGCAATTACGAAATTCCGCTTCTAAAAACCACTACAGAGGGAACTTCAGTTAGGCTTTGCTTTCCGAGAACATGCCCGGCTCGCCACTCCCTTTCATTTATTCCGCGTTCTTGCAGACGAGGAGGCTAAATCAGGAATCACTTCACGACCACCTGAGCGAGTGGTCTTTCTCGTTAGGAGAAGATACCGCCCGAGCGATCCCTGCACTTGGAGCGGTGTCTCAACCCCAGGTCTGTTTACCGGCCGCTATGACAAGGGGTGGGTTGCCCCTTTCTTACATCATCACTAGCTAAGACTGAATGGGAGCAGCAAACATCTCCTGCTTATTTTGAAAGCATTCACGAAGGATACCGAGATACTAGAAAACATGGTCTCGTATTGTATAACCCAGTCGGAGAGATGAAGGGAACATAAAATACGTTTTAAAAGAAAGTCAAAGGGGCGCCTGCGTGGCTCAGTCGGTTGGGCATCCGACTTCGGCTCAGGTCATGATCTCACAGTTCGTGAGTTCGAGCCCCGCATCAGGCTGTGTGCCCTGAGTTGGGCTCTGTGCTGACAGCTCAGAGCCTGGAGCCTGCTTCGGATTCTGTGTCTCCCTCACTCTGCCCCTACCCCGCTCATGCTCTGTCTCTCTCTGTCTCTTAAGAACAAATAAAAATGTAAAAGAAAGTCAAAGACAAAACATTTCGATAATAGTTCAAGACAAAATAGTTGATCGGCCACTATTTTCAGAGAACCTGCACCAAAAATAATTGTATTCATGTTCAGAAGGGGAAGTATGGTAAAACAGTGTGATAATAGAGACTTACTCGATAAAGATGGATCTCGAAAGGGGATTTGAGAGGACAGGAGGGGGCTCGTTCCAGGGAGCCAGAACTTGGGTGGGAGGCAAGGAGTGCGGGCAGGACCAGGAATCTGCTATTCTGGCTGTGGCGTCTAGCATAGTGCCTCACACACGGCAGGGCCTGCTAACTGCTGGCTCAGAAAGAACTCTTAGAAAGGAGACCAAAATGACTGGACTTGGCCCTAACTGTAAAGGCTTTTATACCTAGGCTCCTAGGCTATGGAGCTTGGGTTTTATCTTTTGGAAATGCGGAGGTGGGTCCCAGGTTCCAGGTGGCCACTCTGTGTGGAGGCGGTTTCTCATGCCAAGTTCGTCAGTCTTCACACCTATCTGCCTCCCAAGGCTACCAGGGAGGTCATCTCACTCCCTCAGACATCTCAGAGTATTTCATCTGTGTACATCATTGGGCAACTAACCACGCACAATCTTTTGTATGTCCTGGTGACGGTTAATTTTGTCAACCTTGCCTGGGCCACAGGATGCCCAGATATTGGTCAAATATGTTTTCAGGTGTTTCCATTAGATATTTTTGAATGAGATTAACATTTGAATACATAGGCTGAATATAGCATATTGCCCTCCTTAACGTGAGTAAGCCTCATCCAAACAGGTAAAGAACAAAGTAGGCTGACCCTCCCTCAGGAATAGAGAATTCTTCCCGCCTGATGGCGTTCTAACTGAAATAGTGCCTCCTTCCTGCCTTGGATTTGAACGGAAACATCAGCTCTTCCTGACTCTTGAGGCTGCTAGGCTTTATACCAAACTGTACCGTTAGCTCTTCTGGGTCTCCAGCTTGCCAAGCATCCTACAGATCTTGGGACTTGTCAGCCCCTGTAATCACATGAGCCAATTCCTTATAATATTCTCTTAATCATATATATATGAATATATCTCTTAATCATATATATGTGTGTATATACACACACACATATATACACACACACTCACACATACACACACACACACACATATATATATATGTCAGGATGTAATCATATATATATATGTGTGTGTGTATATATACACATATATACACACATATATATACACACACACACATATATATATATGATTACATCCTGACAAACCCAGCGTAAGTTGAAAATATTGTAAGTTGAAAAGTATGTTTAATACATGGATCCTGCCAAATACCACAGTTTAGTCTAGTATATCTTAAACATGCTCAGAACATGTTTGAGATGTCTGAGGGAGGTGTGTATATATACACACACACACACATATATATATATGTCATATATGTCATATATATATAATGTCATATATATATAATGTCAGTTCTGTTTCTCTGGAGAACCCTAACTAATATAGTTCTATTTTCTTGTCTTAAACTGTTACTAAAACCCTTTTATGTTATTTAGCCTTTCTGCATGTTTTTACCTTGCCTTTCCCACCCAGTGGTAAACTTCCTGAGGTCTGAGGTTGGTAGTCTTCAACATCTGTCACCTTTTTCAGGAGTTAACGCAAGTCATGACCATGGAGAGCAACCAGTCCTACCACATACGGTTGTAGAGATTAAGCCCCGCAAGAGCTCTCCACTGAGAGAGCAAGTGGGGCAAAAATCCAGCACCGGGGCCAGCTACCAAGTGTTTTCCTAGAATTGGGCTGTGCCCATCTGGAGGTAGAGACTGTGTTCCTATTTCTCAGAGGCACTAAACTGGCTAGCAGAGGCCCTGGGCAGCGGCATTTCCTGGAAGACCCAAGCATAGGCTACGTGAGCATCCCAGAATAATACAGATTGCCAGCTGTGCCCAACATTACACAGGACTCACCTAACTCTACCTTACCAGGGCCAGAGAGAAGGCTTGGGAATTGGCATAAAATCTGCACAAATGCTCTAAAAGCAAGTGCTCCTTCAGGTGATTCAGGATAAGGGTAAGATACATTATACTAATAACCGAGTTCCCATAATTGCAACACAATACGGTCCCCGACTCATGACATTTCAACTTAACTTTTTGACTTTACGATGGTGCAAAAGCATGACACAACAGTAGAAACTGTATTTTTAATTTTGAATTTTTTAATCTTTTCTGGGACTAGTAACATGTGGTATGACACTCTCTCCCGATGCCACACAGGGGCAGCCACAAATCCCAGGCTGCCACACCATCGTGAAGGGGAAACAACCAACACATATGCGACTATATGTACCCATACAACTATTTGGCTCTTCACTTTCAGTACAGTCTGTAATCAACTACATGAGATACTCAACACCTTATTATAAAATGGGCTTTGTGGTAGATTATTTTTCCCAAATGTAGACTAATGCAAGTGTTCTGAGCATGTTTAAGGTAGACTAGATTAAACTGTGGTGTTTGGTAGGTTACATGTACTAAATTCACTTTTCAACTTAACAATATTTTCAAATTACCATGGGTTAATCAGGATGTAATCCCACCATAAGACCTGTATCTAATTTATTAATTTACTCACAGAATCCCTGGGAGGACTAGAAAACCATCCTCAGAAAACAGGTAGGAAAGATGTGTGTCCACTATGAGCCAGGACAAGATCCAAAATGATACACTGGCGGGTGCCTGGGTGGCTCGGTCGGTTAAGTATCCGACTTCAGCTCAGGTCGTGATCTCGCAATTCATGAGTTCGAGCCCCATGTCGGGCTCTGTGCTGACGGCTCAGAATCTGGAGCCTGCTTCGAAATCTGTCTCTGCCCCTCCCCCGCTCACACTCTGTCTCTCTCTGTCTCTCAAAAATGAATAAACATTAAAAAAATATGACACACTGCCCAGCAAAGACACTTCTGCCATGCCATTGAATACCAGATGCCTTGCCTTCCACAGCCATTGCCAGCACATGGCCCAGAATGATCTCTCCACCACTCCTACTTCCTTGCGCCACTACTTCAAGGTGCCGATTGTGTCCGAGAAACAATTTAGTGAGTATGGAATAGAAAATAGCAGTCTTTTATTTCAACTTTGTCTAGACTCTTCGGTGGGGAGTCCTGTGTTAAATATAAACGCTCCCCGCTCCCCAACCTCAGGCAAGAACCCAACACATACGGAATTTCATGGAGCGTGAATGCCTCCTCTAGAACTCAGCCGAGAAGCACTGAACTGGGTGAGTTTGTACATGGGGAACAGGTGAATTCTCAAATAGAAAAACAATTTTCAACCAAAATGCCCCTAATTCTGACACTTCCCATGTTGCCAGAATCTGCGTTAATAACAAATGCAAAGCACTTAGGAACACATACTTAGGAAACTGCTTCGAAAACACTCGAAAGTTTTCTGCTGGTACACTACATAGGCTTCTTGGTGACAAAATTAGCAAGCGCTTTTTAGCACAAGGGAAGGGTCCACTGGTTTCAGTTTAGAACCTGTACCAAAGCCCATAATGGTTTGTTAAGTCTTAAATATATATAAAACATCAAGTTTACTTTCTGTCTTGAAGTCTATCCTCATTGAAGAAATCATTGAGGCTCCTACCCACTTTGTAGACTGCTAGCCACTAAACAGGGAGCCTCCAGAAAGAATTGTTGACTGAATATGTAAATGAATAATAGTATCTTAACAATGATACGTGGATAAAATGAGATGATACTGGCGAAAATATTTGGAATTCTTAAGAAGAAACTGTGCTAAGTGAATCGAAGGCAAGAGTCATAAAGAGTAGTTTTTAAACAAAATGATAGTGAGGAATATCATGAGTCTTACAAACAACATTTTGCTTTTGTTTTAAAGAAGCCACACCAATTTAGATCTTGTTTGTATTTTCCAAAATCGGGAGATGACTTCTGTTGCCTTAAGCCCTGTGCTTATGCTGGGGCCGTGGTGGGGAGACTGGTTCGTGGGCTCCATGTTTTCACTATACCACTGAGGCAAACCATGAAAGAGTGTTAAAATCCTTATTAATGAAACCAACCCTAGATGGAAGTGGTCCTCAGGGACCTTTCATCTCTGCTCTCTCCGCTCCCGGTATCCTGATCTCTTGCTACTTGTGACCTTTGTCCTGTTCCCATCAGGCCTCACTCTCAGTCAATCCCCAGAAACTTTCGCTGCTAACTCTTGACATTTTTACCATTTCTGTGTGGTTTGATTTTCACTCTGAAAAGCCTTCAATATAGAGGCGAGATCATTTGGCATCCCACCACCTATGCCACTGCTAACAGACATTACGAGATTCCCTTTCTGGTTAAACGAGTTCTAGCAGGAAGGAGACTTGACAGTCAACTCAACCAGAGCGGGGTCTCGACATGCAGCCTTCCCAGGGGAAGAGGGATCCCAGAGATTGTGAACTCAGAGGAAAAGCCCCAGGTTTCGGTGGACTAGAATCTTCTCGGCAATTTTAAGGTAACGAGTCCTCTGCCCTGAGGACAGGGCCAAGGACAAGTCCTCTGTGCCTGTCTGTTTACTTAATAATTGGTCTACAGTACTCAGGCTGTGGTCATTTGCCCGTGTGTTAAAGGTTAATCATAGGTAAAGAACAGAAATAGAGAGCAGGCACTGAAAAATGCTTATAGCCATTTGACAAAGAATGCTGAATGTAGTAACAAATTTCCATTTATATTTAGTGTCTCTTTTATTTTTCTAATGATCCCTTTTTTTTTGTATTTTACAAAAGTATGGGATCTACAAAGCATTGGGATTTTTTTAATGTTCCTTCATCACAGATTGATGAACACTGACTTGAAAAAAAAAAAACTAAAATAACAATGAATTGCTTGCAGTGACACTCGACAGTGCTATAATGTGTACCTCCTGGGGAGTTTTAGCTTAGAGATTTACTGTAAATAAATAATACTAAATGGGTACATGCATTTGTACGAAGTGTACTGTCATTACTTGTGTAATTACCTAGGAGCACTAAAAATATGAAATGTGCTCCAGCCCCACAAACACACTACAGAGAGGTGAATTCTTTTCCAAGTCTAAGAAAATCTAGTAAGATGATAATACAAATGGATGCCCTTTGGACTCTGCCATTAAAATAATATAAACATCTGCCCTTTCAAGTTAGACGTTGAGAGTGTGATTGTTCATTTGGCACTGAATGTTTCTTATATTTTTTAATTTTTTTAACATTTATTTTTGAGAGACACAGCACGAGTGGGGGAGGGGAGGGAGGGGGACACAGAATCTGAAGCAGGCTCCAGGCTCTGAGTTGTCAGCACAGAACCTGACGTGGGGCTTGAACTCAGGGACCATGAGATCATGACCCGAGCCAAAGTCAGACACCCAACCGACTAAGCTACCCAGGCGCCCCTGAACGCTTCTTCTACGGCCTCTGGTTGGCTCTGGAATGCTATCTTGGCTCACAGTAGCATAAGAGGACATCTCAACTTGCCCCCTGCATGACTTCCCTTCCTAACGCCTGTTATGAAGCCATTTTGTTGGCAGGAGAAAGGTGGGGTGGTCAGTGCAGGGGGCAAATAAAGTTATTGTCATCGCTGTGATTGATTGAATTAGAAGTAGGAAAAGAGGAGCAGCGTTTCCTAAAGAATGGCTCAGTTCCCCCCTTGTAATAACCTGCACTGAAGGGTCATGTGATTTGCAAACTTTCTCTGTCTCTGTCTCTATTTTTCCCCCGATTTGTCATTTCCTATTAAGCTAAGAGCAGTCCTCGTCATCTCTTGGTACAACTAGAGAAATCAAACCTATCCCATGTAATACAACCAAGAGTCACAAGCTTAGGAAGAGCAGTTACAAAATCAGACGACTTCACAGACATTTCTGGCATTTGGATACATTTTTCATTCACCTAGAACCTTTTCCAAAGAAAACGGTTTGCTGATTGGCCCTTATGCCGGTGCAAAACATTTCATCCCAGAAATGTGCCCAGAATTATGAGAATGAACTTAATGTTTTCTTTGGACTAGGCCATATTTAATGATTCTAGTCGATATCATATCAGGTGACGTTAGATTTTTGTAGTAAGCCAAGGTAACTCCCTAGATGGTGTGATTTGAGGCAGGGAGCAGAGAGGTGAGCTACTGCACATATGCTTCCTCATCAGTCTGCCCTAATACATGAAATTCTACCCTTTAAATATTTAGGGGCGCCTGGGTGGCTCAGCCGGTAAGCATCCCACTTCGGCTCAGGTCATGATCTCACAGTCTGTGGGTTCAAGTCCCGCGTCGGGCTCTGTGCTGACAGCTCAGAGCCTGGAGTCTGCTCAGATTCTGTGTCTCCCTCTCTCTCTGCCTTCCCCCTGCTCATGCTCTGTCTCTCTCTCAAAAATAAACACTAAAAAAAAAAAAATGTTTTTTAATTAAAAAAAATATTCCCTTTTGCCTTAGTCGGCTCAGGCTGTCATAATAAAATACCATAAATGAACTTCTTTCTCACACTGCTGAAGGCTAGGAAGTCTGAGATCAAGGTGTCAGCCAGGGTTTCATTCTGAGGCTTCCTCCTGTGGCTAGCAGGTACCACAATCTCACTGCGTGCTCACGTGCACAGGGTATGTCTGCGGGGGGGGGGGGGGGGAGAGGAGGGGGTTGGGTGGGGGCGCTCTCTGGGGTCTCTTACGAGGGCACTAATCCCATCATAAGGGCTCCCACCCTCATGACCTCATCTAACCCTAATTATTTTTCGAAGCCTTCAAATACCGTCATATTGGGTATTAGAACTTCAAGATAGGAACTTTGGGGGGACTCAGACATTCAGTCCATGGATTTATGAGACCATACCTCTTTGAAAATAAAACATTTTAATGACTTAATACTTATTTTTATAAAGTTGGAGTTTTTAAATTTTTTATAAATTTTAATTACTTATAAATTTTTAATATATTTTTTATAAAGTTGGAGTTTTAAATTTTCAGCTATTATCACAGCATATGGGGCAGGGAATGGAGAAATAATATGTAACAGGCAAAAAGAAAAAAAAAAAGCATTAAATACCTAGGCTCAGAAGCAAGAAAAGAAAAGGCGGAAAAGAAAAAAACAAAAAAATGAGGATTTAAGAACTTTCTTGAGGCTGGCCCCTGTGGGATGTTATTAAGCTGTTCATTTACTCTGTGGTGGTGAACTGGACACGGTAGGGGCAGGTACAGAGCTGGGCGCACAGGATACACCTGCAAGAAAGACCCTACCATAGCAGACTTAACAGATGATGGGTAAGTCAGACCTTTGAACAGGTAAGATTCATGCAGTGAGGGTGGTTGTGCCACAAACAAGTTGCAGGTGAAGCAGGGGCACAATGAGAGGCCAAGTCTACACGCAGGACTCGGAAAATTCTCAGAGAGGAGACCAGACGTGAGGTGACTGCACACGAGAAAGGCGTACGGCAGAGTGGTTGGGACGGGAGAGAGGAAGGCCATGGAAGGTGGGCAGTGGAGAAGCGGATGGTAGAGAAGTAGGGCACGGAGTGCCAGATGAGGCGGAAAATAGAAACGCAGGAAGTTCCACATGAGTGGTGGATACGGGCAGATCAGGGTGGGTTTTGGGTGCCCTGCTGAGGAGTTTTGGCTTTATTCACAATCACCGAAGGATTTTAAGGAGCCTCAGAGTAACAGAATGAAAGTTTTCATTGATGGCTCAGTCAGTTAAGCATCTGACGCCGGCTCAGGTCATGATCTCATGGTTCGTGAGTTTGAGCCCTGAGTTGGGCTCTGTGCTGACAGCTCAGGGCCTGGAGCCTGCTTTGGATTCTGTGTCTTCCTCTCTCTCTGCCCCCACTCCTCTAGTGCTCTGTCTCTCTTCTCTCTCAAAAATAAATAAACATTCTTTTCAAAAATTTAGAACGTTCCCTTTGAGAGATCACATTTGCCAGGCGAGGTGAACAGTAGGTTGAGGAGCGAGATACTGGTTTAAGAAGTAGGATAAGAGATTGTTGCAAAGGTCAAGGTAAGAAATAAGGGAGGGTGGAGAGGAGGAGACGAGGCAGCCCTGGCGGGAATGGAGAACCCAGCCGTGGAGGAGTGGCAAGACTGGGGGAACAATCCAAACTGTGTTGAAGTCGAGGGAGGGCTCAGTACCCATTCGCTGAGGACAGGAATTCGGGAAAAAGGACAGATTTGAAGGCAACATGGAGAGTTCCGTGTGAGGCATTTTCCACTGGAGATGCCCAGAGGAACAGCCAGAGGCAGCTGGGAAGGAGCGCCCGAGCTCAGGAAAAAGGGTGGGGTAGGCGCTCCAGGAGGGGAGCGAGCTGCTCAGAGGGAAGCCATGTCAGAGAAGGGCTGCCTAGGCCGGGACCCCAGGCAACCCCTAATGAACTCTGTGTAGACACCTGTCTTCATGGCTACGGACTGAGCTCCTGAAGGGTCAAATCAACACAGTTGGTTTTTTTCATCTCCTACAGTATTTTGCATCTAAAAACTACTCTGTATGTTAGCCACACGGGAAAAATTGGTTTAGGCTCTGACATGAAGTCCACGATGCCCCTCTTAAAGTACAGAAAAAATGTGTCCAGAAAGATTTTAGAAACTACGGCAAGAGTGAACTCTGCACGGCATTGTTCCTTGCTTTCTTTCACTTACTAAATCACTCGTCTTCAAAGTAAAACAATCTATCTTAATGACTCCAAATATAGAACTCGCAAATAGATTTGAAGCCTTCAGAGAAGGACCCTGATGAAGCGGAGGCAGTATTTGTAGAATAATCCCCCGAGGCGGGGTGGGTTGGAAATGAGGAGAACAGGGTGGGGTGATGGGCCGCAAGGTGGAGAATCACCCAGTAATAGAAATGGCAGCACAACAAAACAGCTCTCTGCTCTCTGCTGTATTCGTTAAATGGCCTTTATTGTCTTGGCTAAGAAAGGTCAATTAATCACCCAAAGTGTTATCTGACAGTAATTAACAATCAGCAGCAACAAAATATCCATAAAAGCTCAGAACAACAAAGGGCTTTGTTGGGTTGGTTTGCGTTTGTTTGTTTTCTCTTCCCATACACCATCGAAAAAGGAGTCACTGACAAGTCATATTTCCTTTTACCGCTTCATTAGTGATTTTTGGCACCCAGGAAGGGGTTCGAAAAATAGAAGTGCTGCAGCTCACCGAAGCGAACCCACAGGCAATTAACACGGTCCCACTCCCCCTGCGGTCTCATCTCCTAACACGGCCCTCAAATGTTTCAGGACAGATCCTGGCAAGAGAGGACAGAAAAAGGTAGGCGGCCGGGGCCATTCCCCTGCCTGAACCGGGTCTAATATCCCAGAATTGGTGAGGGCTAAAAAGGAGGATTGGTAAACCGAATTCCAATTCTGGGATAGGAAAACTAATGCTAGTGTTAGGAATTCCCCTAAGTACCCCTTCCGTACCCGCAAAGATCTGAAAACGAACAAATCAACAAACCCGTGTTCTTGTATTTAATGCAAGCCTCGGCATTAATGTTTCTGCCACGAACATGAGGAGATTTTCCAGTGTCTGGATCCTCCCCAAACAGAGCTCTGTAAGTATTCGCAGAGACTCTGTCTTACATGGACCCTTTCTGCCCTCCCCCACACCCTCTGCAAGGCGGCCCTTGTTACTAAGTCTTCATGTCACCCGTGCATTCTGGTGAAGCATGACCTGTCACTCCTGAGGTCTTCTCGGGTCATTCCCATGGAAGGTTCTGCCAGAGGCAGCAACCAGACCCTCCAGCCTGACCGCTACAGGGCTGGGTTTTTTTAATATCTGGTTCTTCCCTATGGGCAGTGACCGCGGGATCCGGCCTCAACACGCTCTGTCTGCTGCGGTGATAAATTGTATGCCAGGAGTCCCTTTGGTGAGAAGGGTCCCATCGCGCTTGAAGTAGAAGATGAAAATGGGTTCCCTTCATTATGTAAAAACTGTGCAACCCCGCCAACCACAACGGCTTCCTTAGCTGGAGTTAAGGATGCCACTGTTTAACCACTTCCTCTTCGGCCTTGGTGGGTTATGATGGTCGCCGTTTCTTGTGGTCTTGGGGATGTTGAACGGTCTACCCCTTTCCTGCCCTTGAGTCAGGCGGTCTCACTTTCAGTAGTCGCAGGGACAGAAAGCTCCAACAGTAGCTCCTTCTCCTCTTGTGCTTGGCTCCAGAAGGATCTTCACTAAACAGAGTCAAAGTATTTTTCCATAATGTTTAGTCCTTTGTTCCAATACTGCCTTCTGCAACAACACATCATGAATATATTTTCTGGTACATCATGGTGCCCTGAAGGCCTGAAGGCATTCCTTGTAGCTCATTCCCTTCCTCCCCATCACACCAACCATTTCCTCTCCAAGCCAAATACCACTGGCTCCTTCAGCTGTTCTTTTTTTTTTTTTTTTTTGAGAGAGTGTGTGCGAGCATGCACACTTGCATGCATGTGAGCAGGGAAGGGGCAGAGGGAGAGAATCTCAAGTAGCCCCTCACCCAGCCCAAAGCCTGAAGCGGGGCTTGATCTCATGACCCTGAGATCATGGCCTGAGGTGAAATCAAGAGTCCGATGCTTAACCAACTGAGCCACCCGGATGCCCCTTCAACAGCTCTGTACTAAGACTTCCAGACTCTTTCTCCTTCCAGGGCAAACTTGCCCACTTTGGGAATGTTTCATGTTGGGAACTCCCACTGAGACGGTTTTTCTCCAGAACAGAGTCCAATAGCCCATGTGCAGTATGGCCAGCACGGAGAGGTCACCATGACCTGACGTGGATGCTAGACCAGAAGCAATCCAAAGGCCCTATGGGGTTGCATTCATCCCGTGCCCGTACCTCAGCCCTGCCGCATGCTGGGAAGAGCGGCTGCCTCTGAAGCATGGGCGAGGCGGGCCCCCAGGTTCTCTGGAAAAGTCAGCTCTGGTCTTCTCCACTCCTTAGAAACACCACCAGTGCCCATTGGTGCCACTTGGCTCCAGTACTTAACAACAGCCAAAGTGGTTTTTGATCAGAAGCGTGTGAAGAGAACGAAAGAAAGATTGAGAAGGACAGTGCTCACTGGAGAACTGAGCCATAAGTACGGTCAATAAGTTGTTCTATCATTCCAGAACAAACCACCACAAATTCGCGGAACAGCAGCCACAAGTAATGTGTGGGTGAAACCATAGTGTTTCTACTGCTGTCTTCCTGCCTGTTTCCCTACGGAATGGGCGAATCCCTTCTCTCTGGGTTGCTAAGAATAGTAATTGGGAGGGAGAGCCACACCGGGGCTGCAGCAATAAAATGCAGTCAGGTTTTCAAAAAACACCCAGGGGGCACCTGGGTGGCTCATCGGTTGTGTCCAACTTCAGCTCGTATCACGATCTCATGGTTCGGGAGTTCGAGCCCTGCATTGGGCTCTGGGCTGACGGCTCGGAGCCTGGAGCCTGCTTTGAATTCTGTGTCTCCCTCTCTTTCTGCCCCTCCCCTGCTCCTGTTCTGACTCTCTCTCAAAAATAAACAAACATTAAAAAAAATTTAATGAAAAAAAACAAAAACACCCAGAGCTTTGAAGAAGGTGAGACTGAAGAACCACAAGCTTTTTTTCTTTGTGCTCTCATTGTCTGCACAGTGCCCAGCACTGCTGGGTATCCAGGAAATGCTCACTGGGAGAACGGATGGACAGAAGGACAGCAGCTGTGAGGAGCCAAGAGCAGCCGACCTGAAGATGGAACAGGTGGCCATAAGACAGAGTTGACTTTCAATGCCCACCTCCCATGATGGGGGGTTGGGGAGAGGGGGGGGGGTGGTGAAGCAACTGAAATGGAGGACAGATGTCAGTGGTTGAAATCAGGGAGGTAAGGAGCAAGTCGGGAGGCAATGGCTGGGAAGCCTGGGCAGTCTTTTAAAAATACTGACTCCCAAGCCCTATTCTGGAAACGCCAATAGGTCTGGGCTCTGGTGTTTCATGATTTTGTTTTTCTGATTGTAAAATATATCGTACCTAAAATTTTCCATTTTTTCCATTTAAAAAAAAATGTCTATGTATTTTTGAGAGAGCAAGAGAGAGCGTGTGCGCACAAGCAGGGGAGGAAGGGTTGGGGCGACAGAGGATCTGAAGCTGGCTCAGTGCTGAGAGCAGAGAACCCAATATGGGGCCTGAACTCACAAACACTGAGATCACAACCTGAGTCGAAGTCGGACACTTAACGGACTGAGCCATGCAGATGCCCCCCGTTTTTGCCATTTTTAAATGTACAGCTCAGTGGCCTGACCTGCATTCGCATTGTTGTACAGCCATCACCACTATCTGCCCCAGAACTTTTTCATTTCCCTCCGCCGAAACTCTGGGTGCGTTCAATTCTAACCCCTATTTCCCTTCCCCCACCCCTGGCAACCACCATTCCACTTTCCGTCTATGAATAGACTTTCCTAGAGACCTCATTCCAGGCGCCTCAGCGCTGGTATTGTTTTAAAGCCTCCTTGAGGGGCGCCTGGGTGGCTCAGTTGGTTAAGCAACTGCCTCTTGATTTCGGTTCGGGTCGTGACCTCACGGTTTGTGAGCGGAGCCCCGTGTTGGGCTCTGCGCTGATGGCGCAGAGCCTGCTTGGGATTCTCTCTCTCTCCCGCTCTCTCTCAAAAATGAATAAACATTAAAAATAAAAGTTTCCTTACTAATTCCAATATGCAGCCACTGTTGACAGCTACAATGGTGCAATGCCAGCTGTTGCAGCCAGGTGGACGTGAGGTGTCCCGGGGTCATGCTAGTCCTTGAGGAGAGGGAGAAGATTAGGAGGCGGGTAAAGTCTTCAGTAAGTGTGCTGAGTGGGAAGGGGAGGTGACTGGGTGGCAGAAATCCGGTAGGGAAAAGGACGTCAGGAGCCTCAAAGGAGCCAGGTTTTTACAGAAGGCTCAAGACTGGGGCTGGAAGTGTGAGCCGAGATGGGGTAGAGATTTAACCCCAGGTCTGATGGCAAAGGCCAGCTCTCTTCCGCTATGCCAATGCTTCGACTCATTAATATTTATCGAGTACCTATAATGCGCTAAGCAATGCTCCAGGCGTAAATTTCCTGCTCATGCAGAGTTTGTATTCTACCAAGGAATCAGATAATAATCATGAAAAGAAGTAGGTAATTAAGACCTTTAGGTTGTCCATTGAAACAGGAAAAAGGTAGAGAGTGAGCTGGGATTGACAGGAAGGCTTCTCTGAGAAGAGCCTTAAGAAGGAGCCTGAATGAGGAAACAGAGGCTGTCACGTCGAGTGCAAACGGGCTCCCAAGTGCAAAGGCCCTGAGACAGAAACAAGCTTGGCGCGCTCACAGGATTCAAGAGAAAGCCCGGGCAGCCTCATCATCAGGGAGTCAAGAGAGTGAGTCATGAACCGAGGCAGACAGGAACTGGATTGAGGGCCTGCAGGCCAAGGTAAGAAATTAGGGATCGATTGTCCCCAGTGACAGTAGGATGAGACCGGCTGCTCTAAGAGGAAGGAATGGAGCAGGAGTAGAGGCAGGGAGAGCAGGGTGGTGACTGCAGTAGCCCAGAGGAGAGGGGTGTTGACTTAGACCAGGGTTAGTGCGGAGGCAATGGGGGGGAGTGGTAGAAGGGTATTTTTCCTTCAGGGAAAGAGGAATGGCTCCTAACTTTTGGACAAACATCTAGATGGATGGCGATATCATTTACGGAAGGAAGCGGAGATTTCGGGGGATAAAGTATTCTCTTTTAGGCAAATTATGTTTGAGATTCTTGTCAGACGTCCAAGTGGAGATGATGAGAAAGCTGCTGGGGATACAAGTCCAGACACAGGAGAGAAGTCAGGTCCATGGATGTAGGCTTGTGGGGGGCTTGAGAATCACCTGGATGGAGAGCTGTTTCAAATGGTGATTCCCAGGCCCCTCCCCCCACCAGCGATTCAATAGGTCCGGTAGGTGGAATTTGCACCTCTAATTAGCTCCCCAGATGGTTCTGTACAATCCCATACTCTCTACCATTTTACTTCCTCTGGCTGACCCTAATCCATTAAACAACTCTTTAGCCACTTAACTGTATATTTTTCCATCTTATTCAGATATTTTCAATCCTTTTACATTAAAAGTGTAATATGAAATTATTATATGTCAGTTTTATTATATACTATGATCAATAATATATTCTAATGTAATGTTATACAGTGCTTGTTATATGATAGTATTTGTTTTAGTCCGTGCAGGCTGCTATAGCAAGATACCACAGGCTGGGGGGCTTAAACTAGGACCACTTGCTTCTCACCGTTCTAGAGGCTGGAAGATGTGGGCAGATTGAGTGTCTGGTGAGGACCGGCTTCCTGGTTCATAAACAGCCATCTTCTCGTTGTGTCCTCACAGGGCAGAAGACACAAGGGAGCTCCCTGGGGTCCCTTTTGTAAGGGCACCGATCCCATTCACCTCCTAAACACCTCCCAACACCATCATACTGGGGGGTAGGTTTCAACATACGAAATTGGGGGGGGACCACAAACCTCCAGTCTGTGGCTATAATCTTTAGCGATGTAATTATTGTATACAGATATGTTTCCCATATTTGTCCATCTTTTTTACAAAAAAGTATGAAAGAAATTAAATGTCTTTTAGAAAAGTTAGCATACTTTTATCTCCAGAATTCCCTTCTCAGTCCAACTGCTAACTTAAAAGAAAGGAGAAAGAGGGAGGAAGGGAAGGAGAGAGGGCAAGAGGGAGGGAGGCGAGAAGACTTGGTTGCATTGAATTGAATTTTTCTTATGAATGCAGGCAGTTCTCTGCTAAACAAGACTTTCAACTTCTAAGGGTTCAGGCGCATGAGAATCTGTTCCAGAATTAGGCAGGAGATCAGCAGTCTTGCTCTTCTATATTTGTCAGAATTCTCTTTTTTGTAATCAAGACAGACTTGTCTTCCGATTTTTGACACCTCTGCCATCCTCCATGCTTTCTCAAAAAATGCCCAACCAGCTCTCTTATCCCCACCTCAGACTCGCAGATCATTTCCCCCTCACCTCCATGTTCATGCCGGTTCCCTGGGCCAGCTCACTGTCCCCCCCGGGGGCACAGTGCCCGTGCAGCACGTCCTTTCCAAGCCTCACCATCTGAAGCTCATTCTCCTTGAGAAAAACCCAGAAGATCACAGGACAAACCAGTCTGCTCTGCAACAGGGCTTCCCACTCAGCAGGCGGCCGTTCATTTTGCTCCCCACTGACAACAAAGCTCTCCATTGTGCTTTCTGGGGGTCTTTTTCCTTACAAGGCGGTGTGGGTGCTTTGATTTCACTGGGGTTTTCTTTGCTTTGTGTTGTTTTTGCAACCCCCGGCTCCACCCCCCAACTTCCGCCCTCCTGTCACCATTCCCCCGGCATCACACCACATCTTATGTGTATCTTTCGCTGTGCACCCCTCTTTCCACGTGGTGTGCCTATCTTTCTAAGGTACCCTCTAACTTCCAGGCACGCACATATGTTAATTATCACCAAAGCAGATGTATCCTGATTTCAGGGTGAACATTCAGTAACCGTTATGGGGTGATGGATGGGACCAGCTTTCCACGGAGGCCTAGCCAGGAAGCCTTCTACAAGGTTGTCAGCATTATTCAACGGCTTCTGTCGCCATTTTGATTACTGCTCAGGTGACGTCAGGGGGCAGATAGGACTTGGGTCCAGGGCTCCTGACCCCAATATCTCCCGAGGCTGATTTAATGATGAAGATGAAAAGAATTCTGGAAACAAAGTTCCGGGAGACTTTGTGGTAGAATAAACGATGGTGGTGAATAGGACTTGGACTCGTCATTAAAAGTGGCATGTTTATGGGGTGCTGACACGGTTTACGGGGTGCATGCCTACGAGTACCAGCCAGATCCATGCTTTTCCTAATGTCTTCAGCCTTTTCCCAAGGGTTTGGACAACACAGCTGTGATGAAGCTGCCAGGGAATTCCTCTAGTGGAGCTTTTATATTTAACCACTGGCCCTATGCACGGCGAACATTCCAGGCATGAGAAGGCATTCTCTTTAGCTGCGATCCTGAGACCAGGACAGCCACGAGACACGATTCTATGGGCTTCGTTCATATGGTGCCCCTGTGTTGTGTCTCAGAGGGCACCATCACCGTCCACGAGGGGGAGAGTGGCGCCCCCTGGAGTTGTGCTACCCAGAGGTCTCCCATGGGACCCCAGCCTCACCCTACACCTCTTCTCCTTCCTCTTACCATTGCACAATCACACATCAGTCAGCTGTGGAGCTTACAAGCACCTTAGAGCACAGCGTCATAATAGAAGTCCTACAAGGTCACTGTAACATTGACTTCCATGGAAATAGGATTTTACAGCCCATCAGGTACTCCTGGTCCCCGCACACATCTCGGAAAATCCTTGCGTGGCAGGGACCATAAAGCAGGCACAATTGTACCCACCATTTTATCCAGAGAGTCCCAGCAATTCTCATTCAAGGCTACAGAGTTCCGTTGCCTCCGGCTTGGCTTTCTCCTTCTCTATCCGGTTCTGTTTCCGTCACCCGTAGTTGCCAAGTTTGGTCTAGTTGAATGCAGAGCCCTAACTTCTATTTTTAGATCTAACCTGTTGAATCCCTGCTTTCTGGAATTCCACCAATGATGTTGTAGTCCTTTAATTTTGATCTTGGCTTTTTTATTAATAAGGAAATTCATGACTTTGCTACCGCATCTTCCTTAGTCCCTGTATTATTTAAGACCTCTAGGACTCTATGAAACAAAAACCCAGGGGCGCCTGGGTGGCTCAGTCAGTTAAGCATCTGGCTTCAGCTCAGGTCATGATCTCCCAGTTAGGGAGTTCGGGCCCTATGTCGGGCTCTGTGCTGTCAGCTCAGAGCCTGGAGCCTGCTTCAGATTCTGTGTCTCCCTCTCTCTCTGCCTCTCTGCTGCTCGAGCTCTGTCCCTCTCTGTCTCTCAAAAATGAATAAAAACGTTAAAAAAAAAAGTTTGAAACAAAAACCCAGTTCGAGCTAGCTCTTTTACGAAAGGGGCCATTCTGGAGTATCCCAATGAGCTCAAAATATAGAATGCAGCTGGATCTCAAAAATAAGCTGGAAGGAAGAATTGATCACTGCTCTTCCTGTGTACATGTTTTATTCTTTCTTAAAGTGACTTGTCTTTCCTTGCCTCTCAATCCCCACGCTGAGGTACAGTCACCATGACCACCAGAGATGGTGTTATGAAATGCGGTTACTCCAAGAAAGATCCATTTGCTTCTTCTGTCCCAACACCATCCTCTCTTTGGATACCAGCTTTGGTCTGGTATCCACCACTGCACAACTCGGGTACAGCTTACCTGAGCAAGTTATGTTGCACACATATAACCCCGCCACAGGCCCCCAGAAAATGGGAAGCAGGAAGAGGCAGAAGGTGGGGAGGGGAACCGACAAGGTCCCCGTGGTCAGGAATATTCCCAACAAAGCCCTTGACCTTCATGTTCAGGCTGATCCTATACCAGGCCTGTATCCCTGAGCAAAGCTCCATGCATATTCCTACTTTGATATCTGAGCTGGACCCTCTCACCTGCCTGTATTACCCTGTCCCATCACACCCCCTTAATCTTATGTCTCCCTATACTGACTGAGTTCAACATTCTTTCCGGCCGAGCACTCAGACCACAGACAAAGGACTCCATGTTCACCTCTGCCTTTCCAGGCCCACACTCCACCAGTGGCTTTATATCCCCAGAGCCACTGGGCCATTGCTCAATGCAGGAGCGAGACTGTGGAACCATTCCAGCCCCTCTGGAACCTTCCCTGCTCAGCCAGCCTTAGGTCAGTGTTTTCATCTTGTTCTTCTTTCTCGCTTTTCTCTCTCTGTACTCACTTCCATTCTCTACTCACTCTATACTTATGTCTCTCTATCTCTTCCTGTTTCCATTTTCCCATATCACTATCGCTTTGATGTATCTGTCACTTTCTAGCCCATTGTAACATTATCTTGTTCAAAACCCACATTTCCAGCACCCGTTATTTATGTCTACCAATTTCATACATACATTTGGGGAGAGCAGTTAGTGTTCACAACATACTCAATAAGAGAAGACAGAGAAATGCCCTTAGAAGAAAATGACGAGTCTCAGTTTTAAAATTCCAATTTTAGTCAATGCTTACAAACTGATAATAAGATTAATTTGGAAGGAGACATGCACATGATATGTTTTTGAAAATGAAATATAATGAGAGAAGAATTTGCACTTCCAGATTCGAATATATTTTAAATAAACCGTATCTAAAACAACATGGTATTGGTAGGGATAGATTAATGAAACGAAGAATGCAGAAACAGATCCATGAAAATATTCATGATATATGATTAAGTTAAAAAGATAGCCATGAAACAACATGTCTAGTGTTATTCTATTTATGTGAGATAATAATGTATTTCAATATTACTAGCAAAGAGCCTGAAACCATATATCCCAAGCTGTTGACAGTGGTTATCTTTGGAGGGTGAAATTATGTATTTACTTGATACATTTCTGTTATTTGACTGTTACATGACGGGCTTATATTCTGTCTCTCCTCAGAATATCCACCATATCACCTGTCAGGGTCTTACATTCAGCGATATATGTATGGAGTCATCTTTCAATGGCTAAATCTGGGGTGTCCTTCCAATCTGCCAAATTCCACAAAGATGCAAAGATAACCATTCACTCAAACGATCCTTGTGGTGGACTTGAAAGGGCTACACTGTAAATAGCAAGACCAAATGACCAAGCATTGCATGGGATAATGCCAATACATGTTTTTTCTGCATAAGTTTAGAAATTGCTAAAAACAGTGGTGTGGAGGGGGGGGTGTATGCAGGCGTGCACACCTGCGCATGCATGTATATTCTTAGAAGCCCTAAGACGGTCTTTCTTTTATCTCTAAAAGTCAAAGATAGACCAGAAGCTAAGAATCTCGTGTCAAACACCTGAGCCAACATCTCAGGCCTGGGTCAAAAGGAAAACGGACTGATGGTTGGCATCCTCTCAGAGGCTTTTCAAATGATGCCAAATAATTAGAAAGAGATGGTGTTAAAGGCGCTCAGAATCTCCCTGGGGGGCACGGGTGGGGTAGGAGCGTGGGAGTGAGGACAAAGATCCTACCCTTCATTCCCCACCCCCACATTTGATTTTGTCATCGGTCGTTCCTTATTAGCGCGGGCTCTCTTTTTTCCCAAGGAAATTTATCTAATTTAATTGCAAAGCACGTGAGACGGGCCATCCATCTTGCCCCCACCACCCATATAAACAATCCAGAGGGGTGGGCTGTTCTCTCTAGCTTCCCGTCTGGCAGGGCCCTTTTACTTTCAAATTAAAGGAATTATACGGTAAACACGGCAACCACAATTAAGATATTTTTAGAAACATAAAATTCTCCAGAAAACATGACACTAATACTGGTATTATGATTGAAGTTAGGAATTATGGTTATTAGAAGCTTTGCAGTTTATGTGCCTCATAAATCTAATCGCTTCACACATCCACTGATGCTGTTGCTATATTTACTGCAGACATCTATGATGACAGACAGTACCTTTGAGAAGGGCCAGATAAACAAAATATTTTACATACTCCAGCTTCTCAGTGTCTAATGGATTCATATCATGGAGAGAAAAAGGCTTCATTAGAGCAACGGCACCAAATGCTGAGAAGCCGATTTACCACAGAGATTTGATCTGAGTTATGTGCTTCTGTTTAATGGGAACGCTCCTGTCGAAGCCTGAAATCCTGAGTACAGAACGGTCCGGGAGGGGGTGCCAAGGAGTGTCAGGGTGCAGCGGGAGAGATGGGTAAGCCGACAACTCTATAGATACGAAACTTCCCCTGACAACTCAGAAACCTCTGGAAGAAAGAGTATATAAAATCTGATGGCATGTGTTATGTGTCCAAGATTGTTAGGAAAAATCCATTGCTATTGGGAAAATGTGACTTTCACAATGACCCTCAAATTCTCCTCCCCTGAGGTAGCTATACTTAGGGGCTTTGAGTGACCTTGAAGAAGAAATGGAGTGAATAGGAAGTTAGAACCACCAGGCCACCAGGACAGAGAGGAGGCAATTTTAGTTTTGTCTTGACCTTTGAATGTTCCTTGAAATTATACTCAGCCCTCACAGCTGAAGTCCTAATCTCAAAAATTAAAATTTATGCTTGAGAATGTGCATTATTATGTAGAAGGGGGCAAATTAGGGACATTTTAAAAGCCATGAGCCCATTCTGCTTTTTTTTCCAAGAAGAGCGTTAAGGCAGAAATATTGCCCCAGTGGCTATGACATGATCAGTGATTTTCACCTTATTCCCGCTCCCAAACGCCCCCCACAAAAATCTACTAGATTATCTAGATTGACTACGGGCAAACATAATAATTTTTTCTTAGATTCTTAATAGCCCTTAATAGAATGGCCTTTTTACATCATGAGCACTCAATAAATACAAATGATGGAAATGGCTAGACAAGTGAACATGCCAGACAGGGAGTTCTCTACAGTTCCCCTAACCAGTCAGTCTGGTTTAGATTTGTGTGTGTGTTTGTGGGTAAGAGCAACGCTCCCCATGCGTGAGTGTAGGGTGACAAAGTAGTCCGGGAAAGAAATGATGGTTTCTGGGGCCGGGAAATGGCGATAGGGAGTATATACACAGAAGAGGACAGAATTGAGGGATATCGAGAAAGTAGAATGAACAGGTGTTAGCTGTTGTCTGGACGTGTCGAGCCAAGTCAGGTGAGGAATCCAAGATGGCGCTCAGGTTTCTGGCTTGAGCAACTCACTGCTTGAGGGAAACAGGCTTGCAGAGGGAAACGAGAGATTTAGCTATGAACACACTGAATTGGAAATGCCTGTGGCTATCCAGGCATCAATGAGATATAAAAACAGGCAGTCTCAATGAGATATAAAAACAGGCATAATAAGAGTAAGAGAACAGAGTTGGAAAAGGTGACTAGGAAATGGACTTTATGTTTAGGAAGACTCGATGTACTTTTCTTATAGTTAAAATACCATTTTGACAAGAACAATAAAAGAAATTCCACAGACTGGTGAATTCCTTGAGAACGCCCTTCGAGCGGCCTGATTTTGCCTTAATTCCTAACAAACCAGTGAGCTTTCATTCTAGACATCTTTACAAGCAAGGACCCCATCCACTTAAATAAATGGGATCCTGACATCTCACGAAACAAAACACATGCCCATAGAACAAACAAAATCCGAAGCGTCCACAGGAAAACCTCTTGAATTATGAGATTACCCCAAACATTCTCCTGAAAAAGTAACATCGCTCAATATTTACGTCATTCTCCTTAAAAATAAGTTCTGTTGAGAGGAGGAAAGAATTCTTGACCTTATCTAAGCATGTGGAATTCTGATGGAAAAAATACATGTGTGTGGAAGGCCGGAAGCATGAATTATGCATACCACATCATCACACTTTTTCCTCAATATAGACCTGCAACATGCTTTGCATGGAAAAAGAAATTAGAATAGAACAGATATTGAGCAATTTTCTCCATAACTGGTTCTTACTCACCTTAAATGTAAAATTTTATTTAGCTTATTTCAAAGGGAGACATCCTTATTAAGGGACCACATTTACTGGCGCCTCTTGGAGAGAATTTAATGCAAACAGCCTGAAATAATTGAAGGAAAAACATCTTCTGACTGTTCTCAGAAGAGCTTAGCAAAGAAGAGGATGGCAGGAAAGAATTACTTTATTATATTGATTTTCTTGGAGAAATCAAAGGAGGATAACTCAAATAGACCAATTCGCTCTTGCCAAACTCAGTGGAAACACGTAAAACAGCCGTGAATTTAGGTGTCAGAAACTGTTTGCAATCATTTAGTTGAACATGCAAATCAGGATTCGCATATTATTACTCTAATAAAAGAGCTAATACGAAAGGATATCTGGGTTCGTTTGCACAGATTCTCTGTTTTAAATGACTGCAAGTATAATGGGTGTAAGTTTTGTCTAACAAAATGTTTACAGTCCAATCAGATCATTAACCTGAAATATGAAGAGAGTGACGCATTCATCGCGGTACAATAACAAAGACACTGGAGCACAGCCAAAGTAATTGGAATACAGTTCTCTTGAAGCTCAAATCTATTTTTCTTTTACAAGGAGCAAAGCATTTCACTTTTATAAAGACTATCTCCCAGTAGATAACATTGGTCATGCATTTGGTGGTGTATGGTCATTTATGGAGATATCCTTGATGTATCAGATAACATCACGAAAATATTATTGTTCCTTAATAACTTTACGCTTACTTTTTTTTTTTACTCTTTTTTTCTTACACCTACTCTTCGAGTGGTCTTTATGAATATGCGTATTATTTAGTAATTTACAGGACTCTAATTCTCTAATTCATTCTTCTGTCTTCAGGTGGGACCAGACTGTAAGAATCCAGTTTAGCGTTTCCCAAAGTGTGTGCCAGAGAACACTAATTCCACAGGATGTGAAATATAGGTTGATTAAAGAAATGGGATTTTCTAGTCAAATGAGAAAGGGAAACAATGCTGAGGAACAAAGTTAAATCGATCTTTCTGTTGCAAAACTTCTCAGGTCTTTCAATGTGCATTAACACACTGAAAGTCTCCAAGGAAGTGTATATATAGGCTATTGAGTTTCCCAAATACTTTTCACCTCTGAACCCCTTTTTGAATGAGCGTTTTTCAGAATTGATCATTTAGGATTGACAGTTCGTGTCTTTCCATTATCTGGCAGCTTCAGTAATAATTGAAGCAGACAGGGTGAAGTGACAACGGGGGCGGGGGGACTAGGACACTCTAGAGAGTAGCATCTAACTAAAGGGGCACGTATCCCTCAGTTTTGTCCACAAAAACTTTCCAAACTTTTAAGAAAAGCAGGAAATTTGCTCTTGTGTGTGGCAGAATTGCTTTTAAAACACTTCGTGGGCCGGACGTGTCTGACACAAACATGGTCCTTGAGCTTCCTGATTTGGACTTGAGTCCCCAGAAGAGTACTTTGTAACCCATTCTATAAAACTTATAGAGACGTCACGCCTATGCTAAATTATCTTTCAGGTTATGATTTAAGGTCATTGGTATGGTAATGGCACTGGTAATGACAGAAGTTTCTGGTCACACTGCTGGATGCTCTTAAAAATCAAGTCATGAGATCCCCTCCATGAGACCATGTCCCTCCCTTCCTTGTGACCCGCAACACACTGCCTGGATCTCTTACAATGCAATCTAGGAAAGTTACAAGCATAATCAATGTTCATTGGGAAAAAACAAAATTAATAGTAAATATATTAGCTTGCTAGGGCTAACGTAACAAATACCACAGACTGGGTGGCGTAAACAATAAGAAATTTATTTCTTCAACGTTCTAAAGGTATAGGTCCAACATCAACATGTTGGAAGGGTTCTGAGCCTCTCCCTGGCTTGTAGGTGATGGTTTTCTACTTGTATCTGACATGGTCTTCTCTCCCTGGATACATCTATACCCTAATCTCTGCTTCTATGGACACAAGTCATGTTGGATTAGGGCTACTCCGATGACTTTGTTTTGCCTTAATACCTCTCCAAAGGCCCTCTCTCCAAATGCAATCACATTCCAAGGTACTGAGGGTTAGGATTTCAGTGCGCGAATTTTGGGGGAACGCGCTTCAGCCATAATAGTAAATGACCCTACAAAAACAAAAACTTTCTCAGTCTCTTCTTTTGCTTGCACTACCTTATAAAAAAATCACCTGAGTTCATAAATAATCAAAATATAAAGACTGCCACAGGACAGTGAAGCATCAGCTTAAAATTGGTAAGAAAACGGTTGGAAGATGTTTCTGCAAAAGCCAGGTGCTTTTAAGTCAACACGGCCTGCCCACACCCAGCACAGGGCTTCAAAGAATTACCTATGATAATGTCCAGGTAATACTTTGAGAACGTTTGGGTGATGGGAGGGCAGGGGAGAGGGGTTGTTTCGGCACGCATGGCATGCCCTGTAAATCATAGGGCTGAGCTATGCCAGAGAAAATATTAATTTCATGCCAAATTCCCAAAAGGAGTAAGGGGCTGGCTGGTAGCTAATAAAGAGCTGGGAAGGGGAAATCATATCAGATGGGGCTTTGGTTTTTTTGTTTTTTGTTTTTTTAAAGAGCACTGGCTTTCGCAACAAGTGAGGGAGAGAAGCAGAGGAAAGAACAGAAACAGTACACACAGAGTTTAGCAAGGCTGACAATTTTAGCACAAAAGCCTTTATGACGTGAGAAGGATCCTATTTTTGGTTGTAGGGCTGTGCTCCAAAACAATTCTAGTGGTTTGATATCACCGTAAGGGCAGTCCCAGAAAGCTAGACTTTGGTCTAATATCTTAACAGTTTTCGTTCTTCATTAGCAAGTACAACGTTTCAATGAACACACTGTGCTACTGAGAATGATTTGAAAGAAAGAAGTTTATTTGATAGAAGTCAGGGAAGCAGAAAGTATGGAGGTAAGGTATTCAAAAGATTCTCTTAGACTGGGAAAGAGCTTAGGGAATTCTAGACCTACCGCCTTGGACTGGAAATATAAGCGTAAGTGAGCTCTTTAAATGCATGACACTTGTACTAAGAATTGAGGCTTTTTTCTTCGATCTGCCTAAGAGACTTGAGCCAACTTCAACGGGGTGGAGCGGCCTTACGGCCATGTCTTACATAGTTATATAACTTAATAAGCATCCATGCTGGGTCCCAACCCAAGACTGGTTTTTAAGGTTGCTGGATAAAGTGCCCTCTGTGTGTCTTAATTTCATTGAACATCTGGGATGAAAGGAGTTGTTCCTATAATACTTCGCATATAAAATGGCTTCAGTTAAAACCCCCCAATACTTATACACCTATAAAGGTATTATTTTGGCTACAGGCTGTGAGTGTGAGAACACTTCATATAAATAAGGTAGAGATGGATTCCTGGCCCACTTCAGCCTCAGATGTTGTGAATGTCATCAGAGTTCTGTGTTTATCGTACGACAGCTGAACTCATGGCTTGGCGGGTCAAAAACCTTTCTGTGCACTTTTCAACCCACACTGCAGTCCAATGTCTGGGAAAACACTCAGGAAAATATTATTTCATTTGCCAATTTCCTTAGGCTCACATTGTTATTTTGGCAACAGCAGACAGAAATTAAATGTCTGTCAAATGCATACGACTGGCTTCACCAGCTAATGTGTAACTCTGGTTTGGCCCCTTAATTTTCATGAGGGCAGCAAAAATTGGTTTCAAATTTTTTTAAGATCTATCTTCAGGAACCCTTATGGAAAATCACAAGTGTGGGACATAACCTGCAGAATAAAACCGAAACATTCAAACCTTATCAAAACTGAAGGTCTTCCCACTTCCCAGGGGGGGAAAAAACATATTCATAATACTTGTGCATGTGTGTGTGTGTGTGTTTCAACTCACACCTCCCTCATTTAGCCATTACACAAGGTTTTCTTTATTTAATGGATATTTACTGAGCACTTACTAAGTGCTAGATGTTGTGAGGCATTAGGGAGGTACAAAGATGAATTAGATAAGGTTCCTGTATTCAGTATGCTCACAATCTGGGGAGAAAAACCAGACACCGAAAAAAAGTAATTACAGTTTAGTGTAAAGGTGACTTTAACAGAAACAGTTGACTGTTGCCCTGATGACACACTTCATGCGAAATTTCATTTGGGGCATGGGCATACCAGGGTGATGGAGACAGTAGATTTCGGTCCACCCCAAAGCCCTAAGTCGGGCAGTTGATTTTCATACTCGTGAAGGAGGGTTGGCAAACTATAGTCCACACCCAAATCCACCCCGCGACATGTTTTTATAAATGAAGTTTTATTAGAACACAGCTATGCCCATTCACTTCCATCTGGTCTCTGGCTACTTTTGAGCTACAACGGCTAAGTCAAAAGATTGCCCCCAAAGTGTCTATGCCCTAATACCCACGACTCATGAATGTATTACTTGGCATGATTCAAACTAATCACTTGAGTCCTTAAAAATGGAAAATCTTTCCCAGTCATGACCAATAAGAGAGATGGCAGCATGAGAAGGATCGGATGCCCCAATGCACTCCGAAGTGGAGAAGGCTGTGTGCAAGAAATTCTGCCAGCCACTCCAGTGGGCTAGGAAATGTATCCTTTCCTGGAGCATTCAGGAAGGAATGCAGGCTTGATCTTCGCCCAGTGGAGCCCATGTCAGACTTCTGACCTACCAAACATAAGATAAATTTCTGTTGTTTTAAGCTACCAAGTGTATGGTAATTTGTTGCGGCGGCAATAGAAAACTAATTTCGACAGACACTGAATGGCCCCCAAACGCTAACAGATTTACCGTTTGCTCTTTTACAGGACAAGTTTGTCAGTGTCTGTTCTTTAATATGCCTGGCAAATATTCCAAGGGTGTCTCAAAAGCTGGTGGCAGAAACTACTAATTGTCCCCCTGGCATCTGTATGCTCCTTTTCTTCTTTTTAGTGATCAAACCCTATGCACACACAACTTTCATCAGGGTTCATGACACCCAACTAGGGACATTTCCCAGCCTCCTTTGCAGCTAGGCACATCCATGTTACAAAACTATTGTGAATGGAAGTGATGTGTGCAATTTCTATGTCACTTTCTTAAAAGGAAATTGTTTACCCTCCACTTTCTCTTGCCCTTTCGCATGCACTAGAATGCAAACCTGGTGATAATGAGCCACCTTTGACAACGCGGAAGGGGATAATACCCTGAAGAATGATAAAACAACAAAATGAAAAAAATCTCGATCTCTGGATGACCTTATGAAGCAGAGCTGCCTCGTTTTCCTGGATCTCACTATATACATCTGGGTATATGAGAGAAGAGTAAACTTCTATCTTATCTGAGTCCCTATATTCTGGTATGGCTGTGTTTCAATAGTTAAGGCTTTACCCTAACTAGTACAAGGGGGAAGTCTTATCTTAGTGTATGATTAGAAAAGAAACAGATTAGCTCATGAATGTCCATAGCCACCATAGGGGCTGGGAGCTTCCAGACCAACTTGAAACCTCAATGGAAATTTTAAAATATGGCCGCCAATTCTATGGCATTCCTCCCATCAAGGGGTGGGGTCTATATCTTCTCTTCTTGAATTGGAGAAGGCTTGTCTCTGCTTTGATTCATAAAAAATGACAGAAGTGATGTTAGTGACCTCAGAGATCAAGTCATAAAAGGCCATCGAGCCTCCATGTTATCTGGTGGAGTATTCATGACGGAGCCCTCAGCCACCATGTGAGAAGTCCAGTTACCCTGAGGCCACCCTATTGGAGAGGCAACATATAGATACTCAGATCAGTAGTTCCAGCAGAGGGATCAATCCTTCAACCACCTTAGCCATGTGCCACACATGTGAGTGAAGAAGCCATCTTGGAAGTGGACCCCCAGCCCCAGTCATTCCAGCTTCAACCATTTAAGACACTCCTAGATCTTTGAGACATTTCAGACTATGTGAAACAGAGAAGAGTCCTTTGCCCTTTCTCAATTCCTGACCCATACAACGCACGATCATAATAAAGCAGTTGTTATATTATGCCACAATGTTTTGAGGAGGTTGGTTGTACCTATTTAAGATTGAAGGAGAGGAGGAGTTGATGACAAGACATAAAAATTCACCCTCTTCCCAACCACCCAGAAGCTAACAATTGGGATCCATCGTGAGGAGGCAAATGAGATGTCTCCAACGTGACCTTCTTCTTAAGGTAATACAACCCTCAAGTCTTCACTGGTTCATGCCCATAGGTATGGGTCCTGTGAGCCACTCCCGGGCTTGGAGTACCACAAGGCTCAACACGAAGAGGCAGTTCTGCTCAAATGTAATGACACTCAGAGGTTAACAACATTATGCTGATTTTATTTGAGAGGAAAAAAAAAAAAAGCAAGTGTTCAGAAGGCCCAATGACAGAACAGAGATCTGTCAGATACCTATATCCGACAGAGAGCCTAAAATAAACCTTTGTGAAGAAGGATGTCCTCCTACGGAGTATGTCGAATAATTCAGGAAATGTCACATAGAAATGCCAAGAGTCTTGGTAGCATCATTTTAATTACTATGGGGCAGTCCGGCTACAACAAAATTTGATTAGTACTGGTGTCCCATTATGTAACTTGGATTTCTATGACATCTCTTTTCTTGGAAGTGTGCTGGTGTGCAATAACTTGGGGCTTACAATGAATTAAAGACTGTGAACTTGCTGACATATGCTGGCAGCCAGGACAGGATCAGTCCACAGGAAGAGAGAGAAAAGCAAATCTCCCTCCCCTGCTGTAAATGATCCCTCTGCCACTGGGAGCCCCTGAGTCTTTGTTAACCCACGTTTGCTAGGATGTCGGGCCAATCTTAGGGATAAGCCGACTAGTTAATATCAAAACCCATGCCCTGTTTAACCCATTAGCTCGTTTAGTCCTTGAAAGTCTCAAACCGCCATATTTTTTTAATTGCAAATTAATTTCTCCTGAAGATCTCGATGAAACGTCTCAATGCTCGGTAAGTCTTGTAATGGCCTTTGGCCAAAAGCAATAAAAGCTAAATCAAGGTTTACTGATGGAAGGAGAAAGCAAATTAGAAAAAGTTTTACTGTTTACGTAATTAGATTTCAGTTAGACATGCTTCTATGTGTTAAAACCATTGTCAGAGCACATCTAAGTTTCCTGAGACTTGATGGACAGAATATACTTTTCCTGACCAAATGGTTGAAGTTTCAGCTTTTGGGCGCCCACTGGTTAGCTTTCCTCAGCATTGCCCATCTACCCCTTTGCCAAGAAGCATTTGTGTTTAATTTTGGTGTTTTGTTTTTTTTTATTATTATTATTATTGTAAACCACATCCTTCACTATCAAGCTTTGGGACCCACTTAAGTATCCATATGACCAAAGTTAGTCTCTGAGAAATAAAGGCCCAGTGGGGAATTTTTGAAGAGCCCTTAGACGTAATGTATCCGAGTAACAGCTCATTGTTTCCCCAATGCACTGTGATACTTTCCAGAAGACAAAACCCACTAAAGAGACAGCAGGATGCATTGTGAAATACAGAGCTCTACATTATAGCCTCACATGAAGTCGGAGGCTTTCGGTATGATTCTAATAATATCTAGAACTCTCAAGGAGTTTGAAGTGATACAGTCTGGTCCTCTGTCACTAGTCTATTACTAATTGTTATCTTGCATATTTTGATTGAGTGCAGCTGACCCTCCCTCCCAAAACTTCCCACATTGGCATTGTCATGCTAAGAGCTACAGAACCCTTTGTCTTAAGGATACTTCTTAGAGTCCGAGATTCTCTTTCTAAGCATTCAGTTAAGTATAAATAAAGCAAGAGGGGCGCCTGGGTGGCTCAGTTGGTTAAGCGGCCGACTTCAGCTCAGGTCATGATCTCACGGTCTGTGAGTTCGAGCCCAGCGTCGGGCTCTGTGCTGATGGCTCAGAGCCTGGAGCCTGCTTCAGATTCTGTGTCTCCCTCTCTCTCTCTGCTCTTCCCCTGCTCACACTCTGTCTCTATGTCTCTCAAAAACAAATAAAGACGTTAAAAAAATTTTTTTTTAATTAAAAGATAAAAAAAGCAAGAGTCCATTCGCCAATACCCCTTCCAAAGGAATTTAAAAAATGTATTTTCCAAAGGATCCTTATTTAAAAAAAAAAAAAAGTTTATTTTTGAGAGAGAGAGAGAGCAGGAGCGGGGTGGGACAGAGAGACAGCTGGAGAGAGAGATAATCCCAAGCAGGCTCTGCACTGTCACCATGGGAGCCCGACACAGGGCTCGAACTCATAAACGGTGAGATCATGACCTGAGCCAAAATTAAGAGCCAGACGTTTAACCAATCGAGCCACCCAGGCGCCCCTCCAAAGAATCCTTCTAATTTTTTCAAATTACAACTACTCTGGAAAAATCACTTTCTCCTGCTAAAAATTAAAAAGGATGTTCCCTTTAAATATGTTTTATAATATGTATGACCCTTTAAACGTAAAGGGCAGAGTAGGCCAGTCCTAGATCTGCTTGAGGACCCAGGGACGGCTTCCGCATAAGAGCACAGTTTAGAGCAAGCAGAGATTCTCATAAGACAGAAGGCCTGAGTAACAGCGCTGGATTTACCCCTAAACGCCCTGACCTTGGGCAAGTTGCTTCATCTCATTAGACCTCAGTTTCCTCATCTATAAAATTAAGACTAAAATAGAGGATCTTGTGAGGTGTTTCTTTTCAATTCTATGGATGAGAAAGACATAAATTGTACTTGGGTGCTTCTAGTTGTTTAACTACCACCCTTATGTGTGTATCATCCATTTAAGTGATTCAAGAAACCATTACTTACTGAGCCCCAACCAAGTAGAAGACACATGCTTGTCACCATAAGTGATATCAAAGTGGCAGACACAGAACCTACCCTGAGGAAACCCCCAATTTAACTGAGGAGACGGGACCAAGACCTAACATTACATGGTGTTACAATCCAGTGTACAAGCTGTCACCAGTGTCAGCTGCTGACTGCCCAGTTGAGTGTTTGGCAGAATTGCCTTGCAACAGCTCAACATTTCCAAACCCTTGAGTCAGCCTGTGTGAGAAGACACACCCTCACTGGTTTGGTCTGCTGTCCCAAACCCCTTCCCCAGCCCCAGACACCCATATGCCCATCCAACTCCTGCTTTCTCTCAAACATTGTGCACAATCCGTAGGAGTCTCAGACTAGGAGTCTGGAGTCCTCTCTTGTCCAGCAAGAGAACAGATGCAGAATTGAATATGAGAGAGGCTAATGACCGGGAAGAGATAGGAGCCCCAGACAGAGATTTCATCTCTGTATTTACTGAGCTCACAAGATATTACCCACGTGGTGAACGTGAAGAAAACAAGACCTTACACACATGAACGTGGAGAAAACAATCAGACAGTAATCATTAACTTTTGTGTGTGTAAGAAGCGAAGGATCTGGGGGTCTAGTGGAGTTTGTGATGAAAGTACAGTAGTATATTGGCATGAGATGGAAAGTACTCATGATCCCATTATAATATCTCACTAGCTAACCTCAGGCACTTTTGCCCCGTGGTGGCCGTTTTCCAACCTAAGCTTTTTTCTGACCCATTTATATAAGAAGAACCTATTTCCCCACACATAGGATGGTTTTCCCTACCCTGTTTTCTTATGAATTGTATTAGTTAGTGTGCAGGCTAAGGTGCTGTACCAGAATCTCAAAAACAAGAATTGTCTAAACTGGAAGTTTTTCTATTTCTAATGTAATAACTGTCCAGAGTCTGGCAGGGTAGTTTTATTGTTCTCCACACCTGGCTTCCATTTCTGCATCCAAGAGAGCTGATAGAGTTTTATACATTGCTACCAACAGTAGTTAGTTACTAACCGTAATTTCTGTTAGTAGCAATGGTAACGGCAGAATAATTTGGGTGCCCCAGAATCTTGCAGGGTCTAGTGTTTAGGTGAAGAAATTACAAAGCCTTTGAATTTGTTTAAATATCCAAAATCAGGTCGATCTCCGTGCTTCTCAAATGAATTCTGTAATTCTGTAATCCAGAGTGTTTTCACAGGTTATGTCCCCAGGTTGCTCCGAGAATTTGGTATGCTGCTACTGAAGCACATTTAGAGTGGGGAAACCTCACACTTCAAGGTAGCAAAGCAGGGAAGAGAAAAAAAAAATCAAAAGCAAAGCAAATGATATGACCAGATTGAAATGCAGCCAAGGAGTTTGCCTTAAGAGGTTTGCTACTGTTTGGGCAGAAGTAAGACTGATGTTTGCATTCCGTGAGATTGTTGCAAGCTTGAAAAGACTTTAACAGGCTGTTTCCAGCAGGCAAACTTAAAAATCCCCAACTTCTGTTGGATTGGGTGAGGGAGGGAGGGGGACGGTTTGTAGAGCAACATAAATAGACACTTCAAAGTTAATAACATTTACAGTCTCTAGAAAGCCAGGAGGGGAAACATGGAGAGAACAGAGGCAGTCGTCTGCGACATTCAAAGACCTGGGGAAATTGGGGCTAAATGAAATCATCCTGACAGCCGGGCGCATCTTTTGGGGCCACCTCAGAGAAAAAGACATTACACCTCACTTCTCCAGCCTGAACGTGTGTGATAATGAATTCGTGAGCTTGAGAATGTGCCTATGACACTTCTTCTGCTATAAGCTTAATACTTCGATAAATGGGATTTTTTTTTTCCAAGTCACAGGAGGGGAAGACAGAGCAGCAGGAGCAAATGGAAACACTCTGCTTCCCTTACATATTTATATTTTCTTTTGTGAAATGGCACAAAGTGTCCTCTCCCATGATTGAGTTTCTTCAGTCTTTTTAAAGCAAAGTATTCCCCAAATATTTATATGGGGAAAAAATTGTGCTTATCACCAACGGAACGTTATTCCCATCAGTTTCCTCCGAATCCAGTCTTTCCGACACTGTTTCTTGTTCTGGTCCTTACAGTCTAGCACGATGAGTACTGTTTCTTGTTACCCTCCCTATATCTAAAACTTTTAAGAAAAAGGAAAAACATACACCAACTTCCATATTATTCTTATCTTAATTCGGTTCACTTGCTCAGAGATGAAGCCAGACCGATCCACGTTAACACAAAACCTATGATTGTTTGGGCCTAGATATAAATTTATCTCGGTTCATGACAGATTTATGTCCCTAAAATTCTGGGTTGAACATACTATATCTTAAACACTCTACCTAAAGCCCGGGGTGTAAGATTTAGGGTCCACAGTCATACCTAAAAACTGTATTTTCATACATAGATTTTTTTTTAACTACATGTGTTTTTATTTATTGGTTTTTAGATCTTAATTATTCCAGCCACTAAAAAGGAATGATAATTATGTGATGGGATAGAGGTACTAATTATTGCTACTAGGGCAATCATTTTATAAAATATAACTATCACAGTGACATGTGGTACACCTGAAATTTATACAATGTTATATGTCAAATATATTTTAATTTAAAAAATGTTTAAACTGTATAGGTTTCTTGAAGGTGGCCTAGAGATGTGTACATAGGAGGGAGAAACTGATCTTCTGGCCTCCTCGCTCTAGAGCCCATGTTTGAGACACCTGTCTAGACGGTGGTACGGAGCAGCCAATGTGCCAAAATGCCAGCTCTTCTCTATTTCCTTTTCCTCCATCCATATCCAAAATCCAAAATGGATTTTTCCCTGGGAACCACTTCCCGAGAAAGTGCTTGGTTCCCCGAACTCCAGCATTAAACCACCGCGGGCCACTCCGGCTGAGGAAGCCTCTCTACACTCTCACCTTGTATGTTGAATGCCTGTGATCAAGTAAAGGCGGACCTTAGTCCATCAGGCTATCGCTTCTAGAGGATCGGTTTAACCAAGCTTCCTTTCCAAAGATACGGTCATGGTCGCAACCCCACTACAGAGATCTTTTGACACTCAGGGGCTCAGAAATTTAATAAATACTGCTTTCGTTCTGGGATTTTTATTTCCACCAAAGCTCCCCCAAATCGAGGCTTTTTCTCTCATTCTCAGCTAACGAGAGCCTTATGTCTTCATTTACAAAACTTAGACGTGCAGATTCCACAGGAGTAACCCAGCCTGTGATCCCTGCTTACATCCGTGAGAACACTTACTGTTTACAGAGGGCGAGCGGCTTTTGTGCGACTCAAAGCATTACTAATTAAAACCTGTTACCTTCCTAAGGGTAGATATATTCTTCTCCAGAGCAGCATTTGTCTGTCCCATTAGCATTAATGGGAGTAACACAAGTGCATTGAGAGGAGAATGGTCCCCTTGGGTCTTTGAACTTAAGTCTACTTCAAAACTGAAACCGATATATACAATGGTATCATTGATGCCATTAAAAATCATTATACTTTACTGCAACTTTTATAAAAGTAATTGTAAGCTTCATGAAATATACTTGGCTCCAGGGAGTTGGGCATTATTAGGCTGAGACTGGACATGATAGAGTGAATTACACTATAATACTTGAAAAATACTTTGGCCAGGGGAATTTATTAGATCCAGGGAAGCTTGTGCAGAGGTCTGTGTTCATAAAGACAATTAGCTCGGGTAGATTTTAAGAGCATATGCAATTCCACACTGAAATTCAGGAAAAGATCCGGTCAAAGGATGCAACTCCGTGCAACCCGCGATCTTTACAATGATACGTCTTAATGGGCTGCTATAAAATACCATCGCCTTGTGTCTCTGGAATATCCTTCATTTGCATAGTCTTAAGTGTTTTACGGGCATTATATAGCTGGCGTTCCAATTCTTTTAGAGGGGGAAGGAGGAGGGCATTTTTTTTCTCCCAGTCTGCGAAACTGAGGTTTAGAGAAGCAACATGGCCATCCGGGTGAGGAACGACTGCAAAGAAGGGTTTCTGAGTGCCCACTTGAAACGCCAAGCTAACGGATTCGATTGCTGGAGAGTCAGGCCAGTGAGCGATGCCCTCAATTTCCAGTCTAGAGGTCCTCGCCTGCAAAATTGGCTGTTGCGTTCACTGTCCTGGGAGCCGCTGGGCGTGACCTCATCCACCATATGACCACGGGCGAGTTTAACAATTTCCTCATACGTGAAATCGAGTTTACAAAGTACCTACCTCAAGGGGCTGTTTTGAAGATTAAACGACTTAATATATATAAAACCCTTTGAATAGTGCCTGGCACATAGTAAGCACTCAATAAATGTTCGTCATTATTACCAGCCTTTAAGCCCGGCCAGGGTGTGTTGTTCTGTAAGGAACCAGTGCTTGGTGAAAGTTGATTGGCAGAGAGACCTACCCCCCTTCCTTCTAGTCTCCCCCAAAGGCCAGTCCATCATACCGTATTGCATCATCAGAGTCCCATGGCTTAGGGCTTTCTAAAAATACAAGTTGCCTGGGAAAAAGACATACTGTTCCAAGTGTCTGGCATGCACGCCACAACCCACATGACCTCATCAGGTTATTTCCCGAGACAAGAGGGAGAGGCTGTGTTCCCTGCACCCGCCAAAATAAGGGCGGACCAGAAAGCCATGACTGGGGCCAACATCCTAGCCTACAGCCAGCCATGACCTCAGAGCTTACCTACCGCCTTATGTATAATTTGCCCCTGACTCCTTTCTTGGTAAGTTTTGTTCCCAATTTCCGAATCTGCCTTGCATTGCCTGAACCAGAACTCCAGGAGGCTGAGGTCTTCTCAGTAAAGGAACGTTTGGCCATAGCCGCATAGCTGAACATGCTGCAGGCAAGAATACCAGGGGTCCCTGGGATGCCACCTTCCATTGTCTTCTCTCTGTGCTCGGCTGCATGGCCAGTCATGGGGCAGGAAGAAGACGCCAGGGAGGCGTCTGTCTGTCTGTTAAATGCCCTTTGTGTCACCCCCATTTAGTTCCTCACCTCTGTGCCCATCCCCAGCACCCTACAGCTCTCCTTTATACTTCTCACATTTTACTGAAATCTCCTATGGTTTTCTCCACTGAGACACTATTTAATTTATCTTTGTACTAGTGCAGTGCCAACACCGGCGGTCACTCACGTATTTACTAAATACAAAACTTCTGGGCAAAGGAGTCTGCCAAGTCATTTCTTGGAACCATGAGTTTTAAAAGCATTTTTTTGCAGCTCCTGTACTGTACGTCTCTTCCTCAGTGTTCTCGAAGGTGATTTGATTTGCTTCAAAGTTGCCTTCGGATTTCTGAGCTTTCCAGCAATTACAAAAACGCTAAATTGGAGGGTTTTTTCCTATTTTTAAATGTCAGCAATAAACAACTAAGCCCGTGTTTGCTTTTTAAGTGTAATGAAAGTCAAATTAGACCACCAGATCAATTTTGCAGATTATTTTCGTATCTGTGGGATCTCAGCCAAACCAACAAAACCTGGGGTCCCCAGAAAGCTTAAGAAGTATTCAAAACCACTGGCTTATTACTTTTATTTTAATAATAGATATCTATTTAGCATCTCAATAAACCTTATCAACCCCCTTTCATTCCACTGCAATTTTCTGACCTCCAAGTTGAAGACTTGAGCCCTGAATCCTGCTCATGGGTGAGTAATCACAGCAAGCCCCTAACAGAACCTATCCCCAAACTACAAATATATCATCTTCAGCCTTGTAAATCAAAGCCTCAAAGAGCATCATTTAGCCTGCAGCTAAAATTGCTTGTTTATCAGATGGTGCCTGGTTTAGCGTGGAGCAGTCCCTTGTAAATTTCTGGGACCCTTTTACAGCATATACTTAAGCAAGCACATTGGCTCCTGGGAGGCTCTCTGAGAGCTTTAATGACTGTGGGCTGCTAAAAGATCCAGGCCCCGGTTCAGTTAAAGTGGCTACGGGTACAGTTTGGCTCCATTTTGTAAACTCACAAAGATAAGGCGTCTGCTTTCTCCCAAGTGAGGGTGAGCATTTGTTTCTTAGGGAATCTTTACATCTCAAGTGTTAATGTCCTTGTGGCTTTGGGCATTTTGACCTTTTGTCTGCTAGCTTTTGATTTACCGAGGGGGAGAGTTCTTTCTCTGGGCTTAATCGCCATGCTGGAAAGGCGATGAGATCCATGTGACTCTTCAAAGTTACACCAAAACAATTTCTTTTTCAATTAACCGCTGTACACGCAGGCACAATGGTGTTCCACTCTCCCCTCCACACCCCGGTCCTGCCAAATATAACACTAAACCCCTCTTTAGTTACATTTAAGAGTAAATACGTGCCATGCTTCTTCCACAGGGCAATTAACCTATCGGTTATGGACCCTGCAGGCTGCTTGCTCACCTCAGCACTTTGTTTCTCAGAAAGAGAACAGTTTATAGATTCGAGCTATGTAGCAAAAGGTAGCAAAGGGAAATTGTCCACCAAATTCCCATTGGTTTAAAAGCCTAGCTACTTGCTAGAGTCATGAATAGCTTATTGACTGAATATACCACCAAGGACCCAGGCAGCTACCAACCACGTTACTGATGGACATTGGAAAAGACCTGATAAAATTCACTAATTAAAGAAATCTTTACACAGTTCTTTTTTATATACAGTCTCCTTGATACAAGTTAATTAAAGTACTCTTCAAAACCTTCACCTGACAAGGGAAAAGTTCCCTAGAGAGTTGGAAGAGCAGCAAAGCATGTTTAAGGGGCTGGTGTCTTGTTTTCAGGCAATGATCAATTGTTTCCATACTAATTTCATAGCTCTCGTGCTCTGGGTTTTGGAAATTAGCCTCTTTCTCCTAAAACCGTGCCCTCTTTTCATAAGCCAAAGCTTACTATCTCTGCCTTTGCTTCTATTAAAGGTAAAGAGGCTTTTGCTCTTCGTTTTGGGGGATTTTTGTTTGTTTGTTTTGTTTTTCTACTAGTTTTACTGGTCTCCAAGCAAGCACACTGATACGGGTAAGCTCTTCCCTACTTGGCACCATTCAAGCTGAGGACTCCTGAGGATAAGTACACAATACTTGTCATAAAAGCTAAAAATATGCGCACCTGTTGCATCCTGCTGAAACACAACAAGCTGGCATCGCGCTTGGGAAATAAAAAACTTAACGGACTCATATGCTTCCAGAAAATAGACTTTATGCCCTTCTTCTTCCAAAACCAGGTCTGAGAGACAGTTTGTAATATTCAAGCAAATTAGAAGACACATGATGTTGGTGAGACCCTGAATGGTTTAACGCCCCCCCCCCCACCCCCGCAGAAGATGTGGGGGGTGGGGCACCTTTCCTCTTCCAGTGTGTACCTGGCGACCACGCCCCTTCACTATAACCCTGAAGTGGCCAGAGCCTTCTCAGAATATGGAGAACGCCACTTATTTAATACACTAATTCATGCAAGAAATATTATTGAGCACCTATTAGACATGGTGCTAGGCTCTAGGACACAATTTCCCTCTTCTCAATGGAGTATATATAAGTCTACCAAGGCAGCACATCCATTAATAAAATCAAAAACGTACAATTGCAACACAGGCAAGATCTCTGAAGGAGAGATGCGGGATACTATGAAAGTCTGCAAAGCAGGCTTCTACCTGGTTTGGGAAGCCAGGGGCAACGGCTATGAAAATAACATTGGGGTTAGAAGCACAAGTCAAAGTTACCCAGGCAGGGAAGGAAAGAACATTCCTAAGAGGGGTGACGGCATGTGCAAAAGTGCTGTGGCATGAGGTACTTAGAGCAGGGCAGGCTGACCAAAGGTTGGGCCCCAAGGAGGAGCCTCATGCGGGATGGGGGAGGACCTTGGAGCCATCCTCAGTCCGTATTAGTTTTATATTTATCATACAAGCGGGGAGGGGGGGTCACTGAAGGCTTCTAAGCAGGGGCTAACCTAGTCAAAGCTGCATTTTGAAAATACCATGATGGCAGCGGGGTAGAAAAGAGATTGGGGATGGCCAAGAGCCATCTTGGTGGGGAGCTGAGGTCAGGGCCATTTGCAGTAATTCGGGCCAGAGATGGTCAGAGCAAGGACAAAGGTGGTAATGATGGAAATTCAGAGGAAGTAGACAGATTAGAGAAACATTTGAGAGGCCAATTCAATTGTGACTGTGCATTTTGGATGCAGAAAAGAGGGGTATTGAGAATGATTCCCAAGCTTCTGATGTGACCAACTGAATGGATGGTGGTATCATTTAGAGTCCTAGGGAAATCAGAAAAGGGCCGGGCTTGGGCACAGGGAAGAATATGGGACAAAATGGATTTAAAATGGCTCTGAAACTCTGAAGATATCAGGGAGGCAGCTGGATACACAGGACTCTCTGGGCTTGAGATAGCATCTCTGAGACATCTATCTGGCGTTGGTCACTGAAACCGTGTGTATCAGTTTCCTAGCACTGCCATAACAAATTACCACAAATGTGTGCCTACAACAACAGAAATTTATTCTCTCTCGAGAGTTTTTTGGTGTTTTTTATTCTTTAAGAGAGAAACAGAGAGAGAGCAAGAGAGGAGCAGAGAGAGAGAGAGAGAGAGAGAGGGAAAGAGAGAATCTTAAGCTGGCTCCACAGCCAGCATGGAGCCTGACACGGGGCTTGATCTCACGACCATGAGATCATGACCTGAGCCAAAATCCAGAATTGTATGCTTTACCAACTGAGTCACCCGGGCGCACCCTCTCTAGAAAGTTTTTGAAGCCAGAAGTCTGGAATCAAGGTGTCAGCAGGGCCAAGTGGCCCTGGAAGGCTCTAGAAAGAATCTTTCCTTGCCTCTCCCAGCTTCTGGGGTCTGCAAACAATCTTGGTATTCTTTGGCTTGTGGCCACATCAATCTCTGCCTGTCTTCACCTCACCTTCTCCTCTGCTGTGTGTCTTCTCTTCTGAGTGTCTCTTAGAGAACTCTTGTCATTATATTTAGGGCCCAACTTGATACTCCAGATCGTCCCATCACGAGATCCTGACACGAAGGATCTTGACATCCACAAAGACCAAATGAGGTCACGTCCGTAGGTTCCAGGGGTGAGGATGTGGACAGATGTATCTGGGAGTCACAATTCAACCCATTACAGCAGGCATGTGTTATAAGAATGAAATCGCTTGATAAGACAATAGAGAGTGAGGAAAGGGTCTATGCGTAGAAGAATTTCCAATACTTGTGTGCCATGTAGATTTCCATACACAGGAATTAAGTCCACTGGTTAATAAGTTCCTTGGGAGTCTGAGATCATTATCAGTTAGAAACTCTCGAAGTTTCCCATTCATTCATCACTCTCACCCATTGCTTCCTGGCTCATGTAGAGTTGCCTGCAATCTTTTTTTTTTTCAAATTCTTCTGCTCAGTATACTCAGCACTTAATTAGCACCCTCGTTAACTGTCTCTGAATGCTCTGCATGCATTAGTCTAAGTGTGCTCCTTGAGGGCAGGCTCTATGTATTCTATTTCCCTTTAGTATTGGACCCATGACAAATATCCAGTTGATGCTTATTGGTTGATGAGTGCTATATCCGTTTTCTATTATTAGTTTACCATCCTCATTATTAGGTTTCTAGCCCTTCTATTAAGCCACAAACTCAGTGGCCTAAAAAAACACAGATTATCTTCCAGGTACTAGAAGTCCAACCCAGGTCTCCTGGGCTAAAGTCCATGCGTTGTCAGGCTGCATTCCTTTCTGGAGGTTCCAGGGGATGGATGATCCATTCCCTCGCGTCTTCCAGCTTCTAGAGCCTTGCTACATACGCTGGCTCATGGCCCCCTTTCTCTATCTTCTCCATCTCACCCCGAAAGGGTAAAGCCAGTAAGAGCAAGATGACTCCTGACACCACATCGCTCGGATGCGGCCTCTCTCGCCTCCCACTTCCGATTTTGTGGAATCTTCGCGATGACATCACATCTACCCAGACAGTCCAGGATAAATTCTCTTGCTCAAGGTCAGCTGATTATCAAACTTAATTCCATCCGCAACCTCAATTTCTGTTGCCACATAAGGGATGATGTTCTCAGGTTCCGGGAGTTAGGATGAGGACATGGGGAGGGTGAGGAGCTCGGTATTCTGCCCGTCCTAAATTTGCGTACACTTATTCATTAAACTACGGGGCCGAAATGTTTGCCTTTGAACAGAGGCTCTCGGAAAACGGACTCTCCTCCCTGCTTCCATGAGCAAGAAGACTATGCAACAAAAGAATGAAGAACTATCGATAGATAATGACGAGTTACCAAACAGCAGAGAAAAGACAAGTGCTAAAAGCTGGCTCCCGGTCCAGAAGCGGGGTGTCCGTTAGGCCTCTGAGTTTTGAAAATCCTGTGACATTCAAGGAGCTTCAGCATTGACCATCGAATCGCCTAATCAAGTGACTGCTAAGTAAAGAGTCACATAATTTATCATCTGAATCGGGACACCATTAAGAATAAAAGGGATATGGCAGGTATAGACTGGGTGTATGGTCACCCTAAAAGAGGTAGAGAGGGGCACCTGCGGGACTCAGTCGGTTGAGCATCCAACTTTGGCTTAGGTCATGATCTCGCGGTCCATGAGTTCAAGCTCCACATTGGGCTCTGTGCTGACAGCTCAGAGCCTGGAGCCTGCTTCAGATTCTGCGTCTCCCTCTCTGTCTCTGCCCCTGCCCAGCTTGTGTTGTCTCACTCTCTCAAAAATAAACCAACCTTAAAAAAATTTAATAAAATAAATAAAATAAAAGAGGTAGAGAATGTATCCAGATGAAATCCTTTTTACCTGGTGATTGTGAACCGGATAAGGGTGAAGCCTATCCCGTTTCCATGCTTGCTATTTCTCCCTGGTCATAGTTTGGGACCAACTCAGACACCTGTAGAGTACCAGGGCCCAGCCAGCCCTGTGCTCACCATTATCACCTTCGGTTCTCCTTGCCTTGCCTCCAACAACCTCTACACATTCCAGAATGCTGCTTTGTACATATACATGCCTTTTCTTGTCGAAGCCCCAACACATGTTCCTTCAGATCTTTCTGATAGCTCTCCAACACAGGCCAAGAAGATGCAGCCCAGACCTGTCCATTTCGTCAAAGAGGAGGCTCGATGCGGAAGAGTCAAGTGGCTGTCCCAAGGTCAAGTGGCTTTCCCAGGGTCTCGGGGCTGCTTAAAGCAGAAAGCCAAACCACCCAGTACTGGTTCCAGGCCAGGGCTCTCTTCCCCACGCTGCCAGACCTGGAGACGTTGTCAGTCACTACGCCACATCTGTAACCATATTAGTCAGAAGCGCGGGAGACCAGCTAGCTGCCACCACCTTCTCAAGGGCCCACGGGAGACTTACGCCTGAGGTTTCAAGGAAAATGGTACGAATACTAAGGTGCCCTCTCCAACGTGGTCTCCAAACAGGGTAAAGGGACATTCAAAGCATGTGTTCTTTGCCCTCCAGCCATTCCAGACACGGTCGTTCCCAACTCCACTCTCTAGCCGGTGGCTGCAGCGGCACCTCTGAATAAGGACGAGGAAACTTTTGCTATATAAAATGTAACTTGCCTTCCTTCCATTAACAAATGCTTTTTCAGAGAGCAAATCGCACAGCTCAGGCAAATGTGAGAGCATCGCCCGCCTGCCGGTGGATTCTATAAATCGACACGGTGTCCTTCGCCAGGAGGCGATCAGAATCGGTGGCTGTAAAGTGGTACAAGATTAGTAGCACATTATAAATAAAGCCAACACTTTTCCGTCATACAGGTTAAAACTTAGGAGAAAAAGCACGGGAAGAATTTTTATTCTGCCCTGAAGCAATCAAATATAGGTTTGAAAAAGCAGGGAGCAATTCCCGCCAAATAGTCCATTCTCTCTAAAAAGCTGCAAAAGGTTTGGAGTGGTGGCAGAAACTGACATTTAGATTCCAGAATCAATAACTGAATTTTCAAGGGTTGTCTGCCTGCAGTCTCGAGTTCAAATTGGGAGGAAGGGTGTGTGGAAGTAAAGATGATGGTGTGTGTTGTTACGAAAGCAAAACCAAACCAAATTTCTTAGTATCTGTTCACCGTCAAGAGTTCTCATTCATTCACTCAAAACATAATCACTGAGTGCCCACTGCGTTCCAGGCACCATTCCGTGTCCTCGGCGAGAAAACAAGCAGAATACCTGGAGGTTTTGAGATGGGAGAAGTTCTGAAAAGTCCAGTTGTGAAAAACACAACGTAATTCAGAATAGGGAGATAAACAAAATTCCAGATCTGAGAATAGATCTGTGAGAGAGACTAGGAGAAGAAAGACCAGAGCTCTGGGTTCAAGTCCATCTGCCGAGGCCTTTTCTGTAAAGGAGACTGAACCCTCGCTATCTCTCTAGGATGCCCTCAAGCTGGTATGTGAGGACCGCAGGTGGCTCTGGCTAGTTTGACTCATGGAAGATAGTGTGAGGAGAAATGTCAACTTATAGGATATGGGAGAAGGGAGGCTTTACTTAAAGATTCCAAGTAGGGGCCCCTGCGTGACTCAATCGGCGAAGTGTCCGACTCCTGGTTTCCACTCAGGTCATAATCTCACAGTTTGTGGGATTCAAGCCCCACATTGGGCTCTGTGCTCTCAACATGGAGCCTGCTTGGGATTCTCTCTCTCCCTCTCTCTCTGCCCTTCCCCAGCTCATGTTCATGTATGCTCTCTTTCTCTCTCAAAAGAAATATTTTTAAAAATTAATTTAAAAAAAGACCACATAAGATGTAAGTTTGCTGGCTACCGTGTATGAATATTAACATATTTAGATGTATTTAAGGGTGAAGCATGCTGGTAGAACTATTATCTTCACCTAATTCATACTCAGTCCCAGCCCTAAGTATACGCATAGCTCTCTCTCTTTAAAAGCCTGAGCTGAAACCCACCACCACAAGCTTGCGTCCTCGCCTCCCCGTCTCCGGTTTGGCCCCTGCTCCTCCACAACAGAGAACTGCTCCTGGGTGATGACGAGCACTTTCGAGCTCTGCCGCGTGTCTTCTTCCCGTTCCTGGCTCCCCCTACATTCCCGCTGGATTCGGGATTCATTGCTTCTGCCTTCACCTGGAACCCTTCTCCCCTCGCCTCCCTCCTGTCAGAGCCCTTTCGGAATACTCCCCATTCTTCAAGTCCTTCCTGCCCTTCCAAACCAGAACAAATCCCTCTGCCATGTGCTTCCCTCCTTCACTTGCTTTCCTGGCTTTCCATTCATCTTCCCACCAGACTAGGAGTTCTATGAATGTCAGTGGCTCCAACGAGTTCAGAGCCTGGGCTGTGGCAGCTACACAAATATTTGTGGAATGGACTTGAGCTCGTGATGGGTGGACCTCCTTTGTACTCTCAGGAAACCCTGTACTTGGTTGGCCCTATTACAGCATACATGCCCTCGACTGGGCAGTCGGCTGACTTATCTTCTCCACTGAGGAGAAGGCAGGGTGCACCTTTCATCTTTGTGTCCCCACTGCCTGCCCCAATGGCAGACATACAGTAGATTCTGGGAGTCCAACCTTACTTCATAAAAACCAGAATTCATTCTGTGTCTATCATAAGTACTATCCGTTAACTTGACTATCGCATTTTCTGTCCTCTGAAGTAGGTCAAATATAAACATCTCTACGTTTTAGACTTTCCATTCCAAAACTTGGCACCATTATTAATAGCAAAGGACTTGAAGTGTGGTTAACAGTATGCTAATGAGCGGTGCCAGAGTAGTTCAGTCAGTTGAGCATCCCACTTTGGCTCAGGGTATGCTCTCACGGTTCGTGGGTTCGAGCCCCGTGTCAGGCTCTGTGCTGACAGCTCAGAGCCTGGAACCTGCTTCGGATTCTGTGTGTTCCTCTCTCTCTCTGCCCCTCCCCTCTCACGCTCTGTCTCTCTTTCCCTCTCTCTCGAAATTAAATACACATTAAAAAATAAACTAAAACAATATGTTAATAATAAGGCAGGGAAGAATTCCTGTGATGTCCCGTTAATTATGTTAGAGGCCTGCCACCACCACTGTTTGATTCTTTACTCCGCCAAGACTCCATGAAAAGTGCATAAGCAATGAGAAGGACTTGTCGGACACCTACTCTGTGTCCCATAGCCTCTATACCCAGAAGAATAAACAGATCGTCTCCCGCAGACAGGTTTCAAATTTGGGAGACAGGGTCAACCCACGGTGACTCTCTGAAGCATGTGAAACATCTGGCCACAACAAGAAGTGCTAGATATGAGGAAACGACCGTCTTTCGAGTCATTAGTATGGCTCTGCACTGCCTCTGGGAAGACCAGAAATCACCTCCCCTCTACCACCAGGGAGAACTTTTACAGAGGTTTGAAGCCACAAGATTCCAGTTGGTGCTGCCAGTAGCTCAGTTTCAGAGAAGCAGAAACAAAATATTCTCCTCCCCCGGCCCCCATTGACTACCACAGAGTGTGAATCTGTTAACTTTTTCAATATCAACAAAATTTGGCTTTTAAAGTTAGCTTTCTGAAGAGGCTGTGTATTACCTGCTTTTAAGATACAAAAACATACATTTTTAAAAGCCAGTGATTTGGGGGCGCCTGGGTGGCTCAGTCCGTTATGTGTCCGACTTCAGCTCAGGTCATGATCTCACCCTTAGTGAGTTCAAGCCCAGCATCGGGCTCTGTGCTGACAGCTCAGAGCCTGGAACCTGCTTCAGATTCTGTGTCTCCCTCTCTCTCTGCCCCTCCCTGCTCACGCTCTGTCTCTCAAAATTTTCTAAATAAAAAATAATAAAATAATAAAAGACAGTGATTTTGTCAATATCAGGTGTTAGCAAGGGTATAGAGCAACTGGAACTCACGTATGTTGCAGTAGAAATGCAAAATGGTATAACCACTTAGGAAAATATCTAAAGTAAAACATAACATATAAAGTTAAACATAACTGACCCGGCAATCTTGCCCCTCAACATTTAACTGAGAGAAAAAAAAAACATAAAGACTATACCAACTTTATTCATAATAGCTAAACTAAAAATAATCTAAATGTTCTTGGACAGGTAAATGGATAAATAATTGTGGTATGTACATTCAGACAATGGAGTACTACTTGGCAGTTCAAAGGGACAAGCTGCTCAAGTGTGCAACAAGATGGATGAATTTCGGAAAACATGCTGAGTGAAAGAGTAGCCAAACGCAATTGAGTACCAATGGTATGATGCTGTTTATATAAAACTCCATGAAAGGAAAGTTAAGCTGTAGTGCCAAGAAGCAAATCAGTGATTGCCTGGGGCCAGGGCTGGGTGTTGACTGGGAAGCAGACAATGGAAATGTTTCTGTCTTAATTATAGTGACGGTTACGTGATTGTACATGTTTGTCCAAACTCGTTGAAGTTGGGTGCATTTTATTGTATGTAAATTATGCCTCGATAAAGTTTATTTATTTAAAAAAGCGATTTTAGCTACATTTTTAAAAGGCCTTTTGGTTTTCAACCCACCTTGAATCCAGAGATAATTTTTTTTAACTGAAAAAGAAAGGCTGAGAACTCCCATTTATTATAGAAATTTATCTTGGGTTCTTAATGGTTCATTTCCCACTCATCAGCTTCAAAACAAAGCTCCTTTGGAAGTCTAATGTTGAATAATGATCATGAATGTGACCCTAATGTTTCAGAAAGACTCCTCTGTAGGGTAGTTGCAAACAGAGGCCTCCATTTTACAGGAACATGAGAGAAGTGGGGTAATAGTTAAAGCAGTGTTGTTGCATTTGCATAACTGATAAGAATACTAGTCTCCATGAGTGATTCCATTCAGGAATCCATTTCTCTGGGAAATCGCTACAAAGAAGTCAATAAACTGTCTCAACGATATTTAATCAGGCTGGATTCTTTACCTAGTTGATCAAGTTCAGTTTAAGGACACTCTGTCCTTAAATCACAAAACACATATTCCCAGACCAGTAGGTTTTGAGAAAGGCGGTATGCAGAAGTTAAGAGCACAGATTCTGAAACTCTGATTATCTAATCAGTTCCTCCTGGTCAAATCTAGGCCCCTCTTCCTACTACCGATGCAACTGTAAGTTATTCATGCAAACTCCCTAAACCTCCATTTCTCTCGGGGTAAAATGGGCATATTACTATCGCCCTGCCTTACAGAAGTATTAGGCGACCTGAGCAAGATAAGACATGTACGGTGCTGGGCACATGTTACGTAAAGGTTAGCTACCGTTATCAAGGGACTGAGAGTACTTCATAGCCCATCGAAGCTGTAGCAAAACGAACAAGTGGCATGATGGCTACTTAGCTACAAAAGAAAATGCAGAGACAAACCGTACGTGACTCATACTGAATCATATTAATAAACGGACTGGATCTTAAAACTCTGCACTTTTCATTTAAAATTCGGTCCTTCAAAAATTCCAGTTCCTGTCTTAAAAATCTTTTAGAGATGACTATTAAATTGGCTTCAGGCCACACACAACTTGAATGAAAAAAAAAAAATTCTGGTGCAATACCTAAACGTTAGACCACGAAAGTAACTCCATTCACGAAAGTAACTCCGTTAGTGAACTACTCCTTGGCACCCGTGTTCCCTTTCTGAAACACTCCATCCTCTTCCTAATAGAGCGAAAATGGCCCTTACACGTTATATGTAAACATAGTCACTTCTAACCAAGAATGTTAAATCAACTTAGAAATATATGTGATTATCAACAAAGAATCCTCTGAAATGTTAACAGGACTCGCATTTTGGGCCTCATTTCAAGGTGAAAGCTGACAACCTGGCTTCCTACCTGTTATACTTAAGAGCCGAGTGGTCTCGAGATGGTCTCCTGGGGGCTCAGTTCATTTCTGTGGCCGTTACCCACAGGGACTCCAGTCTTTAGAACTGTGCCAAAGCAGGTGAGTGGAGAGAAGGGATTGGATGCTTAAGATGAGGCAAAGGAAACTGAAACAACCCTGTTTGGCTCAAGGATTTCCCTAGAGAACATGTTTGCCTGATCATTTGAGGAGGATTAAAAAACATACCACTTTGCTACTTTTAACCAAATAATAAGAAAGCATGAAAATACCGTCTTTAGCTTCTTACAATTTTTGCCTCTGGTTTTAGAGCTCTTTGGTACAAAAAGGGAATTCTCTTAGCATGCTTATTAAAGGCTTATAATTACTAATTTCAACAACAAAAGAACTTCCCAACTCCAATGCCAGGTTCGCATTAGAGAAAAAATCCAATTGGTGGCAGTAACTAAAGATTCTTTCTGAGACCTCGTTTTAATACTACTTATAAAATACTCTATATTCTATGGTCGGTTAAGCAATCTCCATTATCATAGGAATTTAGAAAATTATTTTGCATAAACGTTTTCAATTTTAGTTCACTTAAGGAAACTAGATTCTCAAGATTGCAAAATGCCAAATGTTCATTTCTCCACCCTTTTCTGCATTCTGGCTCCCAGCAAAATGGAGTTCTTGCGGGTTGTTGGAGGCACACTTCAGCTGTGTTCTTTCTTCTGGTCCCCAAGCTTGGAACTTTCCTCTGCCTCTTTTCATCTGGCTAATTCTTTTTCTCTAGGAAGCCTTCCTATACATGTTCGCCTCCTCCTTGTGAGGAGCCTCCTCCTTGGCTCCCTTCTGGGGGGGGAGGTTCTCAAAGCACCCGGGCTTTCCCCAGTCAAGGATCTACCCACCTCTTGTGTTAGATGGTAATCTCTCCAGAGGCTGAAGTCTGTGCCCACCTTGTTCACTGTTGTTTCCCTGCCACCATCTAAGCACTACCCGTATACTTCATGGCTTCCACACATACCTGCCACCTTAGCTCCTACAGTTTTGTCAACTCCTCCAATCAACTTAGACTGATCACTGGTGTCCCTATACTTCTGGGATCCACTGTTCTCCCTGCCACTCCTAGCCCTACTTAATACTAAACCTGTTAATTGGTTTATCTCCCAAATGTCTCCAAATTGGAATACTCTTCCTGCTCATGGCTTTTTCTGAAGAGAGGTATCAAGAATTCAGAGCAGATTTTGTAGCTTGGAGTAAACTTAGAGATTGATTCATTGACTCAACCTCTTGAGTTCTAGTCCACTAACTTATTTAATCTGTTCATCCAAATGGCTGGCTTATAAAGACAGCAGGTATCTGGGGGGCTTGGGGGAGGAGGAGGAGGAAGGGTGATGGCTTATCCCAGAGTCTTGAATAGGAAACCATCAGGCCTCATCTGTGGATTTCTCTTCTAGCCACATATAAGATGTCCCAGGGCCTATGCCAAAAGCATGGGTATTGAACCATGTTTTTATAGTGTTAACTGTATAAGAAGATACCCAAATTTTAAATAATTGACTTCCAAATTTACTTGTAGAATACAACCTGCTCATTCAGGCTGCTTGTATAGAAGTAGAATAGAATGGTGTGGAATGAAATGGAAAGGGAGAGAACAGGACAGGAAGTGATCCAGTGTTTCTATCAGCAGTGACCTGTTCAGGGTTCCTCAAGGAGCATCAGTACAAAAAGTTCACTTACAAACAGGGGCCAATTTTAGAGAGAGCTAATATGTAAAATACTTTGCTAAACTCTTGGTGCCTTAGCACGATAGGTCCTTAATGAAAAGTTCCTGATTCATAGAAGATGAATGAATACAATAAAAGGCAGTTCAAGGTCCCTTGGGTAAAGGAGCAATTCCTATCTGCAGTTCCTTTGCCCGGGAGCACTGCCAGAAGGAAGAGAGGAAAGAAGTGATACTCAAGCCAACAGAGCAGAGTTTTAAAGAAAAGAGGTCCAGAAGGGTCCCCTCTAGAAGGCTCTCTTGAATGCTGGTCTATCTAGGTATTTGCCATCACTTCTTCCCTCCCCCTTGGGACCCTCTCTGTTGTTTCCTCCAGGCACCTGGCCCCCTTTGTGCCGTCTAGAGCTCCATTGTAGACCTCTATCCTGCCCTCACATTTACAGTCCTAGACACCAGCTGGGCCTCTCCAGGTGGACATCTTATAACGCTTCATATTCCATTCCCATTCCCCACCCCCTCTTTCAAAAAGAATTCCTATCACCATCTTCCCAAGCTCCCAACCTTAGTTAACAGCATTACTGGCATCCCTTTGGTATCTTTGATCCCTGCCTCTGCTGTTCAATCTGTTACCACATTTGGATGTCTCTACCCCCTATGTATTTTTTAAATCCCAAACGGCAGGCTTCTGAAGCACCTTGCCATGTCGTAACAGGAGCTAGATTCTCCCATTCCTTCAGAGGTCCCTTTCCTCTGTCCTATTTAAGGGAAGATAGCGATTTTCACATCTGCTTTGAAGTCAGTCCACCCTGCTGCCTATTTCTCACCTATCGCCTGGCTCCTAACATGGCTCTTGTCTACCTGGGTCCTCTGCTCACTTTTTGCTGGTCGCCGCCCAGATTTCCAGAAGCTGGTACCTCCATGCTGGCCTGGAGAAACCTGATCACCCCCTCATTTCCCATCCCAGGTACACATGCCGTTCACCATTTCATTCCCTAGAGCACCAGTCACACACCCAAACTCTTACCGAAGATTCTGGAATAATAGAAGGAGAGGACACAGATCAGCACAGATCAGCAAACCACTTAAAATTCTACTGGTCACCATTTTTCTGAGGTGTCTATTCCTGCTTCAGTGAATTGCAAACTCTTTGAAAGCCAACCTGCACTGTTCCTTAGGGCTCTTCTCCCCTTCCTTATATAGACCAGAGTGTCTCCTACTGCTCCTCTGAGGTTTGGAATCCCCTCCTCTCGCAGGGCCAGGATGAAATTTAAAACTCCTGTCAGTCATATTTGTACCTCCTTGAATTTGCATAGGTCCTCAAAAACTCCAGCTCATACTCCAAACTTCAGTTCAAATATCATCTTCCCTATAAAATCTCCCCCAGGGGATGGAGCCTCATCAGGGTCATCAGTTCCGTTTTCCCCTCGGGACCAGTGTTCACTTCAATTAGCCCCGAACAAATGGCATCATCCAATTTGTTTATGTTTCTGCCTCATTTACAACATACTTTACTCACAAGAGAGACTCTGTGTTTCCTCCTTTGATCCCCAGTGTCTTCTTGCACTGTGGTTGCCACAGAATTAACAAATGTCTGTTGAGTGAAAAAAATTAACTTGTGAATGAATGCCCAATATGGAGGAGTCTGGAGACTGCAAGGAGAGTTATGACGGACTTACATGAATTTTTTGGCCAGATTTCACGAGACTGGAGGATGGGGACAAGGAGCACTTTTCTTGAGATGTCTTACACCCTTTACCAAACGGGAGGCATCTAAGATGAACTGGACTCAGAGTCCAACGTGTAAAGGAGAAGTCTGCTTGGAATACTAACTATGGTTTGTAGAATATATCAAGTAATTTCTTAACAGCCAGAGTGCAAAAAAGCAGCCTTTTGGATTCTTAAAAGCAATGAGTAAACATGTTTTATTAGTGCTGAAAGAGATCATCAACCACAGAATTGATTTTTCTCAAAGACCTATTCACAGACAATGGCTCTGCGTGACCACCAAGTGCCCTCATGTTGCCGTCATCGAGAGCAGCCTCCAGTGCACCATCAACACACACACCCGCGCGCGCACATACACAGATTCCACAAGCAACTTCTGAACATTTTGCTCCATCTGCCACCCAAATTTACATATCAGAAGGGGGGCCGACACCAAGACTATCCGTACCCAATGGCTACTGGAAGGCAGTTCCAGAGAACAAGAAAGACACAGCTGGTAAGCTGGGGGTGATGATGGCAAGGAGCGACAAATGCTACATTACTGGCATGAAGCTTTCCTGAATCACCAAAGTTTCCTTTCTCTGGCATATTCTGGCTTCATAAAACCCTCAGCGGTGAGAACGTGTTTATATTGTGAAGCATAAGAGATCCATGAAGTGCCAGAACGAGGACAGCACCAAGTTTACAACCCTGGGGCCTGCCTCACAACAAAATGCACATCTCAACGGAGCACCTGAATCGTGACGGGTTAACAACAGAACCACCCATCTGTGCACATTTGCAAAAAGAGGCTACAGAACGCTGATGTACGCCGTTGCCTTGTCATGGGGCTTTCATGACAAGAGGAGCTGAAGCCTGGTGTCATCAACTCTAAGTGGAATTTCCAGATCTGAGGTTATTCCACAATGTTCTAAAGCCAGGCAGAGCCGGGTGGGTGGTGCCAAGCTTTGAAGTCAGTCTATAGGCCATCCAGCCGGGGCTTGTGTGCCAATGGTACCCCGTTGGGCGGTAATCCTGTTGGCAAGACCTCTCAAACTACTTCCAAATCAGGTGTTCAAATGTTCTGATGATGGCAGCATAATCCATCCAGGCCCACTGTAGGAACCATTACAATGTCTGTTACTCTTGTGCAAAGAAGAGTGATGTTTAAGTCAGCCACAATCATACTTAACATTGACTGAACACTTGCTTTCTGCCAGAAATTGTGCTAAATGCTTTTCCACATTCAACCTCAATTTGTTCTTAGAGCAACTCTATGTAATGGCTTCTATTTTATTATTGTCCCCATTTTACAATACAAAAATAAGGATTGAGAGGTTACATCACTGTGCCCCGAGGTTAATAAATGGAGGAGGAAGAATTTGAACTCCAGAGTTCCACATTTAACCTCGATATCACTGGTAAAAGGAGACAGAATCTGGGATTTGAACATTTATAGAAAGGTCCCCAACCAATGTAGCGAATACCTTTATAATACAGGGTGGGGCCACAGGTGCATGGCTCCTGCCCACAAGAAACTCGCAGTATTGGGAACACCATGACCCACCATACCAGAAAGCAAAAGGACAGTAGCAAGTTGGGCTTGGAGTTCAAGCTCACCATGTGAGCTCAACCAAAATGAAATCACCTCTGACTTACCGCATTCTGGTGCCACAGTAAAAGGACAGTTGCCTGCTAAGGGAAATGTCATCCACGTGTTTCTGATTCATTTACACTTAACTCATCCCAGTCTTTGTCTGATGAGACTGTCATCCAAAATGACTTGTAAAAGCTTTCCAAGAGCCTTTTAACTTAGTTTTTCTTCAAGTTATGCCAAGAGTAAATGGAACTAGATCATCTTAAGATTTTAAACTTAGAAATCAAAATGTCTAAGGCGGCCAGAAATATGGCCAAAAAGACATCCTCGACCCTACAAGGGACACTTCCAAAACTGCAAATTTAAGAGCTCTTGGAAATTTCACCAGTGAGCAAGGCTTTATTGTAGTTCAAAAAGGATTTGTCTGAAAAACCTCAATTTTTAGCTCAGGTTAGAACTTTTTTCTTTTCTCTAAGAAAATATCATGAATACTTCCCAGCATATAAGAGTACTGGCCCAATTGATGTTTATGTCAGGATTTTCATCTTCAAATCCAAAGTATCTTGAAAATACACATATATGCCTCAGGTATTGAGAAAGACAAGGAAGAGGGGTGGGACTACCACGAGGGGAGAGGGCTAGGGAATGAAGAGCATGGAAAGACAAATGTACCAACGCGTTCTCATGGCTATCAGCTTCAAACGCCCCCAGTCCCCGCAGGAACACAGAGCAGTGTTTACTGCTTTTATTTGCCGTACTCAGTGACATCCGGGCTGTCTGCCACTTCCTACTAGGACATCAGCCCATCCAGGTCAACAGAAGAAATGGGTGCCTAAGAAAACCACCATGATACCAGGAGGCTAAAGCAACTGAAAATCTGTGGGCTTCATGGCTGCAGGAATCCTGTTGAGGTTCTCTCTGTGGATGACTGGAGTTAAAACATCTTTAAGATGGCCTTCAATGTGGAAAACTCATTCTAACTATTTCTATCACTAGAGCAAGGGACTCTCCAGAGTTGAAGGCGTCCTGAGAGGGTTGGGTTTTTGGGTTTTTCTTTTTAATTGGGTGGTGATTATGGCAAGAGGAGCCTCTCAGGGGTCAGGACTTCAGGTGCCATTAAAACAAGGCTAGCCACAGAGAGGGAAAGAGCATAGGTACTGTCAGGAATCCTAATGTATTGTTGATTGGCATGTTTATTTGATTTTTCCCTCCAGAAACTTAAAAAGATATGAAGTTACAGCTCATTAAAATCTCTAAATGCAGAAACAAAAACAAAAAAAAAGCCAAACCACTTCTTACAGGCACCTCTGAGAAAGAGCTCACCCACCACACTCACCCACTACATTCACCTTCCCTTCAAACTGGGGTTTGAATGTTGCAAATGGCTCCCTGCTGATCGTCTAGCACCAACTCCTCCTCTCTGTCTGGCCTTACTTCCCTTTAGAATCATTATACAATGAAAACAGACTGATGCTAAATCCAAAGAGTCACTGGCGGAACAGTTCCCCGAGCTGCTCCCTGAACGACAAAATAAAAATAGTACGGAAAAGTCAAGACCCATGCTTTATCCCGTCCTGTAAACAAAATTCCTGAGGTTCTTTTTCCTTCAGAATTCTGAAGTTTTAAAAATACCATTTCTCTTTCAAAAAAAAAAAAAAAACACAACTATTTAAGAACGTCAGGGAAAACTTCTGACGTTCTCAACGGGAAACCCAGGCCCATGTGGTGAACTCCTTGGGGTTATTTCCATGTGAAGTGATCATTGAGAGACAATCTGTAGTCTGTAGCCGGATTGATTTGAGACTTGGGGCAATTTATACTATGTCTCTTGCATAGTTATCTACAGCCGTATAACAAATTCACACAAACTTAACAGCCTAGAACGACACGTATTCTCTCACAGTTTCTTGTAGGTCAGGAATCGAGACCAGTTTAGCTGGGCCCTCTGCTCAGAATCTCTCCCAAGGCTCTGCAATCGGGTCACCAGCTGGGGCTAGAGCCTGGTCCGAAGGTTCCTCTGCAGAAGTATTTGTTTCCAAGCTCATGCTGTTGGCCAAATTTTGGTTTTGCGAGGGCTTTGGAGCGAGGATCTCAGCCCCTAGGCAGCTGCTGGCAACTTAAAACCTATAGAATGTGGTTGCAGGGTTACTATTGAGATTCTCTTGGTGGATGGCAACGGTCTGAAAGTCTCAAAAATGCTCTTCCGTGGGGAAAAATAATTGTGCTCCTTCATACAAGGACCTCCCCAACATAGCAACTTGCTTCGCCAAAGCCAGCAAAAGAGAGAATCTGCTGGCAGGACAGAAGCCACTCTCTTAGGTAGTCTAATCATGGAAGTAACATTCCATTACTTCGCCCTCCATATTCTGTTGATTAGAAGCATGTCACTAGGGCCTCCCACGCTCGAGGGGAGGTATCACACAGGGCATAAGTATTAGGAGGCAGGGATCACTGGCAGCGGTCTTAGAATCTGTCCACCACATCTCTGTACTTCAGTTTTCTTATCTGTAAAATGGGAATGATAATGATCCCTACTTTATCAGATCATTGAAAGAATTAAATGTGTTTATTCATATAAAGAGCTTCAAAAAGTGTCTGACATGGAGTAAGCGCTCAATAAACATTAGCTATTGTCGTCATTGGTTTTATTTTTTTTATTTCACTAATTTATTATTATGTGCTATAAGCCATGCTCTTTTAACTCCCTATTGGTTTTCTGCACACATCAGAATAAAAAGAGTAGGGAAAGTAGCAAGGCATGGTAGCCCAAGCGACTGGCATAAATCCATCCGAACTGGAATCCAGCTGCCTCCACCCCATTACCAACCTAACACTGTAATGTCAATTAAAATGAAAAAAGAAAAAAAAGAGACTTCTGGTTAAGACAGGAGAGATCACTAATGCCCCATAACTTAAACCTGATCCCCTATCTACTTTCTCAAAAGCCAAAAGCCAACTTATTTACTAAGTCTAACCTTTAGCAAACACCATCAACTTCCTATTTTTCAACATTAGTCTGATCATAAGTTATTGAAAAAAACCAGAATGATATGACCTATGAGCCCCAGCACTGCCTTTATCTTCAGTGTATTTAGATCTGGTTTGCAGCTCCAGCCCCTCCAAGGGGAAAGTTTGCTGAGTTTGGTGCCAATGTACCTCGTTTTAAGAAAACCTACCATACAAAAATCCAGACTTTAAATCTGAGAGACGAAGAGTGTTTGCACACAAAATAAACACATAATTATTTCCCTTCAACTTCCTTCACAAGGAGCACTCCTCTAGCCATTTACATGTTTAGTGATCCAATCAATGACTTGAGGAAAGAACCCAAAGTTAAAGAGTCAGGAGCTCACATTAGTGAGGATTCAATATTAAAGAATCTCTAAAGTCATAATATTCATCAAAGGGAGGCTTCTTTTGTACACAGATTGAGAAGTTTGTCCCACTTTGTTTCTCTGCATAGACCATAGGACACTGGAGGAAAACCAACCAGGTCCCAGACATTTTTGCAATCCTGGCATTTTACGTAATGTCAGACACAAGGCAGGTACTTTGTGTCCTTGTGGAGTAACTAAATGATTCAATGCCTAACTGACTGATTGCCAGACTAATTTATTGACTGATTGAGTAATGTTGTCTGTAAGGTCCAGGGTGTTAGACTTAAATATTATCACTGTTTTCAAATCATAAACATCTTCATCATCTGATCAATAAAGACACGTTTCAACAAGTGCTGTTGGAACAATTGGTCGTCTACATGCAAAGAAATGGACTTTATGCCAAACCTCACACCTTATAAAAGCATTAACTCAAATTGCATCATAGATCCAAAGAGAAAATGTAAAACTAGGAAACAACTCAAAGAAAACATAAGAGAAAATCATGAGCTAGCGCTAGTGGAAGAATTCTTAGACATGACAACGCAAGCATGATCTATAAAAGAAGAAAAAATGAATACACTGGACTTCATTGGAGTCAAAATCTTTTGTTCACTCAAAGTTGCTGTTAAGAGAAGGAAAAGACAAGTGACAGACTGGGAGGAAATATTTGCAAGTCATATATCTGACAAAGGTTTGTATTCAGAATAAGTAAAAACAACATGAAAACAAGCAAACCAATTAAAACACCGGCAAAGGCTTTGAGCAGACACTTCATCAAGGATATAAGGACAGGAAACAATGTTCTACATTGGCAGCCACTAGGCAAATGCTAATTAAAACCATGATGATATACCACCGCATACCTACTAGAACAGCTAAAGTAAAAAATACTGACAATGCCAAGTACCAGTCGGGAAACAGAGCAACTGAAGCACTCATACATTGCTGGCGGGAATGCAGAGTGGTAAAGCCACTCTGGAGAACAGTTAGGCAGCTTCTTAAGCTAAATATATACTTACCATATGGCCCAACAATTCCAGGCCTATTTACCCTAGAGAAACGAAAACTCATGTTCACACAAAAATCCATACACAAATGTTTATAACAGCTCTATTCATAATTGCCCCAAACTGGAAACTCAAATATCCTTCAACAGAGGGAAAATTAAACTGTAGTACATCCAGCCAATGGAATATTCCTCACCAATAAAAAAATAAATAAATAAATAAATAAATAAATAAACTAAAGATACATGCAACGACTTGGAAGAATCTCAAAGGTATTATACTATGTGAAAGAATCAATATCGAAAGGTATGTGTTATGAGGCCATTTATGACATTCATGAAAAGACAAAGATACAGTGATAAACAGCTCAGTAGTTGCAAGGAGACAGGGGTGGGACCTGAGGGAGTTTTTGGTATGATGGAACTGGTCTGTAATTAATTGTGGTAGTGGTAACACAAGTCTATTCATGTATTAAAATTCATATAACTGTATACTCAAAGGGGGAGAACCCCCATTTTACCACATGATAATTTTTAAATTAAAAACTAAAGAATTAAGATGGATTTATCTGGTTTTACACAGATAAACTTCATAGGCTGAGCTACCTTGTGACAGCTTCCTATATAATGAGAGGTTTCTGGTTTGAAAAGGCATGAGACTAGCAGTGCATGATATAATCTCTCCCAGATTCACTCTAAAACACATATGAAAACAGAAAAATGATAAAACTCACCAGATTACAGAAGACAAGGACTACCAGCATCCAAGTTGGACTCTGAAAGAGTTTTCCACATGATCAACAGAACTGAGTTGGTCAATGAAATTCGGGGTCCTTCCGTGCAAAAGATCTATCTTCCCAACCACATTATCTCCTAATCATGTCTTTGCAAACAGGAAAAATAGGCATCTATTCTTTGCTTTTTTGTGAACTACTCCACAGCCTTATTGCTGGTCGGACACTACATTTCTCAAAATATAACTATTTAGCAATGAGCACTTGGACTAGTGCACATTAACAGGACACAGTAAGCTATATATATACACAGAGACAGAAGCAGAAAGAACCTAGAAGTTCAACCCAGGGATTAAGGGGTTCCTTGTACTCGTTCTGTTCAGATATCAGAGAATCAAGCAGAGATGAGGAGAGAAATCCACCTTATTTTAGGAGGGTTGAACTATATTAGCTGACTGGTCTCTGGAAACCGTACCCCAAGGTACAAGGTACTTGTACTCTCAAGGTATCTGAGAGGTAAATATGACCAAGATGGGATATGTCAAATGAATAATGAAGCAATGGTTGAAGCCATCTGATTTATATCCTTGGCTCCACCACTTACTAGTTGTGTGACCTGGGACAAGTCATTTACCATTTCTGTGCTTCATGTGTATAAAGAGAATAAAGTCTATCTCGTGGTGAGGATTAAGAAGTTAATGTAATAAAGCTTATTGCAGTGGATTTTCCTTCACTTTGTACTATTTTTCCCCATGGCATCCATTTTTTCCTATCTACTCGTAATTAACTCAGAACAGATTAATTTAGAGGAGTATATGACAATAAGTCCTTTTTTTAATTTTTTATTTAAATTCTAGTTAACATATAATGTAATATTGGTTTCAGGAGTAGAATTTAGTGATTCATCGCTTACATAAAACACCCAGTGCTCATCCCAACCAATGCTCTCCTTAATACCCATCACCCATTTAGCCTATCCTCCACTCAACTCCCCCTATTACCCCTCAGTTTGTCTTCTATTGTTAAAAGTCTTTTATGGTTTGTTTACCTCTCTTAATTTTTTCCCTTCCCATATGTTCATCTGTTTTGTTTCTTAAATTTTACATATGAGTGAAATCATATGGTATTTGTTTTTCTCTGACTTATTTCACTTAGCATAATACTCTCTAACTCCATCCAGGTCATTGCAAAAGGCAAGATTTCATTCTTTTGGATGGCTGAGTAATATTCCATTGTGTGTATGTATATATATATATACATCTTCTTTATCCATTCATTAATTGATGGACATTTGGGCTATTGTTGATAATGCTTCTATAAACTTTGGGTTGCATGTACCCCTTCGAATCTGTATTTCTGTATCCTTTCTATAAATTCCTAGTAGTGCAATTGCTGAGTAGTTCTATTTTTAAATTTCTGAGAACCCCCCATACTGTTTTTCCAGAGTAGCTGCACCAGTCTGCATTCCCACCAACAGTTCAAGCGAGTTCCTCTTTCTCAGCATCCCCACCAACAACCGTTGTTTTCTGTGTTGTTGATTTTAGCCATTCCGACAGGAGTGAGGTGATCTCTCATGGTGGTTTTGAATTCCTCTGATGATGCATGATGTTGAGCATCTTTTCATGTGTTTAGTAGCCATCTGAATATCTTCTTTAGAAAAATGTCTATTCATGTCTTTTGCCCATTTCTTAACTGGATTATTTGGGTTTTGGGTGTTGAGTTTGAAAAGTTCTTTAATAATTTTGGATACTAATCCTTTATCAGATACATCATTTGCAAATATCTTCTCCCATTCCACAGGCTGCATTTTAGTTTTTTGATTGTTCCCTTCACTTTGTAAAAGCTTTTTATCTTGATGAAGTCCCAATAGTCCATGTTTCCCTTGCTTCCAATGATGTGTCTAGTAAGAAGTTGCTATGGCCGAAGTCGAAGAGACTGCTGTCTGTGTTCTCCTCTAGGATTTTGATGGTGTCCTGTCTCACCCTGAGTCTTTCATCCATTTTGAATTTATTTTTGTCTGTGGTATAAGAAAGTGGTCCAATTTCATTCTTCTACATGCTGCTCTCCAGTTTTCCCAACACCATTTGTTGAAGAGACTGTTGTTCATCCATTGGCTGTCCTTTCCTGCTTTGTTGAAGATTACTTGACCATACAGTCATGGGTCCATTTCTGGGTTTTCTATTCTGTTCAATCAATCTATGTGTCTGTGTTTGTGCCAGTACCATACTGTCTTGATGACTTCATCTTTGTAATATAGCTTGAAGTCCAGAATCCTGATGCCTCCGCTTTGCTTTTCTTTTTCAGGATTGCTTTGACTGATGATTTGGGGTCTTTTATGTTTCCTTACAAATTTAGGACTGTTTGTTCTGGCTCTGTGAAGAATGCTGGTGGTATTTTGATAGGGATTGCATTAAATGTGTAGATTGTTTTGGGTAGTATCGACATTTTAACAATGTTTTTTCTTCCAGTCCATGAGCATGGAATGCTTTTCCATGTCTTTGTGTCATCTTTAATTTTTTTCATAAATTTATGGTTTTCAGAGTATAGATCTTTTGCCTCTTTGGTTAGGTTTAGTCCTAGGTATCTTATGGTTTTTGGTGCAATTGTAAATGGGATTGATTCCCTTATTTCTTTTTCTGCTGTTTCATTATTGTATGTATAAATGTAAATGTATAAATCATTACAGATTTCTGTATGTTGATTTTATATCCTGTGACTTTCCTGAATTCATGTATTAGTTCTAGCAATTTTTTGGTGGAGTCTTTCAGGTTTTCTACATAGAGGATCATGTCATCTGCAAATAGTGAATGTTTGACTTATTCCTTGCTGATTTCAATGTCTTTTATGTCTTTTTGTTGTCTGATTGCTGAGGTTAAGACTTACAGTATTATGTTAAATGGTGATGGTGAGAGGGGATATCCCTATCTTGTTCCTCACCTTAGGGGGAAAGCTCTCAATTTTTCACCACTGAGGATGATATTACCTATGGGTAATACCATATTACCTATGAGTCTTTCGTATATGGCTTTTATGATGTTGAGATATGTTCCCTCTATCCCTACTTTGTTGACAGTTTTTATCAAGAATGGATGCTGCATTTTGTCAAATGCTTTTCTGTATCTATTGAATGGATCATATGGTTCTTATTCTTTCATTCATTAGTGTGGTATATCACATTGATTGATTTGTGGATATTGAACCACTCCTGAAGCCCAGGAATAAATTCCATTTGATAGTGGTGAATAATTCTTTTAGCGTCCCATTGAATTCAATTTGCTAGTCTCTTGTTGAGAATTTTTGTATCCATGTTCATCGGGGATATTGGCCTGTAATTCTTTTTGGTGGGGTCTTTATCTGGTTTAGGAATCAAGGTAATGCTGGCCTCATAGAACGATTTTGGAAGTTTTCCTTCCATTTCTATTTTTTGAAACAGTTTGAAAAGAATAGGTAATAACTTTTCTTTAAATGTCTGGTAGAATTCCCCTGGGAAGCCATCTGGCCCTGGACTTTCGTTTGGAGATTTTTGATTACTGATTTAATTTCTTTGCTAGTTATGGGTCTGTTTAAATTTTCTATTTCGTCCTGTTTCAATTTTGGTAGTTTGTATGTTTCCAGGAACTTGTCCATTTCTCCCAGGTTGCCCAGTTTGTTGGCACATAATTTTTCATAATATCCTCCTATAATTGCTTGTAATTCTGTGGTGTTGGTTGTGATCTCTTCCCTTTCATTTGTGATTTTATTTATTTGGGTCTTTTTTTTGATAAGTCTGGTGAGGGGTTTATCAATTTTATTAATTGTTTCAAAGAATCATCTCTTTGTTTCATTGATCCATTCTACAGTTTGTTTCTATGACGTTTATTTCTGCTCTAATGTTTATTATTTCCCTTCTTCTGCTGGATTTAGGCTTTATTTGCTGTTCCTTTTCTAACTCTTGTAGGTGTAAGGTTAGGTTGTATATTTGACACTTTTCTTGCTTCTTGAGGTAGACCTGTATTGCAATATACTCCCCTCTTGGGACCACCTTTGGTGCATCCCAAAGGTTTAGACTGTCATGTTTTCATTTTCATTTGCTTCCACGTATTTTTTTATTTCTTTATTTTTATGGTTAACCCATTTGTTCTTTAGTAGGAGGTTCTTTAACCTCCATGTATTTGTAGGTTTCCCAAATTTTTTCGTTTGGCTTATTTCATGTTTCGTAGCATTGTGGTCTAAAAATAGGCATGGTATGATCTCAGCCTTTTTGTATTTGTTGAGAACTGATTTGTGACCCAGTATGTGTTCTATTCTGGAGAATGTTCCATGTGCACTTTATTTTTTTTTATTTTTTTTTATTTTTTTATTTTTTTTTCATTATAATAGTTTATTTTCAAATTGGTTTACATATAACACCCAGTGTTCATCCCAACACGTGCCCTCTTTAATATCCGTCACCCCCCTCTCCCCCCTCCCTCACCTCCCTCACCTCCCTCACCCTCAGATTGTTCTTAGTCCTTGAGAGTCTCTTATGTTTTATCTCCCTCCCTCTCTGTGTCTTTTTTTCCTTTCCCCTCTTCCCCTCCCCCTGGTTTTTGCTTAGTCTCACAAAGTCCACCTGTTCGTGGAAACATATGGTATCTGTCTTTTTCTGACTGACTTATTTCACTTAACATAATACCCTCCAGTTCCATCCATGTTGCTACACATGGCCAGATTTCATTTTTTCTCATTGCCATGTAGTAGTCCATTGTATATATGTGCCACAACTTCTTTATCCATTCGTCAGTTGATGGGCACTTGGTTTGCTTCCACGATTTGGCTATTGTCGAAAGTGCTGCTATGAACATTGGGGTACACGTACCCCTATGCATCAGCATTCCTGTGTCTCTTGGGTAGATTCCTAGGAGTGCTATTGCTGGGTCATACGGTAGCTCTATTTTCATTTTTTTGAGGAACCTCCACACTGTTTTCCAGAGCGGCTGTACCAGTTTGCATTCCCACCAACAGTGTAGGAGGGTGCCTGCTTCTCCACATCCCCGCCAGCATCTATAGTTTCCTGATTTATTCATTTTAGCCACTCGAACCGGTGTAAGGTGGTATCTCAGTGTGGTTTTGATTTGTGTTTCCCTGATGATGAGTGACTTTGAGCATCGTTTCATGTGTCTGTTGGCCATCTGAATGTCCTCTTTGGAGAAGTGTCTATTCATATCTTCCGCCCACTTTTTCACTGGATTATTTGTTTTTCGGGTGTGGAGTTTGGTGAGTTCTTTATAGATTTTAGATACTAGTCCTTTATCTGATATGTCATTTGCGATTATCCTTTCCCATTCCGTCGGTTGTCTATTAGTTTTGTTGGTTGTTTCCTTTGCCGTGCAGAAGCTTTTTATCTTGATGAGGTCCCAATAGTTCATTTTTGCTTTCAATTCCCTCGCCTCTGGAGATGTGTCACATAGAAAATTGCTGCGGCTCAGGTCAAAGAGGTTTTTTCCTGCTTTCTCCTCTAGGATTTTGATGGTTTCCTGTCTCACATTCAGATCCTTCATCCATTTAGAGTTTATTTTTGTGAGTGGTGTAAGGAAGTGGTCTAGTTTCATTCTTCTGCATGTTGCTGTCCAGTTCTCCCAGCACCATTTGTTAAAGAGGCTGTCTTTTTTCCATTGGATACTCTTTCCTGCTTGGTCAAAGATTAGATGGCCATATGCTTGTGGGTCCATCTCTGGGTTCTCTATTCTATTCCATTGGTCTATGTGTCTGTTCTTGTGCCAATACCATGCTGTCTTGATAACTACCGCTTTGTAGTAGAGGTTAAAATCTGGGATTGTGATGCCTCCCGCTTTGGTTTTATTCTTCAGAATTACTTTGGCTATTCGGGGTCTTTTGTGGTTCCATACAAATTTTAGGATTGTTTTCTCTAGCTTTGAGAAGTATGCTGGTGCAATTTTGATTGGGATTGCATTGAATGTGTAGATTGCTTTAGGTAGTATTGCCATTTTAACGATATTTATTCTTCCGATCCATGAGCATGGGATGTTTTTCCATTTCCTTGTGTCTTCCTCAATTTCCTTCATAAGTTTTTTATAGTTTTCCACGTAGAGGTCTTTTACATCTTTGGTTAGGTTTATTCCTAGGTATTTGATGGTTTTTGGTGCAATTGTGAATGGGATTCGCTTCTTTATTTCTCTTTCTATTGCTTCATTATTGGTGTAAAGGAAAGCAACCGATTTCTGTACGTTGATTTTGTATCCTGCAACTTTGCTGAAGTCACGGATCAGTTCTAGTAGGCTTTTGGTAGATTCCGTCGGGTTTTCCATGTAAAGTATCATGTCATCTGCAAAAAGTGAAAGTTTGACTTCGTCCTTGCCTATCCTGATGCCTTTTATTTTGCTTTCTTGTCTGATTGCTGATGCTAGGACCTCCAACACTATGTTAAATAGCAGTGGTGAGAGTGGACATCCCTGTCGTGTTCCTGATCTCAGGGGGAAGGCTCTCAGTTTTTCCCCATTGAGGATGATATGAGCTGTGGGCTTTTCATAAATGGCTTTTATGATGTCTAAGTATGTTCCTTCTATCCCGACTTTCTTGAGAGTTTTTATTAAGAAAGGATGCTGTATTTTGTCAAATGCTTTTTCTGCATCAATCGACAGGATCATATGGTTCTTATCTTTTCTTTTGTTAATGTGATGTATCACGTTGATTGATTTACGAATGTTGAACCATCCCTGCAACCCAGGGATGAATCCTACTTGATCGTGGTGGATAATTCTTTTTATATGCTGTTGGATTCTATTTGCTAATATCTTGTTAAGAATTTTTGCATCCATGTTCATCAAGGATATCGGCCTGTAGTTCTCTTTTTTTGCTGGGTCTCTATCTGGTTTGGGAATCAAAGTGATGCTGGCTTCATAGAATGAGTCCGGGAGTTTTCTTTCCGTCTCAATTTTTTGGAACAGCTTGAGGAGGATAGGTATTAACTCTGTTTTAAATGTCTGGTAAAATTCCGCAGGGAAGCCATCTGGCCCTGGACTTTTATTTGCTGGGAGATTTTTGATAACTGATTCAATTTCTTCACTAGTTATGGGTCTGTTCAAGTTTTCTATTTCTTCCCGTTTGAGTTTTGGTAGCATGTGGCTGTTTAGGAATTTGTCCATTTCTTTCAGGTTGCTCAATTTGACGGCATAGAGTTTTTCATAATATTCTCTGATGATTGCTTGTATTTCTGAGGGATTGGTTGTAATCACTCCATTTTCGTTCATGATTTTATTGATTTGGTTTCTCTCTCTTTTCTTTTTGAGGAGCCTGGCTAGAGGTTTATCAATTTTGTTTATTTTTTCAAAGAACCAACTCTTGGTTTCATTGATCTGTTCCACTACTTTTTCTGTTTCCATATGATTAATTTGTGCCCTAATCTTTGTTATTTCTCTCTTTCTGCTAGGTTTGGGCTGTCTTAGCTGTTCTGCTTCTAGTTCCTTTAGGCGTGCTGTTAGAATTTGTGTTAGGAATTTTTCTTGTTTCTTGAGATGGGCCTGGATTGCAATATATTTCCCTCTCAGGACTGCCTTTTCTGCATCCCAAAGTGTTTGGATTGTCGTATTTTCATTTTCATTTGTTTCCATGTATTTTTTAATTTCTTCTCTGATTGCTTGGTTGACCCATTCGTCTTTTAGTAGGTTGTTCTTTAGCCTCCATGTTTGTGGGGGCTTCCCAGACTTTTTCCTGTGGTTGATTTCAAGTTTCAAAGCATTGTGGTCTGAAATTGTGCATGGTATGATCTCAATTTTTTTATACTTATTCAGCGCTTCCTTGTGCCCCAAAATGTGGTCTATCTTGGAAAATGTACCATGTGCATTTGAGAAGAATGTAAATTCCTTTGCTTCTGGATGAAGGGCCCTGAAGATATCTGTCAGGCCCATCTGTTCCAACGTGTCGTTCAGGTCCATTGTTTCCATGCTGATTCTCTGTTTAGTGGATCTATCCAGCGCTGTGAGTGGGGTATTAAGGTCTCCTGCAACTAGCACATTTTTATCAATAAGATGGCTTACGTTTGTAATTAGTTGCTTGACAAATTTGGGTGCCCCAGAATTCGGTGCGTAGATATTTATAATTGTTAGCTCTTCCTGCTGGATAATCCCTGTGATTATTATATAATGCCCTTCTTCATCTCTTATTACATCTTTTACTTTAAAGTCCAGTTTATCTGATATAGGTGTGGCTACTCCAGCTTTCTTCTGAGTTCCTGTAGCATGGTAGATAGTTCTCCATCCCCTCACTTTCAGTCTGAAGGTGTCCTCAGGTTTAAAATGTGTCTCTTGAAGACAGCAGATAGATGGGTCTTGTTTTCTAATCCATTCCGTTACCCTGTGTCTTTTAATTGGAGCGTTTAGTCCATTTACATTCAGTGTTAATATTGAAAAATGTGGGTTTAGAGTCAAGGTGTTGTCTGTAGGTTTCATGTTTGTAAGGATGTCTCTGGTGCTTTGTGTTCCTTGCAACCTTTCCTTCATAGAGTCCCCCTCAGGATCTCTTGTAAGATTGGTTTATTTGTGATGTATTCCTTCAGTTTTTGTTTGTTTGGGAAGACCTTTATTTCTCCATCCATTTTGAATGACAGGCTGGCTGGATAAAGGATTCTTGGCTGCATGTCCTTCCTGTTCATCACATTGAAGATTTCCTGCCATTCCTTTCTGGCTTGCCAAGTTTCTGTGGATAAGTCCGCTACTACCCTAATGTGTCTGCCTTTGTAAGTCAAGGCCCGTTTATCCCTAGCTGCTTTTAGGATTCTCTCTTTATCTTTGTATTTTCCCAGCTTCACTATGATGTGTCTTGCTGAAGGCCTATTTGGGTTACGTCTGAGGGGAGTTCTCTGTGCCTCTTGGACTTCAATGCCCATTTCTTTCTTCATGTTGGGGAAGTTCTCATTGATGATTTGTTCAAATACCCCTTCGATTCCTTTCTCTCTCTCTTCTTCCTCTGGAATTCCTATAATACGGATGTTATTCCGTTTGATTGCATCGCTCAGCTCTCGAATTCTCCTTTCCTGTTCCTGAATCAATTTCTCTCTCTTTTTCTCTGCTTCATCCTTTTCTGTAATTTTGTCTTCTAATTCCCCTATTCTATCTTCTGCCTCTGCAATCCGTGCTATGGCCGCCTCCAATTTGTTTTGCCCCTCATTTAAATCCTTTTTTAATTCCTGTACATCTTTTTTTAGGACCTTGATCTCTGCCTCTAGGGACCCCCTGATTTCTTCTATGTTTTTTTCAAGCCCTGCGAGTATTTTTATATTTATCGTTCTGTATTCTTGTTCTGTTAAGTTGCTTATGTCTGCTTTCATCATTTCTTGTGCTGTCACTATTTCCTGTACAGTCTTCTGAGGGGAGTTCTTCCGTTTGGTCATTTTGGCAATGTGTGTATTGGTTTATTTCCTATTTCTCCCTGGAAAGGAAAAGGGTCAGACCGACAAACAGGAAGCACAGACTCACAACCTTACTGACCAATGAGACGGACAAACAAATCACAACATAAAAAAGATTAACAAATGACAGTCTGGAGGCATGCAACCTGATGTACCAGCTACACGATAATGATGGGATGTGCACTCTGCTGATGGCAGAGCATACATAGAGTAGTGACAGGTGTGGGCAGAAGAAGAAATTGAACTTTGACCAGGTAGAGAGATTAGAAGACTTGATCCAGCAGGAGAGAAATCAGAATAAGGAAGGATGTGAGGAAAGAGAAATGAAGTTAGATGTTGTCCAGGTGCACTATGTGGTCTGACTGTTCCATAGAGAGAGATAGGAAGTTAAAGAGGGAGGTGTATAACATGCATTGAGAGAGTGGGTAAAATGTCTGTTTAAGCAAGCCAAAACCCCCTGGTGACAGGTTTAGAGGTGGGGAGAGAGAGGAAGAATATATCTAAAACCGAAAAATTGACCTAGAGTTAATCCAGGCAATGCTGCAGTAGTTGTGTCTCTGCAGCTACCACTCCAGGAGAAGGGCGTCTCTCATATGAGGAGGGGCGTTGCCTGGTGTAGGCGGGTCCCACCTCCACCGCTGGGGGTGGAGTCCTAGGTTTTGGCTTTATGGGAATGCGTGACCACAATGGCGCCCTCCCGGCCCGACTGTCTCAGATCACTCCTCATGGACCCACAGTCTCAGATCACTCCTCAGTTTCCGTCCTCAACTCCATCCAGATTACCAACACAGTTCAAATTGCTGGGCGGTCGCGCCGCCCAAGCTCATCTGAGTTCCTTTAACTCCCTCTGACCACCACGCCTTATGTAAATTGAGTCTCTGACTCAGCACCGCTGTGACCACAATGGTGTCCCCGTAGTCTCTTTTCACGGAGCTAGAGTCTCCGAACCCTCCTCTGTGTCCGTCCTCCACTTGGTCAGGGTGCAGGGGCAGCACGACCCGCTGGGTGGTCACGAGACCCTGCACGCTCAGCCTTCCCCACCCGAATTATGCCTCTGACTCAGCACCGATCCAGCAATGGCGCGCACCTCTCCGTGTCAGGGACTGGGACAGCGTCACTGGCTCCGGAGTAAGGAAAGCTCTGCCAGCTCCACCGTGAGCAATGACCCTCTCTCAAAAAAGCCTTGCGGATAGGGACTGGATGATAAGCTCCCTCTCCGCCCGGGTTCGAGGTACTTTCCCCGCTGCTCTTCCTCTTCCCCTTGTCTTTCGGAGGAAGGGGCCCAGGGCCCCGGGCCCACTCCCCGCAGTCCGCACCTCCGCGGCTCGCTTTCTTTCTCCCAGATTTCACTCACTCAGTGTCCCCAGATGCTCTGGTTTTGGCGTTATCTTTCCTGTAGGTTCCAACTCCTCTTCCTGCAGATCCCTGCGATTGAGAGTTTCTCGGTCTCAGTCCCTCTCAGATTGAGTCGCCAGAGACCAGCAGCGGGTATTACTTCTTTTCCGCCATCTTGAACCTCCTCCAGGATCTCCATGTGCACTTTAAAAGAATGTGTATTCTGCTGTTTTAGGATAAAATGTTCTCAATATATCTGTTAAGTACTTCTGGTCCAGTGTGCCATTCGAAGCCATTGTTTCCTCATTGATTTTCTGCTTAGATGATCCATCCATTGCTGTAGGTGGGGTGTTAAAATCTCCTACTATTATTGTATCAATGAGTTTCTTTATGTTTAACATTGATTTATATATCTGGGTGTTTCCAAGTTGGAGGCATAAATATTTATAATTATTAGATCTTCTGGATTGATAGACCTCTTAATTATGATGCAATGCCCTTCTTCATCTCTTGTTACAGTTTTTAGTTTAAAATATAGTTTGTCTGATATAAGTATGGTTACTCCAGCTTTCTTTTGATGTCCATTAGCATGATAGATGGTTCTCCATCCCCACACTTTCAATCTGCAGGTGTCCTTAGGTCTAAAATGAGTCTCTTGTAGGCAGCATATAGATGGGTCTTGTTTTTTATCCATTCTGATATGCTGTCTTTTGATTGGAGCATTTAGTCTATATGTATTCAGAGTGATTATTGGTAGATATTAATTTAGTGCCATTATATTACCTGTAGTGTTGGTGTTTCTGGTGATATTCTCTGTTCCTTTATCGAAAAAAAATTTAATGTTTATTTATTTATGAGAGAGAGGGAGAGAGGCAGCGAGCATGAGTGGTGGAGGGGCAGGGAGGGAGGAAGACAGAATCTGAAGCAGGCTCCACGCTCTGAGCTGTCAGCACAGAGCCCAACACAGGGCTCAAACTCATGAACCATGAGATCATCACCTGAGCCAAAGTTGGACACTTAACCAACTGAGTCACTCAGGTGCCCCTCTGTTCCTTTCTAGTTTATTGCCTTTGGTCTTTTTTCCCCAAAGAGTCCCCTTTAATATTTCTTGTAGGGTTGGTTTAGTGGTCATGAACTCCTTTAGTTTTTGTTTGTCTGGAAAACTCTTATCTCTCCTTCTATTCTGAATGTCAATTTTGCTGTATAAAGTACTCTTGGCTGCAAAAAAAAAAAAAAAAAAAAGCTAGATTGTATTTTCCCTATAGCTGAAATTTTGCAGCACTCTGTGATCAGTAGACTTCGTGCATGCAAGGGGTTTGTGCTGTCCCTCTTCTGAGGGAGGGCCTTGCCGCACTGATTCTCAGGTGGACTTGGCTCTAGTAGGGATACACCTACAGGGTACATGGTGGTTCAGGTTCAGTATAAGTGGCTCTAGCCTCCACTGATGCTGTGTTGCTCACTGAAGTGGGTCAGTGCCAATGGGTAAGGTGATGGTGTGGTCAACTCTCTCATCTCCCTAAGCAGGAAGTTCCTGCCGATCAGTCTTCAGAAAGCCTTCACAGAAAAGCAAACATTCACCCCTCTTGTGTCCCTGGCTTCTGTCAGATCCCTGCCTTCACCCAGTCTCTGTCCAAGCTGTCTGCCTGCTAGACTGCACGGTACTCGTATGTTTTATCTCAGTCATGTGGCTGGGTTTCAAAACCCTAAACTTCAAATTTTAGGGACCCGGTGCATGTAGACCCATGCCGATCCTCTGGGGGTGGGTCTCGCCGTGCTGCTGCTGGTGCCAGTAAGCATGATAGTACAATGGCTGGACTGTATTGTAAAGCACAGCAAATAGCTGGCACCAAGATTTGCTGCCCTCAGCAGGTGTCTCTGTTCCTATGCTAATAAACAGGGCCACACATTGGCATCCACAAGCTCCTTTGTCCCTAGAGGCCATGCTGCCTCTCCCAAATGCACTCCAAGAAAAGAAACTATTTTTCCTCATGCACCCTGGGGGCAGTGGGGCAGGGGGGAGGCGGTGGTTCAAACCATGCTGTCCACTCCTGGGATTCTGCCCTCCTTCCCCATAAGAGCACCACTATGCCTACAGGGCTCCACTTAACAATGGTACAGACTGCTAAAACTTCAGACTTTGGGCTTCAATGCTTATTAAAAAAATTGCAATAATCAGCCGCTCTAGTTTTCCCAGATGATGGTTTGGGGTAAGTGTTCCTCTGGTACAATTCCCTGTGTGCTGCCTTCTCTTTCTTTTTCTATCTTTCTCTATCGTCTCTCCGAGATGAAGGCTCCCTCCCGTCAGCAGAACCCATGATTCTTTTCTCCCCAGAATCATGTCTCCACACATCCTACCTTCCACAATGTGGTTTCTTTTCTCTCTCTAGTTCTGCAGTCTGTTTTCTCCCCATTCAGATCAATCTCTTGGGTGTTCAGAATGCTTCGATTTTTATCTATCTGGTGCTAGGGATGGGGCAAGCCTAGGATCCCCCTACTATTCCACCCTCTCAACTCCCTCCAGTAATTCCTAACATTCATATGGTACAGTGTCACACCAAGGCACCTCAAAACTGAATTTTGTTCTGAACTTCAGAACAAGAAATAGTAGCAGAGAGAGAGGGACATTTCATAACATGAAAGAGTCAATACACCAAGCTCACATACCAACCCTAAATGTGTATCACCTACTAACAAGAGCTTCAAAAATACATGAAGCAAAAAGGATTGACATGGAAGAAAAAATAGACAAATCTACAATGCAGCAAATGGTCCATACTCAGCACATGGTTGCTATTTTTATCATTACCAACATCATCATTCATTACCAACATTCCTAAAACCTAAGATTCAAGATACGAATGCCTAACACACCACTATTATCTAACAATATTCTGAAAATTCTTTCCAAAATACTATGCTAAAAAAAATAAATAAATAAAATTTCTTAACTAGTGATGTGATTATGTGCTTAGGAACTAAAAACAACAAAAACAAAACTTAGGGGTGTTAAATAATAGGGTTTGACGAGGGAGACTATTTGAAAACAATTACATTTCAACAACTGTCATGTATATCATCAACAACCAATTACAAAATATAAATAAAAACAAAACCCTACTTATAAAAACAACCAAAGAAATTTAAATTCCCAGAAAAAAATCTTAAAGCCCTCTATGATAAAAATAAAAATCTTTACCGAGAACTGGTTTTTTTTGGTTTTTTGCTTTGTTTTTAAATTTTTTTTAACATTTATTCATTTTTGAGAGACAGAGAGAGAGAGCGCAAGCTGGAGTGGGGCAGCGAGAAAGGGAGACATAGGATCTGAAGCAGGCTCCAGGCTCTGAGCTGTCAGCACAGAGCCCGACGCGGGGCTCAAATTCATGAACCATGAGATCATGACCTAAACGGAAGTCAGATGCTTAACCAACTGAGCCACCCAGGTGCCCCTGTTTTAAGTGCCCATTGACACTACAGTGATGAAACTTCATCTAGCCCTTCAAACCTGGTTCAAGTACGGACCCTGAGTTCTTGTAAAATCATGGAGTCTCATAACTTTCTCATCTCCCTCCCCACATGAAGTTTCTCCAGAATGCATTTCTAGGATTTGGAGATACCCAAGAACCCATTCATTAGTGCATCCAGCATCCAGAAAAGTTCCTGACACATGGTAAGCACTGGAGTAATATTGGATAGACAAACGGATTGAATGAATGACTTATTGATGCCCAAACTATGCCCATCTATCCTAGAACTGGCCTGGGTTGAAAGCGAATGCTGTAGATCTTTGGGCCCAGAAAAAGTTCCTCAGAATCTACTAGTTCCGTCCCAACCCTGATACAAAGGCGCTTCTAGGATCAATCCAGTCCCTCCTAACGAGAGATAAATGGAAATAGAGCTTTATTTTTTCCTGTTGCATGGAGAGGCATGTATTACACTGAGGTCTTGTCTTCAGAGACTAAAGAGAAAGGTCCCATGCCTTATCGGTGGATTCATGGATTTTCATTGGCGTGACCAGTCTTTGAAGTCGTAGTCATCCAAGTTCAGCTGGGATATTTTATAGTTTGGCATAAAAGTATCCTAAATGTAGGAATCATGCTCTCGAACTACTTCTAAACGATCCCGAAACATTTCCATGGGGGTGGGGGGCAGGGAGGAGGCTGTTTCAACAACTTTGACCAGTTATTCAGCAAAATATTTAATGAGGGATTTATTTTATTACTAGATGTTAGAATTACAGCAAGACGTGTTCCGACTCTCTTAGGGCTTCTATTCGAGCATGGGGAACCAGACAACCACCAAACAAATAAACGAACGAACCGAATATTTACAGAGAGTGATATGCACTGTGTGGACACGAACACAGTAATGAAATCGAACTGGAGATTTCATTCTCACTGGGTACAACGCTCTCCACTTAATCACAGCATTGAGAGGGTTGCTTGCTGGATGGATGGAGCCAGTGCACTGTTTTAGCTTTCTGGAACCAAGACTTCAAACTAACTTTGACTGGTATTTCCCTGAGATGTCAGATCTTTTTCTTTCTTTCTTTTTTTCTTTCTCTTTTTTTTTAAATTTACATCCAAGTTAGCATACAGTGCGATAACGATTTCGGGAGTAGAATCCAGTGATTCATCCCCTACATATAACACCCAGCGCTGCTCCCGACAAGTCAGATCTTTTTCTTATTATCTCTCTACACCAATATTGATTCTATCTAAAGGGAATTACTTTTAATAAAGTTTTCTTCTAAATCACATGAGAAGATGCGATCTTATTTAACCAAATGGGGTTGATTAAAAGGTTGAAATGAATGCTAAGTGAGCTGCTTTGTTTCCTGTGGAAAGCAATTATTTCTTCAGCCCCAGTCTTCCATCTCCATAAATTAATGCTCTTTTCCCTACGCTTCATTGATGGGTGGTGAATTATGCAAATATTTTTCCTGCAAGAAATTAGACAAAGTAGTCTCACCACTTCTTATAACATGACATTATAAATAATGGCCAGTTACGATTTCATTTAAAACACCGTCCTCAATCTAGGTCGCCTAAGTTCAAATGTTTTAACCTCTAAATCAACTCTATGAAATCAAATTATATTTGTGAGTACATGATTTTTTTTAGAGAAAGGAAGCCATTCTAGCATTTCCTTGAATAGGTAAGTGATTCTACGCCATTCTAGATATGTCATTTCAATGGTCATCTTCCTTTCTACTACCAGTTCTACCGCCTCCGAGATAGTCATTTCAACCTGACATCATAAATGAAAATAAACATAAATTTGATTCATTAATTCATACAGTCTGCCTGTTCCACAATTGGGGTATACGTATATTAACGGCTTAAAACTCAGATCTCAGCCTTGTGCAACTATTTAAACAAACAAACAAAAAATCAATGAAAACCAAATGACTCAAAGTAGCTCACAATTAAGTCAAAAATTTGCTTGTGCCCTTTTTCGCACAAAAGGGGCATTTTGAACAGCAAACTGGTCAATACCCTCATTGCTCCAAAAGCATTTCTGATAAGCAATCTTAAGGCGCTAAACGCCTTTTCGCCCCCAATTCCCAAGATTCTGTGTTCTGGGTCAGCAGGACTCCAGAGGAAGACCAAACCGGGTCGCGGCAAGCTGATACAACCCCCGATGGTAACCGAAGTGCTTCCCAGCCCCGAGCCATCGCATCTCACTTGACCTCTGTCTACCCCGAGCAGGAAACCCGCTCGGCTGTGCTCAGCAGTGAGGGAATGAAGTGCGTGGATTGCTCGTGATTATTAGCTGGAGCGGAATGAGCCTCCTCCTTATTATGCAGATTAGCGGAGCTCCCCGGCCCGGCATATTGTGCAGATGCGGGCCAGCAGCTGCTCCTGCAGATGGCAACTGCGCAGCTCCATTAGGATGGATCTATTGTCTGCTCCCGGCTCGTGGAGGAGCCGGGGCGGACTCGGCGACGGGGAGTGGTTGCAAGGCGAGAAGCGAAGGCGCACACACGCTCTTAAAATTCTGCACCCAGGAGACTCTTTACACAGCAGGGCCGACAGCACTCAAATTAGAAATCCACCCTAAATAAGGACTTTCGTATGTCACAATTAAGCTTGTGTATTTTCTAAAGCAGATTAACCATTAAAATTGAGTAGCATAATTCAGATTTTGCAATGCGACGCTATTAAATATTCAGATTAAAAACAAATCCTAAGAGATTCATTCAGAAATTTGCACTACGTTTGGCTCTTCGGGGACCTTCTGTTTTGTTAGTTCCCTTTTAAAGAACCTTTTAAAGAGGCAAGTTTATTTTTCGCAGTATCAAAATGCGATAAAGAACCGAGCTTCCCCTGTTCCAATGTTTGCCTTAGGAGAGTTTGTCCTTTTAGAGTTATTGTTTATTCTAAAGAACGTCAAAGCAGTTTATTCACGTTTAGTCTAGAGTGAAAGTTCGTTTATGAATAAATGTTATTTAAGTCATCAGCAACTAAATGACATGATCTTTCTGCTGCATAATTCTGGACGCGATATAAAATAATTTGATTACTAACTAAAGCAGTTAAATGGATAAGGACTGTCTTTTTGTTCCCGTTTTTATTTTTAACTGGTATTTGCCTGAATCTTCCTTTAAAGCTTAACCTGAAAAAGATCTCTGGTCAAAAGAAAAGCTAAGGAACTAGAGCTTTCTAAAGAATGGGCAGGAACTGCCAAAGCGGTTACAAGGAGTATAATTGAAAGGTCTTATCAAAATAAACACATTCCACTAAGTATGGCCTTTAAAAGCTTAAAGGATTCAAGTTTAAAGGTGAATACACAATAGAAAGAAAAGCGGTGACCTACTCACTTATTCAGTGTAACCACTGTAGGCAACCACGTAAAATAATTTAAACGATATCAAAAAGACACCTGTTATAGGACCAGAGTTAAAACAGCAAGAGAAAGAAAAAAATGTAAACGGGTTGTTCCAGAGCCATGTTTTCCAAACTCGTTTAGCCTCTCCCATGCAAAGAGTACATCACACCCCAATACCCATGTGCACATCTATGTATGACAAGTTAAAAACTTACCATTACTACACGTGATGCGTTCTGCTGTTTTCTATTTTACTCAGTTCACATTCTCTAATGCTGGTTATGACATTAAATGCATTTTATAGTCATTTTTATGACCTGTAGTTTGAAAAATACTATTCCAGGATGTAGCCAAGCAAGTAATATTAGAGGCAATTGGCAGCCCCTAGAAAGAAAGAAAGAAAGAAAGAAAGAAAGAAAGAAAGAAAGAAAGAAGAAGAAGAAGAAAGAAAGGAAGGAAGGAAGGAAGGAAGGAAGGAAGGAAGGAAGGAAGGAAGGAAGGAAGGGAAAAGAGAGAAAGAAGAGAAAAGAAAAGAAAGCCATTGTGTGAATATCAACATCAGCATGAAATGTGAGGCGTACTTAGAGAAAAGCCGCCTTCTTTTTCCAGAATTAATCATAGAGTTAATGGCCAATGGCTGAAAGAATACCAGAACTGGATCAAATAGTGTTCAGGATGGTTGGGGACTGGGGGCTGGGCTATCGGGCTACAACTCATGCTAGATGTAAGAAAAAATACGACCTAAAACAGATGCACCCTAGGAAATAATGGGTTAAATAGTTCATGTTAAATAGAAAAAATAAAGTAGGTGAGAATTAGAAAAATAGAACCCTTGAACCCAAGGTCAGAAACAGATCCCTCTTCTGCAGACAATCCAAGCCTTTGTAGAAAGCCCAAATAACCGAGAGCTGCCAAATCACGGGGCTCCTCAAAGTCCAACTACCCCTGCTTCAAGAATATAACAGGTACATGCTCTGTGAGTGCATTAATTGAGAATTCAACAACACAGAGGAAGCACTGGATTACAAAATAGTAAATTTAAAAGAAATGGAAATCATGATTTAGCAAAGTGAATGTCTTGTCGATGTATAGAATTTGAACGCAAAGTTCAAATGATCCTGTGAATTCATTTCAGTTCAACACACATTTTGTAATGGAAGTCATGACTCCAAGAACATGATCTATCCTATTTACTACTGTATCCAGGGCACAGTGTCTTACACAGAGTGGCTGCTCGTAAAGAGCTGATGAGTGAATATGTCAGCACGTATACATGAATAACCAACACATTATGTAAATAATTACATCATAGTATAATAAGGGCAAAAATTCAACTCTATGCAGTACAGAGTCAGCAGAGAAAGATTTGTAGGGGAGTCGGGGAGCCACAGAACACTTTGAGATGGTTTTGAAAGGTAAATAAGAGAAGGACGGACAAACCAATGAAACACAACAAAATGTGCCAAGTCACAGAGGTGTGAAATACCAAGACGCAGCAAATTGTGCCTCATGGCTAGAAAGTTATGTGTCCCATGGCTGGAAAGAATGAAGGTAGGGGGAGGGGATAGAAACCAGGCTGGAGAAGGAAGCCAGGCCAGCCCTATCGGGCCTTGATATCATGCCTAAACTTTAAGACACCATGAAGAGTTATAAGCAGAAAGGAGACACGGATTTGATTCAAATTTTCTAGATCATATAAATAAAGCTCACTTATTTATTACAAACTCTTTAAAATATATTTGTTAACATTTCTGGCAATTGGCAGCCCCTAGGGTTCTGCCGTCTCCTGTCTGGTCTTATGTAGGACATCAGGAAACCTCAGAGCACTGGGTCCCCCCTCCACACCCAGCCACCCTCCTGGCTGTCATTTCTGGATCTTGAATTCCAGACTCAGCATAATACTCCTTCGCTTACCAGAGACAATATGCGTTATTTGACTTCACTTCCCCTCAAACTGAGCCTGCTCGAAGGCAGGCTGTTGACTGATTGCATTTTGACCGTTGATTACGGCAGGTTAAAGATTCCTCCCAGTTTCGGGAATTCACAAGGGAACTTTAACTGTGTCCATAAAACATTTGCTACTAGTTTCCTCATCATAGTAGCTTCTACTGTTGGCTTCTTTAAATTTTCCATGGTACCTCCCCTCGAGCTTTTGTGTCACCCATAACCTCCCCACTCCCCGTTTTCACTTGTCAAAATCTTCCCCCCACCGTGAAACTTAGTCACGTTCATTCTCATGTTATAGCTAGATGTGAACATATTATCTCCTCCTTGCATTACAACCTTTGAGGGCAGGAACCAAGAGGGATTTGATCTCACTCACATCCAAGATCGTAGAGAAGATAGACGTGAGAATAAATGAAATAGCATATGTAAAATCCCTATGTATAATGCAAATACTGTGAAAGTGACAATTACTAGACGACTTCGCACACATGCACACATACATACACACATAGCAAAAAAAAAAAAAAATTCATCATTTTTCCCATGGAGTTGTCTATCTGTGGACTCCACTGGGAATCCTTCCTCCCTCTCTCCCCCATGATCATTCTCCTCCCAACAATTCTTTTGCTTTATTTTTCCCCTCAATCTACATCCCAAGGTCTTGGCCAACCGTCTGCCCATTCAGAGGAGAAGCCCTTGCTAAATACAGCCTACGTGTGTGTAGTTGGCTTATTGAATGTGTGTGTGTGTGTGTGTGTATGTGTGTGTGTGTGTAATTAATCAACACACTGAAACTCAGAAGTCACGTAAACATTTAGTTTTGGGTTTCCGTTGAAACATGGAGACAATAACCTGAAGCAGAGGTGTCTTCCCGTTTGACTGAAGTACACTCTCTCTGGTTTAGCAATCCCTCCTTCTCCCCATTGTCCCCTCGATCCTCAGCCAAGAGTCAGTTGCCATTTTCCAATATGTTCATGCTGTTGTTTATCATACTCTGCGGTATATTTCTTTGATTTTACCTTTCTACCAGAAGTGGGAAAAGAAAACAGATTGAGAAAGCTGCATGAGTTTTCTTATGACAAACCTGCTGCACTCATTTATTGTTACTTACATGGTCATTGGGACATTTGATTTTTAGACCCCCAATATAGAGTATCTGCTTCAGTGAGAATTTGATCAAGAAAGCAGGACCGCTGTGAACGCTGCAGAATGGGGGATTTATTAAGCAGTTGAGGGAGCTGGGAACGAAGTTTACAGAAATCTGGCAGTGGTCCTGAAACTAACTGCTGTAGTCTGCAGGGCCAGGAATTGAGAAGAAAAGCTGCACATGAAGCAGAAAAAGGGAAAAAAAAGGGACCCACCCTGTTTCTCATCACCTCAAACCTTGGTAAAGCCCGAGACCTGGAAAAAGAAGCTGACGTCCTTCAGACGTGCCTGGCCCGGGGCTCAAATGAAGTGAAGGCAGAGATCTTGCAGGAGCTGTGAGCACAGTCTTAGTACCGATTGGGTGAGCCAGTTTATAGATCAGGGATCCTATTCATTTGGGGCAAGGAGCCCCGAACCGACTTTCAGAGCATATAGCTGCTGCTTCACTTCTGCCTCCCAAATCGCTCTTGCGGCCAACCCTGACCCAGAACCATACAGGGAAGGGACTTCTGGGAGATGTAGTTCCACCTTAGCTAAGCGACATGGTACAAAACCACTACCATACTGGTACAGTTTGGGCAGGTCAATAACCAGAGGAGACCCAGTGAATAAGTTTTTATTTCATCTCATCTAAACAAATAAGACTAACCTAATAACAGAAGAAAAAGTAAAGATAGCTTAGAAAAATGTAAGGGTATATCATAACCATTATGATTCACCACCATCACCCAGCACCTGACACAGTGCCTTGTACATTATAGACACTTACTACATTTTAGTGAATTACATCAGACAGTCCTGGTTAACCTAGTTGAAAACCAAATCTAAAATGAGATTCAGGGGCGCCTGGGTGGCTCAGTCGGTTGAGTGTCTGACTTCAGCTCAGGTTGTGATCTCACAATTCGTGAGTTCGAGCCGCACATCGGGCTCTGTGCTGACAGCTCAGAGCCTGGAGCCTGCTTTGGATTCTGTGTCTCCCTCTCTCTCTGTCCCTCCTCCATTTGTGCTCAGGCTCTCAAAAATAAACAAACATTAAAAAAAAATTTTTTTTAATTTTATTGAGATTCATAGTATGGGACAGAATAGCAATATATTTTAAAAAGATTTGGTTTTATTAATATTGTTTCATTATTCAAGAAAGGCTCTTTTGACAAATAAATAAGATTATTAATATCAATTGTATGTCTAGACCACCAGTTTTCCATTTCGAACATAAAAATGTCCTTTGCACAATACATCCTGATCAAGAAGTAAATCCTTAGGCAAATCAGTAGCATTAAGAATAGATATGAGCAAAAAAGAATAGTGATATAAACAAAAAGACAATAAATGTATTGTTGACATTAACCATTATAGAGTATTTCATCTGTGACAGACATACATCAACTATTTCACAAACTTATTGCAAACAGGTAAAAATAAACAGGGAATGACAAAAAAGATTAACCAAATTAACTAGGAAAGTAAGACTTGTACTTCTTCAAATAACCAAAAAGCTTCAAGAAGTCAAATATATTTTTCTTGAAAAGCAATGTATAAACATAAGGCAAACATAAAACTAAATCAGCTTATAAAACGCCATCTAGGATATTCCAAACTTAACCATATTCCTAACTTAACCTCGGTACACATTTTCTTTTAGCAGAGCTAAATCAGAAATTCTCTAATAAACATTTTTTGGGCATTAGAAATTAAAATGGCACATTGTATTAATAAGGTATTGAGCTCACAAATACTCAGGGCTTTAAAGAATCACACCCCTTTATGCATCTTTTCAAGATAAATGTTGTGTCCCTGGTCTTCGAGCACTATCAATCCTGAAATAGATCTTAAAATGAAGCCCATATTTTTTGGACCCTATTTCCCCAAAATGTATAAATCCAAAGCTTCCCAGAAATGATCACTTCTATCCAGAAGCTGCTGAGAAAAAAGCTCATGTACTTCTTAGAACCCTGAGTGAGTCCATCATCCCCTTGTACCACATTATGTCAGCAAGTTCTACACGGTCCGAAGCCACACATCAGTCATGAGGCTTAAAACACCCATCCCCTTAGTTAAATTTGAAGAATAGGGGCACCTGGGTGGCTCAGTCAGTTAAATGACCAACTCTTGGGGCGCCTGGGTGGCTCAGTCGGTTGGGCGGCCGACTTCGGCTCAGGTCATGATCTCGCGGTCTGTGAGTTCGAGCCCCGCATCGGGCTCTGTGCTGACAGCTCAGAGCCTGGAGCCTGCTTCCGATTCTGTGTCTCCCTCTCTCTCTGCTCCTTCCCCTGTTCACGCTGTGCCTCTATGTCTCTCAAAAATAAATAAACTTTAAAAAAAAAAAAATGACCAACTCTTGATTTTGGCTCAGGTCATGATCTCACGGCTCTGGAGTTTGAGCCCTGCATCAGGCTCTACATTGACAGTGTGGAGCCTGCTTGGGACTCTCTCTCTCCCCCCTCTCTCTGCCCCTCCCCCACGTGTGCTCTCTCTCTTTCTCTCAAAATACATAAATCAATTTTTAAAAAAATCGAAGAATAGCCCATTGAGGTAATCATGTCTAAACATCGTCTACTTTGCATACTTAATTATTTACTGCATGAATGAACATTTCCATAAGAACTATGTACCCATCTATTGAAAATCTACTTCCAAGCTAAAAATCTATTCTAGGCCTATTATAAAGGATTCCTAAGTATCATGTATTTTTTTTTGGCTTTCAAAACTCATTAATGAATATTTACAGCCTTGAACAGATCCAATTTTAGAATAACCTACAGCTGGAGATCACAACACAGAAAACTCTGACCTCGAAAGGACTGAGTAGAGTGCTTCCGTTTGGGAAACTGCAATGAGAAAAAAAATCACTATAGAGCTATTGGCACCAACCAGTGACTATTTCAATGTGTTGTTAAGCATATATTCCTGATGAATTTTAGTTTCGTATTCATGCAATAAGGGAGATTACAACATTGCATACACGCGGAAACGTATATATCTGTTGATAAATTATAGATAAGCAACAATCCCGTGGTGTTATTTGGGCACTTTTAGTGCTCACTAATGAATAGCCCACCAACCGCTGTGGTTTTATAGGCAGCGGAGAGTGACTTTGGAGTTCCAGATGTCAAATGCTTCTCATAGTTATTCAGCAGTAACATCAAACACATGAATGGAGGTGTTCATTCAGAATTTTGTGTGTGTGAAATAAAGAAGAAAAGCTACAAATCTTATTAAGATATTGTCTCCTACCCCTCCCTTCTGCGCGCGCGCACACACACACGCACACATGTACCACATATGACCCTCAGGCAACACGCCCTCTAATGGAACACCGATAGCAGGCGTGACTTGGTGACCACCTCGGGGAGGCAGGTGCTCATCTCCTACCATCTTTGCTCTCTGACAGTCTCTAGGTCACGTACACCATCATCAGCCCGACACATGTATGCAATCCCCCTTAATAACCCAGAGAGGGCTCGAAGTCAGAGGTTCCCCTCAAATGTCTGACAGCCAAGGCGGCACCATCCCTGCAAGAGAGCTGTCAGCCAGAGTGAGAAAACAGGCCCATGGGGAATTCCCTTCTCTCCCAACAAGGAACCTTCCGTCAGCGCAACCCGCTTGGAGAAAGCCTTGGACGTGTTCCTTTCTTTTCCACTTCAAACCCTGCCTTGAAACAAGCCTCTCTGCCCCCCACAACTGCTGCAAATCCATCTCCAAACGAAATGACAACGCAAAGTATACATAAGCCAAGATGGGTAAAGGGAGAGGCTGCCTTGACTCCTGTCAAATGGGCTCTCCTCTTTCTTCTCCCTCGGAACCCCGAGGAATTAAAAGGTGACTCACCGAGTCATGAGACTGGAGGTGACTCAGGAGACTATCCAGTCCCACCTTCTGCCACGACCCACAACACAAATTCCTCTTGTTTTGGTGTATTGGGTCGTTATTGCTGCTGGTTTAATAAAACCAAAATGCCAGTGTAATCACTTGAAGTGAGAAACACAATTGTCAGAGGAACCTGAGACTTCAATTCCAATCACCAACCCATTCTCTCTGTGTAACTCCCCCTTAACTGTTAATTTTATGTACACTCTAATATGCTGCAATTCAGTATCCATTGTTCCCTATTAGAAAAATATCTATTCTATCAAGTAACATTTTAGACTTGGAAAGCCCTGTGAATTATTTTTTTCTTCTCAGGTGATAGCATCGAAGTTCTTCATTTCCAGATAAAATTATTAAGTACTATCTGGGTTAGCCCACGCTTCTACATAAATCGTGAGTGAGGCTGGGACAAAGCTCTGCCCTGCATGAGACATCTTGAATCTCATCATTCTGAAAGGAACAGCAAACTTCTATTGGAAGAAGACAGTCTACAGAAGCAAAGACCACAAACCATCATGGCAGGAGAGCCTTTCAGTCACAAGCAGGTTCTGCCACATTTGATGGGCTTACAGGTCCAATCCGGCACATGGCAGGAAGGTTCCCCCCAAATACCCAGCTTCGTCATAATGAAGCTGATTAGCTACTGTGAGGATAAGTCAGTGGGCAAGAGCACTTGCTGGGAAACCTTCCCTCACTGTCTGCCTGAAGCTGGTGTGAGAAGGGAGGAGATACAGACAAGTCTTCTGATACCCAGTGGAAGAGTCAAGGCACAAAAATGTCACCTATTGGGTGATTCCATTTATATGGAATTCAGAACAGGCAAATCCATAGAGACAGAAAGCCTACTAGTAGTTGCCAAGGGTTGAGAGTGAGGGTGGGTGGGAGGATGGAAAGTAACTGCTCATTGTGAGGGACAATGAAAATGTTCTGGAACTAGATAATAGTATACAATATCATGAATGTAATGACTGTCACAAATGGTAGACTTTATGTTAGGTGGATTTACCACAATTTTTTTTTTGAGAGAGAGAGAGAAAGAGCTCAAGTGGGGAAGGGGCAGAGGGAGAGAGAGAGAGAGAGAGAAAGAGAGAGTCTTAAGCAGGCTTCACTCTCAACAACGAGCCCATGTGGGGCTTGATCCCACGACCCTGGGATCATGACCTGAGCCAAAATCAAGAGTCGGACACTCAACCCATGAGCCACCCAGGAGCCCCACCACAATTTTTTTGAGGATAACCCTGAAGTCTTTAAGAGAAGAAAAATTCCTTCTGGTGTATATGGTCCTTCCATGCAGCCAGTGAGGCATGGGGGAGCAGGTAACAGTCTACAAGGGAGAAGAGGAGAAAGAGGAATGTCCAAGAGTGAGAGGCAGGGCTCCCTCTTCCAGGATCATGCCAGGCAGAAAGGCCTTCAGAGGGCACTTTCTTGCATGTGGTCAAAGAGCTAGACAGACCGGGACTAAAATCTGGTTCATTCCTTCTAGCTATGTGACTCTGACAAGTCCAATCACCAGTCATTCCTGGAGTACCTGCTGCATGATGACTTCATCAAGAGCCCTACATATGTCTTCTCCTTCCCTACTCATTAGCCCATGAGGTAGCCACTGGAAGCTTCTCGAATTTTCAGACAAGGAACCTGAGACTTAAAAGGGTTAATTAAGTTGCCCAAGTCACACAGGCAGTGGGAACACAGTTAAGGTTCTTCAGCTTGTTTTTCTCTGTTTCTAAAGTGGGAAGAATAACTGCATTGCAAGATTTTATAAGGATTTAAGATGAATCATGGAACGTCACTAATGGCCCTGAGCAGACCCTCACTAAATGGTAGCTAGAATGAGTGATTAGCCTTGTGGGGCAGCATCACAGAGAAAGGTTTTACTGAGGGAAGTCACATAGCTAGTTAGTGATAGGACTGTGACTAGGATCTAAGCTGACCAACTTGCACGCTAATGCTCACTTGATCGTGCTGTGTTTAAAAGGACACATCCAAGACACTAGATCAACAATAGATCAATGCACAACTAATCAGGACATAAAGGATGGATGCAATTTAGGCATAGGGGCAGAAGATGCATGCCTATTTGGAGAGCCAGACTCCAAACAAGAGGAAGGGATTGGGAAAACAGTGAGCTCTGGTTACAAATGGTTCCTGAAGACACCATCCATTCATAGAGAAGAGTTCTGGAGAAGCGATGACTTCTGATGGTCCAGGTGCCTCCACGGCATGACAGAGCCTATTACTAATAGTAATAATCATGACAAGTACTAATAGTAATAATCATGAGTACCATCGGTTGTGCACTTACTACATCAGGAATTAGACAATATAGGTCACATCTGTTTTCTCAGATACCTACAATAGGTATGAAATAGGTACCATAGCCCCCCATCCTACTGATGAGAAAACTGAAGCCCAAGTTCACACAGCTAGTAAGTGACTATGCTAAGATTCCACCCCAGCCTGCATGACTGCAAAACCCTGGTTTTTGACTAACACATTACTTCCTATGAGGAAGACTACTAGCCCCTTATTAGCGGTCACGGCTATGTTAGGCATGAACAGAAACGGGCTCGGTAAATGTCAACATCTATCCAAGTATTAAAGTTTGCCAAGAAGAAAAAAATAAATAGAGTCATATGGCTGAGGACTAGCCCTAGGCATAATACAAAGCAGAAAATTCTTCTGGAATGATAGGTTCCACACATTGCAGCACGTCACCGAAAGCAGAGACCAATGCCCACATCAGCCTATAGGTGTCGTTCAAAATTAGAGCCTTCTCCCTCATAGACAGACACTCTGATGCCCAATTAAGTCCAAGACTTGGCTTTCCAAACTTCTTAAGGATATTCTTCCAGAGAGTCCTGGCTCCAACAAGCTAGAGAGAAAACTTCTTCCATTCCTAGGCCACGCTAGTGCCCTTGGTACAACTAAAGCACGAAAGGTATAATCGGCCGCATGTGGGATTTGGTTCTTAAAAATTACATAGGTCAATCTTCGTAAAAGTACATGAAAGAAACCCCAAAGGCTATTTACATAGCCAGCTATGGGCAGTGGAGAAACTTTTCAGGATTTCTCGTATTCGCTGTTTAGTCAAAGCACAACCAACGGCTTGCGTAAACACTGCTGTCAGAAAAACATTTGCGACCACATGTCATCTTAACACGCTGGAAGTAGTCACTGGATTGACTCATCTGAACATTACATAACTCTACAGGTATTAGATTCTGATAGATAAGTGACTAGCACATCTCATGGATTCTAAGTGTACCTTTTTTAATTTTTTTCTGGCACATTTTAACATCTCTGAAATCCAGACGTGTTCTACTCTCGCCATGGGGCAGGCTACAGTCTTGACGGAATTGTCACAGTCTGCTCACATGAGAATGCTAGAAGGACCAACAGAAAAACGTGCAGAATGGATATTATATGGACATGGAAGAGAACCCCAGAGGTAACAGTGAGCACTTTTAAAGAAATGCTCTGTTGTCAATGCCCCTGATGGCCCCGAAGAAAATATTAGGAAGCATTGGGTCATGGTTTAACCAGCAGCATTTTTTTCCTTTGTGATGAATAAAATAATGGTACATCCTATTATCAGTAACATCTTAGATTTGATGGAATCATTAAAAAGCAAATACAGGGGCACCTGGGTGGCTCAGTCGGTTAAGCGGCCGACTTCGGCTCAGGTCATGATCTCACAGTCTGTGAGTTCGAGCCCCGCGTCGGGCTCTGTGCTGACGGCTCAGAGCCTGGAGCCTGCTTCGGATTCTGTATCTGCCTCTCTCTCTGCCCTTCCCCTGCTCATACTCTGTCTCTATGTCTCTCAAAAGTAAAAGAAAAATGTAAAAAAATTTTAAAAAAAACCAAAAAAAAGCAAATACATCACAATGCAGTGAGTTTACAGGAATAATATAACCAAAACCCTAATCATTAAAAGAAAATAAATACAACTTTCTCTCACTCTAGAATATCAAAATTTTAAATGTTTAAAATTATGTTTATGTATAATATACGCTCTATCTGAGAAAGGTAATATCCGAAAAAACAACCTGGAAGGTGAACCATCTTGTGGTTACTTCTCAAACTTTTTTAAGCAGCATTATCTAGTGTATGGTTAATACAGAGGAATTAAGGAAATTCTTAAAATCCTCAATAAAAGATTTTATATTATAAGTGCAAAGCATTTAAACGTAAGATAAATAGAATCTCAGTAAGCCTCAGTTTCTTCATTCATAAAATGGGAATTTAGCAGCTACTTCATCAGGTTGTAATGAGAGCTAAGTGGCCGGCACCTTCGAAATGTTTAATAAGGAGGCCCACGTGATAGTAGCCAAATAATCCGTAAACATACTCTTCCCATCATTATCTTGATGATTCTTTTACATCTTGGCCCAGGATTCAACGAATAGTTTTGTTAAGCGAAAGGATAAAAAATGGAAAACGGAGGCCTCGTGTTTCCATCATTTTGGAAGATTTTATTCCCAGAAATGAATTATTTGAAAATGTTGTTTTCAAGCTTACCTAATAGTTTCCTCATAGACGCAAAACCAGATGATTTCCAAAGTATTTTTGCAGGAATAGAGATGAAAAAGTAACCCCATTTTCTTTGACACTATGGTACTAAAAAGGATTAATGGTTCAGTTCTACTGGGGAGAAAGATGCAGCCTACAGGGATTTTCTTAGTATTGGGGGGGGGAGGGGGGAGGAGGGGAGGAAGGGGGGAGGAGGGAGGGGGAGGTCAGAGAGTAGGGAGAAGAGGGAGACAACTACAGTTACTTATAATCTACAATTTCAATGTTTGAAGAAGCAGATTCTACCCCCTACACACACACATACACACACACACACACACACACACGCCTTTTTTTTTTTTTCTTTAAAGATCTCGAAACTGTTTAGTCAAATGGGTCTTAAATGTCAGTCCTCTGGTGGGGAAGGAAAAGGGCACCAGGCACAGATCTTTGCCCTGTTTGGTTCAAGCAAAATGTGTAAGAAAACAAGCTCAAAATAAAAGAAGCGATAACATAATTATAATCCACCCTTCTTAGAAAAAAAAAAAAAATTCCGCTGCCTGACATTAAAACGTGAAGCAACTCAAGAGGTTGTTGCAGATCGTAGAATTTTATAACCAGTTTTTAAAAATTTTTTAAATAAAGTCTGTCTGATAACACGCTATTTCCTAAACGTCATACATTTACGTCTCGGAAGTGCGTTTTGCACGTATTCCGTGTTTACATTTCAAACGTGCCTTTTGGAAAAACCTACCGGACACTATTCGCAGATGGAAACCCATAGCTTCTTAGGGAAGCAGCAAGGTCAGGTGAAGGGCACTGGACGGGAACACTGGGAAGCCTGTGTCTCCTTCCAGCCCTGTCCTGAGCCAGTTGGGTGGCTTAACCAAGTCTCCCCACCTCTCTGCATCGCAGTTTCTCAGTTTGGACTCAAGAATCTCTAAATCATTTCCAATGCTAACATTCTTTGACTACCATTTGGATTCTGCCCAAGGTGACCTTAACGTCAATAACAAGTGTAGGGACTAGTCTTTCTACTTCCTATTATTTCATTGTCTTAACTGCTACTCCATCTTACTGCTCTCCACGCTTCCAAACTGTCAGCCTTTAATCATTGTGCTCCCAAACATACACCCTTCGAGGAATGAATAACAAAGAGTCATGCTGTGAGAATTATATATAGCATCGCGTGTGACGTGGGCGACATAGCTACATTTTTGGTGCTAATTGTGAAACGGCAAACGTAGAAAGCTTGTGGCCCGTCTCCGAGTCTGCTGGGTCCACATTCCACTTCCTCTCAGTCAGTATGGCTCCCGTGCAAACGCCTTCTCCTCCACCTTCTGCTGGCCCGAGGACAGTGGCCCCCTTAAGCTCTCGGTAGCACAACTCCAAAGAAAAGGTGCAATTTAATTCTTAGCCTGAAACACAGCCCATTTGGAAGGACACCGGTCACTAGGGTATTGTTAGTGCCTTGAAATGGCCAAGAGGGATTGCTGATTCTGCGAATATCACTCCAAAGGCAGGAATTCTATTTGAATTACTAACATAACAGATGCTTGCTAGGATCCACCATGCAGTCTGCATACAGTTATGCTAATTTGGCAGTGCTTCTCTTTCCAGTTAGCTCTGAGCATTAGAGCACGCAGCTAGTAGGTCCTTCTGTCTAACTAATAATTGCCTATTATTGATATTAATTAACATTTTTTGCACCTTTCCTCGGTTTTGACCTAGTATCTGTTGGTAGTCTAATCACCGTGGCCTATTAAAAGTCAAAATACAGGGGCCTAGAGTAGTCACGAGCCATTTATCAAAAAGCAAACAAGGCCAATTAAACAGGCAGCCAGACAGTTGTCTTGATTTGCCGCTGACTGTTTCTTGATCACCATTATAAATTGCTAATAGGGCAGAAAGCGCTAAGCAGGGAGCATCTGTGGGGGGCTGGTTATTGCTCACTCCCCGCCTGGTGACAGGTGAGAGCGAGGCTAGTGATGGTCTTATTGATGTGAACTGCCCATCAGTTGGTAGTTATTGTTAAAGTTCATGATGCTACTACAGCTGATCCCGCCCTGCTGAGAGTCAATCAAATTAATTAGAGCTAGAAATTCTTCTTTATTATTTTAGAGCCCAGGTACAGAAAGCAGCCCTGTAATTTGGATCCAAAGGCAATGAAGAAAAAAAAAAATCTTCGTGTAGTACAGTGTGAAAAAAAATCAGATATTGCTTCTTCCATTATTTATAATAAGGGCTGTGGCTAAAGGTTTTTATAGGCACAGATCAAGAGATCATAATAGAAGCATATTGACAGATTTTTTTCTGCAATACTCCAAGGAACTGACTGTAGCAGGAAAATATATCAAAACCTTATCATCAGAGCTGAGATCTTCTGTGAAAAATCAATAAAGAGTTATACATGGTTTGAGTTTAAACAGTTCTCTGTAGTCATTTAAACATAGTGCATCTGTACAGCTTTTTACCTCTGGAGACCAAGGTAACCTAGCAACCGCAGGGCTTAAACCGATTAACTACAAATGAAGTACTGTACGCCTATCAAAGCAATTGTTCATCGTTGCCTTTGTTGCAGAGACTAAGCTAATTGAACATGATACAGTATGAAGATAATTAACACCCATGAGTTTGTTAATTGCCTGTTAGCATTACAACACAGCTCTCGGTTTCTTTTTAACTGTCTCCTTTGTAGCCTCTCACTTCCCTTAAAATGGTGCAGGACCTGTTTAACTGGCAATGATATCTTGGAGTTTATTAACCCTTTTTAAATTGAAAAGAAAAAAAAAAAAAAAGCCCTGTCTTAATGAAGCATATTGCGTGTGCTTGTTAAATGCAAGCTCTCACTTTGTCTCTCCATTTTCCCAAGACTAGGAATTTGTTTTACAGATACTGTACAAACTATGTTTATTTATTGTGCTAATTTATTTCGAGCAATTTAGCCATTATAAATGCTCTTGAAAAAAATGGCTTTAGTGTTTCCCTTTATTATTCAGCTGCTCTGCTTGGGAGAGTGAGCGATAAATGTCTTTGAGGGTTGGAATATTAATTGAAGGCAGCATCTGGTCAGCAGCTGACCGGCTCCGGTTGTCCTGCCCCAACAGAGTGGGCGAGAAAGAAGCTTTGCTGGTTCTCTTCGCCAGGCTCTCGGTTTCCTCGGAGCCATGCACTAAATGAACCCCCATTTTATCTCTGCTGGATCACTGAATGGATGCCAGAAAATCAATTGGGCAGGAAAATCTGTTAATCTAAAGTGAATTCAATCTAAGGAATCATTTAAAATAAAAATTTCAATCATTACCTTTGCGGAAAAGCACTTTTTTTTTTCCTTGAGTCTGTGTGCACGTGTCATGACAATACCTCGAAAGGCCCTAGCACCAGAGTAATTCAAAGTCGATAGAATTGTCTAGCAGAGAACGATTTGCTTTTTGGAAAAAAAAGAATATATAGGGCGGCTGATTACAAGCTTAAGAGGAAATGGAAAACCCTAACGCTGTGTGGCCAGAAACAATTAACACACTCAGGTCCAGGCTACACATCCAACACTCGAGATGAGCTTTTCCCCCATTGAGAAGGAACACCTTGGCTGTGTCACAATTGTTTAATGTGGATTTTCCTGTACGATCCTCTGTGTTTTTCATTACTGGGTCGTGGTTAATATTTGCTGGTAAGCCAGTCCCAAGAGGGCCACTTCTAGTGCCCAATTACAAGTTCTATCATCAATCATAAATATTATTTATTCAACAAAATGAATTGCTAATTAATAACTGATGAGCATTATGGCCTTGAAGACTGTAAGGCTATTAATTATGGTTGGCATGAAAGGGGTCTACCTGGCACATTTTCACCACAATTAGCCTCGGAAGCTTTCAGGGAATGTATCTATTAAGATAACCAAAGAGAGGACGGGCTTCCTCCCGCTCCTGCATTAGGGTCGACAAACACAGCATCGTCTCTGGTCGGGACTCCACCAAACCAACCCTGATATCCCAACAGTGGTTTCCTATGCACCGCGACTTGCGCGAGAAACTTGGTATGACAAAGAGAGAAGTCCACCTTGAGGCCCAAAGGTACAGAACACGGCCCACTGCCCGCCATGCTCCCCCTCAAGTGCTAAGGAGGTGACGCGGCCACAGTCCGGCAAATCGAATGTGGCTGCTGGCTTCTTTTCAGACTTGGCCGTTGCCTAGCTCCAGTCCTGAGCTCTGGGTGCGGTCACACGGCAGCTCAGTCACTTCAGCAAGCAGCCGGCGGGCCAGGCCACTCACATCTACTCGCAGTCAGAAGGGAATACATCATCATTCACCTTGAGGACCTTCTGGTAAGAGACTTACAGAGAAAGTAAGAAATGCCTTCTTAGCCAGTGCTGGGGAAGGAAAAAACTGTAGCTTTGAAGAAGAAATACACAAAAAGCAGAATAATGCCATGAAACCCTTTGAAAGCAGAACAAATCGACTACCTCTGTGCTCCGTGAACCTGTCCAGTCTCCACTCCCAAAGCCCTGTAGGTGCCGAGGAAATACCGATGGATGATACGGCATTGCAAAGACTTTTAAAAGTGAAAAGACTAATAGAAGGGAAGAATTCTTTTTTATTTCTTTCTCTGGATTGTGCCTACAGTCTCCAGAAGGTCAAAAGCTTGTTAAGTAGTTACTCGGAGAATTCTGTAGGTTAGGCAATCATTTCAGATTTAGCGCTAGATGGATTCTGGAGAATAAGCTATCTGCATGGATCAAATTAATTGTAGAATTGGAAAACTGTTCTCTTTCTGCTGGGTAATCAGAACAGCAACTTTCTCGTTATTTCAGTTAAAAATGATTGCCGGTTCGAATTATGCAAATAACCTCCCTTACCATTCTGCCAAGCTGCGTAGAACACAGCACCATTTTTGTCGGTAGGTACGTGTGTCCTGGATGGTGGGGGAAGCTCGGGAGGGGGGGAGTGGTGAAGAAAAAAAGAACAGGTGCATCCCACCTCTATGGCATGATTATGGGTGTATATTATTTTTATCTTTGCAAAATCAAGAGTTAGAAATGTCAGTACAGTGGGGGCACCCGGGTGGGTGTCCAACTTTGGTTCAGGTCATGATCTCGAGGTTCGTGGGTTCGAGCCCCACATCGGGCCCACTGTTGTCAGCCTGTCAGCACAGAACTTGCTTCAGATCCCGTCTCCCTCTCTCTGTCCCTCCCCTGCTTACGCTCTCCCCAAAAATAAATAAATATTAAAAAAAAAAAAAAGAAATGTCAGTAAAGTAAAGGAAATGATCACAAAACACCCTGATTAGGCAAACGTTCCTCTGAGTTGCCATTGTTATGCCCAGAATTCGGGGACCCCAAAAACCACCAGGGAGCCGAGTCCGATGCCGAGCTCAATCTCCTACCCGCACCAACGCAGCAGTGGGTCGAGAGAGAGAGCAAGGAGAGAGCGCGAGAGTGCGAGAGAGCGCGCAGGTCCAAAAACACAATAGTTTTAAAGGGGTCTAGAGGCAGTGGGAGGAGTGATGGTCATGACCCTAGCTGATTGGCTGAGGAAGGGTCAAGGGTCCTTTTCCATAGGTCACTGGGCGTGGTTCTTTTGGAACCGGAAAGTTGTAGGTTTTAAGCTTTTGCGCAGGCACTGGGACTCAGAGTAGAGGACATGGAACACAATGGAGTCAGTCCCAGTTTGCCCTTAAGCAAAATGGAATCAGTCCCGATTTGCCCTTACACCATCACTTTTCTCCTTCTGTAGAGATACAGACACATCAGCACACACGGTCGGGAAGGGCTGGCCAGCCTTCGGGCTAGTAAGGTGATAAATTATTACCGTGTTTTAGGATCACAACGGGAACTGCATCCACGATGGCCCGCACACAGAGGCCACTTGGTTGACACTGATTCATGGAAACAGCAGTGAAAACTTGAAGGGAGACCCAAAGGAAGTAAGGGGTGTTCAGTGGGGGTGGGAGAGGAAGCAGGGAAAGTGGGCAGGCAGGAAAACTTAGACTCTGCATCTGACTCCCCCAAGGTCTACATTGAACAAATCGCTTCATCTAGTTGAGTCTCAGTTTCCACTTTCGTAAACTGGGAGTATTAATACTTACTCTGCTTATCTTACAGATCTTAGGGATTCATAGCGAGGATCCAATGAATGATGCGTTTGTGGCTTTAGTTTTGAAAGCGCTTTGAAAACTACCGCGACAGTCTAGAAACGTAAGATTCCTAATAATTACATTTGTTTGCTCCTGGCCCATATCAACCCAGTTACTTCAAACAAACTGGCTGGGCGGGCTCCAAAGGTCACAGCAGGGAGCATTTGCAGCAGACCCTAAATTTGAGAACTTAAGAGTGAATGGACACTCAGAGGCCATCAAAGCTTGTGGGAGGAGGAATTGTGCTTTCTTGTGTGAAAGATTGGGCAAAGACACTGGAGACACAGCCGTCTCTAGTGAGCGCACCCAAGGCTGCTCCCACCGCGAACTCAGATTTTGACGTCACACCAACCTCCTGCGGAAATGGACAATGCTGGGACTCCGGGTAGGTCAGGCCTGGGGCCTAGAAACCTGCACTTGCAACCGGGAGCTCGGGTCCCTCTGAGGCAGGTAGTGTCCAACTACCAAACGCGAGACCCGGCTCTACCCCGTGGAGCAGAGCACACCCCCCCACGCACTTTTTGTCAGTCCCCCCAGAACAGTTGTGAATACACCTGACCCAGGTGACATCTTCCCGAGAGTCTAGGGAAACACGAAGGAAGATTGGTCTTAGTTTTCAGTAAGATCAAGCCTGATTTAAGAAGATACGTGCTCCTAGGCTACATAGGAAGCAGATTTGGAAATATTCTTCATGGCACCAATCAAGGAAAGAGACATCATGCTCCTGAAGCCTCTTGGGAAAAGAAACTAAGAAACCTAAATCAGCTTTACAAATACGTAGTTACACGCTTTCCTCTTCCTCTGGTAGGAAAATTGCCCTGCAGCCTAATTCCTCCAGACACTGAAGACTAACTCATTTCTCTCAAAAAAATGGGCAACAAACGTGGGCTGCACAGTGACGTTAGAAATGTTCCTTTTTGAAATATGACCACTGGGGTCTCAACGTCAAGGTAAATCTGAAGGTGTTGTAGATGCTCCATCCGCCCCGCCCCCCCCAGTCCCTCTCGGGAGAAATGCTCTCTGCTGCATGAAGGCCTCCAAATTCAGACACGCATTAATATCAAGACTATCCCTTCCCAATCGGCGACTGTAATCTTCTTACACTATAAACTTCTCGAAAATGGGCCCTTGAGACCAGACGGGTCTCCTTGGAGAAGAAAGAAGCACTGTGTCCTTCACCCAGAAGGACACCTGTGTATGTGACCTAGATTCCATATATTCAGTGTGCACTTCCGTCCTTGTGGTTTCGCACCAAGGGAGGTAGGAATGGCCTCCTAACAGCAGGTTTAGATTCCGGTGGTCTAGAACAAGGCTAGCTTGTGATCTAACCTTTTCTTGGTTTGGGCTTAGTGTAAAACCCTTGATTGTGGAAGGGAAATACTCCTTTCTCACTGAATACAACATTCCATTCAATATTTTCTACACTCAATGTTTCATGCAATATTTTATACAGTATTCCTCCAAACCGTGTCCTGTGAAATATGAGCTACGAAGAGATATTGATGATGAAGGCTGTTCTGAGGACACGTGAGTGGGGAGAATACTGCAGGACTTCTCAGGGCTTTCGTGATGCGGATGGGCTTTGCGACTCTCCGGGAGAGTCTGCAGTAATCAGCGCTTCCCAAATCAGTTTGGTCACAGAACTTTTAGAGGAAGCAGGAACAGAGAAGGTATCTAATTCAGTTCATTTTCCCACAGCTAGGGAAAGTCTTCCTCATAGTTAATATGCATGCATTGCTTCATGTGATCCTTTCAGCAAACCCTCTGAACCAGAAATGATCATCATTGCCATTTTATAGAAGTGGAAAGTAAGGCTCAAGAGACTTCTAGCTCCAGTCATCTAGAAATTAAAACTCGGTGAATCCCACGTAAGTTAAGTCAAAATAAATCCTCCCGTAGACACACTATCGTGAAATTATAGATCAAAGACAAAAGGAAGATCTGAAAGTTGACAAAGAGAAAAGGCAGATTGCCTTCAAGCAAGTGACAAGTTCATTTGACAGTGACGTTTGCAGTAACAGCAATGGAAATCAGAAAATAGTAGAGTATCTTTATGAGCTGAAGAAAAAAATTATAAATTCCATCCTCGTTAAAATTACCTTTTAGAACAAAGCAAAATGAAGACATTCATTCAACAGACTCTGTCCAAAAGGATTTTCCAGGATATAATTCAGGCAGAAGGAAACTGATCCCAGACACAAAAAGAAATTATTAACAAGGAAAATGGAAAATATATGAGCAAACCAACATTGGCCGTGGACCCTTAACCTAAGTGGGATTCACTGGGAAGTGAATGCAAAATGGTAGTTTTCCAGATACCAGTCAGGTGACTCTAATATATCAGCTGTTCCTGTTTCATTGTTCTTCATCGTTAGGTGTAGATGGTAGGGAGAAAAAAAACATATTTCTTTGCTGCTCAGGACCAGTGACAATATTGATCTTCACAGAAAGAACCTCTGCTTAGTCCAAGTTGTCGAGGGAAAGTGACTTACCATAATACAAAATCTTCCCCGGAAATAAGAGTGATGCCCCTTCCCCAACCCCCAGCGTCTCTTCAGATTTTCAAGCTACCTGTACCTTATGGATAAGACAGATATGTTATGAAGTTAGATAAGCTATAATCAATGTCACCAGAAAATCGTAAAAGCGTTTGCCCAGAATATAAGGATTTTGTCTCTCTTTTCCCTTAGTAGAAGTCATGGATAATGACACTTAGAGAAAAATGTTCCAGTGCAGGGACCATTTGTCTGCGTTAACGGGGCTTCATGAGCTTCTAGTAAATACACGCTGAGCCAAGCCTGGCAAATGAAATGCTTACCAGGGGATGATCCCTCCCAGCCAAATTTCCCACCGGGACAGAGGGTGAGCCCCTAGAAACACACTTCTGGGGAGATCCAGCATGAAGTACCAGCCAGTCCATCCTGAAAACACAGACCAGCCTCAACTCTGGGACTCAAGAGGCCCAGCCTTGGGATTCTTACCTATAAGGGGTCATTGATTTCTTTGGAAAAGGAACCAATACTATATTTTTCCCACTCATGGGGGCGGGGGGGGGGGGAGCAGTGAACAACATACACTAATAGGCACAGGAACTCGCTCACTAAACCAGGACATCTGGCCCCTGATAAAAACCACTCCCCCAGTCTTAGCTTCTCATAGGACTTCTCATAAGCACCTCGTGCACTTTGTAGAGAGGAAGCAAGTACTTGAGGGCACGGGTTCCAGGGCCAGGCTCTCAGTTGGAACTCTGGCCTCACCACTGACCTCAGGCAAGCACCTGACTGTGCCTCAGTTTCCTTATCTGTAAATGGGGAGAATAATAGTCCCTCTTTCCTAAGAATGTTACTAGGATCGGGTGAGCTCCTGCGAGGGTTAGATGAGTGCCCGGCACATATGAACATTTGCGATTGTGATTGATCGTTTCGTTATTATTCTCTTGTGAAGGTTTCTTAGTATCTTTTCTCGACCAGACCGGTGTCTTTGCATAGGCCAGACCCTTCCTTTGTCTGGGGCATCAAGAGATATCTTGTCCTGGATGATCTCTTTCCTTCGTTTTCTTATCTGGCTTATTTGGCTTATGTGGCAACTTCTTTTCGTCAGTCCCAGAGCTAGTGTCACTCCTTACTATTAGCAAATTCAGAAAAGCTCTCAAGGTCTTTTTCAACGAAGTCCCTGAGTTTGGGGGTTGCTGCTTGAAACTGATATTTGCTCCTACCCCCCAAGCTCAAGTCTGTGAGAGTTATAGTGTGTCAGTCTGGGTGCCTGACTCACTGCTTCTTAATCGGCTCCATCCCCATTCCCCCCAGCCCAGGTCTGGTTGTTTTACCAGCTGGTCTCCTCAGCATTCATTGGCCTGAGTTGCCCTCTTTTTTAAACAAAATCCCCTGCATCAATGATCAGTGGAGAGACCCTAATAGGCACCCCCAGGTCAACACTAGAGACCCAAGTCCCAGAGAACATAATATAAGTGTCATCATAGTCCCTCGACAATAGCACAGGCCCATTCTGGCTGAGTCGGGAGGAAATAGGTTTTGACGATGGAGCTGTCCCTGCCTCCCACTGATCCCTCTCCTTCATCTCAGGTCTACGACCAAATCTACCATCCAATTCACACCCCACCCCTCCGGGGAACAAACTCACAAAAACTGAGAAGTTGCCTCTCTTGACGGCTTTACATTTTAGTGAGAAATTCTGAAAAGAGAACCAAAGATAAGAATTCCCAGTGGAGGTTTTTCAGACACCAATTTCCCTTCAGGGTGGGATGGGGCAGCTCTCACCGGCCGCCATATTAGATGGACGCCCACCCCACCTATCCGGTAGGCTGTCCGTGGCCACACACCCGATACATTTCTAGGCACGGTTGGTTCTAAGAAGTATTTGTTGAATTTATTGAATTAATTAGCCACAATCGTAAATAATGTGAAAATACCGAAATTAATGGTTTGGCTGTGCCTTGGGCACAGTTGAGTCATAAATGAAAAACCTCTGTATGATAAGGAAGAAGAGAACTAACTGGTATGGAAGGTCCCATCCTATATCAGATGGTTCATTTATTTTGTTTCATTTCATCTTTTCTAGAATTCCATAGGACTGTACTATTATTACCCTGAGTTTACAGGACAGTCTCCAGGAGATTACATAACTTAGAAAGGCATAATGGAGGAGAAATGTAATAGTTTTTTATGGCTTTTTAGCTTCAAACTTTTTTCCTAAAAATTCTTAATTATCCAACAGATAACAGTAGAACTTTTCCCAGAGGAGGGATTGGGGTCCCATAACCACCCAGCTATGCACCACCAGTAGCCCTTACTCACCTTCCCCTGAAGAACCTCTCACCCTCAAGAAAACCCTTAGAAACCCCTGGATTCAGAGCCAGACACACGAGCCTTTGAATCCTAGCTCCACTGCCCATGAACCATAAGGAGTCATGTTTCTCTGCTTTCTGTCTACCTACAACAGAACAGGGATGTCGTGACGACTGCCTGAAGTATCACGCGGACTGACGGCGCTCAGTGACTGGCAGTCATGTGACTTGTGTTTGCACAATGAGCAAGAGGTAGAGGCCAGATTCAGCCCCAGGACCACCATGTCCGAGTCCACGCCTTTCCTGCCCCAACACAGCAACTCCAGGCCCCTAAACGAAAGGTAGAGAGAAGGCTCAGGGCCCAAAGGCAAGCCAATTTAGGAAGAAATCTGGGGGTGCTCACGAGAAAGAAAGAACACCGGTGGAAGAACACTGGCAAAGCACGAGTTTTCAGAGGGAAGCGCCAGCCCCACGCTTCCACAGATGCTAAAACTCCCCAGCATCAAACACAACCATCTCCCAGGGGAATTAGTTCAGTGCGGGCCAGGCTGATGGGAAAGCAAACGTGGGGTACTGGGAAGCACATTTGACTGGTGAAGCATTGTTTAGCCTCTCCTGAAAGACTGCTTCAAGAATGTACGATGTCTGAAATTTCCTTTGTTCTGGAGTTTCTTTAATCAGTTTGCAAAGGTGATAACCATTTAAATATTTCGTAATAAATGTGCAAACACTTCTAAGATGAATGTATAAAGAAGCTTTGAAAGTTACACCCTTCCGCCCGCTGTAGCAGTTGGACCTTCCTAGTCAGCCACCAGGAACAGAAAGCATAGTAGATCCGGGATGTCCTTGATCCATGTCCCACTCCATGGGATCCAGCAGTCCCCCTCTCCCCTGGCCTCTGCCACTGCAGACAGATCAGTGGGACTCAAGATGCTCTGTTAGTTGCCACGGCCAAAGCTGGCAGAGCAGCCGGCCCAGGCTCAGCTGACACCGGCTGGGGAGGCCAGTGCTGATTCGGGGGTGGCACAAGGCTCCCCAGTTTGGGCTCAGTGACAAGGGAAGGTGAGAAAGAGGCACACCTGCAGGTTATCACTCTGAACCACAAATTTGAAGCAAATAGAAGGGAGGGAAGTGAACTGAGATAGTCTAGTTCTTAAGCAAGGTAAACAGAGTCTAGCAACGGTCTTTCCTGTCAAGATTGTTCACAACTTATTAACTATCTCTGAATTCACACTATTTTTTGATGTTTATTTATTTATTTTGAGAGAGAGAGGACGCGCGCATGAGTAAGGGGGCAGAGAAAGAGGAGAGAGAATCTCAAGCAGGCTCCACGCTATCTGCACAGAGCCTGACCCAGGGCTCCATCCCATGGACTGTGAGATCATGACCTGACCCCAAATCAAGAGTTGGACACTCAACCGACTGAGCCACCCAGATGCCCCCAATTCATACTATTGCTTAAGATACAATTTCATATAGTTTCGTTGTAAGAAATAACACTGTCCTAATCCGTATTTTTCTTTACTAAGAAGAACTGTCAAATGGTGGCTCATTTCTTCACCTGAACAGGGCCATGAATGAAGTCTCACAGGTGTAACGAGAGACTCAGATTATGTATGAGAAGGAAGCAGTTTTCACTTGAATTGTTCTGCTATCTTTCAAACTATGCATTGACCACTCAAACTATATTCAAATAACTTCAAATTGAAATTCCTTCTCCTTCCCTCCAAAGTACCCTATGCTCATTGTGGTAGACAGAATAGTGGTCCCCTAAAGAGGCCCAGCGATGTCTTTCTTAATCCTTAGAACCTGTAAATATGACCCTTACGTGCAAAAGAGATGTCGTCGTTGTGATTAAATTACATGTTTGGAGATGGAGAAATTATCCTGGCTTATCCAGGAGGGCCCGATGTAAATCATGAGGGTCCTCCTAAGTGAGAGAGGGAGGCAGGAAAGTCAGAGTCAGAAAGGAAATCATAGAAGCAAGGTGCAAGATGGGGGGAGGGGCAATTGCCAACACTGAAAATGGAGAAAAGGGCCATGAGCCAAGGAACGCAGGGAGCTTCGAGGAATTGGAAATGAATTCTTCCCTAGAGCTTCCAGGAGGAACATGCCTTGCCAACAACTTGATTTTACCCCCAAGGAGGCCCGCTGCAAACGTTAGGCTTTCAGAGTTTGTGTTGTTGTAAGCCACCTAATCTGTGACAATTTGTGACCGAAGCAATAGGAAACTAATACATTCACCTATTATCTTCCTTCCCATGCCACATCCCATCTCCCCTCCACACACACACTGTGGCCTGCGCTGTTTGAACCATCGGTTTTTCCAAGAAGTCTTACTTTCTGACTCCCGCTCTTACGCCCCAAGAGAGGCACAGCGCCTCTCTCAGTTCTGACCTCTCTCAGAGCATTTGTCACACTGGATCAAAATTAGCTGTTGGTTTGTCCATCTCCTTCACCAGACAATGAACTTCGGTAGGGCAAGAACAGTGTCTTGGTATTTCTTTTTATCCCTTGCTCTTGGCAAAGCACAGACCCTCAACAAAATATCTCTTAAATGAATAACTGCTTTTCAAAAGTTTTGAGCAGTTCACCCTCTCCCAAAAACAAATGATGGCCATTTTCATCTGAGATGGTAAATATCTATTGAATGAGTAAACAAATGAGAAAAAAGGCCATTGAATCCTGGTGGCTCCATCCATGAACCATATCAGAGAACAGTAATACTGTGCCGCACAGCCCACTGGCCACTTTAGGCAACTCTGTCTCCCCAGGACCAGATTACCAACTTCCTTCTGGAAAGTCCTCTTGAAGGCATCGCAGAAGCCATGACCAGGTTGAATACAGATTGGCCAAATGTTGACTTTGCTTAGATAACCTCTAGGTTATTCTCTACACAGTAATAGTGCCAGAAAAGACAGTATGTATCATTTAAGGAGCTTGAAATTTTTATCTGTGTTAATAAAAGAAAAAACTTATGAAAGCAATGCAGCTATTTTTCTGAAGGAAGGGAGAAAGTGCCTCATTGAGGGATATAAAATTCTGAAGGGAGCAGAAGCAAGATTTTACAAGACTATTTGAGGTAATGTCAAGTACAAGAACAAAAGAACATAAACTAAGGCTCAGAAAGGGTCAGACCCTCAAGGAATTTAGGCAGAATTTCTTTAGACATAGAGAAGGAAGTTTATAGAGTAAAAAACAGGGTTGAAATGGGGGATAGGTTGTTGTAAATATATTTGAAGCTGTTAGACCAAAATTGTTCCCTGAGTTATACTCAAATCATAGATCATGGCTTCTAATTCCTCAGAACACAGCAACTTGAACTGAGTAATGGGATCTCTGAGTTGGTGTCATTTTTATCTTCTTTTTAACTTCCTTTAAATCAGTCCTTTAATTTAGCCACTTGGCTGGCCCGCAGGCTATATAATCCAGCAACCCTGCTATCCAAGGTTACCACACAGTATCTTGGTCTCACAGATGAGAAAACCAAGACATGGAGTTTAAACTGTTTGCAGTTGGACAGATGGTGAGTCTCTGACTGAGAAAACTGGAAATCAGAGCTATTATACCACCAAGATGCTGCTTGTTGAACTGAACCCTAAGTTGGTGATTCTTCTTTTCCATCTCATACATGATGCCATTGTGATGAATTCCCATAGACTCCAGAGACCACAAGTGAGTGAGGGGCAGAGAGACAGAGAGGGAGGGAGAGAGAGATAGAAGTGGGCCTCACCCGAGGCTCATAATTTTACCCCAAGAGGGGCTCACGTTCACTCAAAGCAGGGCTCAAGCTCACCCAATGAGGGACTTGAACTCACCAACTGTGAAATCATGCCCTGAGCCGAAGTCAGATGCTTAATGACTGAGCCACTCAGGCACCCAGGACCATTCTTCTTGCTCCTCATCGACCACATGCAAACTCCATTATTACAAAGGATGCCAATTATTGTCTGTGCCATTTACTTGATGCTTTGTCTTGTTAAATGGTTCAGTCAATTGTGTGAGGTCTTCGGCGGGGAAAGAAATCATTCCCAGAAGGAAGTGGGGCTTGAACTAGCAGTAGTAGGATGGGTGGAAGTTGAACAGGAAAGGAGAGTGCAAGAAGGTCCTGAGGCGCACAGTGGTATGTGGACCCCACGCGTCCTAAGCAGAGGTCTTACGTAAGGGAGAGGTCAGCAACCTCTGGTACAGGACATGGAAGCTGGCTCAGCACTAGACCAGACCAGGTCCCAGTGAACAGTCCTTTAAGGGGCACTCCAGATCAAATGAACTCCACTTAGGGCAAATGACTGTCATAGAAAGTCACGGGCGTCAGAGTAGCATGGATTGAGGTGGCTGAAGTCGGACCAAGGATCAAGCAATCAGCTAATTGACTCTATCCTTCTACTCTGTGAAAGGAAGAGACTGACTCTAGTGTTCTTAAGTGTGCCTTAAAATAAAAAATGAAACATGTTTTGCTATCAGATTGTAAAATATGTAATGTTTGTAAGGTTGCTGTAAAGCAGAAATTCTCATATTCACAGACGGGGACATAAATTAGACAAACTTTCTGAAAATAACCATAATTAATTCATTTACTTAACAACTATTGGTCAAACATGAAACGATGCTCAATGTCACTCATCATCAGGGAAATACAAATCAAAACCACACTGAGATACCACCTCACACTGGTCAGAGTGGCTAAAATGAGCAAATCATGAAACTATAGATGCTGGCAAGGATGTGGAGAAACGGGCACCCTCCCTACACTGTTGGTGGGAATGCAAACTGGTGCAGCCACTCTGGAGAACTGTGTGGAGGTTCCTCAAAAAAAATGGAAATAGAACTACCCTGTGACCCAGGAATAGCACTGCTGGGAATTTGCCCAAGAGGTACAGGAGTGCTAATGCATAGGGGCACGTGTACCCCGAAGTTCACAGCAGCACTTTCAACAATAGCCAAATCATGGAAAGAGCCTAAGTGTCCATCAACTGATGAATGGATAAAGAAGATGTGGTATATATATACAATGGAATACTACACAACAATGAGAAAGAATGAAATCTGGCCACGTGTAGCAACGTGGACGGAACTGGAGGGTATTATACCGAGTGAAATAAGTCAGGCAGAGAAAGACAGATACCATATGTTTCCACGTGTAGGTGGATTTTGAGAGATTTAGCAGAAAACCATGGGGGAGAGGAAGAGGGGGGGAAAAAAAGCCACAGAGGAAGGGAGACAAAATATAAGAGACTCTTAAGCACTAAGAACAAACTGAGGGTTGAGGGGGGTGTGGAGGGAGAGAGAGGGTGACGGGCATTAAGGAGGGCACTAAGGAGGGCACTTGTTAGGATGAGCACTGGGTGTCAATGGAAACCAATTTGACAATAAATTGATTGATAAATAAATAAATAAGTAAAAACAATTATTGGTCAAGCACCTACATATTCACTGGGCACATACTTTTAAAAAATCTTGCCTTTTGTTCACCCTCCTCTTCTCTAATTTTCTCTTGCCACCATCTGGTTTCCCAGAGCATCTCATCACTGGTGATATACCCAGACTTCCCACTCTAGACAACGGTCCAGAATGCAGACCTAGGCCTCCATCTTGTTTCCATTTCAAACAAGCCTGTTTGGTGTCCCCTTCTACTAGGACCCTGCATTCAGCCAGCTCCACTTAGTGAAGTACAGTGAGTAACATCAAAACACAGTTAAATTGAGCAAATTCAACTATAAGAACAAAACTAAATATTTTTCATATAACTTGAATCCTAAGCACAAGTCAAATATTTCCTCTGGTACTCACCTGAGAACAACCATCTATTCCACCTCTGAGGTAGAACTGTGCTGTCTAATTACACATGCGCAAAATCATAGGCAGTGGGATTATGGGCAATTTGATGGCAATTCTGACCACACTGAATTTTTCCCCTTACTCATTGACCTTAGAACCTAACCCTCCCCCCAGGATACGCCTCTAACTCAAGCGCAACCAACTGATGCTGAAGAGCTAATGGTTAATAATCAATTCATGTGTTCCCCATGCAGAGATATTTGCCTTGTAAAAGAGGACATTTGGAGAAGCAATGCTTTATGCAGAAGGAATAACACTGTTGCAGGTGGAATATTCGTGAAGGAGGAACCTTTTAGCCAATCTCCTACTTGTACGGCAGGACTTGAATTCTGTCTTCTTCAGATTTATTAGAAGGAACTGGACTGGTCCAACAAAGTGCTTCACAGTGTCCTGGATGTCCCTATGTACGCTGCATATGGTTTCAGAATATCGCCATCAGTGTAGACTCAATGAATCAAAGCAACACTTCGTGGGCATCTAAGAGAAACTTAGCTTTGTAAATATTTTCCTGTATATAATTTCAATCACAATATACAATGTACACAATCACTATGTGGGGTAGGTTTTGTAGCTATTTTTATAGATGAGGAAAGTGAGGCTCCAAAAACATTGTGCTGTGCAATTGGTAAATCAAAGATTTGAATTCAAATCTGACTGACCATTGAGGCTGATTGCAGTGGGACAGTGCCCCTAATTGACCTGCCTACGGACATTTGATACCACTCACAACATTTTGATTTGGGCTGGAAAGTTGCCCAGTTCCTTTTGTCATCCTTGTAGAAGACTAATAATAAATCCTTACATCTCTGTATCACTTAGCAATCTGAAAAGCACTTGTAATTTATTATCTCAATTGACTCAAAATGCCATGGGGCGACAGAGCAAATATTATCACCTCAGTTTTATAAAGAAGTTGATGACCAGAGAGGTTAAGAACTGACTAAGTTCATTGGGTTGGGGAAAAGTGGACAACTTCATAGCTGAGACTGATGGGAAAGTAAGTCTGGGACGCCCCACAACACCACACAGACCAGGCGTAGGATTTTCTTCCATGTACCCAAGCAGTCGTCCGGTAGAAGAGTCGACAGAACTGTGTCTACCTATGGCACCAAAAACAGGGGCCAAGGTCTGCTTCGAGAAGCCTATGTCTGCCTCCTTAGGAAACTATTTCTGGCTCATGCTGAACAGATTAGAACATTCCAAACTCATACCAGGACTTGAGTCAGAATCCAAAATATTTCTTTTCAATTTCCATAATGTTTTTTTTTTCCTTTCTCAAATTGTTCATTTAACTAAAAATCTGCCTGTTCCTGTCCCTTTCTCAGTTACTTTCCAAAGTACAAAAACGACATCAGGCAAATAATTTCTGTGCTTGTCCTCCAAACCTCAACAAGCTTGCACATCTCCCCAATTTCAGATTTCTCAACTATATCGATGCTTGTCGAGACTTTACTCATGCTTAAGGAGCGATTAGATGGTGTTTGGCCAGAGATCCAGAAACATACAAATTCCATCTTTTCCATAGGGACCCCAAGACAGAAAACACACAAGGAGAAATAGCAAGAGTGAAACAAAATACCACTTTCTTATTAGCCAGATGTGAATATCTGAGATGAATGCCATTTCCCATACACTGGTGTGGCCCATAGGGAAATCCCACTGACCATTATTCTGTATTTATATTCCAGAAGTAATAGTGACAACCTTGGATTTTATCCCTGGAAACGTTCCCTCTGTTGACCTGCCAACGCATACCAAATCGTATCTTCAGAGGCCACAAAAACTGAAATTCAACATATAAAGGGAACAGAGTGGGGTTACCGCCGAGCCACATTCATGCTCTGTCCAGGCCTCTCCACCCTGTTGGCAGCTTCAGACGGTGTACAACGACAAAGCCATCAACAAACTCAGCAGAGAGCAGAGAAGACTTTAACCACAAGATAGGAATGAGCACGCATAATAACAGGCCCCCCTAATGAAATGGAAGTCTGAGGGGTGAAATGCAAAGTCAGGTGTATGAGTAAGACCCACAGACCCTTCAGCACCTAGGGCTGGAAATGCCAGTCCAAGATTTAAACAGATGGAAAGCGCCTCCTCTGTCCTTGAGAGGACAGATAAACATAATAAAAAGGAATGCAATGACTGCTTTTTAAATTTCTCTTCTCTGTCACTTCTAAGCCATCTATTTCCTAAATGTTACAGGAACTTAATGCTACAATAATTCAATATGCAGGAAGATGTAGTCAGCCCTGAATACCCAAGATCCAGTAATTGAAGCCTATACCACTGAGATTTTTAGTTATTGGTTTGAATGTTCTTTTGTGGCCACTCTTCTATGGAGTTTGAAACTTTTCCAACTCCTATCTTGCTAATTCTGTGCATTAAAAACTGAAATGCCTCCAAATTTCATTTCCAAAGAAATATGTTGTACCAAGAATGATTATTACATTAAAATCTGGACACACATCAGCTAGAGCCTGAGATATTTAAATTATCCTTTTTAAAAAGTATGTAATAACATCCTCCCTGTTGCCCTCATATCCCACGGAATCACCATGATAGGAAGCAAACCCAGGAAATGGGGCGTATTTCTGAGGTTACTTTGAATAGGACTCATTTTGAATGACTCCTAATAGAATCTTTGACTTAGACAAGGCACTCCAAGGTCGCAAACTGATTGCCCACAGATGTGTTTCGTTTGGTCAGCACAGGGATGTTACCTTTTTAAAAAACATTTAAGGATCAGGAAATTTCTCAGAAGAAATGTAGGATCCTTGTCTTACCTTTTAAAATCAGAAGGTCTGGCCATGCCGTGCAGTATTCTCATATGCCCAAAATCAGCCGGAGGGGGAGAAGGCCATTCCCTGCGGACAGGCAAAGGGACTCTAGGCACTCCCTGCCCTCACCACCTGGCCCCCTCCCTCCCGGTCCTTGGAAACAATCGAGTTTGGGACCCTTATTCCAAAGCAATAGTCCTCACATCCGAATCACCTAGAGAAGACTCTTCACCCTCCCTCTACTTCCATCCCAAATACTTGTGGAGAAGCATAGCCTTAATTTTCATCCAGCCCCTTAGTGAAATAGAAAAAAATATTACCTCTATTTACCTAAAGACACTTAATTACCTTCTACTCCTATCACTGAGGCAAAAACACGTTCTACTATGAAGTGTGTCTGACAATCCAACCTTCCATCAATTTGCCTAATACGTTCAAACAACCGATCAATACAGAAAAGGGAAAGAAAAATCTTTCAAGTTAATTCATTTTACCCGGATAAAACTGTTAGTGTCTTAGTCAAAATAGTCAAACCAGTGACTATCATCTGTGATAAAGCTTAACTTTGGACTTTTATCCCGTACTTGGCAGCCTTGCCAGAAAAATCTTTTTCAAAACGGGATAGGGTGGGGTGGGCCTGGGTGGTTCAGTCAGTTAAGCAACCCGGCTCTTGATTGTATGATCTCACAATTCGTGAGTCTGAGCTCCTCGTCAGCCTCTGTGCTTACCATGCAGAGCCTGCTTGGGATTCTCTGTCTCCCTCTCTCTCTGTGCCTCTCCCTCACTTTATCTCTCTCTCTCTCTCTTCCCTCAAAAACAAACTTTTTTTTTTAAAGGGGGGATGGGGCAGGGAGCTTCCTAGCCAGAGTTGGTTCTACGAGTCCATCTATATGAGCCCTGAGGTCCTAATGCCTTAAACAGCCATCTTTGCAACACACTCAGACAACAGTCCAAGTCCCCTCCTCTGGACTAATGCGGCTCTAAGTGTGGACCACAGACCAGCAACGTCAGCGGCCCCTGAGAGCTTGTCGGAGACGCAAGTCTCCGGTCCTGTTCCAGGCCCACTCAGTCAGAAACTCTGGGGGCGGCATCGCATTTTAACAAGCCCTCCAGGTGATCCTGATGTGTGCTCGCATTGGAGAATCATGGATAAGAATCTTCTGGAGGACTGAAAACCTGCAGATTCCTGGGGTCCACTCCCAAGTGCAGTTTCTGACAAATTCCGATGTGATTTTGTTGCTGCTGGCTAAGGACCCGCACTCTGAGTAACGCTGATCTAGGCTCACGGTTCTCAGCCCTGACTCCCCGTTAGAATCACCTGAAAAGGAGAGAAAGTGAGGAGGAGACTGTGGCCCAAGCCCCACCCTGGAGCAGCTGAATCAGAAATCTCTAGGTGCGAGACCAAGACTCTGGTGTTTTTGGTTTGTTTTTTTTTTTAAGCCCACCAGGTAATTCTAATGTAGTCAAGTTGAAAACTCCTGTTCTCAGCATATCTAGTCTCTACAGTCCATTTTAGCTCCCCTAACACATTGATGTACTCATTCATCTTCTCTCTGGAAATGTTCTGCGAGCATTTCTCTCTCTGAAGACAGCCACGGCCAATACTCTCAGCTTTTCGAAGAGCAGCCTCTCACCGGTTTGGTAGAAATTGTCCCCAAAAGTCATTTTCTGACCCATTCTTGGCTTCATATTCGAGGATGGTGTTATTTAGGGATAACTGTTAAGGGACACAGTCAGCAAATTGTTTCCGCCAGGAGGTAGAACCCATAGCCGCGAAACTCAGACACCCTCCAAATAACACATTCCATGGCAAAAACTAAAAGTTTTGGCTGAGGAAGAGACACACAGATGTTCTAACGTTCTCCAAACCAAAGCGGTTTCCTTCCAGGCAGCTCCGACCACTCCAGAAGAGATTCGTTTAACCCATTAATTGAAGTCAGCAAAGGTCTCACTATGGCATTGAGAGGCAGAGGACGGCACGCACCACCTGAAGACCTTATTATACTGTGTCTCCCTCTCTGTTCTTCTCTTCTTTTTGCTTCCCTTCCCTTATGTTCATCTGTTTTGTACGCGCCAGTCAAGGCAGGACCTGCTGGGGAAGATGGCCTCTCACTATACGCAACCACTTTAGGGACTTCTAAAAAGTTACGGTAAGAAGAGATATAGGTAGATGCCAGCGTTGGCCCCAAACAGTTCTAAAATGATTTCTACAGAAATATCCCATAGACCCGATGGATCAAAACCTCTTCAGACTTGAGGTTTTCCCTGACGAAGCTTGTACAAGCGACAGCTCTTCCAACAAAGGGAAGGAGTAAGATGAAAGCAAAATGCATATTCATGTGTAATAACAGTAAGACCACGCTGTAGGAAAAAATATTGATAAACCAATATTTTCCTAGAGAAAGTGGTATGTATATTTTAGCTTCATAAAAATACACTTGAAAGAGGGGGGGGGAAACTTTTTTTTTTCCATTTTGGCTTTATTAGAACAAGAGACTTTGTGTCTCCCATCAAAGCACACCCAGGCCCTTTTGTCATGTCTGAGAAACTATTGATTCCTCTATTAAATTGTGCTATATGGAAAAATCTTCACAAAAGCAATATCATTTATTAGACTAACAAATATGTTAGTTGAACCAGCTTTGGAGACTTCTAAAATCCATTATACAACTGCAGCTCTTTCTCAGAGCCCAGGATGTATTACGGAGACCAATTCTCAGGACACAGTGTGACTAATTTACCTGCACATTCCAGGAGGCCATTATTTCTTAGGAAGAGGAGAAAAATTATAACCTTCAACTTTAGGGGAAATCACCAAAAGCTGATGTGTCTATACTGAGTATCTCAACAAGCTGATTCAAAGTTTCCTAATATGTTCATCCTCAGCGATTTTTGACACCAAAATTTTTACAGGGGGTAAAAAAAAAAAAAAAAAGACCAAGCGGAGAGACTACAAAGAATAAAATTGGCCATATAATCTGAGCTGCTTTTCGAGGACAATAAGCGATTAATATGTATAAAGTCTTCAAACCCTACCGCTGGTGCTGCCTGTTCATACCTTGTTTTGTCCCCTCGACCCCCTAATCCTCTCCTTACCGCATTTCTGCCCCTTCTTTTCTGTGGGGACTTTTAAGTCCTCAAGTAATACGCCCTACTCCTGGCCGTATTGCGTCATCCTCCGTGGCAAGCAAGATACACCAAATTCAGAGGTTCGAAAGCCTTAGAGGCTGCTTCCCGGCTCACCTGGTCCAAACACTGTCTTTCGGGGCGGGGAAGGGACTGAGACCCAGAGGGAGAGAGACTCCCCTGACAGACACAACGGATGGATGGCAGAGCCCGGGTCCGGGTGCCTCCCGCCTGTTTGCCACACAAGCTCTCTTCCGCCTGCGGCAAATGTGAAAAATCAGGCTCCCTCTTAACTTGCAGCACTTTGAGGTCTCGGTGGTAACGCGGCACGCTCGCCAGGGCCCCTTCGTGATACCGCCAAGAAGTTAAACTGATCACTCCTTAACGGTTAAGGCAAGCGGTCAGGGCCTAGACCCTGGGCGGGGAATCAAATACACAGCCTCCCAAATGGCGGGGGTCTTTGAAAACACCGACTTCTGGAAGGCGAAGGGGGACGTGTCTGGGGCTGCCTGGTGCCTCCCAGGCGCGAGACGACAGGCTCAACCCTTGCACCAGCCTCTTCAGTCTCTGGAAACAGTGTTCAGGACAGCAGGACGATTTTGTCATAAATCCCCCTACATCCGGGCTAGAAGCTCAAGGTCAAGCAGACCAGCCAGTCACAGCGCCACCCTCGGCCAGCCTCTGCTTCGTGTGTGTTGGGGGTAGGGGGACACCGGGTGGCAGCTGGAGTGAGGGGAGGACCTGAGAGGCACGGAAGGGAAGGAAGGAGCGGAGGGAGAGAAGAGGAAAGAAGAGAACATGAGTGAAAAAGGAGAACAGACGAGGAAAAAGGGCTGAGTTCTGAAAAAGAATTGTGGTAGAGCCTCCTCACATGCTCACCCAGATCCTGTTCCCCTCGCCTTCTGGGACCTTCCAGATCCCCGGAGGGATGATCCCTCCCAGCCCTCTGGTGGGTCCATGTGACTGGTCCATACCAGAGCAGGTGGAAGTGACTCGGGGTGCAGCATGAGTCTCTTGGGGGCTCCGTGCTCAGCCCCCAGGAGAGCGGCAGCACCGGTTGCTATGCAGAGTGCTCTAGGACGGGAGAAGCCTGGGATGCTGAGCCAGCACAGGGAAGACATTTGCTCTAGACAGTTCTTAAGTGAGGAATAAACCTTGCTCTATTCAGCCACTGAAAGTGAGAGGGTGTTCATTACTGCAGCACAACCTCACCTATCTTAGTGAAATAAGCACTAGATAAAGAGTAGGGAGCAGAGAAGAAGGATGAGAGAAAGAGAAAGAAGAGAAGAAAAGGAGAGAAGGAGTGGGAGAGGAAGGAAAGAGGGAATGCGAGGGCGGAACACAAGGGCCCCTCATGGAAATTGCCTTAACACTTGTTCCATTAGCTCCAGGAGCTCGGGACAGACATGAGAAAATGTACCCAGATACAACTCCCAAGGGCGAAGTCGGGGCTCATGGGTGCCCAGGTTACCTCTGTGACGTCTTTGTGGTTCTCTCCTCGCTGGGTGATGCACCTCTGTTTATCAAAGATTACATTACTACGTGCAGGGCATCGTAGTAAGAACTATGGCCATGGAGGAGACCAAGACAGCCGGTGGTCCCTGGCCCCGTGGGGCCCGCAAACCATTCTTTCTTTCCTTTTAAACTCTGCAGGGGACTCCATGCCAACATTCCACCTGGCAGGGAGACAAGAATGATTGCAAACCTGAGCGTACCAGCTAGTGAAAAGTTTGCAGAAAGAGCTCCAGAAGCTGCACTGGCTGGCTCTGCCAGGAACCAGCTAGGGGACCATGGCGAGGAACGTACGAGCTCCTGGAATCAGCTTCTTCATCCCTGACATAATCAAGTTAGACCTCACGACCTCTGTCTCTATGCGCTTTCAACTCTAATAACAGTGGTGATAATCAGAGCATCGATAATAGCAGCTAACCTTTAATGAACACTTACTACATGCCAGGCACAGAGCTTAGATTATTGCACTTAATGGTTCACATCAACCCTGTAAGGAAGGCATTATCACACCCATTTTGCAGATGCATAAAGAGAGGCTCAAGGAGGTAAAGAAATGTGCCCGAGATCACAGAGCTAATAAATGGCGGAGGTGGGCTGTGATCTGTGGGAACGTTTGACCAAGTCCTGAGCCCACACATTCTGCCAGTAACGGTCACCATGACATGTATCTGTTTTGCTGGTTAAAGGAAATTAAACCTGGAGACAAAGCAGATATGTTCTGTAACATTCCCTGTGAGATGCTAATAATCCACCCGCCCCTCCCCCAGAAGAGGGTCCTAGAAGCGATAAAGTACCTACGAGAAACAAAGTCTAATCCTTATTTTCCATCTCTTCTGAGATATGAAGGACTTTTGTTCTAGCCGTGTGTCGATCCGGTTGCCTCGGTAAGTCCATGGCAAGGACAAGGAGAGTCTGGCCTTCAGACATCACCCCAGAGATGGTTCCTACGACTGTTGCGAGGACCTGCCCCTCCATTGTCCATATCCGACCAGCCGGGTTACCGGCCGTCCCCACCCCGTGCCCGTCCACAGCCTGCAGACCCTGCAGACTCCGGGGTCAGACACATCTCCCCGGAAACACCTCCTCCCGTCACTCTTCATTTCAGCCACTGTTGCTCACTGGTGTCCCCGTCTGGCCTTCGAACTGCGGAAGAAAGCACGCCAACGAGCAGGACAGACATTCTTCTTAGGCTCGTCATGGAACCGCAGGCTAACTAGGTATCTAGTGAATCTTGGGATCTAACTTTTTAATTAAAAAGTTGTTTCCAAAGAGCAATTGAGTAGAAATTCTCAGCAACTGCCTGCCTGCTCCAACTACCATGCCTAGGAACCTAACAACAAAGCAAACTGTATGCAGAGGAAAGTCTTAGAGGGAAAAGACAGCATAAAACACACAGCCTGGCGTACGGGCTGCATTATAATATAGCGCAGTTGTGTGACTTTATTCTGAGAGACCCCGCCCTGCCGGAGCCTACACAGCCCCAGCCCCATCCTGTCCATCTGCAACGTGTGTTTGGTTCGAGGTCTTTAAACGTGTGTAAATATGCCGTCAATTCTTTTTAAACAAGATTTCGCGTAGTATCTGGATTTCAGACTTGGTCTCAAAGTCAGAAGATCTGGCAAAACCCTCCGCCCACATCCACCCAGAACTCCAGCGGAATGGAGCCAAAGGCTCTCTGATTCCCTCCCCGAGGTCTCGCCCCCTGGCCCACCTATCTAACCCACCTGCCTCCCTGGATCCTGCAGGCCCTTGAGTCAACCTGCCGAATCCTCACGCTCACTGACTAGGGAGCAAAGGAGATTATGAACAGGAAGCGTGTGGATACACCTGTGCCACGTCGCTTTTTAAAACCCTGACCTGGTCTCTCGTGTCTCCCCATGGCTACGTCTCCACTCAGCTTCACCCGAGGAGAATAAGCCTCACCGACACAAAGATCTGAGCTTAGTGTCCCACTCCCAAATGAGATATTGCTGCTTATCTACATGGGCCCTTTCTTCCAAGTTCCATATGCGAATATACAGAGACAGAAGCAGGCTGGTGGTTCCTGGGGCTGGGGGTAAGAGTGGGGATTGACTGCAGGGGCACCTGGGTGGCTCAGTCCATTAAGCGTCCCACTTTGGCTCAGGTCATGATCTCACGGTTCATGCTACTGTCAGCGCAGAGCCCGCTTTTCTCCCTCTCTCTCTGTCCCTCCCCGGCTCACTCTCTCTCTCTCAAAAATAAATAAACGTTTAAAAAAAAAGAATGGGGATTGACTGAAAGTGAACTTCGGAGATCTTTGGGGGGCAATGGAAATGTTCTAAAACTAGATATTGGCGACGGTTTAGTGCATATTAGTAAATGCACAAAAATCATTACATTGTATATTTAAAACAGGTAAAATTTATGGTATGTACGTTATACCTCAACAAAGCTGTGTTTTAAAGAAATTATTCTAGGGGCACCTGGGTGGCTCAGTCGGTTAAGCATCTGACTTCAGCTCAGGTCATGATCTTGTGGTTCATGAGCTCAAGCCCTGCGTCAGGCTCTGTGTCGACAGCTCAGAGCCTGAAGCCCGCTTCAGATTCTGTATCTCGCTCTCTCCCTCTGCCCGTCCCCCGCTTGCAAACACACACTCTCTCTCTCACTCAAAAACAATTAAACATGAAAAAATATTTTAAAGAAATTATTCTGGCTGTTTTGCGGAGAATAAGCTAGAGAGGGGCCGGGGTGAAATGAAGACACCCACTTCAAAGGCCCATGTAATGATGCAGGTGAAAGTCAATGGGGACGTTGGCCATGATGGTAGCCGTGGACGTGGGGGGACATGGTCAGAGACTGGACATGTCTGCAGGCAGAACAGACAAAAGATCTTTGCTGGGAGAATGGAGTTTCCGTTTACAAAACTTGGGAAGACTGTGGGAAGGGCAGAGGGTGGGAGACATAAGTAGTTCTGTTTTAGACACACCAAACCGGAGATGGCCTCGAGCCCTGGAAAGGGAGAAATTGAGTAGGTTGGAATAGAAGTTCAGGGGAGAGGCTGCTTGAGTGGAATTGGAATAACCAGTGGAATTCCTCTGAACCAAGCCGTTGAACCAAAGTCTAACAAAATGCCTCAGCGTTCTCATGCTCAGCAGGCTCCCAGTAAGATGCAGTGGGCAAAATTCACACACATGCACACGGCGCGCACACAGACACACATGTACACACACAGACGTATGTCGATATTATATATCCACATATTTATTTTTGCTTATATTCACATATATTAAGTACATGTACACTATAAGAAGTCAGCAGGTACTTTTTAGGGGCAAGGAGCCCTGGGTTAGGGACTGAGGGACTAGTGTAAATAGTAAGGAAAAGGAAAGGATACAATCCATTTCATATTCACTTTTTCAGGAAGAAATAACATCCAATAACAACGTCATAATAGGATGAGAAAGCTTAACACTGTATAGTTGTTAATCATTCACAAATTAATACATAACTGAAAAACTCCAATTGTGGGGTGCCTCGGTGGCTCAGTCGGATGAGCTTCTGACTCTTGATTTCAGCTCAGGTCATGATCCCAGAGTCGTAGGCTCTAACCCTGAGTCAGACTCTTTGCTGAGCATGGAGGGTCTCTCATTCTCTCTCCCTCTGCCGTTCTCTCCCACTCGCATGTGCTCTTCTCTCTCTCTCTCTTAAAAAAAAAAAAAAAAACAACAAACTCCAACCACAACTCTGAAAAAAGTAGAATAGAGGTAAAATATTTAAAAAAAAAAAAAAGCATTGAAACTAGTATAATGTTATATGTCAATCATATCTCTGTAATAAAAACATTTGCAAACTCAGAAAATACATACGATTTTTTTTTTAAGTAAGGCAGGCTACATTAAGGTATTTGGCTGCTGCTACACAGATGAGAAACAGAGTCCCAAAAAGATGAATCAACACATCCAGGAACTTGTGCCAAATTTCTTTGCAAATATTGCGTGTCAAGCACCTGTATACTTTCAGAGGAAAATAACAAATGAACATCGTACACTCTGAAACATATCACAAGAAGATAGCTGTTATGGCACCAAAAACTTTTCTCATTATTGGAGTTTATCAAAAAATAAATTAAGTCAATAGAAATCAGTTTAACTGTATACTCAAAATATTAAATGTGCATACCTTGGACTTGGAAATTTTTATAAAAGAGAGATTTGAAAAAGTCTACGAGTATTGTTCCTCGTATTTTATTCTATTGCTACCACTAGTAAAAAAAAAATAGAATATTAGCAATAAAATAAATTGAAAGCAAATGAAATATCTGTCAAGAGTGTTTTTGAATAAGTTATAGCGCGATATAATGTAAATACTATACCCAAAAATAATGACGTGGTTCTGTATTTACCAATGCAAAAAGAAACCGAAGACACATTGTTGAAAAGAAAACAGACATTAAAGAACATCTGTGCTTTAATGAGAAAGGAAGCGCAAGTAGGGTGCTGATTCTTCCAGAAAGTCCTTTCTGGCACCGGAGTGGGGATGGAGCTGGCACGGAGTTTGAGTTCGGACAGGAAGAGCGAAGAGGCAGGTGCAGGGTGAAGATGGAGATGGGGCAGGTGGCCTCACTCGGGTCTGTCCCCGGAAAGACAGAAGAGTTAGGTTCCTGGGGCGGGGACCCTCGCAGGGAATGGCGGTGGGGGGCGGGGTGGAGAAGGACAATCGGGTCCACAGCTGCAGGGCGGGGCAAGCGGGCGAGGGGCGCGGGGCGGGCAGGCTCCGGCCTCCAGCTCCACTCACCGCGGGACCCCATCCTGTCGCAGTCCTGGACTCCTCAAGAGCTGCTGGAGCGCAGCCAGAGCGACGCATCGGCCCCACGGCTCGACCGCATATACGCAAAGAAGCTCCCTCGTAAACGCAGAGAAGCCCCTTTTTCCTATATTGGTCGGTCTGTGGTTTGTTTGTTCCCTGTTGTTGCAGGGCGGGGTTCGTCGATGACACCCGGCCCTTGAACGAGTCTCCATCCGCAGTCAACTTGGAGAGCACGCGGCGCCTCTTCCAGGCAGGGACTATAGGATGTTCCCCATTTTGGAGAAACTTGGCCAAATTGATACAATGACTTTTACCTGATCAAAGATGTCACAAAACCTACATGTCCGACCTGCCCAGGTCCCTGAATGGCGTCCGGAAAAGCCCCATGCGCCCTTCTTCCATAATTCCACTCCTCCTCCTTCCCCGCCGGCCCACTGGGGAACCATGAGCATTTTCTTTGTTCTTACACTAACCCCGCTAATGCTTGGTGTTGGAAGTGCCTCTCTCTGTTTCACCACCTGTCCCCACCAAAGTCGGGGGACACCCCGGTTTCTTCCTTTTGGGTTTGCTAATTGAAGGAAAGGCCATTGGGAGCCATTAGGGTGAGCAGTAAAAGAGTAGGCAGACGTAGCCCAGAGATGAGGCTTCACCAAATCATACCGTCTGCACCATCAAAAATAGATTTGGTTTCCAGGCTCCAGCTCCCCTGGAGGAAGCAAAGCCTCAGCCACCTTCTGGAGTCATTCTGCTGCAGCAAGCTTAGGAAGAGCTCAGGCTATGAGGAAGAGCCTTTTGCTGGTCCCATGAGGTTTGCACAGAAGTGAGATTTCATGCCCAGGTTTGCAGGAGCCCTGTGTCTGGGCCACCGGTTCCTGAGAAAGGTGGATACTAACAGGGAGGGCTATAACCACCCCTGAAAAGCATTTCAAACTGTGTTACGAGCCAGCCCTGCCAGAGAGAGGGCCCCTCCTTTGCTTTCTACATCGTTCTTAAGTCTCTTCAAAGCACTCAATTAAAGAATGTGGCTTCTATAAACCTCAGAGCAGACTATTATTGAGCAAACAGCTGCTATGTGATTAGAAACACAGGAAATGTTTTGAGGAAGGGATGCTTGGTGCTAGTAATTTTTTCCTTTGTGTTTCAAGTGTGGTTCCCAGAAAAAGGGGCAAGGTAATAGTTTGTGTTCTTGGTTTTCTTTTTACCATTACACAATTAGAAAAGAAACACATATTCATTGTAGAAAGTGTTGGAATATGCAGGAAATTATAGAGAAAAAAATCAAATTCACTCATAATCCCGGCAGTCAGATATGACAACTCTTTTGGTGTTTTATGATATATTCTGGAACCGTATTTCTTATCCTTTGTAAAAACATAATTGAGGTCATATTTTACATAAAACTTTGAAAATCGCTTTTTTGGCCTGACTGTGGTTCATAAACATTTCACGTTACTTTAAAAAGGCCTTATAAATATAATTTTAGTGTCTGTATAGCATTCAATCATGTGGATGTGACATCATTAGCTAACAATTTCTTGATAAGTAGTTCCATGATAAACATCTTCGAGTCTCTTTCCGCATTTCAGATTACTCCTTGAAGACAGCTTTCTAGCACTATTCATTGTCGGTGAGGGGTGAATTCGGTGTCCAGCCAATTAAAGGACAACATAACAGCAATCTTTTGTTATGTCTTACCTTTAAATATATATTACTAAGTATTAATATATTAGGAGGGAAATGACTTTTTTTTACTTTTAACTCTTATAAGGCCTTTTTGGGTTACAAAATTGATTTTTTTTAAAAGGATGCCACTCTTAGAAAAAGAAAACTATTTCAAAACGTTAACCGTGTTTTCTTGAGGGGATGGAACTTGGATTTTTTTCCCCTACTTTTCATTGTATTGCAATTTGTCAAATTTTCTTTAATACGTGTCATACCGCTTTTACAGTGTTTCATAAAACAGTATAAAAGTTTTTTTTTTAAGAATGTCTGCGCTTCTCTTTTACATTTCTAGAACAAGCCACTGTAGATCGTGAGCATTTTTTATTCATCCTCATGCTTTATTCAAGCCTGCAGTTGAGAAGAAAGGTCGAATTCTAGACTTTCATTTCTTTTCCAGAAAATTCTTTGTGAGTAGTGTAATTGGATTTAAGCAAGGGAAACTGAAGTTATTTATAAAAATACAGCATCATTTCTTTGGTACCAGAGTGAATTGAAGGCTAGCATCTTAGTTGATTCAGGCTGCTAAAACAGAATACCATACATAAACTGGGCGGCTTCTAAACAACAGACCTGTATTTCTTTTTTTCTTTTTCTTTTTTTTTTTTTTTAACAGAAATGTATTTCTGACAGTTCTGGAAGCTGGAACTCTCAGGTCAGGGAGTCAATATGGCCGGGTTCCGGTGAGAGCCTCTTCCAGGTTGTGCTTTGCTGACTTCTCACCACCGTCACAAGGTGGGGAGCAGAGCGAGGAAGCGAGCTCTCTTGTGACCTTTATAAGGGCACTAATTCCATTCACAAGGGCTCCACTCTCGTGACCTTATCTAATCTTAATTACCTCCCAGAGTCCCCGCCTCCTAATACCATCACATTGGGAGGTGGGGGTCTCAACATATGAAATTGGTGGGGGACACAAACATTCAATCCGTCACAGCTACCAAACAATGAAACTCTCTTTCTCCAAGATACGCCTGGGTACGCACACACAGGTTCCTTTAACACTCGGTCTGTTTGACTCCGCCTCCTCTGAAATGAGAAAGCAAACTCTCGGAGAAGCAATAACAAAATTGTAGTCGGATACATGTGCAGTTCCTCATTCCCCATCCAAAGTGAGGACCATGTATGCTCAATTTCTTTCTTCTCATTACAACCATAATGGTTAATATTTTTTTGTTTTTGTTTTTAAATGCTAAAATAGCAAAAATTCTTGGTTTCTTTCTTACAGAAGTGTAAAGGTCTGGAGGAAGTTGGAAATTATTTGGAAATGATGGTTTAATTTAAAAATAATCTGTGGCTAGGGATGCCTGGGTAGCTCAGTCAGTTGAGCATCAGACTTTGGTTCAGGTCATGATCTCACAGTTTGTGCGTTCGAGCCCCACATCAGGCTCGCTGCCGTTAAGTGTTGAACTCACTTTAGATTCTCTGTCCCCTTTCCTCTCTGCCCCTCCACAATTTGTGCTCTCTCTCTCTCAAAACTAAATTTTTTTAAAAAAAATTAGAAGATAGAACACCTGGGTGACTCAGTCAGTTAAGCATCTGATTTCAGCTCAGGTCATGATCTGAGGGTTCATGGATTCGAGCCCCACATTGGGCTCTATGCTGATGGCTCAGAGTCTGGAGCCTGCTTCACATTCTGCGTCTCCCTCTCTCTCTGCCCCTCCCCCACTCATGCTCTGTCTCTCTTTCTCTCTCAAAAATAAGCATTTAAAAAAACTTTTAATAAAAATAAAAATAATCTGTGGCCAGTCTGTGGCATATGACTTTTACACCAGACTCATGCCAGCCAGGGAGAAGGACACACCTTGGTAGTCAAGGGAACCCTTCCTGCCCTGAAAAATGAAATTAAACAATATTTGAAGAATATACTAAGAGATTTCTTATTTATCATCATCATTGGTGATAATAAGACTATAAGAGTGTGTCACAGGACTTGACAAAGCCTCAAACACATAAAGTTTGGAAACAAAGGTTAATTCAGGCAAGAGCCCCTCTTGGCAGGAAAAAAGAAAACTAGAAGACCCTAAGAAAATTCCGTGAAGAAATAAATGTTTCTCTTAAAAAGAGAGCAGGGGAAAAGGCAATTAGAACAGGAAATAGGTAGAAGAAGAAACGGCATACATTGATATTATCGTTAATATTTCTCCACGAAAAGCTACAATATTCCAAAACAGCTTTTGATGCCTTAAGTTCCAGGAAAAGTACACTCCTTTCTAAAGCTTTAAAGTAAGAAGAAATTTGGGAACAAGTATAGCAATAAAGAATTCTGGCCTTCTAAATAAAATCAGATATGCTAGTTTTCCTATTTAGTCTCAGTAAGGAAAATCAGAATTCAATTAAAAACAGTTTGGAACAGTTGAGTCTTAGTAAGCCATGTTCTTTAAATGTGTACCCGGGCATTTCTATTTCTTTCTTTCTTGTTCTATACTTTATTCCATTGTTTATACTTAAAATGAGACACATTATTTTTGCATACAACAATTTTTAATGGCATGAGTCTCTAGGGAAAAAGTTTAACCGACTCGGGTTCTAATATGTTTGTCCCTTACACATACTTGGCAGAAGCCTGGGTAAAAATCTACAACCAAAAGCGTGACCGGTCACCGGGTGGAAGCGACCCAAATCTTAGGCACGGGGCCAAGGAGAAGATCTCCACTAAAGGGTTATAATGACAAATGCAAATCTAGTAATTAAAAGCAAACTTACATTAGCTTAAATACTTTATGCTACAGTTAATGCTTGCTTCTTCTGCCTCTGTTGCCATGGAGATGGAGAGCTGCTGGGAGGCTGTGTATCTGTGGTTCCCAGCTAACCACAGCTGCCCGGCAGGATCGCCTGGGGGAACTTCTAAGAGTACAGATTCCCCAGCTCCACCTCCCCCTCCCTTAAAATTCCGAGGCCGTAGATTTATTTGAAAGCATCATCAACTAGTCTGTGCATACGCTACTCCTTTTTTTTTTTTTAATTTCGTAAAGACTGGTTTTCTCCAAACTATCATTTTCCAGCTCATAGTGCCTTCAATGAATAAGAAAACGTATGAGAGATTTAGTCTCTGACATTTTAGAAAACTCATATAGGTGTGTTGCAACGGATTCAAACTTTTTCTAAAAACTCTGGATTTTGATGAGGTTCGGTATCCTAGAGCCCGCGTCAGTACGGTCCCAGGGAAACGCTGTTGCTTCGCCCTTTTCCGGTTCACCCTTTTAAGCAACTAATATCAATGATTACGAGGATTCCCTGAGCGATTTACAATATTAAGGAAATATGATTGCTTATTAATTGACTTGTTTTTCTGGCTGTCTGACCAAAACAGAACAGTCTATAAAGACATTTTTCATTCTTTCCATTTCTTTCCCTCATTTGCAAACAACAAAATGAAGTCCCAGGAGAACTTGCATATGTGTGGTAATGTAAGAAGAGAGGGGGGATGGGACAGAGGGCGGAAGATTTCCCTCTGGAAAGGTGGCCAGCAGTCTTCTCCTTGTACCAGCTATCATATGGGGAAGATGGAATTTGACCATTAATGCTTCAGGTTGACCCTGTAGATACTAGAAGAATAAATGTCTACCGGAGACTGAATATTTTGTCCAGCCAATGAGAGCACACTGAGAATTCGTAACTTGTATCACAGATCTAGGAACGCGGCGCTCTTGTTGACTTGTCTACTGAGCCAAGTAAATAAGTCACCAGCCCCTGAGAGGGGTTAGTACCACACAAAGACCCATGCAAGCATAATTAAAGAAAAGACTGAATCTACCTCCGTAAAAGTTTTGTACCCACAGAGGTGCCACAACCACCTCTCTCAAGACGAGTTGACATCTTGGCTCTACAGATCGGGATTTTGGAAGCGCATTCGTCTCAAGTCTCTCCTCAAGGGATCAAGCGTGGCAGACAAGATGGCGCCGCCTTCATTGGGTGGAGAAAGCCTCCACGGTGCCGAACAGCTCTGGGGGAAAACGAATAAGGCGGGAAGGGAGCCCCTCCGGGATAATGTCCTCACGGACATTTGCCTCCCCTTCTTCCCCTGCTCCATTCCCCCTTCAGTTTGGCTGGCACTTCAGGCGGCCTGGAGGAGCCGGATCCGAAAGAGCCCTCTTCACACATCCCATTATCATCAGTGCTCCACTCACCAGATTCCCCTCTCATGAGGCTAAATGTCTCTTGACTCCTATTGAACCCTGGGTAAGCCGCCTTCCCGCAGCACCCCCGTCTATGTAAAACGCTGCAAAGAGGATATAAGCAGTATAAAATCTTGATAGAACAAAATAAAATGTGCACCAATGTGCATCTGATAGATGTAGCAATTGATTTGTGGATTAGGTTTTTATTTTCAGCCCATTGAAAAGAAATAATGTATGGAGGCAATCTAGTACTAAGCATTTTAGAAAATCTATTTGAGATCATTTCAGCAGAAGCTCTGGCAGTTTGTCATAAGAGGGGAGGAGAGCAAAGGATAATTGTCTCCAGTCTAGTAAAACACAGAATAACTGCCATCACACTTGAGTGAGCTTATAGCCAGCCGGTCCCAGGGCCTCCAGAAGATAGAGCAGTTAATGTTCCCTTTTATTTCAGAGGTTATGTCACTTGTATCACAGATTTATACCATGATACAGCAATTTCATCCAAACAGATGGATAATGATGTCAAAGGCAGAAACCCTGTTTTTATTGAGTTTTGCAAAGATTGCTCGGATAGCGGCTTCAATTGAAAAGCCCCAGCAGTACTTCGGCTCTTAATCTTTGTAATCTCAGCGGTATTAAATTTCATCATTTTTGTTTGAAGGAGGAAAATTCTGCAGTAATGGCTTCCTAATAGGAAACACAGAGGCCGCGAAGCTGGGGGCTCGCGGTGTGGTTGCTCCATAAGCACTGCTGATTTATAGGGCTGTTTATGACAGAAAGGAAAATTATCTTCTGCAGGTATAAATCAGGTAAAGAGTAGGAAATTGAACTTAGATATCATCTTGTCAGATGCTTAATGTTCTTCCTCCTGTCACTTTGGATAGGCCCAATTTGTAGAATACTGCAGAGGTAAAAGAAGACAATTAACAGTGACAGGATGGTAATAGATGAAGCTATAAAACCAACCTGCTGGTGCTGGATGCTATGTATGATTTTAAGATGAAGTGGTGCCAAAAGTATATATTAGCTCAAACCAACCATTTCCTGTGTTCAGCAATACCCAGTGTGGCACTTGTTTGTCACTTTCATTGAGATCTACATACTCCAGTTTACATATTAATGAACCCATAACATCTCACCTTTCCTGAAAGTCAAAGGAGTTCCGCGGCAGCTTATTTGTTGTTTACTTATCGAAACCACAAGGATTATTTGCCTAAGGAGCAAATAAGGAGGTTTCTCATTACGGCGATCGCGTTTCTGGCCGACACCCCGAGGAGGGATTGGGACATAAACTATCCGGCCTTTAGGGGCCAAGGAAAAAGCAAAGAGGGCAATGCCCAGTTTTGGAAAATGATACCAAGATGGTCCCCAAATCTAGTCTAGGTAAGTGCTCCAGAATCAGTCCCAAAAAGCTGAAACAGACAGTCTCTGTGCCATAAAGGTTGGCAAGGTTAGAGTCCTGTTAGGTGGAAGGCGCTGGCTGACCTTGGGGCTGGGGTCGCTGGTGGCCATTATCTGAAGAGGCTATAAACAACATTACAGGGAAATGAACTCAAGGACAATCGTTGCTTTAGGAGCTTTGTCAAAGCCCCGGCGAGGCCCCGGCTGTTGTGAATCGAGGGCTTCTTACTGTGGATGCCTTTTCGTTTTTCATCTTATCAAAGCCTTACAGAACATTTGGCGTGACAGGGAAATTCTATTTAGAAAGAGTGAGGCACAGCACTGCCAAGATCCTGTCTCCAGATTAAGTTTCCGCAACTGGTAGAAGAGATTCAGTTACGTGCTGGAATCCAGGCAGCAAATCGGCAGGTCCCCGGCAAAGAACGTCGCATCAGAGATATCTACCACAGCTCAAATAAGTAGTAATTTATAATAATAATGTTCAAGAGAAAAATAAATTGCCTGTGCACGAGATGGGAAGTTCCCCAAAGAGGCGGAAGTCCGGGTCCCCGGAGAAAACCACAAAAATGAGGAAGCTCTAAACCACAGTTGCCAAAAAATGTCGTTTCTAGAAGACTGTTGGCAATCGCTGCGGTGCGTGGAGAGAAACATTTCAACTATAGTACTAAGTAGGGCCTGGATCTTAGCATACGTGCCTTGTAAACTCCAAGGCTGATGGTCTCCTGCCCAAATACTCTGCCTCTTAGAGGTTCTATGGAAATCTAAAAGATGACATGCAGTTTATATTCAAAGGATTAAATCTGAACCAGTCAAAATTTGGATCCTATGTTTTTTAGGAGATCATATTCTGCTGCTTCGGTCCTCAATCATTCCTCTCTGGTAAATAAAGATTAAGGACAGATATCAATGTATTTGACATGTGGCTTAAATCTGTCTATTTCTCACTTTGTAACTGTTCTTCTACCAAACATGTCATTTGTCTAATACGTGAACATTTGGTTCGGCTCCTGATATCAATGAGCAGAGCAGGGAGGGGACACGGAGTGAACACGGGGCCACGCCAGGTAGGCCAGCCAGGTGAGCCAGAAGAGGCACAATGAAGGAGACGGGACGTGTAGAGGTCAATGCCAGCGAACGCCCCAACTCGCTGCTGGTGGATACCAGAGAGAGCTGTTGAGACAAGACCTCTGGATGCAGGAAGTGAGAGCAAGAAACACAAGGGGGACCAAGAAGTCACCGGGGCTGGTTTTTGTCATCCGGCTTATGAATAACAGAAGGCAGAGTGAGCGGTCGCCTAGAGAGCAGAGGAGCCCTCCCAATATTGGCCAACAGGAAGGGACGGTGCCCCTTCTGTACGGAGGACAGATATAGTCGGAACATGTTATCCCATTCTATTATTTAAGGAAAACGAGAGCGTGTATACGTGCCCGTACGCTTCCTGCGCTCTATCATTCCCACGCTTTGCCATCCACCATTCCTAAGGCAGAGGCATGAGCCATTTCTTCTCAACTGGGCAGCCAGCCTCATTGAATGTGCACATTATTTATTGTACGAAGTTATCCTACCCATTGTGAACAGATTCTGAAGTTAGCAAACTCTGCCCCTGTACCTCTTTCTACCATGTCCTGAAACTACTTGAATCCAGCCTCCTTCAGGAAAACTCACTAGGGGTCCAGGAAGAAAAGTCCAAATTACAGGGGATTCAAATGAAATTCTGATTAGTTCACAACACTTCCGTGGCCTGAAATGGTCCTCGAGCTGAATAATCATAGCATATCCCATCCTGCGAATGTTATTTTACAAAGAAAGATAAATATTCATCTGTGATAAAGATGGAGTTGAGAATATCAGTCAGCATATTACCCAAGATCCTCTTCATGAGATGTCTTTCGGGCCTTAGCACAAGGAATAGTTGTGTGGGGGAAACTGATTTTGCTTTTACTTATAGATATCATGACTCACATAGCTTATCTGATTTTTCCTCTTCTTACTAGCAGCAGAAAAGCTCCGAGTCAAATTGGAAATTCTAAATTCTGCCTCTAGCAAGCATTTAGACATTTGTAATAAGCACTTTGGAATTAGCTTCTGTCCTGGCTCCATTTTATTTCTCTACTATTTCTCTTTTTCACTGACTTTTAAGAGTTACTTCTAAGGTATGTTCTCTTGACGTATTTGTGGACCAAATAAGCTACCTTAAGTCCTCTAAGGAACAAAGTGGCAGAAAAGAGAAAGAGAGAAGTGGGAGTGTAATAAAAAATGAATGGTATGGGTAGAGGAAGTGACATTTGCTTCCTGGAGGGTTCTAGAAACAAGACAGTCTTCATGACTGCGGTGGCTTTAGCCAGAAAAACTAGACCCAGGCTAATGGTCCAGTGCTTTTCAGGTCAAGTGGCAGCCCCCTATTCTGTTCCTAGTGGCTCAGCAGTTTCTAGTTACTGACTTCTCAGATGATGGTGTTAGTTGTGGGACGTGTTCTCATAGGCAAAACTGTCAGTTGAAATAGGCAAACCACATGGCCAGAAGTAACAAGAGCTAAACTTGGTTTGAAAAAAGGCAGGGGGTGATACTAAGAATTACAGATGAAAATTGGAGAAGACTCTAAAATGTAAAAAAAAAAAGTCATCATCAAAATGAACAATATTTATAGATGTATCATTACTGATAACAATCCTAAGAACATCGAGATTATATACTGTGAAAATATCAGAGTGAGTAGAGTTTTTTGGAAGTTATCGTCTTATCTGGGTTCTTTGATATATGATATAATTACAGGGGGGGGGATACACCTCACAAAAACCATCTAGCCGGTTCAGTCACCCATCAATCGATCTACATTATTGAGCATTTGCATGTGCGGATGTGTTAGAACCAAGGATATGAGGTGGACAGATAAATGAGATGCGGTCCCAACCCTCGGGCCCCTACATTTTAGACACGTTAATAACGCTAACACTGCATCCCTAACAGTATGAACCCAGTACAGTAAAAGCACAATGGGGGAGTGGGTTGGTTCCAGCTGAGGCTTGGGGGAAAGGAGAATCAGAAAAAGCTTCATAGAGGACTGAGATTTGAAGCAGACCTTGGAAATAAGGAGTCTTCAAGCAGCAAACCAATGAGAAGAAGACTAGGGAGAGGGATCAGCTAGAACAGAGACTGAGAAGAATACACAACCTAGCAGGTTCAAGGGATGGTCTGGTGCATGACAGGATTGAAGGCAGGGAAGCACTTTACATGTCCTTGTCACGTTTAGGGTGTTGGCCTTTATCCTGGACATGGCACGGAGCCATTAGGGAATTTAAGCACAAGGAAGTAACATAACCAGAATTATATTTTTTAAAAGATAAATGATAGCGAAACAGGGAATGAATGGTTAGAAGTACAAAGTAATGGGATCTTATGTCGTTTATGACCATCTCCGCCCTGGAAATGCCAAAGGTGGAGTTACCAGTGTGTGGGCACATGCCATAGTTAAAACAGCGGGGATGAATGAGTTCACCAGTTAAAACATATACAGTAGCAAGAAGAGACCCAAAAATAATGTCAGCCATTAATGAATGACGGAGAAGTTGGAGAAAGGCAAGACACCGAAGGAGACTGAGAAAGGAGGCCAGAACTAGCAATGATCTTGAACAAGGAAAGTGAAGTGATCTCTAGATCATGGAGAAGGAGTTGTCAACAGTGCCTAACGAAGAAAAGCCACTGAGTGAGACGTTAGCTGGACACTGGTGACTTTTACAAGGCAGCTGCAATAAATACTGGAGGCAGAAGCTAGACTCTGGGGTTAAAGTGGAGACAGCAGGAATAGACTTTTCTTTTTCAGATACTTGGTTCAAAAGAGGAGGGACCAGGCTAAGGGAAGATTCCCTGGGGATGTCAAAAGCTTGAGCATCTGGGCTGATAAGAAGGTGCCAGTGAGGAGGAGATGGTAGAGGGGAGGAGAAATTGGGGAGAGAATTCGAAAGAGAAAAACAGATGATACAGGTCATGAGATGGAAGCTGGGAGGCGTAATCGGATGAAAGGATCAGCTCTGGAAATCCATCAAGTCACTGGGGAAAAAGACCAGTCTAGCAAATTCTTTGACATGGCGCTCCTACATTCTTAAAATAGTCCAGCCTGTTCTACTGGGCTTTCGAGGACAGAGCTGTGGTGACCTGTGCAGAAGCCAGTCAATAGAAATAGTGATTTTTTTTTAAATAATAGAGTTTTTTAAGTAAATCACCCAGAAAATCTCTCCCCGCAACCACCACCACCTTTCTTAAAAAGTTAACAGTGTCGATATAGCCATTGAAGTAGTCATAGTGTACTGTTTTTTATTAATACTAATGAATACTTAGATAAAATATCCCATGAATGAATACTTGCTGTTTGTGGAAGGGGAAGATAAAGGCTTGCCAATGGTGACACAGAAAAGACACTGTGGCTCACAGACAAGTGCTCCCAGATCTCATGCCTTTGGATCGTTACCGACACAGGTACTAGGTCCTCTGTCTGAGGAAATAAGGATATCCAACTGAAACTACAACCAAACTCAAGTCATCCCATCTCTGTCAAGTATGGCACCTCCTCTTGGAAAACAAGATGGCCTCCTGAACTGTAAAAAGGGCCGAGAAACAAACACTTTTATACAGCTTGAGGTTGGGAATGCCATTTCTCACAATTAAGGGCGTCTAGGATAGTAGTTACCCTGAGTTGTAATTCACATTTTTTCAATTGGCAGCCGGTCTTTCTCCATAGCCTGCTCACTACTTTTTAATCTGATCCCTGAAACCTTCTAGGAAATAGCTTCGATCCCACCTGTTTCTTCTTCCGTTTTTGCAAATTTTCTTTTGGCTTCTTAAGATTATTTGGCTTCTCTAGGCTTAACAATTTGATGAAATTAAAATCTTAATAGAGTCAGGAATCAGAATTCCCGATTTATCTTAAGATAGAAGGAATCTTTTAATAGGTCCAACCTTTCTACTGATAATATGATAATAGTTTTAAAATTAAGTATAAAAAATTAGGAATTGAATGGACCTTTTGCTGACTGTAGGGCCAACAGAACTATGTTTATTAATATATTAAGCTAATATTTTTTAAACCAGGATTAGTGACATATGCCCTACCTATAAGCAAAGAAGTATATTCATTTGACTACACAGTTTCTTTACGCAGCTATAAAAATGAAAACATCTATGTCCTATTTATTTTTAGGTTAGCCAGTACATACATCCAGGACAGTGTTACGTGACTGGGAAGGAAATTCTGCTGAGAGATTGCAGAAACTTGGCTGGCTGTTCAGAGAATGCCTGCCAAAAATATGGCATTTGAACTGGGCTTTGAAGGGTTAGTAGGATTTCAGTAAGACAACGATTGGAAAAAGAAATGCCAGGCAGAATGGCAGAGGCTACAAAAACAAGAGAAAATTGAAAAGTGCATGGTTTTGGGGGTGCCTGGGTGGCTCAGTCGGTTAAGCAACCAACTTCAGCTCAGGTCATGATCTCACAATTCATAAGTTCAGCCCCTCCGCCCCACCCATCGGGCTCTGTGCTGACAGCTTGAGCCTGGAGCCTGCTTTCAATTCTGTGTCTCTCTCTCTCTGCCCCTCCCCTGCTCATACTCTCTCTCTCTCAAAAATAAATAAACAAACACTTAAAAAAATTTTTTTAATTTAAAAAAGCGCATGCTTTTAGTCACCAAAAATTGATCTCCACCCAGCTGCTAAAGTCTAAAAATATAGAAACAAACCAGACACTGTCCATACTCTCAGAGTTCCCACAGGACGCCAGGAGAGCAGCATCGGCAGCCCAACAGTAGCGGGTCGGTGTTTTCTGCCGTAGGATGATTTGAGCAACCGAGGAGCGAATCTGGGTCTGTGGCACTGCTGGGACTTTCCATGCTGAGAGGGTAGGAAGCGGGCCACCCCGACAGAAAGAGGAGTTCGTGCAAAGACATATAGATACTTTTCCAGTAGAGTTTCTTTTTCTTATTATATAACGATGAGAACGATAATACTAGTAATAATGGCTAACATTTATTAAGCTCTTAACTGTCAGGTACAGGTATTGAAACCTCACCAAATCCTCAGACGTCCCTTTGAGGCCGGTACCATCTCCATTCAACAGATGAGGCAGTGGAGATACAGGGGGTTAAGGAACTTGCCAGAAGTCACACAGCCAGCAGGGTAGATTTCAGCTCTGGGAGTCTGGCTCCAAAGCCCACATCCTTAACTGTAGCGTCACCACAGGTGATCTCTGAGGCGAGGTCAAGGAAATGTGGGAGATTTGTTCTTACCAAATCTGTAGTTTGGAGGGCGGTTCTATTTCTCAAACTCTAAAAATTACCTGGAAGGCAGTCACTCTTAAATACATATTGAGCATTCAGACCATTCTGCTTGACACACTATCACTTCTGTCCCTGGAGTACTTATATTTCTGGTTGGAAATTGGGGCAGATGGCTGTTCTGTTTTCTGCCCCAAACCTCCCTTCTCTTGTGAACTTCTCCCCCCAGCCCCTTTCTCTCCAGCCCTGTGATCTCTGTGGGGGCTGCCTGACCTCCTTGGCCATGCTTGTTGGGTCTAGAGGTATGCCTGTCTGGGCCTGGAAATGACAACTGGCAAATCCAGGGGCAGTCGCTGTGATATGCAAGGCTCGGTATCGCTGGCCGTGTGTCCTCTGCCACATAGAGAACGTTGCTCTACAGGGGTCGGGGCCAAAACAAAGAAGCAGAGGGAACCATGGTTGAGAATTGGATGGAGCGGCCATTCTGAGGGCGTTTGAATGTCTGGATCCCATTGTCCCTAAGGTCTAGCCACGTGCCTCCTCTGCCTAAATTTAGGTCACATAAGATAAACCTGTAAACTTCTAAAATAGTCCCCTCTGTCTTAAACTAGTTGGATTTCTGCTACTTGGTTGTCAACCAAGTTCTAACGCAAGCATAAAGAATTAACGCACATAAAAATGCCCCCAAAAAAACTTTTTATAAAACAACCAGAGAACGAGGGCTGCTCTATCGCTATTTAGATAGCACGTAAATAATTACACAGCCATAAAAAAGGATGAGGTCTTGCTATTTGTGACAACATGGATGGACCTAGAGGGTATTAGGCTAAATGAAGTAAGTCAGACTGACAAAGACAAGTACCATATTATTTCATTCATATGTGAAATCTGAAACAAAACAAAACAAACAAATAGAGAAACGAAAAGTAGCATTAGACCCATAAGTGCAGAGGATACCTTGATGGTTGCCAGAAGAAAAGGGGCTGGGAGGGGTGGGCAAATGGTTGAAGGGGAGTGGGAGATACAGTCTTCCAGTTACGGAATGTATAAATCATGGAGACAGAAGGCTCCGCACAGGGAATAGAATCGATGATACTGTAATCGTACTGAATGGTGAGGGATGGTAACTACACCTGCGGGCAGCATAATGTAACATGGGGAGATGGTGAATCACTATTGCTGTACACCTGAAACTAATGGAACATTGTGTGTCAACTCTACTCAGATAAATATTTTATAATATATTCTCATGATTTTACACTTTGTTGTGTTTTCTAAATAAACAAATGTGTGTATGTATGTGTATGGATATGGATATATATTTTTAGTAGCACATAAAAATACACAGAGAGAGGTCAGGGATCCCTTTCCTGAAGGTAGTGATCAGCAACCAACAGTTGAATTAACATTGTCAAGTGGCTCAACTCCCTCCACGGTTCTTGAGACCATCCCTCTTCTCATTTTAGAGCTAAGTGATCCCATGTGCTTTAAAGCATGGCAGCACCCAACGGTTTCCTGAGTTCTTAAGGAATCTGGAAGAGATGCATTTCTGAGTCAAAATGGTAAACAAGATATGACTCCAGAGTAAAGTAACTGAATTTTAAATAAGTATGCCATGTAGGTGCTTTTCCTCAAAGGCCGTTAGCCCAGGAGTGTGAGGCTCATTTCTCAAAGCAGCATTGGAACGCCATTTTGGCCATTACTTATTGCCTGTGCCTCTGAATATTCTTAGCGGTACCAATCTTTATCACTGGAAACAAGTGTAGATTTTCGGAGTGAGCCAAACCATTTGGAGCCAAGGTTGTCGATTAAAGCGAGTAATCAAGCTTAGAAAATCACTTGGCATCAGAAATAACATTTGACTATAAATATGGAGATAGATTTTTATTTCATTATTTACAAACTGCCTCTGACAGGTGATTTTGCTCAGTTATGTACTGTTAGAATTTTATAATATAGTTTACCTGCAAAGTAAAATTTAAAAATCTTATTTATATGATTTACCTAATCAGATTCATAAATGAGGAGAAGGAAAATCTCTTCTCTTGAAGTCCAAAGTCTTCCAACAAGGGTACAAGAAGTGCCATCAAAGTGTTTGGATGTATTATGTCAACTAGTAAAAAAAAAAAAAGAGAGAGATTACTTTGGGTTTTCTAGAATTTTACATTCCATCTTCAACAATACTGAATTATCTGGACTATCATCTAACCCAAAGGAGATGTTTATTACCTTGAGGGATGAGAAATGACAATATCCAGAAAAGCTTACTTTATTTTTTTTTAATTTTTTTTCACGTTTATTTATTTTTGAGAGACAGAAAGACAGAGCATGAGCAGGGGAAGGGCAGAGAGAGAGGCAGACACAGAATCCAAAGCAGGCTCCAGTTCTCTGAGCTGTCAGCACAGAGCCCGACGCGGGGTTCGAACTCACAGACCGCAAGATCATGACCCGAGCCAAAGTCGGCCGCTCAGCCGACTAAGCCACCCAGGCACCCCAAAGCTTACTTTAAATGTGATCATTTTCCTTTGAAAAAAAAGAGCAGCTCAAACATAAACCATGTTTTTCATTTTTTGCCTTTTAGTTCTCTTCCTCTACAAGGTATCCTTCCACTTACCCTGTGAAGCTGGTCTACTGAGGACGCTCTTAGGATCCGGGAAACAAAGACACTGAAGGATTCTCTTCACCTTTTCAGAAATGTTACCACGAGAGCGTGTCCCAAATCTTCTCTTTCACATATTTTCTTTGAAGTTATGGAACGTATGGGTTGTAAAGGGTTATAAAGCAATCTTTCGCATTTCCCAGAAAATAAATACAACCGATTTGGAAACTCTTACATCGGTGAGATTGTGCAAATATTATTTGTTCCAGTTATTCCTTAAATAAATAAATAAAACCCCCGAAAATCCTAAAACATCATTTCAAGCGACACGAATAGAAATGTGATACGCATGGCATGGCTGTCTGCCTTCCTTGTACTGTTTTACTGTTTCAGATTCTGAGCCAACAGAGAGGCTATTTTCCCCCAAGGGTTCAGGAGGGCATACGATTTCATTTCTTCAGAAAATTGTTTCTCAAGATTTCAATCTTCTTAGCTGGAGATGACAAAACATAATATCAGAGACACTTATGCTTTTTATCTACCATATTTTCAAAGCATAAATAAAGGCTCAGTGTACGTTTAAGACAGGTAGATTCGAACTTGGGGGCAAATCACGGATGTATTGCACAAGTAGTTTTATGATGTAAGAATATTTTCGTTTTAAGATGTTTAAGAGCAATAGTAAGACTAAGCCTTTTAAAAGTATTTTGCGTTGTCGCTCTTATTTTACTCAGGTGGCATTCAGTTTTCTAAATCTTGGGGTTAATGAGACAAGTAATAAAAAATTAAATTGGATTTTTAGAAATAGGAATTCAAATGGTTAGCCTCAACTAACTCTTCCTTTTTTTTTTTTTTTCCGATTTCTATGCAGAGTGGTGAGCACTATTTTGGTTTTCAACCTCATTACACTTCTATTCATAAAGCACCGTATAAAAACTTTAAACCTCAAATGTTTTAAGAATAAAACAAATCATGCATCTATGAAAAGATGAGCATAATGGCCCTTTTGTAGCTTGTCGAGTGCAGTTCGCAACTGGTCTTAGACAGCATTAGCTGAGCAGTTCCCATTAGCATTAATATGCTCTTAAGTTTCTACTGTCCTATCATTTCAGCAATAATTTGAGGATCAATTCAATTTCATGGGAATTTCACTATTCCAGGCCAGCTTTATGGCCTTGTGACATAGAGAAATTTAGCTGTCGAGACACTTCGGGTTTCAAGGTCTTTTGTAGAGTAATTTGAATATACACACACCTACACACCCATACTCTCGTCATTAAACTAATTCCATGGCTGAAACCTGTTACGAAATAAGGTTGCTTCTGAGGCATAAATGCCCATTGGCCTCCATCTTTCCTTCTCTTGGCTCCCACCTTGTTTGCATATATCTTGGCAAATAGGTCACCCAGAAAAATATCGGGATAAGTTCCTTAGGAGATTTAAGAGACACTTAAAGAATACCCGAGCCCCTATTCCATTCTGGTTGCTGTCTCGGGTTAAGCCCCTAGAAGTTCTCTGGTAAGACACCAATTTCTGATCCGGGAAAGTTAACAGAAACTCATTAGCAGAGGTCCCTGTGCATAGTACGTGTTTAATACCTGCTTATTGGACTGAAATAGCACTCTTAAGATGAAGTCCCTGTGATTCGTCCAACTGATGATGAGCAGAAGCATCAGAGAACAAAATGAGAGTCCTAAGTGCTGGGTGGGGGTAGAGGTGACAGAGGAGAGAGCAGAAAATAAATATCTCATCTGAAAACTCCGAATTCTTATGTAACCAAAAAAAGGTTTAGAAAGGGACTTTATTACGTGCTGAGTAAACCATATTCTTGACACCAAAAATTGTTTCTAGCGGTTTCAAGAAAGTTCAGAGAAGTCACCAACATAAGTTAGGACAGCATTTTATACATCCTCACTCACTGAAGGTAGGAGAGACTTGAGGAGTAAGAACATTGCAGTAAGGTTGATAGGTTGTGAGGTTTCTGAACTTTGACACTAATGAGCTACAAAAGTTTCAGCAAGTTTCCTGGCTAATCTGGGAATCTCTTACTGCCTGTTTATGGAGAGTCCTGCTCCAACCAGCGTTTTTACTTTCCTGGTACAAACCCTGCAGATGACCAGTTACAATAGCCATATAACATGCATTAAGAAAATGCAATACAGGCTCTTCTGCTGTAAGAGATGTATGTGTTTCAAAAAATACTTGCATTCTGCACAATCACAGAACTTACAGGAGAAACAGAGTTAGAAGCAGACCACTCAAACCTGAAGCAACTTTGTAACAAAAACACCAGCAAAACGAAGACTAAGCCTAATAAAAATATTCTCAGAGTTTAAAGGGGAAAAAAAGTCGATTTAACTTCCTGACTTGAAAATGCTATGGTCAACACAGGAATTTTTACCTTTCAAAAAGTACATGGTAGCACAATAAAACATAAAAACAGAGAGAGACAGAGAGAAGATAGCTTACGTAAGAAGGGATAAAATGAAGGACTGGGGCTGTTGATTAGTGGAGATAAGAACAAAATACCAGAAGATCAGAAAAACCACACACGAAGCACTTCCAAGACGAAACACATAGCCAACTGTTCACAGCGCGGTCTTTTTCTTTTGTTTGGCAGTAGGTTCTATATTCTGTGTTCTTTCACAGTTCGCTGTATTCACCTGCTGTCTGGTGAGGCAAAGCATTAAAGATCTGAGAAAAATCATGCCTGACCAACATGACTGCTGAGTAATACTGACCTCATTCTCCTAAGAGCTAGTTGTGTAAGGGCTAGTACCTGTCATACAAACATACTGCAGACCCCACTGGAAAATTTGTTGCCCAAGTGTTGACATGGTATTTTTTTTTTTTTTTTAGAAAACAGAAGATATCAAAGTGTTCTATATCCATTACTTCTTTAACAATAGAAAGGCAGAAGCTTGAACCAAACAACCTCCAAGACCCATCTACTTTACCCTTTTGGGAATACTTAATTCTGGAGGCTCGAGAGCAATTTAACTGTTTTGATGATAGGTGAATGACAATAACTGTAGATGATATAGATGTAGATGACGATAACCGTAGGTCCTAACTGGCAGGAGCCCATTGCCCTGTACCTCAAGTAGAGAGGAATCTTTCAGAGCGAGGTAATGATTTTGACATTCCAGCATAACAAGAAAGCTCAGTCAAACAAGAGGAGAACTAATCAAGCCATCAATCAGAAGATCTCCAGGCCTCTGGGAAACAAGGGCCCAAGGTCTATCAGAGTTTTTAGATCCAGAAGGATCTCTTTATTTACAGCCCTCACGGTAGTCAACATTTTCTACCCTTGGGGACTCTTCCATTAATCAACGGCCAACAGGCTATGTTCTACTCTATTGCTTTTCACCAAAAGAATGTACCCAGCCCTCTTTCCTTTGGGCCGTTCTCAATGCCAAGCAGTTTGCCCTTTTAATCTGCTTTATTCAGCACAAAATACAAAACACGAAATAAAAGCAGTGGTTGACTTCCATTACTGCCTTTTGTTTTACCTTGTTGGTCCCCTTTTGCCCTATTTGAATAGTACTGTGTCTCCTTCGCGTTCCATTCTTAATGAGGTTATTTACCTCGCATACCCAATGAGATTGTACCTCATATAATAAATTCTCTTCTCTGAGATATGTCTGAGAGGGCAGCCTATTCAACTGTTAAAAGGATTAACCTTTTAACTGAGAGTGGTCTTAAGGCTGGACACAACTTTCATGCTGAGCTTTCAATTACTTAAAGATGTCGCCATAGCATCCAGAGCTGTTTACATTTACATACACTGGTAGCTCAGCCTGAAAAATAGTCACTCGCTAACTTTGCAAAATGGCTAGTAAAGAAAACTCATTTGTTACTACATGTCTCTTGCTCTTGCTTCTGTGTGTTAATGAAATACATGTGTGCTAAGGAAGCAAACTGGAAAATAAAGAATATCATTTGTTTTTTTTTAATTTTTTTAAGTTGATTTATTTATTTTGAGAGAGAGGAAAAGAGAGTGAGCAGAGGAGGGGCAGAGAGAATCCCAAGCAGGCTCCATGCTCCCAGCGTGGGGCTTGAACTCATGAGCCATGAGATCATGACCCAAACCGAAACCAAGAGTCAGATGCTCAACCAACTGAGCCACCCAGGTGCCCCAAAGAATACCATTTCTAATGCATATAGGTATTGCTATCAATATGTGTGCTAATGAACTTCGTGGATGTACAATCCGTAAGGACCCTTAAAATCTCCTTTTAGTCAGTGCTTGTTCTTTTCTCCCCACCCAGCTTTTTACTGTGAGTGATAACAGTGACTACTTAAATCGTATCTTGACATACTGTCATTCCAGGTGGGAAACAATAGAGAAACAGCCAAACATCTACAAATAAAACAGAAACAAGGAAAAAGCAAACGGCTTGAATATTCCACCTTTGGACAATAAGTTTGGCTTTATCTCATCAATGGGGTGGTGGTAGAAGTGAGGGGTGGTTGGTGGCTGAAGTTTAGGAAAAAGAATTAAGTTACTTATTTAGGCTTACATACATCATTGCCTTTACAGGTAATACTTTTCTCCTCCCAAACCCTTTTGCATTATGGCACATCTCACTCTGATATTCCCATGCACATCATTGCCCAGTTTGCTTGATGACATGTTGTGCTAACCTAGAAAGGATCTGTTTACAGAGGTATCCAAGGCACTAAGAGAGCAGCTCTCTTAAGGCAAAATGATTTGATCTCTATTCTCAGGAAAGGAGGAATCGAAAGGAGAAGGTAGTTGAAAGAAGAATCTTCTCTTGGACATAAACCATGTTGTCCATCTCCCCCACAAAAGTCCCAGGAAAATCTAGCCTATTTATGAATGTTCTGGGGCTTATGGATTATTTCTGCAGAATTCAAGTATTTACTGACAATCTACCAACCGCTGTGTGCTTGAAGAATAGCAGGGAACAAAATATTGAGAGATTTCTGGCAACATGGGTTACTTTCTATTGGAGGAAGGGGTACGATAAACAAAGATACAAAATATACAGCGTTAGGTAGTGATAATGTTGCTCTCGAATATTGGCGATAACAGAGAAATTTTACACAATTTTAGTGGAGGGGGAAAGGAGGGACGGAAAATGGGGGGGATGTTTGAAGGAGGGTGTTGTCACGTCAGGGAAGACAAGTCACTATTTCAGCGAAAACCTGGGGGGGGGGTGGATGCAACTAAGCAAATATGTTTAGGCAGAGGGACCATTAAGAGGAAAGGCCCTGAGGCAGGAGTATGGCTGGCCTGTTGGAGGAACGCAAAGGAAGCCAGAGAGGCCAAAGAGAGATGGGATAATAAGAACAGAAGCATCAAGCAGGGGTTGAGGGTGGATAGTATAGGACTTTGTAGACTACTGCAGTGATTTGGGCTTTTACTCTAAATAAGATGGGGAACTATGGGTCTCAACTACGAACCTAAGTGTCTGTCAACAGATGAATAGATGCAGAAGATGTGGTATATATATATACACACACAATGGAATGTTATTCAGCGACGAGAAAGAAGGAAATCCTGCCATGTGCAACCGCCTGGATGAACCTTGAGGGCATTCTAAGTGCAGTTTCAGAGAAAGACAAATACTGTATTTATAGTCACTTAAATATGGGATCTTAAAAAACAAACTCAGGAAAAATAGAGAGTAGGGTGCGAGTTGGGGGGGGAAGGGGAGATCCTGGTCAAGAGATACAAACTTTCAGTTCTAAGATTAACAAGTTTGGGATCTAATATACAGCATGGTGATTATACTAATCACCAGTCAGCAGCTAATAATACTGTTCCGTATACTTGAATGTTGCTGAGAGAGGAGATCTTAACATTCTCACCCCCCCACCCATCCCCACACACACACGAAAGAAATGGTAGCTATGTGGAGGGCTGAAGGTGGTAGCTAATATTATGGTGGTACTCTTTTACAATTTATAAATGTATCAAAGGAACACACTGTTTACTTAAATCTTACACAGCGTTATATGTCAATTCTATCTTAATAAACCTTGGGGGGTGCGGGAAGGAAACAAATGAAACAACAATGAGAACAAAAAGAAGATGGGGAGGTATGGGAAGGATTTTGAGCAGGCTAGCCCTGGCTGCCGCTGGGGATGGGTTGTGAGGAAAGCAGAACGGTGCCTGCCACAATAACCCGGAAGAGAGACGAGAAGGGCTGAGAGCTGAGAGCAGGGTCCATGTCTGGACAGCACAGAACACGGAGTGAGAACAGAGGCTGTCTCCAGAGACAGCCAATATCTAGGTTACAGATGAATTCATTTACGAATTCCGATTCATAGCGTTTATGTATTATTGTGATTTCACAAAATCAATCCATCAGAAAGAACACAAATTCGTTGCCTCTAGTATTATAATTTGTTATAAAACAGATTGATGTGTGAAGCCGTTAAAGTTTCTGCACGCTCATGTTAAAAATTGAGTCAAATGCTTGAAGAGTCACAGGAGGACCCCTGTGGGTTCTATGGAACCCAGCACGAAAACTAGAACTCCCTGGGCAGCTGGGAAAGACACTTGTGCTGTGAAGACCCATGAAGGAGGTCCCAGGCTGCTCTCTGGAGGTGTTGGGAGAGGTAAAGGCTGTGGACGTGCTTCAAAGCAGTAGGACAACACACTTCCCCATCACTCTCTTTGAAGGGCCCGGGGCTCATAGCTCGGAACTATTTCTTTACCTGCCTCACCAAACAACTGGCAATCATGTTTGACAGCAGAACGTGTTAGTAGAAGTCTGTAGAAAGCATGCTGTTTGTGCATAGACCCATCACGACCCGTGAGTTACGTATAAAAACAAGAGTCATGAAAGCTACATGGAAAAGCTACCCAGGACTAAGGCAAAGGTTGATACCTACCCCAAATTCAACAGCAAGGCATTCAAAGTGGAGGTGCTGATGGTAGGTGAGCACAGCGTGACTGGAGAGGAAGGATATAAGAAGAAGGGGAGAGAGTCCAGACGAGGCAGCAATTGGGGTGGGGCCGTTTCTAGGGCCAGCGCCTTTAACCAAAGGTTAAGTGGAGAAAGGCAGCCGGTCATCATTGCCTGAACCTCCGGGTAAAGCCCAAGGAAGTGGGAGGTGTGGACAGCAGTAGTCCAGACCCTTCCATCTCTGGCCTCAGTAGGAGACATGGAGATACAAGGAAGTCCAAAATTAAGGCTTCTTCCGCCCATTCAAGAGTCCCAAATGTCAAAGATAAGCATCTGTATCGGGGGCACGATGTTTTGCTAAGAAACAATTTAACAAACATGCATGGAGAACATACTGTTTGCCAAGCACTGTTCTATGTGGAGAGTTGAAGGTACATAAGAGAACAATTAATCTTTCGGTGAATGTCAAATCCAGGAAGAAGTGTGCATCTTCTGTATAAACCAAACCAGCATTTGATGTGTGCTCAGAAAAACATTTTGATAGACAAAAAAATATTAGAGTGCTCCCAGGAAAAATCTCATTGAAAAGACCATTTTTTTAAGCAACACAGTATCAAAGAATTTAGATGTTGGTTTTAGAAGTTCACTTAGTACCAAGAATACAAAGAGAAACTTATAATCATCGTTCCTGTTGTCGTCACGAATCAACTCAACTCTGCGTGGCATCACAGAAGAGACAGTCAATGACAAAAGCAGAAAATATGCACAGTGTCCCTTATAAAAGGGAGGGGAAGCCAGCAAGCACTGTAATATTTTTTTCCAGCTTCTAAAATAATAGTGACATCTCCAATAGTGTTATGCAAAATGAGGGCAACCTGATTGGCTGTCTTCCTTAAATGGATACTTGAAGGGGAGCCTGAGTGGCTCAGTCGGTTGAGCGTCCAACTTCAGCTCAGGTCATGATCTCACAGCTCGTGGGTTCCAGCCCCTCATTGGGCTCTGTGCTGACAGCTCAGAGCTTGGAGCCTGCTTCCGATTCTGGGTCTCCCTCTCTGCCCTTCCCGTGCTCATGCTTGCCCTCTCTCTCCCAAAAATAAATAATTTTTTTAAAAAAGGGATACTTGAAGATATTCTTCAGAATATTAAACAAAATTATGGAACATTTTTACAGCATATTTTCATTACTTTAAAGTATATAAGGTAAAGGGGCGCCTGGGTGGCTCAGTCGGTTGGGCGGCCGACTTCAGCTGAGGTCACGATCTCATGGTTCGTGAGTTTGAGCCCCGCGTCAGGCTCCGTGCTGACAGCTTGGAGCCTGGAGCCTGCTTCGGATTCTGTGTCTCCCTCTCTCTCTCTGCCCTTCCCCCACTCTGGCTCTGTCTCGGTCTCTCAAAAATAAATAAATGTTAAACAAAATAATAAAATAAAATAAAGTATATAATGTAAAGAAAGTGTGGCTGGTGAAAAGCCAACTTCAACAAATAGATGAGATGGGAGAAGTGTGATACAATGAAACGCATATGGAGAAACCCAGCTTCGGTGTTGCCTTTGCCACCTGCTAAGTGTGTGACCTTGGGTGAATGACTCAATTGCTTTGAATTTCTACTTGCTTATCTATAGGATGGAGATGCAAATTATCTATTTCAAAGAATCCTTTTAAGGATCAAATGACACTGTGTATATAAGATGCCTCATACCAGCTCGGGTGTATGTTAACCATTCGGTCAGTTATGGTTTCTCAAGCAGGAATCCGGCAGATCAGAGAGTTCCGGCGTACACAGCTCTACATAAACAGACAGGGAAAATGAGTGCCCACGAAGTAGATATTTCTCCAAAATCGTACATGTAGCATAAATTTACCTGTCTAATCTTCTAAGTCACAAAGCCCATTCTTACCCCTATCACGAAGCACCACAAATTCTCAATTTGGGATGCTATAAGCAGCTTTTGCTCTAATTGCTATCACAAGGCAATTGTAGACCAAACTGTACTAGGAGGCATTACTATATTCTGCATTCTGAGTATTTCTAACTGTTTATCGGAACCCAGATTTAGGAAATTACTTGAACACCCGTAAAAAGCAGTCTGGATAGTTGTGAGATTTCCAGAGAAATGTTTTGAGGGAAGATCAAAGATTATGCCACGTTGCATATAACAAAGCAACTACTTATTAGAAGGCAAAACCTTTGATGCATTCCTCTTAATTAAAGGAATTAATGAGCTGTGTATGTCTATATATGTGCACATAAAGGTAGGTAGAGAAAATAAGTTAATGGGGAGGGGAGCTTTCATACCACTCTATAAGCTAAGTGTGCTTCGTTTCAGCTGCTAGTTCTAAAAAAGAAAATTATCCAAGCTTCTCAGATTCCTTCCTCATTTTAAGTCTGTATCATTCATTAAGCATTCATCTCTCTCCTTTATTCCAAGGTTACCAAGATCTCTATATTTTTACTGCTCAGATAAACTCATTTTTTTCTCTTCCATTGGAAGTTAAACTAAAGTCAACTCTTTCCCATGATTTTGCACATGTGAAAATGTTCTGAATTAGGGAATACCCAAACTGTCGACTTAAATTTAAAAATCTTTCTGTAACAGTGATTGGTTGTAGATTATTATCCCAGATTTCAAAAAATTTTTACTAGAAAAATTGGAATTGGCCAAAGTAATACAGATTCTTGATATTCAATTTGGAAAATACAGGACAAAGAAGATAAAGATAAAAAAGCAAGCTATATACTATAACCCAAACATAATGTTACAATTTGTTGTATTTCTTTCCAGTCTCTTTACATACATTATATATATATTATATATCCTTGCATTCCAGACCAGAGTATAAGACTGTGCAAACTTATATCCACTTTTCTCTCAATCATGAGAGAAAAATCATGTTCTTAAATCATGAACATTTTCTTACGTTATTAAAAATACTTCAAAAATATTTAAAGGCATTAAACACTCTCCCATTCCTGAACATTTTGATGACCTATGTTTTCACTATCCACACTAATTCTGTGATAAACCTCATCCTACAGTGCAGTATGATTAGACCTACAAAGCAAAGGTACCAACTTAAACTCTATCCTGAAGGAGAAATGCAAGAGGAGATATTATAGGGAGGAGTAAGACCAGGCACCCAAGCCCTCAGTCTGTGTTTGCCTGAGTTCAGGGGAAAAAAACTCATTATCCCTTGACAGCTGCTCTGTGGTCTATAGAAAAGTGGAGGGTTCAAGCCTCTTGTCATGTATCAGGTGTCCATGGCTTCAGGTGCTTCGGAATGGACAGTAATTGACTCGTGAGTCTCACAAGAGCCCATGTGAAGGAAGCTACAAGAGGCAAGGGGGACCCCACACAGTGCACCTCTGGTTTGTTTTAAGATTACAACTGTGTACGGGGGCACCTGGGTGGTTCAGTTGGTTAGGCATCTGACTTTGGCTCCGGTCATGATCTTACGGTTTGTGGGTTTGAGTTCCACACTCAGCTCTGTGCTGAAGCCAGGCTCTGTGCTAACAGCTCGGAGCCTGGAGCCTGCTTAAGACTCTGTGTCTCCCCCTCTCTCTCTCTGCCCCTCTCCAGCTCACACTCTGTTTCTCTCTCTCTCTCTCTCTCTCTCTCTCTCTCTCAAAAATAAATAAACATTAAAAACAAATACATATCAATTTGTAAAACATACAAACCAAAAGGACTGAAGACTAAAAGGAAACCTAAGGAAGAAAAAGTTAGTGTGTTAGGACAATAGAATGTAGTAACAAACTTTTTAAATTTCTCTCTACCATTGTGCTTTATATTTCTTATATTAAAAACCAAGAGGGGGCACCTGGGTGGCTAAGTCGGTTGAGCGTCTGACTTCGGCTCAGGTCATGATCTCGCTCATGGGTTCGGGCCCCGCGTCGGGCTCTGTGCTGACAGCTCAGAGCCTGGAGCCTGCTTCAGATTCTGTATCTCCCTCTTTGCCCTTCCCCTGCTCATGCCCGGTCTCTCTCTCTCTCTCTCTCAAAATAAATGCAAAAAAAAATTTTTTTAAAAAGAGAGAAAAAAATAAGCAGGTGTTGGTGAAAAAAAAAACCCTAACTTCATGACATCATTGCATGAGCCGGAGGTTCGGGGGCTGCAGGGACAATTAAAGAACAATCTACGGGGGTGGAACTATACTAATAGCAAAATCCAGTAAGATGCCTGTGATCCCTTACAATGCCCGCATCTCATTTTTGAAATTCAGCTTCACTAACCGGACAAATTTTAAGTAATCCGCATGTCTAAAAGTGATCATTGATACAGCTATTAGCAGTTGAGAAGCATGCAAGACCTCTACACTGAACTAGAGTTCCATTTTTATATTAATTTTGCCATCAGCGTGGCACTGCTGCTTTGCACCTGGCATATAGTTTCTGGCTGTGGGGATCATTTAAAGGATTCTTTAATGCCCAGAGAAAAGGTACTTGAGATTCAATTGATTTTTTTACACCATTAATCCAGATATTACAGTAATGTTAGTAATATCTCCGATGGCTGCTCTTCTGGAAGAGAGCCGCAGTGCACCTGCCCTATTGACTTGTGGTCCAGCTTTGAAAATGACACAGGGGTATACATTTGCACGTATACAAACTTGTGGAGGAAATTTCTGGAGGTCCTTGGACCCTGTTATCCACCTCTGAACCAGAAAAAAAAATGAATTTATAGAGAAATAGTGAACTGGCTAATTCAGAAGCGTAGGTGGAGATGGAAGAAGGGCGGGAAGTAGAAAAAGCAGCTTTCTGTTCTGGGCCACGCTTGGCCTAGAATTCCCTGTTCTCTACTTCTCCCAGCAGCTCTGTGCACGACGTATTGCTTTTCCAAAGCCACGGAAACTAAGGTCCAGAGAGGTTATGTAACGTCTCCAAGGTCGGGCTGCTGGAAAGTGGCAGGATCAAAATGTAAACCTAGTCTGGTGTCCTGCCTTCTGAAGTCCAGCATACATTCCAGTTCGCACTCCCTGAGCCAGCCTACGGCTTTCCCTTCTTGGGACTTTTTGAGAGAACTGAACTATTAGCCTAAGCTCACCCACTAGACCGCGACCGCCTTGAGAGCAGGGGCCATGCCTCATTCATTTTCCAACTCCTGTGCCTGACTCCTAGAAGGCACTCATTACAGGAGAAGTGAACGTAGAAACGAACGCACTGGGGCAACAACGCCATAGAGAACGGCAGACGCTATATACAGCTGGGTGTTGCTGCGACATAAAGCTCCCTGTCATCACTAAATGCTCTTTTAGGTGACCACTGGGAGCAGACTTGACTATGTTTGAAAACACACGTGGTAAAACGCTTCTGTAAAGAAACGGCATTTAATCCCTTTGAAAAATAACCTACTCGGAAAACACAAAATCGCTTTACAACAATCTGCCTAAAACCATCAGGTCAGCAATTAACATCCTCTGGTAGGTGAGCAACTACATCGTCTAAAAACCAAACTCGTGTTGAAAATAAGAGCATAAATTAGGACTATTTCTAAAGACACTTAATTTTACAAAACTCGTAACAAAAACTCCGATGCATTCTTTTTGCTTTTGCGATAATTGCTCTAAAGATGAAAACTAAGGCGCCATTGCAACGTACGAAAGGTAATTGCAGCACTTTCTCCTCGTGTCATGTTGATGCATGACTGTGTATCAAAGGTCATCCTTCCGTACTCATACATTATCAAATTTGAAAGCACGGTATTTGATTCTGACCAACCTTTAAACTGCCCACAATGTGTGTGAAAAATAGATGGAGTTCTACCTCGGGTTTTTTTTTTTTTTTTTAAATGAACCCATGTTTCGGAAGCAGAAGGGTCAAGAAGCCAGTGGGAAGGTTAGATGTCAGCGCTATGAATCTCGTACTGTCTTAGCTTATCAATGAGGTCTCATACGATGATCACAAGCTAAAATTGCTGTACTAATGAAGACAAAGGTCTAAAAAATTAGATAGCACAGGCCCTGTGACGGAGGGCAGTACCTTGTGGGCGATAATGCAGAAATAAGGACATAAATCACTCTTTAGAGACAATAGAACCTATAATGAACAAACTGAATTGTTTACATGTCTATTGGAGGCACTGTTAAAAACAGAAGTGGCGACTGCCATGCCTCTTGTTACTCATCTGGAACACAGCAGCCCTGAATTCAGCTTCTTTATTAAGGCAAGTCATCTGCTCCCCATTTCTCCTCTTCCAACTCCAAATACATAGCACGACTGCCCCAACATACAATTTAGTAGTCTTGGGCAATCCCACCCTAAAAGGAACGATGGATATTCACACTTGCGTCAAACTACCGCTTACAACTTATTTGCTGGGTGGGTAAATCGCTCACACCCCAATCTACTAAAACCTGCTGCTCTCCTCCTCGGTGGTTGGGGCGGGGGGACAGGCGGTGTGCGGAAGGGTAGGGAGAGGTGGAGAGCAGCAGGAAAGAGAAAATCCCCACGCTTTAATGACTGTGGTTGTCTTTACTTAAAATACTATTTAATTTCATCAAGCCCGACGACAGGAGATTGCCTCCTGTAAAGACAATCATACAAACCCACAAAGAGAGTCCAGGTCTTCAAAACCTAAAAGAAAAAAAATGTGCTGAAAAGAATCCACGACATCCACCCAAAACATGTTCCAAGCATATCAGTTTTATTTCAGCCTATATGCAGTTTATAAAATTCACAGCATCCTATTCTAAAAATTAATGTATTGTTTGATTTGTGAACAGTCATAATCAAGAATACAAGTTCATTCCAAACTTTGATTCCTTTTGGCTCTCAGGAAAAAATATTTTTTAAAAAGCAAGCTGCTATAACTTAAAATGTGTCAACTCTTGAAAGGTAGGCAAAGGCTTTAGAATTCTTGCTATAAACAATAAGGCACAAATAGCCTATTTCGTTTTTAGAAAAAAAATAATAAATAACTTAGCTGACTATAATTCACAAAATATATCATATGAGTGCAAGTTGTAATTATACTTGCCATGTGCAATATACAATACCTCTTAATGTTTTTTTGAGGCAAGTACTCAGCTTGAAGGTCTCAATTCCAATGACCTATATAATGAAAGAGGGAATATTCCTAAATTGTATTTTGTGAGTGTGTATATCCAGACTCCACCAGATACAGTATCAAAAAAGCACCTATTTAATCCAGTAAATTCCTAAATTAACATCAGTCAGAACATTAAACAGGTCAGAAATGAGGTAATAAAAGTAAACAGAAAAACCAAAGAAATATTTCAAAATACCCCATTTGAAAGCTAAATGTGAGATCATAGGGTGGGGAATATAGAGATCGTCAAGAATGGGGGTTTGTTAAACCGAATTATTTTATATACGATTTAGAAACCTTGCCCAAATAATGGATTCACATGAATCAGGAACAGCTTCCACCCTGTAATCCCACCCCGGCACACTGGCAGCTCCAGTTCGGTTCAGTGATTGAGCATCTATGTCGGGCACTAAGAATACAAAACACAAACGAGTCCTCCCCCCACCCTCAGTGAGTTCACGGTTTCCATATCCTCAAATCTTGAGTTAGTGCTTCTCACTTGCTTGCCACAATCGCTTTACTTATAGGTGTTTCAGACAGAAGGCGCTCACCAGCCCCAGGAGTGACCCAGTCGGGTCTATCACTTACTTCCATGAATCCACTCTCAAAACATGTATGTGGCAGACACCGTACCAGGTTTTAGTTTTGTTTTGTGTTGTTTTGAGGAGAGCAAGAGTGAGAAAATAAAAATGGAGGAACGTAGTCTGTCTTCAGCGTTCACAGTCAAAGGAGGGAGGCAGACAATAACAAGAGGTCAGGAGACTACAAGCTACATATGATGTATAAGGTACAATGAGAACAAAACGTAAGTAACCGCTTAGGAAAGCTGAGGAAGAGGTCGCTCAGATGATAAAGCTGCGGCTTAAAGAAATGAGAGTTGAACAAGAATAGAACCATGTAAGCTCAGCCAGAAGCTGCTCAAATACCAAATACTCATCTGCGGTCAGAACATAAGGGGGAGGAGTAGGAGAGAAATCTAGAATAGGGTATCCTTCCAGGCCGCCTAAGGAATCGGCCATACACAAATGAACCTTAGAATCGTTTTTTAAACTAGTGTTTTAGAAAGCTTCTACAGCGATGTGGGTGGATGAACAAAAACAAACAAACAAAAGACAAAGGAGACTATTGGAATTCACCTGAATTGTGAGACTCAAATTATCTGGCCCTCTCCCTACTCAACAATTCAAATTTGAGATTTACAGGATTGCTCACACTATAAAATCTGCACGAAGACTACAGCAGTTACTTCCCACTGTGTGTGTGTGCACATGCGCGCACCTGGGCGCGCATACCATCCATTCAACAGCTAACTTATCAAGTCTTTTACTTGCCAGCCACTAGGAACATATTGACAAGTCAAAACAGATATGGGCCTGCCTTCAAAGAGTTCAGAGTCTGGCGTAGGAGATGTTATGAAGGAATTTCAAGGCGAGGGTGCATGAGTAGAGTCCGACAGTGTTCAGCTGAGAAGACTGCCCTGAAGAAGCAATACTTGAATCATCACAAAAATATAAGACATCCAAAAGAACATTAATCTATTCTTTCAGCCAGCAAAAGGGGAGAAGGCTCACAGTGAAGAGGACAAGGACTTAAGGATCCTGGATTCTGGGGCGCCTGGTTGGCTCAGGTCATGATCTTGCCGTTCATGGGTTCAAGCCCTGCATCAGGGTCTATGCTGACGGTGGAGAGCCTGCTTGGGATTCTTTCCCTGTCCTCTCTCTCTGCCCCTCCCCACCTCCATACTTTCTTTCCAAATAAACTTTAAAAAAAGGATTAAAAAAAATCCTAGGTTCTGATTCCATTTACAACATCCATTAACAAAGAGGTCTTGGGGAATTAATTCCTGCTTGATAGGATTCCACCTCCTCACATGGTTGTAAGAGATGCATGTGAAAGTATCTACTGCACACGGCCTGACCAGGAGCAGGTATTCAAAAAACGTTCATTTAATTCCCCACTTTCTTCACCCTTCAAAATCAAACGAAGATAAAAATATTTATTTTCACAAAAATAAATTATTTTCCCTAGTTTTCCTAAATCAAATGCCAGAGATCTGGTAAAAGCCTTTGGCAGCTGAAAATTTGGCCTGTCCCCATATAATCCTGGAATAAGAACTTTAAAAAACTAATTTATGAAGGAGATTTTTGAGAATACATTTTAATCTTCCCAGAGCTCGTCCAACTTCTACCATTTTTGCTGCCAAAGAAAAAGGGAAGGTATAAATATTAAAAAAAAAACTAAATGCATAAAGCAGAAAATCTAGGTTGTAAAAAACATCAAAAAATATAGAACTATATAAGTGGATAGGGTTTTCCTCTTCTAAAGTCTACATGTAGTATAAATTAAACTGCATAGCAGGACCTCTGGAGGAGAATGAATGGAAAATTAAGTGTAATCTAAGTTTCACACAAAGGCAAACTAAAGGGCACTTGGCGGGGGGGGGGGGTGGGGGGGGACACTTACTATCCAGTAAATCCAACAATTGTTAAACAGACATTTTTAAATAGTATCAAAGTAGAAAATATAGATTCACTTCTGAGGAGGAAAAAAATTAGGTTGAGACAAATTAATAGCTTATGGTCAATAAAATTTAGTAAGGTTTTTATTCTTTTTAATTTTTACTCTGATGTTTGTATTCTAATAAATGTACTTGGCTCTATTTATAAATTTTTCTAAATTCAGAGCCTGAATACATTTACTTGTTGACTGGGTGGAGTTAAAATATATTTAAATCTTCAATAAGTTTGAAACAGGAGTGCCTGAGTGCCTCAATCGGTTGAGCGCTTGAGTGTCTGACCCTTAACTTTGGCTCAGGTCATGATCTCACACTCATGAGACTGAACCCCGTGTCAGGCTCCTCCATGCTAACCTTGGAGCCTACTTGGGATTCTCTCTGTCCCTCCCCCCGTTCACTCGAACACAGGCATATACTCTCTCACTCTCTCAAAACGAATAAACAAACATTAAAAAAATACTTTGAAACAAGTCATATTACAAACTAAGATTTAGCAGATCATCAATTCATGATCATCTTTATAGTTACAATAGCTCTTTGGGAGTCCATAAACTATATCTAAATCTCTTCTACAATTTTTACAATGAATTGAAGTTATACTATATAATAATGTACCCACATTATTTTCTTCTGATTCTCTAAAGCAGCTCTGTTCTCCATGACTGTTTCAAAGCAGCTATTCATAATTCCATAAATTATCCCCATTCTTTGACCCTTTGACTGATTTGCATATAACCTAACAGGAAGTATTGTAATTTTGCAAAGTAAGATTAGAAAAAAGTAAGAAAACATGTTACGTTTTTAAAGTAATCTTAAACTCTAACACTGATAGTGATTGGCGGTGTAAAATTAACGGTTCAATATAAAGTATCCTGCATTAAGAGCTGAGATCTGAGTTCTGGCTTGGTTCAGATCCTAGCTACTCCTAGGACATTAAGTTATTCAGCTTTTCTGACACTCGGTATATAATACTTAATGAAAATCATTATATAATTAGAATATCTCTCCCTTTCTCTCTCTCTCTCTCACACTTACACACATGCAAAGCTGTAACTCCTGACGCAATCCTGTTCTCCATAATAATATTCTGTATCTAATGCATAAAATGAGAAAGACCAATTTCAGCAATAAAAGGCACAGGTTAACAACAACTAGCAAAATTTCCAAATGTGGGTTCTATTACTATTTCGATGCAATTTGGCAACTATTTATTGAGTGTCCCCTGTCTGTGGGAGTGGGAGGATAGCCTGACCAAGGGAAGAGGAAGTTAGAGGATTATAAAAAAAACTTTGCATATGCAAACCACAGAAAACATTAGAATAGTTACATTAAAAGCAGGGTGGAGGAGGGTGCAGGGGGGAGGGAGAACAATGGTGAAAGTTGTGGTCTAAGAGCAAAATGACACAGGCTCTGCAGGCCCTATCAGTAAGTTTGAACCTCATCCCAAGAACAATGAGGAATTATTGAAGGGTTTAAGCAATGGTAGTAGGATTCCAATTCTGAAAACCCATTCAGGTCATACTGCACAAAATAGCAAGTGGGCAAGACTGGAGACAGAAACCAGTGAAGAGACAGTTTGGCGGTAATGGAGGCCTGAATGAGACGGAAGTACAACAGTAATTAAGAGCAAGACTTCCGAAGTTATTTGCCTGCATTCAAATCCCAGATTTTCCACTGCCCAAGTTGCTTACTCTCCCTATAGCTCACGTTTCTCGTCTATAATCCAGAAATAAAAATCCTCACAAGGTTATGCCAAAGAACACATAAAATAAGACACATAAAAGTTAGCATGTTGCCTGGCACAGAGTAAGAATCCAAACGTTTATTATCATTATTAATGTAATGTTAATGGGATGGAAAAATGAGAAAATTACCAGATGTTTTGGAGGCAGAAACTGACAGTGAAGATACAGGAAAAAGGGGGAAAGGGTTGAGTGGACACTGTAGCTCAAACACATAATGTTTGAAAGTTTTGAAGGTCTGAAGGAGAAAATAGTGTTCGTTTTTTAATACGCTAATTGCGAGACATCTAGAAGGCAGGTGAATATCCCTCTCTGAAGTGAAGCAAACAGATCAAGGCTGGAGATCTGAAGATCAGAGAGACAGGTGGTGATTAAATCCATGGCGTTGATGAGGTCCTCCAGAGACAGAATGCGCAGAGAAAAGTGCCGGCACTAGGTAGAAGCTATGGAACACCGGTATTTAATGGATGTGCAGGGGAAGAGAAGCCTGGAAAGGACGCTGAGAGAAAGGGGCCAGAGTGTGAGGGCTCAAAAGTCAAAAGAAAAAAATAAAGTGTTTCAAACCAAGGGGAATGCTCAACAATGTCAATACTGCCAAAGGAGTGAAATAAGTTAAGGACTGAGAGTTTTCACTGGGTTTAGCAACGAAGTCATTCATTTACATAATAAACGTGCATCAAGCCCTGTGTTAGACCTGGAGAGACGGCGGTAAATAGGACAAAAAAGAGCCTTGCACAGCCAGACTTCATGTTGTGAAGACAGACAGTAAACTGGTAAACAAAGATAATACTCAAAGTGTGATAAGGACCAATAGTAGAGATTAAGTGACATGACACAGTAACAGGCAGAGGCCAGCTTTAGGCCAGGATTTTAAGAGCGCACCTCTTTGAGAAGGGACCATTTAAGCTGAGACCTAAGGTAGGAATGGCTTTAGCGCGGTCACAGAACTGGAAGGGCCCGTGAGGCTGCAGCATAACGGTGGGGGAGGCACGGGGAGGTAGAAGCCAGACAGACGGTGTTTGCAGATCATGCTGAGGACACAGTGAGAACAGTTTAGAAAGTATCGGTTGAGCACGTCTAAGTAGGGAAGACCACACTAGCGGAGAGCACTCAGTAGTTCGTTTTTCCTAGTCTTAATAGTAGTCTGTTATACTAGTCTTAATACTCAGAACATTTTACCGCTCTTTAAAACCATTAACTATTTATTACAATACCAGCATAACCTTTTCTGTTTTAAAGGGTACTATACAATCACAGCAGGTTACCCGTTGCATTAATTTTACTAATCTCCTTTTAACCTTCTTCCGTATTTCTTTCAAAGTTATTTCTCATAATATTTGCTTGATTCTATCATTATAGTTCTCTGAAATACTCATTTACAAGCAATGTAGATCAGAATTTAAATGTTTTAAAACAAGAAGACTCAGCAAGATGTTACTAAACTGTTTTTGAGCCCATAACATACAAAACCTGGTGGATTCACTCCCCCCGCCCCACAAAAAAAAGATTATATTCAGGGATTATATTCCACAGCTTCGGTTCCTATTTCCTTAACCTATGTGTTTATATACATGTATAAGATAGAGAAAAGTTGACGCAGAGAACACTGGCTTGATTCTGAGCAGCTGAATTATATGTTCACATTATTTTTTCATTTCCTTATTTGCAGGAGGAAGAATTTATAGACCTTCCGTATTTCACAAGGATATCAATAATATAAATGCTACCATTTGCTTAATTATCTATTAATAAAAGGCATATTATACAAATTATTTTTCATCATCCCTATACTCCACAACAATTATATTTCCCATTTTACAGTTGAAAAGCCAGTCTCAGAGAGGTTGAGTTACTCGCCCAAAACTGCAGAGCTGAAATTGAAACCCAGTTTTGTAATCTTGAACACTCTGGTCCCTTTACCACAATGCCTCAGACTATTAACTTATGGGGTTCATTAAAATACCTATCAGATATAAGATATTAAATCATTAATATGAATTTTTAAATAAATACTTTATTAAATTTTTAATAAACTATGTACAATTTAGAAATATTTGTCTCATATACCATTCTTGTATATGCCTCCCTTTGGCATAACTTGATTTCAATTTTCTGAATAATGAGAAGAAAGATAAAAGGAAGATAAGCTAACCACACTGTATGTAAGGTACAAGAATTGCCATTCTGGGTCAAATTTTTCCCCATTAATACATACATTAAATCCAATGAACTACTAGTAACTAACTATCGAGTCTCACAATACTTATTTGTCTCTCAAAATAAAAAATTACAAATGGGTTAAGGTTTTCCTGAATCAGGAAACTCTAATCTCTGATTAGAACATCTACATGTCACTATTTCTCTGAATTTGAAAGGCAACTGGTCTGAACAGAAGCATCAAAATTTGCTCTCAGGAGAGTCTATAGATGAATTGTATTGTGAGCTCCTCTTACTAAGATTTTTCAGGAGCCAAGTCATCTGCCAAGAAACTGTCTGAAGAAGTCTAGATATTTAACAGAAAGAAACTGCTGCCAGATCATCTTTATTTTCCTTAACAATACACACACGAGAGCACAAAATTCACTTCTAATATCACCATTATTTTACAAGTATAAATAATGCTCAGAATTCAAGTACAGCCAAGTGCAGAGATATTTCCTATATGTTAATATGTAAACATAAGCTAATTATATACATCATGTGCCGTTGGCCCAGCCGCAAAATAAGAAACATCAAAAAGAAACACTGCACTTGACTGTTCAATTGCATCCTTACTGAGAATTCGTACCAATGCATATAGAGTTATTTGTAACTTTCATGCCACTTAATGTAAATGCCTAAATAGACATTTCCCCTCCTGGCAAATATCGCAAGAATTAAAATTTTATCCATTTTTAATGATGAATTATTAAAAATCTTAATTGGGTTTCATTCCTTAAAACGAACACTATTAGAACTTACTCATAACCAAAGTTCTTCCTATGTCAGAATGGATATTATTTACAGGTCACACATAGAGAAGACGAGAATGCTATGTTTGTTTACTTTTAGAATGGAAGAAAACATCTCAAAGCTGGCTAAACAGTGTGGGTCTTTGTACACTCCAGAGGATCTTACTTTCCTGATCTCACTTGCCTTTAATTTAATACCCAGTAGCTACAACACTGACATACTGAAATAGCTAAGTAATCTGAATTCAAATGATATCGAGCACATCCTTAGAGGGGAAAAAGCAGTAACTGACATCGACAAGACTACAAATGTCCAGTGAAAGGCACATGGAAGCATTTACTACACTGCCATCAAAGATTCTCCACTGAGTTCAGGATTCGGAATAGAATCCTCTCTGGGAACTGCTGATTTGGCTTCATTCACTGAGGTCTCCTCATTCTCGGTCTCTTGTCTCTCTTCTGCGTCCTCTGTGCCAGATACTTTTTCAATCCCTTGGTTTGTCTGCTCTGTGTCTGGTAATTTCTCATCTGTCTGCTCTGTGCTGTTACCGAGAACATCTTGTTCTTCTAAAGATTCTGAAAAGATAAAGAGTCAAGACTTTAGGCATATCCAAGTGTTAAAACTGCTAAATAAGATAAAGAAAAGCACACACAAACATGGATTAAGAAACAGAAGAATGGTCTAACATTATCCTTAAAACCTTTAGAAATATGTACTTAACTCCCTGTAGCATACCATATATGAATTGGTATGAATGAAGGACAAAAAAAAAAAAAAAAACCAATTTGGGGAAAACAAACCCATAAACATACTTTTACCCAAAGCCCTATATTTTCCTAAAACTTAGCAACTTTCACAACATTCAGGAACCTTCCTAAAGATGTATTTGAAAGTTAAATGTCCAAATATAGCAAACAAAGTTCCAATAGATTTATGTGCCATAAGAAAACAGTACAGCAAACAAAGCCAATATATTTACTTCCAGATTATGTTTCCTGAAGGAACTATGTCCCTTGCACACAGGCGACCCTGTAAACAATAAATGTGCACGTGTGTGTGCACGCGTGTGTAGGTTGTGCTATTTCCCACACTGATACACATCTCTGTTATCCAGAGACTGGGGTGATCTGGATCTCCTTTTCCAAAGCATGACAAATCTCCCTTCAACTCTCTGCAAGCCAAGTCCTCAGGATTTAAAGCTCTGGGTCAGAATATGCTATACACCTAAAATACTAAGACAAGGGAAGGCTCCTTTTGCCCCTGTCTCCATAGTAAAACTAAGTGAGGGTCTTGGTTCCTATCTAAAAATTTACTCCCTTTAAATTCTCTCTTGAGTTTCATTAAATTCAAATCCCCAATAATAATAATAATAATAATAATAATAATAATAATAATTTTATTCAATAAAGTTCCTTTAATTCTTTAAAGTTTAAAGAATGAAATGTGCGGGGTAAGGGGAATTGTCAAAAGCAGAAAGCTTTGGGCCTCCTATGTTCCAAGTCAAAAATAAGAATCTAGCTTTTGTTTTTGTAATAGATAGTAACAAATATCTTCGCTAGGAGAAATATCGTTAAATCACATCAGCTAAGCAAAGAGCAGATTTTATTATGTTCATGCAAGATCCCTTATGATATACTACAAATGTCATTAATTCAAAAACTCCAGAGGACAAGCCAGTCTACATTAGTAAAAAGTACAAGCTTAGTTCCTTTACAGTACGGGTCAAAATCTTGCTAAATAAATAAAATTACTTAACAGTTTTGCAAAGAAATTACGTGCTGTATGCACACATGGAAATGTGGAAGTCTTACAAATTCGCAGTTCACCATTATCAGTTTTAATAAATACAAATTATCTGTATCTCACACACTCTATGTCAAGACTTCATAAAAATATTAAAAAGTAATTATTTCTTTAAACAGATCTTGGACTATAGCTTACAGAATTAATTACAACCTCTTTCCCTCTTTCATATATAGAATGAAAGGCCAAAATTCCACAGTTAGGGACATCCAACTTAATGAGGTTTTACTGTATGAAAATTCACATGATCACAAAAAGTAGTAAGGAATGTTCACAAATCCTATTTGTGTCAAATGTCACAAAAATGCTATTTTTATCTTAAAAGGAACTGAAAATGGCATTGCTCTACCATTTGGAATCTTACAAGACTCAAGGTAGAAAAGCAGTAGGTGTTTTGAGTTTTGTTACTGGAATGTTCCAGTGCATAAAGAAAAAGCAGAAAGTACACATGAAACTCTCTGAACATGTACAGATCATTTCTGCCACACAGGCAAGCACGTTCTTCAGTGGAAAACTTCAGGAGTTGCCAACCATTTGTAATTCTACCCTCCCAGAATTGATCCAGGGTAGAATTATAAGAGTCACGGTTTTCCGCAACTCTCTGGCCATTGAGAGTTCTTATTTGCCAAGAACTTTACAATTCGTTATATTTTAGAAATCCTTCTGAAAAAGAAAAACAAAGAAAACAATAAAGCCACATGAAATGAAAAGAAAAAGCTCAGAATCCAGGACTCACCAATAAATGTGTTTAAGTGAATATAGGCCCACGTAATTTGCCATATTCTGTCTGACCAACTGCCTCAGTACTGAACTTACACAGGAGAAGTACTCCAGTTGATAGTTTATCATCTTAAAGCTTTGTGACGTAACTATTTTCAGAAGCAGACACATCATTGGTCAAATCCAATTTAATTTAAAAATTCTGGGATCTTAAAGCAGATAATACAAAAAGAAGTACTACAATACTTAAATTTTTAAATGTCTACAAAGATAAATTCTAAGAAATACCATGGGCTATCATAATTAGAAAATGACATCATACACAAAGCTTGCTTGTCAATACTGTATTATATTTCAAAGAATACACAAAAGAAGACTAAACATTGGTGAAATGATGGGTAGGGCTTGAAAATAATCAAAAAGCTATTAATGACTACTCTTCCCCCAGATTAATTTGCAAAAAAGTCATTTTAAGATCAGTAATAATACGGAAAACCTGGTATGTGTCATGATGCCTATAATGCAGACATTAGTCTAAATGACATAAATATTTGATTTTTAGGTGCCAATGCCAATTTGTGAAAAGTCATCCAAACAAGATTTAAGTGAATTAGGTGTACAAGATTAACAGAGAATTACGTGTTTAACAACTAAACCACAGAGCTTTATAATAAGATCATTGAATATATTCTAAATTTACTTTATTTCTATGGGAGACTATCATTTGCCTATTCTAATAAAAATAGCACATTTTTTCTGTGATGTTATAGCTTAAAATAGCTTGGTGGTAAAAAATACATTACAAAAGATGTCAATATCTGGGCATAAAATACTAAGAAAGAAACCAGCCTTTGTGTTCACACTTATAATTAAACAGGCCTCTTTTCCCCTGTGCAAAACCAGTTTAGACTAAAACTAAAACAAAGTTACCTGAATGACCTAATACTATATGTAAGAAAATTTTAAAAATCAGTTTTGGCATCCATAATGTTAAGAAAACAATATATCACAATGTGATAAAACAAAAATGACCCATGGAATTTGTTCCTTTCTCCACGCCTACTGCCTGCTCCACTCTCACCTCAATATTCTTGAGAGAGAAGTTTTTTCTACCAAATGGTAACAATTGGCTAACTCAAACTCATAAAACTGAGTATAACTGTATAACGAATACCACCGCCTCATCTATAGACCACACACATACAAAAACATGTAAGAACATCACCTTACTTTTAGGTTTTTATTCTAGCTTTTAGAGAATAATTTTCTAAGAAAATTAAAGAATAGTCTAGCAAAACAAATTCATGTATTTCCTTTAGAAATAAATAATTTTCACAGGGAAAAAACCATGATTCTATTTAGTTTATGCCTTTGAAACCCTTCATATTTTAGTGAATTCATTTAGATTCTTACTTTTTATTCTTTTTAAAGTAACAAAAATTTGTCTTGCTAACACATCAAACTTTTGCTTTGCTAACACATCGGTACCCACTGTATGTGTAGACTATAAAACTTCCCCAAAAGAGAATTTGTTCAAATAAAACGGACAGTTTGTCTTTGAACTCATAGGTTTTAAGCAAAGCAGTTTTTACAAGATTTTTCTGCCTTGAGGAAAATGGCCAACTTATATTAAGGAACAAAAAGACATGAATCTCACCTCATCTTGAAACTTAACCCAATAGTTCAATGAATAAAATTAAATTAAATAAAAACCACCTATGAGAATATAACTCATATTAAGCAATAGAATACTGTTTAATAATAGTACTGTTATATACCATTGGTGGACAAATCCATTAGATGAGTAAGAAATGTCATTATTAGGCAACAATGTAAAAACTATTAGGTAAAGGCGTTTTAGAAAAGAGAATCAGAAGGGCATAAGATCTCTATGTCTAAAACGAACATGCAAAAACATCCTATAGGCAAATATACACCTTGAAGAAGCTGTACGTAATTAAATATCAACACAGGTACAAGTTTTTTGGATCTGATAAATACACAGAATTCAACAAAGTTTACATTGTCAAATAGTTCAGTTTCCTAGAGCATCATAACAAACAACACTAAAAATAGAATCTTCTCTAGTTTAACATACCTAACAGTAACAGTATATTGTTTAAAAGAAAGAAAAAAGCAGAAATCAATTACCAAAATAAATTTCACCTTATATGAATTTTACTTACTATTTTTGATAATATTGGTTAAAGGCCATGAGTTTTGTTAATAGCAAAGTTATTTCCAATTGAAAAAAAGCTATATTTTATTAAAATAATTATACAAGATCAAGACAAATACAACTGAGTAATTAGAACAACATTAACATTTTTCAAACATGCTAATGTAAAATCACTGTACTGGTACACTATATAGAAACCTCCTACTCAAATTATTATCATAGTTAACAAAAAAGAATGCTACCTATCAAGTGTTCTGGAAAGCACATTTTAAAAAAGCAAAACTGGTAAACCACTTTAATGGGGCTTAGCGGAGATTCCAGTATTACTACACTACTCAACTAGCCATAAAAGAAACCAAGTAACCTAAAAGTACTTCATTACTTTGGCATACTACATCTAGTATGCTCATAGATAAAAAGAAAATCCATACTCCTAATTTCTTATGTTTCTTTAATATTCTATTACCAAAGCATCTGGACACACGGTTCTAGAAAAAAATTTTAGGAATCCAAATGAGTAATTAATGGGAGAAATTTCTTCCAGGTCTCTTTCTTTGATGAAAACTTTCCAGGATTTCATGTGTTGTTTTAAAGAGTGATCCAAAAACTTTTCAAAAGCCTTGTGTCTCATCCTAAATGCAAAATCTTCCAGTAGCAGAATCCAGACAAAACTTAATTTCAATATCTTGCATCACAGATTGAAAAAAAAAAAAAGGCTATTTCTAATGAGTCAAGATTATTCATATAAATGGTTACAGAATATTTGTTGAAAGGGAAATTCAGATGGAAAAAAGTTACCTTTTGGTTCCATCTGTGAATTCAATAACCTAATCTCTGCAGTTTCTGCAATTACTAGGGAGCTATTTCACTACTTTTAAAAAATATAAAAATTAAAGCAGGAAAGGTTTTTCTTTTTTTCTTTTAGACCTCAAGTTTTTACATTGAGAATGTGGAAATCAGAAATATAAGCCCTCCATGATACTGGCTGTCAGCGCAGAGAGTAGATGATTGAGATGATATGGTCCTACTTAATAGTTCGATTTAAACATAAGGGGATGCCACCAGCATTCACAACAAATGCAGCTTCATCTTTCAGCAGAATACTTCCTAGTCGTTTGCTAAAGGACTGCAGCTTGGAAATGATAACTGTATATCACAGTGCTGAGACAGTAGTCTTGGAGAAAAGTCTCAATCTTCTAGAAAGCCAAAGAGTAAGAAATTTTTATAGCCATTTCAATGAATCCAAAGAGAAGTATGAAAAAGTTACTCCTCCAAAGACTGTATTAACCACATGGAATTGTTGCTTCAGTTTCCAGCACTCTATATAGAGTTGTCAGACCTCGCCTCAAGCTTTGTCTTCACCTATAAACATTACCTTATTAGGGTTGAGTTTGAGCCAGTTAGACTTCGTTCTGGAGATTTCAGATAGAAAATGAGACATCTGGGGTATTGCTCCTCCTAGATTTGATGAGAAGGAAAGGTACAGCTGGGTGTTGTTTGCTAACTATCCATCTCAACCCTAGCAGAAGATAGAAAGCATGGGACTCATTATCAAGATTTTTACTTTGTTGGCTGTTTTTTCTTTTCTTTCTTTCTTTCTTTTTTTTTTTTTTTGGTCCCAACTATTGGCTTTCAAATATTCACTTTAGTTTTCATAAGCAAGGTTGCTTATTTATGGAAAAGACTCCAATTTTTCCTCTAGGCATCTTCAGTATGAAATTCTTTAGATTTCAGTTCCAAGAGGCTGCAATAGCAAGGCAGGTACTTTGCATGCAATAATCGGCTTCAGAGCATGACTTAAGCAAAAGAAAAAATGTGATATGTTTGGAGTTGATGCTGCAGACTTGGAGAAGGTGAATGTATTGATTCAGTGTTGAAAGTATACATGCTTCTTGTCATGGCTATCTGTGTTCAAATTCATTTTGATACATGTTAGTAAGCCAAAAGCCAAGCCCAAATCAACACACATATTTTAGGTTCATTCTTCAAAGTTAAAAAAAAAATTTTTTTATATTAAACTTCTGATATCTGAAAATTCACTGCTTCATATACTGTTCTCAGTTAAAGCAATTGTTTTACTACTCAGTGTTCGTATAAAGAAGAAATCGAATACATATAAATGAGAATTTCTAGAAATTAAAAGGATGAATACTGACTGCTAAATACACGATGTGAACTAAACTTCTGATATGGATTTATTTCTACATCAGGCATGGCACCAAAGTATCATGGCCTGTGCCATAATTTTAGCACCTTCCATCATTTGCAGCTGCTTAACGAACAGCTCCCCACCTAGTATGAACAACAAGAAATAGCTGGCAGTTAATAGTCAGATCTTCCACCTCATCTTTTCCACTTGTTTATGAAACTTCCTCAAGAAGTCCTAAAACAGAACTACAAGACAAATCCTAAAAACCATGAATTCTGGTATGAGTTCTGATAAAATCTGTTTCTCTTAAAAAAAAAAAAAAAAAAAAGGTGTTTTACATCAAAGGCATACATCAGCAATGTTAAATTTGTGCATCTCAATAACTTATTTCAAAGAAACACTAGTCCTATCAACATACTTATCCAAAGACTGTAAGGATGACTTTCCAAAGTTTCTTGCTTCTCCAATGGTAGACACAAATCTATTTCATCAATGTTAATCGCAAATTTTATCAGAATTTTACCCTTATGAGTAGTTGCATAATTCTTATAACATGCTTCTCTTATATAAATTGAAAACAATGATTCCATGAAAATGTCACTAGTCAAATATCCCAACAGTTACTAGAAGATGTCAATCCATAAACAATGTTTACCCAGCTGTTGCTAGATGCTCTTAACAGAGAATAACCTATATTTTAAAACTGAAACACATCATACCAATCACACAGGAGGGCTGAGTATCAGAGCAATAGCTGATATATGCATGCTGCGAAATCTGATAAATTAATCCAGTCTTATCTAAAAGCATTATGCTTTTACTGTTAAATAGCAAAACATTATTAAGAGATAAAACTTTTTAATTAACATATTCATACCTTCACTGGGCTGGTTCTCTGATGAAATCACACTTCCTGATGGCAAGGGACCAACTGAACTTGAGCTTTCCACTGCCTGCCTCTTCTCAAAACTAAACTCTGGAAGTCTTGGAGCCTGAGGTCTAGTTTTTCTTGCAGGATTCAAGAAAAAACAGTAGGCACATCGAAAAGCTGCAGAGAATTTTTTAAAAAAATAAAACCACAAAGCAAAAAAAAAATCAAGGACTAATCAGATCATTCTCAAGACTACTTTTGCAAATAGTCGAAGAACCTTTCAAAAGTTATTTATCCCTTATGAAATTACATCTGGTTTTAACAGCAATGGCAGGTGCTCTAACAAAAGCTAATTTTAAAACACACTTTCTAATTATTATTATAATTAGAATATTAATTTTAAAACAAAAAGTCAGTCAGAGAAAGACAAATATCATATGTTTTCATTCATATGTGGAATTTGAGAAACTTAACAGAAGATCATGGGAGAAGGGAAGGAGAAAAAAAATGGTTTCAACCAGAAGGGGAGGCAAACCATAAGAGACTCTTAAATACAGAGAACAAATTGAGGCTTGGTTGGGGGGGTGGGGGGTGGGGAATGCATAACGGGCACTGAGGAGGGCACTTGTTGGGATGTGCACTGGGTGTTGTATGTAAGCAATGAATCATGGGAATCTACTCCCGAAGCCAAGAGTGCACTATATACACTCTATGTTAGCTAACTTGACTATAAATTATATTTTAAAAAATAATAAATAATAAATAAATAAAATAGAAAAACTGGTAAGTTACATGACAGATCATCTGACAGCAAAACAATATTAATAATGATCTAAATGTATTACAGAAATGATATTTCTAGTCACTAAAATCATTAGGGATTTCAAAATCCAGAACCTTACTCATTTGCCTAAGATTGTAGTATGTCATATTTAAGAAGCATAAGTAACTTAGTACAATATTTTTAAATAGGGGCTGCACATGAGAATCATCTGAGGAGCTTTAACAAAAAAAAAAAAAGCCTGAACCCACCCTCCAAATCAATTAAAACAGACTCTTAGTTGGTGGGTCCCTGCATGGTATTTTTAAAAGCTCTTCAGGTGATTCTGATGCACAGTGAAGTTTGAGAAGACCTATAAGTTGTACACTGTATGATGAAAAAAACCTGCACTGTTGTTCCTGCTTTGCTCTGTGTTCCAAAATAAGGACAATACACCTGAACGATACAGAGAGAGCACCTAGAACAAAGTGACATTCCATGGGAATTGGCATAGAATGAAATATTTAAGAGTAAAATATTTTAAACTAACAGCCCAAATTCTTACCAATGTATTCAAATTCTTCTTTCAAAGCCATGCCATTATGAGAAAAACACTGCTGACATATAAGGGCATACCTACACCAAAAGGAAAAATGAACAGATCAGTTACAAAAGCAGACAAAGCCCATTAAAAGGCTACTTTAGCCATCACAGCTAACTAATACTTTAACATAGCTAAATATGTCGTAACAGATAAGATGTTACTTAGTAAACACAAACAATACCTTTTAACCATAACAGCCAAAACTTCAACCTTTCTAAGCTGTAATTTATACACAAAACTAAAAACAAACTAAGCAACAGTCAAATGAACATATTCTTACTAAGTTAATATATTCGGTAACAGAACACTTAAATTTCAGTATCTCCTAACATATATTTCTGAGGAAAACAGACCCAAATCTGTGGTCAGATTAGATTGGAAAAGATGGAACCCCTTAGTGATTCACAATGAATGTTATTAAAACTTCTGAGAAGTTTAGTCCAGTCCAAAGGTTAACTGCCAAACATCATGATTCCTGTGCCTGTCCCAGTTATACATCTTCCTCACTGCCTATTCATACACTCTCTCTGTTCTCTGTGTATGCACGGAACACTTGGCCCTACCAAACAACAACTTGTCTGTTTTGAATAATATACAATTTATTACATTAACATTAAATTCTAGTCCTTTTATTGAAATACTAATATTAACCAATAACCTTGTCAAATATTCTAGTCTACTATTCTAAAGTCTGTATTATGACAGTTGCTCTGCTCACATCGTCCCTATCTTCCTAGGATTACTGTAAAAATCAAATAAGATAATAATTGGAAAACTATTTTGAGAACTCTAAGTGTCAAACATATCTAAATTTTCCTCACTGCCGCTAAAATCATTACCATCACCAACTCCAGCGCTGACATCTATAAAACTCCATTTCTTACAAACTACCAAGTTTTCACTATTTATGTGCTCTTCAAGTGTAAAAGTTTCAATGAAATGATTCAAGTTCCCTAAAACTAATCTCATAGTAAGGTTACAATATTTTTTGTTCTCTCTATATATTTTTCTGTATTTTATCTAGATACTTTATCCAAACTCTTACTGAAAAACAACTGACTATGTACTCTTTTGCAGGGGTATAAAATATTCTATTATGTTCTAAAATCAGGAAATAGGAACCACAAAACTGTAGAACATCTAGTGTGTACACACACACACACACACACACACACACACACAAACACACACCCTTTTGACCAATATACTTCATTTTCATCTACGTACCACCCTAACAAACATTACCTGTTCTGTGGACCATCACCAACTAAATATTCAACAATTCTATCCAGAGCACCTCGTTCTCGGGGGAGAATGGGTCTCGCTAAAGGTGGACCCGGAGGATGAAGACCTAGTAAATAAACAATAAAATTTATTTATATATTTATTTTTATATAACATATATTTATATGTTATTCATATATTTATTTATATGTAAAAATCATTTAAATTTTAATTCACTTACCAAATACTATCCATGCTTGTCAGAACTTTTAAAAGATTTTAACAAAAATAATAGCAATTCTTATAAATCTCTTCAGAGCATTCAGGGTTTCATTAAAAATATTATGCTATAAAATATGTTAAATTATGTTCTATATCAAAACCATCAACATCATCTATTAAGAAATGAAACTACATTGGTCTCTACAAACTAATTTTTAAAATGCCCAGACTCTAAAAATCTTATGTAGAAACAAATTAGGAGACTTTCATTTGGGGCAATAATAGATTAAACAGGGGTCACATTTACCTTCCACCTAAAACAACTAAAATACTATGCAAAATATATTACGAAACAGTTGTAAGGACATTAAATATCAGGCAAGGGAGGATAAAGATTCCTGAGAGATCAAAAGCAAGTAAGATGAGCCCTACAATTGCCCCAGCTTGTTGCCTGGAGAAAATCTCCAGGCAGCAGCTCAGGGAGGGGAAATCCAGCTGAAATGTATCAGTCTCCCTAAATTTGAGAAGATAAAGCTGGAACTCTATGGAGACCAAGGCAGCTTGGGTTTATAGGTAGAGTACTAGAGAGAAGAGAATGTACAGAGCAAAAACACCAAAGATCTACAGAGGACATCCCCCCTGCACAAGACTATTCAACAGAGTACTGATTGGTGCATGTGAATGATGAAACTGAGGACAGAGAAAGAACTGTCCCAAAATATTAAAGGTAATAGTGTTCACACAGGGCCAAAGTATAGCATGTTCTCACCAGCCAGAGTGGAAACTTTCATAACTCACAGGTTACTGGGTTAGTATTCAGAGGACTTTTGTATAGGGACATAATATGTTAAAAAGAAGTCCTTCAGGCAGAAGGAAAATGACACCAGACAGAAAGTGGGATCTACGCAAAGGAAAGAAAAATGTTTACCATGTGAGTAAATATACAAAACTTTTATTATTTAAATCCCTTTAAAAGATAATTGATAGCTTAAAGGAAAAATAACTATTGGGGAGGGCGGGGGAGGTTTACAACATATCTAGAAGTAAAACATGGCAAAAATAGCACAAAGTCCAAGAGAGGAGACATGTAAGTATACTGTTGTTAGATTCTCAAACTACTTGTGAACTACTATTATATCACTTGAAGGTGAACTATGATAAGTTAAGATATATACTGTAAACCCCAGAACACCCACTAAAATAACATGAAAAAGCAATACAGCTACTAAGGCAATGAAAAAAGAAAAAATCAAATAATAAAAGATACTCAATTCAAAAAAAGGCAAAAAAGTAATAGAACAGAAGGGACAAATAGAATAAAAATAAATAGCACAATAGAAGATTGAAACTCAAACCCAAATATACTAATCATGTTAAATGTATGTAGCCTGAACATCCTCATTATGAGCCAAAGATGTCAGAATAGATTAAAAAGCAAGATCTGATATACGTTGTTTCCAAAACAAAACAAAAAATTAAAATACAAAGACACAAATAGGTTAAAAATAAGTAACAGAAACAATATATATAAATTTCCTAACACTAATCAAAAGAAATCTGGAGTAGCTGTATTAATATCATTATCAGGGATAAAAAGGGTAATTTTATAACAACAAAGGAGTCAATTTATCAAGAGAACACAATAATCCTAAACATATATGCGCATCATAACAGAGCTTCAAAACACATGAAGCAAAAACTAATAGAAGTACAAAAAGAAATAGACAAATATACAATTGGTATATATGTATACTATATATGTATACACAATAGTATATACAATATATATACACAATAATATATATAATAATATACACAACAGTATATATAATATATATACACAACAGTATATATAATGTGTATATATATGTAATAGTATTTATTTATACATGCAAGATAATAGAGTTGGAGATTTCAACAGCTTTCTCAATAACTGACAGAATAAACAAAGAAATCAGCAATGACATAAAAGACTTAAACAACACTATCTGCTACCAACTTGACCTAATTGACATTTATAGCCACTCTATCCAACAGGAACAGAATACATATTCAAGTGAATATAAAACATTTACCAAGACAGATGACAGTCTGAGACATAAAACGAGTTCCAGTACATTTAAGAAGATTCAAAAAATACAAAGTATGTTTTCTGAACACAACAGAATTAAATTAGAAATCAGCAACAGAAAGACATCAAGGAAATCTCCAAATATTTGGAGACTAAATAACATACATTTAAATAACCAAGGGTTCAAAGAAAAATCAAAATGGAATTTTTAATTGAATGAAAATGAAAAAAAAAACAACATATCAAATTTATGATATGCAGCTAAAGCAGTACTTAGAGGATAATTTATAATACTAAACATCTATAAAAGAGAGTAAATCTAAAATTCATGAACTCAGCTTCCACCTTAAGAAACTAAAAGAGAAGAGCAAATGAAACCCAAGATAAAGAGAATAAGAGAAGTAATAAAGAGTAAATAATTAATAAAATAGAAAATATAAAAATAATTGAGAAAATCAGGTTCTTTTGAGATTATCAAAGCTGATAAACCTCAAGCCAGACTAATCAGAGAAAAAAAGGGAAGATAAAAAATACTACCATCAGGAATGAAGGAAATGGTATATATCTAAATTATAAAGATATCAAAAGGATAATAAGAGTATAATGAATAGCTTTATGCCGATAAATTCAAAAGTTAAGTGAAATAGACAAATCCTTTGAAAGACTACCAAACTACCACAGCTTACTCAACAATAAAGAGGTAACTATTTAGTATGCTAAAATTTTATTAAGAACTTTTATATCTATGTTCCCGCGGATATTAGTCTGTAGATTTTTTTTTCAACTGAATTTTTAGTTTAAAAACAAAAACAAAAAAAACAAAAACCTTCCACAAAGAAAACACCAGAGTCAGATGCTTCAACCTGTAAATTCTACCAAACTTTTAAGATAGATAATATAAACTTTCCGCAAGCTTGTCTATAAAATTAAAGATGAAAGAATACTTTCTCATATCTGTGATAGCAAAACCAGACAAAGACATGACTAGAAAAAACAAAATACTTTTGACCAATATAACATCCCTAAGGAAAATTAATGCAAACATTTTTAACAAACTTTTAGCAAATCAAACCCAACAATATATAAAAAAAGTAAAACACCATGACTAAGTCAGATTTATCCCAGGAAAGCAAGATAGTCTAACATTTAAAAATCTATGTATTTCACTATATGAACAGACTTTTAAAACAAAGAATAAATTAAAACCCCATTATTAGCATCTCAAGAGATACAGAAAAAATATATGATAAAATCCATTATCCATTATTGACAAAAATCTTCAACTACCTAGAAATAGAAAGACACTTCCTCAACCTGATAAAAGCTATGTATATAAAACAAAACAATAATAACAACAACAACAACAAAACCCTACAGCTAACATCATGCTGACTGGTGAAAAAGTAATTGCTTTCTTCCTAAGATCAGCAATAAGGCAAGAGTGTCTGCTTTTGCCACTTCCTTTTTTTTTTTTTTTTTTTTTTTAATAATTTAAGTAATCTCTGTAACCAACATGGGGCGTGAACTCACAGCCTGAGATTAAGAGTCACACACTCCACCAACTGCACCCTCCGGGCGCCCCTCCTTTTGCCACGTCTACTTAACCTTGTACTAAAGGTTCTAGCTAGTGTAATAAGGTAAGAGTAAGAAACAAAAGCAATCAGATTAGAAAAGGAGCAGAATTACCATTACTCACAGACAATATAACAGTTTATGTAGAAACTACTACAGAATCTATTAAAAAACTAATAAAACTAATAAGTAAGTTTAACAAGATTACAGGATAAAGACCAAAATACAAAAATCAATTGTATTTCTATACATATTAACAATGAACAACTGGAGATACCAAAACAAAGCCATGTACATTAGGATCAAACATTGGAAACAATTACATATACATTAACCAAAAAACTATACAAAACCTATATACTAAACACTAAAAAACATTACTAAGAAAAACTGAAGACCTAAACAAGTAAAGAGATATACTGTGTTCATGTAATAAACTAGGCAATATCAGAAGAGACAAATGGAGAGTAGAGAGTAAAAGAATAACCTAGTTTTTTGGGGACTTTTTCATTACCTGTATTTTTATCTGAGAGAGAGCACATGCAAGCAGGGTAGAGAAGCAGGGAGAGACAGAATCTTGAACAGGCTCCATGCTCAGCACAGAGCCTGATGTGGGGCTCGATTGCACGACACTGGGATCATGACCTGAGCCGAAATCAAGAGTCGAATGCTCAACCGACTGAGTCACCGAGGCGCCCCAATAACCTAGTTTTAATTAATGATTTATATTACATAAACACGTTAACAACAAAAATGAAGAGTTATGAACTGTAAGTCCACAATCGTTGAAAACTGAAAGAGAACTGTCTGTAGGAGATACTCTGAACTCAGAGACAACACAGAAGGCAGCACTAAGAAGAAAGTGAGAGATAAAATAAGTGACGTTTGCCTTTGTAAAGCAAGGCAGAATGAACACACAAATAAGATGGGCAGCAATGAAGGTTTACATGAAGACCTCACAGAAGACTTTGCAACAAAATGAGACCTTGCTGGAATAAGGCTTGCAGTACAAGGATACAAGGTTTTCAAAATGATTCTGACAAAAATTTTAAAGTATTCAAGAATGGCTTAAGACTAACAATACTATATTAATATTTTAAAGGATAATAAAAGAGATTTGCTTTGTAAGTAATCACAAACCTAAGGGCTGTTACCATCTAAAAAAGGGCAAGTGGTATCAAAATTGTAGCAATTAACAAATGAAATTTAGGTTCTAGAATAAGCTCTTAATATATCAAATCAAGAACATTTTTCAGATTTCATCAGATATTAGTTTACTTGTATTAACATTCAATCATTATCATCAAAAAGTAAACCTGAATGCAGACACTTAGATAATGCACACTCATTATGAAATTTTGAACTAGAATAAGTTTGCCAAATTATATTTTGAAAGCATTTAAGTCAAATTAACTTTTGCTGGAATATTTTACTTCTACATGTTTAAAATGAAAATGTCCATAAAGGAACTTGGATACATAAGACAACGGATTTCATAAAAAATAATCTTAAATGCTGTGCATACTGATAACTTTTAAAATAACACATCTTCATATTTATGTTGTTATGGACAACGGTAATTAATACTAACATAGAGAGCAATCATTGTAGGAAGACTGGTCATTTTTACACAGCTTGGCAAATTATCAAGTACCTGCTGGTTATTAATTTTCAAACATATGGGAGCCCTGTGGTAACACACATTAGATTGATTCTCTTCCACAAATATGGCATAATGAAAAAATGAATTATTAATCATCTCTATAAGAAACCATTTAATTCATTCATATTTTTGGCAATGTACAACAGTCTTGTACATGGAAAACAAATCAAGGACTTTAGTAAAATATGCTTTATTTACAAGATCATGAAATTTAGGCCATTGTGCCCTCTATAACCCTATTCTTGTATGTGCAATACAGTTTTTATTACCAGGTTGCTCTCTCTCTCTCAAAATAAATAAATTACTTTTTATTTCCTTAAAACTAATTAGATACACAAATGTATATAATTCATGCATTCTCAGACAAAAAAAGTTCTTTCATAACTTTTCAATAATTAAGAACTTTACAAATCATGGGCATCTCAAATCAATCAGATAACAGAAAGATAAATAATTTTCAATCAACTTAATTTTTCTCAATTTCACAAAATATATGGCTGCCTTAAGTGACATCGTTTTATGTCAAATTTAAAAGTATTTTTTCAATAACTACTTTAAAAGTTATGATTTATATACATTTCATTTGCAGCCAGCTTTCTTAATTTGTTTATAAATTAACAGTTTTCTAAAATCTTATGCTCCTTTTTTTTTTTAAGGTAAAGCAGGAAAAAACTCTACTGTCACAGTAACATTTGGATTGCTTTCATTATACAAGTGCCCTGAATATCAACTACTGAATAGCCTCAAAATCATTATAAATTATAGGTTAGTAATTAGTCATGAAATAACGGAAGTCATCCAAATTAGAGCTAAATATCCTAAAATAAGATAAACAGGGGCCCTGGGCAGCTTAGTCAGTTAAACATCTGACTCCTGGTTTCAGCTCAGGTCATGATCTCACCAGTCAGGGATCGAGCCCCATATCCAGCTGTGCTGACAGTATGCAGGCTGCTTGAGATTCCCTCCCTCTCTCTCTGCCCCGCGTGTGTACACACACTCTCTCTCTCTCTCTCTCTCAAAATGAACTTTAATAAGTAAATAAAGACAAGATAAATAATTTACTATCATATTCAAGAAGCTGACATGGAAATTTATATAAAATAATGTGATCTGCTGAAGCAATAGACTTCCATGTGCCATGATTATCGTTTCTTCAAAAGAAACGATAATCAGGGTAATACAATCTATTACACTCCAAAAATGGGATCTTCCTCTAGACATCTACCACACTGAAAAAAGAAAATCCAAAGAAATGAAATAGTAAAGGCAGTATGTTAATTTAATAGAACTCTATGCTAAAGTATCTGTCAGAAAATACTAAGATTCTATGGTTTAATAAAAGAAAAATCTACCAGCCCATATTAACAATAATAGTATTGTATACCACAATGCAGAAATAGTCTTCCTGGAATATGTTGTCATGTTTAAAAATATATGTGAAGAGTTTAGCAAAAAGCATGAATATATTCCAAAAGTGTTCTCTTCTATCCCCATTTTATATAAATCTGGAGCCATTCTAAATCTGAATATAAAAAGATATGCTATACTGTTGACTACAGAATACTACAAAGTTTTATTGCCATTTAAACAAAGAAGCCATAACAGTTAAATGAGCTCAAGAAATAGGTTTCAGTATCACAAGGTGCCAGCTGTAAAGAGTTATGGCTAATTGAATATGGAACTCCTGCTTAATCAGATAACTGCTCTGCTATTTCCAAATGAAATGCCATTTCCATTCTGCCTGAAAATGGCCCGTTTTATTGGTAACCAGAGAAAACAATATAAACTGTAAATAACATTAAGTGCTCTGTTTACCCATTCCAGGCACTGAAGTAGCAGGGGATCCAAGACGTCTTGGTAACACATTTGATGACAGGGCCGGAGTAACAGCTCTTTCTGGGGGTCCACCAGGGGCTGAACTGTCCTTTGGTGGTCCAGGAGATACTGGAACTTGTGGAGAAGGACCCTGGCTAGCGCTTGCTGGTGTTGGAGAAAGGTTTCTCTGAGCTGCAGTTCGCTGACGGATCTCTGGGAATAAGAATTAAAAAATATATTTTTGATTTAATATCTGTATTAGTCAGTCAATACCACAAATGACACATTTATTGAAGTTTTGTGGCACCAGAAAGCATCTCTAGGGTCAAGACTTCTTATAATAAGAAATCTATAAAATGTACATTGAAAACTGACTACATGCAGAGTCCTCCATTTCTGATCCTATACTTCCAACTGTATATATTTACACAAAAAGCCTCAATCTATCTACAGATATCACTTTTAAAAATAAATTTAAAGAAAATAAAATCATCCCCAATTATGTGTCATGTCTTTTTATAGTAATCCTTCCAAATTTATGATAAAGGAAAGTTTATTAGAATTAGTGAAAACTCTAATGAAACTGGCAGATTTTTTCAAGATAAGAAAAAAGATAACTCTAAGAAATGAATGAATGAATAAGTATATTCTAGAATCGTCAAATAATTTATGAAGTACTTAATCTAAGTAGTCATAGAAATGCTGAAAAAGTATTCTTTACTATTAGGTACCATTCCCACTCTCTTTATATTATTACTATCTTTTTGGTAACTTTTTTTTTTTTGGCCAATACATTCAATAAAGGAAAACTTCCACTCTTCATAAACAGTATCATCACAAGTAAATCTAAATAAATCTCATCTTTTAGTTGCAGAAATTACAAGATTCTCTGTATTAAGGGTTGGTAAATGTGCCAAATCCAGGCTCTTGCCCCTTTTTATAGTTTCATTAAAACTATAAATTATTTACATATTGCCTACAGCTGCTTTAGAAGAGCTGAGCATTTGCAACAGAGATCATATGACTGTCAGAGCCATTTACTGTGTTTACTACCTGGCCCTTCACAGAAAGTTTCAGGATTCCCTACTCCCTAACATAAAATTCACTTCTATCATTTCCCCTTCCCACCAATATCTTACTTGAATGTCGATGGTAAGCTCTCAAGAAGTGCTTACAGCTTTTTAATTCTACATATCACCTTAAATTATCACAAATCCTGAAACAGTAGGCTGAAACTAAAGATGTTAAATTTTAATTGGCATGACTGGTAAAAATGCATACTTCAGAAGCAAAATATTTTAAATTTGGACTCTATTTGACAATTAAAGATCTTCATTACAAGTTCACTGCAACTAAAAGTATAGCTCTAGGATCAGATTTCAGTTTTCTACAATCTAGCCTACTAGCTGAGAACTTGGGACCTGTAATCGGAAAAGTTTGGTTAGACTCTTACAGCTTTACAAGACCTCAGATGGGATAACTTCCCTAAACCTCTTTTCTTTATCTGTAAATTTAGGATAATAATAGTAACTCATATAATTGTAATGCGGATTAAATAAGATAATGTCTGTATTGATAGGTCACATTTATTGAGTACATATGTAGTATTTCAGATGACAGTGTTTTCTAAGTATTTTCAAATGACCAGTTAGGCTGTTATTACTGACACCAACTAATTTTCCTCTGGCTCTTAATTTAGTCTCTCACCTAGCCACTGAAATAATAAATTACAAGCAGATCATCATTATATAAATAGAACCGTCTTTGTATTTGGTGATTTTCCATGCAGTTTAGAAATTTTCAGATTTTACCTGGACTAAATGTATCCTAATATCTCCTGCAAATTAGCTGGTTACTTAATTATCTTTTACTCACAAGGAACACCTTAAGAGGTGGTTACACACTAGGAAAGCCATTAAATGCTGCAAAAAGTACTGAGGGGCACCTGGCTGGCTCAGTCAGTAGAGCACGCCATGCTTGATCTCAGGGTCATGAGTTCAAGCACCACGTTGGGCATACAGTCTACTAAAAACAAAAAAATCCTACAAAACGTACTAAGTCAGTGAAATTATATTAAGATTTGGTCATTTGAATTAATCTTAAAAAACAAGGCATCAAGTACCGCAAATCATTTTTTAGCCTATTTTCCGGTAAACCATAACTCAAAAAAAGACATTTTTCTTCCAGATAATTAAAACTTTAACATGTATTAGACTATATTAAAAGTAGCTATTAAGACTTGAAACGGTTTCCCTGGGGCAGTTAACTAAAGTACCCTTTTAACATCAGTCATGTACTACTGAAAGATGAGGTCTGTAACTAGCTAGTTAACAAAGGATACCATGTCTAGCATTCCATGAAAGAGACTCTTGGCAAAATAATTTCTAAATCTAAAGTTAGGCAGAAAAGGAAGAATAATGATATGAGAGAGTCAGGAAAGGGAGAAAACATAGTGTCATTGTTTTCAAAGGAAAAGCGAGTAACAAAGAGTTAGAATATCAATAGGTGAAAGTACCTAGCAGGACAACATCCAACCTGTATTTGGTAAGGTGCTATGAAATAGCCTGGTAGTGTCAATTTAAAATATCTAAGATTTATCTACTTTTAGTCAACTGGCATTCACAAGTGCTTTGTATTATAATTTCTCTAAAAGTTTATGGTATTCAACTAAGTATTACATTGGCTATATTAAACATTTCCTAAATTTAAATGTAAAATACCATCACCCAAAAAGATTTACCAAGCATTTTACATCAATCTGGTAAAATATCATAGGGAGTGTTCCATAAATTCAAGTCTTCACTACAAGATGTTTCAACATCCTTATCAGTGATCAATCACTGATTCAATAAAAATCACATTCAAGAAGTATGAGTACATGTCTATATTTTTAAATTCAAAATGAAACAAATAGAATCTGAATGAGATTAAAAACCAGTATACTACAATGAACAAAAGAAAACAAATTTTAAAATAATGATAAAACAAGATACTTGTTAAAAAGTGCAGACTCTGCCAGAAGTAAGATAAAGACAAATACCATATGATTTCACTCATAGGTAGAATTTAAGAAGCAAACAGATGAACACAGGGTTGAAAAAAAGAGGGAGGTAAACAATAACACAGACCCTGATCTGTAGACAACATACTGAGGGTTGCTGGTGGGGAGGGCAGGGAGATGGGTAACATGGGTGATGGGTATTAAGGAGGACACTTGTGATGAGCACTAGTTGTCGTATAAAAGTGATGAATCACTAAATACTATACCTGAAACTAATATTACACTGTATGTTAATTATGTAAAATTTAAATAAAAATTTGAAACTACAAAAAAAAAAAAAAAAGAAAGAAAGAAAAGAAAACACACAGACTCTGGGATCACCCTGGTTACTGGATGTGCACACAGCCTTTCCCAAGTTGATGACAACTCTCAGTTCAGCTTCATCATAATAGCAATAGTTACCTCTAATGGTTGTTGTAAAAATTAAATGAGATAAGCAACACAAAGAGCTTAACCAAAGTATAGGTACTTAATAAGTACTTAATAAGCAATGACTATTAGTAGTATTCATCTAAACTTGCCAGTGGATTACAATAAATCAAAAGCTAAGCAACCTAGAACTTTTAAAGCCATAATTAAAATAAAATGTAGATATTAATGTATAAATTAAATGTTTTCCTAAAGTTATTTGTGAACTTAAATGTGTACATTCACAAGTTATGTAAAAACTTAAATCTATAACTATAGCATGTTATAATTCTTGAGATAAAAGTTTTATAATACAAATAATTCTCTTGATTTATCAGATGTTTAAATACTGATTCTTTACATACTCGTAGAGGGTTTTGTCTTCATTTCGGTATTAAGCTGGAGAAGGAAGAATACCGTATTATAGTTATGAGGCCTGGATTTTCATCCTAGTGATACCACCAGTTCCTTATGCAAACTAGAAAGACTTTTATCCACTCTGGGTTTCAAACTTTTTAAAAGAGTGTTTGCAATCACAAAATATGACGATCCTCATATTTTTCATAGCACTGGTCACAGGTTTTCTGAACATTGTCTGGTTCTAAGCCTCATAAGAAAAAGAGTCAAGAAAAAGCCTTTGAATGATTCACGTACATAAATGTGTAGACTTTAAAATTTAGGGTGAATGAGGCTCTTTATAAGTGATTACTAAATGTAGTTAGGTGAGATATAGGGATATATCTTCAGGGGAATTTCCATTTTTAAATTGATATAAGTTTTGGTCTCTACTGTTTTAAATTTATATGATTCCTTTAAAAAAATAAAAATCATAAAGACCATGGATCTGATATCTCTTTTTACTTTCAAAATTTTCTGAAGTCTATATTCACTGTATCATCTTCTACATATCCTACTCATGCTAAGCTACTTTAAACTCAGCCTCTGCCCTATTTCTCCACTTGGATTGTTTTCCCAATAGGTGGATGTCTTTTAATAACAAAATTACTCCATAATGTCTTCCTTCCCATAGAGGCAAAGCTTTGGGGAGGGAGGAAAAACTTCCCTTCCTACATTTCACTCATCAACCCAACACAACCTGTCTTTTGTCCTTCTTAGCTACCACAGTATCACTTACCACTTACCACTGAAGACACCATTGCTTTGGTTACCAACAAACCTATACCATTACTGTTAACAGCTACTCTTTATCAAATCCCTATTATCTTCTAGGAACTATAGTAGGTGACTGATATGAGTTTACTAGTTTTATCTAATATTTAGACCAACTCTTTGAGATAACTCTTATCCTTAGTTTTCAAAAGAAGAAACCAAAGCCCAAAAGCTAAGTAACTTGCAAATTCTCACAATAAAATAAGAGATGGAAGCAGGATGCAAATCCTAGTTTTTATTACAACAATGCCCTCAACTCTATTATACAACTTACCACATTCAGTGGCCTCATTTGTCTTCTACTCACCTGACCGTCTGCAGAATATGACAGCAGATGCATCCCTAACTACACTTGAACTTTCTAGATGCCAGTTGAGTTCTGCTTTTAACTCTAATCATTCCTTCTTTTTCCTGGGCTCCTCCTTTTTCCATCCGCCTTTAAATGTTAATATTCCTTGGGGTCTTCCATAGGTCTTCTTACTCTGTTTTCTCTCCCTGGGCAATTTCACTCAATCCCATGGTTTGAATAACTATCATCTGTATGTCCCAATCATTCCTAATCTGTACCTATAACCTTAACCTTTTTCCTGAGCTTCACATGAAATAATCAACTACCTATAAACCATACCACCTGGATGTCACTTGATGCAACAAATCCAAAAGCGAATCTATTATCTTCTACACAAACGTACTACTCCAAGTCTTACGTTTCTTATCTTGGTTAAAACATCTAGCCATTTGCCAAAAATCTAGGTAATATCTGAACCTCTCCTCCCACTCCCCACTTTCCAAATCTAACTGTCATAGAATCTTGTCAATCTACTCTTAAATCTTATTTATCTCTTAAATCTCTTTTTCAACCTTTTTGCCACAACTTTATGTCCTGTAGTCTTCGTCTCTCACCTATATCAGATAATATCCTAATCGATCTCCATGTCTTCAGCCTTGTTTTCTCCAATCCATTCTCCATATTGGAAAAAAAAAAAAAAAGTGTTCTTCCTAAAATGCAAAGCATGAGTGTGCCCTTTTGAACCAAGAGCTCCTAGACAGGAACTGCATCTTTGTAGCCCCAGGATTTGGTAAGTAACTAGCACAGGATGTGAGCTTAATAAACATCTATGAAATAAATTTACTTTCCATTTGCAATTCAAGATTACATTTCCAACTGCCTGTTATCCAACTTAGATGGTATAGTTGGCAGAATAATGGCCTCCCAAACACATGCACATCCTCATCCTCGGAACCTATAAATGTTATGTTACATGAAAGAGGCATTAAGATTGCAGACAGAATTAAGATTGTTAATCAGCTGTATTTGTGTTGCCTGCTTCATTGAGAATTTCAGCCTAATGCCAGGAGACTATACAAAAAAAAGCTAGCTTCAAGCAGAAAATATACTAATCACATATACCACTTGACAGTCTTTAGTTTACTATTTTTGTTGTTCTGCTTTTCAAATTAACAATACATTTTGCTTATATTATTTTATAAATAATCCAATTTAAAAACAAGCAGAGGACATGAATAGATGTTTTTCCCAAAAGACACAAAGATGGCCAACAGACACATGAAAAGAAACTCAACATCACTAATCATCAAGGCAATGAGTTTCAATGCCACTGTGAGATATCACCACACACTACTCAGAATGGCTAGTACCAAAAAGAAATAACAGGTGTTGGCAAGGATGTGGAAGAAAGGGAGCCTTTCTACAATATTAGCAGGAATGTAAATTGATGTAATCACTATGGAAAACAGTATGGAGCTTCCTTAAAAATTAAAAATTTAAAAGTAGAAATACCATACAACTTCCACTTCTGAGAATTTACCAGAGAAAAATAAAAACACTAATTTGAAAAGCTAAATGCACCCTTATGTTCAATGCATCATTATTTACAATAGCCAAGATGTGGAAGCAACCTAAGTGTCCATCAACAGATGAATGGATCAAGATATGCCATTTACACACACACACACACACACACACACACACACACACACACCTATTCATACAATGGAATATTACTCAGCCATAAAAACGAGTGAGAACTTGCCATTAGCAACAACATGGATGGACGTGGAGGGTAGAAAGCTAAGTGAAACAAGTCAGACAGAAAAAGACAAGTACTATATAATTTCACTTAGATTTGAAATCTAAAAAAATGAAACAGGGGTGCCTGGGTGGCTTGGTCAGTTGAGAATCCAACTCTTGATTTTGGCTCAGGTCGTGATTCCAGGGTTGTGGGATTGAGCCCTGCATTGGACTCAGTGCTGAGTGTGAAGCCTGCTTAAGATTCTCATTCTCTCTCTCTCTTTCTCTCCCCTTAAGATTCTCTCTCCCACTCTCTTTCTCCCCCTCTCTGTCTCCCACTTGCACTAAAATAAAAAATTAATTAAAATAAAAGAAATAAAACAAATGAACAAACAAAATAAAAAAATAGACTCATAAATACAGACAATAAACTGGTGGTTGCCAGAGAGGACAGGAGGATAGAGGGATGGGCAAAATAGGTGAAGGGGCTTGAGGGATACGAATTTCCGATTATAAAACAAATAAGCCACTGGGATGAAAAGTACACCATAGGGAATATAATCAACAATATTGCAATAACTTTGTATGATGACAGATGGTAGCTTCACTTGGAAAGCTAATGTACACAACTGTCAAATCACTACGTGGTACATCTAAAACTAATATAACGTATGTCAATTGTACTTCAATTGAAAAAAAGAGTATGTTTGAGGACACCTGGGAGGCTCAGTCAGTTGGGCATCCGACTCTTGATTTTGGCTCAGGTCATGATCTTATGGTCATGGGTTCGAGCCCTGCTTGGGACTCTATGCTGACAGCGCAGAGCCTACTTGAGATTCTCTCCCTTTCTCTGCCCCTCCCCCACTCACAGTTATGCTCCATCTCTCCTCTCTCTCTCAAAATATATAAACATTAAAAAAAAAAGAATGTTTTGGGGCACCTGGGTGGCTCAGTCAGTTAAGCATCTGACTTCGGCTCAGGTCATGATCTCACAATTTGTGAGTTCAAGCCCCACATCAGGCTCTGTGCTGACAGCTTGGAGCCTGGAGCCTGCTTCAGATTCTGTCTCCCCCTCTCTCTGCCCCTCCCCCGCTCATGATCTGTCTCTATCTCTCAATAATATATAAACGTTAAAAAATTTTTTAAGAATGTTTTGCTTTATAATACTTTATGTCAACACTTACTTTTTTCATCACCTTTATGGTTTATTTCTACTTTGTCTCCTACCTCTTTCAACTTTAAACAACCTGCACCTGGCAGCTCACCAATGTCCCATTTGGTAGATTATTATTTTACAACATTTAAACAAAATTTGTTAATTTTAAGAAAAAGTTTTCTTTTATTTCCCTCAGCTCAGCACATTTATTAAGCAACCACTATGAGTAAAGCACTACTAAATGGAATGCAGAGTTGCATATAGAGGTGGCAAGCAAAGATCACACAAAAATCATGAAACACCAGGTAAGTGTCATAAAAAAGGAACCAACAAAGTACCATAGAGGGTCCAAGAATGGGGAGATTCAACTCTGATGGGATGAAAGAAGGTTCATGGAAAGGGGGGAATTTAAGATGACACTGAAAAATGGATGGGGACATAAATGCCTTTGTTACCTGTGTTAAGGTACATGTGGCAGTTTTAAAATACAAGTCCAGAATTCTTTTGAGTTGCCTCCCATCAGATGGGGGATGTCTATGTCCCCTCCCTTGAATCTGTTACTGTTTGACCAAGAGAATATAGATGTGCCAGTTTTCAGAACTACCCTCTGTCTCTTGAGCTGCTTGCTCTTCAAATCTAGCCACCATGCTGGAGCAAGCCCAAGTGACCCCATGAGAGACCTCCACGTGGAGAGGAACTAACAGCCAGCACCAACTTGTCAGCCATGTGAGTAAGCCATCTTGATAGATCTTCCAGGCCCAATCAGGTATATCCAAAAGATGTGAGGCAGAGATGCTCAGTCTCTGCCAAACCTTGCCAAAGCTGCAAATTCATGAGCAAAACAAATGAATGTCTTTCTAAGCCACTAAGGTTTGAGGTGGTGTATTATTCAGTAGAAAACTGTGTAGGGCACCTGGGTGGCTCAGTCGGTTAAGCGTCTGACTTCTGATTTCGATTCAGGTTATGATCTCACGGTTTGTGAGACCGAGCCCTGTAATGGGCTCTGTGCTGACGGCATGGAGCCTGCTTGGGATTCTCTCTCTCCCCTCTCTGCATCTCCCACCCACCTCTCAAAATAAATAAATGAACATTAAAAAAAATAGATAACCGCCAACAGTATAGATATGACACCTAAGAACACCCAAAAAAGTGAACTTACGATTTTACAAGTGTTTTCCAGATTTTTTTAATCATACATACATCCCAAAATCAAATAAACACACATCCCAAAAAAAGTCAAATATAAACTATCATTCCCTTTGCTATCAAGATCAAAAAGAGTGATTTCACTTTAAGCTTGCACATATGCCAAGTAACACAAGTGAGTAAACTCTAAAAACCTACTTAAGAAGTTATAATCCATTTGCTAGAGCCATTAAATTTTTCTGCAATACTTATTGATTTCAAATTTAGCTGTGGCAGAATGCAATTGACTTTTCTTTCATTAATTTCATCAGTAGAGACGCAGGGTTATGTACAAAGGTAAAAAAGAATGTATAGGTGGCTTCCTTTTAAAACAAATATAGGAGGGGCGCCTGGGTGACTCAGTTGGTTAAGAATCCGACTTCGGCCCAGGTCATGATCTTGTGGTTCTCGTGAGTTCAAGCCCTGCGTCAGGCTCTGCACTGACAGCTCAGAGCCCAGAGCCTGCTTCGGATTCTGTGTCTCCTTCTCTCTCTGTTCCTCCCCCACTCGCATTCTCTCTCTCTCTTTCTCAAAAATAAATAAAGATTAAAAAAAAATTTTTTTTTAATATAGGAAAGTCTGTTAAGAATTAACAGACTTAGGGGCGCCTGGGTGGCTCAGTCGGTTGAGCGTCCAACCTCAGCTCAGGTCATGAGCTCACTGCTCATGGGTTCGAGCCCCGCATTGGGCTCTATGCTGACAGCTCAGAGCCTGGAGCCTGCTTCAGATTCTGCCTCTGTCTCTCTCTCTCTCAAATATAAAATAAAACATTAAAAAAAATTCTTTTTAAAAAGAATTAACACAGACCTAATCTCAGAACTTTGCCATTAAAGATTAACTGCACCGTTTCAAGCACCCCACTCTGAAAGCACAGTTACCCTTCCAGCTTAATTCCTCTGTTATTCTTTCAAGTCCAAGGAGATCTATAATCATTAGCTATTAAAGGGGTCAGCAAACTTTTTTTTGTAGAGGGTTACATAATAATTATCTTAGTAAATATCTTAGTAAATATCTTTGCGGGCCACATACAGTTTCTGTTGCATATTCTTCTTATTTTTTAGAACACTTTAAAAATGTAAAACCAATTCTAAGGTCAAGAGTCATATAAAAAAGATCTTGTAGTTCACAGACCCCTGTATTAATACTACCACTGCCTTTGATGTCCATCACCCACCTCTCACGTCCTTATTTCCCTGATGACCATCTTCGATCCTAGAATACATGGTCATAATCACTCCCTTGCAAACAATTTCACCTCCCTGCCCCTTTATCACTTTATTTAATCCATTAGTCAAAACCCCAGCCCTGGATAAAACCAACTCTCTTCCTACTCCACGCCTCTACCCACACAGCTAAACACAACAGGAAAACATGCACAACCCTGCTTTAAATTTGTGACTGTTAACTTTAAGTGGACGTTAGTGTCCCCTGGCATTCCTACATTTTCCTAATCCATTTACTCTGTTAGTCTCCTAGAAATCTCTTCAGGATTCTCTTCAGGTCCCCAACAATGTCTCCCCCCTTCTCACTCTCATTAAGAAAATAGATACAATCAGAAGACAATTCCCACCACCTACCTGTATCTTCCCATATTTTCTGTCTTCCCTTATTACTGATGAACTATGCACACTCCTATCAAAAGCCAACTCCTGCACTTGTACACTAAATCCCATACCTTCTTGCCTCCTTATGGATGGTTCACTATCAACTGTCCCCACTCTCTCCATCATCGATTATTCCATGTCTTACAGGCCATTCCCAATAGCACACAAATTTCTTACCAACCCCAAAAATCTAGATTTCTTTATCCTATAGAATCTATACAGAAAATTATACTTGCAAATACCACTTTTCATTAAATCCAAACTTTATTACTTCTTAATCTACTAAGGACAAAGTCTTCCCATCTTTCAGTCGATGATTTCTACAGAACTAAAAATGAATGCTAGGCATCTAAGTATCATATCATTGTATTAAATGTAAACATGTATATATATATATACATATATCTACCTTTTATGTTAATTTATTCCTTCATATCAAATGATTACACTGATTTTCTAATATTAAGCACCCACTGATAAAAATTCCTTATAAAAAAGGGTCAGGACTATACTGTCAAGGTCATGAAAAACAAGTCTGAGAAACTGGCACAACCAAAAAAGCCTAAGAAGACACGTCAACTAAATGTAATGTGGTATATCCTGGATGAGATCCTGAACAAAAAAGAACATTAAAAAAAAAAAAAACTAGAGGGCGCCTGGGTGGCTCTCAGTCAGTTAAGCACTGACTTCGGCTCAGGTCATGATCTCACGGTTTTTGAGTTCGAGCCCAGCGTCGGGCTCTGTGCTGACAGCTCAGGGCCTGGAGCCTTCAGATTCTGGGTCTCCCTCTTTCTCTTCCCCTCCCCTGCTCACACTGTGTCTCTCTGTCAAAAGTAAATAAACATTTAAAAAAAAAAAAAAACACTAGAGAAATCTGAATAAACTATGGACTTTAAGTTAATAATAGTGAACCAATTTTGGCTCATTAACTTTAACAAATGTACTATGCTAATGTAAGATGTTAATAGGGAAAACTTGGTACAAAGGTATATGGGAATTCCTTGTACTAGCTTTGTAATTTTTCTGTAAATCTAAAAATATTCTAAAAGATTAACTTTAGTAAAAAGAAGGTGAAGGTCAGGTCAGTATTGTTTCCAGTAATTATTATACTCCTTTTAGTGCTAAACCTAAGAAAACCAAAGAATACTATCCTCAAATTTTATAATCAATCTCAGTATAATACATACTATTAATACTAAGTAATAAGAAATAAAAGAAAGATATCTACTACACGTGAATCACAGTTCTGGTTCAGCAATCATGAAAGAGAGTTAGATTAAAATAAGAACACCACAATTAAATTTGATTTGGGAGTAAATCTATTCAAGCACTATATATGTACATAATATGTTCAGTACTTTTTTCTCTATCTATTTCAGTTCAGAAACAGGTGAAAGAAAGTAAAAGGAGTAAAAGAGCAGGAGAGAGGGGAGGGAAAGAAAGAACAAATGAATGAACAATGGTAAAAGCAAAGACATAAATATCTGACTAAATGACAAGAACAGAGAACTTAAACATAAATAAAATGTAGGACTAAGTCACCTACGCAATCATAGAAACCTAAAAGAGATTTGAAAGGATTAAACAACAAAACTCAACCATAATTCTCATAAAGTAGAATGAAGTTGAGATATAGTTTAGAAATTTTTTAAATAAGGAAAAAATTCCAAACAGCAATTAATTACTATAGATGAAGAACTAGTAATATTAGGACACTCTAGAAGAAATACTTTTAAGAGAAAAAAAAAGCTTATAAGCTTCTTAAGGTCAAAAACCATATTACATTCATCTCTGTACTCCTCATGGTATTTGCACGCAAGAATTATTTAACATGTTCTTTTAAATAAACAATCCATTTATTTTATACCTAAGGGTTAATTCTCCCTAAAAGGATATCCAAAAGCAGTGCCACAGGAATCCAAAGCAGGGACCAGCAATGGTTTTTCTATAACTACAATATGACATCAGAAGGAAAAAATGTATTTGAGTTTCAAAGGCTTCTAAGGAAAAATAAATTTAAATTCTTCAAGGAAATTATGTTGCCTAAATATTAATAAATACTTAAGAATGTCAGTAAAGCAGTCATACGTCTTTTTTTATGAGAGAAAAGAGCATAATTTTTTAAGTAACAGCAACAGTTTTCTGCAAAATATCACATTTTAAAAATTTCCTAAGGTTATTTAAGAAGTATTTTTGAAATGTTAGTACCAGTTATACAAAATACTGTAAAAATTATAGAGACCTGGCCTATAGACCAAACACTCTTTTTAAAATTACTAGAAAGGGGGCACCTGGGTGGCTTAGTCAGTGAAGCATCCAACGTCAGCTCAGGTCATGATGGTTCATTAGTTCGAGCCCCACACTGGGCTCTGTGCTGACAGCTCAGAGCCTGCTTTGGATTCTGTGCTTCCCTCTCTCTCTGGCCCTCCCCTGCTTGCACTCTGTCTCTCTCTCAAAAATAATAAAAACATTTTTAAAAACATTTAAAATTATTAAAAAGAAGTATAAAAATTTTGTAGAAAAGAAGTATATTTAAAAATAAGTATCAATTTTGTAGAAAAATTTGAACACATTATGAAGGCAGGAGTTTTGGTGCAATTATCTATTACTAATTTATTTTAATCATATGTAAACTTTTATATTCATCAAAACATCAGGCTTCTATTTCTATAAACCAAAGTCCTACTTATAGAAAATGGGAGATGGTGGGATTATAGCTATTGGATATAGCTCTGCCAATGAGAAAACCTAAACCTGGGGCCCCTGGGTGGCTCAGTCGGTTAAGCCTCTGACTTTGGCTCAGGTCATGATCTCACACTTCATGAGTTCAAGCCGCATGTCAGACTGCGCTGACTGTGTGGAGCCTAGAGCCCACTTCCAGTTCTGTGTCTCCCTCTCTCTGCCTCCCCCCTCCCACTCACACTCTTCCTCCTTATCTCTCTCTCTCTCAAAAATAAACATTCAAAAAAATTTTTTTAAAAAAACCTAAAACTATTATGGCTTATTTAGTACCCATGGTCTCTAGACATTTATAAAAGAATTAACTTCTCAAAGTTCTAAATGTCATCCTTAACTTTACAAACCAGGCTACAATTCTGATGACTTATAAGAATAAAAGTTAAATTAAAAAAAATTTTTAATGTTTATTTATTTTTGAGAGAGAGAGAGACAGGGCACGAGCAGGGGAGGAGCAGAGAGAGGAGACACAGAATCTGAAACAGGCTCCAGACTCCAGGCTCTGAGCTGTCAGCACAGAACCCGACATGAGACTTGAACCCACGAACCATGAGATCATGACCTGAGCTAAGGTTGACCGACTGAGCCACCCAGGCACCCCAAAAGTTAAATTTTTAAAATAATATATTCTGTATTGCAACAAAAGCCTTACAAACTATGATATTCTAGAGAAGAGAACAAAGAGGAAAGCCAAAGCAAACTCAAAAATATCTTTTCACATGCCAATCTAGGAATTACTTTATGTAGCCACTTAAAATAATAACTTTTTAAATGTTATGGAATATTTAATGAATTAGTAGTGATGGTTTCACTAATAATCTGGCAATACAACTTTTGAAAGAGTTAATGTTATATATCGCAGTAATTCTATTTTTACTAAATTATTAGAAATTCAAAATTTCTAAATAATTTTCTTATCTTTATAAATAAAAGTGTTTTTAGAAGAAACTTCAAGTTTGACAAAAATCTTCATTAAATTTCTCAAAAAAATCATAAAAATGTAAGAACTTTCATAAGGCATTCTAAGAGATTCTTTTATTTTTTTTAATGTTTATTTGAGAGAGAGAGAAAGAGAGAGAGAGCAGGCATATGCACAGGGGACAGGCAGAAAGGGAGGCAGGGACAGAATCCCAAGCAAGCTCCCTACTATCAGCACAGAGCCCGACATAGGAATTGATCTCACAAACCTTGAGATCATGACCTGAGCTGAAATCAAGAGTCTGATGTTTAACCGACGGAGCCACGCAGGTGCCCTAAGAGATTCTTATAAGAAAAGGGGAAAAAAACTTACAAAATATTGATGAAAATATTTAAATTTCAAAAGCTCAAAACTAATGATATATTTAATCTCAACAGGTAACATCTTTACTTATCAACATATTCCTGTAAAATCAAAGTGAAGTAAACTTATTGCCATCCACTTCAAGTCATAACCCACACTACTAAGTATAAATTAACATAAAAGCATTCTATGTAAGTTTTTACACACCTCTATCACACTTATGAACTCACTTGGATAAATATGGATCTTTCCAACAGCAGCAGCAGTTTCTACAAAGTTATTTACCTTGTCCAGGTCTTGCAGTTACAGCTGCTCCAGCAGATGGCGGCTCAAACTCCTGTCAATTACAATAATGTTATTACAGTGACCTATTACAATGCACTATTTATAATAAAATAGCAGTGATAGAACAGCCTTACCTTTGCTTTCTTTGAGTCTGGGTCAAACCTTTCAAGAATTAATTTAGCTGTTTTATAAGTTTCTTTTTCCATGACTTCTTCAAGCTACAAACAAAAATTTCCATAAATTGTCACACTTTAAAACATACACACTACTTATTTTTAAATGTCCTATTCCAAAAGTGTTCAAGTATAATGCTTAAAATAAACAGCACATAATATACCCAAATAGCATGAAAGACTTCCTACATTCAAATAATTAAAATCCAGATTTTAAAATGGCTTCTAACCTCTAATATGTTACTTGTATTTAACAGCTTTACTGGAAGGAAATACCAAATACTGCTAATTGTTTACATATAATGAGGAGAATAATTACATGCACCAACTTCAATAATGGAATGTGCAAAAATCTATCAGCCATCATTATTGGAAGTTATTAGACATGACAAGCAAATGACAGGCAATTCCTCAGATTTATTTCCTCATAGCACTTAATGCTATTAATTTAAAGAAGGTCGTTAGCCAAGAGCTTTACAAAATAAAATCTCTGTGCCAATTAACTGCTGTCAGCATCGATTTTAGATTATTTATTAGTAGAAGCAATTAGCTTGCAGCAAATGCAGTGAAAACTCACTAACTGGGAGAACGGCCATGGAATTTGCTCAAGTGACTTTAAAAGCTGAAGCTCCCCCTTTTTTACTAAGATCCAAACAACTTTAGAGGGAAAAAAACACAGTAAGAATTTAAGTAAAAACTTTACTGAGTTCTATACTCACACTAGGGACTGTAATTAAAACGGTTCATTATTATAGCATTTTATTTACAATACACTCAAGTCACTCTCTGGCTTAATACAGGGTTTAATTTAAAAAGCAATAAGTAGTAAAGTACCATTTTAGCAGTTATGGCCCAATATCAGGAAAGTTTAATTTTAGTACAAGATAGTCATATTGTGACAAATAGCTAATGTGTAGTAAAAAATGCTTTTGCAAAAATTGGAATAAGACCATTTCCTTTTCAGTGACCACTGATAGCCACTTAGATTTGGTAAATGTCGTATTTATTCCAAAGGTCATTTATTTTAGAATACAACACAGAACAGCATATTTACCAAGTTAAAAATACAGTTAAAAATATGCTGCCCAATAGCTGTTAATGGATTCCTCATTAAAAACTCAATTCAACATTTAAGAGGTTAAGTGCTTAGATGAGTGATTTATTAACCTTGGCTTAGTAAAACTAAAATTTTCCTAATTATTTCAAAATTATGATAAATTCTCAAAACAGGCAAGTTTAATTTACTGATGTAAAGGAAAGGTTTGCAGTATCGCCTTAGAGTTGAGGAAAAACTAAGACTTGAGATAGAAAGAGGGCATGATATTATATGTCCCCAAATCAACATAATCTACATGGAATCCACATGGAATATCAATGAACTAAATCCCTGATCTCTACAAATTAATTTTTGATGTCTTAGGCCAATAATGTTGTGGCAATAGAACTTTACATGATGATGGAAATAGTTTACATCTTCTCAATATAGTGAGCCACTAAGCCATATGTGACAAATAAGCACTTAAAACGTGCTTATGTAACTGAGGAATGGAACTGTAGTTTTATTCCATTTTAAACAATGTACATTTAAAAGATACATGTGGCTTTGGCTACTGATCTGGATAGCACAGTTCTAGACTAAGATGATTGCTAAGCTTAAAAAGAAGATTAGATACAACCATGATCTTTATAACAACACACACAATACTCAAAACCAAAGTGCCACTTCATCAAATAATTGCAATTCCTGCTGCATCATTCAGCCAGTATTCATGTTTATGTCCATGTCATGTAAAGTATCTTCAATAAAATCATTTTTAAAGCACTGTAAGATATAAATCCATTCTCTTTCTCTTTAGCACTTATAACAAATTTTTCACATATCTTAATTAACACATGTATCCATACAACATTTTAAGTGAATAACTTATTTTAAAGACAGACATTCTGATCAGTGTAAAAAACATGAACTTGAAACTATGACGTCAGAAAAAATCAGGGTTTAAAGCACATCTCCGTTCTTAATTACCTAGAAAGTCTTTGAGGAAGTCTGTTGGCCTCAGTTTCTCTTTTTGTAAAGCAGATACATTAATACTGTCTTCGTAGTACTGTTAGGCACTTTGGGGGCACCTGGGTGGCTCAGTCAGTTAAGCGCCTGACTCTTGGTTTTGGCTCAGGTCATGATTTAACGGTTCATGTGGTGGAGCCCTGTGTTGGGCTTGGGATTCTCTCTCTCCCTCTCTCTCACTCTCTCTCTGCCTCTCCCCCATTTGTACTCTCTTCACTCCAGCTCTCTCAAAAACATTTTAAAAAATAAATATAATAATGTAGGGGAGAGTCTACAACAGTCCCAATACAATAACACATAATCTTAAGTGATACCCCAATTAATCAGAAGGGGTCTGAAAACAGCAGTGTTTTCAAATACCCAACATATTAATCTCAAGATGCAGGAATGAAAAATTAGATACTCAGAATTCCCTAAAATACAAATTACTCTATATTTTTCATAATATTTTTATTAAATAATAATAAGTGACATAATTGTTTTTCTGTGATATATTATACCAAAGGTTTCAGAGCTTTTATTTTAAAAAATAATAAACAATTTATTATGAGTCAATGATATTATTATATATTTCAATAACATGCAAAAATTACTTCTACTTAATATAAACATTTCATCATAGACAACACTAAAAGAAGAAAACATTAACACAAATTTCAGGAAAAAAATTAATTTTAAAAGGTAATCCTGCAAATATTTAATATTTAAAATATCATTCATGAAATAAAATTTTAAACACACAAAAAATCAATAGCTCTATCCAATATTTTTGATCTTTGCTTCATGGCAAATATTCTAGATGTAGCAAATTTTCTTTCAGTTTACATTGACTTTGGTCAAATTATTAAGAGTGTACCCCCAAAGCATCTTCAATTCAGAGCATTAGGGTACATGTTGCATTGTTTAAACTAATCTTTTTACGATGATGAAAATACTGTCTGCTTACCCTGATTTTGGTTATACTGCTGAAATCAATATTGTTTTCACTAGTTCAGATTTTAAATCATTTTCTGATTACATATGGGAGTATTCCACAATAAGTCATATCTTTTGTCTTTGTATTTCCTCTGTTAAAGTATTTACAAAAATCTACAAATCAATTTATATAATTATAGTAAATATTCAAACACTGGAAAATGGCAGCAAACATTATTTGGTAATATAACATTTGAAACTTCTAGTGAGATCAACAGCCCTACATAGAATCACATGCCAAACGTGCCAATTTAAGGACTTATTTTGCTTCTAAAATTTATTTCATGGAATGTCATTCACAGGATTATATATAAAATATACTATGTGTATAAGCTTACTATTACTTATTTGCAAGAATAACTCACCATTAACAAGAGACAAGGCCCACAAAACATAATATGGCCACAAAAGCAAGACTGATTAATTAGATTATAGTACTTCTCTACTACATGCTCTGTCCTGTTTCCAGAAATGTCCACATTAACCTATAGCTCAGCATGTCAGCATTTCTTGCTCTTTCTTTCAAATGGCATTAGTGGATTCCTTTGAACCAGTAACATTTGTAGTTAACTGTTAAGTTTTAATACTCAAAGAATTATAACGCTTCCTCTCATGTTCCTAATTTCTCAACTGATTTATCTCAGGATTCAGAAAAACATAAATTTCCTGAGAATTCCAGAAAGGAATTACCACATAGAAATACTATTCTTGAAAAAGTACAGCATTTTCATGAAGCCACTTAAATTTCAACTCATGTGTTTGATGGATTTTGATTTTGAACTGTTCTGATAGGATGCTCATGGATGCAGAGGGATTATCTACTAAACGGTAAATTTTTTTAAGCTAAATGTTTTTTGTTTTTTGGGGGTTTTTTTGAGTAGCAAAACGTACACATCTAGACTTGGAAGTTTTCTAGATAATTAAAGATTAATTTCTAGTTTTATTTTAATAAGTAAATACATTAAGTTCTTAGATTTGAAACTGTCAAGATACTAATTTTCCTAATTTAACTTTTTAATCAATTGATAATTCATGTTCATTGTTACAAATTACACTTATACAAATTATAAATTATACTACAAATCTATTCAGAATAAAGAGATACATCCCTAAGGAAACCACCTTTAATAAAATGTCAAGTAGTAAATACAGTTTATATTCATTTTCTTATTAAAAGAGGAGAGATAGGAGTTGGATAATTTTACACTGATAAAAGTTATTTTTCTGCAGGCATTTCAATAATAAAAGTATTTTTAAGGCTATAAATGTACAGTTCAAACTTAAACATCAACGAAGAAGATCAGTTTTTATTACATTTAGCTTTTGTTCAAAAGTAGTGTCTCTTCAGGGGCGACTGGGTAGCCCAGTTGGTTAAGCATCTCTTGATTTCGGCTTAAGTCATGATCTCGGTTTGTGAAATTGAGCCCCATGTCAGACTCCACGCTGATAATGCAGAGCCTGCTTGGGATTCTCTCTCCCTCTCTCTCTGCCCCCTCACTACGCATGCATGTGCAGGCTTGTGCACACTCGTCTCGCTCTCAATAAATAAACATTGAAAAAAAAAAAGTAGTATCCCTTCTTTTTCCTCTCATTACCAGCACAATCAAGAGCAAGCACTATGCTCCTTACTGACTCACCCTTAACACCTTTTGTTCTAAACAAAATGTAGTGCAACTCAAGCAAAGCAGTTCTGTTAAGGGCTTGAGTAATAAAGGCCAGGGACTAGACTAGTTCCCGGTAGCAACAGTATTATAACCAACAACAGTCAAGTCAATACAAATCGTGTTCCCTAATTAATGAGTTGGAGCAGCCAACTTAATTTTCTTTAATCATACCGCAAGAAATAAGACATACCAAACTACTCCGCAATATTGACGCCTGTTGAACCATTTAGATATAAAAAACGGTTGAACCCTGAACTGAATTTCCCAATTTTCAGACTTAGATGAAGTATCTTTATGTTGTGATTCCTTCAAGGGTTATTAAAAAAGAAGTAAGTAGCTTCGCTTGCCTTTTCACAGAATTTTCCAAGCCTGCTGTTACTCTAAAATTACCCCAAGATTCTGCTTTCTGGTTACGTGACACCAATGACACTGGGTCGGCTCCTCGTCACTTAAAAATTTTTTTTAATTTTCTTTTTTTTTCTTTTTTCTTTTGTCGTCTTCTTTGTACTCTCTAATCAAAAATCTCTCCATTTTGGCACAAGTGGGGTTTGGCTCTGGTCACCTCTATCAGCTCTTCTTTTTACCACATCAGCAAACCAAATCAATGATATCACAACTTGTATGTTACTGAGAACCATCAGTTATTTCCTCACTTTGATTTTCTGGCTGTTCCATAAGGCATGGAATGAAAGAAATACAATAAGATATAATGGTAATATTTCTATGTTTCAGGACCATTAAAAATGTCAATGCAATGTTGATAAATAACTCACCAAACACTGAAGCAGCTCAAACAAGTAGGAAATTCTTTCAGAATTAAAGTTCCTTTATTTTTCAAGTACTTAAAACCCTCAAGACCAGTAGTGTGTTTTATTACCAATTCACAGAACAATTTTTTTTAAGTAAGCTCGAAGCCCAACATGGGGTTTGAACTCACCACCCCAAAATCAAGAGTCACATGCTCTACCAACCAAGCCAGCCAGGCACTCTCACAGAATAATTTTTAACATTAATCTTAACCTTCATAATTTTTATTAGTTTCCATGCATAATTGTTACTTATTACATGTTACTCTAAAATACATTGATCATTTGCATCTGATTAAATTTCATTAAATAAGTTTCTACATAACACGCTATTGCTATCAATTATTTTCATACTTCAAAAATAATTATATAAACAAGTATATATAAATTCAAATCAAACACCAAGTTCAATTCACTTATTAGAGACTATGATATATCAACCTCTGAATACCTAGGGCCCTTCACCTTTTATGCTTGGCCCCCTTTCCAAATGTCTGAAGGACACATCTAACTGGCCCCACAAGAGATACCCATGTGATCAGAGCTGCTGACAGAAAATGAAAAAAACGATTCTTTCTTTCCCCCTTTCTTCAGCCAGAAAACCTGAAAACTGTCCAGAAAACCTGAGAACTGACTTTTTTGGCTCTAATAATCAAACTGGACACCTACGTTTTTACCCTTCTGCCTCATTTAATCCTCCAATATGATTCACTTACTTGCTTCTCAGCTTCCAACTGACATAGATTCTCAGAATCAAAAAAGTTCATGTAACTACTTTTTCCTGTCAATCATTATTAACTAGTAAAATTACACATAATTTAGCTTCATCATTAAAACGTCATCTAAAAGCATACTTGTTACTTGGAGAGTCATTATTTAAAACAGATAAATGATACTTATTCAGTTCTTAATGTATTTGTTTTATATAAATTAATTTTAAATAACTTACTATTTTTTTCTTCTGGGATTTTAAATCATCCAATGCTTCATCTAGAAAACAAGATTTAAATCAAAGCTAAGTCAGATATTAAGATACTTAGATATCTGAAAAAGTATGCCAAATGATATATATTAAGCAACGAGAATACTTTCTCATTTTAGGATTTCTCACTGATGTGTACAGATAAAAATTATCTCAATCTTTACACATATATATTTTATATTTTTGCTTATATATTACAAGTAGGGAGAAATTGACTTTACTAGAATAAAATACCTTTCAAAATTTATAAAGCTTTAAACATTTTATCAAATAGAATTTAAATATTCCTAATTTTTAATTAAATTTATAATAAAATTATTATTTCTTCATTGAAGTTCTGGAGTAGCAAGCATCTGAATATCCAAATCAAAGTATATTATTTATGTAAAACTTCAAATACAAACTTATAAAAAGATTTTACTCCAATTTTTCTAAAACAATTTAGTTTTTAATATGCTAGAAGACTTACTACTAAAGGGGAAAAAGAAGTCTGCTAACATCTTTAAAGAGAATAGTCATCTACAGTTAGATAAAACCAAGCCAAATATTTATCCCTTAATCCAGAAGTCAGCAAACTTTTTCTATAAAGGGCTAGACAGTAAATATTTTAAGGATTATGCGCCAAAAGGCAAAATTGAGTCAGCACTTTTAAGGCATAAGAAAAAACAAATTTCCACAAATCTTTATTGATGAAATTCAAATACGATAATTGAGTTCAATTTTTTGGTGACATAGGTCCATCAATGAAAAGAACAGAATTATCTTCTTTTGGGTGGGGAGATAACATTTCACTTAATTAAGGTGCAACACTGGTGTTCCCTAAACAAAACCGATGAACATATGGAGGGGGGAGGAGAGAGAGAGGGAAACAAATTGATAAGAGACTCAAAGGTAAAGAACAAAGTGACAGTTGATGGAAGAAGGAGAGCAGGAGATGAGCTAGATGGGTGATGGGTATTAGGAGGGCACTTCTTGTAATAGCCAAATTATGGAAAGAGCCTAAATGTCCATCAACTGATGACTGGAAAGAAGATGTGATTTATATACACAATGGAATACTATTTGACAATGAGAAAGAATGAAATCATGCCACTTGCAGCAATATGGATGGAACTGGAAGGTATTATGCTAAGTGAAATAAGTCAGTCAGAGAAAGACACGGATCACATGTTTTCACTCATATGTGGATCTTGAGAAACTTAACAGAAGACCATGAGGGAATGGAAGTGGGAAAAATACTTACAAACAGAGAGGGAGCAAGGCAAACCATAAGAGACTCTTAAATACAGAGAACTGAGGGTGGATGTGGGTGGGGTGGGGGAGACGGGAAAATGGGTGATGGGCATTGAGGAGGGCACTTGTTGGGATGAGCACTGGGTGTTGTATGGAAGTGATGAATCACAGGAATCTACCCTAAAAACCAAGAGCACACTTTACACACTGTGTGTTAGCCAATTTGAAAATAAATTACATTAGGGGGAAAAAAAAGAAGGGTACTTGTTGTGATGAGCACTGGGTGTTACATGTAAGTGATGAATCACTGAATTCTACTCCAGACCAATATTGAACTGTGTGTTCACTAACTAGAATTTAAACAAAAATTTGAAAAGAAAAAAAAGTGAGTGTTCCCTAGCATCAAAATTGATTGCAAATGTTAATATGTTAATGTTGATCTGTGATGAAATTTTACACACTTGATTTTTGAAAATGTTTTTTCACATAGACAGGTACTGCTAAATATTGAAATCAATCCGCAAGCACATGATTTAATCAAGCATAGTCATTATTTGGAAGGCATTTATAGAATTCTTTAATTCTTCTATTGATGTTTGCCTTTTCTTGTCATTATATTGAGAATTAATTACTTCCAATTGAAGATAAGTGGAAGCCCCTCAACTGCACAGTTAAATGGATTCTGAAATATGGAAATTTCCTTTGTACTGGCATGAGGTCTGGAAAACACTGCTGGAACTATAGTTCGAGATCATATAAAGTATCTGCTGCAAATTTCTATGGGAATGGAGATCTTGCTTCTTGTTTTAACTTTTCATAGCCTTTTTTTTTTTTTTCAATTACTTTTTGTCATTACAATGATACCTGTTTTACAGCAGTAAAGGTTTTGCATGTAAGGACTGTTTTGTCTTGCAATCTTAGGTTGAATTCATTAGGAACCATTACCAACTCTGCAGCAAAAGCTAATTTTCCAAATTAGTCAGTATTCCATCACAGTGGTTGAAGGTCGTTCTTCTCATGCAGAAAAATTTCAATCTAGGCCCTAAGCTCAAAATACCACCATAAAACTTTACCACTGCTGAGCCATCAAACTGCTGTGGGGCTGGGCAGGTTAAGATATTCAGCTTCTATTTCTGATTAAAGTTCACATAAGTGACAATAGTTAAGTTCATGAGAGTAAAGTTCCCCATTGACGCTACTAATTTAATAACATGTGATAGGTTCGATTATGCTCTGCAAAGTACCTGCTATTGCCTAACACAAAGAATAACCATAGAATTTAAACACTACAGTTTCACAAGTTTTGTAAATTAATCCAAATAACCCTTTTTCTGCTTCGCACAAGTTTTTGAGTATAGTTGACACACAATGTTACATTAGTTTCAGGTGTACGACTTAGTGATCTGACAAGTTTGTTATGCTATATTCACTACAAGTATAGCTACCATCTGTCCCATAATATTGCTATTACAGTATCATTAACTGTACCTCTTATGCTGTGCCTTTTATTCCCATGACCTACTCATTCCATAACTAGAGACCTGTGTCTTCCTCTCCTCTTCACCCATTTTTTCTCAATCTCCCACTGCCCCCTCCTCTGGCAACCATCAATTTGTTCTCCATATTTATAGGTCTGATTCTGATTTTTGTTTACTCATATTTTTTGGATTCTATTTATGAGTGAAATCATGTTGTCTTTTCTAGTCTGACTTATTTCACTTAGCATAACACCCTCTAAGTCCATCCATGTTGTCTCAAATGGCACAATCTCACACCACATTTTCCTTACCCATCTGTCTATTGATGAATATGTAGGTTGCTTCTGTAGCTATTGTAAATAATGTTGCAATAAACAGATAAACATAGGAGTACATATACCTTTTTAAGCTTGTGTTTTCATTTTCTCTGCATAAATACCCAATAATTAAATTATTAGATCACATGGTATTTCTGTTTTTAATTTTCTGAAGAACCTCCATACTATTCTCCACAGTGGTTGTACCAATTTTCATTCCCACCAACAGTGCACAGGGTTTCTTTTTCTCCACCTCCTTGCCAAAACTTCTTTCTTGTCTTTCTGATACTAGTCATTCTGACTGGTGTGAGGTGATATCTCATTGTGGTTTTGATTTGTGTTTCCCTTAGGATGAGTGATGTTGAGCACCTTTTCATCTGTCTGTTGGCCATCTCTATGTCTTCTTTGGACATATTTTACCACCAATATTTATAATACATCTTAGCAGATTCGACTTCAGGTCCTACTGAATTGGTGTTTTTTCAACTTTAAAAATATTGTCCTGAAGTTGTTTTATACAGACTTTTCACAGAAGTTACTTCAGTCACTTCAATCTCAGTGCTGACTCCTCAAATAAACTACAATTGAGCAGTATCAGAGTCAATTGGAAGATCACTTAAAATCATTTGCTATGTTTTTAAATTAACTATCTTGCTTCCAATATTCTCAAAGCAATTGTTCTTGTCAAAAGGCTACTGACTAATTAAGAAAGTATACTTTCTCTAAACACATTTCTTCAGCTGCTGCAATCAAACACAATTTAATTAATTCACCATTGATCAAAGGCTTTCTCTGCTTCACTAATAAGTCACTCAGAAACTTATTTGGTTGAAGCTCCATTTTCACTTTGTATTTTTACAAAGAAATTCAACTATGATGAGATATTCCATTTTAAATGTTCTAATTTTTCTGATCATTTGCTTTTCTGTGAATTGGGAATATTATAATGAGTACTTCGTATGGTAATGTCAATGTATATTTGTATTCTTTTAGTATAGTTATAATGTCATTGAGTAAAAAACACAATGCTTTGCATTTTGATAACAAAATAATCCACAGTTTACTATGCCCTAAAAATGCAACATCTGAGGTCCAGTCTTCTTTTATTATTTTTATATGATGAGTATGCATTGGTAATTTAATAAAAACTAAAATTGTCACAATACATATGGCACTTGAAATGTCGAGTTATAACTGTGTCAGTGTGATTTGCTAGTACATCCTGCAATCGTCCGGAGTGTTGTGAGTTATAACTGTGTCAGTGTGATTTGCTATACATCCTGCAACGGCCCGAAGTGTTGCGAATTTTAACTGTGTCGGTGTGATTTGCTGTACATCCTACAACAGTCCAAAGTACTGAGAGCACCACATACACTCTGTCAAAACTACTTAACTCTGAATGAAAGCAGCTACAGACAACATGTAAATGAATGGACAGCTTTTTGCTTTAATAAAAACACATTTGGATTTCATATAAACGTAGTATCACAAAATATTATTATTTTGAATTGTCTCAATGATTTAAAAATGTTAAAATCATTTTTAGATCATGACCCGTACAGGTGGTGGGCAGGACTTGACCCATAGGCTACAGTTTGCCGACCCTTAATCTATACTAGGTATAAAACAAAGGAAATAAAACTAAAGAGAGTAAAAAGCACACACATAATCAATAGCTTCAGGCTTACAAAAACAAATATTTTACCTGACTTTATGCTACAAAATATATATGCAGGATTCCAAGACAATTTTTATGAAGTCTATTTTAAACGTACATGTAATACCTATTCAAATGTATTAATAATTTTTTTTAAATAAAAGGATCCATGAAATAAATTTCTAAAGTAACCCCTATTCTGTCCTGGTATGCCTACTTGTAAGTCAAAATATTCACATATTAAGTTTCCTTACAGAAGAGTTTCCAAGCACTCTTTTAAAATACATTTTCTTATATTTTTCACTATTTTGTTAGTTCCATGAGGTCAGAGAACATATTTCTCTGGAATCTACTATATTACTAAATATCACTGGAAACAACACCATAACCTTACTTTCCTTAATATGATAAAAAGTAACCATATTTGTTAAAACCCCAGCAAATATCATACACAATGGTAAAAATTAAAAGCTTTCCCACTGAAAACCAGAAACTAGACAAGGATATCTGCTATTCCCACTTCAATTCACTATACTGAGTTCTAATCCATTAAATAAGGCAAGAAAAATAAAAAGGAATAAGGAATGGAAAAGAAAAACCAGTACTATCAGCCCGCATGTATACAACGCTTTGCAATTTTTATATGCTTTGGCATATCGTTTCACTTAATGTTCACGATAGCTTGCCAGAATAAATATTTCATGTTAATGATGCTGATAATACATGCTTCTATTTTACAAACTAGGAAACTGATGTTCAGAGAACTAAAACTTGTCTGTAAGACAAAAAGAGGGCTGGAGCAAAAGTGAAGGAAAAAAAAGAGTGGAAAGAGATGAAGTTAGAGAAATAGGCATAAGCCAGAAAGTAGGGGTAAAGAATCCAGATTTACTCTGGCAGCCATCAGAGGATTTTAAGTAGAAAAGACAACAGAACTGATTTGTACCTTAAAAACAGACTAGTTAGGAAGCCACTGCAATAGTACAAGCAGGAGATGAGAATGACCTGAATGAGAACAGTGGTAGTGGTAAAGCAGGTTAGAAGTGGTCAGATTCGAGATAATTGTGGAGGTAAACATGATTAAGACTTTGAAGGGGAGAGAGGAATGCATGGTAGACTAAAGGGACTATGGAGTCGGGATAGGGTTTTCTCCTCCAGCTGACTGTATGGAGGCAGGATTATACACCAACAGAGACAATCCAACAGAAATAGAGCATGCAAAAGAGGATAACTGCAGGAAGTGATAATTGCAAGAGCAAAGTTCTTGAGATGGGCAGAGTATCTAGAGTCCAAAGCATAAAAGGACGGCTTAGCTATAAACGGGATCAAAGTTAGTCTTCCGGAGTACCACTGAAGGATGACAACATACTGAGTAACAGATGAAGCTAACCTGATACATTTGGTAGTGGAGGTAGCTCTCATCTGTTTACATCTATTTTCTCCATAAAGTGAGACTACCACGTGAGAGTGGCCAGGTGGATTTTGTTTGCTTGTAGATTTTGAATTTTTATTTGGCTGGTTGATTGGTTGGTTGGTTTTATTTTGATTTGATTTTTGGCTTTTTGCAGGGAAGCAGGAATTAGTAATTTGAAGAGAAATACAATCTCAAAAAATGCTCTCAAAGAGAAAAAAAGTGAATTTTCTAGGAAACTATAAGATAGGTCTGTGCAGCAGTACTGAGTACACATTTAAATAAATTTAGCTTTTCTGATGCAGAGAGAGATTAAGCATATAAAAGTTTTTAACTGGGACAGAGTTTTGCCAGTCATATATTAAGCTTATTATTGTATTTAAACAAGGTGCAGTTTTTGCCAGACAAGTAGGATGGGAAAAGGAGTCAAGGGTATCTGCAAGGAATGGTCACTGGACTAGACGAGAGAACCTAAACTGGGCTGAAGAGAAGTCATAAGTGAGGAGGACAATTTGAAAGTCATATATCTGTATGAACCTTATTTGGATCTTGAGCCAAACAAAATATATTTAATATTTTATGATACTAAAACTTTTTTAGATATAATAAATTATGTTACATGAATGATAATATATAATGTTTTAAAGCCTATTATGTATAGATATAACTGGGATATACTTCAAAATAATACAGTAGATAGAGAAGTGGATGGAGGTAAAAATGAAACAAGACTGACCATCAACTGGTGACTGTTTATGTTGTGTGATATGTATATGAGAACTTATTATATTATTCACCCTTCTTTTTATAGGTAATTACGTATATGAAATTTTCCAAAATGAAAAGTTAAAACAAGAAAAGAAAAAAGAAGTCACATATAAAGTTCACTTACAATAAAATGTGTTATCTTTGTGTATAACTCATATTTTTAAGATCTGAAAATCTCTCAAATCTGTACACAGATTACAGAAGGAAATACTACCATAATTTGCATATTTCCATAAAAACAAAAGCCTAGGAGCTGTGCAGTTAAAGAGAATGGTGCAATATAAGTTTTGTATAAATATTAACAAGTAATAATTTCTCTTGATTTAAAGAAATAAATTATTTTGTGTGAAAAAATTCTAAATGAACAAGACGAAAATAACACAAATGAAAAAAAACAGAACAATCTTGATCATACAAAATGCTTGATAGTAAACAACTCTTCAATACTTACCACACTGTCATTTAAATATACATTTCACAACCTGCCATTCAATTAGAAACCAATGCACTAGAAGATGGAGGGTTTTTTGTAATGTATTTATAAAAAGTTAGAAATTAAACTTACTATTTCTTTCTGTCCTCTTGGAAAAGAAGAAAATAAGTACTGTTCTTATGCTCCAGATGCTACAGAGGAAGCAAAATACAGAAACAAAAACCATCATTAGGATAAGTAAATTAGAAGTCTTATAAAATGAAAAGAAATACACATTTCCAATTAGAGTTCACTAACTGCTTCCCTCTTTATTTCGAAAATCAGAAAGTACTCCTTTCTTTCAGAGGCCATCGAAGGTCTACCTCTGCTTTCAAGGAGGAGTTCTCAATCTAAAATCCATGGACCTCCTGAGGGTGCCCCAGAATTGTGAAATTACCTTTGTGTGTATAAGTGCATCCCTTTGGAGAGACCATTGTGCTCATCACTCTCAAAGAGGTTTATGAAGCCCCCGAAAGAAAACAAATTATAATCCCTTCTTATTAAGTAAGCATCAACTCCAAAAATTTGTCCATTCCCATGCGCTGAAGGAAAAGCCCGTTTTACAAATCCAGCACACTGTACAAACGTAAGTTGCTAACTCCTCCTCTATTACTTCACATTGGAAGGATCTTCTCTACAAAATAGAACAAGCTATCTGGAAGAAAAAGAAAACTTACCTTCAAGTAAATATTTTGATAAGTAAACTTAGCTAGACACCTCCTTTCAAAGATTTTATGAGGAGAATTCTCTAGGACTGCCATTAGAATAAGACATCAGATGATATTAAAAGTGAATCAAAGAATGATCCTAACCACAAACTTGTTAAGATCATCTCTTAAATTCAATGTAAATATAGCAAAATACCTCTTTCTCCATAGAATATGGCAGAATAAGTCTATAAACATTATTCACATTTTTATTAAAAAATACATTGTATCTGAATTTATGTTAGCTCTTCACTGTGAAATATATCACTGCTATTCTTGGGAGTTTGCCTGCAAGATGGTCACCAGTGAACCCTGTCTCCTGACATTCATGCCTTTGTATAGTCGTCTCTTACCAGTGCTGGTCTGTGTAACTAACAGAATACAGCGGAAGTGAGAGTATGTTACTTCGAGGTTAGGTTATGAAGACCTGCAGCTTGTATGTCAGGCCTCCTCTCCCACTCACCATCTTTCTCTCTCTTGGATTACTTGCTCTAAGAGAAGCCAGTTGGTGTGATATGAGGAAATTCAGGGAACTCTAAGGAAAGGCCCATGTGACAAAAAATAGAGGTCTACTGGCAAACAGCCAGCAAAGAGAAGAGTCCCATCAACAATTACATGTGTGAGCTTAGAAGTAAATTTTTCAGCCTTAGTTAAGCCTTGAGATAACTGCAGCTCCAGCCAACAGCTTAACTGCAATTTATACAGGAATAAAGACCCGGAGCTAGAACCGCCCAAGTAAGCTGCCTACCCCTCAGGAACTGTGAGAGATAATAAACATTTGTTGTTTCATGCTACTAAGTTCTGGGAAATGTTATCACTGCAATAGATAACCAAGACATGCTTTTTATATTGTGGTGGTTCATTTTTATGATAAAGACAACTACTTAAGTACGAAAAAGGACACTGAGCATTGTCCTTATCAAGGAAAGGGCAAGGAGAAGTTAAACATACTGCTCATAATCCTCAAGGATCCTACAAAAGAAAACTCTCACACTATTTCTCCATTAGAAACCCACTGAAACGGTGGTAGCAGAGATGATATAGGGGAAAAGGCATAGAAAAAGAGAGAACACAGGACAAGGAACTGCAGAGACAGTGACTAGAATTCTATAGGAAACCAGTAAATTTTCTTAAATAGGTATTTTTTAAAAGCACGCATAATTTTCAAAGTATAAAAACTATATAAGAATTGAAACATATTTCCTTGCTTCAAAATAAAACTCAGTAATCCCCCTTTGTAGACAACAGATTCTCCTTTTGGTTTTTACCAGAACTGCTGGTGAAAATGAACTATCAAACAATACATTTCCTTTGAGACTTGAAAAGGTAGAACACATATAGTCAATCTTTAAGGCTAAATTAAATGAAATGCTTTTGTATTTTTAAAATGAAATTTAGGAAAAACAATAAGGTACTTCAAAAATCTATAAACCAATAAAGCTTTTTCCTTTCCTAATAATTAGATATAACTTACAAAAACAGAGCAACATATTTTGTGAAGCTATTAAAGATATTACTACTGACTCCTACTTTGAGAATAGTGGCATAATTTCCCTTTCACTCTTCTCTTCTGAGAAATACTCCAAACAACAAGGAGAATAAAACCACAAATTCTTGTTCTGGTAAAATTGAGATATAGCTAAAATCCAATTCCCAAAAGCAATGGAGATCATGAAGATCAAGAGTGAAGCAGAGAAGGAAAACTGTTTATCTCACAAAGAGGGAGCAAGACGAACTTCTCAAAGTGTAAAAGCCTAAATTCAATGTTTATAACAAGAATAAGATAGGGGCACCTGGGTGGCTCAGTTGGGATTCTCTTTCCCCCTATCTCTCTCTGCCCTCCCCCACTTACATTCACTCTCAAAAAAAGAAAGAAAGGAGGAATAAGAAACACATGCAATATAGGCAGAAACTCCTCTATTTGGTTCCAACAGTGAAACAGAGAAGGCAGAGAGCTTAGAGAAAAATCATTCAGACATGCCCCGTTTACACAGGCGCCTAGGTGGCTCAGTCAGTTACGCCTCTAATTCTTGATTTTGGCTCAGGTCATGATCTCACAGTCTGTGAGTTCGGGCCCCGCATCAGGTTCTGTGCCGACAGATCAGAGCCTGGAGCCTGCTTCAGATTCTGTGTCTCCCTCCGTCGCTGCCCCTTCCCTACTCAAGCTCTCTCAAAAGTGAATAAATGTTAAAAAAAAAAAAAAATTAGAAATGCCCTGTTTACAAAGAACGTTGTTTCTATGGCAGCAGGAGAGAAAAGAGGTTTTGTATTAGGAAAAATACACAGTTGTCTAACCCTATTGGCTGGGAAAGATAAAAGCTGAGCAAATTAGCACATTAAATCCTGGATCATAAGGAAAATTCTAGATAGCCTGGAATGTAGGAGGACATGCCCTCCTACTCACACAACCTTCTACAAATAACTGGGCAAAAATAAACATACCACATACATAGTTAGAGATTTATTTTTAAGTCAAAAAAAAAAAAAACAGAAAAGTAAAATACAAAGTTATGTTTCAAAACCTAGGCCAACATCTTTCCTCTTAATAAATGTAAATGAGCTAAACTCACCAGAGCAGAAGACTTTCATACTGGGACATAAAAACAAAACCCAAGTCTATAATATGAACTAAAAATCTAAAACTAAGAGTTTTTGAAAGCCAAAAAAAAATAAAACAAAAGACAAAAGTTTACTAGGCAAATACCAACAAGAGTTGTATCTTTTAATATCCCACAAGATTAAATTCAAGACCCCCCAAAAAAAGCTTAAACCAGAAAGAGGTCATTTCATTGTAAAATATGATGCAATTCCCTTCCAACAAAAAGGTGCTGGAGCAACTGAGCACACATGAACAAAATGAAAAGAAGAAAAAAGAATCTCAACATGAACCTCACACCTTATATAAAAATTAACTCAAAATGGTTAATGAACTTAAATTTAAAATGTCAGAAGAAAAAAAGCACAGAAAAAAAACAAAGAAAAAAATCTTCAGAACCTATAGCTAGGGAAGGGTTGACAACAAAAGCACAATCCATAAAAGGAAAAAAATCAATAAATTTTACTCTGCAAAAACCCTATTAAGAGAATAAAAAGACAAACTACGGACTGGGAAAAATATTTGCAAACCATATATTCAAGAAATAACTTATATCTACAATATATAAAAAATTCTTGAGCCTGGGTGGCTCAGTCGGTTAGGCGTCAGACTTCAGCTCAGGTCACGATCTCCCGGTTTGTGTGTTCTAGCCCCGCATCGAGCTCTGCGCTGATAGCTCAGAACCTGGGGCCTGCTTTGGATCCTGTATCTCCCCTTTCTTTCTATGCCCCTCCCCAGCTCGTGCTCTCTGTCTCTCAAAAATGAATAAACATTTTAAAAAAAATTAAAGAATTCTCAGAACTCAACAGCAAAAAGATGAATAATCCAGTCAGAAAAATAGAAGACCTGAACAGATATTTCATAGAAAAGGAGATACAAATGGCAAATAAACACATGAAAAGAGGTTCGACATCATTAGCCATTTAGTGAAATGTGAATTAAAACCACAATGAAATATCACTACACACCCACTGGAATGATCAGAATAGAAAATAGTGAAATATGAAATTCTGGCAAAGATGAAGAGAAACTAGATCATTTTTTAATATAATTTATCGTCAAATTGGCTTCTACACAACACACAGTGCTAATCCCAACAAGTGCCCTCCTCAATGCCCATCTCCCAAAACTAGATCATTTATACACAACCAGTGGAAATCTAAAATGGTACCTCTACTTTGAAAAAATGTTTAGCAGTTTCTTATAAAACTGAACATGTACTTACCACATGCTCCAGAAATTACGCTCTTGGGCATATACCCCAGAGAAATGAAAATTTATGTTCATATGCCTATATAGAAGTCTTCATAGAAGCTTTATTTATAATAGCCCAAAACTGGAAGCCACCCAAATGTCCTCCAACAAGTGTATGGTTAAACAAACCATGGCACGTCATTACATGGAATACAATTCAACAATAAAAAAGAAACCATTGATACACTTAACATCTGAATGGATCTCAAGAATATGCAGAATGAAAAGGAAAAAGGCCAGTTTCAAAAAGTTCTATGCTACATGACCTCATTTTATAATTCTTAAAATAACAAAATTAAAGAGATATAAAACAGATTAGTGGGTGGCAAGGGTTAAGAAGGAGGCAGGTGGAGGAGGGTTGGTATAACTATCAAGAAGTAGCAGAAAGGAGCCTACTGGATTTTTTTAATTTATTTATTTAAGTAATCTCTATATACCCAACACAGGGCTCAAACTCACAACCCTGCAATCAAGAGCCACATGCCCCACCAACTAAGCCAGCCAAGTGCTCCAAGCTTTGTAGTTTTAGAACAGTTCTAGATCTGAATTGTGGGTTAGTGACATGAAGCTACATATGATAAAATTACATAGAAATATAAAACACACACAAAAGTACATGTAAAACTGGTAAAATCTGACAGGCTCTGTGAATTAAATCAATGTCAGTTTCCTGGTTGTGATACTTTACTGTACTCAGTACTCTGTAGTCTGGGTAAAGGATGCATGGGAACTGCTTGTACACACACTCTCTCTCTCCCTCTGCCCCTCTCCCCTCCTCGTGCTGTCTCTCTAAAATAAATAAATAAATAAATAAATAAATAAATAATAAATAAATAATAAATAATAAGTAAACTTTAAAAATATATAATCTAGTGACTTGCACTACAAAATTATAAAGGTATACTAACGGGAAATACCTGGAGCCTCAATATAACAGAATTACATTTTAATATAGTAAATATTTTAAATTCTTAATATTCAGTGTTTTACTGGACTAAAATTAAAAATGCTAAAAGTTGAAATATAGCAGAATAGCTAAAACTCAATAAAAAATCAAACCTTTCTCAATTTTACTAAAAGATTAACATTTCATAAACCTCCAACCAAACTATGAAGGTTTTTCACCAACCACTTTCTGCCAAACTTAAGTGCTATCTTTCCAACAACCACATAACCTATCCAATTTATTGAAATGTTTTTAGAGAAGATTTAGCAAATATGTATACAGGTGTCAATATTTGTAATTATGTTGACTATTTTGTCAGCTTATTTAATTAAAGGCTTTAGCAAGAATTGCCTTCACATTCAGACAAATAACAGTGTTTTATTTTGGTATAAGGAATAAGGCAAGAATCAAGCCTTTTATTTTTTTGACTGAATTCACTTTAATGATTTCAAATGTCATCTTTATCATACATAAAAACCATATAGGTCCTATCATATCCTATCATATATAAAAATTCCTTTGGGGATTTATTTCTGGATTCTTGTGTCTTTCTTTGCTCAGTGCCAAACTTTTAACTAACTCATACACTATTTATACACTGTGCCAAACTTTTAATTAATTTATATACTATTTATTTATACACTATAGCAAACTTTTAATCAATGAAGTTTATAATACATTTAATGTCTGGTAGACCTCTGCTTCTCATTCCTCTTCTTTTTTAAAATTATCAGGACTATATTCTATGTGCTTATTTTTCCATTAAAAAGTATGGAATGAGTGTGCCAAGATTTTTAAAGTACTGTTGGTATTTTTAATGTGATCACACATTTTTAGATTAATTTAGGGAGAAATGATCTCATAACAATATAAATCTACCCATTAAAGAATGGGATCTCTTAATTATGTCTCTGTATATAATTCTTTAAGTGCAAAAGTCTATCAAGTGAATAACTATATTCAAATATCTATTGATTGCAAAAAGAATGCTTGCAAAACGATTTCTTACCTACCAAAACCTTCTAATAAATATTATCCTTGAGTAAATATCAAGAGATGTTCACAGACACCTTCTCCTTTAAGAGCCAACTATAGTTGATGAGAGATACTTTGTATTCTCATTAAAGCACCATGAAAGAAATGTTAAACTTTCCTCAAAAGGCTACAAATTATGGGGCACCTGGGCGGCTCAGCTGACAGACTTCAGCTCAGATCATGATCTCAAGGTCATGAGTTCAAGTCCCACTTCCGGCTCTATGCTGACAGCTCAGAGCCTGGAGCCTGCTTCAGATTCTGTGTCTCCCTCTCTCTCTCTCTGCCTCTCCCAGATCCAAGCTCTGTCTCTCTCTCTCAAAAATGAATAAAGGTTAAAAAAAAATTTTTTTTAAGGCTACAAATTATGCTTGCCAATCCTTCTAGCTGGATTGAGGAAATATCTTTTACCAGCTGGTTGGGAGGAGGGGGAGTGGGAAGGAGGTGTTAAAAACTGTACAAGATCAAAGTCCTATCCTCAAATGTCTTTAGATTTAAGTAGGAAAAAAACAAAACATAAAAAATAGGGACAAGACCACCTTCTTCAGTTCCTTTGCTTAACTTTTCCCCCCCATAGCCCCATTTTAAGAGGAATTAAAAAAAAAAAAAAAAAAGGAAGGAAAATATGGCTGAGGCGCCTGGGTGGCTCAGTCAATTGAGCATCCAACTCTTGATTTCAGCTCAGGTCATGATCCCAGGGTTGTGGGATCAAGCCCTACATCGGGCTCCATGCTGAGCAGAAGAGCCTGCTTAAAATTCTCTCCCTCTCTCTCTCTCTCTCCCCCCCTCCCTCCCTCTGCCCTGCTTCCCAACTCATAGATGTGCACGCTCCCCTGAAAGAGAGAGACAGTGAGAGAGTGAGAGAGAGAGAGAGAGAGAGAGAGGGAGGGAGGAAGGAAGGAAGAGAGGGAGAAAATATGGTGATTTAAATCCTCTGGGAAGGTCAACATTTTATTCTGATAAGCCTCTGAAATGATCTTACAGAGAATGAAATTTCTAGAAAGTTACAATCTGGAAGAATAAGGTATGCAGGAGTAAAAGTCTAAGACTGCTTGTAGAGTTAGTTAAGGATAGAGACAAAGTTTAATGACTGTTCACTCTTAGAAAATGAACCAAAGTGATGCATATCTGCTGGCAATCAGGAAACGCAAAATTTAAACCCCAATTTAACCCTTCCCTCATTCTGACCACAGCCATAATGACTCCAATGAAACAAATTCAGCATTACGATTATAATTTGTTTCAGTAATAGTTGAAAAGGATATAAATATATTATTGAATCTGAAAGGCAGAAAAATAGTAGATTGGGAATCGTACCAAGAGCCTCCCTATTACATCCTGAAAACAAGATACAATAAAACATCAAAGCATCTTATACAGAGTATTGATATTTTATCATAAAAGATAATTTTAAGATAGTTATGATTATGTAACATATGCTCAGTCCTGAATCCATGACTGCTTTGTCCAGTAAGAGCATCTGGGAAATTTGGAATGCAGAAGTGAGTCACTTTTTGCAATTATCAGGTAGATTTCTAAGCTTTTATAATCAATGTAGACAGTGATAAGTAAAATGATACATTTTAGTACTAATTCTGCCTCTGTTTCTTTAAGTAAACCCCCGTCCAGAACTCAAAATTTTTGTTTCCAAAGGAAAAAGTTCCAGGAATAAGCTTAGGCAATAGCTCCCAAGAAAGAAACTGTCCTGTGGTAAGCCTTCTTTATACCACAGCACCCACTTTCACGTTGTTGTATTTTATTTCATGCTTTTTTGATTGCCATCAATCAGAAGGACAATTCTATTCTTTGTTTGATAACTGGTCTATGCTTCCAAAAGTGAAGAGCTCAGTGAAACAGAAGCTGCAGCTTGAGAACCAGGTCACAAATGTGAATGACACAAAGTGAGAAATGGCTCTGAAGCTTAACAAACCAAGAAATACTAGATGCAGGGGATGCAGAACAGGTAGAAGGACACGGTAAGGGTAATAAAGCCTCAGACTAAAATAGGAGAAAGATCAAACTGAAGAAATAAACATTTTTAAAGAAATTAAGTTTTTCTACTTTTAGGAACAATTAGTATATGATTTATTTGCCGGGGAAAAAAAAGAAAGTCTTCTGCAGCACAGCAGCAGATCTGGTAGATCACAATTTGTAATCATTGGAATTAGCACCGTTAAGTTCCCTATCATTGTTTTGCAACTAGATACAAATATTTCATAATTTTAAAAAAATCTATTTTCATATAGAAATGGATGTCAAGTGAGGTGGGTTTTGGGGTCTTTTTTTTAAGTTTATTTATTTATTTTTGAGAGAGAGAGTGCATGTATGCAATGGGAGAGAGGCAATGGGAGAGAGGCAAAGGGAGTGAGAGAGAGAGAAAGAGAGAGAGAGAGAGAGAGAGAGAGAGAGAGAGAGAGAGAGAATCCCAATCAGGCTCCACAATGTCAGTACAGAGCCCCATTAGGGCAAGAACTCACTAACCATAAGATCCTGACCTGAGCAGAAATCAAGAGTCAGACACTCAACCGACTAAGCCACCCAGGTGGCCCTCAAATGAGTTTAAGTTTTTCAAAGATGTTTCAATCAATTAAACATCACATTTATTCCCTTTCTAAATTTTTTTTCTACCCTCTTTTAATGAAAAACTAGAAAGGAACAAAGGAAAGGGGCTCAGAGGCATTATATAATCCATTACTATATACCTGGGATTAGAAGCATTCCAAAAGATTTCAAAACAGAAAGGACATAAAGAAAATGGCAGAGATGTTATTTTATAATATGCATGCACTCAATTTTTGGTTCTTTTATCTACATACAAAGCTAAAATTTTATGATCTCCAGGAGTTCCAATTTGAAAATATGCCCTGCACTATAGATTAAACAAATTTTTTTTACTACAGTAGTCCCAAAGAAAGAGATCCTACACCCGCCCAAAAAACCTATCACCGACTCCTCCTTTTCCATTACCTTCCATTCCCTCCCATCAAGTTGTCTCAGTTTTACTTCTGCAATACTGCCAAGTCATCTATTCATCTCCACTGCCACTGGGATGTCCAATCCATCTTTATCTTTAAACTCCTGTAACAGCACCCTAGCTGATCTCTGTTTCTAGTTGTCTTTCTCTACTCATTCTCCACAGGCAGCACACGTGATCCTCTTAACTCAAATCTCATCATGCCATTCTTCCACTTAAAACCTTCACAAGCTTCCCATTTCACCCAAAATGAAATTCCAACTCCTGGCACCAGGACCCTCCCATGATCCAGAACCTATCTGATTCTGTAAGCATACTTCCTATCACTCTCCATCACAGACCCTCAAATAAGTCATGCTCTTCACAGCCTTTGTAGTTTCTGTTCTCTCTTCCCGTAAAGATCTTCCCTCAACTCTTCGATTTTTGTTTTTAGGACCTGAAGAATACTTTGATGTAATAAATTCAAACAACACTAAAAAGCATATGGAAAGAAACAACTACTTAAAATTCCACCACTTAGAGAGAATTTTCATTAAAATTTTGAGGATAATCCTTTCCTGTATCTCTCTATGGATATATATGCTATTATTAAACATTGTATTAATACATATATTGTATGTATATATGTATTTCTAAGTAGGCTTCATGTGGAGCGAAGTACATACGTGTATAAATACGTCATATACATAAATAGTCTTCCATAAATTCCAACTCTTTCCATGCTGGTTCTTTCTCACATCTTAGTTCTCAGCTCAAGTACCACCTCCTCAAAAGAAGCCTGTTCCTCTCTATCACATCACCTTGTTTATTCTCTTCATTGCACTTACCTCTCTCTAAATTAACTGTTTACCTTTCTCTCACTTTTTTATGTCTAGTCCCAACGTAAGCTCCATGAAGGCAGAGGCCTTAACACTACTTTCTCATTCAATCACTTGAGTCTAGCCCAATACTTAACACACTGCAGGTGCCCGATATTTACTGAATGCTCAGATAATGGCTCTGATTAACATTTATCAGCTGCCAAGTCCTAAATTTATATCTCCCATTCAAATTTCTCTCCTAAGCCTCATACTCCTACTTAGCCATTCCACTTTGCAGCTCTGTCTAGATAGAACACAGGTACTTGTTTGAGTCACCAAACCTGCTCTTAGAGAACGACACTACCATCAACCAAACTTTCCAAGCTATAAACTTAAATTTTATCCTTGATGCATTTATTCTCCGCCCCCAACTTCACATCTATCCAATCACCAAGAGCCTCTCCATATTACCTAATTCTACTCCTAAATCTCTTCAATACATCCACCTCATTCAGCATATCTGTTTCTCTTCTACTCGATGACCACTCAATTGCAAATCACCATCAGTCATTTTTCCCCCAGACAACTATAATAACCTTCGAACTTGCCTCAGATCAATTCTTATTCCCCTCTAATTTATTCTCCATGGTGTAGCCTCAATAGTATTTTCAAAATAATAATCATACCATATCCCTCCTTAAAAATCTTCAATGGCTTCCCATTACTCTAGATTAAGTCCTAAAGTCGTTATCATGAGCTATGAAGCCCTTAAGAAATATCCCTTGCCTAACTATCCAGACTTTCCCTATAATCCAGTCTATCCACTCCTGTGTCACACCACCCTTGATACACATAATCATTCTTTGCATCTCAAACTCAAAGATCACTTCTCAGGAAGGCTATGGAAGCAAGTTCTAAAGCTATCTCTCTCCCTCCCCAAGATTTCCATCCTCCAGTTATACAAACAGTAATCTAGGTACTGCTGTGAAGGGACTTTGCAAATATAATTAAGTATTACTCAGTTGATTTTAAGCAAGGGAGATTATCCTGGATTATCCTGGTGGGTCTAATATAATCAGTTAAACCTTTAAAGGCAGAGCTTTCTCTGAGTTGAGGGCAGAATTGGAAGTCAGAGAGATACAGCACGAGTCAGCAAACAACCTGACTAAATCTTGAAGGTTCTCTCTACAGAGACTCCGAATAAGACCCCAGTCCAGGGGATTGAGTACTTTGATTTAGGCCTGCAAGACCCTAAGCAAAGAACCCAGCCAAGCCACCTGGATCTACAGGAACTGTGATACAACAGATGGGTGTTGCTCTAAGCTGCTAAATTTGTGGCAACAATAGAAAATGAATACAAAGGCTCTTCTCTGGCCCCTACCTCCACCCCTGACTGTGTTAGGACTTCTGTTAAGTGTTCCCATAGCATTTGGAATTTCTCTTTCAGAATATTCATCATACTTACTACTCGATATATGCAGCCTAAGATCTACAGTCAGAAATTTTGATTTTTGTATACCATACACCATTACAATCTAATACCTACAAAATTGGTACCCATAAATACCAAGAATTAGTGCCAATTTTTTAGTCAATTGTCTCTCAAAATTCTCAATCATTACACACTTTCAGTAAAGTCCTATATTATAAAATATTTCTACAATAAGGGTCAATTGCTTTATAGCAGTGACTAAGAGAGGGGAAGAGAGATAGGATGAATGAAATATATCCGGAATTATTGGGTTATTTGTTCTTTTTGTTTTACAAACCGTCCCTCACTTACCACTACCCACAATCTGGGATGCCCACTCTATACCCTATACCCCTAGGGGAGCATGACCATCTATCAGAGACTCACAAAAGATTCCCAACTAGAGTCATTATCACTAATGTCACTGAGTCATATTCTTCAGATATGCTGAATTGTAAATTAAGGTTTAAAACAGTTGGTTTACTTTTTAAAGAAATACTTTTCAAAATGAAAAAAAAAAACACAAATTTGCTCAAACTGAGACATTACTATTTCATATTAATATTAAATATATTAATATATTAAAGAGAGACTTAATATATTTAAACCATCTGGTCAAAAAGAGGAAAAGTCAACTAAAATAACAATTTACTTACATCAATGGGAAAGCAAAAAACGGAAGTGTCATGGCAAGTCTTGCTGTAAATTCATCAGGAAGATACCACAAGTATACAATTAAACATGTAAACAGATAGAGAATTGAAGAGTAGAGAATTAATCTTCCAACCCATAATTTTTGTAATCTCTGATTTTTTTCCCTAAATTCTTCCAAGGCTTGAATTTCCTGTTAAGAGAAAATTATTCTATATTATTGAAGTGAATCTTAAATTTCATAAAGAAATCAAAATGTTAACAAAAACTTTTAACATTATAGAGAGGTTATATAGAAAGAATTTTTAAAAGTCAATGAAATATAATACCTTAATATTTTTAAACAGAACATATGAAAAAGAAAATTAAAAATGAGGTTAAAAACATGAAAATGCCTATTCTGACAAGTTACTATTACATGCAAAATTAAGATACTATTTTTAACCTATCAAATTAGCAAAGATCAAGCATGAAACTGATATCAATAAATAGTATTTATTAAACTAAACAAGTAATAATTCTCCCTTTATAAGGTCTAAAAAAACTTGGCTATAGAAGGAAAGAATGAATAAAAATTGGGGTGCCTGGGTGCCTCAGCTGGTTAAGCATCCAACTCTTGATTTCAGCTCAGGTCATGATCTCACAGTTTCGTGAGTTCACGCTCCGTGTCAGGCTCTGGGATGACAGTGTAGAGCCTGCTTGGGATTTTCTGTCTCTCTCTCTGCCCTTCGCCTACTTGGGCTGCCTCTGTCTCTCTCAAAATAAATAAATGAACTTAAAAAAAAAAAAAGAATTAATAAAAATTGAAACAGTGACCCATTCTAGATTCTTTCAATCTATTCGTCACTCTTAATATTCCTAAGGAATAACCATTTTTGATAATGATAGAAAGTATAAAAAGCTGTTAAGTTTGCGGACTGATAAAAATTGTTGCAGACTATCTCATAATCTACTTTATCCTATCTGTAACATTGATTTATGCCATGCTATGCATCTACTTCCATTCTAACAGGTTCTACTGACAGACTTCTTAAGTCACTGATTCACTTTGGATTTTTTTGAGATAATATAACATTAAAGTTCTCAGGCTTACGCTATATCATCTCTAAATTCCCAAACCAGATTCAGTCTCCAAAATAGTATACATATACTATAATAATATTTATGCAATACCTAAGATGAATTAAAACACTCCAGAGATAAAAAACATACCTTATCTATATTTTCCAGAACTTCTACAGTTGAAGGTTTTGTCTGTTATAAAAAACAGATGAAACATTAAAACTTGTTATTGCAAGTTTAGACACATTTTGATTTATAAAATCATAAAAACACTTTAATTCAAAATTAAGTTTTTTCAAATGTTAAACAATGTGTATTCCTATTTATTTAAAATTAACACTTAGATTTAAATAAAAATTATAATTATAAAGAGAACTATGTAAGATTAAAGAAACAAGCATTTTCCTACTCAACTTTTTAGTCCTAAAGTACTTTCAACTCTGATAGTTCATTTTCTACCATTCTTAATCCCAGAATGTACTTTTATAGAGAAAAAGAAATTTTCCTCTAAGAAAAATTTTCAGAGATATGATTATTCAAAAGAACTCATATATTGAAAAATTCAAGACTAAAGATGGTCTGATTTACTGTTGCTAAAAGTCATTTAGGACTCTGAAAGCCAAAATCAATAGGCTTACGTTCATTCTGAAATCCTAGAGTACTTTTCTAAAGATTAGATTTTAAAAAGGCATCTAAGAATTCTTCATTATAGCAGAGCTTGTTTGTTGAAAACATTTTTTACACACCCAGAATAAAAACCAGCCAAAATGTCTCATACAACACTTGTGAAACCATTTACCAATTATGTACTCAATAATATAAGAGGGTAATGAATATCAATTCACTGTAATCCCATAAGAGTTGTTAACATTAGGTTGAACCATATTAAATTGTTTTTTATGTAAGTCAAAACTGTTGAATATTGGTAATTTCATATGGTTCAGCCTAACAAAGGCAAAGAAAAACTAGGCAAATTTGATCCTCAAGCAGAACGGTAATAAAGTTTTAAAGTGAAGAGCAAAGAGTCCATAGAATACCAATCCAAAACAAAGCAGCTCTGGTAACAGTCCAAAAACTAGTATACCAAGCATTGCTAGACTCCATTATTATACTAAAAGGAGTTAAAAATAAGCAAAGTAGTTTGTCTGAGATCACATTATCTCCTCTCCTATTAGAAAAGAGCATATATTAATATATTTTATAATTGTAGCATTAAATTGGAGATACTTCCTCTAAAGCCTTAACCAAAAAAACCAACTACATTTTAAATTTTGTTTTAAGCCTCTAATTCCTAAAAGTATATCTAATATAACTTCAGCAAATATTAACGACAAGCTTTAAGCAAAAAGAAATAGCCTGTGAAAACAGGTATTGTATAGCATACAACTATAATTTCAACTATTTCAACAATAACAATAATTTCAACTATTTTTCAAATAAGATTGAAATGTAGGCAATGTAAGGAAAGAAGCAAGAAAAGATAACCATTTGCTCATGAATGCATAAATAAATAAGAATAATTCATATGTCAAAGTGAAATAATTATTTTAAACAGACATTACATACATACATAGCAAGTAGAACTATTAAAGTCCAAGTATAATTCATAAGAATTATAATTCTTATAATTCATAAGAAAATGAAGAAAATTAAACAGAACTAGGGATAATATCAAGCTTTACTCAAGTCTATACTACAAAGGAAACTTTTACAATTAGGTTTATCTGACATTTTATATTAGACTACGAAGAGGCCGTAAAGAAAAATAACTTACCCTCCATCGAGAAAATAATCCACCCATCTTTTATTTTTAGAAACTGGGCACAATGATAAATATCATCAATTGTCCAAAGGCATTCACAGCTAGAAAAAAGCAAGTATTTAAAATTTTTAAGTTAAACACACAGCATACCCACTATAAAATATAGATGTTGCAATACTGCCAAAAAATAACATGCAATACTAATTTCTTTGAACTCCACTTATGTGGAATTTTAATTCAGAGAGTCTTGGGATAGAGTTTACTTTTCAAGAAATCCCTTCTTCCAAACCAGGACATATGTAAAAGTAAAAATAAGCTGAAAAGACTTTTAAATAGCAGAGCATTTTAGCACTGTATATGCATACTTCTTTGCAATTTGCTGTTCTTTAAAGTAGGTCCCCTAATGTTGTAAGAAAAGTTTGACTATACTACTTTCATTTCCACACACTTAGATACAATATTTCTATCATTCGGCTATCTCTCAACTAAACTAGTTATTTGGAATTAGAAGCATTTTACAATGTTTAGCATAACATTATTTTACAAGTTATAACAGAAAGCCAACTGGATCTTGAATAAGAAAATAAGGATTACAAGACTACCTGTGACCTTGAGCAAATCATTTAATGCTTCAAGAGCTTTAATTTTCTTTTCTGCAAACTAGACTTACTATACCACCACTTTTCACAGAATAGCCTTGATTATTACCATTTTACAGATAAGAAAATTAAGTGAAAAGACATTCAGTAATTTGCCCAATAGCTCAGAAGAAACATGATTCGAAGCCACTCTATCTTCAGACTTCTGGTCTGTTCACTACTGTTCCAACACCCAAATAAACATCTCCCTCTGAAATTAGGTCTAAGTCCCTCCAGTCAGTTGATCTTCATGTCGGCTAGCTAAATATCTATGCCCTTATTTTAGTCATTTTTCTAGGATTCTCAAATGTATATAATATGACCATATGGATGAAAATGTATCAGCAATCTCAGATTCTAAATCAATTACCAGTCAATAATTATGTAAGTTTTTATTCTTTCAAGTTGAATAGTGAAAATATACTTTCAAATTTATGTACTTTTACCAGGTATAGTTATATACTGCCAATATGTAAAACTATTTCATTTCCACACACGAAAAAGTTAGGACATAATCCTTACATTTTTTAAACCATTAATGTAATCAACAAAATAACACAAGTACCAAGTAAATACATTCACTCTGCAACACTATTTATAGATTGGAATTAGCATAAGGCATACCCATTTTGGACTTTCTTGGGTAGAGAAAGTAACAAAGAGCCTAATTATGAAATACTTTCACTTACAAAGTGATATCTAGGACCAATAGCTGGTGTTTATAAATATAATGAATGTTATCAGCCACATTTAGTTGCAACCTAAATATTATTAATCCTTAGATATTAACTAAGTATTCAAATTTCTAAAATCCAGTTATAGAAAATCCTGGTACTTTAATGGATAAAAGTATAAATTTCTCACTTAAAACATTGAATAGATCTCGAAACCTTCTTAAGAGGCTAAAAATACTAAGAAAGGTGACGGGGTGGGGTGGGAGGGATTTATATGAACCGCTTAACTTGGTATTTTCAAAATATACAGTAATTCTCTACTATTTGGGAATTAACTGTATGGTGACTAGCACAGTGTTTTGTACACAACTGATCTACACATTTTGGTTTATAACAGTTATATGCCTCCAAGTTAAGTTTGTAGCCATCACTAATCAGGACTTCTAATATTTACAAGTAATGACAGGGGTGCCTGGTTGGCTCAGTTTGTAGAGCATGGGACTCCTGATCTTGGGGCATGAGTTTGAGCCCCATGTTGGGGGTAGAGTTTACTTACAAATAAATAATTCTTTAAAATAACATTGAAAAAAAAAGTAATGAAAACAATGAAGATACCAGTTAAATATTTGGTAAATACTACTATTTCTCTAGAAGGCCCTAAAACAAACGCCTTACATGTATTTTATTATTTAGATACTACTATCATCCCATTTTACAAATGTTGGAAACTGAGGCTAGGGAAGTGAAGCAATTTGGTCCCAAAAATACTAAGTAGCAGAGCCAGACACAGCATTTTAGTTTTGACTTTTTATGAAGCAACTAGTTATTCCCAATAACACAAAATCAGAAATAGGGTTTGCTTTATATAAATTAAATTGGAATATTTATATATAAAATATATGAAAGCACCTCTGACATTCTCAAATAGCTGGTAAACAGAGTTACTGAAGTGGAAAGTAAGTTATAAACACGAGAGACAGTATTGGTACAGTGTATCATGTAACCCAATTCCTTCATCTGATTAAATGAAAATTTGAATGCTTAAATCTGCATGGAAGAGAAGCTAAATAATTTGCCAAATCATTCTGGCAGCTAGCCCTAGTTAGGGGCAGAACTGGTACTCGAAGTCTGCAAGCAATGCTTTTACTTTTTACTGCATATCACTTTTTAAGTAAGTATAATATGAAATATATGCATAAGTTGCAATTAATACCAACCGTGATATCAATTATTTGCTTGGAGAATTATTATGGTGTTAATGAAATAAACCATGACTTCGCCTTTAAGATTCCTGAAGCAGAGCATCCTGCTTTAGAATTTGTCCTCTAAAACAACATTATGGTAGTCATTAAATGTCATATCCATGATTTCAGGATCATAATCAAAGAATGAGTCAACCTTATTGTTTCAGCAATTTTCCTTAAATTTCCAATATTTGTTTAAGAAGCCTATTTGCTATAATACACAAGTAATGGCTGTACTTTCCAATAGATATGAAAGCATAACAAAATTAAGCAAATCAACTCTTTCTCTATAGCTTTAATTTCATACCTCTTCTGTTTTCCAACACTTTTTCCCTCCTTGCCATACTCCAATTCCTGTGGCCCATTACTTACTATGAAACCTTGGGCAAATAACTTATTTAACCTCTCAGTTACTCAGTATCTTCATCTGCAACAAAGGGATAGTTAAGGACCTTCTTTAAATGTTGAAAGCTTTAGGGCGCCTGGGTGGCTCAGTCGGTTAAGCAACTGACTAGGGCTCAGGTCATGATCTCACAGTTTGTGGTTTCAAGCCCTGCAGTCAGGCTCTCTGCTGACAGCTCGGAACCTGGAGCCAGCTTCGGATTCTGTGCCGCCCTCTCTCGCTGCCCCTCCCCAACTCGTGCTCTCTCTCTCACTCTCTCTCTGTCTCTCAAAAATAAATAAACATTAAAATTTTTTTATGTTGAAAGGCTTAAATGACATACTGCATTCCAAAATATTTACAGCAATGTCTTACACATAACTAATTCCTCAACGCAAATTGTTTTTATTGCTATAGTCATTGCTGCTTCCTAATCTATCTCTTCCAACAAATGCAAAAGGCATGGGAAGAAAATAACTACTATTTCTTTCAGAAGCATAAATCAATGTTTGCCCTTGAGCAGACAGATGGCTTGATCTCAAGTGGCTTGTCCCCAAGAACTCTTCCATGAATGTGTACAGTCTCTTACTCTAATATCACAGTGGGACCTGACATGACCTTAAGAGCTGGGTGCATCTAATGTGTTTTCCAATAAATAATTATGCCCACCATATTATTTCAATGTTTTGAATGTTCAATGTTAACTGATAATTCACACTCAGGTTTGGGTGTCGGAATTTAAAATCTTGGGTAAGGTCATTCTTAAATTTTCAGCTTACTTCAAGTCATATTAAAATAATGGAGTAGGGGCGTGGCTCAGTAAGTTGAGTAATTTTGGCTCAGATCATGATCCAACGGTCATGGAATCGACCCCCGCTCAGGCTCTGAGCTGAGAGGGAGCCTGCTTGGAATTCTCTCTCTCCCTCTCTCTCTCTCTCTGCCCCTCTCTCTCCACAAAAAAAATAATAATAATAATAATTAATTAATTAATTGATTTTTTAAAAATAACGGAGGGGTGCCTGGGTGCCTCAGTTGACTGAGCGACGAACTTTGGCTCAGGTCATGATCTCTTGGTTCATGAGTTGGAGCCCCACACTGGGCTTGCTGCTGTCAGCACCAAGCCTTCTTCAGATCATATGTCCCCCTCTCTCTCTGCCTCTCCCCACTGGCATTCTCTCTCCTAAAAATAAATGATCATTAAAAAAAAAATTCAAAAATAAAATGAAAAAAAATAAAGGAGTAAAAAAGGTATGGATTCAAAATATGCCTCAACCACATACTAGCAATGTGACCTTAGATTAATTAAACTCTCTAAGCCTCGGTTTTCACACTTGTATAATGGTGAGAATACCTACACTTTACAGAATTATTCTATGAATTAAATGAAATTATATATCGCTTGACACAGTGTCCACAGTGTCCAAGGAGCAGTGAGCAGATAATAAACTGTAGCCACTATTATTACTATTATCAGAAGGCACATGTAGTACAGACACCTTTCTTTCTGAACTTATATAGTACCTGTTTTCATAATTTTAAAATTGGAAAAATAAGTTACAGTTTGTATTTTAACTGAAATTGTTTTGCTCTCATTTACTCTAGTATTAAAAAAAAATAAAACAAATATTCTGCAGTTTCTTCCATTAAAATAATCTTGCAGGCCTTTAACAGCAAAGCAAGTTAACTTTTATATTTATCAACTTCCAAACCTAAGTGGAAACTATTCAGCCACCATCCACATACCTCTATATTGTACTATTCGATTTAAGGTTAAGAGTGATTTGTTCTAGAAATCTAACTTTCAAGTATCCTAACTAAAAAGGCAATTCCAAAATATACCCAACCACCACATTTAGAGCTCAAAAATAAAATTACTGAAAAAAAGCACACCTCTAAAAGTAATTTTACTACATGCTGATTAATTCTGGTCTTCATGGAAAGCTGATGTTCATTCTGAACTAAACACTTCCAAGAAATGACTATTTAATTAGAAAGGTTTCTATATTAAATCATACCCGTTTGATAGTCATAGAATTTCTTTTCTTACATTCTCTCTCAAGTTAATATATAAACACGATGTAAGTTTACTAACGAAGTTGGGCTGATCTTAGTAGATAGATGACAGAGAAAATTCTAATTTTAAATGCGCCATTCTTGTTGTTAAAAACGTGTTCAAAATCAACTTCCCCCTAACATGGAACTATGGGGGCTGCTGAGAACAAGAGATTAGCTTTCCTTGCCAGTTTGAGCATACGCCTGAAGCCAAGTTTACTCAGATGCATACACGCTGCTGTGAACAGGGTCATTTCTGTCAGTGGTGACACCCAAGCCAAACAGAAAGGAGAAAACAATTGACACAAACCAGAAGCCAACTGTGAAAAGCAGAACATGGAAACTTCAATGAGTCACCAGTTTTATTTCCACCATCAGCAAAACCGAGTTCACCAATCCCAACTCTCAATACCCATACTCAATGTTAAAAAATTAAACTACCTCCTTTAAATATTTTATTTTTAAGTAATCTCCACACTCAATGCCGGGGCCTAAACCCACAATCTCAAGATCGGGTCGCATGCTCCACCGACCCCAGGCACCCCAAAGAAATGAACTATGGATGTAGTTTAGATTTGCTCTCTGCTTCGGCTGTCCCAAGACACCTACTCAACCTCGCCCTGCCCTCCAACCTTACACCGCCCACCATCCCTCAAATAAGGACTACGGTGGTAGAGAGGCTACTCTAGGCAGCACATAATCCACGCCCACATGCCTAGGCAGAGCAGCATGACACTGACAGTTTTCGGTCCCTCCCAATCTGTCCAATTCGTGGCGCACAACTCGGAGAAAAAAAGAAAAAGAGAAAGAGAAATAGGCAGAACGCTCAGAGCGACAGCTTGGCCTAGAACCTTCTGACCCTTCGTCTCGACATCGGTGGGGCAAAGAGCCGATGCTCAGCTCAACCCAATCACCCACACCGGAATCTCAGAACAAGGCTGGGAAACCTTCGCGGGGATAGGTGGAGGGAGGGGGGGGGTCTCTAGCACTCCACAGTCACCCCTGCCACTTGGCTGGGAAATCGAGGGGAGCAGGAGACGAGGTTGGTTAGCGAGCAGCCCGGCGGGAGCTTGACTAGCCGCCGCCGCAGAGCTCTTAGGCCACTTGGCATGAGGCAGGGGCGCCCGGGAGAGGCAAGCGGGGGAACCGGGAGCGTATTTCCCAGGGAAATGCTCGGCGCGCGTCCCCTTCGCCGAGCCCTCCCAATTGCCCTCATTTTAAGCGTTCTACCTGCAAGAAGCGGGCAAAGCCCGGCGCTTGTGTCCACGTCCGCCAGCTTTGGCGGCCGCCGCGCAGCTCGCCTCCGGAGCAGGCAGCAGCCGCCACTGACAGAGCGATGGGCCCGGCCAACTCCTTCCCATCAAACCCCGCGCTTCCGCCGCCAGCCAATCCGCGCCGCGGCAGGCGCGCGCCGCTCCCCGGTCACGTGACCGTGACCGGAGGGGACAGTTGGGGCGGGCCAGTCGGGCGGTTAGCCGAGGGTCCCTGTCCCCGTGGCTTCCGCGGCTAAGCAGGGTGCTCATCGTCGTGTCTCAGGGGTATACTGCCATTTATTATGAGTCTTACCAATAACAATTACTTCTTACTCTTCCTCTGCCTCTTATTCTTTTAAAGCGTGTTCTTCCAAGTCTCACTGGAGAAGGAGGACCCCGAAATTGGTCCTGGTGATCCTAGACTGCCGCGAGGGAGACGAGTGCGGCCGAGAGTGGAGATGGGTGCATCTGGAAAGGACTCCGTCTTGAGTCCCAGATCAGCTATCATCCAGCCGGCAGCAGTGCAAGTTAATAGTACTACACAGCTTAGAAGAGGCAAGCTCCCAATCAAGCCAGTGGTGAAAATGCAGCCTAGACTCCAGGAGCGCTTGAGGCTTTTACCGCCCCGTGGACGTCAAAAAGGGCCGTTTGATGACAGGACGCTTACCTCACCCGTGTGTGGTAAGCTTCAAATGCCACATGATGTTGATTTCAAACCCATGTATGGCATAAGCTGAGTTTTCTATTTCGAAACGCGTACCTCGAGAATACTCCCTTCTCGGGTCGTAATACGTGGGCCCACAAATAAAGCACCCAGGCTGCGTTCCCCGCAGATTCGAAACTGGCTAAAGAGCGTTCAATTTCCTAGTCAACTGGAAATGACAAATCTAAATAACCAAAGATACTTGAACCACACAAGGTAACAATGGAGAAGGGTAGAAAAGCAAGCAAAGGCTTTGATCGGTGCTTTACCTCTGTGACATGTTTTAACCTTTTGTGCAAACATTGTTCATGGGATTTTTATTTTTTATTTTTAGTTATATAGGCGTTTTAAAATGTTTCCCTGAATTCTAAAGACTATAATTGTTTGAATGTGCTATACTTAAACTTTGACAATGCAAACAAATTAGGTAAAATAAGAAACTGAACATAGAATCTAGTTATTAAGAATAAAATACTGGAAGCTACCAGATAACTCACTGTGGAAGCTTTTTAAGCTTGAAAGGATGAAGGAAAGGGAACCAAAGTTTACTTCTTGTGTACTCTGGGTCAGGCACTTTACGAATCTAGAAGAAAATGAAACATTTCATTTATTTTAATATGGAAATTTAACCATTTTGTTTTTCATCCTATGCTATTTCAAAGTATATTTTTTAAAAGACCTATGCGGGGCGCCTGGGTGGCTCAGTTGATTGAGCTTCCGACTTCGGCTCAGGTCATGATCTCCCCATTCCCGAGTTCGAGCCCCCCGTCGGGCTCTGTGCTGACAGCTCAGAGCCCGGCGCCTGCTTTGGATTCTGTGTCTCCCTCTCTGTCTGTGCCCCTCCCCTGCTCATGCTCTCTGTCTCTCTCTCTCTCTCTCTCTCTCTCAAAAATAAATAAACATTCAAAAATAAAAAAATAAATGAACTATGCAGTTAAGCAAATATATCTCCTCACCTCAGGAATATATTTTCCTAAGATAACAGGGAAGAAATGTTTTCCACTTGCTAATGATTTGTTCTCTAGTTTCAACTGGGCCATCAGGGTCTGTTGCAAAGTTGGGGGAAGAACCAGGAGGGGAGGAAACAAAGAAGAGCTGGATGGGCGCCAGAAATCCCAAATCTAATCCTGAGACAAAATTCCACAGGTAATTGCTCTAGAAGAGGAGGGGCTTGGCCTGGCAAGGGGAGGGAGAGATGTAGTGAATCATTAACTCTTTTAATTGAACACCTTTTTAAGGTAAAGATCATTTTTCAAATGAGGAAACAGAATAGAAATACCATGTACATTGTTGAAGGTAGCATTATACCACTGCCTCCTTCCTATTAAGTGGTACAGGCTTGTCAGGCACAGGGAGGGAAGAGACAACAAGCAGGGAAATCAATGGATGCACTAAATGGCCAGACTACAGCCTATCGGGGTTGCACCAAATATTTATTAAGGACAAGACCCTGTGTTAAGTGTAAGGATACAGAGATAAATAAGAGAGCTGCCCTAAACCAACTGACACTCGTGAAAGAACCCTTCGCAAAAACAAGCAAAAACTATAATACAGGTAAATAAATGCTGCGATAGAGGCAAATGTTCGAGAGTTGGAAAATGCTAAAGCAACAGCAGCCAGAGAGGATATGGGAAAGCCAATGAAGGTGTGCTTCAGCTGAGTCCAAATATTAAAGAATTATTCCTTACTAATCCTAAAATAGTCCTGTAATAGATTCTAAGGAAGTAAACTCAGAAAAACACTTGAGAAGATGAGAAAGGAAACAAACTATTCTAGGCAAAGCAATGCTAACAGGTCTGATTCAACAAGCGCCTAAACCACATTTATTTAAAGACATAAACGCAAGCTGCAAGAGATGAGTACTAGGAGAGCTTACAATAGCGTCACTCACTGACCTGGCAGAAAGGTGAGGGAAGGCTTCCTTGAGAAAGTCACACTGGAATGGAGATCTGAAGGATGAGGTACTGAAAAAAGTAGAAAAGGAAACAGGAGCATCATGTGTAAAGACCTGTTGTCAGAGGGGAAACATCGCAACCCTGAGGGACAGATCAATGTGGCTAGAGCACAGGATGCAGGAAGAGAGTGCGACAGGATGGAACTGGAGGCCAGACTAGGCGGGACCTTGTTGGCCATACTGAGAACCTTCATCCTTTTCTCGAGAAGCAGAGAGGGATGGAACCTGATCAGATCTGTATTTTGAAAAGATCGTTCCGGCTGCAGTGTGGGGATATGAACAGGACAATTAGGATCCCTGGGTGGTAATACAACCAGATTGGGATGGAAACAAGGAGATGGAGACAGGTGGGGAAAACGGAACAATTTAGGAAGTAAAATGGGAGACTTTGGTGATGGATTTAGATACGGTGGGGTGGACTGGGTGGGGATTGAAGGAAAGGAAGGAGTCTGAAATGATGGGCTCTCTGGTAGACCCAGTGGGTAGATAGTAATGCTATCAGTGAGATATGCGCAACATTGGAAGAGAGTTGGGTTTGGGGGTAGATGGGCCCCGGAAACGGGGGCCCAGAAATTTGAATTTTTAACAAGTGCCTCTAGCGATTCTTCTTACCAAGGAGTTTCTCTGAGCAATGGTACTCCCATGCCAGAGGCCACCTGCATAAGAGTTACCCAAGGTACTTATTAAAATATAGACTCTGGGGCCTTGCAGACTAAAATCCCTAGGGATAGAAGGGACGGGAGGAACGGAAGGAGGGAGATACTACCATACCAGGTGGTCTAAGATTTCACCCTGTATCTCTGACAGAGGTGTCCTCGGTTCTCCACCAGGCAGTTCAGAGGAGAGCTGGCGTCCTTTGCTGGTTGATGCGTTTGAGGCAGCAGGTAGCCCCTGCAGACTGCTGTGGTAACGGCTTTCCTGCTCCTAGCCCCAGCCTCCTGCCTTGTCTCCTAAAATGGCGCTCAGCCAACTCTGATGCTCTCTTTCACCACCGCTACCATCAAACCTTGTCCTTCCCTGTCTTGCCCCCCACCCCAATCTCCTTCAGGGTTATGCTGCATATATGCCTCCCAATTCAGGGTTTTGTGGGATTTGATTTTTGCTGGTTTTTTTTTTAAACTAAACTGGCCAGGGGCTAGAAGGGAAATAGGGTCAAAAGCTATGTTTCACTCTTGGCAAAGCTTTTTTTATTCTCGAGAACCTATTTTGGAAGTGTTGTTTTTTTGTTTTTTAAGTTTATTTTGAGAGAGACAGAGACAGCACTAGTGGGGAAGGGCCGGGGAGGGAGGGAGACAGAGAATCCCAAGCAGGCTCCTCACTATCAGCACGGAGCCTGATGCAAGGCTCAAACTCACGAAACCATGAGATCATGACCTGAGCCAAAACCAAGGGTCAGATGCTTAACCAACTGAGCCACCCAGGCACCCTAAGAAGTGTTTTTGTTTTTAAAGACTAAATTGTTCTCTTTGTAGTCTTGCTGCAACAACTTCAAGTCTCTACGAGGTACTGTGGATTCTTCTAACTAGAGGAAGAATCAGGAAGTATGGGGTAAAAGAAGATTGGAATTATTTTTGTAATGGGAAATATAGCAAATACACAGGAAACTTCATAAAAAAGAAGTGTACTACTTAAAGACTAAAACCTAAACACTCATGTGACCCCAGTAGGTCAAAAAGTAGAACATTACCAATACCCCAAAAGGCCCCAATGTGCCTCCTCCCTTATAACCCCCAAATGCCTAAAGATAACCACTATCATCATTATTAACGTATTCACTTTCAGACCTTTATTCATATTTTTTGTGCCTAATGACTTATTCTTAAAAATATACCTTATGCCTGTTTTGGAACTCTATGTAAATAGAATCATAGAGTAAGTTTTTTTTCATGTCTTAAATTGTTTTGATCAAGGTTATGTCTTTAAGATTCACCCATGTGAATGGGTCTGTAGTTCATTCATTTTCACTGCTGTCGGGGACTATATTGCATGGAAATATCATAGTTTATTCTACTGTGGATGGATACAGGCTGTTTCCAGGTTTGGGCTATTATAAACAATGCTGGTGTGTGTGTGTGTGTGTGTGTGTGTGTGTGTGTGTGTGTGTGTGTTTACCCTGGAGCACATAAACACGCATTTCTGTAGAGTCTTTACCTTCGTATACAATTCCTGGGCATGTTTATTTTCAGCTTTTGAAGACCATGCTAAATAAATTGTTCTAATTTGTATAACCAACAATACCATGTGAACATTTCTCTTGTTCCACATCCTCATCAACACTTGAATTGTGCAAGATTTTAATTATTGCCAATCTAATGGATGTGTAATATGAACTTATTGTGGTACTGTTTTGTATTTCCCTTACTTTAGTGAAGAATAGCATCTTTTCATAAAAGCATTGGCTCATTGCTCACGTATTTTCTCGTTTTTCTATTGGGTTATCTTTTCCTTGTTGATTTCTATTTCTATTTCTATTAATTGACTGTATAATGTGGAAACAAGTCTTTGGTTGATTACCTGTGCTACAGATATTTTTCCATTCTGGCTTGCCTTCTCACTCTCTCTTCTGTTTTTAATTTTTTTTTCGAGAGAGAGAGAGCAGGGGAGGAGCAGAGAGAGAGAGAGAGGGAGACACAGAATCCGAAGCAGGCTCTAGGCTCTGAACTGTCAGCCCAGAGCCCACCACAGGGCTCAAACCCACAAACCGTGAAATCATGACCTGAGCTGAAATGGGACGCTGAACGGACTGAGCCATCCAGGCGCCCCACCATTTCACTCTCTTAATAATGTCTTTTAGGGGTGCCTGGATGGCTCAATCGGTTCAGCGTCCCACTTTGGCTCAGGTCATGATCTCATGGTTCGTGAGTTCAAGCCCCACATCGGGCTCTGTGCTGACAACTCGGAGCCAACTTCAATTCGGACGCTGGAGCCTGCTTCAGATTCTGTGTCTCACTCTGTCCCTGCCCTCCCCCACTAACGCTTGGTCTCTGTCAAAAATGAATAAACTTTAAAAAAAAATTTTTTTAATAAAATAAAATAATAGAATGGAATGAAATACAATATAAAATAAAATTAAACTAAATTAAATTAAATTAAATTAAAAAAAGAAAGAGGAAAAACTGAAGATAAAGGCAGGAAAAGACTATCTGCTCTGAGACACAAACCAATAGATGAGAGAGAATGCAATTGATTTCTAATTTTTCTTTCTGGTAATGTCCTTCTTTGGGTTTGGCATTAAAATTGCATTAACTAGCCTCATAAAACGAGTTGGAGAATATACTTTTTTTCCAACTCTCATGTCATCTTTATTCATTTATTCTAGTCTTTAGAGCCAGGTTACCAAGAAACACCCCCCCCAAAAATCCTTTTTGGATCTTTATTAAAATTTCTTTGTGTGTATTAATTTAAGGCACAATAATATCCTTCCCCATGAGCCTTTCCTTCTGGAATATGGCATAACTCTGTATTCATCCAAGTGTTTTTATACATTTCCCCCAAAAAAGACTATTGTTTTCATCGTATAGGTCTCATATCTTATAGTAGGCAGAATTCTAGATGTCCCTCCGTGATTCCCATCCCCTGGTCAGTCAATAAAACACTAATCCAGGTACTACTGTGAAGGACATTTACAGATGTAATTACCTGAACAGGGGCACCTGGCTGGCTCAGTTGGTAGAGCATCCAACTCTTGATCTCAGGATCGTCAGTTCGAGGCTCCGTTGGGTGTAGAGATTACTTTTTAAAAAATTATGCTGAGGGGCACCAGGACGGCTCAGTTGGTTGAGCATCCAAGTCTTGATATCAGCTCAAGTCATGATCTCACGGTTCATGGGTTTGAGCCCCGCAGAAGGCTCTGTACTGATGGCATAAAACTTGCTTAATATTCTCTCTCTCCCTCCTTCTCTGCTCCTCTCCCTGCTTTCTCTCTCTCAAAAATAAATAAACATTTTTAAAAACTTCCCCTGAATAATCTAGGTGGGCTCAGTCTAGCCACCTGAGCCCTTGCAAAGAGAAATGTCTCTAGCTGGAGTCAATTAGTGAGGTTTGGCAGAAGAGAGAAGCCAAGAAGAGAGATGAGTAGCAGCAGAGGAGGTCAGAGAGATTCAGAGCACTAGACTCGGACTTCAGAGCACACCCATTGTTGCTGACTTTGCAAATGGAGGAAAAGGAGCACGAGCCAAGAAATGTGGGCAGGCTCAAGAATCTGAGAATGCCTCCTGGCTGGCAAGCAAGCAAACTGAGAACTCAGTCCTACAGAACTGAATTCTGTCAACAATCTGAATGAACCTAGAAACGGATTCTCCCTTTGAGTTTCCAGAAAGGTACACGACCTGCTGCCACCTTGACTTAAACCTTGTAAAACCCAGAGCAGAGAACCAGCTGAGCCACAGCGTGCCTACATTTCTGACTTCCAGAACTGTGAGAGAATAAATGGCAGCCAAAGAAAACTAATATACACCTTTCTTATTAAGCAAAATATTTTGGGGGCTCAAAAAGTAAGCCTTGGTGATGGTCCCAGGAAGGTCACATTCCTCAAATCCTGTGGCTGAGGTTGTTTCACCTTTAAGAATCCAAACTAAAAAATGCCCAAGAAAGAGGTGGCCCTGGAAGCTACTCAGCTACCACCTGAAGGCGGGCTTGGTAGACAAGATAAATAGTCCTTGGAAGGAGCTGGACAACAAATCAGGGAAAGCACAGCACTAAAAGCCAAGAGTTTGGGGTACAACAGAATGAGCTGTGCCGCTCCTCCAGCCTCTGCTCACTTCAGAATTAGACTCGGTCATCACACTGTCCTAAAGCAACTGTGTACTAAGTGTGGTTCCCATGCTCCAATAAAAAAATGAGAAAGTGAAGTCTAGACTGGTGTGAAATAACTCCGAAAATATCAATATACTTTGATACTGACACTTAATAAGTCTAACATTAAAAATTCCAATCATCATTAATAATAACTCCAGAGACCATTTGTTCTGAAAGACAAGAGTTACAAGTAGAACACAAGGCATCCTGGCATATAGACAATTCTATGTGATTTCGGTCTAGTTCTTGAAGAAGAGAGGAACATTTTCTTAACAATGGAAAAAAATTTTTGCCTTTTCTGGAACAAAATATATATAAACTAGGCAGGTTAAAATAAATTCTTGTCTTGGTGCCCAGTAATTCCAAAAGGCGTCATTCTAATGCTACCTAAAAAGTAACGAAACACATGACAAATCAAGGAGCTGGTGAAATTGAGTCTTCATTCTTAAGCACGTAAAGCTTATACGTAAAACAAAGAAGATGTAAATTCAGCTAATTCATGCTGAGATTTATTGTTAACAGGAGTCATAAGAGTACATGGCATTTTACAAAGCATAAAATATTGGAAGACAAATTTTTTGCCCTGAGGAGCTTAGTAAAACATGTGTAGGCAATAGCTAACAGAAAAAATATTAAGTTACGGTGATTTACAAAGTGATCGCCAATGGAAGACTGAGTATAGAAAAAATGTCTTATAAAAAGAGAAAATTGGAAAATGCCAGGGATTTGGGGGTGGGGGCAGGAAAGAGGTTGCAGAAGCTTGAAGGAAGAGTGAAAAAGAGATGAGAGAAATGAAAAAGTTCTAAGAAGTGAGGAAAGAGGAAAAAATGAAGATACAGATGGAGCAAAAGACTTGCTGCTGTGAGACACGAACCAATACATGCAAAAGAATGTAGGGTTGATTTCCTTGACAAACCTCTGAAATTAGACAGCTGGAAATCCTAACCGTACAACTCATTTTTTAAAAAACTTAAGACCTAACTTTCCCAAACAGTAGATATTAAACCAAACCTCAATCAAGCCATATTATGCCATCTATAACAGATAGAATATATAAATTAAAATTCCATGCAGGTCTGAATGCAGCTGAATTGTGAACAACTTAAAAAGTTTGCCCTCTTGCACTGTTGGTGGAATGCAAACTGGTGCAGCCACTCTGGAGAACAGTGTGGAAGTTCATCAAAAAATGAAAATAGAATTACCCTATGACCCCGCAATAGCACTGTTAGGAATCTACCCAAGAGATACAGGACTGCTGATGCATAGGGGCACATGTACCCCGATGTTCATAGCAGCACTTTTGACAATAGCCAAATCATGGAAAGAGACTAAGTGTCCACCAACTGACGAATGGATAAAAAAGATGTGGTATATGTATACAATGGAATACTATGCAGCAATGAGAAAGAATGAAATCTGGCCATGTGTGGCAACATGGATGGAACTGGAGGATATTATGCTGAGTGAAATAAGTCAGGCAGAGAAAGACAGATGCCATATGTTCCCACGCATAGGTAGGCTTTGGGAGACCTAACAGAAAACCACGGGGAAGGGGAAGAGGGGAAGGAAGAAAAAAAAAAAGCCACAGAGAGGAAGGAAGACATAACATAAGAGATTCTCAAAGACTAAGAACAAACTGAGGGGAGAGGGGTGTGGGTGATGGGCACAGAGGAGGGTGCTTGTTGGGATGCGCACTGGGTGTTGTATGGAAACCAATCTGACAATAAATTATTCCAAAAAAAAGTTTGATATTTGGGGGTGATAGTGTAAAAGGAACTTCACTTCAGAAGACATATTCAAAAGCACTCATTTTCCTTACATATGCACGTACTCTAGAAAAGTCCCAGTGCTATAGCAACACTTCAATCAGACCCAATATTTTCCTACAAGATAAAGACCAACTTTCTGTGCAGTGTGTTCAGGACATACACCGTTTCCAGGAGCCAGCAGCTGTACAGACTTCTCTTTAGTCCCCAAATAGGTCAGACTCAAGAAATTATCTGTTTTTAAAAATTATCGTCTTTAATGGCCTGTCTTTTATTGAGTTTTAAATATTCTTTATAAATTCTGGATATTGTTAATTTCCAGGTACGTGATTTAAAATATTTCTTCTTGTCTGTGACTTGTGTCTTCATTCTCTTAACTGTCTTTCAAAGAGTAAAAGTTCTTAATTTTGATGAAGGGAATTTATCTTTTTTTTTTCTTTTACGGATTATGTCTTTGGTATCAGAACTAAGAAATCTTTAACCCAAGATCACAAAGATATTCTCCTAGGTTTTCATCTACAGATTTTATGCTTTGAGGCTTTGCTTTTAGGACAATGATCCATTATGAGTTAATATTGTATAAGGTTTAAAGTATGAGGTAAGGTTCATTTTCTTAATTTACTTTGCATATAAGTGTGAAACTGCATGCCTGGGTGGCTCAGTTGGTTAAGTGTCTGACTCTTGATGTCTGTTCAGGTCATGATCTCATGGTTCATGGGATCCGGTCGGGCTCAGCCCTGACAGCACGGAGCCTGCTTGGGGTTCTCTCTTCCTGTCTCTGCCCCTCCCCCACTCAGGCATGCTCTTTCTCTCAAAATAAACTTTTAAAAAATTAAAATTAAATATTAAAAAATTAAAATTGTTTCAGCTATCCTAGTTCTATATGAAATTTTAAATAAACCCATCAATTTCTAAAAAAAATCATACTGGGATTTTTATTAGGATTGCACTGAATGCATAGATCAGTTTGAGGAAAATTGACATATTAACAATATTGAATCTTCCAATCGATGGACACAGTATTTCCTTCCATTTATTTAGATCTTTGATCTCTTTCATCGTTATTTAAAATTTTTAGAACACAGATCCTGCATATTTTTGTGAGATTTATTTCATGTTTTTGGTAGTATTATAAATGGTACTGTGTTTAAAATTTAATTTCCAAATATTTGTTGGTAATATGTAGAAATAAAACTTATTTTTATATTGACCTTCTATCCTGTGACTTTTCTAAAATGATTTATTAGTAGTAGGAGATTTTTAAAAACCCTTGGGATTTTCTGTGTAGAAAATCGTACAGTAAAACAGAGAAAGTTTTATTTCTTCCTTTCCAATCTGTATTTTTTTTTCATTTGTTTCTCTTGACTTCTTGTACTATCTAGTACCTCCAGTACAATGTTGAATAGGAAGAGTAAAACCGGATATCCTTGTCTTGTTCCCAATCTTAGGGAAAAACATTCTTTCAGGTTTGGTATACTATTAGGTGTATTTTGCAAATCTCTATCAGGTTAAAGAATTGCCTTCTTTGGACCCTCACTTTTTGCCACAATTCAAAAATTAACTCAGAATGGATCAAAGAACTTAAGGGTTAAAACTATGAAACTCTTAGAAGAAAACCTATGGTCCAAATAGAAAACTTTTGTATGTCAGGATACAATATCACAGGAGTGAAGAAACAACTCATAGAATGGGAGAAAGTATTTGTACATCATGCACCTTTTAAGGGTCTAATATATCGAAAACCTAAAGAACCTCTAAACTCAAGAACAAAAAGACAAAAACTGTAATTCAAAGAAGGGTCTAAGGTCTTAAATGGTTATTTCTCCAAAAAAGATATACAAATGTCCAAAAAAGCATGAAAAGATGCCCAACGAACACTAGTCATTAAGGAAATGCAAATTAAAACACAATGGGGCACCACCTCACCCCTGCTAGGATGGCTATTATCTCTCCAGGTTTCAAACACAGTATCACCACTCCGAAGTACATACCCATGAGAATGAAAGCAGGGACTCAGACAGATACTTGTACACCCATGTTCATAGCAGCACTATTCTCAGTAGCCAAAAAGTGGAAACAACCCAAGTGCTCATCAACAGTTGAATGGATTAAGAAAATGTGGCACATACATGGAATGGAATATTATTCAGCCTTAAAAAGGAATTGAATTCTGATACATGCTATGACATAGGTCAGCCTTGAAAACATGTTTAGTGAGATAAGGCAGACAAAAAAGAAGAAATAATGGATGATTCCATTTATATGATGTACCTAAAATAGGTAAATTCATGGAGAAAGAATATAGAATAATGGTTAGCATGGGCTGGTAGGAGAGGGGGAGTGAGGAGTTAGTGTTTAATGCTACAGAGCTTCTATTTAGAATTATTTCTTTTAAGTTTTGAAAATAGATAGTAATGACGGTAGTGTAACATCATGAAAATACTTAATAACACTGAATCGTACACTTAAAAATGGCAACTCTGTGCCTTCCCGTCTCCCCCATAATTTGCCCTATGCATCTCTCCTATCTGGCCATTCCTGAGTTGTATCCTTTATAATAAACTAGTAAAAGGAAGTAAACTATTTTCCTTAGCTCTGTGAGCTGTTTGAGCAAATTACTGAACCTGAGAGAAGTGAGTTGTGGGAACCCGTGTTTTGTAGCCACGTCAGACAGAAGAGTGGGTAACCTGGGAACCCAATGCTTGTGACTGACATCTGAAGCCATGGGAGTCTTGTGGGACTGAGCCCTATTTACACATCTGTGGAGTCTGACACTAACTCCAGGTGGTAGGTAGTGTGAGAATTGAATTGAATCCTAGAACACCCAGTTGATCTCCAGAGAGATGGACAGTTGGTTGGTGTGAGGGAAAAACCCACATAATTATAGTCAGAAATATCATAAAAGCAGCTCACCAAACACGTTAACGAGGTCGGCATTATGCTGGCTTATCACAGAATCTGGGGATCATCCCCAAATCTCTCACTTCCAAAACTTTCCTCACACTCTCCAGCCCACCGGGGTCCTTCCTACTGATCTTCTGTCCAGAAAGATGGGTTTCCTCTTGGATTCCTACATTCCCATGCTGCCGAGAGTTCTGCACAGTGCTGTGCCCATGGGGCAAAGCAGAGAGGACAAAAAGAAAGATTTTTTTAAGTTTATTTTTTTTATTTTGAGAGAGAAAGAGAGAGAAAGAATCCCAAGCAAGCACAGTGCACAGCCCAATGTGGGCTTTAACTCACGGAACCATGAGATCGTGACCTGAGCAGAAACCAAGAGTTGGACACTTAACCGACTGAGCCACCCAGGCACCCCCTGCCCCCCAAAAATAGATTTTTTAAAAAGTAGTTATTTCTACTTTCTCTTACCCTCAGATCCCTTTTCTCAACTCCTCTAAACAAAAAGATAGGAAAGCTACTGCTTCAGCTCCATCATTGGCCAGCTCTCTGTATGTCACAAACAGCAAAAAAGGGGAGGATATGAAAGAAAAAAGTATGACTCCCATATTCTCTGGCCCAGAGGGATCCCCTTTCCTGGCCCTTTGGACAGGAAGGATTTCTCTGAGTTTTAACTGTCTGCAATATGGATGCCCCAGCTCTGCCAGGGGCCCACCCTTGGCTTGAGACCATAAGCAAAAAAGGGGAAAAAAAGGGGAAAATAATCCCCCTACAGCTCACTTCCCCAGGTTTTTACTTCCTTCTCCAACCTACTATGGCCACATGAGAAGTTCTTCCTGCATACTTTTTAATTACCTTACAATGTGAGAGTGATTTTGTAATATCATTTTCTATTAAAAAAATAGAAAGATAATTCAGTCATCTGGTTGATTCATAAGTTTTTTGTGCGGCGCCTGGGTAACTCAGTCTATTAAGCATCCGACTCTTGATTTTAGCTCAGGTCATGATTCCATGGCTCATGAGATGGAGTCCCACATAGGGGTCTGCACTGACAGCAAGGAGAGTGGGATTCTCTCTCTCCTACTCTCTCTCTGCCCCTCCCCCACTCTCTCTCTCTCTCTCTCTCTCTCTCTCTCTCTCTCTCTGTCAAAATAAACATTTTTTTAAAAAAACTTTTTTTGCGTTGTTGACAGTTCGGGCAAATATTTCAGCTTTGTGTTAATATCATGTAAATTTGTAGAATGGTCGTCAAAGGTGGGGAAAGTGCTATCAGGTTGTTAGGTTTCTTTAATTTCTGCTATAAGATGTCTGGGACTTTCAAGTCTCCTTGTACACTAGTTAATTTCAAATATTCCTTTAATCAATGACAATTATTATTACTATCACTATTGATGTCCTTGTTGTAACGACATATTATGAGTTTATGTTACTTTTTTCAAAGTAACCATTTTATGTGAAATTGACAAGAACTTTAAATCCTGTTTCTATGTGTTCTTATGGCTCCCACCTCTCATTAGAATTGAATTATCAGACAGTCCTAGAGCCTCTTCAGTACTTCCGCTCGAAATGAATCACCTCCTTCTAGTGAATTCCTGCTTTTGGTGATGATTTGAAATCTTTTTGGTTATTCGTCAGAATAATCTCTATGGATTAATTGCATACCTTTTTTTACTTTTTTAGATTCCATTAATTTTTTTATCTGAAAATTTTCTCAGTTCTTTATGAATAGAGGTATAGACGACAAAAGATGGTCCCCTTCATGTAAATCAAATAATTTCTTAAATGTCTCATGGAAACATTTCAAAGTGTCCTACTGAATTACAGTAAAAATTATTTTATCTTTGTCAACTTTTTATGTAAGATTTTGCTTTTCTTGTGTTGAGGTTTTTCTTCCAAATCTTTGAAAAACATGTTTTAGGGGCACCTGGGGGACTCAGTGGGTTAAGCGTTCCAAATCTTGATTTCAGCTTAGCTCATGATCTCACACTACATGAGCTCAAGCCCCACATCAGGCTCTGCGCAGACAGCATGGAGCCTGCTTGAGATTTCTCTCTCCCCGTCTCTCTACCCCTCCTCCACTCCACACTCTCTCCCTCTCAAAAGAAATAAAATAAATAATTTTTAAAAAAAGAAAAATATTTTTTAGAGCGCATAAAATGTCTTCGGTCCACCTTGCAAGGCTCCAACAGCTTTATAATGAATAACTCATTATATTATACTTAGAATTTTTTTCAACCCAAGTTGATATATGTATGTAAAATACTCCATTTATGAGAGGAACCTGAAAGGAAAAGAAGTCGTAAATGCCAATGTGGTTAACAACTGCGGAGGCAAGTTTTTTCGCTCACCAGATTAAAGGAATGAGCGGCACATGGTGTACATTCTGCGCACTTATTAATATCTTTAAAGAGCGCTAAGAGCCCTTTTCCTCACCTTTCATAGCAGCCATATTGCTGGACGACACCTCATGAGTGCTTTCAACCATGGGTTACTATTGTCCGAAAGTTATTTCCCATTGTTGAATAAAGCCACGGGCTGTTTTTGAGTTGGTAAAAAAGTTTAAAGCTACACATAGAGTTTTCAGTCGCAGCAGGAGAGAACAATAATGGCCAACTAGTTAGCGTTGGACACAACTAGCATAGGATCCGCAACCATGGTTTATTGGTTAACGCTTTCATTACGCATGCATTTTCCTCCTATTTCTAGTTGCTGTACGTTGCATAGAATGATCACACTTTTTGAGAGCTTTCAATGCATTCATCAAGCCTGAAAACCCATCCAGTGTAAGCAAAGTCTGGATTCAATTACTGTTGCAAATCATTGATAAACAATATCTGTGACCTTTTTCTGCCTTAGAATAAACTCCTAAGAGAATGACTATTTACAATATTTTTGAGAAACATCTCTTTTGCCCATTTTATGTTCTCTCTTTTTTTTTTTAATGTTTATTTATTTTTGAGAGACATAGAGACAGAGTGAGCAGGGGAAGGGCAGAGAGAGAGGGAGACACAGAATCGGAAGCAGGCTCCAGGCTCTGAGCCATCAGCACAGAGCCCAATGCGGGGCTCGAACTCACAGACTGTGAGATCATGACCTGAGCCGAAGTCGGCCACTTAACCAACTGAGCCACCCAGGCTCCCCTGTTCTCTTTGATTCTATATAAATATTATTAGAATCAGAGTACCTGGGTGGCTCAGTCAGTTGGAGCATCTGACTTTAGCCCAGGTCGTGATCTCGCGGTTTGTGGGTTCGAGCACCGCGTCAGGCTTTGCACTGACAGTGTGGAATCTGCTTCAGATTCTCTGTCTCCATCTCTCTGTCCCCCCCCCCCCCGCTCAAACATAAACAAACATTAAGAAATCTTTTAAATATTATTAGAATCACAATTTTGAAGGGAAAAAAGTCTTAATTAAAGTATTGAATGACATTACTACTTTTCTATAACAGGTCATAATGAAAGACTATAATCTTTGTCAAAGTCAATGAATCATAGGGTAGTTCTCTTCTTAACATTTCGAGGAACTTCCACACTGTTTTCCAGAGTGGCTGCACCAGTTTGCATTCTCGCCAACAGGGGAGGAGGGTTCCCCTCTCTCCACATTCTCGCCAACACCTGTTGTTTCTTATATTGCTGATTTTAGCCATTCTGACAGGTGTGAGGTGATATCTCATTGTAGTTTTGATTTGTAGTTCCTTAATGATGACAGATGTTGGCATCTTTCATGCGTCTGTTGGCCATCTGTATGTCTTCTTTGGAAAAATGTCTTATTCACGGAAAAACAGTAGGAAGTTTCCTCAAAAAGGTAAAAAAAAAAAAAAAAAAAGAAATGCCCTATGATCCAGCAGTTGCACTACTAGGTATTTACCCAAAGTACACAAAAATACTAATTCAAAGGGATATATGCACCCCAGTGTTTATAGCAGCAGTATCTACAATAGCCAAACTATGGAAACAGCCCAAGTGTCCGTCGACTGATGAATGGATAAAGAAGGTGTGGTGTATATACAACGGACTATTACTCAACCATATAAAAGAATGAAATCTTGCCAGTGGCAACAATGTGGGTGCAGCTACAAAGTGTTATGCTAAGCAAAATAAGAGAAAGACAAATACCATATGATTTCACTCATGTGTGGAATTTAAGAAACAAAACAAACAAGCAAAGAGAAAAGAAAAGAGAGGCAAACCAAGAAACAAACTCTTAACTAGAGAGAACAAATGGAAGGTACCAGGAGGGAGGTGGGTGGGGGGTGGGAGAAATCAGTGATGGGGATTAAGGAGTAAACTTGTAATGAGTACCAGGTGTTGTATGGAAGTGTTGAATCACTATATTGTACACCTGAAACTAATATCATACAGTAGTTAACTGACAGGAATTTAACTAAAAAGTCTTAAAAAAAAAAAACCTCTTCCAAAATATTAACCAATAAATCAATAAATAAATAATGTCCATGAAGCCATCCACCTAAAGCTGCCGCCAACCTTTGTGAACTACACAAGTTGTATTTGCTTTACTATTTTCTATTTCTTCTGCTTTTTCATTTCCTCTTTTGAAGTGTCCTAATTCTCACAATCTCTCTCTCTTCCGTTTTATTTTAATAATCTATATTTTCTTAGCTCTCATGAACGGTTTCTTGTCTTCACAATTTTGACAGCTTTAGTGAAAATCCTGAGGTAATAAGGTAGTTGTTGATATTTTGAGGCTTTTGTGAATCTTCCGTTTAAATCTTTGGCTTGCAACGGGATACTTTCTGCCAGATACATTTGAATTTAGAAGAATAATTCTAAAAGTATCTTTTTTTAAAAAAAACCTGAAGTTAAAACAAGGAGGAGCAACTCAGATGTATTTTTTAATTTGCTATGATATTGTGATGACCACGAAAATGTGTGACTGAGTCGCTCCTATTACATACATTGGTTTCTTTATGAATATGTGCGAGGAGTTTTGTCACTGGAGCACTTGTGTGCTGTCACTGTATCATCGTGTAAGTGGTAACTTCGCCTGTGTCCTAAACCACAAGACTTTGTCAGGAATAGATATGCCAGTTAGGCTAAGATGCCTTATACTACATTAGAATGCAGAAAATACACAGAATGCTCTCTCTCTCTCTCTCTCAAAAATAAGTAAACATTTGAAAACATTAAAAGAATTATTGTTTGTACTATTGAAAAGTAACTTACTGTTTTGGAAATCTTTTAATAATTTCTCTCGATGCGGCATCTGGTGGCTCAGTCAGTCAAGCGTCCATCTCTTGATTTTTCCTCAGGTCATGATCCCGAGGATTATGGGATAGAGCTCCGAGTCAGACTCTGCACTGAATATGGAGCCTGCTTAAGATTCTCTCCCTCTCTCTCTCTCTGCCTCTCCCTGCTCATGCTCTCTCTCTCTCTACATTACAATTTTTTTCTATTGAGATATAACATCACTCTAGAATGAGCCATTCCGTTTTTTCATATACTGAAGCTATTTAAATTTCACTCTCAACCTTTGCAGAACGGCGCGTTTCAGAGTACTTCAGAGACCCTAGGCTTCCTTTAGGAATTCTACCTATATATCAGTAAATTGTTCTTATTTTCCATCCAAATTATTTAGCCAAATTTATGACTATTTCTCTAAGACAGTGAAGTAAAATACTTCAAATATTCTACTTGAAATGTGGTCCATAATGTGTCCTCTCATACCCTGTGAGCAGAGGTATAAATTGGCAGTTGCCTAAAGTCAATTTGAAAACAACTACCAAATTTGAAATATGCATAACACGTATTAATTTTATAATTAAAGTAATTTTTAAAGAAGTAGTTTTTTCCTATTTAATCCTTCAGGGTGAATGGGCACGGGGTCTCTGGCTTCAAGGACCTCATACTTGAAGGGTGAAGGGGTAAAGAACGATAATGTGTGGTCTTTACCTACATAGAGCATATTTTTTAATTTTAGGCTGTATTTTCACATTTTAAATATAAATTCTAATCCACAATTATAACCCACACAGAAAGTGAGCAGTCTATAAAATTTTGAAATAGGCTCAATCCTACATTTTTGAAATCGAAAATAATTGTGATTAACTGTAAATAAACCCTCAGACTAAGAATAGATGAGTTGTTATACTATTCACAATATTTCTTTTCAAGTGATTTTGGTTTTTTTTTAATGTTATATATTTTATTTTGAGAGAAGAGTGCCTGCGCAAGCAAGGGAGGGGCAGAGACAGAGAGGAGAATCCCAGACAGTCTCTGCACTGTCAGTGCAGAGCCTGACTCCGGGCTCGATCTCATGAACTGTGAGAGCATGACCTGAGCCGAAATCAAAAGTCAGACTCTTAATCGGCTGAGCCACCCAGGCACCCTAATTTTGCTTATTTTTTTGAAGTTTTATTAACTTAAATAATCTCTACAACTGATATGGGGCTCAAACTCAGGACCCTGAGATCAAAAGCCACACGCTCCTCCCATCGAGTCAGTGAGACACCCCTATTTTGTTTATTTTCGAGTGGGTAATACGTGTATATGATACAGAATTCAAATGTTACAAAAGGACATACAGAAAAGTCTCTCTCTCACCCTGGCCTCAGATTCATAGTTCCTCTCCCTGGAGACAACCACTGTTGGCAATTCTTGGGTAGCTTTTCAGATATATTTTGTGAATATATGGATATATTTCTCTCTCTCTTTTTTTCTCACACAAAGCATAGTTCATTCTATATGCTATTCTGCATATATCTTAAGAATTAATTCTCGGTGGTTTTTTAGTGGCAACATTCTTCATCTATTCTTCTATTAATGGACATTTAGGTTGTTTCTGATCTCGTACAATTACGAACAACATAGCAGTCTCTAACCTTGGGCATGGGCCATTTCTTTGTGTGTCAATAGACATCTGTAAGAAAGAACTTCTGGAGGTGGAACTGTTGGGTTAAAGGATATGTGTAACTAGAATCTCGATAGGTATTTCCTATTACTCTCCCTGGAGACTGTGCTGAATTACATTCCCACCAGAAATGCCCTGCTTTCCTCACCCTACACAATGCAATGTATGATCCCATTGTTATTTTTGACGGTATGATGGGTTTGAAAAAATGGCGTCTCATTGTAGTTTTGCATTTTTCTTTTTTTTTTTTAATTTTTTTTAATGTTTTCATTTATTTTTGAGAGACATAGAGACAGAGTGTGAGCAGGGGAAGGGCAGAGAGAGAGGGAGACACAGAATCCGAAGCAGGCTCCAGGCTCTGAGCCATCAGCACAGAGCCCGACGTGGGGCTCGAACTCACAGACCGTGAGATCATGACCTGAGCTGAAGTCGGACGCTTAACCGACTGAACCAGCCAGGCGCCCCTGGTTTTTGCATTTTTCTAATCATGAGGGAGGTTGAACATCACTTCATGTGTTTAAGAATAACATTTACTTTCAAGATTCATTACATAAACAGTAGTTAATATTTCCTTCTAAATTCGATTGTCTTTTCCTCCCTTGGTGAAAAAAAGACCTCCCATTGGGTTGTAACTTAATATTGCCTACCATTTAACTAACTTACTAAATAAATAAATAAATAAATAAATAAATAAATAATAAATAAATAATAAATCACTGCAACATCTTAGAATATAAAAGCAGGGTTTTTCTACCTTTTCTGGAAGAATTCAAAAGTTCATGTTTGGATTTATAACAAACATGGAAATTTTCACAAAAATTATCTGTTAGTAAAATTGGAAATCTCCACAATATATAAATCCTTAATTTTAATTGTGTTTTTTTTTATAATTCAGTGCCGGAATGCAAAAAATATATACCTTAATGAAAAAAAATATTTTCCTTTAAAACAATAGCTGCCATATTATTCAGTAATGAAAAAGTCAAACTTCTAAGACTAAGAAAATCTTTGTTAATGAAAGCTTATCTTTAGCGAGTTTCTTATATGATTATTGATAAGTAATATAAATACAGTATAAAATTTTTTTAAGATTTTATTTTTAAAGGGCACTTGGGTGGCCCAGTTGGTTAAGTGTCCAGCTTCAGCTCAGGTCATGATATCACACTCGTGAGTTCGAGTCCTGCATTGGGCTCCCTGCTGTCAGCACAGAACCCACTTAGGATTCTCTGTTCCCCCCCGCCCCGCCCCTCCTTCCACCTCTTTCTGCATCTCAAAAATAAATAAACATTAAAGAAAAAATATTTTATTTTTAAGTAATCTCTACACCCAACATGGGGCTCAAACTCACAAGCCTGAGATCAAGAGTCACATGCTCTACCAACTGAGCCAGCCATGCTCCCCAAATATAGCATAAATTTTAATGCAGAGTTCATAAAAAGCATTTGTACATTGTTGCTAGTGTTCCAACACCAATGTAAATAAATATTGTAAATGGATATCAGTTGTTCCTCTCTGTTCTGTGTCATTTCAAAGTCAACTTTAAATTCTCTTTCCATCATTGTTATAAAAGTGAATTTTACTAAGTAAAACCTAGCATTTGACATGTGTCAAAAATCTTAGGACTTTTCCAGTTTGTAGCGATCCCATGGAAATTAGTATCTTAGAGTTCTAGGTAGAAAGTATACTTGTAAATATCAGTATTTTGGAAAACTAGTCTGTCTTCTCCCTATTTCCCACCCACCCCGTCAGCCTCACCCAGAGAAATAACTCTCTCAAGCTATTGATAGGGGAGGCCTATTAATCAATCCGGCTGGTCACTGGAGTGAAAGATGTCACTGCCAATGCCCCCGATGCCCCGTATAGCGGCACAGACTTCTGGAATTGAAAGGGAGCCAGATCAAGGAGTCATTTAATCCAGACCTCTCTCTTCCTGCAAGGCTCTGCCTGAAATGTCTAAGACAGATGGTTTGTCCTTAAAATTCACCAGGGACAGAGATTCCACAATATTACTCTGGAGCCTTTTCTAATGTTTAATCACTATTTCTGTCAAGTCAGTTTAAGCTCTTTTCTGCTAGTTTTTCCTCTGCAGGCATGGGAGACGGTTGGTCAGCGACCTCTATATAATCACCTTTTCAGTATGAAAAGACACTTACCAAGGTGCCCTTCGGCTTTGTTTTTAAATTATACGATTTATTTTCTCTCCATCTTTAATATCAGTATTTGATCTCATTATTCATTTGGATTACTTTTTTTTTTTAAACTTTTATTTATTTTTGAGAGACATAGAGATAGAGGGTGAGGAGGGGAAGGGCAGAGAGAGAGGGAGACACAGAATCCGAAGCAGGCTCCAGGCTCTGAGCTGTCAGCACAGAGCCCGATGTGGGGCTCGAACTCACAGACCACGAGATCATGACCTGAGCTGAAGTCGGCCGCTTAACCGACTGAGCCACCCAGGCACGCCTGGATTACTTTTTATTAAACTCTTTCCATTTGTTCTGTAACACTCCTAACTTAATATTATAGTGCACTCCTTCATTGTAATGTGCTTTTATGAAGTTTAATTATTGTAGGACAAGCTAACTACACTTTCATTTACTCACTAAATAAGTATTTATTGAGTATTTTTTTGCCAGCAAGAAAAAGATAGGCAAATCTCCTGCTCTCTTATGATATGTATTCCAGTAGAAGAAATCAAGAATAATTAAAAAGGGTTCTATAAATAACATTTTGATAAAAATGGAGTCTCCTCTAGTAATTGGAAAAAGGTCAGACCACTGTGCTAGAGACCCAACAAGAGCTAAGTGGTTTAAAGAAGAGGTTTACTTCTTACCTAACAGTCCGGTGTGACGGCTTTGGATGTCAACAACCTCTGCTCCACGAAGTCACTCAGAGGCGACAGTCCTTCTATCATGTCGCATCATCAGACCTTAAGTCAATGTCATTGTCTTTACAGTATAAGCTGAGTCACTCTGAGTTCCAGCCAGCCTGGAGGAGAAGGACAATATGGGTGGAGCTACCCTAGGCCCAGAAGTGGCACATGTCATTCTGTTTATCGAAGAGAACACAGACACAGGGCCACACTTGACAAAGAAGCTGGGAAAGGTATGTATGTAGCCTTCCGTGTACCCAGGAAGAAGAAGAGCATAGATTTCCGGGGACCAGACAGGCTGTTGCAAACACTAGCAAATGTTTCTTCCCAATATCTTCAGGTCCCTTTTTACCTCTTTGTATGTTTCTACTTCGAACAGCAAACAATGGGCTGGTTTTTGGAAGACGCTCTGGGGAAACTGGATCTCACCGTGCCAGCCCTGGAAAGTGCCTGGAAATTTACTACCCCCCACCCCACGGCGCCTTCACCCAAGGGGGGCTGACTGATGGGTGCAGGGGTGTGAGAGACCTGCTCTCTTACCCTCTGGTCAGGACACTTCTGAGCCATGGCTGCATTCCAGAGCTCCCATGCAGGCACGAGTGAAGTCACCCTCTATGGGAGTTGGCCTGTCATTCATTCTTGCCTGGCTGTCTTCCCTTTCCTGTCCTGCTTTCCACATCCCCTTACGTGTTTCCCCCAGGCGTACTTTCTTAATAAATCACTTGCATATGAATCCTCATCCGATGGCCTGCTTCTAGAAAACCTGATAGAAGACCCAAGGAAAAGGGTTAAAGGTGCTGGATCACTTTTAGTAGCTTCACACTTAAGGGCAAAAGGAGCGTTTGGACAAGCACGAATGATCTAGATCGTACCTGTCACTACTGTATGGAAAAACAAACTAAAATGAGTATTTTTGATGTTTTGCTAAGGTCACACTCTTATATCTAAATATGGCTTTTGTGATGGGGATATCTACAACCTGCTCAAAAAATGAATGCATTTGGGAGCACCTGGGTGGTTTAGCCTGTTAAGCGGCCCGCTCTTGATTTTGGCTCGGGTCATGACCTCACATTGGGGGCGATCGAGCCCCACTTGGGGCTCCGTGTTGACAGGGTGGAACCTGCTTGGGATTCTCTTTCACCCTCTCTCTCCCTCTCCCTCTCTCCCTCTCTCTCTCTCTCTGTCTCAAAACAAATAAACTGAAAAAAAAAAAAGGTGAATGCTTTTGGGTCTTAACTCTATATTACCAAAGTAAGCTTCATCAGAGCGATCTTCTAATTGGATCTTTGAACATAAAGGGAATACATTTAAGTGAGTAGAGGGAATGGGCAACAAATGTACTCAGTGATACTCAGCCCTGGGTAACCCAACAGAAACTTTGAGCATCTCAGAATACACGATGGTATGGATTATAAGCTAACTAAAACACTGAAGTGTAGCATCTTTCTGTGGGCTAAATATATCACAAACAACCGTTTTGGACAAGCATACTGGGGGAATTGGAGAGAGGACTTTAGAAGGAACAACTGGCAGGGCCCCTGGGCGGCTCAGTTGGTTAAGTGCTAACTTCGGCTCAGATCACGATCTCCTGGTTCATGGGTTCGAGCCCTGCATCAGTACAGAGCCCACTTCAGATCTTCTGCCCCCCTTCTCTCTCTCTCTCTCTCTCTCTCTCTCTCTCTCTCTCTCTCTCTCTCAAAAACTCAATAGGTAGCCACCCTGCCCAGGCTCTGGCGCGCTGCGGCTGCGGGCGCCAGGTGCATGGAAGCGGCAGCGGAGGCGGCGGCTGCCCCATGGAGTGTTACTACATTGTCATTAGCTCCACGCATCTTAGCAACGGATACTTTTGCAACATCAAGGGAGTTTTCCCGGGGCCCTCTCAGCAAGAACGGGAATAAATAGGTAAACATTAAAAAAATAATGTTGAAGTATGTAAATATTAGACTTATTTGCGTATTGCAGAATTACCAGCTTTTGTATGAAATTGTAATCGACTCTGAATTTTTAAAAAATAGGCTTCTAATTTAAAGTATCACCTTTGATAAATCCAAAAATCAGGACATGTAGATGCAACTTAAAGTAAAATTAACTTACACTGAGATTACCATTCTATAAATGTTACCCTCCAGCCTCCTGCAGACTTCTCTCAGACACGTTTGTGGACTCGATCGGTTGTAATTGTACATTCATTTTTGTGCTGATTTGATCAACATCTGTCTCTCGCACTGAACCATCGAGCTCTGAGGGCAGTTTGGGGTACCTTTATATCCTCAGCATCAGATACAATGCCACACGGCGGGCACTCAAAACATGTTTGACTGACAAAATTAATGAACATATTAATACAGAATAATTGACATTACATTTCAAATAACAGCATCCTTGCCACTTAAAGTGCATGGTGCAAGAATTTTTATTTATTACTCTGTAAATTAAAGAAAATAGAGAATACAAATGATTTTCGTCCATAGAAAGACAACAAAGTACACCCAGGAGAATGCAATTGATTATTGCTCTCTGCGCACATCAGTTTGGCATCTATTTGTAAACATATTTTAGCGTCCCATATTGCCCGCAGGTATGTAGTTCCTTGAATTCTCCTTACAATATCCTACTGGTTGCTTCATAAATTAATGCATTAAATAAAATATTTGATATCTAAAATGAACATTCTAAATTCGTATGAGTCACGGTTTTACCTTCTTTTAGAAATATCCTTTAACATCTTAATAATACCTTAAAAACATCTTTAATAACGCTAATTGTTCACTCTATCTACACAAAAATTTATTGAGAAGGAACGACACGAAAAGCACTGTGCTAGGCTGAGCATACTAAACAAGTGTGTTATGAATATCTTCATAACACTCCTTTAAAGAACTTACTAGTCAAACTGCGAAGAGCTTAGTAAAAAAAAAAGGTATTAATATATATTTTGCTTTTTATCGTAATTATTAGTTCATGTCACCACAAAGCAGTAACGCTGCATTATATCGTTGGGACCCAACCCCAGTTTCCTGGGATTTGCATGCTAGGGTAATATTTTACACAGACCATCCATATGAATTTTTCAAATGGTTCTGGTTTTCAGTTAAATTCATTCTTCTCGGTTTCTTTCGTTGTTGTTATTTTGCTCTATTTTATGTATTTTTCCCAACAGAAAAATTACTTAAACTTGAAAAGAGAGATAGTTCAAGCATTGGAATGTCAACTCCATACAGGTTTCAAAGAGTGCAAAAGGTTGTATTTCAGGAGGGTACTAAAATTACATATGATTTATTTTTTTTTCAAACAAATGCCAAGAACCGTATCTGCTAATAAGTTTTGCCCAGCTTGGAAACCACACTCGGCCACGTAGTAAGAGAATGCCAGATATACGACAATAAATATTTTTGGCATAGTTTCAAAGCTACATAATGCCAGACACAGGCATGTAAAAGTAATGGCAAGAACTACAAAGATTATAAAAGAAATAAAGTCACAGTTCGTAATTCATATGATTATGTTCAATAGCGGGCTCAGACAGCTTTTCACATAATAAGATCCACATGTAAAAGCATCGGCTCATTTTACTCAGAAAAAGATAACAAATATTAAAATGGCTTTTAAAAGTAAAATTTTGTTGAGAGCTTGTAAATGTATTTTTGCAAGCTAAAGGAGGGTAGCTTAAATTGGGTTTGTTTGTTTGTTTGTTTCTATTTAGATACCCAACCTCTGCTTCCCTTTTGTCACACAGAAAAATTGAGTTAAAACGAGAGAATGCAATCTCAAAGTCTGGTCCGTCTTTTAAATATTGTCGCTCTAATCAGTATATTAAAACTGGAGCTTAGGGAAAACACCAATCCCCTAAAATTAAATTGTCCGTCGCATTTAGAGAAAAGATGAAGGAAATACAGTTGTCAGATGTCGAACTTTGATTTGACTACTGGGTACAGATACGGGGATCAGAGCCCAAGTGACTAAGCTATTCCAAAGCAATCCCTCCGCATCCTAAATCGCAAGATAAAGAATTCTCTGAGGCTGGTTTTTAAGTGCAGATCTTCAGCAAACATTGGGTGCTACTCAGGATATTTTGTTTTAGACCCAGAGACACTGAACTAAACTGAGTTTGCGGCGCGCTGGATTTCCAGAGATAAAAGAAGCACGCTTTTGTGTTTTCCTTCTGTTTAATTTATAGATTAGAAGTGGTCAGCCATCAGGGTGGGCTAATGAAAAGCAAGACCAAGGGGAAATGCTAGTGAAAGAAGGATGGAAGAAACTGTAGAATCTGAGATAAACTGTCAGCCCCTCAGGCAAGATAAGCCAGAACCCCACAGTGCCAAGAGCAGCTGGCTCGGGTTTCAGTTCTCAGTCACGAGCAACACTGCGAAGAGAGGTTTACTTTCTAAAAAGGAAATGTATCAGGATAGAAGATACTAATTTCGGAGGCGAACCAAAAATAGTCACGCTTTAAGATTTTACTTTAAATGCGTTAGGATATGTTTGTTAGGACTACCGGTCTGTATTGTGCTGAATGTGAATTATGTGAATTTCGTTGTGTAAACCGTAAAAAAGGCTTTTGCTTCTTTTCAACGCAGTGAAGATGTATAACGTAGGATAAGTTATGCGGCCTCTCTTATCTGTCGACTATAATGAAAAAAATAATCTTCTGCACACACATTTTCCTTAGTTCTAAGTTTTGCGTGAGATTTTTAAATACCCCTCTAACACGGCAGGGTTTCTGTCGAATACGTGTGTAAGGGATTGGTGGTGATATACAATTTCACTTACATGCGGGTGAAAATGTTTGTTTCAAAAAGACACTTTCAGATTGAGTTCTATCTCCATTTACACATGGATCCCTTTAAGGGATGTTGAGAGTTTGGATTTAGAACTTTTAATAGGCTCGTTTACATTTTGCAAATCTCTACCTTTGAAATAAAAACGCAGGGACCCACCCATCTGCAGACAATTAAGACCAGGAGCCAAGTATAAAAGGGTGGAGAACTTTTAATGGGTGTTTATAGATTGGAAGCACCGACCCCCTTTCAAATGAAAGAGGCCTAAGAAGAAATAGTAAGTGTTAAGGATAACCATGAAATTCATTTAACCCCCCAAGCAGAAGATCTGTTATCAAAGAATTGGCAGGAACTCTACGCCTTCCAACTTAAGGTTCTTAGCTTAAGTACTTAGCAAAAGTACTCAGAAAAGAAATGTCTTATTTAGAAGTGTCTCGATTCTAATTTCTTAGCTGCTTTCGGGTCAAAACACAAGCCCACAGGAAGACCAACGGTAAGGTATGTGATATAAAAACAAATATTTCCATAAAATCTTTGCCCTAGCAAAAAGAGAAATTCTTAGTAGGTTCAAGGTGGGAATTTAGGGAATAGTATTTTTTTTACAGGAAATACTGGTTAGGCGTTTTATATAGGGGGTTCTGCATTTGTGAAAGGATAATTTGCTCTAAAATATGTGGGCAACCAGCCTAAATTCTCTAATTGAGTAGTTTGCTCATAACCCCAGGCCATTAGGTGAATGTAAACTGTTACAGGCTTAGTAAGAAAATAGTCCCATTAGGATTTTTGTATTTGTATGTGGTTGTGGGTTAGAGTAACTGTTTCCAAAATCATGGATTAATGAAAGGCTCTTTTTTCTGAGTTTGCAAATACCAGCTTTGAAATGCTCAAACTCAAATTAAGGCAAAGATTCTTTCTTGCGTTGTTGTTTTGGTTTGGTTTTTTTTTTTTACAGTCAAAAAAATTTTACAAGATCCAGTCTCAGCTATAAGTTACATTGTTCGTTATCTAAGGAAAATTAGAGATACTTAACCGACTGGCAATTAATATAGGACAACAGCCATATTATCTTTGATACTGACATTGGAATACTGTGCTCATGTCCTGAAACTCCCCTCATTGGTCCCTGCCAAGAAACTTGACACACAGAAAATGGGTATGACTTCTTGAAAATAAAGACCGGTGCAGAAATTCAAGAAATGTGTATATATGTTTCCTTTGGTACTTGTCCTGCTTACAAGCTCGTATTTTTGTGAAGGAGAACCAACTTTAGGTGCTGCTTCTTGCATCTAATCTTGGGCTTCTCTGTCTTAATGGATCTCTTCAACTAAAGTCTATTTTCTTTCCTGTTCCCCAATCCCCATTACGGTGCTAACGCCCCACAACTTCTGACAAAGCATAGTTGACTTGTATAGCCCAGAGCAGGGCAAGGAAGTACCAGAATAGACTATGTAATATTTCTTCAAGTCAATAACTGTCATTGAGGAAGAAATTCAGTCAGAGGAGGAAAATAGCTGACCAAACGGATCAGATAAATTTAATAGATATATTCAAAACTAAGATAATTCGTGTGTCTTTTGCATGCCTCCATATCCCCGCTGAAAGTAGCTCTAGAACTAATAAGGTTGTGGGAACCAGTGTTACATCAAATCCTCTTTTAGCAACTGAGTTACGCAAGAAGTCTTCTTAGCAATTAAAGAAATAACGAAATCACAGTTAGAGCCCAACACCAATCTCTTAGGCCACCTGGGGCCGTGCGTGGCGTTTTCTTAGGCTGTTTCACTTTTTACTCTGTCAAGTTTCCTTTTCTCCATTTTAAAATTTCCTATTTCAAAACATACCAGTACAGCAATACCATAAATATAACCTAAATAATTTGGTTGAAAAATCAGAATAAGGTGACATGGAAGGAAATGTCTTTTAAAAAAAAATTTTTTTAAAGAAGATGCTAAAGCAGAATCGTTGTGAAATGACTTGTGAGAAGTGAGATGTTAAACGCACAGACACAGGAGTATGTGAAAAAAAGCAGGGATTTTAAGAGAGCCTCGCTCTACTGTGAAGGTAGGTTTAAATTCCATACCTTGAAAGAATTTAGTAGAGATTTCCAGAATAGTTCGATAGTTTTGAATAGCTTTCTTTTTTTTTTAATTTTTTAACGTTTTTATTTTATTTATTTTTGAGAGACATAGAGACAGAGCATAAGCAGGGGAAGGGCAGAGAGAGAGGGAGATACAGAATCTGAAGCAGGCTCCAGGCTCTGAGCTGTCAGAACAGAGCCCGACGCGGGGCTCAAACCCACAGACCGCGAGATCATGACCTGAGCTGAAGTCGGCCACTTAACCAACTGAGCCACCCAGGCGCCCCTTGAATAGCTTTCTTAAAACCTTTCTATAAGTTATAACAAAGAGATTGTATTTATTATCTCCTTTGGATTGAGATTGAAGCTATAATACTCGAGTAATAAATTCTGGGCAAGTTGAGAGATGAGATTTGCTAAAAGGACCGATGATAAAAGAAATACAAATTGATCCCGGTAACAACCACGTGGAGAAGAAGAATTTATCTTTGGAATTCTTCCCTTAATTTCTCCCTGTCAAAAATAATAATACCGTAGAGAGGAAGGGCAGTGATTCCTGATCCTTTCACATACCGCATTTTAAAAAAGATTTTTTTTTTTTAAGTAATCTCTACCGAAGCCTAGGGGATCGAACTCACAACCCTAAGCTCAAGAGTTGCACGCTCTACCCACCGAGCCAGCCAGGTGCCCCTCACATACCAGTTTACCAATATCTTTGATATAAGCATAGCTATGAATTGTGTTAAGAGCAAAATGAAAATAGGTGTTTTTGTGGAGAACGATCCTACGTGAAGTGACCAAAAGACACAGCAAAATATCATTGATGCCTGAGACATAACAGAAAAAGAGAAATCCATAAATATACACATAAAATTAGAAGCTCTCTGCATGTAAAGATGCTTCAAGAGGATCCCAGGTTACCCCTCAGAAGAGATAGAGATGGAATTTTTAAAGGTACAGGTGGACATTTTAAATAAATGTCCCATCTCTTACTACCATCTGGTGAATACAATACCTTTAATAAACATGTTTTGAATGAATGAGAAAGAAAGAAGCAAGCCCATTGTGACAAAACATCTATTCTGTGAGAAAGAAAATACTCCGTCTACATATTTGCTCTCTCAAGTTTACTAAAATATGGTTGAAAATAGGTTTCTGGTAGATAACTGTTGAAGCTGGGTGAGAGGGTTTCCTTATGGCACGCTCTCTTTGGTATATGTTTGCTAGTTTTCATAATAAACATTTTTTAAATGAAGACATGGACTCCTGAAGTGTCAGAGATTAGGTAAGTCGGCATTTGCGAAATTTATATTTAGTGATCAGAATCGAAGCTGATTGTGGAATTTCTTCCCTAGAAAGATTTGTTGGGGGAAGGAATAACAACGTGGCATGTGCTCTGTCTAGCGACAGTGAAGGGAGAAGGCAGAATGAGGCAGAAAGGGAAGTGAGGAGGGAGGGGCGAGGCACTGTTTTAAGTGTGGTGGCTATTTTAACATTACAAGACTTTGTTCATCTGATGTTTCACCACCTCATTAACCTACGTGTCATTCTAAAGCATTTTGCCATGCTCTGATGATTAGACTCACTCGCTAACAACACAACATTCTAAACGCGAGCTCTTCCCTGGAGTCGTGGTGAATTAATTTTCAATTAGTTTTCATTAACGAGCTTCATTTTTATGGTTCTAATTGTTGTCCCAGCTTCGAGAAATTCAGCGAGCGCTTTGGTGGGGTGAGAGGGGGACGGCTATGGAGTCCAGAATATCCTGAGACCTTTTCGTAAGACCTTACTTCAATCATTGTCCAAAAGAAACGAACAAAAAAATGTCTAAATTATCAATGAAATATACACCAAGAGAACCCATGAATCTTTGCTGGGGTCTTCAGAGGTAAGTTTTATGGCTAGCTGCAGCCCGTGTTTACCTTGTACCCCAAAACCAGGCTCAAGAAGGGAAAACATCAGACGGAAGTAGAAAAAGTAGAAAAAAGGCGCTGGGGTCCACCACTCTTTCTATGCCTTAGGTTCCTTTCGTGGGAAAGGTTTATCCAGACTGTCCAGATCCAAATAATATGAGACTGTAATAGTTGGCAAATAATTACAAATAAATTCAACACAGAAAGGCAAACTACACAGTAAAACCAATGTTCTTGGATTGCTAATGAAGGACTAGCCTGGGTCACATGCCCACGAACCAAAATCCCAGCAGCTTCTCAGGAGAAGCGTGACGCTCTTGTGCCAAAAGACAATAAGGTTTCTATGCTCTTTCCATTTCCGTTTTAAAACCCTGCAACCGAGAGCCGTGAGATACTCACCACCCACAGCCTAAGCCTTTGCCTTTATACAATTTAATGAACATTTTTCTTCCTTGTGATTTCTTCCATGAAAAATGAAGTTTGTTGAGAGCTTAATCCTCTGGTGTGAGCTCTTGAAGAGGTACATCTTTTAAAGTACCCTGTGATTTTAGAATTATAAACAGGTATTTAATTCCATCTTGCTTCTCTGACTCAAAAATAAAGCTCAGGGTGCTCTGCTCGGCTGGCTCAGTCTGAGGAGCGTGCGACTCTTGATCTTGGGGTTGTGAGTTCGAGCCCCACATTGGGTGTAGAGATCACTTAAAAATAAACTTTTTATAAATATATAAATAAATAAATAAATAAATAAATAAATAAATAAATAAATAAAGCTTATTTCTTAGTTAATGGTGTTAATTCTTCCCTTCACACAGAAACGATTAGCTTTCTTTCAGTAGCTATTTATTGTGTACTGATTTGTTTATAATATTGAGATCTTTAAAGTCGTATCTAAAAAAGCAAAACAAAAACAAGAAACTAGAAGGCGGGGTTCTGTTCTGGTGAATTTATAAACTAGTCGATGACAAAAGAGGAATGCATGACACTATAGAATAGCAACAAAACGGCAGGTAAGTGCAAAACGATTCAGTAGAAATTATAAGGGGACCTGCCCAGGGCATGTCAAATAAAGCAAATCCTGACGGCCATAAGCCTTAGCTGGCGTTTCACTGTCTTATTTACTTTCTTCATCAGAAGCAGTTTCTCTGCATTGCTGATCATTTATTATGAAAACAAACTCAGATTCCAATTCTTTTTAGAGGATGGTATCTTCTAGACAGAAGCATTTTCTGACATTCAGTCCTTTGCCCACAGAGAGGTATAAAAATAAAATTGGGGGGCGCCTGGGTGGCTCAGTCGGTTGAGTGTCCGACTTTGGCTCAGGTCATGATCTCACGGTTCGGGGGTTCGAGCCCCGCATCAGGCTCTGTGCTGAACACTTGCTCAGAGCCTGGAGCCTGCTTCAGATTCTGTGTCTCCTCCTGTCCCTGGTCCTCCTCCACTCGCACTGCATCTCACTCTGTCTCTCAAAAATAAATAAATGCAAAAAAAATTTTTTTTAATAAATAAAATAAAATTGGGGGTCTTCTGTGATAATGTAAAGACAAGGACTTCCATGAAAATCAGCAGAAGCTAGAAATGTAGAATACTTCATCATGTAAGTCACTTTTAAAGGTCTGGAACATCACAGTAAAATTAGAATCCAATCTGTAAAATAGAAAAAGAATGATAGATAATAAAACTGAATTCATCACGCTCAGGAACAAAACTAACCCTCCAGAGAAGTAGGTGGCCCATGAGTTAATATGATGAATTAAGGACAATTTGTCAAAGCATTTAGAAATGTTTAATCTTTAATAAATGTATGCGTTTTTAACAAACTGTTTCCTAACTAACCGGTTATGAATTTAGGGTCTAGAGTCTGACAATGGTGTCGGAGAAAGAGGTCAGGTTTTAGAGTCAGACAGACCTAAATAAATCCCATTTCTAACCTTTATGAGCAGATTCCTGGGCAAGTTTCTTAACTTCTCTGAGCCTCAGTTTCATTATTGGTAAAGTACAAACAATAATAATGCCTACATGTAGAAGGATTTTGGAGAGGTTTAATTGGGATAACTCATATAAAAGGTTTTGCACGTGGTAAGCACCCAATAAAAATGAACTATTGCTATGATATATACTCAAGTAAACATTTGGAAGCAAGAAAGTCTCTAGGAGGATAGGGAGTTACCTTCAAAAGTTATCCCAGTGAGATATATAAAATATTTTTATTAAAAACCACTAAAAAGCTTGGATATATAACCAAATGAGAATGACATGGCTGCCATTACCTAGGCTACCTGGTGGTCAATTCAAAGCACCAATGACATGTTACCAGTTTCCAAATTTCACCTTCTGGCATAAAAATCAAGTGTTTCGTATTAGTTTGCCTTCATAATTCCACAGAAACGCCAGATTATTGGGTTCTAGCTTTTGTCTTAAACTCTCCTGAGTTAAAATCGACAATAACATACATGTTCTGTGTTTTCCCATGAATAAAACATCAGTAGATATACGTGGTCTTATTAGGAAAATAAAGTCCCCTAAAGCCGTGCACCTGTTCTAACGTGGGAAATGTCAACTCCCTTACAAGAACCACTGTGAAACTAGACTCTTGAGTAGGTTTTCCTAAACTCAACGTAGCAATGCTTTTTCTTACATGATACAGGTTTTTCCAAAACATGGAAGGCGTTTTTCAGGATTCTCTAAGCTTCATCATAATATTCTTATAAAGTAGACGATTTTTATGACTCTACTATGTTTTAGACATGAGTAAGATTATAATTCTGACTCTGCAAGATACTTTTAAAAATAAGCCATCTGGGGCGCCTGGGTGGCTCAGTCGGTTGGGCGGCCGACTTCGGCTCAGATCACGATCTCACACTCTGTGAGTTCGAGCCCCGTGTCGGGCTCCGTGCTGACGGCTCAGAGCCTGGAGCCTGCTTCACATTCTGTGTCTCCCTCATCTCTCTGTCCTTCCCTTGTTCATGCTGTGCCTCTACATCTCTCAAAAATAAATAATAAACATTAAAAAAAAAAAATAAGCCATCTCACCTGTGGTAAAATAATAGAATGTTATCGCCCCCACTTTACCCTTATAAAATGTTAATTATTTTGTTTTCATCTTTTAGAATAGTAAGACACGTACGTAGTTCCCAAAGTTTTAAAGTTCAAAAGGATATGTTCCCCTCACTGATCTCCCGATTAAACTTGGTTCCTAAACTGGAGGGTCTATGCAGTCATGCAGAAGATAAATGTAATTTTACATTGGTTTTCCCTAACATATAAATGATAGATGATGGATAGACAGAATTCACATCTGCCTTAATAATATAGCATATATTATTATGTTATATATTGCATTTTATAATATCAGTTAATAATGTAGTACATTAAATCAGAAGTATGTTAATAGAAAAGAAATTACTGCAAACCTTTTGTAACTTTTAGTTTTGAAGAAAAAATCTAGCATGAAAGTCTGCTGTGCTGCGAAAAGACCATTAAGAAAAGTTATGAAAACCATTTCACTCAAGGTGCTATTTATATAACGTCAAAGGAGAACGGCAGCACATACTGTACGCTCCTATCCGGCTGGAACCAAATAACTAGAATTCTTTGTAGTCAGAGGCACTGATGACTCATGTGGCTATAGACGGCCCTAACGCCTCTGCAAGACGCAAGTGCTTTCGGGAGCACAAAGCAATACAATCGTTTGACTTAGTCTTGATATTAAAGTCCTCTTATTATATTCCATTTCCTTGAAATGTACGCCCCAGAACTAAGAGTTCTATACGTGTGGCAATTGTTCTGTTACCCAGAATATGAAATGAATCATAACACGTATTTCATTATCCTCAAATTCTTTAAAAAGAGGAGTTTCCTTTAAGTTTAACGCGAATATAAGAGGACGCATGGAGAGAAGGAAAGCTGATTTTTACCCCTCCAGCATTATGAGTGAGATGTTTGTCCCTGGTCCCCATTCTTGACTGCATTATTATTGAAATTGCCTTAGAGTAGGCCGAGCAATTTTATCCTTTTGTTGTTTTTTTCCCTAATAAAATAACAATGATATATCATCAAACGTTCAGAAGTTTCTTAATAGATTTTGATTCCAAAAGCACAATTATCTTAAATGCATATAAATGTATTTCAAATAATTAAAGTGCAGCTCTTAAGGTATTTTCTACAAGGAAAAATGCTTTAAGTAAATGCAATTAATCGTGCTAAGATAGCATAAAGGTATATTGAACATTTATGGTACTCGGTTTTATAAGTTAATAATTTAATCCTATTTACTGGGTTTTTTTTTTTTTTACATAATTTCTTCAGAGCTAGTTACCTCCATTTTTTGCAAGCATTTTAATAATTATGCATTGTACATGGTGGGTTGAATAACCACCTTAAGGTGTCTCTCCCTGAATCTAATTTGGAAGGTAAATTATTAACACAGAAAACTGTTTTTAGAGGTTCCTACTGAAAAATTTTTAAATGTTTTATGTGTGCTTTGCTTCGAGTTTTTAAAACATTTTCGAGCACCCTATATTGTTCCATTATTAACTATTAAACTTTTTTATATTTATATGCATCGATATTAAAGCACTTCTGTTTTGACAGACAGAAACCAAAGGAAGCAAGGAAATGCACGATTAAACCAGAAAGATACTGTGTCATCCAATACTCAGACACCACAGGGTATGTTAAGAGGGCCATTAAAACAGCATTCTGTTGTGTTACAATGACATATGGTAGGCTTCCAAAATTAACAGAGTATTTTGCTGCCTACTGGCTTGTATCACAGGCTTAATAGTCTTGGGGTGGGGAGGAGCGCGGTGGTGGGAGGGCCGGGAGGTATGTGTTTGGGGTTTGTTTTTTGTTTTGTTTTGTTTGGGGTTTTTTTTGGCAGAGGGGGCACTTAAAATGTCTTCTGCCTTTTGATAAGTACTTTTGAGAGTTCATGAAGCATTAACCTCTTTTAGATAAGTGATTCTGGTTAAGAAAACACTCAGAAATCTCATTTCTTTTGCTGTTTTTTTTTTCCTTTCACAGTGCTCTCCTTTGCTCGACGCCTATCTGCTCCTCCTTGCTGGCTAGGGTAGACTCTCTGTTCTCCTCCTCTCAGCCAAACTGCATTTTTTAAAAGATATTTTTTAAATATATAAGGGAAGATATAAACCTGTTTGGTTATAATATCGGTCGCTCGCACCTGGTCTACGGGGTTGCGAGTTCCCCGTGACCTTTCACGTGTGAGGCAGCGTCTCCAATTTTGCTTAAGACGCACACACACAGGGTTAGCTCTGCCTCAGCACACCCCTGACACCCACAGTGTAGCTAGAGTCCCTCTCCCTTAACTGCCGCTTTAGAAAGTATTCCGTTTATGCCCTAAAATGTGTTCACTATATAAATCAGATTTCAATATGTTTCCAAAATATGGAATAGATTTCTAAACCGTAGGGAAGAACAGAGAATCTCATCTCAAACTTCACAGAGTCAGGTCACTATGTGGCACTGGCTGTTTTCAAAATGAAATGGTTTTTAGAGTCATGGAAACCCAACCTCGATGTCCACGTGGACACTTTCTAAATATTACTTAGGATGCTCCATGGCTTTTCTAAACGGTGGTGGGGCCTCCTCCTCCAGACCCCCAACCACTGCCAACTGGGCCTAAAGCATCTATTGGCCATTTGTTCTCCCAGATATCAAATTTCTTTTTGAGGGTGTTATATTTAGATTTCTGAAAGAGATGGCAGTACTACTTAGCTCTAGGCCCCTGACTTACCCCCAAGGGGGTCAAAGGACAGTATATATTTTGAGGTCAATTACTCTGTCTCTTTTGTTCGGAAGACCTTAGTTATGCCATCTTCAAGGTACAGAAGGTAAAAGAGTTCTACTGCACCCAGAACTGCTGACACCACACATGAGCGGTTCCGGCCCTGCTGAATTCCTTCTTCACGTGGTGTAACACGACAAAGTACAGACGCAAGTTCACCAGGCAAAGGATGGCTGGGGCGTTGTTAGCTGCTTTTAGCCGACTTTCCCCTTGCGGAGCCTAGCATGTTTAAGAACACTGCGCGGAGTTTAAGTGGCCTGGGTTCAAATTTCACACATTGCTAGCTGTATGATTTGGGGCAAGTTAATTAAGCTTAAGTTTCTCCTCTACAGTTAATAACAGCCTCTACTCCATAGAGCTTCAAGCGTCACAATGCATGTAAAGTGCCTACCACATGGTGAGCACCATGTTAGGATCGGTTATTACTATTTCATCCATTCCTTTAACAAACACTGAGCACCTACGGCAAAGCATTTTATGGATGGAGGACTGGGGCACAAAAATCTTGGGCAGTTCTCCAAAGTTATTGTTTAAATAACAGTGGGACACAGATGTCCTAATGTCAGTTTTCACCTCACCAGGCTAAGCCGGCTCGCTTAGTGGGATATTAAAAACCCAACCTAGATTCGGGAAAGAGCCAGAAGCCTCTCGAAAAATGAAACATTTTAATGAAAAGATAATTTCTTATCTTGGTTTTGTGCAGCGTATAATGATTGCAAACATGTCTATAAAGCTTTCATAAGCGGAATAAAAGAGGACTGAAATATAAAGACGATCCATTAAAAAGTACCAACAGATCCTCAAGCCAGGCAAAAATCCATCTCGTGCTTTACCCGGTGCCTCGTACAATCTAAAAAATATGCCTTGTTGCAAAGTAAGGACCCAAGATTTTTATTTCTTTCATTGTATGTATTGTCTTTATTTCTTCATATAATGAGATTCTTATAACGTTTAATCAGTACTATTTATAATATGCAAAATAACAAGGACAAACAATGGGTGAAAAGCAGACAAAGATAGTGTCCCTTTGAACTGATGATTTATTTTCCCAAATGAACGCTGACCCTCAGAGACTGCCTAATAAAGTGAAGTTATTATCCTAAATAGATTAGCCCATGTCCACCCTGCCAAATGCTGATTTTAGATTCCCTATGGAACAAATATTACTTAAATCTTTAATTTCCATATCAGACGTACCGATTTGGAAATTTCAAGGTCTGTAAATTCAAATAAGGTAAGGCTGGATAAAAGACTATGAAATCAAATTAAACATAAAGTCTTCACGTATTCTAGTAGGAACTTAAACATATGATGTATGTTCTGGGGCACAGCATACACTTTGGTTGTTTCTGCACAACAATGCAAAAATACGTTTATTTTTAAAAGTAATAAAATCAGGGACACCTGGCTGGCTCTGTCAGTAGAGCACATGACTCTTGGATCTTGGGGTTGTAAGTTCAAGCTCCACATCGGATGTAGAGATTACTTACAAATAAAATCTTTTTTTTTTAAAGCGATAAAATCAATAACCAGTTAGTATTAACTGGTCATTAAAACACTTCAGAGCCAATCCAACAAGGAGACAATGAGACTTTTTTTTTCTCGCTGAAAGCACAGAAAGTAATTACATTAAAGCTGTTCAGATAATTTGACCACATTTCATTAATGCTCTGTAAGTGGATTTTCCAAACATCTTTAACCAAAATGCCTCGGTTTGATGAGAGAGAGTAGACCCACTTTTCGTGACATAAATATTTCAAAGTGTTAAACTTGATTCGTCTTAAATCCCTCTAATTGAAAACTGTGCCAAAATTAATATGAAAATAAATTTCAAAACAGCCAGGAGTCAAAATGTATGTTTTGAATGACAGAGGTTCTACTGGCTTATAATCATTTCTTTAGCCCGTATAAAAACCTCTTTATAGCTTCGGTTCCATGATGGTACATTTCTGACGCAGATAATTTATTATAAGAAAAAGCAGGATCGTCCTGGTCTGTGTAAGTGCATTTAAAATTTGCTCCGCTGTGAGATATAACCTTGATAACATAAAAAAAGTGGGAACGAATATTTTTACAAATGACAAGACTTTTTACGCAACACTAGCATCTGACAGTGCCGTTTACAGTAACAGTGAGTCTTTTAATCCATGTAGTTCCTGGAGTACCTGATCTGCGGTGCACAGGACTTACCAGTTCGGGGTCACATTGTGACACAGCTCTGAGCTCAGCGTTCACTTTTATGTTCCCTCTCCCCTGGCACAAGAGTAATTTTGAAACTGATCAGAGTAAGATTTCTCCTTATTGAATGGAAGTTGAGATGAATCCATTCATTCATTTCACACATTTTCACAGAGGGCCTATCATGTGCCAGCTAGGGGCCTGTGCGGAGCAAAATTCACAGTCCCTGCTCTCGCATGGCTGAGAGTTTAGCAGAGGGACCAGGAACAAATAAGTGTATAATTTAAAGGCGATAAGTGTTACGAAGGAAAATTGTAGGGTACTTTGAGCTAGAACAGGAAGGCTCTAATTTAGTCAGGGAGATCAGGGCAAGCCTCTCTGCTTGGGGCAGCCGTCTCTACCAGGACAAAAGGCAGCTAGAGAATAAAGCCAATGTACAGGAGAGGGAAGAACCCAGATAATCACAGTGAAGCGAAGCCATGACGGGACTGTGAGTTAAGGACTAAACCAACCCCTGGTCCACCCAATTTGGGTTTTTGCTAATGGCTACCAAAAGCATTCTGTCACAGGCAAAGAAGATTCTTGGTGGAGAAAACAGCCTACGTGAAACTCTAATGCAGGAAAGAATGTGATGCAATGTTAGATACTTCTTGTTTCCAGCATAGATCCGTTCCATTGCCCCATAAGGACACAAATCTATGCTTACACTATTCTCTCTGCCTCTGGTGGTTTTCACATCTATAATCTGCCTATCAAATCCTACTCATCCTTCAAAGTTGCGTTTAAGTGCCTCCTCCTTCTCCACAAAATCTTCTCTAACCATTTTACCCATAATGATACCCTTTTTCCTTACTGATCCTAGCTAACTTTTTTTCTAATTTCGATTTCAGCATCTGCCATATCGCTCGACCTCCCCCTCCCACCTATTCTCCAATGCACTTTTGCACCTGCTTGCTTTTGCCTGGCATATTTCATATTCCCTTGACCTGGAATGAACTTTTTCTTACACAACCTATTGAAATCTGACGTATCCTTCAGACATCTATAACGCCACCTTTCTTGGAAAGTTTTCTCTCATCCCCTAGTAGGACATGAGCATTATCTGTTTCTCCCTCAGGATTGTCCTTTGTTGAAGACAGAGACCATCTTTTATTTAACTTTGAGTTCTGATGCATTACTACATCAAGGTAGACACTAGAGATAAATTTTTTATTGAAACAATAAGTGGATAAATTGATGGATGGATGAACAGATGGAAAGATTCCTCGAAAATATATTTTGTATGTATGGAAGCTCTTAGAAAAAAAGAGCCATGTCTAATTTTTAATCTTCTAAGTACATAGAATACACATGCATATTGAAAAAACTAAATATAAAAATTTATTGAATAGAATTTAAAATAATCAGAAGTAAGTATGGGAATTTAAGCAAATCTGTTCAATGGTTTTCTTTCTTGCTTTGCTTTTTTGTTTTGTTTTGTTTTGTTTAACTAGAAGCTATAGAATGTCATGTAGCCACATTTCCTTTAATGCCAACAGTTAAGGACATTCTTTGCTTATGACATAAATCGTCAGAGTCATTACTAAAGCTACTGATGTACAAGGAAGGGGAGCTAATAGAAACAAGAAGTGTTGTTCCTGTGGTTAAACGCTAAATTTTGATGAATTGCATTTGAATAGCAATAGCTTCAGCTGTAAATACGGGACTAAAAGAACTAGAGACCAATGTTTACTTCCTTCTAGGAAATGCTCTTTTGAATTGGCCAGTAGACTTCTACAGTGAGACAGTCTTTCAGTGGCTCAAACTGGACACTTACTAGCTTTGTCATTTTCTTTAAAGTAAGTGCCTCAAATCTTCAAGTTAGGTTAAGATCTTTGGTACCACTCATGCGGTATTTGATGGGAATATAACTGTTACAGATTTTTTGAATGACTGTTTGATATTATCTATCAAAATGGAAAATATGCATAACCTTTGACCCCACTGAAGCGCGTAGGACTCCATCCCAAATAAAAAAGCTCATGCTAGACCACAAAGAGATACTTCTGAATTTTTGAAAATTTCCATAATATAGTTTTTATTTATTTTTTTAAGGTTTTATTTTTAAGTAATCTCTACCCCAATGTGGAGCTCAAACTTACAACCCTGAGATCAAGAGTTGCACGTTCTACTGACTGAGCCAGCTGGGTGCCCAACAAAGAGTTTTTAAAATACAGGCATACCCCATTTTATTTTGCTTTACTTTTTTGCCCTTCGCGAATGTTGCATTTTTTACAAATTGAAGGGCTGTAGCAATCCTGCGTCCGGCAGGTCTATTGGTGCCATTTTTCCAACAGCATTTGCTCACTTCGTGTCTCTGCGTCATATTTTGGTAATTCTAGCAGTATTTCAAACTTTTTCATTATTATTATATTTATTATGGTGATCTGTGGTCGGGGTCCTTGATGTTACTACTGCAATTGTTTCGGGGTGCCACGAACCACACCCGTATAAGGCAGCAAAACAAATCAGTAAATGTTTGATGTATTTGACTGCTCCACTGACCAACCATTCTCCACTCTCTCTCTCTCCTCAAGCCTTTCTATTCCCTAAGACACAGCAATATTGAAATTAGGCCAATTAATAACCCTACAGTGGTCTCTAAGTGTCCAAATGAAAGGACAAGCCACGTACCTCTCACTTTAAATCAAAAGCTAGAGAGGCGCCTGGGTGGCTCAATCAGTTGAGCATCAGACTCTTGATGTAGGCTCAAAGTCCAAGTAGATCTCATCGTTCCTGGGTTTGAGCCCTGTGTTGGGTTCCGTGCTGACACTGCGGAGCCTGCTTGGGATTCTGTCTCTACCTCTTGCTCTCTGCCCCTCCCCCACTTGCATGCTTGCTCTCTCTTTCTCAAAATAAATAAAAACTTAAATAAATAATAAATAGCTAGAAATGATTAAGCTTAGTGAGGAAGGCACGTCAAAAGCTGACCTACGCTGAAAGCTAAGTCTCTTGTGCCAGTTAGCCAAGTTGTGGATGCAAAGGAAAAGTTCTTGAAGGAAGTTAAAGTGCACAGTGAACACAGGAATGATAAAGTGAAACAGCCTCATTGCTGATATGGAGAAGGTTCTAGTGGTCTGGATAGAAGATCAAACCAGCCATGACATTCCCTTAAGCCAAAGCCCAATCCAGAGCGAGGCCCTAATGCTCTTCAATTCCGTGAAGCCTGAGAGAGGTGCGGAAGCTGCAGAAGAGAGCTGGAAGCCAGCAGAGGCGGGTTCGTGAAGTTTAAGGAAAGAAGCTGTTTCTCTAACATAAAAGTACAAGGTGAAGCAGTGAGTGCTGACACGGAAGCTGTAGCAAGGTATCCAGAAGACGGAGCTAAGATCATGAACAAAGGCATCTACACTAAACAAGAGATTCCCAATGTAGATGAAACAACCTTAGATTGGAAGAAAATCCATCTCAGACTTTCATACTAAAGAGCAGAAGTCAAGGCCTGGCTTCAAAGCCTCAAAGGACAGGCTGACTCTTCGTTAGGGGCTAATATAGCTGGTGACTTGAAGTTGAAGCCAATGCTCATTGACCATTCCAAAAATCCTAGAGCCCTTAAGAATAATGCTCAACCTACTCTGCCTGTGCCTACTGGATCCACAAAGCCTGTGGATGACATCACATCTGTTTACAGCATGGTTTACTGATTCTTTTCAGCACTGTTGAGATCTAGTGCTCAGAAAGAAAGATTCCCTTCAAAATATGACTGCACACGGGCAGTGCACTTGGTCACCCAAGAGCTCTGGTGGAGATGGACAATGAGATTAATGCTGTTTCCATGCTTGCTAACACAGCATCCGTTCTGCAGCCCAGGGACCAAGGAGTAATTTTGACTTTCGAATCTTATTATTTAAGACATACATTTCATAGGTTACAGCTGCCAGAGATAGTGATTCCTCTGATGAATCTGGGCAAAGTAAATTGAAACCCTTCTGGAAAGTATTTCTCATTCTAGATGCCATTAAGAACATTTGTGATTCATGGGAGGAGGTCGAAATAGTAACATCAACAGGAGTTTGGAAGGAGAAGTAATTCCAACCTTCTTGAATGACTTTGAGGGGTTCAAGACTTCAGTGGAGGAAGTAGCTGCAGATTTGGTAGAAATAACAAGAAACCTACTATTAGAAGTGGAGTCTGGGGGAACCTGACTAACTCAGTTTGTAGAGCATGCAACTTTGATCTTGCAGTTGTAAGTTTGAGCCCCACGTTAGGTATAGAGATTACTTAAAAACAAAATCTTAAAAAAAAAAAAAAAACAAAACTAGAGCCTCAAGAGGTGGCTGAATTGTTGCAATCTCAAGATAAAACTTAAGCAGATGAGGAGTTGCTCTTCTGGATGAGCAAAGAAAGTGGTTTCTTGAGATGGAATCTACACCTGGTGGAGAGGCTATAAAGATTGTTGAAATGACAACAAAGGATTTAGAATATTATATGAACTTAGTTGATAAAGCAGCAGCAGGGTTTGAGAGGATCGACTCAAATTTTGAAAGAAGTTCTACTGTGGGTAAAATGCTATCAAACAGCATCACAGGCTACAGGGAAATCAGTCACGAAAGGAAGTCAATCAATAGAGTGAACTTCGTTGTTTTCTTCTTCTAAGATAGCGCCACAGCCACCCCAACCTTCAGCAACCAGCGCCGTATCAGTGAGCAGCCGTCGACACTGAGACAAGACCCTCGGCCACCAGCAAAAAGATTACAATTCACTAGAAGTTCAAATGATGGTATTTTTTAGCAGTGAAATAGTTTTAATTAAGGTATGTACATTATTTTTAGACATAACGCAATTTCATACTTACTAGACTACAATATAGTGTAAAAAATGTACGTTTTATATGCATTAGGAAACAAAAAAATGCATTTGACTCACTTTATTGCAACGTCCCCTCTATGGCAGTGATCTGGACCTGAGCCTGTAATATCTCTGAGGTATGTCTGTATCGCCTAGAGTTCCACTTCCTTTTTTCGTAGGATTTTTTAAAATCCTTTTTTAAAGAGTTTATTTATTTTTAAGTTTATTTTGAGAAGGGGGAGGGGCAGAGAGAGAGAGGAAGAGAGAATCCCAAGCAGGCTCCGTGCTGGCAGCATGGAGCAGGACGTGGGGCTTGATCTCATGAACTTTGAGATCATGACCTGAGCTGAAACCAAGAATTGGACACTTAACCAACTGAGCCCTCCAAGCACCCCAAGAGTTTATTTATTTTTAAATTTTTTAATGTTTATTTATTACTGATAGCACGAGTGGAGGAGGGCAGAGAGAGAGAGGGAGACAGAGGATCTGAAGCGAGCTCTGCACTGACAGCAGCAAGCCCGATGTGGGGCTCGAACTCATGAACCATGAGATCGTGACCTGAGCCAAAGTTGGATGCTCAACTGACTGAGCCACCCAGGTGCCTCTTATTTATTTATTTTGGAAAAGAGAAGCAGAGAGAGAGGGAGAGAGAGAATCCCACACAAGCTCCGCACTGCCAGCGTGGAGCCAGACATGGGGCTCAAATTCACGAATTGTGAGATCATGAGCTGAGCTAAAGTCGGACACTTAACTGACAGTGCCTGGGTGTCTCAATCTGTACGCCCAATGTGAGGCTCCAATTTACAATCCCAAGATCAAGAGGTGTATGCTCTACCAACCGAGCCAGCCAGGTGCCCCTAGAGTTCCACTTCTGCTTAGGATCTAGAGAGCTTCATGAGAACACTGTTCCCATCCTAAGAACAAGAAAAACAGGTAATCAACAAAATCATAATTTTTCTTGAATCCATTAGAGACCTGAGTACATAAGGCAACTACATAAATTGAATTCCCAAGAGGGGCAAACTCCTTCAAGAAAAAAAACGAATGCCTGAATGTCTACCTTTGTCCTAGTATGGAAGTAAGGAATGGCCACCATTAAGGTAGGTAAGAAGAAAACAGCTAAACTTTTGACAAATTCTTAAGGACTGAATGTGAGCTATTTCAGTTTAGAAAAAATGGGAATCACAAACTTTTACAAGGAACATTGCAATTATTCCCAAGCTGTTATCCACCAGATCATCGCAAGGGGGATTGGGGGAAGAGCAAGGGATAAGAGAGAATCCCTTTTGGGGGCTCAGGCATGCAGTCAATGATCAGGTACCACTGGGGGAGAGGTATGAAATCTAGCCCGTTTCCCCCAAACCTTCTCTCAGAGAAAGCAAAAGCTCTGAGCAGCTCAGGGGCAGGAGAAGGGTAGCAAAGCCTCCCATTTAGGGACCTGAGCAAAGATCCACTGCTTCTGCTGTGGAAGGGGTAGAAACAAAAGCCCCTTGCCCTAGGGGCGAGCTAAGGGACTCTACTGGGCCAGGATTCCTGCAGTAATACAAAGCAGGGGTCCTGGCCAGATAGGGAAGAAACAGGAAACTTTCATCCACTCAAGACTCAGTATACATGTCCTTGTGATGCATCCATCACTTGCATACATTTTGAAGAGTTAACTTACTGAGGCGCCTGGGTGGCTCAGTAGGTTAAGTCCAACGCTCAATCTCGGCTCAGGTCATGATCTCACGGTTTGTGAGATCAACCCTGCATGGGGCTCTGTACTGACAGCAGAGCCAGCTTGGGATTCTCTCTCTCCCTCTCTCTCTGCCCTTCCCCTGTCCATTCTCTCTCTCTTTCTCAAAATAAATAAACTTTAAAAAAAAATGATTAAATTATGAAATTATCTCTTCCGGTGTGCCCATCTGGCTTAGTTGGTAGAGTTTTCAACTCTTGATCTTGGGGTTGTGAGTTCAAGCCCCATGTTGGGCATAGAGATTACTTTTTTAAAAATAAAATATTTAAAAGGTAATAATAATAATAATAAACTGTCTCTTCCATTAAGGGTCATTTTTATCTACTCGAAATTAACAGATGATGGTGGGAAATTTTGCCAATAGTCAGAAACAGCTGGTGACTGATCTTCCAAACCAAACTCGAACAATATTTTCCCTCCATGTTCAAAGAGAACTTCAGGAGATCACCAAAACTGGTAGTGATTACATTCTAAGGCTGAGAGAAATAATGTCTAATAAGAATCCTTTCTAAATGTTGTTCTCTTATTTGGAGAACAATGGCTTCTTGGCTCGTTGAAGGCGGTTCGATGTAGGAAAAATGAGCTTTGGTATCTCCCGGGCCTCTGGCTGTGGGACGAGGCCCAGCATGTCTGCGCAACGGTGTCCTCATTTCTAAAACAGGAGGGAAGAGGAAATAATGCTAACTCTTATGGTTACCCACGAAAAGCAAATCAGCTCCCTGCAAAAACAACTGGCCCTTTGGCTGGGCGTATAAAAGACACATGCCACAAATGTTCGGTGCCCTCTTTCCTCGCCCTACCACCAGCCTATTGCTGCATATTTTGTTTTATGAATGTAGCCGCTGTTTGTAGATCTTATTCCTATACACCACTCTTAGGACTAAGATATTGATAAGAGGGAAAAAAAAAAAAAGAAAAAAGAAAGAAAGAAGCATATTCCTTGTTGCCTCGCACCTGGCTGACCTGTGAACTGTTCTGTTTCTTATGTTCTTGCCCTCCCGCGTCAATGCTCCAAGACATTTCTTCAACCCTCTTCAGCTCCCATGGGGACTTCGTGGGTCTGCTTACTGATGCTATTTTTTAATCTTATAGTAATTGTCGTTAAGCTGAAGTCATTTCTCTGTCCCAGGGAGTAAATGACACATGAGAGTATTTCTAGGCCACAAACTGTTCTGTACTTAGACATTTTCTACACCCCAATTCTTGATCAACTCATCTTCCTTCTTAAAACAATAAAGAGTTCAAGCTAGAAGGACCCAAGCCGGAAGTTAGGGGGCCCTAGCTCATCCTCCGAGAGAGGCCATTCATCCAGTTATCGGCAGATCCGAAATTGAAACCCAGGCCTCCTGCCTCACCCTGTCATTATAAAGCAGATAAGCTAAGTAGATTTTAAAAATCAAGTAACTGTGATCATATTTATAATTAAAGATCTCTAAAATAGGGAAAATGCCATAGTGAAGGCTGTTATGGGTGAAAGCCCTTCAAAACGTCAGGGGAAAGAAGCTGTATTAATCCAAAGGTATAGCACGAGTCTTTATCATTATTATTACTATTATTCAAACATTTGGATTGTTTTAGTTAATTTTAATATTCTACTCTGGTAGACTAAAGATGGCCACAAATTTTTTGCTACCCCTCCCCTAGAGTCTGGGCTGACCTCAGTAACCTGCGTGACCTATAAAATACAGCAGAAGTGAGGCCGTGAGGCTTCTGAAGCAAAGCATAAGAAGTCTGGCAGCTTCCGCCCAGATCTCTTGGAATTCTCTCTCTGACCACCATGAGATGTCATATAAGAAGCCCAAAGATACAACTTAACAACGACAACAAAATAACCCAATTTAACAATGGGCGAAAGGCTTGAATAAACATTTCTCCAAACAAATATGGTCATAAACAAAAAAATTTACAGACTGCATTTTGTTTTCTTTCAAAGTGAAGTTACTTTTATTAAGTCCCACACGAGAAGCATATTGTCATAAAAAGTAAGATTATTCCCTTTACTAAAATGACAATGAGGAAAGTGGTACTGTTTTTCCACCCAAAAATATTACTATCTGGTGATATTCCAGAAGTGTGAAAGCTGCTTTCAATCTTTTGTCCTAACATTGGAAGGTTAGTAGGCTTTACTCTGCCTGTGAACCAGGGGCTGCTCCCCAGCGACCCAGTGGAGAGGGTGTCTCTCTTTGAGACGAACACGAATACTACTGTTCATATGTGATGAACCGTATGTTATAACAGAGGTCAGGAGACCCGAGTTCTTTGTTCACGTCTACCCACCATGTAGTGTGGGTCCATGTAGCATAAGCAGGACACATGTGAGTGAAGGAGGGGCAGGGAGAGAGAGACAGAGAATCCAAGCAGGCTCCATGCTCAGTGCCCAGCCTGACATGGGGCTCAATCCCATGACTGTGAGTCCCTTAACTGAGCGAAAAATCTATTCACCTCTTTCATTACCCCAATAGTAATAGCATTACCTGGTGTTATTCTAATCGTTATATTCCCAAGCATTCTATTTCCCTCACCTAACCGACTAGTCAGTAACCGCCTAATCTCATTACAACAATGCCAAGTTCCACTAACGTCAAAACAAATACTAGCTGTTCACAATCACAAAGGAGAAACCTGAGCCCTCATACTAATATCCCTAATCCTATCCATCGGCTTAACAAACCTCCTAGGCCCACTGCCACACTCTTTCACCCAACCACACAGCTATCAATAAATCTGAAAACGGCCATTGCCCTGTGAGCAGGGACTGTAGTTAGCGGATTCTGACACAAGACAAAAGCATCCTTAGTCCACTTCCTACCCCAGGGAACCCCTCTTCCTTTAATTCCTATACTTGCAATTATTGAGACTATCAGCCTTTTTATCCAACTAATAGCCCTAGCCGTGTGACTCACAGCTAATATTACTACTGGTCACCTACTAATCCACTTAATTGGAGGGGCCACCCTAGCCCTAATAAGCATCAGCACTACTGTTGCCCTCATTATTTTCATCATCCTCGTCTTACTAACAATCCTTGAATTTGCTGTAGCCCTAATTCAAGCCTACATCTTCACCCTGTTGGTAAGTCTATACCTACATGACAACACCTAATGACCCATCAAACCCATGCATATCACATAGTTAACCCAACCCCGTGCCCATTCACAGGAACCCTCTCAGCCCTCCTAATGACTTCAGGATTGGCAATGTGATTCCACTTCCACTCAAAATCGCTATTAACTCGAGAATTAACAACCAATCTACTAACCATATATCAATGATGACGAGATACCATCCACCATTGGCACCCCAAGTTTTCTGCTTTTTTAAGTTCAATACTTTCCTTTGTAATAGACAGTTTTTACCTTAAAACACTTAGGGACTAAGAGCAAGGAGCAGGAGCGCCTGGGTGGCTCAGTCAGGTAAGCATCCAACTCTTGATTTTGGCTCAGGTCCTGATCTCATGGGTTGCGAGATCGAGCCCCGTGACCGGCTCTGCACTGACAGCGTGGAGCCTGCTTGAGATTCTCTTTCTCCCTCTCTCTGACCCTCACCCATGTGCATGCACTTTCACTCGCTCTCTCTCAAAATAAATAAACATTTAATAAGAGCAAGGAGCAAATTCAGAATTTAAACAATTCTGATTCTTTAAGAGTCCGTTTTTCCTCACACCCACAGATATACCTCTATATCAAAGTAAAAAAAAAAAAGATGATAGAAAAAGAGAAGCTCTTGACTCATAGGTAAAATGCAAGCTTAAGAAGTTGAGTGCATTAAATCCAGTTGGGATATACACAATTGTATGGTGTCCCTCACAAAACTCTGTAAGTGGTACTCAAAGCTTCTGCGGTGGGGTATGGCTAACTCAAGGCTTATAGTCCCCTCTTCTGGTGTAGAGCTAGACTTGTGCCCAGACTGCCAGTTCCAGCTGGCAGTCTCTTGCCTGATTGGGTTCTTGTCCCTTGCCATCCATCTATGGGGTCTACCTACCCATTTGCTTTTTATTTTGAGCTCCTTGCTTTGACAGATGGTTTTATCTTCGAATTACAAATAATTTTCTCTCTGGGTACTAGTTCAGTCCCTAACTTATGTTTAACATTTTAGGTAATAGCCTGCCGTTCATCATCTTAAGCAATTTACAGATTTAAATTTACGCTGCATGTGTGTGTGTGTATGTGAATACATATGTGGTCTAATACAAATAGCTTCCTGCTCCATTATTTCTACACACAGCATCCTGAAACACAAGAGAGGAAAAGAGGAAGCCTCCATCAGCTAAGTGTTCCCCACACTACTATCACCGTGACACCATACTTGAAGGACTCTGTGATCCTACAACTGGTGGAAATGTTGAAGAAGGGCTTTCAGGTGTCAGGCAAGTGGTTGAATTAGATCACCTGGAATTGTTCTCCCCAGTCTAAAAATACGTGACTCTCTGATAATCAACTTGAGTTGAACTCAGCCTTGAATTGGGACTATTCCCCACATCTGTATTTCAGTCACAAATTCTAAATCATCATGGTTTGCTTACAGTCACCAGGAGGAAACGGAAGGATCAGAACACGAACGAAGTCACTGATTGACTGGTTGAGGCCAAGATTACAAAAATGGAGAAGACATGATTCTATGCTCAGAAAGTTCATGGTCTAGTAGGGGAAAATGAGCCATTCTAGATTATATCAGAACAATGTGATAAAGTGATTTTTAAAAGATCAAAGGGCCACATGGAACCAGAGAGGAGGGGCACCCAGCCTATCTGGAGAGGATGTAGAATTTGGAAATCATTGGGAGGAATTGATGACTCAAATGGATCTTGAAATGAAAGTAGGGTAATCTAAGAAGGACTGAAACCAAGGAACTCTCAATCGCAGAGATCTGCAGGAAGAGGAGTTGGAGGCTACAGGGAAGAAGAAATCCAGAAAATCCTGGGAGACCGAGTGAGTGCAATCTGGGAGAAAGAAAGAGAGCCGCGGAGGTGCGGACTGCAGGGAGTGGGACCCGGGCCCTGGGCCCCTTCCTCCGAAAGACAAGGGGAAGAGAAAGAGCAGCGGGGAAAGTACCTCGAACCCGGGCGGAGAGGGAGCTTATCATCCAGTCCCTATCAGCAAGGCTTTTCTGAGAGAGGGTCGTTGCTCACGGTGGAGCTGGCGGAGCTTTCCTCACTCCGGAGCCAGTGACGCTGTCCCAGCCCCTGACACGGAGAGGCGCGCGCCATCGCTGGATCGGTGCTGAGTCAGAGGCATAATTTGGGTGGGGAAGGCTGAGCGTGCAGGATCTCCCAACCACCCAGCGGGTCGTGCTGCCCCTGCACCCTGACCAAGTCGAGGACGGACACAGAGGAGGGTTTGGAGACTCCAGGTCCGTGAAGAGAGGCTAGGGGGACGCCATTGTGGTCGCACCTGGTGCTGAGTCAGAGACTCAATTTACATAAGGCGTGGCGGTCAGAGCGAGTTAAAGGAACTCAGATGAGCTTGGGCGGCGCGACCGCCCAGCAATTTGAACTGTGCTGGTAACCTGGATAGAGTTGAGGACGGAAACGGAGGAGTGATCTGAGACTGTCGGACTGGGAGGGCACTGTTGTGGTCGTGCATTCCCACAAAGCCAAACCCTAGGACTCCACCCCCCAGCGGAGGAGGTGGGACCCGCCTACACCAGGCCACGCCCCTCCTCATATGGGAGACGCCCTTCTGCAGGAGTGGTAGCCACGGAGACACCAATACTGCAGCATTGCCTAGATTAATTCCAGGTCAATTCTTCGGTTTTAGATATATTCTTCCTCTTCTCCTTCCTATCTCTCCTCACCTCTAAGCCTGTCACCTGGGGGTTTTGGCTTGCTTAAACAGACATTTAACCCACTCTCTCAATGCATGTTCTACACCTCACTCTTTAATTTCCTATCTCTCTCTATGGAACAGTCAGACCACACAGTGCATCTCGGTAACATCTAACTTCATCTCTCTTTCCTCACATCCTTCCTTATTCTGATTTCTCTCTTGCTGGATCAAGTCTTCTAATCTCTACATCATCAAATTTCAATTTCTTCTTCTCCCCACACCTGTCACTACTCTATGTATGCTCTGCCATCAGCAGAGCTCACATCCCATCTTTAACGTGTAGCTGGTACATCAGGTTGCATGCCTCCAGAGTGTCGTTTGTTAATCTTTTTTATGTTGTGATTTGTTTGTCTATATTATTGGTCAGTATGATTGTGAGTTTGTGTTTCCTATTTGTCAGTCTGACCCTTTTCCTTTCCAGGGAGAAACAGGAAATAAACCAATACACACATAGCCAAAATGACCAAATGGAAGAACTCCCCTCAAAAGACTGTACAGGAAATAGTGACAGCACAGAAATGATGAAAGCAGACATAAGCAACTTAACAGAACAAGAATACAGAATGATAAACATAAAAATACTCGCAGGGCTTGAAAAAAGCATAGAAGAAAGCAGGGGGACCCTAGAGGCAGAGATCAAGGTCCAAAAAGCGATCTAGAGGGATTAAAAAATGTTTTAAATGAGGGGCAAAAAAATTTGAGGCAGCCACTGTGCAGATTGAAGAGGCAGAAGAGAGAATAGGGGAATTAGAAGGTAAAATTATGGAAAAGGAGGAAGCTGAGAAAAAGAGAGAGAAACTGATTCAGGAACAGGAAAGGAGAATTCGAGAGCTGAACGATGCAATCAAATGGAATAACATCCGTATTATAGGAATTCCAGAGGAAGAAGAGAGAAAGAAAGGAGTCGAAGGGGTACTTGAACAAATCATCACTGAGAACTTCCCCAACATGAAGAAGGAAATGGGCATTGAAGTCCATGAGGCACAGAGAACTCCCCTCAGACATAACCCGAATAGACCCTCAGCATGACACGTCATACTGAAGCTGGGAAAATACAAAGACAAAGAGAGACTCCTGAAAGCAGCTAGGGATAAACGGGCCTTGACTTACAAAGGCAGACACATTAGGGTAGTAGTGGACTTATCTACAGAAACTTGGCAGGCAGAAAGGAATGGCAGAAAATCTTCAATGTGATGAACAGGAAGGACATGCAGCCAAGAATCCTTTATCCAGCCAGCCTGTCATTCAGAATGGATGGAGAGATAAAGGTCTTCTCAAACAAACAAAAACTGAAGGAATACATCACAAATAAACCAATCTTACAAGAGATCTTGAGGGGGACTCTATGAAGGAAAGGTTGCACAGAACACAGAGCACCAGAGACGTCCTTACAAGCATGAAACCTACAGATAACACCTTGACTCTAAACCCATATTTTTCAATATTAACGCTGAATGTAAACGGACTAAACGCTCCAATTAAAAGACACAGGGTAACAGAATGGATTAAAAAACAAGACCCATCTATCTGCTGTCTTCAAGAGGCCCATTTTAAACCTGAGGACACCTTCAGATTGAAAGTGAGGGGATGGAGAACTATCTACCATGCTATGGGAACTCAGAAGAAAGCTGGAGAAGCCACACTTACATTGGCCGAACTGGACTTTAAAGTAAAAGATGTAATAAGAGATGAAGAAGGGCATTATATAATAATCACAGGGACTATCCAGCAGGAAGAGCTAACAATTATAAATATCTATGTGCCGAATTCTGGGGCACCCAAATTTGTAAAGCAACTAATTACAAACGTAAGCTATCTTATTGATAAAAATGTGCTAGTTGCAGGGGACCTTAATACCCCACTCACAGCGCTGGATAGATCTACTAAACAGAGAATCAGCATAGAAACAATGGACCTGAACGACACACTGGAACAGATGGGCCTGACAGACATCTTCAGGGCCCTTCATCCAGAAGCAAAGGAATTCACATTCTTCTCAAATGCACACGGTACATTATCCAAGATAGACCATATTTTGGGGCACAAGGAAGCGCTGAATAAAGATTAAAAAATTGAGATCATACCATGCACACTTTCAGACCACAATGCTTTGAAACTTGAAATCAACCACAGGAAAAAGTCTGGAAAACCCCCACAAACATGGAGGCTAAAAACAACCTACTAAAAGATGAATGGGTCAACCAAGCAATCAGATAGAAAATTTAAAAATACGTGGAAACAAATGAAAATGAAAATACAACAATCCAAATTCTTTGGGATGCGGCAAACGCAGTCCTGAGAGGGAAATATATTGCAATCCAGGCCCATCTCAAGAAACAAGAAAAATCACTAACACAAATTCTAACAGCATGCCTAAAGGAACTAGAAGCAGAACAGCTAAGACAGCCCAAACCCAGCAGAAAGAGAGAGATAACAAAGATTAGGACACAAATTAATCATATGGAAACAGAAAAAGTAGTGGAACAGATCAATGAAATCAAGAGCTGGTTCTTTGAAAAAATAAACAAAATTGATAAACCTCTAGCCGGGCTCCTCAAAAAGAAAAGAGAGAGAACCCAAATCAATAAAATCACGAACAAAAATGGAGTGATTACAACCAATCCCTCAGAAATACAAGCAATCATGAGAGAATATTATGAAAATCTATATGCCATCAAATTGAACAACCTGGAAGAAACAGACAAATTCCTAAACAGCCACACGCTACCAAAACTCAAACGGGAAGAAATAGGACCCATAACTAGTGAAGAAATTGAATCAGTTATCAAAAATCTCCCAGCAAATAAAAGTCCAGGGCCAGATGGCTTCCCTGCGGAATTTTACCAGACATTTAAAACAGAGTTAATACCTATCCTCCTCAAGCTGTTCCAAAAAATTGAGACGGAAAGAAAACTCCCAGACTCATTCTATGAAGCCAGCATCACTTTGATTCCCAAACCAGATAGAGACCCAGCAAAAAAAGAGAACTACAGGCTGATATCTTTGATGAACATGGATGCAAAAATTCTTAACAAGATATTAGCAAATAGAATCCAACAGCATATAAAAGGAATTATCCACCACGATCGCATCCCTGGGTTACAGGGATGGTTCAACATTCGTAAATCAATCAACATGATACATCATATTAACAAAAGAAAAGATAAGAACCATATGATCCTGTCAATTGATGCAGAAAAAGCATTTGACAAAATAGAGCATCCCTTCTTAATGAAAACTCTCTAGAAAGTCGGGATAGATGGAACATACTTAGGCATCATAAAAGTCATTTATGAAAAGCCCACAGCTAATATCATCCTAAATGGGGAAAAACCGAGAGCCTTCCCCCTGAGATCAGGAACACGACAGGGATGTCCACTCTCACCACGGCTATTTAACATAGTGTTGGAGGTCCTAGCATCAGCAATCAGACAAGAAAGCAAACTAAAAGGCATCAGGATAGGCAAGGATGAAGTCAAACTTTCTCCTTTTGCAGATATGATACTCTACATGGAAACCCCAACAGAATCCACCGAAAGTCTACTAGAACTGATCCATGAATTTGGCAAAGTTGCAGGATACAAAATCAACGTACAGAAATCGGTTGCATTCCTTTACACCAACAATGAAGCAATAGAAAGAGAAATAAAGAAGCAAATCCCATTCACAATTGCACCAAAAACCATCAAATACCTAGGAATAAACCTAACCAAAGACGTAAAAGACCTCTACGCTGAAAACTATAAAAACTTATGAAGGAAATTGAGGAAGGCACAAGGAAATGGAAAAACATCCCATGCTCATGGATTGGAAGAATAAATATTGTTAAAATGGCAATACTACCCAAAGCAATCTACACATTCAACGCAATCTCAATCAAAATTGCACCAGCATTCTTCTCAAAGCTAGAGCAAACAATCCTAAAATTTGTATGGAACCACAAAAGACCCCGAATAGCCAAAGTAATACTGAAGAATAAAACCAAAGCGGGAGGCATCACAATCCCAGATTTTAACCTCTACTACAAAGCGGTAGTCATCAAGACAGCATGGTATTGGCACAAGAACAGACACATAGACCAATGGAATAGAATAGAGAACCCAGAAATGGACCCACAAGCCTATGGCCAACTAATCTTTGACAAAGCAGGAAAGAGTATCCAATGGAAACAAGACAGCCTCTTTAACAAATGGTGCTGGGAGAACTGGACAGCAACATGCAGAAGAATGAAACTAGACCACTTCCTTACACCACTCACAAAAATAAACTCTAAATGGATGAAGGACCTGAATGTGAGACAGGAAACCATCAAAATCCTAGAGGAGAAAACAGGAAAAAACCTCTTTGACCTGAGCTGCAGCAATTTTCTATGCGACACATCTCCAAAGGCTAGGGAATTTAAAGCAAAAATGAACTATTGGGACCTCATCAAGATAAAAAGCTTCTGCACGGCAAAGGAAACAACCAACAAAACTAATAGACAACCGACGGAATGGGACAGGATCATGGCAAATGACATATCAGATAAAGGACTAGTATCTAAAATCTATAAAGAACTTACCAAACTCCACACCAGAAAAACGAATAATCCAGTGAAGAAACAGGCGGAAGATATGAATAGACACTTCTCAAAAGAGGACATCCAGATGGCCAACAGACACATGAAATGATACTCAAAGTCACTCATCATCAGGGAAATACAAATCAAAACCACACTGAGATACCACCTCACACCAGTTAGAGTGGCTAAAATGAATAAATCAGGAAACTATAGATGCTGGCAGGGATGTGGAGAAGCAGGCACACTCCTACATTGTTGGTGGGAATGCAAACTAGTGCAGAAAAACGGTGGAAGGAAAACGGTGTGGAGGTTCCTCAAAAAAATGAAAATAGAGCTACCCTATGACCCAGCAATAGCACTGTTAGGAATCTACCCAAGAGACACAGGAGTGCTGAAGCACAGGGGCACGTGTACCCCAATGTCCATAGCAGCACTTTCGACAATAGCCAAATCATGGAAAGAGACTAAGTGTCCATCAACTGACGAATGGATAAAGAAGTTATGGTACTTATATACAATGGACTACTACGTGGCAATGAGAAAAAATGAAATCTGGCCATGTGTAGCCAGATGGATGGAACTGGAGGGTATTATGTTAAGTGAAATAAGTCAGTCAGAAAAAGACAGATACCATATGTTTCCACGAATAGGTGGACTCTGTGAGATTAAGCAAAAACCAGGGGGAGGGGAAGAGGGGAAAGGAAAAAAAGACACAGAGAGGGAGGGAGATAAAACATAAGAGACTCTCAAAGACTAAGAACAAACTGAGGGGGAGGGGGGTGAGAGAGGGGGGAGAGTAGGTGACAGGCATTAAAGTGTTGGGATGAACACTGGGTGTTGTATGTAAACCAATTTGAAAACAAACTATTTTTAAAAAATGAAAGTAGGACCTATACTGGCATAATATAAAGGGAGATACCAGCATTCTGGTGTAGTGCTATGTATGGAGGAAGAAATTCTACTTCAGGACAGAGATATCAGGCCGGCATGGGGGAGAGATGGGGCTGAAGAAGTAACCAGGGGCAAGATCACAAAGGCCTTAAGTGACTCATTAGGGCATCAGGCTTTACCTTGTTGAGAGGAAGGAGCCATTTTTTGGTCTTAACCAAAATGACACGGTCAGATGTGCCTGTAGGATAAATCTGTCACAGCTTTGTAGAAAACCGATTTGGGGAGATGAGACGGGAAGCAGAGAGTAGTTAGGAGACTGTCGTAGTAATCCAGAGAGGAGATGATAAGTGCTTGAACCTGGGTGTTAGTAGTCAGGGGAGGAAATCAAGTTGAGAAATCTTACATGGTGAAGCTGGGGGGCTCACCAGATGCCTGAACAAAGGGGGTATCAAATGGGATGGTTTAGGGACAACTTGCAGGTATCTACCTTTGACTGTCACTTTCCCAGTGAGGCCTTTCCTGGTCACCCTATTAAAACTATATTATCTTTACCAGCATTCCCAATCCCCCCCCCCCGCCACCTTCCCTGCTACATCTTTCTCTATATCTCTCACACCATATTATATAATTCCATTACCATCTGTCTCCCCTCACTAGAATATACGAGGTTCTTCGGGGCAGAGATTTGTCTCATCTGTTTACTGCTGCATCACAAATACCTTGAACAGTCGCTACAACCTACCATGTACTCAATTAGTATCTGCTGAACGAGTGAATGAATGAACGAACGAATGAACGAATGAACTCATGCATGGTGGTGGTGCTAAGGAACGGAGAAAAAGGATGTAGGAAGAGGAACAGATCTAGAAAAAAAGATGTTGACTGAGTTCCTTCTGGGAATTTCTCAACCACTCCAGGGAAGCCTCTGTAGGAAAAATAAATGCAGACTCTCAGAATGTTAGATCTCTTCTTAAGAGCTAGGAGCTGCAAGTCCTACTCAAGCTCTTAACAGTTTCTTTCAATGTAGCATACCTGACTGGGATGTCTTTATCAGAAAATATAATTAACAATAGACGACAAATGACTAGGGAAATGTATAATCTTAATGTAAATTTTTTAGAATTCTAGTCTGAGAGCAGGCTGCCTTACAAAAAGACTTCACATTTCTACAATGGACTTAAAGTCAACCTTTTAATAGGCCAACTACCCTTCTGGCATTTAAATCCCATCTTCTAGGAGACAAGCTGACCTGGCGGGTTGCTTGTATTTTAAACAGAGATATAGAGAGCAGCTCATTAAAACCATGCCCTAAATTAAAGTGAGACTGCATTAAGGCCGAATTACCTTAAATACAGCATGTTTCAGTGTTAACGCTCTACGTCTTTTTTATGTATTCTATGTGAGTTTTCGTGGAGCCCCATAAGATGCACGGTGCAGCGTCAGGACCGATCGCTCCCTAAACCAAGCGTAAGGCCACATGAGACCCGAAACTCAGCTGGGTGGGGGCAAATGCCAGAAATGACTCCGCAAAATACTTAGGGAAATAACAAACTCAGATCTTAAAACAAAGCATAAGCCAGAGCCTTCTGATTCTGAGATGATTGTGGGTAACATCTGTTTACCAGGGCAATTCACTGTCATTTCCATGAGGGAGTACATTTAGTGGCCAAAGCATTAAGATCACTGAAGGATGACCCGTTTGGTCTGCAGGGATGTGTGACCGCACAGCCTTCCCCAGCCAGCACTCAAGTTATGTCCAGCAGAACTGAATAGCCCTGTGAACCCCTCCCATTACACTGAATCCTTGCTCTTGAAAGCCTGTGTGTGGCCAAGAAAACGAAGCTGCTCTGTGTGATTCCAGGGCCACAGAGCAAGTAGAAGATTCTCCTCGGAGACATTAAATGCTGAGGGGGCCACAGAATCGAAAAGCATGAAACTAATAGTCTAATGACTTGGAGCTTTTATGGTTATTTCGATCATCATTTAAAAGGGATAGAGCTACAGAGAACTTTCCTAAACACCTTGACTAATAAACTGTCAGTGTTTAAACAACAATTACATTATGAAATGGAAATTAGCTGTTATGATCAAGCCATATGGCTAATATAATTGATTGGTTCATATTTTTAAGAAGATGGAAAGCACGACTCGGAGAATAACTGAATAGATTTTACGAAATTAACTAGAGGTGGCAAGTTCTATTTTGTCGGACAGGTTAGGCGTTTTTATGGGAAGAACAGAGAGAAAAGTCTTGTTATTTCTGATTTTGACTGGAAACTATGAATGAAAAAATTCAACAATTTGATTAAGTTAAAAGCTCCTCCCACAAAATGGAAAATCCAATGGATATTGGCACCTGTATACGCAAAAATACACATATGGGGCAAAGAGACTTTAAAACGAGAAACTAAAACAGAGACGTATCTACAGGAGAATGTCTTTAGGCCCGATGGAGACATGCCTTGAGTTTTCAAGTGGAAAGCAGGGCACAGTTGTCCCTTCTCATAACTGAGTGTCCTAAAGCCCTCCCTGAAACGCGTGCTAGGCTGCTTGTCTCAATTGAACCTTTTCTTCCTGAATGAAAATAAGCCCTAATCATTCTGCACTGGAAATAGCTATCCTTTTGGGTTTCTCTTCTTTGCTTAAGTTTTATTGGGGGCTTATTATTGATGTTACCGTTTTGCGAATTGTTGACTCTGTCCTCCTGGGCTGCCAGTGCAAAGTGCTTCAACACATATGATTTGTTTTAACTTTCACGAAGACCAGTTGAAGGAGGCGTTATTATCATCGTCTCTGTTTTACAGATGAGGAAATTAAGAATCAGAGAGGTTAATGGGTTTGCCCTTATATGATAACATTTTTTTTAGTTTATGTATTTATTTTGAACATCAGAGAGAGGGAGAGCATGTGCACACATGGGGAAGGGGCAGAGAGAGAGGGAGAGAGAGAATCCCAAGTAGGCTCTACATCATCAGCACAGAGCCCAACGTAGGGCTGGATCTCATGAACCATGAGATCATGTTCTGAGTCGAAATCAAGAGTGGGACTTTTAACTGACTGATCTCCCCAGGTGCCCTATGGATTTGCCCTTATAGAGTGGTGGAGACCAGATCACTTCTCTCTTTTTTTTTTTTAATTTTTTTTTAATGTTTATTTATTTTTGAGAGACATAGAGACAGAGTGTGAGCAGGGGAAGGGCAGAGAGAGAGGGAGACACAGAATCTGAAGCAGGCTCCAGGCTCCGAGCCGCCAGCACAGAGCCCGACGTGGGGCTCGAACTCACGGACCGTGAGATCATGACCTGAGCCGAAGTCGGCCGCTTAACCAACTGAGCCACCCAGGCGCCCCTCTTTTTTTTTTTTTTTAATACTTATTTATTCTTGAGAAAGAGAGAGAGAGAGAGAGGGAATGAGTGAGGGAGGGGCAAAGAGAGAGGGAGACACAGAATCTGAAACAGGCTCCAGGCTCTAAACTGTCAGCATGTCAGAGCCTGACATGGGGCCCAAACTCATGAGCTATGAGATCATGTCCAGAGCCAAAGTCAGACACTTATCCAACAGAGCCACCCAGGCGCCCCAGGAAGACAGATCACTTCTAAGCTTGCATTATTTCCCCTGGGTCATATGTGAAAAGAAATTCGGATGTCTCCCTCTCTCTCTGCCCCTCCCCTGCTCATGCTCCGTCTCTGTCTCTCTCAAAAATAAATAAACATTAAAGAAAAAGAAAAAGAAAGAAAGAAAGAAAGAAAGAAAGAAATTTGTCCCTTTCTTTTCTTTGCCCTTTGGAATGGGTTTCTGGAAGGTGGAAGTACCTAAGGTTACCTTAATGTTGAAAGAATGAAGGAAAGAAAGAAAAGGGAAGGGAAGGAGGGAGGGAGGAAGAAAGGAAGGAAGAATAAGGAATGGAAGAGAGAAGAAAGGAAGGAAGGAAGGAAGGAAGGAGAAAGAAAGAAAGAAAGAAAGAAAGAAAGAAAGAAAGAAAGAAAGAAAGAAAGAAAGAAAGAAAGAAAGAAAGAAAGAAAGAAAGAAAGAAAGAAAGAAAGAAAGAAAGAAAGAAAGAAAGAAAGAAAGAGAAAGAAAGAAAGAAAGTTTCATAGCAAACCTGGAGCAGAAAGGCACAACCTTGGCTTATGGAAGTAAAAGAAATTCTTCTCAAATCATTTCAGCCAAAGCCTGCCTCACATTTCTTAAGCTCCTTCACCTCCTATGACCACTCACTTCTCTGCAGTGCTTTGTTCTGCCCATCTTGATCAACCGGGGCTCTCACTGCCTGTGTGTTAGTATAGGACAGACAGGATCTTGGGTTCCCCCTGACGTGTGCATAAAGGGAAATGACATATACGGAGTCATATACCTATAAGGCACACTGCTTTCTGTGTGACATGAAACAACTCATGACATCCTTATGACCCCTCTTTGAAGGACTATTACTCATCCCCATCATACTGAGAAGGACACTGAGAAAGGTTAAGTAATTTGTCCAAGGTCTCACAGCAAGTCATTGGTGCAGGTGCAAGTGGGGGGCTCAGACTTGGCCAAGGGGCCCTGGGGGCCAGTCTTAGGCACACGCCGTTTCGCTAGAGCCCTCCTTAGTGATGGCCTGGACTCGGTACAAGGACCTCAACTCAGCTACTAATTAATGGTGGGGCAGAAGTCTGAGACAGGAAGATAGAGGGAGTGAGCCCCAGGGACAGGCTCTTTTGCAGGTAGTGGAGCTGCGATAGTCTAAGTCTTCCTTTTACTGATGAACTTTAGGAAAGCTGCTAGACAGAAAACCTGGGCGTCGCCAGAGTGCCGATTTCTGCTGACCGTTCGCCACGCAGTTAGGGACGCGCGTGGGTGCATCGGCCCAGCCGCAGCGACTGAGGGCCTCGGGGCTGTGCGAAGTTGAGGCACGCTCAGAAGAGACGTGGCCCCCACGAACACCGGTGTCACGTTGCAGAAAAGCCCTTCCAGAGTGCCGGCCCTTTGAAAAGGTGAAACCCACTCTCCCCAGAGCAACTTGTGGGGAGCCGACACTTTCCCAGGAAATCTCCAGATGCTTCCGGGCATGCCTGGGGAAGCTTAGAAAAGCCTTCCGTCCCTGTCCTCGGATAACAGGCCTCCGGGTCATAAGGTGGGCGCGTCCGCCGCTGGAGAAGCGTTCCCGGCGCTGCCCCACCCCCACCCCCACCCCTCCACCCCCCAGCTCGCCACGGGGCCTTCCCTGCCCCAGCGCTGCTTTCCAGCCAGCCCCGGGCGGTGGCCGAGACCGAGACCGAAACCCGGTCGGGCTTCTCCGACCCTGGCGGCTGGGGACCGCGCGGAGGCGACAAGCCCTCGGCTTCCTCTGCGCACGCGGCTGCGGACCCACCTTGACCTCCCCCGGGGTGTGCGATTGGAGCGCGTCCGTGACCTTCTTTAGCTTCTGTTTCTTCAAAGATAAAGGGAGATGGAACCGAAGGTGGCCGTGGGAGTAGGAATGCCCATCAGGTCGAAAACAAACATTTATTTTCCTTTCCTTTCTCTTTAAAAAAAATTTTTTTTTTTTTTTTAAATTCTGGCCCTACACGGTCACTAACACTCAGAGACAGAGTTGTGTGAGAGACTGGAAACCGTCGTTGATTTTCACCGGTGCCATGAGTCTGGGAGCCCGCATACACCAGGAGGCGTGGCCCTGCTCCACATCAGGGGTATCCGGATCCGGCCCAGGGTCCTGTCCCCCTTCTGGGCCTTCGAGGCCGCAGAGGGTCGGGATCAGCTGGCCTGGGGAGAGTGGAGGCCCCCGGGCGGCGCTCTGCCGTTCTAACCCTGCGGGCATCCGGCCCGGCGAGCACCAGTTGGGGAATGCAGATCTCTCGGCGGGGCTGCTCGCCACTTTTGGGGGCCAAGTCCCTGAGCGTCTGGACTTCTGCCCTTTCCCCATTAGGCGGCCGTTCCTGTCCTCTAGCCCCACGGACCGGGGCGGGGAGCTACGCGCTGGAGAGAGCTCAGGTTTGCGCAGCGAGCGGAGGCAGAGGGAGGAAATGCGGCCGGGACTGTGGAACCACAAGTGAGGTCAGCCACCTTTCAGTTTTCAAAGCGTGAAAGTTTCCAATGCAAACGGCTCCTCTGGGCTCAGCCTCGGTGATAAACGCCCATGACATACTAAGAAGACATTTGCAGGTAGGACTTGGGCGAGGCCAACCAGGAGCATGTTTTCCAAGAGTCTCATTAAGGAGGTCCCTTTCCCATGCAGAGAAACTCAGATTTCAACAGAAGATTCCAGAAGCTTAAGCCTGCACTTATCTGGCACAGCTAGTGGCCCCAGTTCCCTGGCTCAGCCTTTCTTCCTCACCTGAAACCCAACGTCCCACCGATTCCTAAAGATTTGTCACTCCACCTGATGCGAAGACCGCCCATCAAGCCCATCAAGCGGTCAACACGAGCGCAGGCAGCCCTAAGGCCTGAGGGGGTGGGGAGGGGGGCGGGGCCGAGACCGCCCACCTGAGACCTGCCCTGTGCTCTCCAAGCGCAGCCCTAGTCCTGCCCATAAATTTCATAAGCTGCAAGAGGCTCCGACCGGAAACCGACGTACAGGGCTCGCACACCTGAGCGTGCCCACACTAGATCTCCTGCCCAGCCAGAGAAGACAGGAAAATTAACTACAATGACTGTTATTTACCCACGTTGACTCCGTGCCAAGTGAACTTTAAAGGGCTTTATTTTCTCAAGCAAGCTGCTCCACGATACAAATGAAACGATGTCCTGGTGTTACACCCATTTTATAGAACGGAAAACAGAGATGCAGAGATCTAGTGATCATTTACCTGAGCGCTAGCCAAAAAGTGTCTGACATCCCACTGCTTTCATTGCGGAGGATGGAATGTGGAAAGTGTTGGTGAAGGAGGTAGAATGTGGCCTTCAGGGCTCTCCCGGGTTCCCTGTTCCTTCGGTTCTCCAAGGTCACTCATCAACAAATGCCGGGAGGATTTCCAGGGACACCGCTGGGGGGAAGGTGGGGGCAAGGAGGAGGGGGCGCTGGGCTGAGGACCTGGAACCTAGGGACAGATTCATCTCATCTGGATTCTAATCTTGGCCCTGGATGTTTTAGCTGTGTAGCCTTGGGCAAGTGGCTTCTCCACTCTCAGCTTCTGTTTTCTCAGCCATGAAATGGGAATACTGCAGAACGCAGGCAGGCTACTCCCTGTGATGATTAAATGAAGTAAGAGACTGACTTTTTCCTCTTGTTTTCCCTTCGCTTTCCTCATGCCTGGCACGCTGCCAGGGATGTAGAGAATACTCAAGAGAAGGTCTTCCCTTTCCCTTTTGCTTTTCTGGAAGCAAAGCAGCCTGCACCTAGCGCCTCCCACCCTGCCTTACTCACTGCCTGACTCCACCCAGGCCCGGACCTACTGAGGCTCTGGGGCAGAGCATTTGGTGGACTGGCCTCGGCCTTCAGGGCTCCTGGGAGCATCGGCAAGGGAGGGTGAGGGTGACTGAGGCAGGGAGCCACACCGGGTCTGCAGACTCCCTGCTCCTTCCTATTACCTAGAACAACTAATAGACAGAACTTTAAACTCCAGGGTGAGCCTTAGGAATACTAACTTGATCTTCCCAACATCCATTAGGGTAGGACTATCCCTATGTTACAGATGAGGAAATTGAGGCCCAAAAAGGACCAGTAACTTACCTGTGGTCGGACCACCAGCTAATGACAGAGAAGGTATTCAAACCGGGAGGCTATCCAGCCTCCCTCCTTGGGGAAGTGGAGGCTGTGGGAGGGAGGAGGCTAGTTAGAACCTGAGTCTGCAGGATTTCCCACAGCACCCTGAGGTCTAGAGGCTTATAGATGACCAGGCCTTGTGTCCCTGCCCCTGCCTCCCCTCCACACCAACTCCTTCCCAAAAGATCTGGAGCCCACTGCCTGACACCTTCACACTGCAGCTCCATCCTGCCTTATCCTCAGCCCTGGACCTACCTTGGGCCTTACCGGCCTGAGTCTGATGCTGTCTCTGCCCAGCCACCCAGCCGCCTCCATCATCGATCTGTCACAGACGTTATTCTGTCACTGTTCTGGGGGCCCTGCTGGGTCCAGGTCGCTCAACGCTGCAGGCCTGGGCTCTCTCCTCTGCTTGCAGATCTGGTCAAATGCCTAGGAAACCTCTGCCCTCCTTTCCCTCATCCCATTTTTCTCTCCTCTAGAGACCTGTGGGGCGGAGGGGCCTGTGCAGCCTCTGGTCCACTCCTTCTGCACGGGGGAGGGGTGCTTCTCGGTGGATCCGGAGGCGGTAGAGAGTTGGGTTCTGAAGGATGCCTGTGGGGAGAAACCAGCCCAGGGGAGAACCTAGTGCCCCTCCCACCCCTGCCGCTACACAAGGCACCCCAGCCGGGACAGCACAGCAGGTAACCAGACCCTGAGAGTGAGCCACTGCCTCCGGGGAGACCTTTCATCCCGGCCTCCCGCCTAAAGGTGGCAGTTAAGGCAGGCTTTCCCTGACCCCTGCTTTCCTTCCCCAGGAATGAAATCTCTATGGCCTTGCTGGCCCCGTCCGAATCGCCCTTCCGTCAGCAGCCCTGGGCACTTCGGGAGCCTTTGGCCTCATCTCCGTTCCCCTCATGTATCCATTCTTTCAACCGACATTTATTGAGCCTCTATTCTGTGCGTGGTTCTGGAGATCCTGAACAAAAACCTAGGGCTTGCCCTCTCCCGCCGTCGAAGTTCAGGCCAGTTCTCGCAAAAAGCGGGAGTCTCTGAGGGGGAGGGGGAAGAAATCAAGGAAGTCTGCCGAAAGGCCCCCTGGACCTCACGTCCTCGAGGCCTCTCTCGGGAGGCGGGCGGGGTTTGGAGCCCGGCGGAGCGCTTTGCGGAACTAGCACACGCCCCTGGGAGCCTCCCGCAGTTCAGCCGGCAGGGCTGTCCGCAACACATTCAGAGGTGGCCTGGCCCCGACCTGGACAGACCTTGCCCTCCCCTCCCCACTCCCGGGCCCACGCCTCTGAGTGGTGGTAATCCGCGTCTACAAAGCGCCCGTCCCCCCACCCCGCGGGTGACCAGGCCGTCCGCGGGGGCCCAGAGGCCTAGGCCGAATGCCCGGGGTGTCAGGGAAGGAGGGTCATGCAGGCGAAGGGCGAGCACTAACTCGCTGCCGAGACTGCAGGCTTTACGCTTCCCCGTCTCGGTTCCGGTCTCCTGGCTGCCTTGCCTCGGGGGAGCCGGTTTGGAAACCGCAGGGAACACGCGTCCCGCAGGCTCCGCCTGCGGCGGCGAGCACCTCCGGGCTCCTCCGGCAGCCGATCCCACCCCCGCGGGGCTGGGGGTGAGGGCGGGGAGCGGCGGGGTCCGCCGGGCGTCCCCTCGCGGCGGCTTGGGCGCCTCGAGCCCCTGCGGACGCGACCCGTCTGCCCCCGCGCCCAGCTTCACTCGCGCGGCCCTCTGCCCTCACCGAAACGCCGGCCACCCTTCCGTGCCACCGAGTGCGGAATGGAGGGGGCGCGTCTCCCGGCTGCCGAGGCCCCCGGGGCTGCGCGCCCGGCCAGGGCTGAACTTGAGCAATCAGAACCCCTTCAGGGGTTCGAAGCTGCGATCCGGGCAGCCCTTCAAGAAGCTGGCCTGCCCAAAGGAGGGATGGACCTGCCCGGGAGAGACCCCGAGATGGGGTCGTTGAGTGGGGAGGGATGCGCCACCCCATCCCACACCACCTCTGCAGCCCCGGCTGCCTTCACCCAAGCCGCAGCCTTCTGCCGGCTCTAGAGGGCCAGAGCCCTTCCCGTTCGGTCAACACAAATGCAGATGCCCGCATGGGTGCACCCCATTCGGAGGGC